>CM055962.1:72562087-74962087 GCA_029531755.1 Holothuria leucospilota | reverse complement strand
AAATTGCATCTTGATTTTTGTCGGTTTTATTTCTCAGGAGCCAGATGATGAGGTCATTTAATTCATGTATGGGACCTCATTTGTCAATGGGAAACAAATCAGAATGGCATCCACCCATGATCCACCACATCCGTGGCATTCTATTCAGCACCAGTTTAGGCTGCGCCAGCCTGTCAGACCTTTTGTGAGCTCCACATTTACTGACTTTCAGGAGGAAAGGGAGCACTTGGTAAAGTATGTTTTTCCACAGTTGAACTCTCTATGTCACCAGAGAGGTACCTACTTTGCACCTGTGGACCTCAGATGGGGTATCAGTGAGGACCAGTCACATGCAGCCAATGTCGTATCGTTGTGCCTGGACTACATTAAGCATTGTCATCCCTTCTTTATATGCCTCTTGGGTGAAAGATATGGCACTTACAGGTCAACAGATAAGCCGCCTTTACCTTCAGTGGTAGATCCTCGTGAGAAATATGCAGACATTGATTGGCTTGGGAAAAATTTCCTGAATGCTGCTGCCAAAGGTCATGACTGGATTCTGCAAGAGGTCTACCAAAACTGCAGCATCACAGAATTAGAGATCTTGGAAGCAGCTTTCCGAAATGATAATGAATTTTGTAGATTTTACATCAGAGATGTTCGTCATATAGAGAATAAATATTTGGACTTGCCAGAGGATGAAAGAAATCTAAAACTTCAGGTAATGATTCTTGTATTCTCTATCTTATTCTTTATTTAAATGGCACAAGCAGTCTTCCAATAATGATAATATTATGTATCATTAATTAGCCTAAATATTTCAGAATTCCTCATAGTTCCTTTATCTTTCACTGTTTCAGAACATAAAAACACCTGTAGTACAATGAATAATTCAGTGACATTAACATTAGAGTATTATAGGTGGTGTGTGTCTCTGTTAAGTGTGCTTATAGCATACATTTGCAGTTTAATGCCCTACAATTTTTAATCGAAGCCTACAGCTTAGTTTGTGTTGTACATTTGCACCTTCTTTTGTGGCTCAGCATAAGAATTTTTTCAGTGCTATTGACTTTTTTTTAGTTTGTCAAATACTTTGTGATGGATCCGTCTTCAAAAAAGTCCCAGACTTGAAAGCCACTTTGCAGACTAAGTCTGGCATTGAAGTGGTGACAATACCTTTTAGAATCTCCACTTGTTTAACATGAAGACCTGCTGCATAAATCTGTTGGAACATCTAAGCTTTAGCTGGGCATGTGCAAATCTTACAGACATCTGTTGCCTGCTTGGAAGATACATTTCTTACAGTGTAGGTAAACTTGTGTTTGAAAACTTGACAGCAGAACATTTTATTGCTCTCAGAAGTGAGCATGGCTAGGCCGTTTGCCCCTTTTAGAACCACACTCAGTACTTATTCGATCAATAAGTCTGATGGCACAAATATTTGGGCTGTTTGATTCCTTGCCGAAGGCCGAAGGAATCTATGCGATGGTGATGTTGTGTGTGTGTGTGTATGTGACACTTTTGCTTGTAAACACGGTATCTCAAGATTGGTAACTCCGAAGGATCTCATACGTGGCATGTAGATTGCCCATATTGAGTAGATGATCCCTATTGTTTTTGGTGGAGGTTAAAGGTCATTTGGGTCACAAGATGTCAAAAGGTTAAAACCTTGTAAACATGATATCTCAAGAAGGGTAACTCCGAGGATCTCATACTTGGCAGGTAGGTTGCCCATGATAAGTAGATGATCCCTCTTGATTTTGGTGGAGGTCAAAGGTCATTTGAGGTCACAAGAGGTCAAATGGTAAATACCCTGGAAATTGCTTGTAAACACCATATCTCCAGAAGGATAAATGTGAGGGATGTCATACTTAGCATGTGGATTGCCCATATTGAGTAGATGATTCCTATTATTTTGGTGGAGGTTGAAGGTCATTTGGGGTCACTAGTGGTCAAAAGGTCAAAACCTTGTAAATACTGTATCTCAAGAAGGGTAACTGTGAGGGATCTCATACATACTATGTGGATTGCCCATATTGAGTTCTTGATTCCTATTATTTTGGTGGAGGTTGAAGGTCATTTGGCGTCACCAGTGGTCAGAAGGTCAAAACCTTGTACTCACTATATCTCAAGAAGAGTAACAGTTAGGGAGCTCATACCTTGCATTTGGATTGCCCATATTGAGTAGATTATCCCTACCACTTTTGGTAGAGGTGGAAGGTCATTTGGGGCCATCAGAGGTCAAAAGGTCAAAACCTTGTAAAAACGATATCTCCAGAAGGATAAATGTGAGGGATCTCATACTTAGCATGTGGATTGCCCATATTGAGTAGATGTTCCCTTTCCTTTTTGGTGGAGGTCAAAGGTTATTTAGGTCACCAGAGGTCAAAAGGTCAAACCCTTGTAAACACGATATCGCCAGGAGGAAAAACGTGAGGGATTTCATACGTAGCATGTGGATTGCCCATATTGAGTAGATGATCCCTATTATTTTTGGTAGAGGTCAAAGGTCATTTGGGGTCACCAGAGGTCAAAAGGTCAAAACATTGTAAACATATCTCAAGAAGGGTAACTGTGAGGGATCTCGTCCATACTATGTGGATTGCCCGTATTGAGTAGATCATCTGTATTCTTTTTGGTGGAGGTCAAAGCTTATTTGGGGTCACTGGAGACCAAAAGATCAAAACCTTGTAAACACAATACCTCAAGAAGGATAACTGTGAGGGATCTCACACCTGACATGTGGGTTGTTCGTATTGAGTAGGTGAGCCCTATTATTTTTCGTGCAGGTCAAAGGTCATTTGAGGTCACTAAAGGTCAAAACCTAGTAAACATGATATTTTAAGGAGGATAACTATGAGGGATCACATACTTGGCCTGTGGATTGCTCATATTTAGCACGTAGGTCATTTTGGGTCACAAGATTGCAAAACGTTTGACCTTATAAAACACGATATCTCAAGTAGGAAAACTGTGAGGGATCTCAAGCTTGTCGTGTGGGTGATTCATGTTTGTTACAATATATCCATATGGCAAGGAATCACTAAGCCTTTTGGCTTTCTGGTTAGCTTTGTTTCATACCATCTTCAGAGGCTTTGATCTGCGCTTGTGTGCAAGTACAAACCGTCTAGTTCTCTTCAGTATTTACATTTTGTGGCTTTTTGAAGAATCCGATTGTTACAAGAGGTTCCTGTAAATACTGACCTTGGCCTCTTGCAGCAATGGTAAACTATTCTTGAAGTGTCCAAGCCAAACTGTTCATATCTAGATTACTGTGCTCATTGTGCATCATCTATTTATGTCATTTTGTGATTCAGCGTAATTAAAGTAAGTCAGTCTGTGTCTGCAACTTGATCGGCACCATTAAAAACATGTCATGGTGGCTAAGTTGGCTTCATGGTTGTGTCAAAAATTTACAAACTGCTAAAGAAAAAAAAAATGAGTGGGACTTTTATCCACCAAAACTACAGAGGGAAATAAAAGTTAGTCTGTGCTCCCGCAGTTAGCATCCCTGATTGTGTTTCTTGTGTGATCTTTTACAGTGTTGGGGTCTTTCATGGTTTCACCACACACAGTACGGCATTATACTTCATACTTTTCGTTTTCTTCCCACAGATTTTTAAAGCTGAAGATGTGGAAACAGAGATGCGGGTTACAGACCTGAAATATCGAATTGCCAATAAAGGATTGCACACCCAGTCCTTTCTTACAGTAGAAGAATTAGGGGAGAAAGTATTAAAAGACTGGGTGTCAATTGTCAACCAGTTTTATCCACCTATGCTGAAATTACCTGAAGGAATCAGTAAGATTATTCTCCAAATATTTGATTTTGTTTGTCACTGCTGTAGTCAAGGCCTCTGTCCCCAAGGCTTAGGCTACACCCTCTCCTAAGAGTAAGGTCTCATGTACCAAGGTTGACACAGAGTCATCTACAACAAAATATGTTCCAAATTTGAAGAAAGGACCCAACAAGTCTTTGCTTGTTTTAATTGTACACCAATATTACTTAAAATGCAATAGACTCAGATTTTGTTAGAAAGCGTTTGACTTTTATAATGTGATACTTAAGCAACAGATTTGTTGAGCCACATTCTCAAACATTTACACAAATGAAAATAATTCTTGGAGAAAAAGGCTGCCTTCACTTTTGGAATCTTTGGCAAATTAGTTTACCTTGAATTTTCTGGCCCCACATCAGTGTCAGCTTAATTTAAAGGGTTTAGGGCATGAGGCAGTGAGACATAGGCATTACCTTGTGAGGTTGAGTGGGCAGAAATTGGCCTTATTGATGAGGGCAGCCTTGGCACCTCCTCTAGAAGAATACAGTAAAACCCTGTTTATCTGAACACATTGGTACTGAAGGTAGTTTCGATAACCAAAAAGTTTGGATAAATGGAAAAGTTGGGATAAATGAAGCTTCAAGTTATGACTCCAAGTACCATACATGGGGTCCCAGGAAAGTGTTCCAAAATGTTTCTCATTTAATTTTGATATGGCTGGCTAAAAATTAAGCAAAAATGCTAAAAAATATTCAGTTTACTATACTTTGTAAATGCTTATATGACAAACAATTTTGCAAACTTCTGAAACCCGGGGATTTTTTTTCTAAAAGTTGAGCCTATAGTCTCCAGATTGGCCAGTGCTTTATACACATTGAATGTGTGCATGTGTTTGAGTGAAGCACTAATGATTTTGAGAGGTATCCAGAATATGAAATCAGGATAACTTGAAAAGATATTAGAGGGACATGTTAGAAGACTCTCAAACAGCCATGTGCATTAGCTTCGTAACCTTGACTGACATTGTTATTCGTTTGGTATGAAGCCCACTTCGACATCTACTTTTCAGTGCCTAGCATTGTTCTACTCAAACAGTGCCTAGCATTATCTCAACATGTATTTATGTATGGAATATGGAGCCTATACCGACTCACATGTTCAAGTTCAGAAGATAGTTTTCTCCAAACTTGACAAGAAATTTAAAAGTGTCTTTTGTGCCCAGATGCATGCTGTTTTAGACAACTTGACATCTTACCTTGACTCTACAAGAGTAGGAAAATCAATGTATTTCTGCTGAAATTTTTGTTGAGTTTTTGCCTTTAAAATACTCTTAAAGCTTGGTGAATCCTAAATTGTGTTAAATACTAGTCTCTTAAAATCCCGAGGCCAGTTCAGATAAAGAGAGTAACAGATAAATGGGGTTCGGATGAACAGGGTTTAACTGTACTGTCAAGAGAGTAAATAATCAATTCCAGTGATATAACCTCTCATGTATTTCTAATTCATCTTTTATTTTAACTCAGCTGGTGAACAATTCATTGAGTGGGCATTGGGGGAGTCTTTAGCAGAAACTAGGAGGAGAGTGTTTGTTCCTACTCCAGATACCAAGAAGCTCTTTCAAATCATAGACCAACATGTTCTTCAGGGATTTCCAGATGAAAACTCAAACAACACTGATTTAAGTGGTGGCCAACTTGAAGACAAGTAAGCAAAAGACCAAAAAATTCTACTTATAAAAGACATTTTTGTAAGATGTCCTTTTCTGTCTGTTCAGTTAAGTTATACCTAGACCAAGTCATGTACCTAAACCAATTTTATTACTGGGCTGTAAGAACCCAAATAGGGCATATTTAAAAAGCAAATCTTTTAATCGTTTAAAAGAGTGGGGTTAGAGCCTATAATCTTCAATTATCAGTGAATTTGGTGAGAAAAACTTGGTAGATTCCAAAAGACATAGGTTTCACTCCAAGTTTTCTTAAAGAACAGTTTCTTTTTTTGTATTAACTGCATTTAGTTGTATAATTAGCACTAGGTTATTTCAGGGGGCTAGGACTTAACTGACTTTGAAAGTTGCATGCTTATTGGCAATCCTCATTGTGCATGCCTAGTCTTACTAACATCCAGTTTGCTGTTGTATATTTTGTTTTTTGTTGTATTCTTTTAGAGAGGATTCAGAAACAAAAAGTATTATTACTCTCATTGGAGACAGAGGGTGTGGCAAGTCAGCCATAGTGGCAAACTGGGTGAAGCAATTCTCATCTAGATATAGTGGTGTCAAGGTCATTGCCCACTATGTTGGTAGCAGTTCATTCAGTACAGATATCATACAGTTCATGAGGAGAACCATCTGGGAACTTCGAGGGAAACCTGCTGGTAAGTTGATTCAAGAAAAGGGGTTAAAACAGTTGGTTAAGTGTGGTCCACAAGTTTAAAGGTTGGTTCATACTTCAGTATAGCAAGCTATAATAAAAGCTGAGCATTGTTCAACTGTGTGCTATGGCAAGATTGGCCAGGAAGGGCAAGGGATGACAATGTATGGTTCTTATAGCTTTATAGCATGTGAAAATTTAGAAGTATTAACCGGCCTCAAGAAGTAAGGAAGTCACAGGATGTACAAGTAAAAGAGGTTTAATCGAAAAGTCTCCTAGAGTGACATAAATGTTGCACTAAGTATCTGTACAGGTGCAGTTTTTCTTTTTTCCTTTCTCAGTTTCAAAAGTGTTTTTTCTTTCAAAAGTTTCTTATCTTTCAGAAGTTGTTTATGTGATGAATGAAAATGAAAGAAACATCAGCTCTTATTAAATGAAAAATTTTGGTAATATTTGCAGTTTTCTTAGTATCAGTTTAAGGTGGAAATGAAAGTGTTGCTAAATTTTAGGACATAGAAGTTGGTAACACTTTAAAGAGTGACCCTTCAGTCGTATGCCTCATGTTGAACCATTTTCTTTTTTCAGAGGTCTCATCAGATATGAGTGCTGAAGATTTATCTAGTTTTCATGAAATCTGTGAAGCATTTGTGGCAGCCATTGAGTGCACCCCTTGTGTCTTGGTACTGGATGGGTTGGATGTACTAGGGGGATCCCTGGGGGTCACAAAACACCAGGTGAGGTTATAAGTTTTGGCAGTTTCTAGTGGCCAAGATAGTATATTAATTTTGAGTAACCTCAAATTCAGAAGATAATTAAAATCCAAAGGAGGTGATATCTGAGCATAGAATTTGAGTGGAAAATTAGGTGTAACTTTTATATGAATGGTCCAAACTTGAATGCATAGGTAACATATGATGTTGTATAAAGGCACAAAGTCTTAAGGAGAGTTGAAAATGTACAAAACGAGTGAGATTTTGCAATTCAGGATGCTCGGAGTAAAGGATGAAGTTGTCTTTTCCTCTTCCTTTATACTCTCTACTGCTGATGACATTATTTTAGTTACAACTTGGTGACTTTGGAATGAAAAATACCCAGACCTGTAGCAAGCTACTCAGATTTAGAGGGAGGTTGAGTTTATGTTGAAGGGAAATTACGTGGATCCAATGTTACTATCATCTGTTACTTATGTAAAAATTTGGGGGATGCTTAATGAAAATTTGGGAGGCTTTGCCCCAGATACCCCATTGCAAAGGGGCTTTTGAAGTATCTCTTTTCTTTTTTACTTTGATTCAAACTGTTTTCTTCATTTAAAAAGGATAGAATACTATAACTCTGTAATAGTTTAAGGTGGAATAGCTTTCATTTTATAATTGTGAGCATCTGTGAATATCTTTCTTTAAAGGTAAAATGTGGTCACCCCAATTTGAATTAATATACTCTGGTATCCTTAGTCATGAATGGCCCTTTAAATCATGTGAAAATATTTTTTCATTCTGAATTTGGTAATTTTAATAAGAATAGCTCAGTGGTTTACACTTAATATTCAATATTTATGTTTAGAAACATTACAAACGATATTTGTATTAAGGGAAATAAAGGGAGATTTGAAAGATTTAGCTGATGTTTGTCTTCAAAAAAGCCTGCTACGTTTTGAACTTAGAAAGTATTCTTCTTCCAGGTCAAAGAACTGTTTTGGCTCCCAGAGAAACTCCCCACCCATTGTAAGATCATCACAACCACCATCCGCTCGGACCTTTCATACAAAGCTTTGTCTCAGAGGGAAGACAATGCCTTTCATGTCGTTCCACTCTTTACTGACTCTGCAGACAAAGCTGCTGTGTTACAACAGCTTCTTGCATTACATTGCAAGGCTCTGAACAAGCAACATCTTGTTGCAATAGTCAGTGCCAAGCTGAGCGGGAGACCGCTATTTCTGTCGATTGTTGCCAATGAGTTGAAGCTTTTTGGAACCTACATGAAGGTGGAGGAGTGTCTAGAACAGTATGTCAATGCAAGTACTTTCAGGGACCTCTGGAAACTTGTGATTATCCGATGGAACAAGGACTATGGCTGGACGAGGAGTGAACGGCTGGAAGCATCATCTACAAAGAGTATAAATGTTTCAGGTAAAATGGCATTGTTGCTGTTTGTGAAAAGGAGGAGTATGAAGCTTAAAAAGGCTTGGAATTCTGCCTGCCTGTCTTATAAGCCTTGAAAGCTTTTTTACATAGTGACCCACAAATTCAAGTAAAACAATTTGGACAAAGATGGTATGACTGTTGTAAGCTCAATTAGTTGAGCTATTGTCAAGGCAATGCATCTGTCTGTCTGTCTGTGTTTGTCTGTCTGTGTTTGTCTGTCTGTCTGTCTGTCTGTGAACAATGATTAAAAGCTGCTCTCTGCATGTTTTTTGACCATTTGTCAAAGTTGGTAAGGTTTTAATACATATCCGGGGCTTGATAATTTTGGTTACGGTAGGTCAGATGTCATTTGGGATCACAGAGAGGTCAAACAGTGAAGTTATGTACAAGGTTTCATATCCTAGGGTTTGGGTCCAGATCTTATCAAATTTGGCCATAGTGTTCAGTAGATAACAAGCCATCATAGTTGTAGTATGGAAATAGGTCAAAGGTCATTTGGGGTCACAGAGAGTCAAATGGTGCGATATATGCCAAAGCTTTCCTTTAAGACAGTTTGGAATTTAACATTTTGCCATTGGAATCATTAGCTCATGGGCCTGACAAATTTTGGGTATAAATAGCACTCCATTTAGGGTCAGCTGAGTTACCTAAAAGTATTTCACCCACAAAGTATTGTCTCCAGCTGGACGATTCAAAGTGACCAGGCAACTTTGACCTGACACAGCTGTGAATATTGACATCTATAGCATGGAAAAAGATATATCATAACTGGCCATGTAACATTTCATAATGCATCCTTCTCATCATGTGCACGTCTGACCCATGAGGGGCATTAGACTTCGGTTTAGATCCCTCATGAAACTACATAACACTAACTGTGCATTAAGGAAATTGTAGTTGAGCTATTGTTTACATTTAATTTTTGGGGTGCTCACCTTTTTTTTTTTTCATTGATGAATTGTCTTTTTTGTTTCCAACCTCCTAGAATTTGATGGTTGGGTAGCAGACACCTTGAGACTCATTACTTGCTCCAGGGAGGGACTGACAGAGTCTAATATCCTCTGCCTCCTGAAAATGTTTGGCTACACAAAAGAAGCAGAAGTTACACCTTTTGAGTTTGCTTTGTTTAGATCGGCAACCTTTGACACTCTTGTGGAACGGCCAGGAGGTTTACTTAGCTTTTGTCACCAACATTTGAGGGAAGCTGTGGAGTATTTCCTGCTAGGTGAGTCATGTAGTAGTAGTATCTATGGAATATTTACAGCCATGTGAGTCTCATTTATTGGTATCTGTGGAATATGTACAACTACACGAGTCTCATTAATTGAGATTAGAGGAATTTTTTCATCAAGGTGAGCTTCATTTATTGTAAGGTGTGAAATACTTCCTGCTAGGTGAGTCTCATTTTAGTGGTAGCCGTAGAATATGTACAGCCATGTGAGTTTCATTTTATTGGTACCTGTGGAGTAGTCAGCTAGATAAGATTTAACGACACACCAACACGAATGTGTTATATAGTGTCAACTAGTCAAAAAAGTAAAGTTTAAGTGCAGTTTCAACTACGGTTTAAGTTCAAGTTTGGTTTCAAATACAGTTCAAACACGGTGCAAGTCCTCCCCTTTAGTCTCCTCTCACGACAGGCAGGGAATACCGTAGGCATATTCTACAACCCCCCAGCCCACAGGGGGGTGGTACCTATGGAATTTGTATGACTATGTGCATATCGTTAATTGGGATAAGGGGAATGTTTCTATCAAGGTGAGGTTCATTCATTGTAAGCTGTGGAATATTTCCTGCTTGGTGAGTCTCATTTAATAGTAGCCTTACAGTAGCATGTATGTACAACCATGTGAGCCTCTTTTTATTGGTACGTGTGGAATATGTACAACTTGTAAGTTTCATTAATTAGGATTAGTGGAAATTTTTCATCAAGATGAGCTTTCACCATAATCTGTGAAATGTTTCCTGCTAGGTGAGTCTCCTTTATTGCAAGCTGTGAAATACTTACAGCTATGAGTGTCTCCTGTATCAGTAGCTGTGAAATATTTACTGCAAGCAAGTCTGATTTATCAGTAGCTATGGAATATTTTTGCTTGGTCATTCTATGTCATTTCAAACTGTACCTCCTTTGTAGTTGAGGACCATACTGTTGAAAATTGTCTGTTTTTTTAGAGGTTACAAGTAACATGGGCAGTAAATATGTTTTAACAAAATGATCATCATCCCCCCTCCCAGACTGAGAGTTTGGTCTAGTGGTAGAGCATCTGCCTCTCACGTGGGAGGCCCAGGTTCGATTCCCAGGTCGAGTCATACCAAAGACTTTAAAAATGGAACCTACTGCCATTGTGCATGATGCTCCGCATAAGCAATGGAGTAAGGGAAAACAATCCGTGGGCACCGCTAGATTAAACCAAGAGGTTATAAGTTTAGGCGTAAAACCCTAACTAACTAACCCCCCCCCCCCATCTATGCTAGAGTCAGGGCTTTAGCCAGCATGGTGAGATCAGGGAGTCCAAACAGTAAATTCTAGTGAACTTTGTGTATTAAAATGTATTATACATATGGGGCAATGCAAAATTTTGGGAGTCCAAATGACTCCTGGACTGCTCTCTGGCTTAAGCCTTGGCTAGAGTACTCTTACCATATTTTCTCTTTCAGGAATTGTCTCTGGTCTCAATTCTCCAGCAAAGAGGAAAATAGAAGGAGCATCTCCCTTTTTACCCATGGCTGGAAAAGGTCGAAAGATCTTGTTTCACGAAATACTTGCAAGTTACTTTCAGAAGCAACCTCACAGCAGACTCAGAGCTCAAGAGCTGCCATACCATCTTCTACAGTGTGAAGACTGGAAGGGGTTAAAGAGGGAGATAATGAAGCCAAAGTTAGTGTTCATTTATCAAACAATGATATACTCTCAAAGGTTATGAACAAGTGTCATCAGATCTTTCTGCATATTATCATTGAGAATGTTAAGAATTAAATTTTTTAAGGTCTCAAGTATCACACATTTGGAATATCATTGGATGTATGAAAGAGAAACACTTACTGAATAGCAAGTTGGCTCTAACTTAAATCAAGGACACTGCATGGAGTAAACAACACTTTTCACAATGCATTTTCTTTTTGATGAGTCAACAAATTGTTTAAGTAACAGTCTGGTAAAAAGAATGGTACAGATGCAATAAACCCTTTTCCAAATAGCAGTTACAAGGGATTATGGGATAGAAGTTTGGTATGCATTGTTTTTGTCAATGGCATTTTTACTGTGGTCAAAATTGATGCACACCAAAACTTTATCCCACAATCCTTTGTAATTGCTATTTGGAAAAGGGTCTGTAGGTACTTATCTTTTAGAAGTTCTGTTGCCAAAATAAGTCTACCAGTGCTGCTCCTTGGGCAGCATTAAGACATTCCACATGCCTAATGTGTTTGAGAGCTGTGACTTAAACTTACAGGGTTCTAGCATTCTAAGTGATGATCATTCTACTGTAATTACACTTGTTAAGTTTCCAAAGAATAATATGAGACTCACTGAAAACTGTCTCATGGCTCAGTCTTTGGTCATGAACCACACTTTGGGAATTGCTGCATTAAAAATTGAAATTGAAATGAAGTGTACTATCCACTTATGTTTGGTATGCTAGGCTATGGAAGAATTTGGTATATTGAAATGGTTGTTTTGTGGAGTAAAACAAATTGCCCATTATGTCTAATTGATGTCTTTTTCTCACAGCATGTTTCTCACCTTGTACGAAGGTGCATCTCAGAGAATGGCTCTCAAAACAGATCTAATTCATTATTGGAGGCGGCTCATTGAGGAAGATGTAGATATGGTTAAAGCAGTTCTTGACATGGTAAGTACCAGTCTTGACAGGGATGAGGATGAAAAATCAGCAGATGGAGGGAGTACAGACCGTTCATACCATGATGAGATATCAGAGACAGACTCTTACTGTAGTGATGATGATTCATTAGCAAGCAGCGACTCAAGACTGGAAAGCATCATTAGTGCCATGAGACAGATAGAGTTGAAGGAATCAAAGTACAGGAGGGATCGCCAGGACTCTGATGTATTTAAGGAAGTTGATAAAGAAGTTGGTCGGGAAGGAAGCACCGATCAGCTCTCACATAGCTACCACCAAGAAGGCCCATCAGTTGGAATGGACCCAGCTTTCAGTGGAAGTGATGATCAAAAAAGTGTCGAGAAGGTTGCAGAGAATACCATAAGTAAGACAAAGGAAGTTGTTGAAAAGAAAGCAGGTATTGAAGAAGCTGCAAAGAAAAAAAGAGGGGTAAGTGGGGGTGGAGATGGAAGCAGAAAGGAGGAAATGTCAAAGGAGGTGTGTAGCCAGGAAGAGGCAGGTAAGCTGGGGAAAGGAGATTCAGAGACAGATAGAGCTGGTGACAAGGAAGGAAGAATGATGGAAGAATCATTGGAAGGATCATCAGGAGGGGATCTGATTGACAGCGATGATGGTGAGTAAGACTACTGGTTACTCAGTCCAGTTAAAGACTTTTCAACTTTCAGTCAAGTTTATGGCCCCTGGGCAGTGGCTCTGGAAGAGAACTTGAGCATTGGGATAGAATCTCTATATAGAGCATTTGGTCCCCACAAATGTTTTGTTTTTGGCACCAGTTATGAGAGAGTCTACGATACCTTTTGGGAAGATTTCTTGTAGGCGAAATTTCAGTGTTCCAGCAAACAGCAATTAAGCAGCAATATTTAGTCAACATGCTTTCCATATTTATGCTCTTTGAACATTCAACTTCTTTATTTCCAAAAGTGCATACATAGCCTCTGTTGCTCCCACACCAAAAGGGCAATCAGGCTGGGACAGCTTTCCTGTACTCCTGCCCTCTTGAAAGTCACGTCATAGTTATGCTAAAAAATGTTAAACCTAGCTTTGAACGTGCTGTACATTAAAGCAGGGAATGAATGTTAACCACAGACTGGCTTATTTGTTACCTCAAATATGATCTAAAAGATGATTTGCCTGTCACACTCTGTTACAGTTCTAGGAAATGCACAGCTCTTTTATTTGATGGGTGAAGTATATGTGAGGATCGATATCCCATTTTTAAATTCTATTTTCCAAATGAATTTTTCTGGAATGTATTTCAGTTTTGTGTGTAGTTTCAGTTGGGATTACAGTAAAGGTGTGATAAACAAGAACATTTAATTCAGTGCATTTGTGGCAAATGTCGTTGAAAAATTCTGTAGTGAAAATTAGAAAAAATGTAGAAAAAGACCTAAGTGAATAATGTTTGGAAGAAACTAGGGCTGATACAGAACAGGACATTTTCTTCTGTGAACATTGAAATGGACAATATCCAACAGCGTGGAATAGTATGTATGGTATGGCATTGTAACTGCATAGGAGTGAGGGCAACGATTTTGACAACGATACATTCAACAGGCTTGTGTAAAAGAACTGCCCATATTAATAGTGTTTCAATTTTTCTTTTAATGCTCTATAGATGTTTCTATGACCAGTTTATCTTTGGAAGCTGTTCGGAGTCAACCTGCACTTTTGGCTGTCCGTGCTGGGATGTTCTTGGCAGAGCGTTCCATCTTTACCCAAGCATTCCAGGTCCTCCAGATGGCATACCAAGAAGTCATTAGGGTGAAGCATTGTTTGTATTTGTCTTCGGATGGTCAGTCATTAGTAGTTATCTTAGTGATACACAGGTAACCAATACAGATTGGGGGATGTGTAGGATCTGGTGGGATATAGCAGAAAACCACACAAATACCCAATGGCTTGAAATAACCACACAAGGCTAGAATTCAATAGGAGGATTTAGCCATCAGGCGACTTAATACGTCTATATTTTTCACCCAGGAAAATGGCCTTTTCCTGGGGAACTTTGGCTAAATGAGCCTATTGAATTCTAGCGGCATGAGAGGCATGGGAGGCCATGGTTGTTCTGTCTTATCGCTCTGCCTTGATGCCCCTCAAAAAAATACCAACACCAAAGACCTTAATGGCCTTGATGCCCTTTTGCATTATTTCTGTTGGTTTGCTTTCATCTTCAAGGTTTGTACTTGATTCCTTTCTTGCTTGGCCTTGGTGCCTTGACCTATTTCTGCCAGCCATTGGCCATTTGGCCTTGCCCTTTGCAGTTTTTAGTTTGAGCCCTGTTACAATGCTTTTTGAATGCTAATTACATTAAATATGTTGGTATTTTAAAGGCAGAAAATTTTTTAACAATTTTACAACATTATGTCTGTCTCTATCTTCATCAAACATTTGATATGAGTTTTGAAAACAACATTAAAATTTCCTTATCATGGTTTCTGTTTCAGTATTTTCCTTTGAACACCAAAGAACAATTCCTGCTGACAGAGATACAGGAATCCTTGGGTAACCTGTCCCTCTACCAGCTGCATAAGAGTTCAGCAAGGTCCTGGTATAAGAAAGCTCTAGGCACCATTGATAATATGTGTATAGGAGAGAAGGATAGTGATTACAAGGAAATGCTGGAAATACAAGGTAACCATGAATACAAGCATGCACATATTTTGACATTGGAGGGGGGGGGGGGGACTGGTTGAGGTTGAAGAACTCCATTGGGCAGGTGCATGGGCATCCACAGGAAAAAATTCAGGGGGGCAAAACTGTTTTCATGGGAAATATTTTACTCCCAGAAAGAGTTTAGATGCTACTTCACACAGTGTTGACAAAGGTATAGCCAGGAATTTTTCAGGGGGGGGGGGGAGGGCGAAGCTCATAGACAGGCTCTCATCGCTCCTCGCCACCATGGGTTGGCGCGGAGCGCAAGAAAATTTTGGCCCCAAAAGCCTCCCAGATCGCTGGAAATGGCACTTCCAAAGCTCATTTACCACATATGAAAATATGAAAAGGGGAAACACTAGCAATATCGTAAAAATAACCTTAAAAAATACCAAAAATATGCCGGGGGGGGGGGGTGCTGGGGCCTGAGTGTTGATATTTTTATTCAATTCCTGTTTAGAGATTAGAAATTCACACGGAGTGAACTGTTAAGAAACGCTGATGTTATATTTTCTTCGTTTTTTTGGTTTCGATGATAAGAGAAACCTATGCATTCATGATGGCGTGTGTGTGTGTGTATGTGTGTGCGTGCGTGTGTGTGTATGTGTGTGTGTGTGGGTGGGTGTGTATGTGTGTGTGTATGTGTGTGTGTTTGTGACACTTTGCTCGTTAACACGATATCTCAAGAAGGGAAACTCTGACAGTTCTCAAACTTGGTACATAGATGCCCCATATTGAGAGGAAGAACCCTATTGTTTTTGGTGGGGGTCAAACTCTGAAAACCTTGTTAACACAATATCTTGAGGTAGGAAGCTTGGATGAATTTCATACTTTGTATGTAGATGCGTTATGGTATGAGGAAGAACCCTATCATTTTTCGTGGAGGTCAAAGGTCATCTGGGGTCACCGGGGGTCAAACCCTGAAAACTTCGTTAACACGATATCTCAAGAAGGGAAACTCTGACAGTTCTCAAACTTGGTACATAGATGCCCCATATTGAGAGGAAGAACCCTATTGTTTTTGGTGGGGGTCAAAGGTCACCAGGGGTCAATCTCTGAAAATCTTGTTAACACAACATCTTGAGTTAGGAAGTTGGATGAATTTCATACTTCGTATGTAGATACGTTATGGTATGAGGAAGAACCCTATCATTTTACATGGAGGTCAAAGGTCATCTTGGGTCACCGGGGGTCAAACGGTGAAAACTTCGTTAACACGATATCTCAAGAAGGGAAACACTGACAGTTCTCAAACTTGGTACATAGATGCCCCATATTGAGAGGAAGAACCCTAATGTTTTTGGTGGGGGTCAAAGTTCACCTGGGGTCACCAGGGGTCAATCTCTGAAAATCTTGTTAACACAATATCTTGAGTTAGGAAGCTTGGATGAATTTCATACTTTGTGTGTAGATGCATTATGGTATGAGAGAGGACCCTATCATTTTTGGTGGAGGTCAAAGGTCATCTGGGGTCACCGGGGGTCAAACCCTGAAAACTTCGTTAACACGATATCTCAAGAAGGGAAACTCTGACAGTTCTCAAACTTGGTACATAGATGCCCCATATTGAGAGGAAGAACCCTATAGTTTTAGGTGGGGGTCAAAGGTCACCTGGGGTCACCGGGGGTCAAACTTTGAAAACCTTGTTAACACAATATCTCGAGGTAGGAAGCTTGGATGAATTTCATACTTTGTATGTAGATGTGTTGTGGTAAGAGGAAAAACCCTATCATTTTTGGTGGAGGTGAAAGGTCATCTGGGGTCACTGGGATTCATACCTTAAAAATCTTGTTAACACAATAACTTGATTTACAAAGCTTGGATGAATTTCATACTTTGTATGTAGATGTGTTATGGTAAGAGGAAGAACCCTATTTTTTTGGTGGAGGTCAAAGGTCATTTGGGGTCACCAGGAGTCAAACCCTGAAAACCTTGTTAACCTGATATCTCCAGGTAGGAAGCTTGGATAAATTTCATACTTTGTTTGTAGATGCCTTATAGTTAGAGAAAGAACCCTATTATTTTTGGTGGGGTTGAAAGGTCATCTGGGATCACCGGGGATGAAACCCTGAAAACCTGGTTAACACAGTATCTCAAGTTAGGAAGCTTGAATAAGTTTCATACTTTGTATGTAGATGTGTTATAGTAAGAGGAAGAATCCTATCATTTTTGGTGGAGGTCAAAGTTCATTTGGGGTCACTGGGGGTTAAACTCTGAAAATCTTGTTAACACGATATCTCCAGGTAGGAAGCTTGGATAGATTTCATACTTAGTATGTAGATGCGTTATAGTGAGAAGATGAATCTTAGTGTTTTTGGTGGAGGTCAAAGTTCATCTGGGGTCACCAGGGGTCAATGTCTGAAAACCTTGTCAAGATGATATCTCCAGGTAGGAAGCCTGAATAGATTTCATACATGGTAAATTCAATGTGTTATAGTGAGAAGATGTACCCCATTGTTTTTGGTGGAGTTCAAAGGTCATCTAGGGTCACCGAGGGTCAAACACTGAAAACCTTGTTAACACAATATCTCAAGGGAGAAAGCTTGGATAGATTTTATACTTAGTATGTGGATGTGTTATGGTGAAAAGATGGCCCCGATTGTTTTTGGTGGAAGTCAAAGGTCATCTGGGGTCACCAGAGGTCAAAGAGCAAAATTTCCCAAGAATTCCAGAGATCGTCATCTGGGGTCATTAGAGGTCAAAACACAAATTTCCCAAGAATTCCCAAGACAAAATAGGAATACAAAACACTAGTTTTCCAACATGTTAAGATAGCATTTGACCATTGACTGAAAGGTATGGGACATCATGGCTTTATTTGGAATAGAACATATATCATCGAAACCTCAATGCATTTTTGCATTCTGGTCTTTATTTTTTCTTCGTTTTTTTCAAGGTTTGATTTTCGGGGGGGGGGGGGCAAGTGCCCCCTCTTGCCCCTCCTCCGGACACCCATGGGCCGGTGCAAGAAGTGTTTTGGTTGTGGAAATCACTGGGGGGGGGAGGATGTTGGGGGAGGAGGGAGAAGTTGAATAACTTTAATAAAGAATGTTTATTGATATATCTGATTTCCAATGGACACAGTGCAGGAAGTGTTTTAGATATAGAAATTGCTGAGGTTGTGAGAGCAAATTAATCATACACCCTCTCCAAATGTTGGGGGTACCCATCCCCCTTGGGTATATGCCAGTGTGTAAAGACAGAAAGTGTAGAATTGATGCATATGTTGGTGGTATGGTTAAGTGGATAAAAGGGGATCTATCTTTGGGGTCAAAGGTTGATATATTTTTCATCACAGAGTAGTCTGTGGTTTGCCCAATTGCACAGATATTCAAACTGAAAATGAGGTCCCAAATTTGAGCTAAAAATATTCAATTGGAATCCCACAGATGAAGATGTAATTGATGAGCCTGCACAGATTTCATCCACATCAGTAGTTGATTAGTTTCAACCTTGAGGCTTGATTTATTGTTATGTGCTTATCACAGTAGTTTTTTTAACCATTAAAATAAAGTTTGATTGACATTAGGGTACAAAAAGAGGTATGAATCAGGTTGACTGTTTTTATTGGGGATGTGTGTTTAAATATGATCTTATACAATTAAATGTGGACTTGGTTTGGAATGGGAGGAATCATTTAGATACAGGAAACAGTGAATCAATTGTGATATAAAGAAAAGAGTTAACTAAAAGTAACAGTGACAGGCAGAAGGAATTAATAGTGGTAAGGAGAGCATCATGGAAGTTCCTCCTTTGCAAGTGAGACTACTTGGCTCAAAGTTTTCTGCATGAGAACAACTACCACAAGTAGCAAAAGCCTTTGCAGAACAATTAAGCCTGCTACATGTGACACAAATTAGCTCATCAAAATGCTTACTGTGTCACTTTGCTCTGCTCTAAATTTCAATAGGCATTTCTCTGAGTTTATTTCCCCTTGTGTCTGTCATGATGTATGTCCTACAGGCATCAGGGCCATTTGTGAAGAAAATCTGAAATCCAAAATAAATGGTAACTGCGGCAATGCAGTACAGTATCTCTCATTTGATAAAGTTCATTTAAGCTCCCTGTCTTATGTCATGTTGGTGTTGCAAGGATCATACTCTGATAAAGCTTCTTGATGGCACAAATCAAACTAGACTGAAGACTCAAGACAATTTGCATGAATGATTCAAGCTATGTATTAACTGTAATGAATATATTTTATCAGAAGAATATCTTACAGTACAGATGAGGTTACTTACAAATGATTTATAATTTTTTTTCTTTTATCTTGTCAGGTCGTATTTTAAATCAGCTAGGTAACATGGCTGCATATGACAAGAACACATTAGAAGCTGAAAAGTATCTCAGGAAAGCCAAACAGTGTATGGAACTGTGTAACAGTGTGGCTGGTCAAGCAACTGCACAGTACAACCTTGGCCTGCTGAGGTGAGTGACTTTGAGGCACCCTGAAGTTATTACTTATATCTTATGGTTTAGCAGGGGTGGGCATCAAAGTCTCTCAGAGGGCCCCCAAAATTTTTCAGAAGGTTTGCAGGAGGAGCTGCACTCCTGATCTTCTGTTATTTGTTATTGTTAAGGGAAAATAATTATGATATTGTGAGACATATGAGATAAGGTGTTTGCAATAGGGGACTTTTAAACATTCGGCACCATCAGAGCCAAGTGGGCTGGATGTACAGGGGATTAAAATATCAAGGGCGGCATGAGGCTGCAGGCAGGCCAGGGGCAGCTCTTTCCCCATCTTGATTGTAAAGAAATATAATGAAGTGTTGGTCACATTTCCAAAGTACATCTTCCTGTTGCAAGATGCTGGTATACAAGTTACAATGCCATTGTCATCATAAGTAATTCAGGAAGATAAGGTGTTATATTACCTAGAAATGTGCTTTGGTTTTTGTGCTTTTCAGGGCAAAAACAGGAAACTTTAGTGAAGCAGAGAAACATCTTAGAGAAGCCCTTCATGCCAGAGAGCATTGGTATGGGAAATCACATCCTCATGTGGCTGAGGTACTAAACAACTTGGCAGGACTCTTGAGTGACCCTCTTAACACAGAAAGGTAATGACCCTCTTAACACAGAAAGGTAATGACCCTCTTAACACAGGAAGGTAATGACCCTCTTAAAACAGAAACATAATGACCCTCTTAACACAGAAAGGTAAGGACCCTCTGAACACAGAAAGGTAATGACCCTCTTAACACAGAAACATAATGACCCTCTTAACACAGAAAGGTAATGACCATCTTAACACAGAAAGGTAATGACCCTTTTAACACAGAAAGGTAATGACCCTCTTAACACAGAAAGGTATAAATGACCCTCTTAACACAGAAAGGTAATGACCCTCTTAACACAGAAAGGTAATGACCCTCTTAACACAGAAAGGTAATGACCCTCTTAACACAGAAAGGTCATAAATATATCTTATTGTTTTCATCAGGTAACTCACAAGGGATCAATAGACGTTATGCATTGACATCACACTGACATCATTTTGGGTGAAAACAATGAAGCATACATGCATGAACAGTGTGGATTTCGCCGCACATGTAGTAGACTTAGGCGCTTATACGATTGGTTGACAAATCAGCTATCTGCATTTGTTGGTGTAACTTGCAATGATACGCGCTTTTCCTCCATTTTCCTCCAAAGGAGGGAGCACTTTCTCCTTTGTGACATCATTTGCATATAAGGTCTATTAGTTTCACAAATTTTATGGGCATTTGAGACTTGTCATCAAGGCAGATGATGATATATGCTCTTGAAACTTGAAAAATTTGGAGTTATTATAATAAGTGGGGAATTTCTTTAAAAGTCCTTTTATAAATCCTGATATTTTGTAGGGATGCTAAATTCTAACTTTGAAAAATTAAGGAGATTGTTGACAACTCTTGTATTTGTTCCTTCAAAACTTCAAAACATTGCCAGTGAGGCATTCATGTTTTTACCCAAGGTTTCCGAAGAGTTTGCATGATAGTTTTTCTTATTTTTTTAAATCTGTCATGTAGATGACGGTGGACGAACATGAGGAAAATTCTTTTTGAATGAGAATCAAGTTGGGTAACGAGACATATAACTCCAAATCATGCTCCCAGGACCATTTCCCTGTTTGAGAGTGTATTTCCAGGCTTTAGCCACTTTGTCACAGTCTGTGAGAAGTATGGGACCCTTGCTTTACACCTCTCCTTAACAGAGCTCTGTGCTGAGATGGTGAGACCTGAATCAAGAATACCATAATAAACCCCTCTGCATTGCTGGAAGCAGCGTTACTGGACAAATATTTGGAAAAAGTTCAGAAAACTTGCAGGTCATTCTACCATAATTTATCCAGAGACCTGTGATATGTTAAGCTTACCCACTATTGGCCAAGTAATCTCTCTACCAGTGTTTGGCATTGCAAAACTCTAAACACGTAATTTCTTGTAGGAGACCTTTTGTGGTTATGTCGCTGTAGACACTGGTTGGTGTAGAGCATGCACAAGGATATATGCTTGCATGTCTAAAGGCTATGTGCTTTTTAATGCTAGCAAGAGTGTATGCATTAAGTTGAAAAATTAGAATCTACTTTTTCATTGTGACGACAGTGTAAGTATACTTTATCAAATCTTTTGCTAACAAGCCATGATGTGATTTGTTTATAAACATGAAGACTCTTATGAGATGAGTGAATTTTCTGGTTTTTCTCATAACAGTTATGATAGAATAGTGGCAGAAGCACTTTATCAGAGAGCTCTAAGAATAAGAAAGATGGTATATGGTGATGATCACCTCCTTGTGGCTACAACATTGTTTCATCTTGGTAAGCTGTCCTCTTCTTCTTCGTCTTCTCCTGGTAGAGCATGTCTCATAAAGGAAAGTGGTCTATGTGACATTTTTGCCAGTTCATGTCAATTTAACATGATAAGCATAACAACGTAAACAATTAGATGATATACTAACTGAACTCGGGACATTCAAGTGTAGGATCACTTTAACTTGTGTTCATTCATGTACTGAGTAGTAATTGTAGAAACCAGAACTCAAAAATGTTGTTTTCTCATTTTCATTTTGTGTTGTACAATTTTCTGAAGGACATTTCAGTGCTTGTTGTGTGCCACAAATTGCCAGCAGTTCGCAACTTGAGAACCTAGGACATACATTTCATTGACCTCATCCACCGATGTAAAGGGTGCAGTCATATTTATAAGTTACAGAACAAAAGTCTACATTGTCAGAGGTTTTTCTGAGGAGAACCTACTTATTCTTTACTCAAAAATCTTTGCACTTGTTGCTTTTTCTGAGAAGTGAACATCATTTTACAAAACTTTTTGCATCCTATCCTGATACAAAAATTTAAGGTGGTAAATTTTGAATTATGAAAAGACATGCACTTTTTCATGCTCAAAAGCTTTTCTCACACTTTATTTTCGTATAGGAAAATTGCTTAAAAGAGATACAAGCTTATCATGTAAGAAAGAAGCACTGAGACTTCTGAGAAAGGCATTAGATATAAGGGTTTCATCCCTGGGCTCATTCCACAAGCTGACCTATGCTGTGAGAAACACCTTGAAACAATTGGAGCAGGAATTAGGCAAGGGTCGATACAACCGTGCTAAGGCTCAGGGAGCAGAAAGGCGTGAATCTGCAGTTTCATACAGTGACATGACTTGGCATGAAACAGACTTAGAAATTCTTGATCGAAAAGTTGAAGAATCCAGGGTTAAACAGCAGTACTGGCAAAAGTATGGTCGCCAGGCACAAGGGAGTCATTCCCCCATTCCAGGTAGAATGAGACATAAAACATTAGATGTTGCAGGCAGAGAGAGGGTCCAAAACAAATTTCTGGACAAGCCTCGTCTACGAGCCAGAAGCTCATCACCTGCCCTGGTCAGAAATATACGTGGTAGAGGTAGAGAAGAGGATCAAAGCAAAGCACATGTCCAGTCACCTTCAATAAAGAGAAGAGTTTCACCAGGGGTCAGCAGGAACAGATCCAAGACAGAAGACGCAGCAGCTGTAGGTCATCAGAATAAAAGACAAAGACCTCGGACAGCAAGTGCCTCTTTGAACAGGAGTCTGTATGAGCCAAGGCCCCACCTCACAATGAGCCAGGTGTCTTACGCCTCTCATCATTCCTCATGTGACATCCCCCAGGCTTTTGAGTTGCACCCCAGCAATACAATCACTGTTCAGGGCCCACATAGTGAATTAAAAGATCTTTTGGGGGTACCCCCTTGCCCAAGACCAGTGAAACCAAGAGGAGTATACCAGTCCACCTGGTACCATGAGCGAGGGAGATACCCCAAAGATAATAATGACTTCTATCCACCAAGAAGACATCAACAAAGACCAAACAGGTCAGTTTTGCCTGATATTGAAAAATGAGCTCAGATTTTCAATTAGATGATGGTTTCATAACCTCCACAAAGGTTTCTTTTCAAGTTTTTGACATAATTTTTAACTGTGTTGTATCATGGTATGTATCTTTTTGTAGCGTGAACTTTTGTATAAACATGTAAATATTGTAATTTTCAATTTTATACCTGGGTGTATGTATACTAGGGTGCAATCTTTTTGAAAAAGAAGGGAAAATGAATTTTGCAAATGTTTTACGAATGGGGTTAATTTTTGTCATGAAAAAATTATTATTGAAATGAAAGTAAAAATTTATAGTGTGTAAATAGTGCATGATGTCTTTGAAACCTGGGACTTTCTGGTGTAATGCTTCCAAATTGAATATATCAAAAGAAATGAATTTTATAATCTTTGTACCAAGTACAGTGTGAGTAAAGTATTAGCTTTTAGTAGAAATTGTGAAACTACAGGTATGCACTGCAGAGTGGTATAAATATTTATGAAAGGTATATCAAGTTACCAACTCATATGCGATTTAAGGTTAAAACAAATGTTTGTATCTATGATGCCATCACGTTGTATTACCATATTAATTGTACAATAGTGACGGTTTGCTTGGTTGCTGGTTTGCCTGCTTCATCTCATGCCAGCTCAGTGTTTCCACTATTTTAGGGGCCACATGAGGTCATTGTTTTAAAGTCATACAGATTTTTTTTTTTTTTTTTGGTTTTGTTTTTTTTTCTGCCATAGACACCAAGGGGTACATTGACATATGGCCAGCTTTTTTTGTTCAGCACTGATTCCTATCACATTTTGTGAAATTTATTGAGCATATTGTATTGATTGTGCACCAACATAACACAGACAGAAGTGTACTTTATTTATATTGTTAAATCATTCTGTCTTTACCAAAAAAGTCTGCTTCTTCCCCTAAATGTTATGCATAACAAATTTTGTATCATTTGAAAAGTTTGGGCTAGGAATTTATTCATGAACTTCAGAGCAATGAATTTCAGTCTGTGAGAACTTCATTTCTTGGAAATGAAGTTAAACCCAGGTGCCTGATAGTGAATTAGTTATCATTCTGTTCACATAAATCATGGTTTTCAGGGTAAAGTATGAAATTCCTTGTATCACAAATGCACTACGCTCTTAAAAGTAAAAATTTTAAGGTAATGAAATTGTGTTATGAATTTTAAGCTGAAAACTTTGTTGTGTAGAGTACTTTTGATTCTGTGGTTTTACAAAGGAATGTTACATCAGTACACTTCATAATACTACAGACAATGCTTTACTTGTCTAGTTGCACTGTACGGTATTGGGAAGTCACATGATCATATAATGTATGTATGAATGAGGTGACAGTTAATGCTTCTATTCCTGAAAGATAAATTTCGTCAAATATTCTACAGTAGTTTTAGTTTCCTGAAACTTGTCCAGTTTTAAGGATGTCTGTAGCTAAAAGTAAACTACATTTTCATAATTTCAAATTTACAGGTTTGCTTTTGGTTACTTAATCTTTCTACTTTTGGAGAGACAACAGATATGAGTAAAAGTGTGTTTTCTTAATTTTTCGTGAAGTGACTGGTTACAAATTAATTTTTTGTTAACGAATATTTTTGACACTATGTGCCTAATCAAGTATCTCAGTTTTGGCGTGAGCTGAATTCTTCAAGTAAATTTGCCTAAAATATTGTAATGCAGTGAATTTGCATTTAATACTCATGGATGAAAATATCTTAATGAACTATCCATTATTGATATGCAATGAGGTTTTTTTGTTCCACATTCCAAGAGGAAGAAAAGTAATTGTATATATTCGTTCATGTTAACATTTTTAAATTTTTATACATTTTTGACAATCATAGTCAGTGGTGTAGTATTTTGACAAGTTTTTCCAGTATGCATGATTATAGAGCTCAGAGCTCATGCAGCCTACTATGATTTTTTATAGAATGGCAATTGGGTCTTTTCTTTAAAAAACTAATTTGTTTTATCTGCAAGAACCTCTCTTCATGGCCATTTGATTCAAATTATGGCCGTAGCAATAGAGTCAATCCCACAGCCAAGGAAAAAAGTATTGCTGATTATGTTGAAGTCCCATCGTGTAGTGAGTTTTATGACTTATTGCACATAATTTTTGGCCTTAATGGCATTAAAGCATGCTTCACCCACTTACACCCACCAGGTGTCTCCCCTCAGACCTGTGCAAAATGGCTGCCCTACTTTTCTAGACCTGATCACCCTGGAATTCAGATCATGTCTTAGAGACAAAGTTAGTTACTTGTTACCCAACTACATAAAATCAAAGGTGCATAAATTTTGTCATGTTCCCTGCAAAGGGTGGAATTCAACTTGACCAAAGGTCTGTTAGACCCAAGGTGTGCTTGACTTAGGGTTACTTAGGGCAATTACAGTGGTTAGGACTAGCCCTAGCATTACGAACAGGATTAGAGTTAGGATTGGGTTTGGGATTAGGGTTAGTATTAAGGCACCTCAGGTCTAGTCAACCAATGATGAAGTGGACCTTCAGTTAAGATGGCCCTATGGTGATAATGCCCTTCATTACTTTCCACTAGGGTGATTTCAGTTTTGCCTTGTAAATAGGACAGGATTTGTCTTGATATTTTGTATTAATTATAATTAAGGGAGAGGAAATCTTTTATTTCTGATGGTAATACAGTATTCCCTTGCTGTGTTGTCTTCTCATATTGAGAAATTGACTGATAAATGCAATGGTAACACTGCTTTGCAACTGATAAGTTTCATGGTGCAATGCAAATAGAGATTATACGATGCACATTTCAGCAAAATAATCTGTTCTAATCCAGTGGTTGACCTTGACCTTAGCTTGCTAAAAATGATGCACATATTGTTTTGTTTATGATTCTCTATCAATCTTGACTTCAGCCAGAAAGTTACTAGATTGTACAAATCTGAACCAGCAAACTTAAAAATGAATCTTTTGTTAATGATTGTAAGAAGTGCTCATGTTAAATCTTTCTGCCATTGCAGTTAATGCATGGATCATATTATTCTGTACTGCTATTGTCTTTCTTCCTTCCTATCTGCAGGGTAAATCATTGTTAGTACAGAGGATGTTTGGTTACATCATCTTCCTTATAAATATCTCCACATTGGATGGCATCAGTCTGCTTTTGCATGCAGGGTGTATTACTTTTGAGTACTTTGTTATTTGTATTTGTACATGTTGAGTAATATTGCATGGCATTGGTCTTGTCATCCAGTGCAGAGGGATATTAATCCAGGATGCTGTATTTTTTCAAGACAGATCAACAGAAATGCTTCTCCAAGAAATTAAAAATTTTGTTTCAAAATCAGGATTAGGTCTGAACAAACAGGTCAGCTGGGGTCATATGGCAAGTACAATCAAGTATGTTGTTTCATAATCCCAAATTCAAAAAGTGGAAAAATTGTTCTGAGCATTGTTTTCAAAAGCGTGTCACATGATTGATCTCCAGCAATTTGATTGGTTGTGATTGACTCAAAATTTCCTGCGAAAAAAATTCATCTAGGATGTGATGGACACATCCTTCGTAGTTGATCTTCTTAAAACCTTTTCTTTTGTTACTTGAGATGACAGTATTAATATTACACCTAGTATAAAACTGACTTCTGTTTGCTAGAATATGCCTTAGCTAATACTTCAGCTGATGGAATGGTAGCAGTCTGTTCAGTATTTGATAGTATACATTACATAGTACATACTAGCCAGTTCACAATCTCTTCATCACATAGAAAAGCAGCCGGTGGTGGCAGAATCATTTGAAATGTGAAGGGGCTGCTGCTGGTCACCTGACACCCATAATTGGAAGAAGAAAGTGACCAGATGTTTAGTGTTTGGGGTGACCCAGGAAAAAGTAAGGGCAATTTTGAAAGTCAAAATCAAAAAAAAAAAAAAAAAATAGACAGCCTTGATAGGATGTGGTGAATTGCTATAACAAGTGGTTTGTTGCCATGTCAGCATGTACTGGTATACAGGTGTACTGTGGCAGTTCTTAAAAAATGCAGCTGAAATCTCTATTATCTTCCATTTTCTCACAAGTTTGAAGTAATTTAAACCCCCCCCCCTCTGCCAGAAAAAAACCTTTCTTCTTGGAAGGGGATTGTAGTGACTTCTTCAACAGTCTTACCCCCCCCCTTCCCACGATTGGGTCATTTTACCTTGCTAACATGACATCTGAGCTTGACATTTAGGCAGCCTCCTTAGTGTTTGGGAGCAAAGGCAAATTTATTACCCACTTTAAGCATTAGAGAATTTAAGTGCACCTAATTGTGTACTGATTTGACTTTTCTTGTCGCCATTTAATCCCTCAAAATTCCTGTGGGGTGAAGCTCCCCTTACCTCCCCCACATTGGCTACACCAGTGCTTCCAGCCCATGGCCATTTGAGGGCTAACTGGTTGGTCAGTATTCTTCCACTTTTCTCTCGGGCAGTATGAAAGGAGCTCTCAGTCTTTCACTTTATAAATGTTCAGAATCTTACCACTTCAGAAAGTATTATCAAACTTTTTGTAGGAAAACAAACCATGAAATTTGTTTATGTTAAAAGCTTTTAATCATTATTACATAGAACATAGTAAGGCTTGGGTTTTACACCTTCTTTTGTATGCCTGGAAAAGTTTGCTTACAATACAAGGCATGCCGTGTGGGTGAAAATGTGGAAGGAAAAATAGTCATTTCTTTGACGTGTGTTATGGTGGTGAAAGCCGTTAGCTGACAAAATGTGTACAGCCATAATTAAATGTGGTCTGATTTTCCAGGGTATATTGACGTGTAGAGTGGAGAATATAGTGCAATATAAATAGATATTGCGTATTTCGTCTTATTCATCTCTGCTTAAAGAAATACCTATGACGATATTGAATGTTGTTGCAGGCTGTTGTGTTTTAAGAATCTTTCCACACCTGTTACCAAGTAAACTAGACAATTTTATGTGTGGATAGATGACTGTGTTACTTTATTTCAGGATCTGGATTTGATGTCTAAAAGTGGGGGAGGGGCGGGGGACTTCCAAACGGCGCCCAAGGAGCAGCGGGAGCACGGAGCGCTCCCCTAACGGCGTGGGGTCCAGGAGCAAAGATCCGGTGGGAGACCAGGGGGCAAAGCCCTTGGAAGCTATGGGGTATTTACGAGATTGTAGACATTAAAAGGATGCAGTTTAGCTTCAACTTCAACAGATATTGGTTGGGCACTTAGTAGATCACAACAATCACAGTTTGATTTTTCGCAGTTGTATATCGTTAATACGTATGACTAGCATTTGGCTGGGATCGATAATACAGAGGGCTTGAGGAGGAGGGCAGGATGGATTATTCTGAGGGTTTTCCGAGGCTTTGGAACAATAGCTTTCAGAATGGGAGATAGTACTCAGAGTGGATGGGCTCGAAGCGCGCTGAAAAATCCAATTTTTAGACTTTTCGGCGATTAGGAGTAATTGAACGCTAAGAAAAGTATCTCAAGGAGAGGCGCTTGCCCCACTTTCTTTGCTAAGCGCCTGTCCCATATTACGGTACCAGAAATGGTACTTTCCGTGTCTTGTAACTTACATCTAAACAATCTTTAGCCTAAAAGTCGGTAAATTTACACAGATCGATGTGATAAAAAATTTGCCTGAAATATTTCGGGGAGGAGGAGACTGCCCCCCTCCCCCGCTGCGTACTGCCATGAGGCATTTTTGGTTACAATGATAATGGAAGCGTTTGTACGAAGCTGTGACAAGCGAGACATTCTACAGGAAGTAATCACGAATCCCAAAACTATTTAAAACGGGTACGCGCGAACCGCGCCGAAGAAACAGCGTTGTTTAAGAAATTTAGTCGAAGCCTATTGTTCTTCATTTTTAAATGCAGTATTGTTCATTACATAAAAAATCCTACTTTCCCAAGGTGCCTGTTCTTACTATTGCAGGATATACGAACCTTTATCCTGCTTTGTGGTTCTTTTTTTGGTTTCGATGATAAGAGAAACCTATGCAGTCATGATGGCGTGTGTATATATGTGTGTATGTGCGTGTGTGTGTATGGGTGTATGGGTGTGTATGTGTGTGTGTTTGTGACACTTTGCTCGTTAACACGATATCTCAAGAAGGGAAAATCTGACAGATTTCAAACTTGGTACATAGATGCCCCATATTGAGAGGAAGAACCCTTTTGTTTTTGGTAGGGGTCAAAGGTCACCTGGGGTCACTGGGGTCAAACTCTGAAAACCTTGTTAACACAATATCTCGAGGTAGGAAGCTTGGATGAATTTCATACTTTGTATGTAGATGCGTTATGGTAAGAGGGAGAACCCTATCATTTTTGGTGGAGGTGAAAGGTCATCTGTGGTCCCCGAGGGTCAGACCCTGAAAACTTCGTTAACACGATATCTCAAGAAGGGAAGCTCTGACAGTTCTCAAACTTGGTACATAGATGCCCCATATTGAGAGGAAGAACCGTGTTGTTTTTGGTAGGGTCAAAGGTCACCTGGGGTCACCGGGGGTCAAACTCTGAAAACCTTGTTAACACAATATCTCGAGGTAGGAAGCTTGGATGAATTTCATACTTTGTATGTAGATGCGTTATGGTAAGAGGAAGAACCCTATCATTTTTGGTGGAGGTGAAAGGTCATCTGTGGTCACCGGGGGTCAGACCCTGAAAACTTCGTTAACACGATATCTCAAGAAGGGAAACTTTGACAGTTCTCAAACTTGGTACATAGATGCCCCATATTGAGAGGAAGAACCGTGTTGTTTTTGGTAGGGGTCAAAGGTCACCGGGGGTCAAACTCTGAAAACCTTGTTAACACAATATCTCGAGGTAGGAAGCTTGGATGAATTTCATACTTTGTATGTAGATGCGTTATGGTAAGAGAAAGAACCCTATCATTTTTGGTGGAGGTGAAAGGTCATCTGGGGTCACCGGGGGTCAAACCCTGAAAACCTTGTTAACATGATGCCTCGATGTAGAAAGCTTGGATAAATTTCATACTTTGTATGTAGATGCCTTATAGTAAGAGGAAGAATTCTATCGTTTTTGGTGGGGTTCAGAGGTCATCTGGGGTCACTGGGGGTCAAACCCTGTTAACACAATATCTCGATGTAGGAAGCTCGGATAAATTTGATACTTTGTATGTAGATACCTTATAGTAAGAGGGAGAATCCTATCATTTTTGGTGGGGTTCAAAGGTCATCTGGGGTCACTGGGGGTCAAACCCTCAAAACCTTGTTAACACAATATCTCGATGTTGGAAGCTTGGATAAATTTGATACTTTGTGTGTAGATGCCTTATAGTAAGAGGAAGAATCTCATCATTTTTGGTGGAGGTTAAAGGTAATTTGGGATCACTGGGGGTTAGGCTCTGAAAATCTTGTTAACACGGTATCTCCACGTACGAAGCTTGGATAGATTTCATACATGGTAAATTGATGTGTTATAGTGAGAAGATGTACCCCACTGTTTTTGGTGGAGTTCAAAGGTCATCTAGGGTGGCTGAGGGTCAAACACTGAAAACCTTGTTAACACAATATCTCAAGGGAGAAAGCCTGGATAGATTTTATACGTAGTATGTGGATGCATGGTGGTGAGAATATGAACGCAGTCATTTTTGGTGGAGGTCAAATGTCATCTTGGGTCAACGTGGGCCAAACACTGAAAAGCTTGTTAACACGTATCTCCAGGTAGGAAGCTTGGATAGATTTCATACTTACAGTACTATGTGGATGTGTTATGGTGAAAAGATGGACCCTATTGTTTTTGGTGGAGGTCAAAGGTCATCTGGGGTCACCAGAGGTAAAAAAGCAAAATTTCCCAAGATTTCCCAAGAGTTTTATATGGGTTCAGCAGAGGTCAAAGAGCAAAATTTTCCAAGATTTCCTAAGATCGTCATCTGGGGTCACCAGAGGTCAAACTGCAAATTTCCCAAGAATTCCCAAAATTAAATAGGAACACAAAACTGTATTTTTCCAACATGTTAAGATAGCATTTGACCATTGACTGAAAGATATGGGACATCATGGCATTATTTGGAGTAGAACATATATCATTGAAACCTCAATGCATTTTTGCATTCTGGTTTCATGATTCATTTTGTCGATGGTCGGGGCAAGTGCCCGATTAAGTTTTTAATTACTGTGAAAAGTGAGGTAGTGTCGATTTTGAAGGATATAGAGTATATGCTACTTTAAAAATCAATGAAATGTTTTTATGGGTATTTTTACATAGACATGGCCATTTCTGTCGGCAGTTGAAGCGCCAGGGAAGTGAATTTCATTGGAGGCTGCATCTTGGGAAGTTGTGGACGGCGAAACCTTTAGCTGCGAGGGCCGAAGGCACGAAGGCTTAGGCAGTAGGCTGAGGGTCCTCCTCGAGTAAATTTGACGGCTTTAGAGGTCATTCTGGACCATCTCTAGAGAAAATCCTGCTCCTCCACACTGTAAAAAAATTAATTAACACTTTTGTTTAACAGATCATAAACGCGTCTTGGCGTTGATGTAACCGAAAAACAATAAAATACATAAGCAAATTAAACGTCTAAAACGCCAAGTTTAACACATTGACGCCACGTTAACGCCATCTCCTAAACACGTTGATGCGTTTATTTCATGATTACTGTAAACATCAAGTTGTTTTTAATAAAGGAAAATTAACATATATATCAAAAATATAAACGTGTTTGCGGAGTGCACTTTAATTGACGTCATTATCTTTATCATGTGTTAATATTCGTTCAGACATTTCCTGCATGCTTATCCATTTTGTTCGTTTTCTAATTTTTAAACGCTATAATGTGTTAAAAAATGAAGACGTCTCTTCTTACAGTGCAGGTGTAATTTGAAATGCTAATGAAACATCTTTCTTATGATGATTGTAATTAAAGATAGTAACCGTCAGTCTATTTGATAAGAATGGTAGTAGTTGGTAGGGAAAGTTAGCAGCGGGAGGGGATAGCGAGGGCTGGAAATGGTTCTTTTCCCAACTTGTCCAACAGGGAGTAATAACGGGCAGGGGCGTAGCGAAGGTGTTATCTTTGGGGGGGGGGGGTGTGTGTAAAGATTATGTTTTGCCGACAGATCTGGTATGCGAAGAGCGAACTCGAGCTTTAGCGGGTGTGGTCCAGGGGCCCGCGTCAGGGCCCCTGGTGGGGACCAGGGGCAAAGCCTCGCGGGGGGCCCAGGGGGCGAAGCCCTCGGAAGCTCTGAGGTTTAAGCATGTCTCTGGGTGAAAAATTAAGTCTCAGGATGGATATATTTTTGTTTCATAATGCATCATCAAATGCAAAGATCCCCAATAATTTTAATGTATTAGGCTATTCCTCTCGTCAGGCCGCTATAGTTTTAAGCGATTTAGGATCCAAAGCCCCGGCAGTGTTTTAGCTAGGAAGTTTTCTCAGTGCGGTATTACTGATCTGTGGCCTGTGGGAGAGGTCTTTGGAAATTTTTGGAATTTGAAAGGTGCCTAGATCGCAAATGGTGCAATATTTGAGTGGACTTCTGCCCTAATGAGAAACCGTCAAAATTTACACCCGGGTAGAATTTGCTTATCAGATTTTTTGTGCGGGCTGGCTAAAACACTGAGCCACACTGGGCCCGGCTATAGGTCCTGGTGGGGGTCCAGGAGGCTTCGCCCCCGGAAGCTCTGAGGTTTTAGCATAACCGCGGGGTAAAAAATTAAGTCTCATGCAGGATAGGTATATTGTGGTTCATAATACAGTATCCAATGCAAAAATTCCGGATAATCTTAATGTGTTAGGCTATTCCTCCCGTCATGCCACTATACTTCAGGAGCTGAACCTGTCGTTCAGAACTGGAACACTATGCGTTCAGAACACTAAACGCGTCTGGCGTTTTAATACGGTAAGTGTTCAAATAGGCGTTCGGCGTTCAAAAGGGAAAATCTTAACACAAGCGTTCAAAATAAGCTTTGAACTACAAGATGGGTTCTGTGTCTGTTTCATTTTGGAGTTCACAAAAGTTAAAAGCCTGAGATTGCAGTGAAGGGAAGACACGCGCGCCCCCAACCAACTATTTTTGTGAAAATTCGGTCAATATGCTGAGAATTTTTCGGGCACCTGCTGAAAGAAAAATAATGCAATGGTGTAGCTAATGGTAATCAATATTTTAAAAAAGTTCCTTGGTAAGTAAAATAAAGTTACGTTTTGAATCGCACCAGCACCTTTATATTCGGTATTAATTCACCAGTGTTTTTTCTTAATGGTTAAACTTATATTATGATTATCAGTGGTGTATTTAAGGGGGCCATTGGTCCATGTCCCCCCCCCCCTCCCCTCACTGTTGCTGATTCTTTTAGTACCTAAAATGCGTAAATTTTTAACAAAAAATTTACTTCAAAGGTAGCATATGTGGCACCAGATGGCATGTAAGGACACCTATAATTTTTCAAAAATTTTCGAAGGTGAGGGGGTGTTAGACCCCACCACCAGGCCGGCGACCACAAACATACTGCATGCCCCCCACTCCCATGAGAGAATCCTGGCTACGGCACTGATTATTATCATTATTATTGTAACGGCTTTCCCAAAAATGAAAACCAATATGGAAGGACAGTAACACGGCAAATAATTGTATGTAATTGACATGTGGTGTGATAAAAACGATGTATGCTTGTATGTACATTAAAATGTTGAACGCGCGTGTAGCGCGGACATTTTTGGTTATATTTTTTGGGCAAGTCGTTACAGCCCCCCCCCCCTCCCAATCAACTTTGGCTCCTACGCGCATGGTTAACTATGAGCATCACAGAGTTCACGGCTAGCCTGTAGCCGGAAAATTCACTGAGAGGGAGCGAGATAGCTTGCAGGGGGTAAATTACTTTGTACCTTCCCCTGGCTACCCCCTGATTCACGGGACCCTTTTGATTCACTTTCCAGTCTTTTATCATCAGTACTAGCCATTTTGCCTTACGAAAGTTTACTTCAGCGGGTGGGTATAGTTTTTATTCATATTTTTCAAGGGGTCACTCTGCGTGGGCACAGGCGCTGCTGAAGCGGCCCCACCGTTTTAGGTACGTCACAGTTTGGGCTAAGTATAGGAGTGGTCTGCTTGTGGTAAGTTTCATGGGGTAGGAAGTGGCCCCAGTGCTGCATTAATGGGGACAGGGGCAATTGTCCATACCCCTGCTAGATGGTTTTGCTATACAATACTGTAGGGACCAAGTTTCTTTTGCTGGAATAAGAAGCTGAAAGTTTAAAGGGAAATTTTCTCATCCCACTCCGATCCATTTCTCCCAACTAAGTTACTTCTAGCCCCTCCCAAAACAGTCTTATGCTCCTTGTTCAGACACAAACTTAGTTTACTGCCTAAGGCTAATATCCTGGTGAGCATACAAGGCCCTAATGTGTATTCAGAATACTCTCTTTACATGGGCGTCCGCAGACAAAAAATTCAAGGGGGGCAAAATTATTTAGGGGGGCCCAATTTTTTTATGGGAAATATTTTACTCCCAGAAAAGAGTTTAGATGCTACTTTTCACACAGTTTTGACAAAGGCGTAGCCAGGAATTTGTCAAGGGGGGGGGGGGCGATGCCCATAGACAGACTCTCAACGCTTCGCGCCACCATGAGTTGGCGCGGAGCGCAAGAAAATTTTTGGCCCAAAATGCTTCCCAGATCGCTGGAAATGGCACTTCCAAGGCCTATTTACCGCATATAAAAAGGTGGGGGGGGGAACACTAGCAATATATATTGTAAATATAAACTTTAAAAAATACCAAAAATATGCTGGGGGAGGGGGCTGCCGGGGGCCTGAGTGTTGATATTTTTACTCAATTCCTGTTTTAAGAGTAGAACTTCACACTGAGTGAACTTTTAAGAAATGATGTTATATTTTCTTCGTTTTTTTCTTCATTTTTTCTTCGTTTTTTTCAAGTGTTTGATTTTCCAGGGGGCAAGTGCCCCCTTGCCCCCCCTCCGGACGCCCATGTCTCTCTACATGCTGCGAAATGTGAGCTACTCTGCACCTTTTGAATTTTCTTTGATTTGTGGTGTCAATCAAATATCTAGAGCAGTCACCAATTGAGAATTTTGGTTACCCCTAATCAAAAATTGTACACAGGGGGATGAGTGTCTGTCTTTAAAGTAGGTACAGTATTTGAAGTGTTGTTTTGGAGTCGACAAAGTGCAAGTATACGCCGCTTAAGTATGTATAAGACACAATTTGCAACACCCAGAAAGTGCCATTTTCCTGCAATGACAAGGCGGGGAGGGGGATATTTTTGGCAAAATTTCACTGGTTTTTACACGCGGGTCCAGTGGTAGCGTATAGCTAAGAGGGTGTTACTTAGCCTATTCTCGGGGTGAAAACCCGTGATCTTAGGTCACCAACCATTGCCCGCTACTCGACTAGTGAAAACAATCACTGGACTGCATTTCGTTCAGCAACACGCGCTAAACATTGTTTTCACTGCAACTCATTAGGACGTTTGCGGAAGTGACGTTTATCTAACCCAATAGAAATGTCCTTACATCCACGCTTGATGAGTGGCCTGTACCGAGCCGCGAAGTACCACGGCAGCAAGGTCTAAATCAGGCGTGCAGTCAGGATTTTCCCAAGGGCGGGGAGGGGGAAGATCAGTTTCCGATGATGAAACGGCGTCGAAGGGGCTCCTGGTGGGGTTCAAAGGCAACACCCCGGTTGGGTCCAGAGGCCAAGCCCCCGGAATCTCTTGGGGCTTTTTCGAATTGTGGGCACTAGAATGATGCATCTTCAAACGACATTGGATGGGCACTAAACAGAAGACAAAAATCACAATTTCAAAGCCTTCTACCCACTAATGGCCAGCCAGGATTGATAATGTATTGAGCTTGACGGCGGAGGGGAGGATGGATGATGGTGAGGATTTCCTGGGGTTTGAAAAAAGATTTCATTCCAGCTGTCCCACAGAAAGTAATAATGGAAAAACCACTTCTCAGGATGGGTGCGCGGGGAGCGCGACGAAAAACTGCATTTTAAGACGCTTTTGTGGATGAATGTTTCACGTCATTTATCACGCCAAAGCGACCTTTCTACATACCACCAAATTAGGAACGTAAGTAATAGGAAAAATGAGTAAAAATGCATGAGCTTCAGTAAAAGTGGGGGGGGGGCATTCCCCCGGTCCCCACCTGTTGAAGCTCACGCACCTCGGTGCCCTCTGCGCCTTTCGGCAATCTACATTTTATACCACGTGGCCACTCAATAATGTAGGGTCCAAGGGCCAACAGATGATGTCTTAAGTGCACTTTGCTACAAAAGTTATGAATGCGACTGGTGTATCGAGGGTTACCTATCAGGGGGGTAGGGCAAGGGTCTTTTTCCGGATAAACATTAAGACCCGGCTCTTACACAATTCTAAGGGAGAACATTCTTGTTTACATATGGGGTGGTGTCAAGTGCGTAGGCAGCAAGGGCGTGTATCCATCTCCATTAAAGCAACCAACACGCCTCAACGCTTTGACCAAAAGGCGTAGGTTTCAGGAGCCCGCTCATGTCCCCTGTAAGCTTATAACACATTTAAATGCATTAAAGACCCCGACTGAAGCTTTTATTTCAAGATCAAGACCTCAAAGCAAATTTCCCCAAACAAATTTCCAGAACCTCTGATGTATATGCTTATATGTTCAATCGGTACTATCCATTTGAATACGCTCTTAGCCAAGGGGGTGGGGAGCAGCCTTCATAAAAAAAATCTGCCACCTAGAAAATTAAAAATTTACTATTCGCTTAAAACAGTTAGCATATTTCGCCCCCTGAAATATAATTTCACAAACAGAACATACCTTGCCACCTCCAATTTCTTGTCTGGCTATACGGGCCTGCACTGAATATGTACTACATCCATTTTCATGATTTTTTAAGTGAGAAGGTCCTAGTAAAAGCCTTCTCCTTTCCGACGAGGTGAAGCAAAGTTTACCAATTGTTGAACTACACGATTTGTAAAAGTTTATTTAGTGTGCTGATAAAGTTACCTGTAAAATTACAAAGTATCCAGTATCAGTGCTAGTGGTCGGAACAGAAGTTTTTGGTGGAATAATGTAGACATAAGTAGAATTCCGCTTAGGTCGGCAATTCATCCTCAAGGACTTACGTTTTGTCATTGATTTGTACTTGTACTACACGGTAAACTTAGCAACTCAGGAGGGATGGCCGTACGGGCCGGGGGAGGGCTGGGGTGCGGCCGTCCCCAAATGTCAGAAACCTGACTAAATCGGCCAAATATTTTGTCTCAGTCGGGCGGAAAATTGGACAGTTATATTAGGTCTGGAGTCGGGCAAAACTGAGAAAAACAGTCCCGTACGGCCATGTCGGGAGGTTTGCTCAGTTCCTCGGGCAGACGTACATGGTGCGCCCAACGTGTCATAAGTCCTGAAATCGACATACGTCGAATTAAAATTATATATGTCAGTTTCTCGTGATCTGATTGGATGAAACCGACATATGTAAGAGGAACTGACATATGTCGAATTGAATGGACGTTATGTAAGGTGTTTCGTACTTTCACTAGGCAAGCACAGTCACCTGTTCCTTTTCAGTGCTCTGATTGGACATAACTGACATACATAGAATTGAATCGCACATATATCCAATTAAATGGACATATTTAAGGTTTCTCTTACACTCATTGGACAATCTTAGTCATCTGTTCCTTTTCATTGCTCTGATTGGACAAAACTGACATACGTACAATTAAATTGTACATACGTCCAATTAAATCGACATATGTCAGGTTTCTCGTACTCTCATTGGATAACCTTAGTCACCTGCTCGATACAATGCATGTTATCCTGGTTAGGTTAATTGAGTCTTCCCGACAGTTGTTCTATTTTGCTTTCAACTGCGTGAAGATTCTACATGTCCATGTGGAAATCAACGGGGCTCTTTCTCGATCCCAGCCTATTTTTGTCACCACTCTCTTCCTTCAGATGTGATCCACTAAGCTGCACTTCAAACTGGCAATGTCTGTGTGTTTATATTCATTGTTTGAAACTCGAAAATTGTACCGAACTGTGTTTAATATCATCTTGTTTTTCTTGAGGAAGATGGCTTCATATCCACTTTATCATAACTCACTGACCTCGGCCTAAATTGCAGAGTGGTCATACTGCATAATAATGAACGATTTAAGAGTAAGCGTAAGAGTAGGAAAAACTTTATTACTCCAATGAAGGAAATTAAGATCTCGCACGTAAAAGTTCAGAACAATACAAAATAAAGCTACGGTATATAATATATATATATACATACATACATACATACATACATACATACATACATACATACATACATACATACATACATACATACATACATACATACATACATACATACATACATACATACAAATGGAAAGATAAGAATAAAAGAATAAGATGATAAGATGATTTAGTCAGAAAACTGTTTCTACAGGTACTTACCCGGTTTCCAGCAGAGAATCTAAGTGAGGCCAATTTATAGTTTTCCTGGAAGAGGACCCATTCTTTTCCGTTTTAGGAGTCGAGCCTCCAGTGATCCCAGGTTCGGGCGCAACATTTTCGCAAGGTGGGTCCGCTATTGTAAAACACTGGATCTGCATATGGATTCTTCTGGCCATCCAAAAGAAGGGTTACAGGCCCCTAGCGAATTGAAACTTTCTTTCTTTAAATACAATTTCGTTTGAACGTATTGGTCGCATATAGTTGTGCCGATTTTTTTATTGAAACATCCAGTGGCAACACCAGGATTTGCTAGACCGGGGTGGAACATACGGACAAACTAGGGGCCCTGATAGCATGGGCGGCTCTAAGAAATTTTGTTTTTTTTGGGGGGGGGACAAACTCAAGTCCGTATTCAGGGAGGTCCGTAACCCCCCGGCAATGTTAATGATCAGCTCCGGATAGAACAAAAGGAAAATTAAATTGGTTATTATTATGTTTTTCAGCGATGCCCATGTAGTTTTCAAGAGCTCTTCAAAAACCATTTCAGGCTGTCAGTCATGAGTTGACTACTTGAGTTGAATACAACCATATCAGCCGATTACTACTCCATAGGGGAAGTAAGAGGCAGGTGCAATGGGCAAAGCGGCTTGATCCATTTGTATAAAATGAGCCCCACCTTTGATATTTTGTTGTTTCTTTCATTGTGTCACAATATGTTTCAGCTTTGCTAAGACGCCATAAAATGTTGGTTTCTGGATTGTTTTCTTAAACTAACGAAAATTTCGAGCACTGAAGACACTTGAAACGATAAAATGATAGCACTATTTTGGATCTCAGTGCCGTTCCGAAACGAAAGTTTTTAAAGGGGGAGGGATTGCCCTAACTCAGAACGACGTCTCATCCTATATACAAATAGCTAGGCCAAAAAGTCTCACTACACTCAGCTTAGATTGACTTTTGGTGTGTTTATTTTAATCAACTGAAACCCTATACTTTAGCACAGAGGTGGAGAACCTTTTGCTTATAACGTGCCATTTGACAGTCATAAGACTGCTCGTGGGCCAACGGCGCTGTCAATTTGGACAAGGGAAGGGAAACCTCTCCTTCTATGGGAAACACAATACGTTTAGGCTACATGTCCGTTACAACCTTTTGTAGACAGATACCTATGCTAATCTGGCCAGGTGACACCCGGGCAAAACTGCTTTTAGTCGTGGATGATAATCAACACGGCTAATGGGTTGTGTATCTAATGACCCCGAAGCTCTGAAGTGTCTGCAAAATTATGGGCATTTCACTCCAGCATTACCGTTACCCTCTGTAAATGACATTATGATGCCTAAGCTAATCAGATTACAAATATCACAGCGTGATTTTGTTTTGATTACCTGAGCTCGCACTAATGGTAGGTCCATTTGTGATGTCTGAAGTACATATAGTAGCAAACAAGCAACAATGAAAACGCGTGCTAAACGCGTCGAAAAATGTCGTTTTGAAAGCACTTTATTAATGTTTAACCTTCGCATTGCATTGGAAAGTTCACTTCTTAAATTTTAAACCTAGTCAAGGAAAAGGGAGGGCCTAACCCATCTCGAATTACATGTTTTATTTATTATTTTTTTGGAAAATTGAAGACCATGCTTTGCAAACTTGGGGGGGGGGGGGGGTCAAGTGCCCCTATGGCGAGCCGCTAATGCCCAATAGCAAAATTTGGTCGGCCCGACGACGGACCGCTGTCGGCCACTTCGGCGGTCCGCCAGAGAAATGTCCGGTGGTTCACCGGTTGTCCGCCGATGGCGACGACGCTGATTGGTTAAAAAGCTTTATGACATCATGCAAGTTTTCATCCAGCCAGCGGACCTCCGATGGCCCTCCGTCGGCCTTTTGGCCACCGGCGGACTGCGCATTTTGCAATCGGTGGGGGGGGGGGCGGCAACCTGAAGCCCCGAAAAAATCGACAGGTTGCCGAAAGGATTGCGAAAGTATAGTTTTCCAGCGCGCCAAAAATTTTGAGGTTTTAGTTTCATCAACTTTTTTGTCAATTGCATTTAGATTTAATGGGTAGGCTCTACACACAAAAACAATTATTGACAGACCGGTGAGTATCCACAAGAAACTTGGCAAAGCTTATGAAAGTGACTCTTACATATAAGAGAGAAAACACCTTAACAGATATAAGAAAATCATACAAATAGAGAAAATTTTTGCCTGAAGTAAGCAATTTTCTTCAAATTTCCACTAAAGCAAATTTGAAAAATTGTGGGTTTTTAAGAAAAATCTAAAAAGTTGGTGTTTGTATTGAAGAAGCTTTGAAAATTTGGGGTATCCATTGGAGAGTAGGCCATCCTTGAAAGCAAAATCAAGTGAACTGTCGGGGAAAACAAGCTTAATTGTACCCACGAAGGCCCCCGACGAAATTGGTAAATTTCACCGACGGGGGGGGGGGGCATCCACGACGGGGGCCATGACCCCTGTGTCTATCTAGTGCCAACCCTGGAAACATACAACAGCTCATTCTGATCTTAGGGGAGGACTACTTGAAAGCTGAGTCAGGCAAAACATGACAAAATGGGCGAGCTTCGCCTTTTCAGTCAGGTTGAAGAATGAAGAAATATAAGACTACAAATAATTGCTGTAGGATGACCACTAGACAGCCGGTTCACTAGATCGAAGGTTCACTACACGAAAGATCCGCTTGACCGAAAATCTATTTCCGGTTAGAGCCTCTTAAAGGTGGGTTGGGATTCCCCTTAGTTACGGAATTCCGTTTGGGATTAGGATAAGGATACCAGCCTTGGTTAGATTTAAAACTTGGGTTATGATCATGGTTAGGTTTAGGATTAAGTGATGTAGAGTTAGGGTCTTCGGGGTGGTGAGCCATCGATCTAGTGGCCCTTCGATTTAGTGAATCCTAGCTGAAAAAATAGGATTGCGGTTAATTTACCTTCGAGAAGTTCGACCTAAGCTTCAGAAGGGCATGGTGGGGGGGGGGGGGGATAACTGGACAAAGAAATGCGGAAACTTCATTTTCTGAGTTTGGCCTAAACCACTAAAGTAACCAAAACTTGCCGAATTTATCGCGGGAAGTTTCCAGTTCTAGCACTTCTTTAGCAGGCTTTAAACTCTTCCGTAGCCAGAAGAGCAGTCATGACAATCGCATTTCTTTGGATTACTTTAGTGTATGTACGAAACAGCCTTGAAGAATTTACCGAAAAGGGAGAGTCAAGACCCCCTAGGACCCCTCCCCTCGATCTCCACCTGCAGTGCCCCCTCCAGACCTCAGTAAAGGACTGTGGTCGTTCGCCTTCAGCTCACTATAGGGGTTCTTCACCGACGTCACTGCTCTGCTCGTCTCTCTATTTTGACGGCCAGGCATCCATTGTACAACAATTGTAACTAAGGCCGTATCGTGCGCGCGTATCGATAACACACCTTCTGCGCATGTTCAGTGACGGCCAGTATGCCAAATTGAAACTCAGTGACCTCACGTGAAGAACCTCTATGGAGCTTATGCACGTGACGTCAGCGCGTTTCAATTTGGCTTACTGGATGGAACTGCCATACGTAGTAGGTGTGTTAAAGATATGCGCTCACGACAGCACCTTAGTAACAATTGTTGCACAATGTACGCCTGGATGGAAAAATAGAGAAACGTGACGTAGGTGCATAAGCTCTATACACCAACCTATGGAAATAGCCGAGGATCGGCCATCTGTGTAATGGTTGAAACTGTCTTTCTTCTCACAGCAAATTTTGAAAGTAAAATCTTAATTTACTACCATGAATTTTCTTCTCCAGATCTTAAAGGATAATTACAGCTGTTTTTGATCACTGAGAATTTCTGGAAAGTGCCAAAAACGTGAAATGAAATCAGCAACTTTTTCGCGCCGTAAAATTTACTGTGCGACTACGGAACTTTGTTTACATCAGTATGCTAATGAGCTACATGGTTACGTCAGTACAGAACGTTTGCAGAGGCAGTTGCAATGTGCAATGTGTATCTATAGGAACTACAGTATGTTGTGCGTGACGTCACAATGTTACTCACACGGCACCCTGATGTCAACAACAATTTCGAACACTACAGTAAATTTTTACGAAGTGGCAAAGTTAATGCTTTTATTTCAAATTTTCGGGACTTTTCAGAAAAACAACTGCAATATAAGTGTAAGATTTAGATAGGCAAAGGAATGGTAGTAAATTTAGACTTTAGGTCCTAGCTTTGCTTTAAGAAAATCAATTTCGACCAGCACTGTGCTGGTAGAAGACCCCGGGTTTTCAATGAGTCGGTGTAAGGACCGTGTATAGGGAGCTATCGGCGACCGGCTATACACGTGCCTTTACTGAGGACTATGCCTCCTCTACTGGCTACAAACAAGGACCACAGTAGGCACATTAGGCGTGACAATTTTGAGGCAAGGGTTGCGATTTTGTGAAAAAAGACACCATTTGCCAGAGGTGCATCATGGAAACGGGAAAAAGTAAATTTCCTTTTACCAGTTCACAGTGTAATCGATTAATAGCAAGCTCCTTATCAAAATCCGAGCTACAGCCTACAGTCGGTTCCAAGCACTGTAGGCCTATTCACCAGATCAGAATCATCACACTATATAGAGGGATTTCAGTCACGTGACTTTAACCAACTAGACGCAATTTTCAAGGGCAGGATTGCGCGTCTTTTTATGTTTTGAAGGGCAAGCCACTGAACTATATGCTAGGAAGGATCATACCACAATAATGTCGTGTTGCAACTTGTAACGCGCGGCGTGCGGAAAAATCGGTTCTTCAAAATTTTTTAAATTTGTTTCAAAATCATGGTTAGGGTTAAAATTAAGGTTAGGGTTACGAGGACAAGGAATATTTGACCTGTTCTTTCATAATCCGGAGTCAGAATTACAAAAACATTAGTCGAAAAGCTGTTATTTTGGAATTAGGGGTGTGACCAATTTCCAAGAAGCTGATTCGTCCACTGGCATGATTCTTACATTTCCATCCTACGAAAAAAAAACCTCGCGCGCGGCGTGGTCAGCCGTATCCATAGAGTAGGATATGCCGTATCCAGGGCCGTCGCGACCGGGGGTGTGGGGGGTGTCTCACCCCCCCCCCCCTAAGTTCGTCAGAGCGACGATAGTCGGAAAATCTGAAATGCCAGTTGGAATTTCTGATATCTAAGTCTAGCACATTTTTCCGATTGAGCCTATGTCAACTTTCCAACTAGACCAAGTGAGAATAATACCAAACGTTATTTTCCTCACGTAAAATCAAATCAAAGCTGTCCTTTTTTCGCAAATTCTTCTCAAACTCTCAAAATTTTCGCGCGCTCCGCGCGCTTCAAACCTTACCTCAGTGTTGTTCTTATTATCAATATCTTCCGATAGCAACTTTCGGAGAAGCACAACAGCAGAAGGTGAAAGCTGTTTACAAATTACCAGGTAAAAGACTGGCTTTTTGAGTGGCATGTTAGTTTGTTGGGCAATTGAAAGTATCTCGATGCAGATTCTTAATGCAGGTTTTATTATGGAAATCTTATTTAATGAAAATTTGGGCGCGCTTCGCGCGCTTGCGTCACGATTTACAATCAATCTTATGAACATTATTAAGGTAATTATACCAGACACAGTTCTATGGGAGCTAGGGCGCTTTAGCCCCCCTCTCCAAATTTTTCCGAGCCCCACAAAATTGCGCAAAATTTTATAGACTAATATTGGTGAAGACATAGATATACTCAGAAAATATTCCAAACGTCTTTTTATCAAGCCCGTAGCCAGTAAGTTCTGTAACGATTCTTTCTATAACTTCCAAAAAAATTCGCGCGCTACGCTTTCATCTATAGTTCTATCTAGTGGTAACGCCCCCGTTTTAAACATACTGGATTTCAACGTTTCCACAAATGTTGTTCTTCCGTGTAAGCGTGATTCTAGAGAAACACGAAAATGCATCGTTGCGAAGTTCTTTCCTTTTTTTCCTAACTTTTGGAAGATTCTTCCTTCAGCCTCGCCATCGTGGCAAACATATTTTGTAAGAAAAAGATCTTTCAGTTTCGTAGGAGATCCTTAATGGGTAAGATGAAGAATGTAATCCCCGACGACGACCATGCAGTCACACGAACAAATTTCTTGATTTTGTCCAGATTCTTCAATAAAAGCCTAAACTTTTTCAACTTTCCTAAATGAAAATTCAATATAATCCCAAATTTTTCGCGCTTCGTGCGCCTTATATTTTTAGTTCGGCAACGCATTGCATCTGTCGGGACTAAGAGTAGCTGGCCCCCAGTCAGGGCGCTTCCCCCATGTCGGCAAATCAAAGCACCACCCCTGGCTGAGCCTGCGTGCAGGTTTTTCATTTTGGCATTGAAGTATACCCCCAAATTTCGGCGCGCAATCCTCACAATCCACGTTGTATCACTTATGAACATTGTGAGCACAACGTACCAGTGAACTTTTAAAGCATAAACTAGGTGTACATTCTGAAAACGCGGTTGTTAGTCCTAAACCCCTTTTGCTATACCTGTCTGGGAGGTCTAGTATCATTTTTCTGCACCTATACTCTCCCTCCCGCCCATCTCCCTCCCGCCCATTCCCCATTGCTGGAAGCTGTTCGTCTGGATTTTCGTTCAAAATTAGTAAAAATACGATAGATGTAAAGTACTTGGCGTCATACTCTATATTATTATGTAGATGCCAGGTAATAAGCATTATGTCATTGCCCCGTTTTATATAATTGATCCAGAGCTTCCAGGAGGCCTGTACAGGTATATGCTAGCATTAGCTGCCAGAATAGAAGACATTAAAGTAGTCAAAGGGGGGAGGGGGCTTCAGGAGGTTTGTTGACAACGTATTCTTCTCTTAGACAACATACTTTCTACTTTCACCTAACCAAATCTTAGTATTCACTAAATTATGGACATTTTCCAGTCATATATGATCAGTTCCAAAAGTATCCCAAGATAGCACCATTTTGCATCTAAGCAACCTTACCTTAACAAAAATTTCTCAGACGGGAGGGGGACACCCCCTCCTCTTAGGCCCCTCCCCCAGGACGGCACCTTTATGAAGTGACAAAGGAAGGATCCCCACTGCGGTATCGTACAAAAGTAACGCCCATAAAAAACGAAAATGCAATTTACGGGCCGCCATTCATTTGGAACTAAAGAATCAAACCAGTCGGAAAAATTAGAATTCATTTAATTATTGATATTTTCTAGCCATATATGATCAGCTCCAAAAATATCCCAAAGATAGCTCCATTTTGCATCTAAGCAACCTTAAATTAACAAAAATTTCTCAAAGACCCTTAGACCCCTCCCCCACGCCGGCACCTTTATGTAGTGACAAAGGAAGGATCCCCACTGCTGTATGTAAACGCAGGGCGCATAAAAAATGGTGCAATTTACGCGTCATCATTCAGTTGGAAAAAATATCCATCCAGTCGGAATTTGGAACCTTCGCACCCCCCCCCCCAAACATATGACCCTAGCTACGGCCCTGGCCGTATCATACCATTTCATCCCTTGTGCGACGCGACGATCCGATTGTATGTTCCCGTAGTACATAGTCTGATAGTAGGCTATTTACAGGGCCGTCGCGACCGGGGGGTGTGGGGGGGTGTCTCACCCCCCCCCCAAAGTTCGTCAGAGCGACGATAGTCGGAAAATCTGAAATGCCAGTTGGAATTTCTGATATCTCAGTCTAGCACATTTTTCCGACTGAGCCTATGTCAACTTTGTTTATATTTTCCAACTAGACCAAGTGAGAATAATACCAAACGTTATTTTCCTCACGTAAAATCAAATCAAAGCTGTCCTTTTTCGCAAATTCTTCTCAAACTCCCAAAATTTTCGCGCGCTCCGCGCGCTTTAAACCTGACCTCAGTATTTTTCTTATTATCAATATCTTCCGATAGCAACTTTCGGAGAAGCACAACAGCAGAAGTTGAAAACTGTTTACAAATTACCAGGTAAAAGACTAGCTTTTTGAGTGGCATGTTGGTTTGTTGGGCAATTGAACGTATTTTGATGGAGATTCTGAATGCAGGTTTTATTATAAAAATCTTATTTAATGAAAATTTGGGCGCGCTTCGCGCGCATGCGTCACGATTTACAATCAGTCTCATGAACATTATTAAGGTAATTATACCAGACACAGCTCTATGGGAGCTAGGGCGCTTTAGCCCCCCCCCCCTCCCCAATTTTTTTATAGACTAATATTGGTGAAGACATAGATATACTCAGAAAATATTCCAAACGTCTATTTATCAGGCCCGTAGCCGAAAGTAAGTTCTGTAACGATTTTTTCTATAACTTCAAAAAAATTTCGCGCGCTACGCGCGCTTTCATCTCTAGCTCTATCTAGTGGTAACGCCCCCGTTTCAGACATATTGAATTTCAACGTTTCCACAAATGTTGTTCTTCCGTGTAGGCGTGATTTTAGAGAAACACGAAAATGCATAAATCATTCCGAAGTTCTTTCCTCTTTTTCCTAACTTTTAGAAGATTCTGTCTTCAGCCTCGCCATCGTGGCAAACATATTTTGTAAGAAAAAGATCTTTCAGTTTCGTAGGAGATCCTTAAAGGGTAAGATAAAGAATGTAATCCCCGACGACGACCATGCAGTCACCCGAACAAATCTCTTGGTTTTGTCCAGATTCTTTAATAAAAGCCCAAACTTTTTCAACTTTCCTTAATGAAAATTCAATATAACCGCAAATTTTTCGGCGCGCTTCGCGCGCCTTATATTTTAAGTTCGGCAACCCATTGCATCTGTCGGGACTTAGAGTAGCTGGCCCCCAGTCAGGGCGCTTCCCCCCATGTCGGCAAATCAAAGCACCACCCCTGGTTGAGCCTGCGTGCAGGTTTTTCATTTTGGCATTGAAGTATACCCCCAAATTTCGGCGCGCTTCGCGCGCAATCCTCACAATCCACGTTGTATCACTTATGAACATTATAAGCACAACGTACCAGTGAACTTTTATAGCATAAACTATGTGTACATTCTGAAAACGCGCTTGTTAGTCCTAAACCCTTTTTGCTATACCTGTCTGGGAGGTCTAGTATCATTTTTCTGCACCTATACTCTCCCTCCCGCCCATTCCCCATTGTTCGTCTCGATTTTCTTTCAAAATTGGTAAAAATACGATAGATGTAAAGTGCTTGGCGTCATACTCTATATTATTATTTAGATGGCAGTCATTGCCCCATTTTATATAATTGATCCAGAGCTTCCAGGAGGCCTGTACAGGTATATGCCAGCAATAGATGCCAGAATAGAAGGCATTAAAGTAGTCAAGAGGTGTGGGGGGGGGGGGCTTCAGGAGGTTTGTTGACAACGTATTCTTCTCTTAGACAACATACTTTCTACTTTCACCAAATCTTAGTATTCACTAAATTATGGACATTTTCCAGCCATATATGATCAGTTCCAAAAGTATCCCAAGATAGCACCATTTTGCATCTAAGCAACCTTACCTTAACAAAAATTTCTCAAAGGGGAGGGGGACACCCCCTCCCCTTAGGTCTAGCTCCCAGGACGGCACCTTTATGAAGTGACAAAGGAAGGATCACCACTGCTGTATCATACAAAAGTAACGCCCATAAAAACGAAAATGCAATTTACGGGCCGCCACTCATTTGGTAAAAGAATCAAACCAGTCGGAAAAATTAGAATTCATTTAATTATGGACATTTTCTAGCCATATATGATCAGCTCCAAAAATATCCCAAAGATAGCTCCATTTTGCATCTAAGCAACCTTAAATTAACAAAAATTTCTCAACCCCTCCCCTTAGACCCCTCCCCCACGACGGCACCTTTATGTAGTGACAAAGGAAGGTTCGTCACTGCCGTATGTAAACGCAGGGCGCATAAAAAAATGGTGCAATTCACGCGCCACGATTCAGTTGGAAAATATATCTATCCAGTCGGAATTGGGGACCTTCACACCCCCCCCCCCCCCCAAACATATGACCCTAGCTACGGCCCTGGCTATTTATCTCAGGATCAGGAGTGAACCAGCTGTAAACCAGAGAAATCCTAAGCTTTTTCTCTGCTCTTAAGTTTTTTTGAGCTTTACAACTTTCTCATTGGTTGATGTAAGTAGTTCGATCGAATCTCATTGGTCAACAACACCAACTATACCGCGCCGGAGTTGCTAGCATCCGATTGGTCGAAAGTGCTAAGTGTGTGACTATCGTTGCTGGCTAGGTTGCAGGCAACGCGCCATCTGTAACGTAACATGTATGTACATATACTTACACACTTAGGGTATGTACTGTATGTACAGCATGTACGTAGCGCCCGGCGAATAATTACGCGCTTCTTTCAAATTATTCTCAAGTTGGCAAAGCTCCCTAAAGGCGGTCGTCGACGTTCTGTGACTGTTTTTTATTCATAAAATCAGTTGGTGCACCTTGTTACACAATCTTTCAGGCTCACAATGGTAAGGATAAAAACCAGCCTAGGTGTAGTAATAATTCCGTCCCCACTCGAGAGATTTGAAGGAAATTGTAGACGTGATTTGAAATTTCCAATCTTTACAAGTTTGTGCGCGAGTAGACTAGGCTTATGTAACATTAGGCCTAACGATAGTTGGTCAGTTACTCCGTAATTTCGTAAAGCAATGGACCTTCTGTGTGGTCGTTCGCCGAGAGCTTACTATCAGACTATGCACGCCGACACGGTGTATGGGGAGCTATCGGCGACGGGCTGTGCACGTGTCTGACTAGCATAGCCAAAGCCTAACAAGTTATTAGTCCAGTTCTCAGTGTCGTTGGCCCTGAGTTTCCTATAGCCTACAGCGGCCGGAGTGGGTATCATGAGTCAATCACTTAACGAACATTGTGACAGTATAAAACTTATAAAAGCATTAACTAAAATAAACAAAACTTTGCAGTAATATTTTCAAATGTGTCTTCCTCATTTTGCAATAGGCTTAGCCTTGGCCTATTTTTTTTTTTTGGGGGGGGGGAGGGGGGTGTCTGGATTGAATAATTTGTAGAAAATGAATTTTGAATAGGTGGCAGTAGCCTCTAGGCTACAACATTATCTTTGTTAACATTATTAGGCCCTAGTATTCTTAAATGTGGTAGCCTAATTAGGCCTAGCCTAGGCTAATAGTATTTTATCAACTCTTTTCCTGGAAAGATTGACTTAAAAGTTAAAGGTCAGAAGCAGTCACCCCAAACTTACTTTGAAACAATAGCTAAATGTCACAAATTTCTTCTTATTTCGATTCCAAGTATCTTTCATGATATTTTAGAACATAAATATTGCATATTCAAGGTAAATCAAGCAGTTGCTCCCTGTAAATTTTACAATTGAGTGAGAAAAATACTGTCACATGATTCTCAAGAGCCATTCAGGAAATAGGACAGTCTACTGTACAATTCTTTATAGGGGTGACTGCATTCTCCCTTTAAGACTTCATAAACATTGTGTTGTGTACTGCCACCCCAGACTGGAAAGTTTGCCCTGAGCGGGGGATTTATCCCCCGCACAACACTATGAATATCAAAGTTGCCAGCCGTGCAAATTTAAAAACTGACAACTGCAACCGCGCAAACTTGTTGGCAACAAGCACACAAGTTGCCTGGGAAAGGCGATTTCCTGCAATGTAGGAGGTGATTTTGGCCAAAATTTTCTCAGTACGCTCCGCGCCAACCGATGGTGGCACTCCGCTTAGATAGTATCGGCCACGCAATTCTCCTGGCCATTATTAAAATCCCCCGCGCACCATCACAAGCTTTCCAATCTGGCTGCCACCTAGGGTAACTTACACTGAGTTTTCGACCACTACACAGTATTCAACCACCTGTAGTTAATTTATAAATAAATCGGTCCTAGGCTATCCCATAATACCATTGTCAATAGGCCTAGGCCTAAATTCTTATGTTACCTTCAAAGCCTACCCTAAACTCACTATTGGTATGTACAACACAGTCCACTTCCACAAATTTTCATGACGTTTCTACTCTTAGTACACGAGGCGGTTGTAATTTTATGAAAAGCCACTTTTCTTAAACAGTCAATTAAGATTTTCCTCTTAGGCATATGGTAATTCTTGATGTTGTTCCAACTGAAGATATTTTAGCCTCTAGCCTAATGTTACTCAATCCAGACTCCAGACAACACTAAAATATTATATAGCAAAAGGAGGAAGACACAGTGGAAAATATTACTGAAAAGTTTTATTCATTTTGTTACATTTTCTTTTTTTTTTTATCTTTTTCCTTCATGATGTGCGTTAAGTGATTGACTCATAATACTGTACCTCCAGTACAGGACTGCTCCAGTATAATTCCGTAGAAAACGAATTTCGAGTTGTAGGCTAGGTGGCAGCTCACAACACAATGATAATGAAGCAGGCTTCAAAGTGATCCTATATTTCCTATAATTTCCTATAAATTTCAAAAAATCCTATATTTCCTATATTTGTATGATTTTAGGCTTGTTTTCCTATATTCTCCTATATTTTTCTGATCTTGTCAAAAAAAAATGTTTTTCTTTTACATGGTGTTTTGGGGTGAAAATTTCAGATGGACTCTTTTTCCAATATAGTTTTGTAGACTCAGAGTGTCTTAGAGTCAGAGTGGCTTATTCAGACAGGTAATGTAGATGCCAAGTATCTTAATTAGATGCAAGTACACAATCATGGCCAATTATAGGATTCAGAAATATTCTCATATGAAACAGCACAGGGCACTTATGAACACTTATTTCATCACCCATAAATGTTCCACTCTCACATCTGTGATTTTAAGTACTCTGTGATTTCATCTCTTGAGGGAATTTTAGTGGTATTGTGAGGGGATGGATTAGAGCCTTCTGCCTGGCATCCCCTGTAGTCATGCAGTCTCCCACATTTTAAAACCCTTACCTATGCTTTGTATGCACAGATAGCTGGTCTTTGAATTAACTGATTCTTTCATTCAAAATATTGTAGTACAATGGTTTGAAATACCAATATTTTCCCTGTCATCTGCCATCTTTCCTCAAACTTTGTTAACCATTAGATCAGTTGATTGTCCAGAGTGTTGTACAATTAAAATTTCCCCTAAAGAATAAGAACTTAGTGCTTTGAGAAAATTAAGAATCTCACTGTAATGTTTACAAGTTTACAATGTGCAGATCTCTTAGGAGGTTTTCCCTAAACTCCACTAGAAACTCTGAGGTAGGTCTCTGGACGCCACATCAATGTGTCCAACAGACCAAAGTGGAAAATTTAATCCATGTATTAGTCTGGTGCTGCAGTGCCCGTCATTGGTGACAAGTAGGGGTACTTGCCAAGTTGCCCTTTCCCTAATTTTGTCATGTAATTTCCTCAATGGAGATTTTAGATGCTAAGTATGTTAATGCACAGTTTTGCACACTGTAGGCATCTTGACATATGTGGACTACACTGTTCTGCCAAGTTGTACAGATTCAAAGTGAGCAGTGGCATTTTTAGGTTGAGGGACCATTGGGCCATGCCCACTTTCCTTCCCTAATGCTAATTTTTTTTTCTTTTAATTTAGTAACCTAAAATCTGATTTTGAAAATAAATTTTACTTCAAAAAGATAACATATTTAGCACCAGATTGCATGTAAGCACACCCAATCATTCAAAATTTTCAAAGGGGAGGGGGACACCCCCTTCCCTAAGACCCCTCCCCATGTTGGTAATCATAGAATAAACTGCATGGCCCCCATGAGAAGGTTCTGACTATGCCACTGGAAAAGGGAGTTCGAAGGTATTCATAGCAACCATACAGTTGTCAAAGACTGTGATCTTGGTCTGACTATGGCCACCCATGTGTCACACTTTAAATTAAGATTGACTAGCAATACAGTGTAAAGTTTATAGCGAAATGTTGTATTGAGAGACCATTTCCTGTTATTTAAGCAGCAAAAAATCCAAAACTTTCCTCACCTCAACCCCATTATTATTGGAGCTGAGGTGAATTCTGTCTGTGTACTTTAGGACATAAGCAACAGTTTATTGTCCACATTAACTACCCATCCATTCAAAGCACAATCATGGTCACATTCTGTGTTCTCACCTCACCTTCTGATATTGCAAATTTTGGTGCCTTTTTAGTATGCACAAATAATAAGATTTATGGATATTTTATTCCAGAGTCAGAATATGCAAATACACCACCTTCAGGGGATTTACTCTTTCCCTTCCACTAGAATATTTAGGTGCTTTTCTTAATTCCATGTTGATGGTAGAACCACACTTTTCTGCCACATTGCCCACATTTATGATACTGTTAATCACATTTGTATCATTTAAACAGTATAGTTCAATAGTTTCCTAAGGTAACATGTTTTCATCATCCTCAACTTTGAGGAGTATTGAAGATAATTATAACCGCTACAGTACGACATTCCTATATTTACTCTATATTTTCCTGGAAAAATCCTATAAAACCCTATATATTCATCAGTATCCTTCCTATAAAACCTCCTATATTTCTGTGATGGACCACTTTGAAGCCTGTAATGAAGTAATCTTGAGTCAATCACAATTCACTAATGTTACAGAAAAATAAAGTAGACTAGCCTACTAATGTTAGCCTAGGCTATTAATTACCACATTTAAGGATAAATACTAATGTTAATAAACAAAGAGAATGTCTTTTCTATCAAAACATTTACTGAAAGCTTCACCAGAGACATTTTGGTCACTATTTTTGGTAATGTTTGCAAATTTCTAGTTCATTCTTATGCCAAACCTTGCTTCAAACAAGAAATGTGTCAGGAATATTCAGTGCATATTGGGAATGATATTGTACAAAGATGAAGTCAAGGATTTCTTTATCGCATAGATACACATGCTTCAAGCCACTGTTTTCTTTTCTTTCCGAAATAAAACATTACCCTATTCAACCTTGTCAGTCCAAGTTTAAGAAATTCGCTTTAAAGATAACAACTTCGAAACAATATTTCCTGGATGCCTGCTGAAAACATCAAGATGGAGGGTATAGTTTAGCAGTGTAATAGGCAAATGAAGGTGTCTCTTGGTTTTTGTGTAAGAAAGATTTAAGCCCCCACTTTTCATTTTTCTAGGCATAGTTTTCCTACCTATCAAGGTTGGAGGTTGGACTCCCCTGATTCCCCTCCGCTCATCTTTCATCTTTATGCAGAATGCCACTGGTCTAAGCCATAGTGTAAGGCCATAGCTTGGACCATTCTTGGCATTTACACTGTCTGGATCAACTTGCTTTGAAATGACCTTACACAGTGGATGCTATGTTGACAGTGAATTCCAGATCATTTAAACCACTCTTCAGTCTTTTGTCCTAAGAGTAATTAAAGTAATATGAACCTTTGCCTAGTATACAGTCTTGTAAAGTGTAACGCTATGGACCTAGAAGGCTAGCCAATCTAAACATTTGAGAAGGAATGGAACATTGACTGCAATGAAACCAGAAGATCACTTGCAAACAAATTCATATTAAATTGCAAAACATTGCGTTGACCACTTGTGCCATGCTGAGACTCAAATCACTGACATGCACTTAGAGAAAGGAAATGATCTGTCTTTTGTTCTGATAAACAAGTGTAGATTACATTTTTTTTTCTCAATCTTTGTACCTTTGGTCAACTTGTTCAACCTGAAAATGTCAAACTTTCTTTTAAAGCGTGAATGCATCTCAATTCATGTTGGCCAAGCTGGCGTTCAGATAGGAAATGCCTGCTGGGAATTGTACTGTTTGGAGCATGGCATTCAACCTGATGGTCAAATGCCAAGTGACAAGACAATTGGAGGTGGAGACGACTCTTTCAACACCTTCTTTAGTGAAACGGGAGCTGGAAAACATGTTCCTCGGGCCGTCTTTGTTGACCTGGAGCCAACAGTTGTAGGTAAACATTTCAGCTTTTCTCTAGCAGATGTCCCCTATAATTGTGTTCCTTGATGTGAACATTTTTTGAGAAACAAAAATGTACATCATAGTCAGTCTAGAGTAATGCAGTGGAACTCAGATTGCAGGGCATTTATTCTGGGTTGGCCGGGACATACCAGTGTGGTAAATACCATCCGGTATTTTCCTTTATTTCCCATCTGTCAGGAATTAAATATCCACAGGTGGGAAATATTCAGTATATTAATATTTTTTCATTTTTTCAACATGTTTATGATTGCTTAAGTGTTCTTAAAGCCAAAGCACTCAGAAAAGTGACAAAAGAGGTGCTTGAAGGTCATGGGTTTTGAAATGTTTGCAAATAATAATAATAATGGCAATTTAGTATAGTGCCGGTATCCGTCAGATGACGCTCATGGCACTTCCACAGTCACAACCAAAGTTAAATACATGTCCAAGAAAAGGTGGGTTTTTAGTTTTTTCTTGAAAGTACTGAGAGAAGTTGCAGAACGAACAGATGTAGTGATGCAGTCAGTGCTGTAGGCTACATTTGAGACTAAAACACTACACTAATGTAGGCTTGTTAAGTGTCACATGTGTTTAAACAGTAGATATCGTTAAGACTGCAGTGACCAAATGTCAATTTTGGTACAGGGTTCCAGTGTTTTCCACTAGCTGTTTTGTCCGGGGGCTCCTCCCGTACAAAATCTGCCACACTACTTTAGCACCTGGACAAAACTTTGCCGCCCGCACAGAAAATTGACCCACCCGGTCAAGAAGTTGTCTGTATACACTCAATCACAAACACCACAACTAAGTCATTTGACTGCCTTTTATATTTGATTTCAAATACTCGTGACAAGCAATGTATAACAAAACATCGGAGATGCAAACCCAGCTCATTTGCACCTGAGCTCTTATATCATTCAGTATGCACTTAGGCTACTGCACTTCTTTCATATGTTTCCACAGTAGGAATCCGTTACCATCAAACTCATACACTAAACGAAACCATTCAATTGAACTGTCCCCTGAGTTTCCCGATTTTCACCCGAAATTTCCATGGAAGTGAACTACTTCATTCTTGAATACGTCTTGAGTGGAAACTGGAGCTTCAGATCTGCAAGTAAAGTCAAAGATATTTAGAAAATGCAATTTGCCAAAAAAAAAAAATGACCACAAATGCCCAGATTTGAACACATAGGGAAGGATAAGAACAAGGCCGTAGATTACACCATTTGCGATCTAAGCCCTCCTAAATTGTCAAAATTTCCCCCAGGACGGTGATCACAAGAGCCCCTGGACAGGAAAAACAGACCAGTGGAGAACCCTGGGTTTGCGCGCCTCCTTGAAATCCTGGAAAGTCTTGCAATTTCATTTTAGTTTTTCCAGGCCCTTGAAAGTCCTGTAATTTCACTGAGATATTATGAGAAATCTCCTTGAAAAGACCTTCAGCACTCCTTGAAAAACAACTTTTAGTATTTGACCCACAAAAACCCCACGTTTTTCATATTTTATTCCGTTTTTTTGTTTTTCAAAGTTTACAAACTGAAAAAATATGTTCTCCAGAGTGTTGAATATAATGTAAAAATTTCGCCGCGCCAACAAATTTTTACTGATTCATAAATGACAAAGATCATAGAAGGCATAGAAATACCGGTGCAATAAAAATGTACACAACTGGCAGTAAGTTGGCTTACATGCATAGCCTCAATAGAACTTACTATAGTCATTCTCTATGATAGCCACACATGAAGTGTAGTAACATAATGCTGCACTGTTGCTGCTGCTGTGGACACTTCTTGGCAATATGATCTTTGGTAATAGCAGCACGCAATGTTCATAACATCGATTCATGAAAACAGCCTTCAGTTTGTTTGCTACTCACCGACTAGGACTACAGGATTGGACAATTTGTACCAAACTAAACTTGCAGTGAGATATTTGGGCCGATGTGGCAAGGAATTTCATGGATTTGTTTGCAGCAATTTTGATCGAATATAGTAAGCCTGTAGACTAGCCTTACTTGTAAGCCTAACTGCAAAGCTTTGCCATACATTTTGCCATATACTAGAAGTACTAAATTTTCAGTCATATTTTGGGTCTTTGAAAATGCAGATTTGGTCCTTGAAAACTCCTTGAATTTTGTTTGAAAAAATGTGTACAAACCCTGTTGGTATTTATCAACACCCAGTGATGCTACTGTAATGTAAACTAAAATTGTAGTTTGTACAATAGAGGTGATTGTTGTTTTCTCAAACAGTTAGGCCTACTTCATGTGGCAATGTACAGTAGTTTGTATGCTCCATTTATCATTACTAGCAAACCATAACATGCTGTTCATCCTGGTGCATTGACCCTTTTATAAATCACTGTATGAACCCCACCCTCCTAGTATGCCCACCACCAGAGGCCATTGTAGTATATTGCAAAAAGACAGAAATGTCATTGATGTGATGTTACCATTGATCATGGAGCAAACATTATAAGGTTGATTATGTGTTTGGAGCAGGGAGTGTATCTCGAACCTTGAGAGTCAGATCTGCCTTGCCTAGACAGAATAATTTACCTGGCATCGCATTGCATTTTGCTACACAAAATGCAATACTGTGTAGCAGATTTTGTACATACAACGATAGGGTATTCAATGATTTCATGGTAAAGAACCCCAGACACCTAAAAATTGTATGTAATTTTTTGACACTAAGTTATTCCCTGCTAGATCAAAATTGGAGTCCTGTAATAGCCTGATATGATCTTCATTACACTTCAGCAAATTCAGCATTTATTTTGAGGATTGTTGCAGACATTTTAAAGCAAAGCACAAGATCAGATCAAAATCTGGTGTAAGTATATCCTTAGAGTGCTAAGAGGACTAAATCACAAGTTCATGACTTTGGTGAGCTGTGAAGTAGTGTAAGCAGTCAGAATGAAGATTTTATGTAAAGATCTCTACAACATGTAACAGAATGTTTAAACATATAACTTAGTTTGACATTTTTTTCAATAACAACTTTCATAATCATAATTACATTGAACCTAATCACTTCCCATTGGGTAGGAGCAACTACTCATTTGAGCAGTACTACCTTTCTTGTATTAAAGTGTGGCATCTGTCAGTATAAGAGAAATAAATCAATAATTAATGACCTGTAAAATAATACAAAGCTATTATTATTCAGCCAGTGATAATTTTTTTGCACTCCTATATGTTCAAAATTTTTGACTTCCAATTTTAATCGTGAAATTCAAGATATACAATCACACACAAGAAAGCTGCACTTCTCAGCACACAAATTGTATGTATGACAAAAGCACCCCTCACTCAGAGATGAAAAGTCAATTGTTTAACAGACCCAAGAATAACTCCATCGTTCACAAGAAATTAAAATCTAACTTTGCAACAATAGCAAAAATCCCTCATTATACAAATGGCAACCTTCATGCTAGCTTTACTACGAAAATTTCCTCTTGGGTGCTTTTTTCCCATAGGGTTCTAGACACTTAGGTATCCTCACATTTACATACACAGAACCTATACTACAAATGTTTTGTTTGAATTTCTGCCAGTGGAAGTAAGCTGCCTTTAGTGTGTGCAGTGTTCAGCATGTGGCTGTGATCGAACTGTTTGAACATATCAATCACTGCATGCACAAGCTACTTAAAGCCACTTAATAATTCCATTCCTGTATCATTTTAATATAATAGCTTGTGTCCTTTGACTACCTACAGTGAACAGACTGCCCACAGAAACAGGGTGTGTACATCGCTTGCTTGTGTATGCCGTTAAATGAAAACTATGTGCAAGGATTCTTTTGCTTAATTTAAAGATTGTTTGCACTACTTATCTGGTGCTACTTTTAGTGCCAGACAAACCCCCATTTTGCCCTTTTTCTGACAGAGTCAGAGTATTTTGTTGGGCTTTCACCTCGGAGCCCCAGTTTGCTTTTGAGCCCTGCCCATCTTTAGGTTTCCTGTACAAAAAAGCCAAGCATCAATCCCCCAAACCCACTGGCTTTCCCAACTGTGCGTCCTGCATCATTCTTGTGCATATTTCTTGCATTGGGTTATCACAAGCCTGTAGACTGTGCCAAATCATTTGGATTAGGTGGAAGTTTCTAACCTGGTATGTAAGGTTAAAAGGTGCAATGAGTGTAATCACAAAAAGTAGTCAGCAACTCAGCATACCCTAAAAACTGTAAGAGTACTTGCCATTTTACAATTTGGGGTCAATATGATTTTGGGCCCCAAGGTGCAGAAAGATGAGTAAGAATATTATTATTATTACAGTAGGACCCTTAATTTTTAAACTCAGCCCCAGTCATGGTAGGGGTCATTGGTGATACATCCTCACCATGACCAAGTTGTAAAATGACCCAAAGGCAGATGATTGTAATCGCTTTAATGTCTTTCTGCATTGTGTGTGGTGCCCTGTGACAAAATTTGGCCAGGGATTATGAAAGGTTTGCCCTGCTGCCCAGAAAAAGTTCTTTTGGCCAAAGCCGCCATTTGGCCTTACCCCATTATAGCTTTTCTCAGGCTTCTAATGGACCTTTCCGGTATTTTGAACATTTCCCCTAAACATTCATATAAGTCTTAAAAAGTGTTGATTAAGCCACTGCTCAATAAAAAGGGAAAAGTAATGTGTATTTTTTTCCCTGCATGAATGTCCCATGAAACAACTGAAAATCTGTGAAGCAGTGTTCGCGCTAAGGTGCAGGATTGCATGAATCCCACTTTTGTCTTTCGAATCCCGCACAAAAATAAATCTTATGCGGGAAAATCCCGCACAATTTTCTGCAGCTGAGATCGTAACTACAGTTATAATACACACATTAAATTGCAATAGTATCTTTACCAAGTGATAACCCCCTCCTTGATTTTGGAAATCCCTCCCAAGAAATTTCTAGAGAGGGAATTCCCTACCAGGGTCAATTCCTTAGTGCGAACACTGCTGTGAAGGTTAATATAGGTTTGGTCTGAGAAATACTTTTTTTTTCTTTTCTTGAGAATTAGGCATTTTGCACTGTATGGTAGATTTGGCTTCACACTTTATCCCTGCTTTTACTGAAACATGAGGGGATAACACAGGACACATACACTAAGCGTGGTCCCCCTGGCCTGGCAAGGTCACAAAAAAGTCATGGAAAATTTTGTAAAAATTACAGATGTAGAGAAGTAATATGCATCCTGCTGAGACTTTAATGCAGGTTCAATTGATATGTACTAGACTGTGGACTTTTCACAATTTGTCATGCAAATCAGAAAAGTCATCAAGTTTTTATTGTCATTAAAATGCAGATTCACAGTGTGTGACAGGTTCATACTGTGAAGCAACTAATGTAGTTTTTATCCAAAATTGAGGCACATGTCAAAAAAATGAATCTTTGCAGAGGAAGTGCCATCTCTGCTCAACACAATACATTGAGATTCTGGCCTTGATACACTTTAGCTTTGAGTTTTCTCATGGAGTTGTAAAGCCTGTGTTCACTGTCTAGACCATTCAAAGTATTCATTTATATATTCTAGTTTTAATTGATACAAAAAATCTCAGAATATAGACAAAAACCTGATATAGCACATATCAGTCACAAAAGGTACTGTTTTAATATTCTTTTACAAAGGGATCAACTGAAGACAAATTTGAATCTCACAATTTGAAAAGTTCTATAAATTATAATCTCAAACTACCTTTATTTCATTATCAGAATAACAGTACAGCTCTGCCTTTACAATGGACTGGCCCTGTTAAGGAAGTTCCAAAACTATTTTAGTACATTTGCAAAGCTAATTTGCCCCTTTGTCATTGGTTGCAGATGAAGTTCGAACTGGCACATACCGACAACTTTTTCACCCTGAGCAACTAATCACCGGCAAGGAAGATGCTGCTAACAACTATGCACGTGGCCACTACACCATTGGCAAAGAGATTGTTGATCTTGTGTTGGACAGAATCCGAAAGTTGGTAAGTTAGACATTTGTCAAACATTGAGCCTTTGCGACTAATTGGAGCTACGAGTCCCTAATCTGCTGTAATCTTGTAAGATGTGTGATCAATGCCCTCTTATATCGGTCTTAATGGCTCACAGAGTACCTCTTTGTTCTGTAGGCTTTTTAAGTGGTGTATGTGTGTCTGTGGTGAAAATTTGTAAACATGGTTTCTAATGGAGGGGTGTTATGGACACTTCATCCTAGGCCAGGCTTCGACAAATTCATTTTCCATTACTTGTCCGTCGGGCTAGCTGTTTACTTTATCTGTTTGCCAACATGAATATTTAAATTACTTGTGCAGTTTTAGTTTGCCAAATTGCTGCTGTGGAGAAGACTGCTGGGGTACTTGCCCAGAGGCAGGGATGTAGCTAGCCAAATTTGAGTGCTGGGTAATTGTCTGATCTGGGGAAAGCACCTCACCCCACCCCATGGCATCTACCCCATTTTCAGCCACTAGTTTTTGTTTTTCCCTCATTTTACTTTAGGGAGTAAATTTAGGGCTAGTTCTAGGTGTCGGTAGGCAGATTTGTGGTGGACGGGGAGACGTGTGTTTGCCTGGAGTGCCGGGCCGGAATATCGAATGCTGGGTGTCACCACCCAGCGCCGCCCACCATAGCTACATCCCTTCCCAGAGGACTATGATATTGAACAGTGCACTTGCCCGACCTGTGTGATTTTGTTCTTGCCCTGGACTGTCTGGCGGGAGATTTGTCGAGCCCTGCCTTCAGTGCCTTGGCATGTGGATGCCCAGTTTTTAGTTCAAGAAGTCTATTGTATTTGAACTCACACATCACATAGTGTTAAATTATGTATTTAGGCCTGTAACCCAATTATGCAAAACAGTCTCAATTTAGATGCATTGCTTTCAAAATACATACATGTGAAGCTGTCAAGCCATGCAAGTTTGAAGTACAGACAAAAAAAATGGCGTTCTCCACCCTACACATAGGCTGACTAACCTTGAATATTTCCTTAAAATACTCCAGCAGCATTTCTAATGGGCATTAACCCTTAACCCGTTCATCGTCCCCTGGACCCCCCCCCCCAAAAAAAAAAAAAGAAATCAAATATCACTTCTGTCTGCATCATGCCATCCCAAACTATTAGCACACCTACACCAGACATTTCTGCCTCACAGCCTGAAGACTATTAAGTAATAAAGTTCATTCTTTGTCTTTTCATCAGGCTGACCAGTGCACTGGACTTCAAGGTTTCCTGATATTCCACAGTTTTGGAGGTGGAACTGGCTCAGGTTTTGCATCCCTTCTGATGGAGCGACTGTCTGTGGACTATGGCAAGAAGTCCAAGTTGGAATTTGCCATTTATCCTGCACCTCAGGTGTCTACTGCTGTCGTTGAGCCTTACAACTCTATTCTCACCACCCATACAACGCTTGAGCATTCCGACTGTGCATTCATGGTTGACAATGAAGCCATTTATGACATCTGTCGCCGTAACTTGGACATTGAACGTCCCACCTACACCAACCTGAATCGTCTGATTGGCCAAATTGTTTCCTCTATCACTGCTTCCCTTCGATTCGATGGTGCCCTTAATGTTGACCTCACAGAATTCCAAACAAACTTGGTTCCTTATCCTCGCATTCACTTCCCATTAGTTACATATGCCCCTGTGATTTCAGCTGAAAAGGCTTATCATGAGCAACTCAGTGTTGCTGAAATCACCAATGCCTGCTTCGAACCTGCTAATCAAATGGTCAAATGCGATCCTCGTCATGGCAAATACATGGCATGCTGCATGTTGTACCGGGGTGATGTTGTACCAAAAGATGTCAATGCTGCCATTGCAACCATCAAAACCAAACGTACCATTCAGTTTGTTGACTGGTGCCCCACTGGGTTTAAGGTGGGCATCAACTACCAGCCACCCACTGTTGTTCCTGGGGGTGATCTAGCCAAGGTCCAACGTGCAGTCTGTATGCTTAGCAACACCACTGCCATTGCGGAGGCTTGGGCTCGCTTGGACCATAAGTTTGACCTGATGTATGCAAAGCGTGCATTTGTCCACTGGTATGTTGGTGAAGGTATGGAAGAGGGAGAATTCTCTGAAGCACGTGAAGATCTTGCTGCTTTGGAGAAAGACTATGAGGAGGTTGGGGTAGATTCAGTGGAAGGTGAAGCAGAGGAAGAGGGTGAAGAATATTAAACTGAAGATTTCACATGTTTAATTTTACAACTTGAACATTGAGAAGTGGTATCAACATTTGAATAGTATCATTCCAAACACTTTTGCACTCATTAAAGTTTGAAGGTTGTTTTACCCATTTGGCTATGAATTAAAATTTGGCAAGAATTGTTCACACTGTTAAATGTATGTCACAAGAATTTTGTCTTTTGTTTTTACAACATGTACACTCATGCAAGGGAATTTCACTAAGATAAGAGTGAAATTATTATGCTATTATTTAGACCTATGAAGTTTTGTTACCATGTTGCCCATTCTCCCCCGAGAAGTAAGTTTGCTGCAAAGAGGGAAAATGACCATTTGTTGAATTCTTCAACTAAGATTACCACACCTTAGCATAAATTGCAAAGGTGACCCTGCCCTTGAGACTACCAAGCACTAACTATGCTTTCTTCTTTTTCATCAAAATACCTTCAGAAACAAGATAGCCTTTGCTATAAAAACTGTACCTAATGATCACTACAGTATAAAACAAGAAAAACTGAAAACCGTGTTTAAATTTGTATTACAAATTTGGTAAACTTTATTATACATTTGAATTGCTATTTACAAAATGAGCTGAATTCAAAATATTCATGATAGTGATCCTCTTTGGGGTTACAGAAGATTTATAACAGTGGTGAACGCTATAAAGTATACAAGATCATACTTGAATTCAAAGGTGGAAATTTGTACTTGGCATTGAAAGGGAAACAGATTTTGAAAAAGAATGACTAGAGTCACAACTTTATGCTCTTTTGTGCCACAATGTCCTAGTACATAACCATCCAGATGAAAGGAGATGTGGCAAATACCTTCACAATATCACAAAATTTACTGGAGATGGAGTAAGTGCTTACCCCTCATAAAAAAAGGGCACTTTAGATTGCACGACGCGGACGTTGGCTACGACGCAATGACATCATGTTGTAACTATGCGCATGTCTACGTGAACTTCATGTTGTCGGTGTAATTCTACACTGGGAGTCACTCGTTTTGGCGTTGTGGCTAGAACGGCAACGAGAGGCAGCATATGACGTCATATGATTTTGTTGCCATGCCGATCGTTGCATTAGAAACTTAAAATACGCATTACACACATATCATAAATTCATCGTCATCCATTATATTAGGACGACGATGAATATACGAGATGATTATAGATCGGTTTGCGCGTCTGCTACTCAAACGAAGTTCGAATACCACCACGCCACTTTCATGCCGCGTCATAGAAACCTAAAGCGCAATAGTTCCTGGGCGCGGACGTCAGCTCGACGACGTGAACTGTGGGTTAAAACGCCGTGTCGCCCTGCCCACGTCTTGTAATCTAAAGCTCCCTAATACAAGTTGGGAGAGGAGACAGCAGAATTGTTGGCTTTAAATGAATTGTATACCTTGAATTGTCATCACATGTTGTTCCCAGCCTTTCATGACACAAATTATTCTGTGCCAGAAAAAGGGAAAAAATAATCTGAAGGATTTAACATTTTAGATCAAATACTCTTTAATCAACAGGAAGGAAAACTTCAACACACCATGCCAGAATTTTCAACTCACCATAGTGGTATGAGATAATGGGGTATGAGCTGAATTTTCCAAATGAAAACCTGAGTCACCTTAGGAAATGGCCAGACGTTTTTCCAAATATCTGCTCAAGAAATAGGTTTTGCCCAACCTATGGAAGGCTGCAGTACCCCAGCCAGGCATGCAGACTTATGCAGTTCACCACCTCAAGCACACCCATTATGGACAACCTCCAGCCTTTGGAATTAAATGTCTGAACTACAGAGTCCAGCCCACAGACATAATACAATTAATTATAGACCAATTCATGTGACAAAAAGTGTCACCAATCTTGGTAAACCTACAGAGCATGGGTAGTGCAGAGGTCCGTCACATGATATCAAGGCATCTTCTGTTGCCATGCTGGCTGCTACAATTCCTGCAGGTATGCTAACACTGCATGCCTGCACCAGCATCCTAGATACAACTGTAATACAATGGGGGACTGACAGCCAAATGTCCAGCATAAAAACATGGCAAAGTAACGTGAAACATGTCTACTGGCCTAGCTTTACATAACTGCAGTAAAAGTAAGGCATACCATGGAGCTACTACTTAGGATAACCATGATGGTGAACACACTATGAATACCACATTAATGTACCACACTCAGTCTATGCATATAGGAAGTCTGTGATCCACCCTGTTTATTTCCATCTAGCCTTTTCTAGATCCAATAACTGGTAAATGAAAATGATAGCAGCAAGTAATTCTAAACTATTTACTAGATACTATTTGTGACATTCAGCAATATACCATCAATAAGGACCTTATGACTATTGAACCACCCACAGGGGTGGGGGATGAGCATGTCTGCCTACAATTTTAGTGCAAAGAATGTCATGAACGCCTGAATGGGGGAGGGATGCAGCCCTGGTCTAGTGCAAACTTTGTTCAGGGTACATAAGCCTTTGCATCAGAAGAAGAGGTGTTTGGTTACCGATAAATTCCACACAGCTCACAGTCTAACCACATGGATGGCATAATATAGTACACCTGTGAAATGCAAACAAACTGATGTAATGATACACTTCAACAGTGTTTGCCATTTTAGGCGAGTACCAAACTGGCATTTATGGCAAATATTCAGACAAACAATGAAAGTAAATCAGAACTAGGACAGCCCAATGTAAATGATTAAGATACTAAACATTACTTCATCTTGCCTCACACCTTCCCCCCCCGTCCTCTCCTGCAGAAAGGTATACCATGTACGCAACTTGTCCTCGCCCCCCCCCCCCCCCCCCCCCCACTTTTGAAATCCTGGCAGTGCTGCAGAGTATACAATCAACCTGGTCACTCTTGAGCTGTCTTCACTAGAACAACTAGCCTTATTGCTGAATAGCTTTCCTCTTTTGTTGACAAAATATCTCCTAAAAACATTTACTTCATACAGTGAGAGACCATGCAGCCTACATACTACTTAATTAAGTACATAAAATTACTGTCAAGTCAATCCCACTGTACTTTCTTGTTATGTGTTACAACCTCTATCTGCAAGGCAATTGTTCACACCCGTCTTTAAACTATGATGAATATCTTTCATTCGGAAACCGCTTGTCAAAGGTTTTCAATAAAATGAATAGAGCAACTGAAGGGGTTGTCAACATCAATAGCAAGGCCTGTTTGAAACTTGGCTGTGGAGCTTGCCCCCTGCCTCCTCCCCCCCCCCCCTTAAAAAAAAGAGAAAAGTAAAATAACCCAGGTAATTTCTACTCTCAACAGTTCCCTTCCATGACAAAGACCATCAGAAAATTCCCCCCACCAGAAAATTTGGAACTGTCCCAAGGGGAATTATTTAGGTGCCAACTGCCTTGAGGAGGGGGGTGTCCAGGACCAGTTTGAAAAGGACATATGCTACTAATGTCCAAAAGATGTGGTCCCTGCTTATCTCAAGCATGTTTATATATTAATAACTATCACTGCTAGTCATGACATTGAGTAGTAGCATAGAAAGCATAAAACAATACAAAAAGAAAAAAAAAACTGTCCAATCATATTGGTCAAGTTTCCCCTAATAAAACTATGTGTGACCTTTGCTTATTCCCCATTCAAATTAAATACACAAGACATTAATGCATTCATACATAACTGTCCTCAGTCATTTGCTAAAATAAATATTACTATTTGCAATGGTTTCAGTCCCTTGTTGCTTAGCAACATGAGCCGTAAAGACAATATTGGATAAAAGTATGTAATGGCATGCAAAGCATGTGGGTTCTCTACTTATATTTTTTTTGTGAGGAGTATATTTTTGGAATATTTCCAGTAAACAGGCAGTAATAATATACATACATTTGATATGTTAGTGTTCTTTGTCTTCTTACTGCAGCATAATGGTGCCTCTTACCTCTTAGAGCACAAAAATAGAAAAGTAAAAGAATTCATAACATCTGATTCTCTTCCAGCCTCAATTTGAGAGCAAGAAATATAGTAAATAAAGCTAACTTTACATTGTTCATCTCCACACGCTAATATCTTTTCAAAATTTGCATCCCTGGTTAACAGCTTTTCAAAAAAGTGGTTTTCAACATGAAAATCTTGCTCTATTTAAGTGCACAAAGTAGTCCACTAAAGGTTAAATGGCAAGGATCATTGGAAACTGCCATTTAAGGCCTGAAACGAACTAGGTGAACAAATGGGCACAGGGATATGTTACTTTTAAGAGTCATGGGCATAATTTAAGTCTTAGTAGACTTCTGTACTGTAGAAGACAGAACTACCCATTTAGTAAACTGCTCTAAAGGAGTATGTAGTGGGGACAAACTTTGAACTGCCAGATGACTGAATGGATATTACGTTACTAAGTAGCCACTGGTGCTGGATGTCTCCAAAGTAAGTCACGAAAACAGGGACACCAGGACGGTATATCTTACTGAAATTTTATCAGATGGCATCATGCAACAGGAGTCAGTCACCGTTTCTTCTGTTGTCCAAGATGCCTTGGAGCATCTGCAAACATGTACTTGAGACTGTATGCTTCAGCCAGGAGGAGACTAATGTCATCATTTTTCCAGCTTTTGGTTGGAAGATTTTGCAAAAACAGCATTATGCCCTGCAAAAGACATATTTTCAAATGAGAACCTTTTACACTTCAAGACTTGAAAAAGTTTACAGAAAAGCTTCAATCTGGAGAAAATTTGTAGATTATTTAGAATTCCACAAGATCACTTCATCAATAGCAAAGAAGTTGTCTTTACAAATCTATCATCTATTCAGACTGGATCATCAGTAAGCAAAGATTATGAAACATGTTCAACACTTAAAAAATAAAGCATTCAAGTGTTTTGCTGTACATGATTTAGGGAAATGAAATGGTCCAGGTCTGAGGCAGGGGTGGGGCCAGGTGAGGAGCAGGGGGCCATGGTCCCCAATTGGAGAGGGCAAATTTTCTTCAATAAAGGCCCAAACTTTTTGGCCCACTTTAGAACTTTACATTCTCATAACTTCTGGCAACTGTAATCTTTGTCAGGGCTTTGGGTTGCTGCCTGCCCCCAACCCTTCATCAGACCACGCCCTCTGTCAGGCAATTTCTGCAGCCACCCTGGTCTTAGGTGAAGATTACAGCACCATAAAAGGAAGTATAGGGAAAACTCCCATTTAAGACTTATAGCAAGTATATTGTGATGTCACAGGCTCACTTCCATACCCTATGTTGTGGTTTTTAAAATTTGTTCCATTGATTTTAGAGGTCCAACTACAATCAGAAAAAAATATCACACAGAATGGCCACATACTACAATTTTGTAATCTGATACCAAGAAACTAAACTGAATCCCTATATAAATCACACATAAAACAAAATAACAAAGAAAAGCAACACCATCTCGGGCAAAGTGAGCTTGAAAAGAAAAAAAACAGACTTCAGACTTGCTAGATGTCAGTGAGTTATGAAGCTCCATTAAGTAAGCAGGACACACATATATTTTGCTTCTCTATACTTAATATTTAGATATACTTAAAAATGAAATGATCCTTTTCTGTACCAAAATCGATTCATAATTACCACAAAACAGCTACTGAAATGCCCCTTTGAGTCCCAGTGCAGTCCATCTGAAACCCAAACTGTGAAAAACTACAATTTGTTGTTCAATCAAAATGACATCAATGTTCTGTATGAACCTTTGTGAGGCGGACAAGATCAGACATTAGGCCCTAGACTCAATCTGCTTCTCTGTTTTTTCAAAAGCTAGTCTCAATATAATAGCATCAAAACCTTTCAAATTAAATTCTGTCCCCTAGAACTTTTACTTACTTGGAAATCCTTCTCCTTCACAATATTTTTGGCATACTTTTGAAGTAAGGCAGCACAGACATAAAGATGGAAAACAGAGAAGCCCTCTGGTTCACTCTGAAGAAAACAGAATTTGACAATGAGTCATAATAGTTCAGATGTTAACTTTAATGGAACCAATTATACTGCTTCATTTGCAGAATATGTTTTCTAACTAGGGCTGTGAATGTTTAGCACAATTACTAAACGTTTAATCGCAAAATTTTGCGATCGTTTGCGATTAATCGCAAGTACCTATGATCAACACAGAGACTTTAAATGTGCCCTTGAACATGATGAATATGCAAAATGCGTTAGTGACGTCGGGGGACATAGTTCCCATGAACCTCAAACACGGATCCTCATAGAAGCTCAACTTTGATGTATGTTGACGTGTGTGGCATTTGTACAATTATGTATTTCACCTTTTCAACAGTTAAACTGAACATCTAATTTTCTGTAATGACTGCAGATTTTTTTTATTTCGTACTGAAAAAACAGGTTTTGCGATTAATCGCTGGTAGCTTTGTACTAAAAGTTTATTACACATGCGATCTTTTAGCGATTAATCGCTAAACGGTCACAGCCCTATTTCTAACAGTACCTTCTGCACTGTGAATGTTAGGTTAATTATTGCAAATAGAATGGATTATCTACTAACATTTAACACTGTTCACTGAGTTGCAGATGTGCACAACTGTTCATACTGCAACAAAGGAAGGGGGCAAAGTCCTCACCCAAAACAATCTAAACATGTATGTTGGATAAACCCTTCAGTACCCCCAACTGAACCCTCCCTGGCACCTCAACCACTTTGTTCTTACCATGTAGGTGTCCCATAATCGTATGGTACCATCTAATGGTAATTCTCTCATCAAAAGGTTATTCATCCATCGAAATGCAAACTGCAGATACTCCACCTGGTTACTGTCAAGGTGTTCATGCAAAGGTGCTGCCAAAAAAAAAAGGCGCAATTTTTGTGAACTTCTATTAAACTTATATTTTATACCAACAAATGCAAAGTTCTGGAAAGTTACGTGATAAATGATGCATCACTATCACATTACTTATCGTGCTTTGGAATAAAATTTATTGTAACTTTTGAATTAGAAACTTTGGTGGTAATGAGTAGAAATCATTTTAGTATGGATGACAGTCACTTAATTAAACCATGTGAGAATCTCTGTTAGCCAACTAATCTCTATGAGTCACTTTGGTGCTCAGTGGTTGTCACTTCAGATATCCTTTTGACTTTGGAGAGTGCATCATTTCAGGGGTCATCCAAAATTATCATTTTAAAAAGGAATACAAGGGAACATTTTCTGACCCTCTTTACAGATGCTGATTTAATAATGTTACCACTGAAATTCAATGAAATTAAATGACATTAATGAACATTTAGGATCTTCTGAAAAATGTCACCTTATCTCACAAACCTACCCCCTTACCATTTGTACCATTGTAACAATGTTCATACCAATGGCTGACCCCTCACTTGAACCACAGGTGACTTATTCTGTAGGAGTACACTCCTATCCTGTAATAATGCAACACACTGCGATGTTGTGCAGTAACGAATGTCTTAAAATACAACTAAAATATAAGTTGCTACATTTCAGGTAAGAGTATTAATTACCCACTGGAAGTCTGGGAGAGTCCACCCTGTGGGAGAATCTAGTTTTCCTGCACATGGCAGAAAAAATGGGCAATCAGTGCTGCTAATTCCCTTGTTTTACTCCCAATCACACAACTTATGTGTGTACATATTGTCGTTGGGAACAGTTCTGGAACCCCTTTGCAAAGTCAAATGTAATAGAATTAATGCAAATTCAAAAGTTTTTAAGTAGCCTTTGTGGGAAATGTCTTAAGAGAGCTTGGCTCAATCTGCCTATATACTGTATTGCATTACCAATGCAATATTACATTACATAATAGGTGCTACAAATGGTACACATTAACTGTGATCCAGTGCTGAGGCACTAAGACAATATACACACATACCCTTAAGAATAACTTAACACAGTTTACAGACAGAAGGGATATATGCTTATTCAGATGCAAAAGGAAAGGTATTTGCATTACACCATTCAGCAGAATTTTCCATGATTTCTCCACACAAACAATCTCAGGTCTTACTGGTATAATATCACTAGGAAGCTGTCCTGAAGGCTTGGAAACTGAAAGTCCACAGCAAAGTTAAACACCAGCAGCACAGACATGAGTTAACAGATTGTCTCTGACATTAATAGACACAAGCTCCCTGCCCCCAGCCCCCCTCCCCCGACCTTGGTGGCACCCCTTTACAGCGTGCTGAACACAGAACTGCAGCAACATGCTTGTGCTTCAAAATCCAATTTCCTGCAATGCAGGACATTTGGGATGTCATAACTGGCAACCCACACATGGTAGACACAAATTGTTGTGACAAACTTGTCTTTTGGAGTGTCATATTTTGCAATCAAGGGCATTTAGAATCCCAAATTATCTGACTTCAGCTTTAACCATTATGGAGATGAGGTTGGGTTGAATCATACGCAGGAAACATCCATCCCCTTTGGAAAATTCTTCTACCTACTCTGATTTAACTTACCATTTATTCTTTGGATGAGTTCTTTCAGTGAGTTTATTTTAACCTGGATACCAGGTTGTGCAAAAGTGTAATTATCTTGAATGCCATCCAATAGTTTACTCATACACCAGAAGCTGTCTGCCTCAATCTGCTTCACATTCTCTTCTTTGAGTTTGCTTAGGTCAAAATTGTCTAACTTTGTAACTTCCTCTCCTACAAATTAAGGAAAACAGGTAAAGAATATGAAATTAAGGCCAACCCTGAAGCTTAAAACTTGGGCTGTTGGAAGTTAATTCAATCAGCTGTAAGTTGTTCATGATGTATATCGCTAAAAACATTGAGCCCTTTTAACATCACTACTGTTACATATCTGGCACAATCAAAAAGCGAAAGAACCATGTAAGTGGGTATAGAAAAGACACCTTAAACACACACACACACAAATTGAAATGAGCACACCCCTTTCCCTACCTTTGTTTAATAAGTAGGCAAAAAATACTTTCTGAAGTGTTTCATGAACAGCTTTCACAAATGGAATTTCGATTGAATCCCAAAGAAGATCATTCCAAGTCTTACAAAATTTACAAAGGAGTTATGAAATGTGCATAGGCATAGGAAGTGGGCAAGGGGATGGGATGGGATGGGAAGGGGGTCTTAAACCCCAAGTCAAAAACATTGAATGCATAAGTATGCTTCTGCCCCCCTCCCCACACATACAAAAACTCTTCAAAGACTGAAATCCCTCATTTGTCACTTCTGTGAAATATATCAAGATTTGTCAATAAAATGTCACACTTGTGCATTTAAAAAAAAACTACACAAAATCCAGCACAAATTCCATCTAAAGATGCTCAAATACTAAAAAAATTCAAAAGGAGATCTCACTTCAAACCCCTCCCCATTCAGTGATCTCAAACATCTAGCATCTCCAGCTAACCCTAACCCTTTCTACTCCTATGAAAATGCCTGTGTTCTTGTAGTCCAGAGAAGTAGTCTTCCTGGTGCATGATTGCTAGGTCTTAAAATTTTCTTAGACATAACTTTATGACCTAAAGAAAATCTCTGTGAAGAATGATTGTCCTTGATCTTAATAAGATGGCTATGTTTTAATCTGTCTTCATACTATGAAAGTGTATTATTTGTAAATTTCACCTGGATCCAGGGTATAGCTATACTTTCTCTTATCTTGTTTTTTTGTCTTCTTACTATTATCATGATTTTTTTTTTATTTCATCTCTAAGACAATTTCTGATGATAACCTGGAGACAACACAAACATAACACAAAGTGTTACCAAGAATGAATGACTCAAATTGACTCTGAGGAAAATTGGCAAGGAACTACAAATAGTGTTGCAACTCAAAAACTTTTCCAGGGAACCCACATTTGGGTAACAATCCATAGTTTGAGAATCACTGATTAAAATCACTGAATAAACATCTCCTTGAATCAGAGGAAATGAGATCAGGAAACAAGACACTTTGGCCTAAGAGAGCTTTGTCGTTAAGTTCTCACCTGCAAATTCAGATAAAAAGACAAAGAAGAATGGTGTAACCAGGTCATTGATGCCTTGTACATAACCACTAGCAGGATGACGGATGGCCCAGATGAATAATATTCTTTCAAATATCTGAAAGAAGAGGTATGTCAGTAACAACATATTTTTGATTTCCATTATAAAGAACTTTCTGTGCAAAGTACAACAAACACCAACAATTTGGGTAAGTGGCTAAAGACTGATTACACCCTTCTCTGTAAGATGGGGATGTTATATCTTACTGGCAGAGAAGGAATTATAAATGATTTGTACATGCCTGCCTTGTAACCCTTAAAACTTAAAAAAAAGAAGTTAATTTCATTACTGTTTATCCACAACCTGAGGAATAACCTGAGAGGCTTCTTGACCCAGAGTTACAATGTGACCCTCACTTCTTCCGAGTCACCTTTTTCAGGTGAAAAATGTACCTCCACATGAAAACAATTAACCCACACTTTATGCTTTAGGGTTTGACCAATGTTAATAAATTTTAATTAACTTTCATTTCAAGTTTAAGTCAAATTCCTTTTGCAGTTTCACAAAACTTTGTTTCAAAACAATATACCTACCTCTTGTACTGTAACCATCTGGAACATAGGAATGAGAGGATTTGTCCTGGGTATATCTATATGAATCTGAAAATTAAATGAAAACTTCCATTTAAACCAATAGTAACTGATGATCAGGCAGCAATTACACTTTTCAAAATTAGATTGTCACAACACACTATTTTTCATCTCTTCTTTTTTTCAAGCACTTATAAGTTACATACAAAGGTTGTAGTATGAATTCAACCTGTTTTCATCCATTTACTTGGGTATAAAGCATGCACATTTTCATGCAACACACCTGCTACAACTTGGGAAGCAACTTTACCAAGTGTATGGGACTACTTTTACTTAAGGTGTTTAGGGTTGGGGGGGCAGGGAAGGGTTAAGCGCAGGTCACACTGAAGTGATTTCAGATAGGATTACGGTCCGATTTTTGTGAGTTTGAGTTAAAATCTTCTCCATCTTTGGTTGGAAAGAGCTGAAACTTTGGCAACTTGTACAAATATATGATTCCCATCAGAGGACTATGAGGACTACGAAATGAAATGTAAAGTAATTATTTTCGTAACGTCACATTGGCAGACAGCATTTATCGGACATGTGCAAAAATTGGATTGATTTTCGAACAAATACCGCTCTCTTGAGCGGTATAAGCTATATAATGGTAGCAGAACAGTTTATCATGAGGCAAACTAGAATCAGTTATCAATATAGCATGACCATCCTTAGAACAAAGTCTGAATAAAAAACTGATGGTCCAATTTAGAAAAATTCAGATCGGATATCGATTTGAAAATCGCTGTAGTGTGACCCGCCCTTTACAGGAAGCAGTTTTTCTTAAAACTTTGTTTTGCAAATTCATTCTTGTATCAAGAATGTCATATGTTTACCCTACAAGAAGAGTATACATTCTGTCCAAATGGAGGACTACAGCCCTGAACCATATGTCTGTGACACTGATGTATCATCTAATATTTATGCCAAATACTGATTTTATCTGCAAGAAATCAAATCATCCTTTTTTGAATGCATGTAAAAGGACAAATCATCCATATGCTTTTCATGTTGCACAATTTTCTTGGTATCAATTCCTCCACATTGCAATGTTGTAAAATGTGAGCACATGTGTAAATTTCACTGGCAATTATGCTAGGTCAGCAGTTTGATTATACCCATATGCCCCATAATCCTTTGCATTAATCAAAATTTTATAGCCCACTGATATATCTTTTGTGAAGGATAAGGCAAGACTATTATTTAAGTACATTAAAGGATTCATGCAAAAAACAATGTTTTGTTTCTTGTGACTGTTGTTACATGGCTGTGTTTGTGTAACTGTGGCATGTTGAGAAAAAACTCAATTCTGTGTTTATAGTTGTTTTCAAGGCTACTTAAAAATTGTCGGCCCTTGATAACAAAATGAGTCCTGTACCACCCAAGCACATTCTCTCCATAATTTGTTTCATGTCAAAACAAGTTTCTAGATCACTTTCATGCTGTAGATCTAGTTGCTTGACAGAGTGTTATAGTGCCTGAACTAAGCTGTAATACAGGCAGAAGTTTGCAAGGATTTGAGGAGGACTTGTTACCCAATCTATATTTTCTGAAGCGGCCAAGTAATTTACAGACAGGGTTCCTGCACCTTCAGCAAAATAAAATTCCATGACTTTTCCATTACTATTTCATGACCTTTACCTCACCATTTCATGACCAAACTGCAAAAACACCTATCACCTAGTTTATGGGAGAACAAACAAAACTGATGCACCATACATGCTAACGATGCAATAATTCATTCTATGTATAATTATATGAGTATGCAACGATGTCATAAACCCGTACACCCTCTTTACACTTGACTTACTAAACAACTTATCTTGTCATAGCAAGGTTCTTTACCCACTCAGTGTTTGATTAAAAAAAATAAGCAATGGTTGTCCAAAGCAAGGACTACCATATTGTAAAATCTAGTTGTCTTGCTCAAAAAAGTAGTCCCACTTCTTACCAATTTAGGAACCATAGAATTGATAGTGCAAAGCTTAATGCCACCAATCTTCTTAGGGGCTTTCACTTTCAGACACCCGCCCCAAACCCAACCCCCAAAAGAAAAACATATCTACAGTATTAGAGTAGTGCTGTCTCATTAGCATCTGCAGTATGGTATAATCACTTATTTTATTGGAGGAAGGAACACCCATTACAAGGCATTGTCATTTTATGTTTTCTGAAAGGTTGAGGGGGATGGAACCAGGGCCATGGGGAGAAAAATTCTACACATTTCTACGAGATCCCCTCTCCCTTCTAAACACTGACATTCACAGTCCATACTAAAACTATATTGCCTACAACCTGTATTGTGAATGTACATAGATGATATTCTGAAATGTTGAGAGGGCTGGGAGGGCCATTGACCTGATCAACTTGACTCCTCCCCCGCCATCTGTGATTGATTGACCATTTCAGTTGGATCAGGTTCAAACAGCTCCTTTGGGTTTGGATCAACATGGAATCTTGAGCTTGTCTAACTCTCTCATAACACTTATATGGAAAAATGCTCTTGAATATTAGTTTTAATGTGAGAGGCTTTGACAAGCAAACTGTACTCAGCGAAACATGGGAAAACCGATAAAAATATTTAAGAACAACTTAAATACAAAAAATATTTGAAAAGGGTGGGTTTTTTTCTCCTAAACACCAATAGAAATTCATGGAGTGACCCTTCAGAAATACAGCCTTAGGTTAGTACCGTAGACCTATAACTATATATAACATATTAGGCAACGGCCAAGGTGCCATGCCACCCTGAAGTAAAGTGCCTCGCAAAGAAAACCTGTCGGGAGTAAATTTTGCAATTATGTCACAGACTGCTGTTTTAGAGTCTATACACATGCGATCCAAATACTTTTGTGTTTTCCCCCACTTACTGGTTTTTCTTTTCAGTAGTACCAATGAAGGGTCTTGCTCTTGGAATTTAGTTATGCTATGTATACAGAGTACAGAAGTCAACATTTGTGATGGTATCGAAAATTTCGGGACCAAAATGTCCTGATTTAAGGACTCAAAAAATTTGTTTACATGATCAAAGATGCAATTAATTATCACTGAAAAAATAACAAGGATTTAAATCAACCTTTTCAAATTATTTTCAGTTGATACATACAATTGAAAACTGGATGAAAAGATTGTCCCTTAGCAAGTTCTGAATTCTGTATGTGTGAGTGTAAAGGTACTGCCTGCGTGGCCTGTCTTTCTTGTGCTGACAATGTGGCATGCATGCATTCAATGTGCATATTTTTAATGTTATATGTTTGTATCGCAGGTAAATCAATTAAGCATAGATTGAAAGCACCTTACGTGAACGGTAGAACTTTTAGTAACCCTCATGCAAGCATGTTCAGTGCCCGCAGCATGTATGAGTATGATATCTAGTGATGCACGTGCGGGGCTGAAGTAGGTGAAACAGATACGGTATGCACGTACGTACAAACTACGAAGCCTAGAGTCCTGTTCACGAACTAGAATATTGCATCTAGATGAACGTAGAAGTACTGTATTATCTCTGTAGCAAACACATACAGGTATTGATCAATCTTTAATGGCGCGAAGTTAGTTGGTTAGTAAGTTAATTAGTTAGATAAGATTTAACGACACACCAACACGAATATGTTATATAGTGTCAACTAGATAAAAAGGTAAAATATAAATATGGTTTCAAATACGGTTCAAGTTCAAGTTCTGTTTTAAATACAGTCCAAACACGGTGCAAGTCCTTCCCTTTAGTCGCCTCTTATGACAGGCGGGAAATACCGTGGGCATATTCTACAACCCCCGGCCCACCGGGAGTAATGACGCGAAGACCCTGATAAAAGTGTATAGTTTTAACTCGTAAAAATTAGCAGTCTGTTCAAAATTTCATGACTTTTCCATAACTTCTGCCATTTTTACAAAATTCCATGACTTTTCCAGGCTGCGGGAACCCTGATAAATCTGTTCATAAAGGGTTGGTGTGCTGTTCTAAGTTTGCTTCTCTTCCAGATTTCTTTCATCAAACATGACACAGAGTGAAGTTATCCCAAACATTACCATCTACCAGATTTGTAATAAGAGTACAAGTGTATCTTTTCTGGTTGTAAGCAAGTACAATCTTTTTTCAAAAGTATGTGTACAACATTTTGTACCAATGCTTAACTTTCAATATCTGTGGATAAAAGTATGAAGATATATCCATAAATCCATTGAAAGTGTTAGTAGGAGTTCATACTCACTGCAAGTATGAGCACATACTGCAGTATGACAACATCCCCACTGCAGTATCAGTGCATAGTCACTGCAAGTATGAGCACATACTGCAGTGTGACAACATCCCCACTGCAGTGTGAGTGCATAGTCACTACAAGTATGAGTATACATTCACTGCTGTATGAGCAAACACTGCATAATGACTGCATCCCCACTGCAGTATCAGTGCATAGTCACTGCAAGTATGAATGGTGCATACTCATTTACATGAGTGTACACTCACTGCAGTATGAGCACATACTGAAAGTATGAGTACTTACTAATTTATGGGTAAATACTGCAGTATGAGCAGGGGCATAGATAGGATGAAATTTTTAGGGGGGCCTAGGTATCAAATGGGTCACTGCATTGATTTAATTTTTCTTATTTGTTACACATTTTATTAGAGAACAATTTTTGGGGCCTTCCAAATATCTGCCCCCCCCCCTAGCACACTGCAGTATGAGTGCACACTCACTGCTATAAGTACACACTTACTACAAGTATGAGTGCATATTAAGTACAAGTCTGTTATATACTGAATATCAAGGAAGAAAGATCCTCTGCTTGTCTCTTTACCCCCCAAGAAATTTGATTGTTCATTTGACTGTTGCAGGTGATTTGATAGGTCCAATGTACCAGTCTATCAACGTGTTTCTGGCTGACAAAGAGAAACTGGTATTAACTCTTGTACTTCCTCATTTATGAATCATTGCATAAATGCAACACAGCATGAATAAATTACAAACTACAGTACAACTGCCCTCTTACCTGTCTAAATGTGTCTATATGTTGAGATTCATGTCTGGACTCATAGTACTGCTCAACAAAACCAAAGTACTCTGATCGTTTTCTTTGTAATGTCTGTTCCCTCCGGTCTGTGTTGGCTGGCAAGTATCCCTGTTAAAAAATTGAAATGATTAACTAGGTTAACACTTTTAGTGTTGTCAGCATTAAAGTATTTATAAGGGAACATTTTTACATCAACTAAAAGAACTCTTCACGGTTAATTTTATGTTTTGACAAATAATACTTGTAAGTGAAATATAACTTTGTAGGCTATAACTCAAGATGAGTCTGACCATTTTTTTATAACAATACAGCAATTTAAAACAAAATTTACCTGCAAAGCTTTTTTGCACCTTTTCAGAAATTCAAACTTAAATATCTAGAAGGAAGTAAGGTAACCTATAAAGAATCAATCATGCATACATACAATAAGTCCAACTTTGATTGTTTCAGGCTTTTAAGCTGGGAAAACATTCCAAATGAGTATTAACCAACCAGAACAATGCCTGCAGCATAACCCAATTACCACAGGGAACTGTTACATAGTGTTGTACACCTAGTTTTATTTAGTGTCTAGATCTAGGTTTAGTAATTCTTAACCATTGCAAGGTGATAGAGTAGCCTACAGGTTGTGCTTTTGACTCTTGATGGAAAGGTTGTGAGAGAGATCCTTTGGTTGCTGTGATAAATCACTTAGCAAGACATGCCACCCTGCCCGCTCCTCCCACCCTGCTGAAAATGGTTACTAGCTTCAGTTAGGGGGATATCTACTGTAGCACTAAACTGATGTTTCATGCTGAGGTGGAAGGAACAGGGGTAGGATGTCACAATCTCAGTCTACTTCATGTCAAAGGAATGGCCTCATCAATCTTAAAGGCTGGTGAGGATAACTTCTCCCAGAAAATTTAACCTTAACCATTGTGAGCACTGTGAGTTCCAAAACTGGGCTCTGTGAGAAAATGTTCAGAACAATTACCATGGGTGCCCAGTTTAAGGGCCAGACTAGAAGGTGGTTTTAATGGAGCAAACACATACCATTAGGATTTCAGCAGAAAGAAAATTATGAACATTTGACAGTTGTGCTGAAGAATACTTTCAGCTTCCATTTACAGTGATATTCAGGACTGCTTAATATAACACCACTACACAATGGCCCCAAAATGCCTCATACAGTATATTTACTAAACCACTAGTAACAGTTATAATTTCCCTTATTTCCTTCACTGCAATCCCAGTTATACCATTTCAGAGTGCAGGAAAACTATCCTCATGAATGAATGAAACTGAATCAAAATCTCACCAAGAGTAGTTTCCATGCTGTTGGTCTCACTGAATCAGGAATTCCATTCCAACTTTGTTTCCTTAATTCATCTGAAAATGAGGACAAACACAAAATGGTGAAAAAAGAATCACTTTCAAATAAACTTTCTCCTGTCCAACTGCACTTATTGAATGACCATGTATGCAGGTATCGTTGCTACATGTTTTCTAGCATGCACTGTGGCATTTTTTGACTTTGGCCATGCAAGGCTTTAGAGTGGCCAAATACAGTAACTTGTATAGTACTTAGCATTGATGAGCTGTAATTTACCCATCCTCCATTGGTCAAGCCCTGCTTTGTTAAGGCACAGGCCTGGTGGGCCAGCTGATTTTTAGGATTGGCAGTATACACTGAAAAAGTCAGGACAGTAAGTTTCTTGCATGACCAATAGCTTTACAACCTCACTGATCCTAATAGCTAGCAGAAAACACAACAGACTCCTTGAACTAGGATCACCATTTCCAAATTCCCAAAAAGGCAGACACGACCGGCTTTAGCCATGTCAGGTCACTGCTACACACCAGCGTAGTGCACACAGATATTGGGATACATGCCCACCGGGCTACAAATCATACACTTTAGGAAATCAGACTGGCAGCGTGTGTAGGATTATAACATGGCCGTCTGCAAGTGACATGACTAATGAGTACCACTCATATTTTGAAATATATCCCTAGGTTTCTTTTTTTCACTTCGAAAAATATCACATGCAATAGGAATGAATTTATTCGTGACTGATTTTTTATTCCATATTTGTAAAACCTGACATTGTGACCCTGCAGAACTTCAAAAAGGAGGTCAAATCAACATTCAGTGTCAAGTAAACCAGGATAGAGAACAGGCTGGCAGGCCGCAATAAAGCCAGACAAATGGCCGCCCTAGTTGAACTTTATTCAGTTTGTCATAAAGTTGCGTATTAAAGTGTCACAGTTCACTACCATTTTTAGAATAACATAGATTTCAAACTTGAAGAGCTTTCTATATGTTGTGTTCAACAGGTTACATAATTCTTCAGACTTTAAAAGGTGTGTGTAAAAATATACTATCAGTTTATTGATAACACAAATGCTTAGAAGGAGAAAGATTAATATCTGTACTTACCTAAATTTGTATTGGTATCAAAAAGAAGTTCTTTGAATTTTTCTACTCTACCCTCCCCTGGCTCTCTTGGGGGTTGAGAGGTATGGCGGATAGGTGATGCAGGACGAGGGGGTTCATACTGGTGTGCTGGTACTCTTGCTGGACTGGATGAGAGTTGAGGTGAACTGGTACCTAGAGCAAAACAAAAGGGAGCCATTAGTCTAATCAATGTATTGATGCCACCTGCCACAGTGAGGATCCTACATGAGGCTGATTGTGGATGAGCACAGTTGAGATTCACTTTCTCTTTTCAACTAATGCTCAGAGGGTAACCACACAAGGGCACACTAATCCCTCCCAATCCTGCTCCTGGGACCAACATTTAGCATCCCCATATAATAGATGAGAGAGTATCCCAGTATTGAGCCACTTCCCAAAAGGCTGGGAGGGGTGGTGGATCCTTGCTCTGTGTCACTTCTCAACAACTAAACCATGCAAAGACTGAAAATAAAATTTTGAGTCACCAGACAATTTCTAGACTGTTCCACCAGGATTTCATATGGGGGACCTTTTAAATGCGCCACCCTTCACACTCCATTACTTATGAATTCATTTCACAAATAATACAATTTCTGCTCTTCAGAAGTTCGGTAAACAAAAAGTACAGTGTAAATTTGCAATGCAGTAAAAATACAGTATTTAATGGCAAGCCAGGCTAAAAATGTTATGATCCAGCCTGCAGCTAAATAAAACAATACATAATTCATAAAGTTGTCAACAAATTCACTACCATATCCCATTTTTACTGTTTTTCTCTCAAGTTACAACATGAAATAATTCAATGCAACAATTTGAAAGACAGACTTTCTCTCTCTGTGCTATTAGTTTACCAGGGTTAGTTGCAGGTAAGTGGGGATTACATAGGTGAATAGGAGGTAAGGAGAGGGGCGATGTAGATGTAGATTTCCAGTTCCAAGATTTATCTCACATATATGTGGATCCTTTGACCTTCAACCCTAGTGAAATGTTGATCTCAACTGTGCCTGCTGACCTTACTTAATCTTAAAGTGTTTTACTGGAGGGTTTGATAACCCATGGCAAAATGGCAAAAAGCTGCCATGCCATAAAGGGGTTTGTCATGGATGGTACCACACAGTATCTCTCAAAAGTCAGCCCTGCCCATGGCAATGATTTGTTGCTACATAATAACAGAGCTTAAAACAATCATTTCTGGATTACCCTGTTTTAGATTGATATCATGCACTGTTCCAAGAGGTGCTTTAAAGGGGTTTTTTTTGACAACACACTGCACACAAATAACAGGGAATAATTTTGTATTCCAATTTTGCATAGCAGTTTCAATGATTTTTTAGTTCTGTAAATTTAAATCACTGAAAATGCTATGCATTTTTGCATTTGTATAGCAGTTTGGCCAGTTTGTGTAGCATACTAAGCTACAGATATATTGGGATTCGATACTGAAAAAATTATTCCCTGAAATAATAGCTCGGTGCCTAAGGGTAGACCAGACAGATTTAGCACTTGCACTCATTTAATTAGCTGACCATGAGACAAGATAACAGGGCAAATAAATGGACCACATTCTTTTTCCTCTCTAGGCAGAATGGTCAAACTCAGTGGCATAGCCAGTTTTCTATGTGGGAAGGGGGGGGGGTGCAGGATCTCTATATGGGAGGGCTGGTGTATGGTGTACTCATTTTTTTTCAACATACTGCATCTTTGATCATCAGTGGGGGCTTTGAGATTTCGTGGGACGGCTGTAGCCCTCAAGCCCCCCCCCCTTTCCCGTAGCTATGCCACTGGTCAAATTACATTCTGTATTTACTTGGACATGAGCAAACACTGTATGCTTGCCATTCTTGTATCCATTAAAGTGTCCTATATACATATATAATCAACCTCATGTCTTCGTTCCCACATGTGTATGTAAATTAGCATCTGTGTGCTCTGTATCAACTGCTTTGACTACAAAGCAGTCAATGTATTGAAGAATAAAGATGCAGCCCAACATGCAGAGATAACGCAGTTTGGAGGAAAGAATGGCAGGTGCAGTAAGATTATCCTCTTCTTTTAAAAAGGATGGGGAGTGGATACACAGACTAAAGAACACAAATAGACTTTGTTTGGCAAAATAAGGTATATACTCCTTCACACCCAGAGCACATGCTGAAAGATTTCCTGACCCTATTCTACAATATGTTAAAAAAAAAAAAAAACTTGAAAAATACCAAAAAACATAACATAACATAACTTATTACATAACATAACTTTCCAAGTTCCAAACCAATTCAAACTATCACGTTTACTACAGTTGGTAGGGAATTAGTACCAGGAGGTACCAAGCTTAATGACCATGAGTGTGGACACTACAGAAAAGTCCTGAGTGCCCCCCCCCCCACCACTGTATGATAGCCACCATACAACCCTGCTCAGTGGTAGACAGTTGGCCTTGGGCACTAAATGTGCTATGCTGGAGGTGCAAATACAGTTATTGCCATTGGAGAAGCTTAAAGAAAACTTGGTTGCAAAAGTTTTTAACCAAAAGGCACAAGGAAACTGGCCCAAAAAATATCTGCATCTAGGCCATTGGTAAGTAATATTGTACATAAATTTGTACTTAATGTGTACAATAATTCCTGTATGGTACAGTACTTGGTACACTGATGCAAGGTATGACAATTGTTAACACACTTCTCAAAGGGCTCTGGATGAAACATCACAATTTTTTAACTCTGCAATAATACAAAACTGGACATACATCTCACCTGGTTTCTTGTCATCCAAAGGCACATTGGCAGAAATGTTATGATCAATCTTACTGTCTGAAGTTGATGGTATCCTGTCTGACCCTGCATTGTGAGATGTTATTGTCCCTGAATCATGTGACTTTACTGATGGCACTTCTCTTGGAGCATGTCCACCTTGCCGTTTTTGAGGAGTCAAAAATGATAAATCTTCATTTTCATCCACATCCCAAACATCGCTCGTGTTGCTATCAAAGTTAGCAAAGGAGTCACCCTTTTTGGTCTTCTGTTTGCCAGGAGAACGGGAAGATGACATCTTTTGAGCATGTGTGGGAATGTCAGCTGGAGAGTACATAGCACTATACACTGGTTTTATACTGAAAGTGAAAGATATTTAAAGTGAAACTGAGTGAGACACAGGGAGTGAATCTCAGCCAATGGTCCAGCACACCACTAATGATATACTGTATCAATCCTACTGTCCCAGCAGGGTTCACTAGATTGACGGTTCACAGGACCGAAGACCCTTACTCTATCCTAGTCATCATCCTCATTTAAACCCTAATCCTACCCAAGGTTAATCCTTATCCTAAACCTTATTCTGTATCACATCTGAATCCTAAAAGTACTTCCAACCAGGGGTGGCGCCAGGATTTCCCCGACGGGGGAGGGGGGGCCAAGCTCCCCGACGGGGGGGGCAGCAACCCAAAGTCTCAACGAAGGAAATAAAGTGCCGAAACAATGTTTGAAGGAAAATTTTGGGCTCTTTTTGGAGAAAATTTGAAAAAATTGCCGGCATTTTCCATGGAAAATTTGAAAAAAAATGGGGCTTTGAAGAAGAAAATTGGAAAATTTGGGGTTTTATTGAAGAATTTGCCCTAATTTAGACCAAAATTAAGTAAATCATCGGGGTGACTGGGCATTGTCGGGGACTACATATTTTATCGTATACATAACAGCTCCCCGACGAAACCGAAAAATTTCCCGGACGGGGGGCCATTGCCCCCCTGGCCCCCCCCCCCCGCTTGTGCCACCCTTGCTTCCAACCAGCAGTGGATTTTGGTAGAGTGGATCTTAAAGGGGAATTTTCATGATCCCAGACAGTTCCAATTCTCCCAACTATGCATCTTCTAGCTCCTCCCATAACTATATGAGGCTCTTCCTTGTGCAAGAATAAACCTGTTTTGTTGCTTAAGGTCATGTCCTGGTGAGCATGGCTATAAAATGTAATAAAAGTACTCTCTCTGCCTTGTGTGGAATGTGAGCTACTCTGCATCTTTCAAATTTTCAAACTTTGATGTCAATCAAAGAGCAGTCACCAACTGAGAATTTTGATATACATACACTAAAAATATACTTTGGGGTGATGACTGTCTGTCTTTAAGTCTACTGAACCTTCTCTCTAGTGAGCATCCCTCAATCCTACAGACCTCTCAAAATGGAAGGAAAATTTAGCTGCCTATTCTTCAAAGATAACTTCAACTTTATTTTTTTAATTTTGTTTTATATTTATATCTGCTTTCCACTGTTCACAAAACAAGACTTTCCTTTTAAAGTAAAATATTTCCACAGAATATTTTCTGTGGGATACCAGTAAGTTACAACCCACAGTTTGTGGGCCACTGAACTACTGTATAGGAAAGAGGGGAATGAAGCATATTGAACACTTGGTTTGCATATATCTACATCTTGGAAAAAGCCAAGCAGATTCCCAAAATTTACAGTCAAGGCTTACATGCTCTTTAAAGAGGAATATTGCAATTGAAATGCATCAACACAGTAAACAAAACAAAACAAAAAAAAAAAACAGCTACAGTCATTTTTAAACCATTCTGGCTCACCAATAGAACTCCAGCAATAGCTTTATCTCCTCAAAATACTGTATTATGCATTACAAGAGTTACTGATGTTGCATCATTTGAAATTTTGAAAGTTTGAGCCCACAAATTATTCTTGAACTACATAACTGAATTTCTCTCTGTGAGAACCTTATTTCTTGAAAAGAAAGCTACTGTACTGTACTGTGCTGCCTTATTTTGAACTATCTCTCGTTCTATATGTACACGTAAACATAAAATATTGGATTTAAAAAATGACAATTTTCTGAACAACAAATACAATATTTCCCTTTAAAATACATCTATTTTCACTTCCACTTTGTACCTGATAACATTTTCAAATTTCACTTGACTTCCATGTCAATTTTGCTAAGTAATATACATGTAATGTTCTATGTGCTAATCAGAAGAGGTTACAAAAAAATTAAGTACAAATAACACTTTGGAACAATGTATACAACAAAGTGTTTTTATCTCAACAAAGAAAGACTGGTACTGTATGACAGGGAACTTAATACAAATACACATTATATACTCAAATTTCACACACAAGTACTTTATTATTAGAGTATATGCATGCTTTGCAACAACTTCTGTGGGTCGAATTGCAGAAAAATTACCTAGAAATCTTCTACAAGCTGAATTTCATGTTCAACAAAGCTGCTGACAATATGCTGACATCTTTTAGAATTGGTATGACAAATGGTTACTGTGTTAGATTCTGGGCCCTTTTTCATAAAGAGTTAGAATTTCAGCTTCTATCATGCAAAACCCCTATTGAGATTAAACTTAAGATCAAGACTGACTCTTTTTGACACAGTGGTGTGGTCTCTGATTCAGGTCTTTAATTAGTTGTCAAGTGTTAGTGTACAGTGGCTCTGGCAGGAGTTCACGGGTTTACACCCTTGTCCTTCTCACAGGGGCATATTCCATCCAGAGAGCATGAATTTGAAACAGTTTCAGTACTTGCCATCTGGCTTAAGTTCTGAATACTATTCAGTCAGAAAGAGAAGGTTATCTTCGTCATATTCATCTACAATCTAGTTGAGTAAGCCGTTAATGGGTCCGATTTACATTAACCTTTTATAGCTAAAAGTATATCATATAAACTACCTTTAAATACAGAACACGAATCACCATGGCATCTATTTTCTCCTTTAATGCTCATGTCACATGTATTGCCAAAATCATGCAATTCTTGACATTTTCATACTTTTCAATCTGTCTCCTACAGTATGGTAAAGAGAAGCTTGACACATAATTTGCATGTACATACTGTAAGTGGAAATCTAACCTAATTACATATGCAGGGCATGAGTCACACCTTGTCATTGTTCCTTTAATAATGAGGAAGTGGTGTTTACTGTAAGGACTGAATGCTTGTAGGGTGGCTCTCTGCTAATTAGTTTTCCATTATGGTTACATATGTACAATACTGTATGCAAAGTAATATAAACTATGTATTTTGGCATGGTGGGTTCTAAATTGATGTCCAGGATAATTTGATTGCCAACAGCTTCTTATGAAACACATATAAATGAAGTTTTCACATACAGTGCTAGCTGGTCCCGTTATGAACACTGTCTCTATCATCCTATGTGCATACTACTGTATACTGTACATGTATACTCATCACAGGGCTTTCGATTTCATCTTTGAAGACCAAGAGGATGGAAGGAGGAAGGATTAACTAAAATACACATGTATGTTTAGTGAAGACTGCTCTGTTATGCTGATTATGTGAACAGTCTTGACCGATCTAACCTTTCAGTGTGGTCTTCAATTAGTATACAGTACTGTAGTTATGGGTGGAAAAAGTTGGAATGCTGGGAGGCTCCTTTTTGGGAAACTTTGGTCTTTAAAGAGAAAAGTTTGACAGATGGAAGGAACTTCACTTATTTTGTACATAAAACTAAAGAAGGAACTTTGGACAATTTTGTACCCTTGCCATGGAATACATTTTGACCAGTCCTCAGGCAGGATAGCACAGTATATGTTTGTGTGACATCATTTCATTGGACTCACAAACACCCCAGAACACCCTCTAATTAAACCAAAATGTCCCATATGGCTAATAATGTAGTTTTGGCTAATTACTGTAATATTATTAATACAAATGCATTCTGATGTCTTGAATGATATCATTGTTTCAAGAATCAAAGCAGCTCACACATCAGGAAGGGAAACTGAGTCATATTTAGCATAGCTCTACATGTGTCCTGCGGTTCTACAGTTCTGAAATTAAAAGCTCACTGTTAAAGTTTAGCATACATTAAAGTTCTGTTTCAATTCTGTTAATGCAAAAATGTCAGAACTTTTGCAAGAATATCTGACAGTTGTGTGTTTAGGCTGGAATACTGTAACCCCCACAGGCATAAGGTAAAGACATGTACAGTACTGTATCAAAATGCAAATGTCAACTGACTGCAATTATACTGTACACTGTAACACTCTCAGCAGGATTCACTTGCAACTTATGTGCAATAAAATTCCATGACTTTCCAATGACCAAATTATGAAAAATTCATGACTCATTTTTTGGGGTATAAACATTCTGAATAAAAATGTAAATTAGGCATTTTAAAGAATTTTACATTTTTTTTTCATAAAAGTCTGCGACATTTCCAGGTTTCTGTCATTTTTTAGGAATTTCCAAATATTTGAAAGAATGAAGAGTAAATATAAACTATGAGTTTTCTACTTTTTCAGGCCAAAAAACCATGTGTCAGGGCTTACCAGCATTTTTATGAATGCAAAATTTCCCTGATTTTTCCTGGTATTGTCAAAATTCCTGGGCAATTATTTCAACCTATTTTCACTATTAAGAAAAACTGTCATACAAAGGAACAGGAAACAACAATAACACATCCACTAACACTTGCTTTTATGAGTCAATCAAATTCCCTTGCTTTAAAGTTTCCTGATTTGAGGCATTCTGTCAAGTTCCCTGACTTTGGGAAACTAATTCTTCAGGTACTCTCACATTACTGTATGAGGATGGCTGGTACAGTACAGTAGGTTGTGGAGACCCTAACTGTTAATTCACCATACAGTAGCTACTGTACAGTATGTACTGTAGAGCATACGCAAAACAGCTAGATATGCAGCTCAGTCAGTAAAAGTTTGGGCTTTCATAAATCTACAGATTGATAATCAGAAACACAATTTTGTAAATTGTCAAATTTACTTTGACTGTAAGGGATTTACACTGGCTAGAGTACTGTATATCAGTCATCTGCAGTCAGAACTAGCCAGTACAGTACTTAGATATTTATACCAACCACCACAAGACAGAAACATTTATGAATGTATACACCTGGCTGACTGGTATTTGACAACATGTACCAACACTCTAGGCCTAGTCCTAGTTTACCTGTAAGTATGTATTTTTAGTGCTACCAGCTAAAGCTCAAAGAGTGAAAGCAAAGGAATGACTATTTTAGTAGTGTTTGTAAGCTTTGCCCTTCCAGACAAAGGAGTGCTTAATTTTTCCAAGGCAGATCTCTGGTGAAGCAACCTAAACATCTTTACTGTACTGTACCTGTAGCACGTTACTAAACCACCCTTGAATGAATGATACATGTATATATGAGACTTCTCCTGAGCTTTAACACTTACAGTATGTCTTTTTTACAATCTGTAAACAGACTGTTTTTATACTCTAAGTCTATTGAACTTACAATTCAGATGAAAATGTCAACATCACATATACTTGATTTGTGCACACTGATCTGAGTTCCTGAGCTCATTTCAAAAGTTTTAAGTACAGTACATGCAGCAACTTGTACTACCAGGATATTCCTGGAGTAATTGCGGTTCATTGCCAAAATGTAGACTGAACTGGTGCCTGGTCAAAGACCACTTACTGTAATATTTAGGCTTAGCTCCAGCCTCCAGGTCCACTCAAAATTACCCAAAACCGGGAGCTCCTTTTTGTTAAACTTCAGGTAGCTTAGTTATGTCTTTAGAATTGCATCATCCCAAACACATTTCTTAGAAACTCCTGGGTGTCTTAATCCATAATTACAATTGGTGACTGCACTTTGATTGACCTAACATTCAACTTGGAAACGTCAGCCAGTCTGATTGGTCACTGGTGATTGGTCCAGATCAGTGAAATGTGAAATGTACTGCAGTATTGCCTACAATGCACAGCTGACAGCTCCAATTTTGAGAGAACGTAGCATTTACTTCACACACGATGGTGTACTCCGTACTTTTGGGCGATGGGCAATTGAACACTGTACAGGCTATACCTGTAGCTTTATCTAGGAAACCAACAGTATGCTAAAGACATATATTTTTAACTTGGAGAAGGTACTTAGCTGGGAGAATTCCAATGGACAGGAACGAGAAAATAGGGCCTTAAAGTTTAATGATTGCTGACTTGGTTGAGATCACAAAAAAACTGGTTTTCAGATGAATGTCATACAGTACCGTTCCGTCCGTCTTGACACTCGTAAAAAATCTATAGCCGTAGCAACCATCCCATACCTGTCTCACTCGTCTCAAAACCGTCACAACAAATTTTACCCCCTTGAAAAACTATCAATAGCCCTCCAAACCGTCCCAAAATCCCTTCTTTTGTGCAAGGATTATACGCACAATAAACTCGTCCACGAGTGGACGAGAATCCGTAGCACACAACAATAAGATTTATTTTAGAACGTGTGTCACGAACAATGGCTGTGCCTTTTGTGTTTAAGCTGATTTCAAACACAGTGATAATAAAAGCCACGTAAACCGTGTCAGAATATAGCCGTCCCCTAGAGGACAGGAAACCGCCACAGACGAACAATAGAAATTTACTTAAGCACAGGCTTGGCTCAATTGGTGTCTAATTTCACAGAAAAATTTGCGGTTTAGTTAATATAGTTAAACTTTTTTAAATTAGGAAAACACATTGCTGTACTGCACGATGTCAAATTCATAATGTGCAGAACGAGTCACACACACAAGTATTGTGCAATGAGCCTTTGATTTTGAACATTTATTTGTGATATCCTCGTGTATTTTCCTGAAGAGATTTTGGAAAGTTATCCAGTAGCGGAAATTAGGGGTTGTTTTGCAAGTTTTTTTTTTTTTGTTTTTTTTTTTTAAACGCAGCAAGGGGGCAACGGAAATATGTGTTTTGAGTTACCGTAGTCATTTGCCGTTTTCGTATCGTTTTCCGTTATTTCTAGTTTTGGTACCATCCACAGCTCTTTTCATAACCCCTTAGAGGTGGACTTCAACAACCTTGTCTCCACGTTGATAGAACTTAGGGTCTTGCGAAGGCCATAGCTTCTTTGTAACCTTGCAGATCCATTTCATCTCCTTCAAACGAATGTCAGTCATCAGTACCCAGCCTGCCGGCTCAGAAGGGTATTCCGTCCACTTAACACATTGGCATGCGCCATCGTCAGCAACTTTGGTCACACATGCAGAGAACCAAATTCCGCATACTGGGTCAATTGCTTGGACATAACTTCACAGGAAACTCCATGATAGATGCTCTAAGTCTTATGATTTCTCACAAAATGACTTCCCTATACAATTTCCATGCACTGAGAAGCAGGGGTTGGCAAAATAGGCTATTGAAGTCAAGTCACATCAATTAAACCACACTTGAGCTTGATTGGTCAACGGTTTTCTTTGATGATTAAGCCAATAAAAAGATGTAATGTAGACAATAAAAGATTTTCTTTACAGCTTTTCAATTCAGTGCGCAAAGAATGATGATGATGACTGGATCAGCCGGGCATTGTAATAGGATAACAATAACTCCCTTGTATAGGTGTCAATGGAACTCTCTGCTGGTGTTCTCGAAACGTGACGAAGTTTATTGCCAATATGCCACCGAGTTTACAGTATGTTATCTCTGTCCACTGGCAATTAGTAGGCCAACTCATTAGCATATTAACATCGTCATTTATAACATACGATGCGGTTTTGGAACTAGGTAATTTGGCGGACAGGTTGACTGGCTCAGAACTTTTTTGCAGAAAATATGCAATTTTCTATAGGTTACTGTGTTTCACAAGTTTTCCATCATTCGGGCAAACTTTTGGTTTTCTACCAATCGGGAGAATTGCCTGGGTTCCTAAACCAAGCAGCATAGGGGAAAGGGTATTGTATTGATTTTCCTCTGACAACCCTATCCTGGGTAACATGCATGGAGATCGGCATGCAAAAACCGCTCAGAGTTCATTAGATCGAGGGTCACCACGAGGAAGGTTTACTAGAACGCAAAACATAAAGACTGAACATGATCCTTATCCAAATCCTACTTTACTCAAAGTCACCCCTTTTCGTAATCTTACAACTAATTCTGTACATAACCCTATTTCAAACTCTACCTGTAACCGGAAACAGCCATTTGGTATCTAAAATCTTTGGTCTTTTTAACCTCCGGGTCTAGTTCCCTCATCCTCGCCCAAACAGCAAACATATATACCGAAATGATTCCATTAAGGGCCACATGCAATAGCAGGCGTGTAGGCAGACTTTTCAGACGGAAGGGGGGGGCATTACGACGGACGTCTCGAATGCATGCTTGAAATTAAAGAACAAAATACAGAATAACGTAGGATCAATACATTTCATATATTGCACTAGCACAAAATGTGATTTAACTTTCCTTTTCAATTGTACAGTATGACTTCTGAAAATTATTTCAGTTGACCTAAAACTTCATGAGTCTTTTATTAGTTTAAGTACAAAGAAAGAAAAGAGAAGACCGTCATTTACTTTCGAGAATCTCTTTGCAATTATGAGTCAATTTCGTAAGTTTGGAAAAAAATCAAGAATGTTCCAAACGTGTTCGTACTGTCCTATCTTCCGTCGCAAATTATATATTTATTCTCAAACATTCGAAAATTTTTTCGCCCGTCAAAAAAAAAAGAAAAAAAAATACACTTGAGTGACCATTGAAAACTTCATGAGAATTTTTTGTGAAAAGAAAGAAAAGGGAGGAACCACCATTTACTTTCGAAAGTCGCTTTGCAATTATGAATAAATTTTCGTAAGTTTGGAAAGAAAAATCAAGAACGTTCCAAGAGCTTTTGTACCTTCTGTCGAAAATATTTCTGTACTTTCGGAAATAGTTTTGCACATTTGAAAATCCTTTCCGTAACGAAACGATTTTTTAAACATTCGAAAAAAATTTGCACGTTGCAAAGAAATATTAGCAATTGCATAACTATGAAAATTACATCAGATGGCCTGAAACTTCATGAGTCTTCTTTATACAGAGAAAGAAAAAGGGTAGGCCGCCATTTACTGTCCAAATTTGTCTTTGCAATTATGAGTTAATTTCCTAAGTTAAGAAAGAAAAAATCTGGAATGTAGGCGGTAGGAAAAGCAAAAGTTTACTGCAATGATTCTAGCTTTACAGTAATATGCGTGATCGTTACTTGCGTTAGACTCGGTATCAGTAGGATTTTTTTTTCTTTTTTTGACACAATTTTTTAGCTTATCGCTTCTAAGATCCATTTTATTCTGAGCTGCACTGTATGTCAGGTGGCTAATATACTGTGATGTTATCATACAGTGGTTGGTAACCGTATAAAACTCTGCAAAATATTCCTAAAACCTTTCCATCCCATGTAATTATAGTTATAAAAGGGACCAGCAGTACACTTCCCTGTCAACAAAACAAAAGATATAGCGCGACAATCGCAGAAAAGCAAACTGGGTCACACTGTAGGTTCATCGGTATTTCCAAAGTTGAAGTAAACACATTCTTGTGAGCGCAAACATGTTCGGGCCCTTTGGTTCCTGGCGCCTGTGAAACATGTAACATTGTAACGGCGGAACCCTTGGCGCCGTTGTGTCTATAGGCAACACAACCAAACAAGTTTTTCCCACGTAAATGTGCACTGTGAGAAAGCTCATAAGATTTGATAGCAAGACCTTTCGTGAAGCTGGGGGAATAATTTAACTGCTGTACTTATAGTGTGAGTCGTTTCTATAGAAATAGCTACAGTACCGTACTACGGGACTACATAAGGGGGGCCAGATAGCCTCAGCACTGCAGATTGTATATTTTCAATGAATCATATCCCGTGTGAGTCTATGGATATATTTGGATTATCATATTGCGAAGGAAGACTTCTTGGCAGCGTCATGTTCTGTTCCAGGTAAGAAAAGACCCATGCTACTACAAGTTAGTGGACACTACAGGAAAGCGCGAATCACATCAACAATTCGGCACCAATAATAATTTGGGCCATAAGAAGTCGGGCCATGTTAGATAATGCAGCGGTTGGAAAAACAATTTCATTTGTAGAACAGCAGAAATCAGTGACAGTGCAGTAGGCTACTTAAAGTACTGTATATGTAGGTACTCCACACCTGTCTAAATGAAACGTATTGTAGCAGCCAATTGCGGTCGATCTAACTGCGGAAAAGCAGTTTCATGGTCAAACATGCTACATTCTTATTTAAAATAAAACCTAAATTTGCTTTTACATGTGCGTTCATGTAAATTTCCTACGTAACTTCAGTCAATTCTTTGGATCATAGCTAGGAAAATGCAACCGATTCATTCTGAATTAAACTTGTTGCCCCCCTCCCAGTTGAATTGTGCGAAAAGTGTCTGTCCGTGTGCTGAAATGGCGCATCGGTTGAAACGTTTCTCACAACAAAACTGTTGCCTTACCCAGGCTGTAATGCTCAGTAATACTCAGTGCAAACTTAATCACAACATACTGTTAAGATTTGTACTAAATTGTAGCATATTATAGGAAAAAATAAAACTTTTCCCATCTCTTTCCAGTTTTAACATCCTGGCCTAATCTACTGTACAGTAGGGGTATTGTACAGCATACAGTATTTTAAAGGTGATAAGCAGTCCCCCCCCCCCCCCCAAAAAAAAAAAAGCTTTGAAAAGTCAGCCAACTCTGGCAAATCTCTTCTTATTTGCCTTAGAAATACCTCTGAACATGTTTATAAACAAAACTATTACAAAGAAATGGTAAAGTGAGGAGTTACAGTATTATCCATGATTTTAACAATTCAGTATCAAAAATACTGTCACATGATCAAAAAGGCCATTCACGAATTAGGATGATGGGTATACCAGGGAGTAATTTATCTGGTATCACATCACATTTTGATACACAAGATGGACAAATTGCTACACAAATGCAAAACTGTGTAAAAGATTTTGCACATACTGTACACAACATTAAGTTTTTAATGATTTTGTAACAGAGAACCCCAGAAACCTCAAAATTGCTATGCAAATTTTGAACACTAAATTATTCCCTGGGTATACTAATTCTGAATGGGGTGACACTGCATTTTCCCTTTAATTTCACATTTATCTTTACATACTGTATACTGTACATAGACCTTTTTCCAAATAGCAGTCACAAAGGATTGTGGGATAGTTTTTGTGTGCTTTTATTTTTGTCAATGGCATTTTACTGTGGATAAGAATGATGCAGACCAAAATGCTATCCCACAATCCTTTGTAATTGCTATATGGAAAAGGGTCTATTGTACATGAAGTGTGAAAAGATGTGTCATTCTCAAAGTACACACTTACTACATTAGCACAATCAATAAATCTTTGAGAATAATTGTCTTTCTATTAAGAAAACTACAAAAAAGTAACCATCTTTGACATTGTAATGAACAAGGCTAGCACAGCATGCCTTGCCTACATAGCATGCCTTGCTCAAGTTTAATTCAAAATTTGTGCTTTATTTTACTGCATGGCTTTCAAAATTGCATGCTTCCATCACATTCAAAACACACTTGTAAACAGTAAATTCAGAGGGAAACTAAAAAAGTCTGTGCATGCTCCATTAATCTATAAATAATGACCAAAAAAAAAAAAATGGTACTGTAATGGCAAAAACTGCAAGTGCTTTCAATATTTCCAAGATGATAATCTGTAACATTCATTCTCGTGGCCTTAGACCATTCAGTTGATACTGTAAACTGTACTTAGCCTACTCTGTGCTTGGAACCGAGTAAAGCGTACAAGCCTGCACTAGATTAAAATTGTATTTTTTCCTGAAACAGTAAGGCATGCTGACACCATGCACACCAAATTTATTAATTTTCAATTTCTTATACCATAGTTTGGCCTAACAACAGGCTTTTGTGTTCAATGTTGTATTTTCCTACATACATACAGTAGTCTAATGTTAGGCATATGGTTTCACTCTTTGATAGACTTGAGGCTTATTTATGCAGTACACTCAGAAAGATGAGCATGTACTTGAGTAGTCTGAGTGTGGAAAAGGGTACTGTATGTTAAAAGGAAGCATTACAGCCAGTAGTTGTAAAGTGGCCCTTGGTAGTGTGGAACCTTGAGGTGATCAGTACTGTACCTTAAGTCGGTCACTGCATTGTAAACACTTCTATACATTAGTACTAGCAGGGCTCAAAAAAACCGGCAGCACATACAGCCATGGCTGTCGGGCCCTTACTGATGGCCATGGTGCCCCTCAGTCAATGTCCTATGAAATAACATAGACTGACAGCCAATTTGCTCATTTTGGCTGTGCTTTTTTTCAAGCTTATTTTGAGCCCTGTACGAGGGCATGGTGTGATTCAAACTTAAGCACACCTTGCATGGCATTTTCTTCAAACAACATCAAAAACAATTTATCTGTGTTATTTTTCATTTTCCAAGGTAAAATTTAACTCACAACCAACTTTTCACGTTTGGCATGAGGATTAGCCTGTGGAGCAGACTCTGTAGCAGCCTTCTAAAAGATGGCGCTCTCTGAGAAATCATAATACACCCCCTATATACATTCTATACAGAGTCTGCAAACCTCCGTCCAGTTTTCATTTACACGAATCCCCAAAATGCGGGATAGATTATAATTCATAAGAAGGTCACATGGTGTTTACGGCTACTGACTATTCACGTCTATCAATGGCCTGCGACGATGCGCATATTCGAATACTTCTGAAGATACGGTGACATCTTACAATGGTACGTAATTATCATGTATGGGCTAAAAATCGAGCTAATCCTTGCAGTGAAAAGTCAAGCCTAACGGTAGGCATAGGATCTTGTCCCAGATCTTGCCCGTTTGTACAAACTGGCCTGTATACGCCTTCGCATGGACAAGACGACAACGTTCCTTGCTAGCTGTATATGTATACATGTACACGGTGGTACTGTAGCTAAGCCAGTAGCTATAGCCGTACTGCCCTGCATAACGTGTATACAAGTGAAAAGAGTTGTCTGCTGTAGGCTGTAGCGAAGTAACCGGTCGCTCATGTTAACTCCACCCCTTACCAACGCGGATGACGTGTACATTAATTATCATGAAGTTATTTTTGTCTCGGAAATGAGATTGGCTAGAAAGTTGGCAGGCTATTGTATTGTATTAAACTTCGTCTGTGTACTGTACATTAACATTAGGGGTAAGCAAATATTAGGAATTGTACTTGTAGCTGATGAAACTCAACAATAGCCTGCTTACAGCAGGCTACATGAGGATAAACTAGAATTTTACAAAATTTAACTAAAATACAAGCAAGAATGATTTGGGAAGAATCTTCATTCCAAAATTGATAGAAATGACAATATCTATGTTATTAACATAATTATTCTTCACTGTGGGAAACAGGCTCTGAGGCAGAAATTTCAGTTGTGGGTGTCCAATTGAGAATAGTGGGTGTGCTAACATATTGGTGCAATATGATGCCGAAGGCATCACTCACGATCGCGAAGCAATCACCTTCCTTGGCAGGAATTCAAGAGGGCCCTTGTGGGGGTTAAGGGGGCAAGTTTAGAATTTCGCATTTTAGAGGTTTCTGAGGTTAAAATACAAGCTGTTTCAGCCTATTTTTGAGACTTCTTGGACCTGAAATATGAGTTTGACAATACAATTTCTGCCCCCTTCTGGTCTTCCGCCAAAATATTAGTCTTCCGACTCCGAGGCTGATGTTTACTAGAACAGGACATCAGGATTAGGGCTAGCTGCATTTTGTTTGGGGGGGGGGGGGGGGCATTCCAACCATGTGAAATATTTGGAAAATTAGAAATGGTGTGAGGTATCGTCTATGCTACAAACTTACAAACCAAAAGTATCCAACCTCACATACCCTTCCCTCAGTTTTGCCTAGCCATAGGCCTAATTGTAGCCAAGTATTAATCCTCAGCCTTTAGCTTTTTAACTTAAAACCTTACTGTAACTGTAAAACTAAATCTTGACTTGCAGTGTTACTGATTCTAAACAATGGCACCGTCTGCTAGACTGTAGTTCCAATAGCCGTAGTCTGTAGATCTACAGAGAGCACAGCACTGGCTTCAAAGTCAAACAGAACTACTGTGATGTGGTTCCCTATGCAGCATACTGTACATGCTAAAGCATTTGACACCAAATAAACTTGATACGTACATCTACAAAAAATGAAAAAAATTCAGCAACTTTTATCATCGATGATAATGAGCAATTTTGTATGCTTCTAATATCCGGAAATTGTTGTCCAAACATTCCAGCCTACGATCACTCTTTTGGTCCTTACAAGTTTCACTTCTACTGTTGTACACACTAAATATATGCAGTGCCACAGTCTGAGGGTAGAATTTTAGAAATCTTCGATGTCAAACTTAAAGGCATCCAAAATTATCAAGAGTGACAAACATTTCATAAATTAATTATGAGGTATGTGTAAATCACTCTAACTAAGCCCCTCGTAATATTTTGGGAACCTTTACTTCAGTACTTTTCTTGCACGATCCTTTATTATCCACAAACACCCACACTAGCTCATACGCTATCCTAACATATTTATACATGGAGCTAGTGTCATGCAACACGGCAGTTACTTGTGAGCAATAGCACTAACCACACAATTCAGTTGACAGGATTTTTGTATGGCAAATACATCGAACGTAGTTAAAGTCAACGCATTACTGCATTAACTCAATACGTGCTGCTATCAGAATTCCGATGAACAAGAAGAGATGTGTATGCATGTTACTAGAATTGTGATTTGAACAAAATCAAAACAAGATGAAAAGGTCTTCCGGTTGGAGAAATGGTCGTCTCGGACGCTTATTTCAAATATGCATACTGGAAGCTTGGGAGAATTGGTGCACGGCTTCATGTATATTTTGAAAGCCGTGTACGAAAATGTAGGCCGTCATTTTGAGAAACCGGCCGTGCAAAGGACGGCTGGACGGCTGGCTGCATAAATCACTGGTGGGAAATAAACAGTATTTTTGAGGCTCTTTTTCCATAGTGATTGACTCAAGTCTCAGCCGTTAATACTGTGTTGTGTACTGCCACCTTCAATTCAAAACTCATTTTCTACAGATTGCTCCTTCCAAACACATCCAAAATATAACAGAATAAGGAAGATGTATTTCTGGAAAGTTTCATTCATTTTATCTCACGTTTTTGTATTTTTACTGTCAATTGTTAATTGATGACTCATGGTATCTCCTGTATACTAGGATGGAGACCCCTATTTGTGTGTAGGCCTTATGACTATGATATATACTAGGCTACGTGTACACTGCACAAAAATCGGGACGCATGAAAATAGGGGTAGCCTACTGTACATAGAATACGAACATGACTGAACAAGGAATAGGCCTACTGTAAGGTTGGGTGATATATCGAAAATAATCGTTATCGCTATAATTTGTTTTGCGAGACGATACGATAAATGTGAAATGAATTGCCTCATGTTGTTTTCTTTCTTCGTTTTGTTTCCAAAATAGTTCTTTTATTGGAGGCATTCTTTTATTACATGGAACTGATGTAAAATTAATGCAAGTGTGTCATTTTTCTCCACATTTTTCCATCGATGAGACAACGAAACAAATTCGCAGTCATTCACAGTCATTAGATTCAGTGATTATTCTTAACCCTGAATAATCCAGTATCAGCGTGGAACTTGGATGGAAATTGTCTTAGGAAAATTATCGTAATTATCAAATTATCGTGATAATTTTTTGTTTTATTATCACGATAGTAAAAAGTCAATATCTCCCGACCCTAAATAGGCCTATGCCACAAAGCCTGCAACTCAGGCAACAGGGTGCATTCCATGTAAAGCTGACTCTGAAGTTATGCCGAGGTGTCAGCTTTCACACCCAACAAACCACAGGTGTGCCTGCTGTATGATGATCATGCATCATACTTGTTCAAAAAGTTACATGTTTCTTTCCTATTTGGGAGGAAATAATCATATTTTGAGTGGGACTCAATGTAAGTTAAGTGGAAAAACACCAAGGAGAAAGTTTTACTGCTGTGGTTTTGACTTTAATAGTTTGGTAAGTTGCACGCTAACTTGAGTGACTTCTCACACCACTACGCATGTGATTCCCTTCATCTATGCCAAAGATCTTCGGGGTGGCCAGGGTTTTGACTCAGCATTTTTTTTCAGGAGTCACAGACCCTTCAAAATAAATTTACAAGAGTAAAATTTAAAAGAAAAGGGGTCAAAATAAATTTGAGTTTAATACAACAAACTTTATTCCTGTTTTTTGTTTATTTTCTATATTTGTGATGATTTTCCACTATCTTTTTCTTGTAAGACATGATATTCAATCTGTCCACAGTCAATATGGGAGCTGGAAAGTGCTACATTTTGAGAATTAATTTGCACAATGAATGTATTGGCAAAATTGCATTATCATTACTGATTGTTGGGGCAAAAAAGCTGTGCGTCGGCTTGACCCCAGAGGTTTTGTGTCTGTGCGTCAAATTGAAAAGTTGGGCATCACTGACCCGGGTGCCCGAGTCAGTGAAATCACTGGTGGCCTAGGCCATAGCCTAGAGCATGAAATACACACGGGCATAGGCAACTGTCGTGGTTTTTCAATTGTAAACCCGATAACAATGTCATTCCATGGGGCATAACGTCATTACAGGAGGCCAAACTATGCAATGGGAAAATTGGATTCCCAGGACAGATCTTGACTTTGTCTGGATCAGGGATGTAGCTACAGTGGGCGATGCTGGGTGGAGACACCCAGCACTTGATATTCCCGCCCAGCACTCCAGGCAAACACACGTCTCCCCGCCCACCACAAATCTGCCTACCGAGACCTAAAACTAGCCCTAAATTTACTCTCTAAAGTAAATGCGGGAAAAATGAAAAATTAATGGCTGAAAAATTTGGTAGATGCCATGGCGTGGGGTGAGGTGCTTTCCCCAGATAGGACAATTACCCGGCACTCAAATTTGGCTAGCCACATCCCTGGTCTGGATTAATAACGTTCCTCTTTTTAGCCAAGGTCCCAGATTGGAAAGCTTGTGATGGTGCACAGGGGACTTTAACAATGGCCAGGAGAATTGCGTGGCTGATACTATCTAAGCGGAGTGCCACCATCAGTTGGCGCGGAGGGTACTGAGAAAATTTAGGCCAAAACTACCTCCTACATTGCAGGAAATCGCCATTCCCAGGCAACTTGTGTGCTTGTTGCCAACAAGTTTGTGCAGTTGCAGCTGTCAGTTGTTAAATCCCCCGCGAAGGGGAAACTTTCCAATCTGGCCTAGGCTAGGCCTAGCCTATGAGATTTTTGGTCCAAGACTCTAAATCAATCATCATGCTAACTCAACTGATCGCAAATGTAATTGGAACATTCTTGTGTATTTGAAACGAGATAAAATTAAGGGTGAGGCAAAAAATTATGAATCTGTTAGGCGAAGTTGGTGCTACCTTTTCGCTTTTGTATACAGTATAGGCTATATAGGCCTAGGCCTAGGCTAGGTTATGTTTACAAGTTTTGATACACCTAACGTTTGGCCCTAGTTAACACATCACTAACACTGCCACACTTGGCTTAGCCCACAGGCGCCCCTTAACATTGTATAGTATACCATATACTATGTATTATATAGACGGAAAGGTATGTCACAAAAATCCTAGCTCGAACAAACAACGTACTTTTCTGGCACAATTTACTGCACTTTCTATCGCCAAATTTGTCTGTGTCGAGACTTTTGATCATAAGGTACCTCAAGGCAGCTCTTTTTCCCGAATATTTTCACTTGGCATTGTCTGAAGGATGAAATTTCGTTGGAGTAACAGTATGAGGATGGCAGCTGCAGATAGGAGAGCATTCAGCACTTCCACACTATATAATAAAATACTCCTAAAATATTCTCTAAAGTTCTCTTAACTTTCTAAATTTCTTCCAAAATTTGTTTAATTATGATTCACTTTTTATTATTGCAAATTTTGCAGATATATATTAGCATCAATATGAACAATTTTTGAACTTTAAATTTCATAAAATTTGAAAACCTTTTGAAAAGTGGAAGGGCTAGCATTTTGTACAAGCACTTGTGACAGTTGAACTGTAACTGTTGTACAGTCTTCAACTGCCACAAATGCTCATAGTGATACTGTAGTAAATGCAAGCCCTTCCACTTTTCAAAAGGTTTTCAAATTTTATGAATTTCTGTGTTCAAAAATCTTGCATATTAATATGCTAATATGTATCTGTAAGATTTGTAATAATCAAAGCAAAATATAACTGACAAATTTTGGAAGAAATTCAGAAAGTTAAGAGAACTTTAGGGAATATTTTAGGAGTATTGTTTTATATAGTGTGGAAGTGCTTAATGCTCTCTATCAGCAGCTACCATCCTCATACTGTTACTCCATCGAAATTTCATCCTTCAGACAATACCAAGTGAAATTACTCGGGAAAAAGAGCTGCCTTGAGGTACCTTATGATCAAAAGTCTCAACACAGACAAATTTGGCGAGAAAAGTGCAGTAATTGTGCCAGAAACGTAAGTTGTTTGTTCGAGCTAGGAGATTTGTGACATACCTTTCCGTCTATATATACTACATGGTATATGGTATACTATACAATGTTAAGGGGCGCCTGTGGCTTAGCCTAGGCCTACCTTCCTGGAACCTTTTCAGAGTTCTTCTTCCAGTAATTGGTCTTCTTCTCCGATTTCGGCTTGCTGCCAAATCCGGTCGCTAGAGTAACCTCAGCCGTACGATTGCCAGAGGATGCCATAACGACACGGGTTGTACTTTTGCTAAATTTCACTGGATAAAACCATACAAATGACACCTGTGTTCAAACTGTTACACACCAGTTGCAATGACAGCTCTAACTCAGCATATTACACACATTGGCCCTAGCTCAGCTTGCTACTGCATGATATATATATATGGAGATTGAAGTAAATTTTCTACGTACGTACAGTACAATATGCATAGGAGATGATTCGCATGAACTGATTACACGATTACACGTATTTACATGTTCAGGCAGTAAACATCGGGGTCGCAGAAGCGGAGGCGCTATACAACTATTGGTATAGCCAACACATTTAGACGGCTTTATGGAATTTTCACTCATGACTATAATCTTTTCCCCAAGCCTTGAGGCTCATCCGGCGTACCTTGGAACAGAGCAAATTTGACCGGCTTTTGCAAGAAGGGGGACAAGAAAAGGGGCGACAAGGAAAGGGGCGACCAGGAAAGGTTCGGCGAGGGGGAGAAGAGAGGGCGGCGAGGGATGAGTAGGGTAAGGGGGAGCAGGCGCGGACCCAGACATTTCGAAAAAGGGGCTGAACTTAGAGAAAGCAGGGTGCGGGCCGGGGGGTAGACTTCCGCCCGCAGTGAGCGACGAGGGGGTATATATATATAAAGTCAAGTAAATCTGTAAATAATCTGAAATAAATAGGAACGCTTGCATTCCCAGAGCATTGTATGAAGTGAAATAAGTAAATGAAATCAACCTCGGAGAAAAATTGAGCACCTCCACTGGGACTCGAACCCAGACCTGCTTTACGTGCAGGTGCCATAATCTCGGTGAGAGACTGTCATCTTTCTGAGATAAGAGCTGCCAAGATCGGCTTCATAGCCTAATCGGTTAAGGCAACTGCACGTAAAGCAGGAGGTCTGGAGGTCTGGGTTCGAGTCCCAGTGGAGGTACTCAATTTTTCTCCGTATATATATATATATATATATATATATATATATATATATATATATATATATATATATATATATATATATATATATTATATATATATATATATATATATATATATATATATATATAATTAAAGAGGAGAGTTCCACGTGTACTCCGAGAAAGTAAATCGTAAAACAGGAAACAAATAAATGCATCACTAGTTGACTTAAAGAGTACAAAATAAGCCAAGATTTAATTCGAAATTTTCGGTTCCCCTGGAACCTTCGTCAGCGAGATCAGACAGTGAAGTGAGTACAATAATTAACTTAGCCAACAGCGGTGATACAGCTTAAAAACACAAGATGATAGGTGATGAAAAGGTGTAAATAAGTGGAATAAACAATTACGTTGTCTGATGGAAAGTGTACTGATTCAAAACACCGAGGTCTTTGTTTAGCCCCGTGATGTGTGAATTTAGTTTCAAAATCCAATTAAGTTCGGCGGACTTGCGGTGTTCAGTACAAACAAAATTGCTTGCAATGAGGGTGACTTTAAGATTTTCAAGGGAATGTCGGGGAAGATTAAAGTGCTCCGCTACGGGGAAACCTGGAGTGTTATCACGAATCTTTTCCAACCCTCCCCTCCTGGCCCTCCGTCAACCCCCTAATCTCAGAAGACTCCTTACTTCCGCCAAATTACCCACCCCTGGTCACACTATTAAGGGCAACACTGGCTGCAACAAAAAGCGCTGCCAGATCTGCAAACACATCACCCTTGGAAAACATGTCAACATCCCCAGTGTAAAATTTGCCATGAATCCCCTAATCTAAATTGTGACTCTTGTAATGTGGTTTACATTTTTCACTGTAATTTATGTAATGAGGGTCTTTACGTAGGTGAAACCAAGACTTCCTTTCGCTTTAGGTTTAACAACCATAAAAAGTCTATTCGTGATAACACTCCAGGTTTCCCCGTAGCGGAGCACTTTAATCTTCCCCGACATTCCCTTGAAAATCTTAAAGTCACCCTCATTGCAAGCAATTTTGTTTGTACTGAACACCGCAAGTCCGCCGAACTTAATTGGATTTTGAAACTAAATTCACACATCACGGGGCTAAACAAAGACCTCGGTGTTTTGAATCAGTACACTTTCCATCAGACAACGTAATTGTTTATTCCACTTATTTACACCTTTTCATCACCTATCATCTTGTGTTTTTAAGCTGTATCACCGCTGTTGGCTAAGTTAATTATTGTACTCACTTCACTGTCTGATCTCGCTGACGAAGGTTCCAGGGGAACCGAAAATTTCGAATTAAATCTTGGATTATTTTGTACTCTTTAAGTCAACTAGTGATGCATTTATTTGTTTCCTGTTTTACGATATATATATATATATATATATATATATATATATATATATATATATGTATATATATATATATATATATATATATAATATATATATATTTTATTATATATATAAAATAACCATATTTTCCTATATATATGAAAATAAAGGCATTTTTTTTTTGCTCTCGACATTTTGTTGTTTTGCTCCTGGCGGGATGCTAGGGAAGTGCTCACTAGGCTGTTGTCACTGGAAGTCTAGCTTAAAGGCAGTAAGCAGTCACCCCAAACAGAGTGAGTGTATCCTGTCACTCTAGTTCATGAATGGTCTAGTTTGATTATGTGACAGTATTTTTGTTAGGGAATTGTGGAATTCAAGGAGAATTTCGCCTTGCTTTGCCTATTGTTTGTAATAGTTATGTTCGAAACGTCTTCAGAGGTGCTTGTAATGCAATAAGAGGAGATTTGCAAGAAGTTGCTGATTTTTCAAAGAAAATTTCGGGGCGACTGCCTATTGCCTTTAAAATCAGTCCGGCGCTGGTGTAAGAAGTAACCATAAGATACTTTCTTAAAAAACAGAATTTAACTCCACCAAAGGCAGATAAAAGAATACTGTAGGTAGACAGTTCGAAATTTTACTTGACTGATATATCTCAGTTACTTCGCCAGGGGGTTACTGACGGAGGAGCATTCGACGAGGACGCCTGTTTGCATACAAGCCAACAATTTTAGCATATTAATCAAGTTGGATGTCCTTGTGAACAAAAAGCATTATAAGAGCCTTGACCTTTTCCTCCGTCATCGTTGATCGATATGTGTTTTTGATTCCTTGCCATAGGCAGGCAAGGAATCTATGCGATGGTGATGTCATGTGTGTGTGCATGTGTATGTGTGTTTGTGACGCTGCTGCTTGTAATCGGTTGGTATATAGATTTATCATGTTGAGAGGAAGAACCCTATTGTTTTTGGAGGTCAAAGGTCATCCGAGGTCACCAGAGGTCAAAAACCGAAAACCTTGTAATCGCGATATCTCGAGATAGGGATGACCGACACTTTTCATATTTGGTATATAGATTTGTCATGTTCAGAGGAAGAACCCTATTGTTCTGATAGAGGTCAAAGGTCATCTGAGGTCATCAAAGGTTAAACTGCGAAAACCTCGTAAACGGCTTGTAAACATGATATCTCATGACACCAATTACTGACGCCTCATATTTGGTTTATAGATTTGTCATGTTGAGAGAAAGAATCCTATTGTTTTTGGTGAAGGTCAATGGTCATTTTAGGTCACCGGAAGTAAAAAGCCGAAAAGCTCGTAATCACAATATCTCAAGATAGGAATGACTGACACTTTTCATATGTGGTAGATAGATTTGTCATGTTGAGAGAAAGAATCCTATTGTTTTGGTGGAGGTCCAAGGTCATTTGAGGTCACCAGAGGTCAAAGACCGAAAACCTTGAAATCGCGATATGTCAAGATAGGAATGACCTGTACAGATTCGCCATGTTGAGAGAAAGAATACTATTGTTTTTGGTAGAGGTCAAAGGTCATCTGAGGTCATCATAGGTTAAACTGCGAAAACCTCGTAAAAGTCTTGTAAACATGATATCTCATGATACCACTGACCGACGCTTCCTATTTGGTTTATAGATTTGTCAAGTTGAGAGGAAGAAGCCTTTTGTTTTTGGTGAAGGTCAAAGGTCATTTGAGGTCACTGGAGGTAAAAAACTGAAAAGCTCGTAATCACGGTATCGCAAGATAGGAATGACCGATACTTTTCATATTTGGTATATAGATTTGTCATTATGTAAGGAAGAACCCTATTGTTTTCGTTGGTCAAAGGTCTTCTTGGGTTACCAAAGGTCAAAAAGCAAAATTTTCCAAGAATTACCAAGATCGTCATCTGCGGTCACTAAAGGTCGAAAAGCAAAATTTCCCAAGAATTCCCAAGATCATCATATGGGGTCACCAGAGGTCAAAAGCAAAATTTCCCAAGAATTCCGAAAATAGTCATTAGGAGTCACCAGGGGTCAAACAGCAAAATATCCCAAGTATTCCCAAGATCGTCATTTGGGGTCACCAGAGGTCAATAAGCGAAATTTCCCAAGAATTTTCAAGATGCAAGATCCATTGGAGTTGAATCCCTTTCAAGACACTTCAGATTTTCTTTTTTGTTATATTTGGTGGGGTTCAAAGGTCATGTGAGGTCAGCAGGGGTCAAATTGTTACAACATTGAAAATGATGTAGTCAAGAAACATAAATTTGAGGGATAAGCCTCAGTGCAACAAAGCATCCCCATTCGGCAAGGAATCACTAATCCTTTGGGCTTTCTGGTTCACAAATCTTAGTGCAGAATTCGAACGCTCGACGCTGGCACTAGAAGCAGAAAACGCAAAGAGGGTGTGCAGTATGGTCGTGATGCTCGGGTGCATTTTCTCCGATCCATTACCTCTCAGCTGCAGCAGCGTGTCTTGTAGTGTAGATGGCGTAGACTGTGATTCTGTACAATATCGGCTCCAAAGCCGAAGTTCTTGGCCAAAATCCGAAGGAAATGGAAGGTCCACTCTGTAGGCTGCCAAGATCGACTGTACTTCTGTATCACCCAGCTTCGATAGGTTGTACGAAATGAGATACAGAGCCTTAATTCAGTCATGCTATCGACCGCAAAACCTGTCTTTCATTGGAGTAATGAGACTGTCAACGAAAGGCAAAAGTCAAAACACTGCCCGGCGATAGTTAACATCCGCGCCGTCCGCTTCTGTATTCAGTCGAACTTGCGATTGTGCATGCGAACATAGTTCGGTAACGCTCATGACATATTAGCAGCTATTTACACTATTAAAATTAAATTGTTTGTGGTGAAGGCGAGGGCGGTGGGAAGGACCGTAAATATTCACCCGGACTGAATATCATACGAGGTTTGTGCATTTGGCATTTGTGTTGTGAGGAAAGGAAGGGTGAGCTTGAAAAAGCCCCCTTGAATATTTTCCTAGATAAACATGATAATTTTCGCGTAGTTGTTATTGTTGATGTGGCGAAAAAGGGGGCGGGGCTGAGGAGGGGAAAGCCTCCCTGGATCCGCGCCTTGACAAGTTTTTACAAACGCCGAGTGGAGTGTAGCAGACGTGTGCCTCCAATACTCTAGTCGATCCAGTGCCCCTAAACCCATATTTTTCAAGAAAAATGAAGAAATCGCAATATCTGGGTTTCCATAATTTCATGTTCTCATTTGAGAGTCAAAATTCTTTCTGTGTACTTCCAAGGCACAAGGCTGCCCATATCATGAAGATGAGAGCATCTTGTATGATAAATAGAGATATTACGGCTCAAAGTGCCCCTAATTCCATATTTTGAAGGAAAAAAAGAAATTCAGAATTTCCGTTTCTGTAATTTCATGTCCGTTCTCATTTACAAGTCTACTTTTTTCTGTGCATTCATGAGGTACTAGACTACAGATTTCAGGAAGAAGAGAGCATCCTGTATGATACTCATAGAGATATTACGGCCCAGATTTGCCCCAAACCCCTATTTTTCAAGGAAAAATGAAGACGAATTGCAATATTTGAGTTTCCTTAATTTTATGCCAATTCTGATTTGCGAGTCGAAATTCTTTCTGTGTACTACTGAGGCATATAGGCTAAGGCAGCCCATTCCATGAAGATGGGAGCATCTTGTGGCACAGTAAATCAGAGATATTACAGCTCAAAAATGCCCCTCTACCCATATTTTTTCTTAAAAAATGAAAAAATTCAATATTTGAGTTTCCATCATTCAATATTCCTTTTTCATCTACCAGTGTTATTTTTTCTGTGTACTACTGAGGCACGTGAGTACCAATTTTTGAAGATGGAATATCTTGTATAGCTCTAAAAGAGATCATCAATGTTCAAACTTGCCTTGCAGTGCCAAAACGTGTATTTTTTAATGAAAAATGAAAATATTGATGTTTTAGCTGTTAAGGGGCTACACCAATGGAAGATGTGCCTGTTTTTGAAATTTTCAAAATTGATGTGTGTCTTAACAATCTACTTTTCTTTTAATAGCGGAGAGATCAGATCTATCAATTGAAGGAAATATTGGACATAAAAAAGATCCCAGAGGCCAAAATTTTCCAACGAAAAACAAAGAAATTGCGAATTTTCAGTACCATTCATTTCATGTAGGTTTGAATCTGGGAGTCGAAATTTTCCCCACGTCATACCTGCAGGGGCGTAAATACGTGGGATGTAGGGGTGTGACACCACCGTGAAAATCAAAAGTCGGTCTCTGAGCGCCAAAAAGTCGGTCTCAAATCCCGTTAGTTAAAAAGTTAATTGATCTTTTACCTGCCCTGGAATTATCTAGGAAATTCGGATCGTACAACTATGTCAATGAGAGTCGGTCTCCAAGAAATGTAGTTGGTCCCAAAATAGCTCAACTCCCCCCCCCCCCCCCCTCCCCTGCGAATTCATGTATATACGTCCCTGACTACCTGGTTATAGGACTACCCAATAACAAAAGTTAAAGTCGTTGGAATACATACTTTAAGAGAATGTGGTACGCAAATTTGTTCCCAGGGGCTAAAATTGCCATAATTGCCAGGTTTGGGCGAAAAGGGCCATATTCGACAGGCCACTACAACAAAACCGATCAATATTTTGGGAAATACTTTTAGTATATCGTGGGAGACTGTGTAAATAATTTTACCACTTTTACTCCTAAAAAGTTTTCGACCCCAAATGTTGGCACAAAAGAGTCTTGAGGTAAAGCAGCCAAAATGATCAAAATGGCGGTCATTTTGAGATGACTGGCTACCCTCTTTGCACATGAAAAAATGGAGCACATACTTTTCTAATTGTCTGATGTCTAATCTACACTATATCAAATTTTTAGAAAATATAGCAAAAAAAAATGCAACAGACCAAAACGTCCCTGACTAAAACAGAAGGTGGCCCATTTCATTCCTTTCAATCACAAAAGTCATATCTGTCAAAGGACATTTTAAGCTCGAATTAGACTTATTAGTCATTTACGGATGCAACAAAGAAAAGCATCGCAAATACAGCTTCTACGGTGTTCTGGGCCGATTTTGGTAATGTTATAATTTGTTGTCCGGCTTTCAAGCTTTGTCGATCTCAATGGCCCAACCAAGAACTGAAGAATAGAAGGAAACTTTGAAAGATCAACTAGATGTTACCATGGAGTTCCTTGTAGCTCCTTGGTAGCCCTTTTCCCTTACTAGTATCTTTCGCGATGTTTCAAACTGTCAAATAGGAGCGTTCACTACCGAAGGTGTGTGGGGGTGTTACACTCTCAGAAACTTTCATAGTGCCGTCTGCTGGTCTGTCGGGAAATTTTTGCTCTGTCCTTTAGGAAAAAATTGTCTCTTTTATGCATTTCATTTACTTTTTCGGAAAAAAATCTTCGGTTTGGTTCTACAAAAATGTCAGGAAATTTTTATGATCACAACGAATCAGAGAAGGGTTGAAAATTTGTTGTATGCATTTAAGCAGAGACCTAACCGCTCCCAGATTTAGCTGTATTGGAAGCCGTTCTGTTTGTTGAGAAATTATTATTTTATATATTGGGAAAGTAGTCACAAATTAAGGGTTCTGTGTAAGTAAGTCATCACTACTTCACTATTCGGGAAGCCATTGTCTTTTGAAAAAATCCAGGCTGTCCGGAAAACAAAAGTACCATGTTACATAGTTGTCTGCCATGAAATAAAGGCCTTCTGGAATGTACATGTGATGCAACCAGGGCTCAACATGATTGCTCGTCGGGGATGAGCTGTAGGTATTTGTGCGTAGGTCGCAGTCGGAGTGTATAGGTTCTCCACTCAACACACTATACTTGTGTTTAATAAGTCTGTCTACTGTCCACAATCACACTGATTCAAGGGGCGAGCACCATGACTTTCTGCAACCGTCGTCTGATTTCGCAATTTTTTTTTCCAAATTCATAATAAAGAAGGAATATGGGTCAAAGCTGGGTCGATGACAGCTCCACACTGCCACTAACACTGAACTGCCGCGACTCGACCACCCCCTCTCGACTCCATTACGAATATCAAACAATTGGATATTTCCGACGGATGTGATCACGACAAAGACTGCAGGGGCGTAGCCAGGATTTTGTCAAGACGGGGGCGAAACCCATAGACAGACTCTCAGTGCTCCGCGCCACCATGGGTTTGCGCGAAGCGCAAGGACTTTTTGGCCCCAAACGTTTCCCAGATCGCTGGAAATGGCACTCCCCAGGCCTATTTACTGCATATAAATAGGGGAAACACTAGCAATATTGTAAAAATGTACAAAAAATACCAAAAATATGCCCAAAGGGGCGGCTGCCCCCCCCCCCACTTGGCTACGCGCCTGAAAGACACTCGCAATCGGGACCGACAGTGGATCGAGAACAAAATAAGGCAAACACTGTAAACCGACACAACTGCTACGTGACTGATTTTGCTTCGCAGACGGGTCGTAGTCTGGTCGCTGCAGTGTGCAGTGGTGATCCACTTACTCAAATCGTGAAGTCGGAGATCGTTCGTGTTTGCTGTAAACGCTTGAAAGTGTTATATTAATTAACCGTTCTTGACACACTTGTTTTGTCGTGAATGTTACCCATATTTGTCGGGAAAAGGTCCCCCCGCCAACTCATCGATCCTTAAAGGTGCCCCTGACTCAGATGGGCAATTACGAATTAACCATGCTTTTGTTAGCTTTCAAGTTTTTTAGTGAAGCGCGGGTTGGACACATGACTGTTCTATCCTTGAAATGCATGCATTACTAGCTACATCAGTGTGTCATGATCCATTAAGTGGTACTTGGCAATACAATATGTATGATGGTGGTACCATGAGTCGGTCAATTAAGGAAATTTTCACTAAAATCATACACATAGAGTAGTAATATGTAATTTAAACTTGTCCATTATTCTCATAAACATGTTTTCTCTTAATCCTGAAAACTAGAGTGGATTTCTCTGACAAACTTTCAAGAGATGGAGAAATTCCCACCACAAGTTTCAGATGCCTTAAGTTCAAGAACGGTACCTTGAGTCAGTCACCCAAACATTATGAAAGCCCATAAGAGTGATATCAAAATATATTCCATGAATGATGTCACCATTATAATCAGGGGCGGCGCCAGGGTATTTCGATAAGGAGGGCAAAGCATGAGATGATTGATCGCCGTCCTGGGGAGGGGTCTAAGGGGAGGGAACACCCCCTCCCCTTTGAGAAATTTTTATTAATTTAAGATTGCTTAGATGTAAAATGGTGATATCTTTGGTATATTTTCTGAACCAATCATATATGGAAGAAAGTGTTCATAATTAATTGAATTTTAATTTTTGCTTTGGGGAAAGATGCTTTTCTGGGGAGGGGTCTAAGGGGAGGGGTGTCCCCTCCCCTTTTAGAAATTTTTTACCAATTTAAGATTGCTTGGATACAAAATTGTGATGTCTTTGGTATTTTTTGAGCTGATCATATATGGCTGAAAAGTGTTAATAATTTATTGAATTTTAAGTTTTGGTTTAGTAAAAGCGGACTGTAGCCTTTGTTGTCTCAGAGAAGGGTATGTAGTCAACAAACCTCCTGAAGTCCACCCCCCCCCTTGCGTATGGGTATGATTTCACTCAAAAATACGTGCGTAGAGTCGACAAAAGCAAGAACTTTTACGAATATTTTCGTTGATTAATATGTGCATTATAAACAGATAAAAGGGTAACTAAAGGCTGGCAGACACCGGTATAGGGCCTCCTTGAAGCTCTGGAATAATTATATGGATGAAATAGATACCTACCCCACCCCTCCTCTTCTTCTTTATCCTTCGATTCCCCTTCTTCTCTTTCTTTTTTTCCTTTTCTTCGTATTTCTTGCTTTCCTTCTGTCTCCCCCTGTTCTTGCAAATGATAGGAGGCGGTCTCCCCCTGAACCCTGTGGCTCCGCCCCTAGTTTTTTTCTTTTTTGCTCTTTTTCTGATTGACTCAAGATTTCTTCATACAGTAAAGATTGTGTTGTGCACGGCCATGCACCTACCATTAAAATTCGTTTTCTATGGATTACTCTGTCGAGACAACACCAAAATAAAGCACAATAAGGCATAGGCGTAGGTAGCTTTTCGAGACTGGGAGGTTGAACCTTGTTTCGGATCGCCGTCCTGGGGGACGGGTCTAAGGGGAGGGGTGCCCCCTCCCGATTGGAAAATTTTGGGGTATTTGAGGGTCCTCAGATGCAATTTGGTGCAACATTTTGGGCAAGTTTTAAGGAAAATTACTGCAATTTTTTTACATTTTTTACTAAAGAAACAATAAGGGGTTTTTGGCCTTGGATGTTGGGGGCAGAAGCATACTTCAGCCCCCAGCTTTTTGACTGGGGGCTTTATCCCCCAGCTCCCCGATTCCTACGCTTATGCAATAAGGGAGACATATAATATTACTTCAAAGTTTAATTCATTTTATTAAATGTTTTTTAATATTGTTATTGTCAAAATGTTCGTTAAGTGATTGACAGTGATTGACTCATGATACCCCCAATATACATATATATATATATATATATATATATATATATATATATATATATCCTTATCTGGCTTCGTTGATTCTTTACTAAATCCTTTATTATGCAATATTCCCAGTTATTTACAGGACACTACTCATTTCTTGAATGTTTTGAATAATATTACAGTTCTTCATGATCAGAGTTTGTTGGTAACTATGGACGTTACCTCCCTTTATACAAACATTCCCCATAACGAGGGCGTCCTCGCCTGCAAAAAATTCTTTATGGAGCATGGTAACAATCAATTTCCCGCAGATGATCTTGAATAAGTGATGCACTTTATCCTCACTAATAATTATTTTGGTTTCAATTCCAAATATTACCTACAAGTACAGGGAACAGCCATGGGTACCAAAATGGCACCAAGCTACACTAATATTTTTATGGCCTACTAGAGAAAGACATGTTATCTTCCTTTCACCTTAAACCCACTCATTTCCTAAGATACATTGATGATGTATTTTTCATATGGGAACATGGCGAGGACTCCCTCCGGGACTTTGAACGACATGTCAATAATTTTCACCACAGTATCAAGTTCACGACAGAGTCCTCCTATACTCAAATCTCTTTCTTAGACGTACTTGTTAAACTAAATCATGGTCAGATTTCCACTTCTGTATATTATAAACCCACTGACACCCACCAGTTCCTGAACTTCCACAGTTTTCATCCTCTGGCTCTTAAGGAGTCCATTGTTTATAGTCAAGGTCTCATACTCAAACGCAGCTGTTCCCAGCCGGAGCAGTACCAACAAGAAATAATCAGTCTGTGTCAGTATTTCCTTTCTGCTGGTTATCCACTCACCCTTATCCGACAGGCCATTGCCAAAGCTTCCACATTACGACGTGATGACCTATTGAAATACAAGGCCAAACCCAACAGTTCAAGCATCCCATTTGCTGCACAATTTCACCCCCATATTTCTGCTCTTTCCAATAACTTAAAGAGAGAGTTTACCAGCCTTCGTGACGACACCCATCTTAAGGACCTTTTTTGGAACCCCCCATCCTTACTTTCCGGCAACCACCTAACCTTAGATCCCTTCTCACTTCCTCAAAACTCCCCACCACAGAAACAGAGGACGGTTCAGGGGGCAACTATGGCTGCATGAAATCGCGCTGCCATATTTGCAAACATATCACCACTGGCTCTCGAGTGCCCATTAGTGGTGTTAAGCTCACATTACAACCCCCTCCCCTCACGTGCGATTCCCGTAATTTAGTTTATATTTTTCATTGTAATATTTGCCCCCATGGTATTTACGTAGGAGAAACTGGAACTTCGTTTCGCCTAAGGTTTAATAACCATAAGAAATCCATTAGAGACAATAGACCAGGCTTTCCCGTGGCCCAACACTTTAATCTTCCAAATCACTCTATAGGTAACTTACGATGCACCTTGATAGCTTCCAACTTTAATTCCCCCAGACAACGGAAACAATCCGAAATCCACTGGATTCTCAAATTTAAATCTAATGTGATCGGGTTAAACAGAGATTTGGGACCGCTAAGTAACTTTAAGTCTATTGCTTCCTTGTAACTCTGTTTCTGTTATGTTGGTTTTCTGTTGCTCGCTTTTTGACCATACCCAGTCCTTCTTTGCTTGTAAATTTATAGTGTAGTCATTATACGCTGAAGAAGACTCCAGGGGAGTCGAAAATTTCGTTTAGATATTAAATCATTGTACTCCTCTTGTCAACAATGACATATTTCTTGTCTCTTTTTTTTGTTCGTATATATATATATATATATATATATATATATATATATATATATATAATATTATATATATATATATATATATATATATATATATATATATATATATTTCTCTCTTAAAGTTGCTTTCTCTCTTAAAGTTGCTTCTCTTCATCTATTTACGGTGTTTTCGTGTTCTTTAGTACATTTGTTGTTAAGTTGCCTCTCGTCGAAACTGATGAAGGGCCCTGTGTGGTCCGAAAATTTAAATATGTTTCACCATTTTCTGTTTATGCTATTTGTTTGTTACTGGTGTGATGCTACTTTTCTTGAACTATATATATATATATATATATATATATATATATATATATATATATATATATATATATATATATATATATATATATATATATATATATTATATATATATATATATATATATATATATATATATATATATATATATATTGTATGCCCTGAAACGCATACAAGGAATTGATAGAGCCTCTGCCCTTGCCCCCAAAACTGACCATACACCCACCAGACGTATCCCGTTGGTCCTGTCCTTTCACCCATCTGTAACTCCCATTGTACGTGCCATTTACAGGAATGTAGAGACCCTCCGTCATGACCCATCCACCCGTGACCATTTCCCTGAACCTCCCCATCACAGCATTTAGAATTGAAAAGAACATATCTAAGCACTTGGTCCGTGCCTCTCAACCTCAAGCAGTAGTGCCTAACACCCCAGGAACTTTTCCTTGCAACCGTGGGAGATGCAATACTTGCCCGGTGGTCAGTTATGACAAAAACCTTTCCATTGTAGGTCCCAACAACAACCGGTTTAACGTTCATCAGCATTTTACCTGTACTTCAGCCAATGTTGTTTACGTTCTCGTATGTAAACGCTGTAATATACTGTACGTGGGAGAAACAAAACGTCGTCTTGCTGACCGAGCCACCGAGCACCTGAGGTCAATCAAACAGAACCTCCCAGGGTTCCCGGTAGCCACACACTTCAATTCCTCGTCAACATGCTCGATCCGTGACTTGATGGTTTCGGCGGCCATCTCGTGTCGAGGTTCCGATCATGACCGCCTAGCTGCCGAAAACCGCCTAATCATGAAACTTGGAACCCTGTCCCCACATGGTCTGAACGTTAGACTTGAACTGTTATAACGCAGCAATTCCTGCATTGTTTTGACTTGTGGTAACCACTTAACACTGTCTGTTTTCCTAGCCGAGTTTTACCGTGCCCAATTTTACTGTGTATTTTTTAAATTGTACGTTTGGCCGTGTCAACGATCAGTTGCATTTTTGCCACCTGATGAAGGGTTTAAACCCGAAACGTCGTGGAATTTTTCACAAACTTTTAGCACTATTTATTACTTCATTTTTACCTATATATATATATATATATGTTTAAATATATATATATAGATATATATATAAACATATATATATATATATATATATATATATATATATATATATGTTCACGTTCTAAACTTTAAATGGTCACATGCTGGGATTGGAGAGACAGTAAATGTTTGAGATTGCCAAACATTACATAATCTGGACAGGGGGAAATACCCATAGACGGAAGGTTCACTTGGTCGAAGGTTCACTAAAGACCGAAGATTCCCCCGGACGAAAATATATTCCGAGTTACGGGTAGGGTTGGGGTTTTGGTTAGATAGAGATTCATGGATCAGGCGTATTCCCTGATGCACAAATTAGCTGTCTGTATTTTTTGGTGTAACTTGCAATGATACGCACCGTTTCTCCAAGAGAGGGAGAACTTTATGCTCTGTGACACCATATGTGTAAGGTCTCACAATAAGCTTGAATGGTGCAATAAGCTTGAATGATGGCGTTGGGTGGATTACCACGGGCTTCAAAGAACCCAAGAATTTTATGGAAAGCCTCAGTAAAGTCAGAGTGGTTTGAGCAAATTCGTTTAGCGCGCAACAACTGGAAATAGGGGATGGAATTAATGCAGGACCGTGGATGATTTGACGAATACAATAAATAATTGTCACGGTGAGAATCAGTAGGCTTAAAATAGGTACTAGAAGAAATCTTACAATCATTAATAGAGAGTTTGAGGTCCAAAAAATTTTCTGATGAAGTAGAAATAACATGGGTGAATTTCAAGAAGGGATAGAAATTAGACACGAAATTATTAAGTTTTTTAGTTCAATTATAGGATCTACTGCTGCTCCAACTATGTCGTCAATGTATCTCTTGTAAAGAATAGGACATTGACCATCAAACTGGGAAACAGACGTTCTTCAAAGTAACCCATTGCTAAACAAGCAATTGATGGTCCCATCTTGATGCCCATCGCAACTCTCTTGATTTGTTTGAACAGCCTACCATGGAAACAGTTGGTGGTTAAAACTAATTCAGTAAGGCGTAGACAGGTAGAAGGGTAGCTGTCGTAATGGTTTGATCAGATCGTTGGCATAGGTAATGACGCAGTGACTCCAAAGTGAAATCGTGGAGTATTGATGTGTATAAACTTGAAACATCCATCGTAAACAACAATTTTTCATCACAGGTGGGTGGAAATTCGAAATCCTGAATTAAACGGAGAAAATGTGGTGTGTCCTGCACAAAAGATGGTAGTTTTCGGACATGCTTCGAGAGGATTGAGTCAAGATATTCCGATATGATGACCGTGGGACAACTATGTGACGAGACGATGGGTCTTCCAGGAGTGACAGCTTTGTGAATTTTAGGTAGCATATAGAAGTTAGAGATCTGTAGACATGGATGAATTAAATTAGAGGCTGTAGCGGGTAATTGGTTGGAGCTAATTAGTGATTTGACGATTTTGATTACATTATTTTGATTATTCGTGGTAGGGTCACTCTCTAGTTCTTGGTACGACTCTGTGTCGCTGAGTTGCCGCTCTGCTTCTGCAATATAAAGATCCTTTCGCCATACCACTGTGGCACCACCTTTGTCCGTCTGTTAAATGATTATATTGCGATTAGCTTTAAGAGATTTTAGGGCGGACAGTTCTTCCTGGGTGAGACTGGAACGGTGAGTAGAGCGGAGAGGAAAAAGACGGTCGATCTCACCATTGATGGTGTCAATTACTCTGTCTAGAGTGCAGTTTTTACCCGCATTTGGAGTCCATGTAGATGTTTTCCTTTGTAAGTTGACAAAATCATCCACTGGGGCTTCAGGTTGTTTACCCTGAAAGTGTGTTTTTAACGGGAGACTCCTTAAGAAAGAATAAATATTTCTCCTCAACGAAAATTCATCAGGAAGTTTGTCAATGGGGACAAAATTAAGGCATTTACTGAGAACAGATCGTTCGTTTTCACTTAATCTGAGGTCAGGTGGTATTGAAACCACAAAGTTGGTTACGTCACGAACAACTTTGGGTGGTTTGGACGATAATAGTCTCTTATTTCTTTTGTTTCGTGTTTTGTAAAAACTCGTGAAGGTCCCTGTTTTTGATGTGAATAAGAAAGCGAACTTCCCTAGCGTCGGCCATCATTTCAGAGATTAAAGCCTTATGATGACGTATTAAGTGGTCGAAGTGGTTCTTCCTTTCCACCATATGTTTCAAGGAGGATCTCATGAGGTTGAGGGAACATCGTTGTACTAGTAAGTGACGATATGCATCTTGTTTGTAGGTAGTGCTCCCTGAGACATTGGCGTGGAATTTCAATTGAAATCCATTCGGAATAACGTTTTTTCGTAGACATGAGCCAAGAAAATTGGTGTGACTGGCAAACCGTGTCTTCCCAAATGTTGCCGTCGCCAGTGAAAGGATCGTGGGCTGAACTCTGTGTGGGCAGTAGGCAATGCTCCGTTTCAAGCTCCGATGCAGATTGGACACATCATTCAGAGAAGGCATCTCAATTGCAGAGTAAGTTGTAGGTCGCAGTTGGAAAAATGTCAAAAGGAAAATGACAATATAGGTCAAAGGACTGCGTTGCATAGGGTAGAAACACAAAGATGTAGAAAACATGGTAAATACTGTGCAAAAAGTAGTTTTATTAAATTACGACGTTTCGGATTTAAACCCTTCAACAAGATAAGGAAACGTACAACTGACAAGGCAAGAAAGATAACACAAACTCTCTTTTCCTTGAGAGAACTTTTCGTGTGTGTGTATTTTGTTTACGCCCGTCCTAGGTTCATTGCACTTTGTCTACTTCCAGGTCTGTTTGGTTCCCATGATCGGTGGAATGTATCCTTAAGAATTGTGTTATCTTCTTGCCTTGTGAAGCAACAGTGGCACCGCCCTTGTCAGCAGGCTTAATATTCAAATTCTTAACCTTCTTGAGGGATAAGAGGGCCTTCTGCTCGTCCTAAGAAATGTTACGAAAGGCCCTTTTGTCCCTCAAGAAGAACAAGAATTCAATTTTTCTTTCAATTGCAATATTAACAACTTTTTAACGTTTAATTCACTCTTCGGAGGGACAGTTCTACCCCCGAATTTACCGGAATAAGTACAGCACCCTCTGAGTTTCGTACTGTAATAGATAGACCTATACGTCAATGGCAGCTCCCTGGTGTGATAATGCAATTCTGTTTAATGCTATGTAGCCTCCCACACAAACCATCCGTTACCACCAGAAGTATAAGGATTCTAGAAGGATGGGTAGTAGTATCCATTCCGACTCTAAAGTACAACAGCGTCACGCTAATAACAACGAAAAACGCTCTTAATTTCATCGTACTCTCTTTAATTAAATTTTCGATCTAACCTCGATCATCTTCAGGATTCTGCACCTTGTTTATGTCAAAGGGAACAGTTGGCATGTTACGTTGTGCATACTGGGGTTTTAGTAATATACTGGTTGTGCTTCGCAGCAGGTGAACAGAAATATATGGTAAGTGGTATGGCAGAATAAACGTTCGGCACCTTGGGCTAAAAGATCATTATCAATTACTTTTCAAGTGATTCTGAATTTTCATCTATGAATTGCCTTGGGGGCCGGATAAAATTGTCTCAGGGCCGCATACGGCCCTCGGGCCGGAGATTTCCCACCACTGGCGTACACAGTTCTATACATGAAGTCGAACGTTTCAGCCAGTCACAGTTGGTGTTACGTGATTGCATGGACTGGGAAGTCAAAATGTCATTCGCAAGGAAGCTTAAGTATCTCGTAAGTTAACGAAATTTACTACATTTTCCAGATGTTTATTCCATTTGTTTCCTCAAGCTGGTCACAAATTTTCATTTCGTCATATTTTTGCGATAATTTTTGTGAATTGTACAATTACTTTGTACATACATGGGAAGTCGGCTATTAAGAAGAGATTTAAAATGGATGCTTTACCAACTTTTGGGGTCGTCTACACTGGATGACGGGCGCTACTTTCGGTAAAAAAGGCGCCTGTTGGCATTCCTTTTATGGTCAACGGAAGCTGCATGACTGGAAACGAGGGCCAAACAATAAATTGATGTGATGCACGGCCTCGAGGCATACAACATTGAAATTCATTGTATGACTCATTTCTATTTCCAAAGCAAGTTTTTGTGCCTAAAGGCACGTCACTGTGGCTAATTGTTATACTTTCACCCCTAACAAGTAAAAATCAACATAGTAGAATACTTACGCCACGCATTAATGGCCTTGAATGAATGAATTTTAATCTAGCGGTCATACCCCTCTGCGTTTGCATAATACCCGGGTCGAGCTGATACAGTATAAACTGCGACTGATAGAAATAACACTAAGTATTGCGTCGATTCGACAGACTTGGTCATAAGAGATGTTGGAAACAGTACAAAGGATTTAGCGGTACGCGGTCTTAAAATCATCTTCTTGGATTTGAACTCACATTTGCGATCTCAGAGGGTGAAGGAATTCCGAGATCTTCTTAAGTAAAGGCACTTACATGCTATTGTACTTATAAAAAGTGACGATTCACATTACACGTAGGCCAATAGCTTGGACTAAAGTACTATACACTTGCGCATGTATAGTACAAAGAAAACGTATAATACAGGTGGTATATAACATATAATAAACATGTTTTCCAAATTGAAGGAATATGAAATTTTCAAGTATAAACCAAGAAAAGCAGTAGTTATTTGTTTAGGATTTTTGGAAATATCCGTGCTCTTCTCATTAGGCATGTATTACTCTTCGCTGTCGCATCGGATAGTAAAACGCCAGCCACCTCTTAGAGAGCTCTCGATGTTCCAAAAAAGTGCTTATTTCACCGAAGTGCATCCCATCGCACCATCTCGAAATATCGATCATCTACAGGGTAAGATGTGCTTTTATATTTACTTAAATTCCCTTCCTTAATACAGTGGCAGTGAAGAATTGTTTCTAAATGTAGCGTTTTGCCTATTTATAAAAGGTCAAACACTGTCTCGTGAAGTTACATTATAAACGGCGGTGTTACAAGATCTGGAATTAAGAGAGTGTAAAGTACATACTACGTACAGTTTGTGGGTCCTGAAATAATTTTTGAAGTGCCACACATGGTTCTAGATGGTTCTGGGGTTACTCTTTGGAGGGTGAACAGTTCGTGATGCGCAAATTCTGCAAAGCCTTCAAACAGAATGTTAGTCCATATTATATATATATATAATATATATATATATATATATATATATATATATATATATATATATATATATATATATATATATATATATATATATATATGTTCTACTTCCTCTGCTATCCCTTGGCTTGCAAATGTCTTCTTGAATTTATCTCAGGTTGGTATGAGTAGTGTAGAGTACAGTATTTCCACACCTGGATAATTGGATGATTTGTCAATCACCACCAAATTGTAACGACTATCAGGATATTGCCCTCCAAAATCTATGGTAACTGTCAGACTGTGTCCCAAGGTTCGGTTGGTATTTTAGGGGGCCTTGCATGGTTACTGTCTGTGCTCCTTTGTTTTAACTCTAAATTGAAAACATTGTCCAACAATCTTTTCTGTAGGCCCTTAGCCCCCCCCCCCCCCGTGCGGACCACTTTGCCCCTCCCATGAGAAAAAATCGATCGCAAAATAAAGTTATACTCCCTGTGAACAGTGGCCCCGGCATGCCTCTAGTGATTATTGACCAGGATATCAAATGTTTCCAAAGGCGTTTAATCATGAAAGTACTTTGTTTTCTGTAACTTTTTTTCTATAAGCGCAAAAATTTGCTTAACACTCGCGGTTTCGAATAAGTTGACTTCATTCAACGGTAAATGTTTATGTAGGTGTGGTTCTGGAGAATCACGAAATCGCAGGGATGGAAACTTCTATGCTCTTTTTCCTACCTTGTTAAAATATTCTACGCCATCGTGGCAACCATAATTTGTAAGAAAATTAAGTGTCTCAGTGCTGAGTTCAAAGTTGGTGCCAAGTGGGCGGGAGGGTGTAGGGAATTGGGCATAGCCCCCTATTGAGGAAGACTGTCGCCCATCTGGAAAATTTTTCAGTTTCGTCGGGGAGCCTTAATGAGTACGATAAAGTATGTTATCCCCGATGACGACCATTCGCCGGACGAGTTTCTTAGTTTTGCTATTTAGGAGGGCAGATTCTTCAATACGAACCCCAAATTTCCAATCTTTCTTAGTAAAAACCACACATTTTTATTTTTTTTTCAATAGTCTGAATTTTCTGCGCGATTCGCGCTCCTAAGATTTAGCGTTCGTCATCCTTTCGGCAACCCGTGCCACCTGTCTGGGCTTCGGGTTGCTGGCCTACCGTCGGGGAGCTTTGACCCCCTGTCGGGAAAATTCTGGCACAGCCCCTAGCTAATCCTGCAGGCAGATTTTACCATGGCCAATTTTCTTGCAAAATTTCGGTGCGCTTCACGAGCGGTCCTCACAATCGGTATTGAACCACTTATAAACATAATTAGCACAAAAATACCAGTGAACTATTCTAGACCAAACTAGGTATTAACTCAAAGTTAGAGGCCAGGTATGGGCAAACTAATACCCTGAGTACATGGGCGTCCGCAGGTAGGGGCAAGGGGGGGGGGCACTTGCCCTCCCCTGGAAAATAAAAAATTTGAAAACGAAGAAAAAATGAAGAAAAAACGAAGAAAAATTAACATCAACATTTCTTCACAGTTCACCCAGTGTTACTCCTATTTATATGCAGTAGATAGGCTTTAGAAGTGCCATTTCCAGCGATGTGGGAGGGCTTTGGGGGCCAAAATTTTCTTGCACTCCGTCCCAACCCATGCTTGCGAGGACTTTTCCCCCTCCCCCCCTAAAAAATTTGCAAAAATTTTTGCCCCTCCCTGAATTTTTTTCTGCGGACGCCCATGCCTGAGTACCATTCGTAACGTGATGATTATATAAGGTTGACGCTAGCTATGTTTTCGTACCACAAATTTATTCCAAAATTTGATTTCCTGTCCCTGTGACTGTACATGTCATCCAGGCTGTTGCAAGCTGTTCATGGAGAAATTCGTTAAAGTAAAAATACGATAATTGTGAATTGTGAACTGCGAAGAGTTTGTTGTGCTCTCAGTGTCAGTCGGAGGCCAAGTTAAAGCTCCATGCTAGTATTTCCCATTTTGCTAATTCCTCAGACATTTCGGGGATTTTCCCTCTGGATCCTACTTAACTTATACTGGACCAGACGGGGTCTTTTGGCAGCCCATGGTTGCCTCACCGTTTGCAAAGTACTTAATTCTTCACCTGCGCTTGCGGAGCTGGGGAAGCATCACCACGATCATAGCCTTGTTCACTTGTGGAGAGTTTCTAAATCTCTTTATTGTACAAGAGGGGAAAATTGTGATCAGGGAAGGGAAATGTTTGTGCGCTTCACGCGCATGTGCATACGAATATCCGATTTTCCTAAGATACCGGGATATCTGTGGTGGGCTTGAGATATCATCCCCTGTGGTTCCCGCAAACTGCCATTAATTATCTGGTGGTACCACTGGTTACAAACGTTATCTTTTTCGATGCCCCCTTCGAGGTGCCGTTGCACTCCCATACCATAATTCCTGGCTACGGGCTTGCTTTTCTGTCAGTGCTCTCAATTCCAGAAACCAATATTCTCGAGGCATTTTCTTAGTTTTAATCATGCCCATGTGGCCCATGTTTGTGAGAAATTTTCACAAATTCTCTGGTAGAGCTGTCGGAAAATGATGATTTGGCTAAGTCTGAAAACTAGACCTTTTGCTTCGAAGAGATCATTTGTCCTGTGGTGTAAAAGCAAAGGAAATTTCTTGCACTGTTCCCAGTCATTGCAGTTGGTGCGTTGCTTGAGATTTTGAATTTGGTTGTCTTCTTTATTATGTTGCAAGATATTTTTAATAACCACTGCTGAATGTTCATCTGTCACAATTTGTTATGGCCGACCCTGCATCATCATTCTCTTCCTTCGGTGGATGCCCAGACAAGGAGTCAAGAGGATCTTTCTCACCTCTGCCTGGCTCAAACACTATCTCTTATAGACGAGTTGGTGAAATGCTTTCACGCAATGCATCATGGGATGGGTCAAAGGTCAAGTGAACCGCTTACCTTGGCGAAAAATTCACGGTACAGCTGACCTTATGACTCTTTCACGGTTCATCCTCCCACTGGCAGAAGGACGTCGTCTTTCTGATTCAGGGCGAGTGGGATGACTCCGAATACTCCGAATGCTCCTTCAAATAAGTGCTGAGTTGATTTGGTGCCGAATACCAATTTTTTTCAGGTTTATGTTGCCTCATCATGTGAATGTGGCAATCTCTCTGTGGGTCGGGGCTAGCATTAATTGGTGGTAAATTGTCCCGTATCTGACTTTGGAAGTACTTTGGAGCCATGGAACTTGTACATGAAAACTTCAGCAAATGGAGCTAGGGTGATTGTGCCTCTTTCCACACTCTTGTTAGGTAATCTTAAATCAAAGTGTGCTATACTTAATCTAAGCCCACGGCTTCGATTGTTAGAATTGTTCATTTTGTCACGTGGATTTGTCCCTTCTTTTGTGGCTTGGCGTATGAATTTTTTTCAGTGTGATAGGATGGATTTGAACACGGTTACTACGAACATAGCAGACTATTTTATCTGCCACACAGTTGTTTTTACTATTTCATGAAGTGGAATTTTTGACCATTTCCCCGATTTCACCAACTTAATGTACCCTCAGTAAATACGAGTAATAGTTCTCATGTTATTACTTCAGTAATTACCACCATTATCAGATTTTAAGAGAAATACCATATGTATACTGTGTTGGTTCAAATTACCCCACGATTGATGTAATTTGAGCAAGTTTTCTTAACGTGCTGTAGCTGATTACTATTCTTTAATTGATCATACTGCAACGTAACTTAAACAAATAGTTCTAGCGCAAATAGCGCGTATTAGATATCGAGGTTTAATTTTCTAGTTTGTTCAACTGAACGACTCAGATGTAAAAAATGGCTCAACTAACCTCAGTCTCCGCTACATTTTAATGGACATACCTACAAATGACGTCAAAATATCAGGAAAAAGGAGTCCACATAACAAACTGACCAGGCCCGTAACCAGACTTGGAGAACAAGGGGGGGGGGGGACAAACCACGTTCAGAGGGGGCGCTAAGTATAAGTTATTGCACAAGGGCCTGGCTATGCCCACAGAGCAGGGAGGCAAGCCAAGGAGCAGGGGGGCCTGGCCCCAAATGCCCCCCTTGGTTACGGGCCTGAAACTGGCAAAGCTTGAATTATCTTCATCGTTCTAACATTTGACTGGGTTGACTAGTCGAAGTGATGCTATCGTAACAGCTTGTTCTACGAAACGTTTTGAGACTTTTGCCTTTCGGTTGGTTTTCTCGACGGTATATGAAAAGATGCGGACCTGAAATTTGATGAGGATGTGGATCATTTCAGTAATTACTTGGAGAAGCCAGCGGTAATTTTCCAAGTTTTGTCCAACGAACCCTTCTCCTTGAGATTTGATATCTGTGCTCGAAACTTAGCAGTCATCCGTACGTTTTTCCGTGCACAAAATTCGTTTTGGAATATCCGATATCAGAAAAAACGATTCTGGGGGCAGGTGGGGCGGGGGGGGCATGGGCGTCCGCAGAAAAAAATCCAGGGGGCAAAAATTTCTAGGGGTGGGCAAAACCTCCGCGTGACCATGAGTTGGCGCGAAGCGCAAGAAAATTTCGGCCCGAAATGCCTTCCAGATCGCTGGAAATGGCATTTCTTAAGCCTATTTACCGAATAGAAACAGGAAAAACATGTTTTGTTTGGTTTTTTCTTTAATTTTTACTTGTTTTTTCAAATTTTTGATTTTCCAGGGGGGGCAAGTGCCCCCCTTGACCATGCCTGCGGACGCCCATGGGGGGGCAATTATGAAACAAAAATGGGCGTTCTGTGTGGAATAAATTGCTCTTTATATAAACAAAAATGACAAGTTACCTATCAGTTGCTTAATATCAGAGGCGGGTACCTTTTCCGTTTGAAGGGCCATTCGATGGTCATAATGTCACTCGCGGGCCGTATTCTGCGAGGGAACACGAAGGGTCCCTCATGTAGCATGCACCCAATTACCCCAAGGGGTCCAGTGGAGAGAAACTGGTGGAGGATCAGAGGTGAAGCCCCGGAGGTTCTGCAGTTTGTGCGAATTTGTGGGCATTAGAATGTAACATTCATCCACTGTAGCCTATTTAAAAGGCACCAGATACGTTGGGCTAAACAGACCACAAATATCCCATTTAGATCATTTGTCTCTTTACTTAATTGGTTATGTACGAAGTAATTATGAGCAAGCTTCTACGAAAAGCGCGAAGCATGAAGAAAAACTAGCGTTTGTGAAAGAATTTAATTTTTCCCACACATCAGGCTGAAAAGTTATCCACTTTTTCAGTTTTCGACCCTTTCAGCCGAGGGAAAAGGATTTCTGGCCCCCAGAGTCCACTTGAACCACGAAGTCCACTACTGCTCCCATGCTTGAACTAACACAGTTCCCACGAAAATAGTTTTCTCTGAGTTTCCTGTAACAGAAACAAGTATGACAGTATACTTCTGTCTGTTCAATGCCTTGTTGCATATCTTTCACGTAAAGCTGCATTATTAACCACCTGCAGTACAAACAGCAAGGTGCTAACTTAAACAACACATGCTGCAAAGTAAATGTTGCGGGATATGGCACTATTTTACCTACAATGTCGGCCGGGGTTATACCTGCTTTATATAACAGTTGTAACCTCACATGTCTTATTCTAAAGATTTGGTTTCATTTGATCGAGGTATATAGTACAGAAAATGCAAGTTACTTTTGGGTCAAAACGAACCTTCTCGTCAGTCTAAAATCGTCAGGTAATGACAGGTATATTGAAGAGTATACATGCTTTGGTCAGTAACACCGACATCTCTTACGTAATTCAGTAAGGAAGAGCTGGTACGGTTAGTTATGCAGACCTGGGAGAAGACTTTATTGATCTCATGTTGTTTGAGATAGTAACCTATCTTATAACCTCTCGCAACAGGTTTTCTATATTATGGAGCTACAGCGAATATTGTACCAACTCTCTCCATGAAAACACCAAGAAGTTGGTACAGGTTCCCTGAAAATAAACCTTATGCGTATGACGTCACAGAACAAACAATACGCAGTACGCCCTCCAATGGAGGTAAGCGTTTATCATTGCAACATATACCAACAATACAAGTGCAGATAGCTGGTTTGTGCACCGGGGATACGCGCGTAGTCTACTACACGCGCGTGCGAAATCTACCCCGTGCGTGCAGTGATGTCATTCAACTTTCAGTACGCCACGCCGTCTTGTTTCTCAAATTAATTCCCATGCGTCTTGCACTAGTCTTTCGGGCGGTTTACAGTCACATGTTTAATGTACGCGAGAACTTCCACGCCTCCCCCACCCCCCATATATCTTTATATATATGGCGCGGTCAATTTCACTGCAGCCTCCTCATTGAACATAGCCTACAATTTCACCTAATTAATTAATATTCAGTTTTTAAGGGCGTCTGACAACTATGAACCAATCAGGGGACTGCATTTAGTTCTGTAGAATTACTATACAGCCACGAGGAGCACGAGACTTGCAAGGCCCGCAAGCTTCGGCACTCGTGCGGCAGACCTCTGAGTGAGAAGAAGCATGTAGTCAGCTATTTGTAAATAGTCAATTCATCTTTTTGCCAGCTTTTAATCAACTTAAAGGCATTGTCTGGTGGCATTTTGTAGGGGTCTCATATGAAAGATAAAAATTTTTCATTACATGTCATCCAAACCCATATCAAAATTCCATTCCTAACTCAAGATATCTCTTCCTAAAGATTGGTTACTTTTAATAAGAAATACCTCCAAGTTTCCTCAAGGTCACAAAATGTGATCCAAAGTGGGCAAATTGCCTCAGATTCCTTTTGTTACTCTTTATAATTGGCTACCTTGTTTGTCCTTGAAATTTGATACCGTTGGAATGTTTAGATGTTTTTCCGTGTAGATATAGTGAAAAACTGTTCCATACTTATGGTACAGCAAATAAAGTTATGGAATATTCAATATAGTGATATCAACATTATAAAGAAATACAAAAGCTACATCAAATCCATTTGCCCAGATGACATCACAGATTTCCCATCATGCACTAGGGAAACTGAAAATGTAGTATTTCTTCAAAAATTTGTATCTTCCGAATGCAAGATGCTATTGAGATTGGGTTTTCACTGCCTAACACAGAAAATTTTTCTGCTTTTTTTGAAAGCATCAGATCTGGTCACCAGACCATGCTTTTAAATTTCACCATCAATTTTGAGAGGAAGATCGAATCAATAATAATCGTCGAGTAAACAAAAATAAACTTTCTTCATGTATCTGTATTTTTGGACTGGAGCTACACCTCTAGATCCCTGACCAAAGCCTTCGCAGGAGCGATTGGCCCACAACACAACACAACATTAAATATAGCTTTTTGACTTAAACTTGTGATCATATCAATACTATCCTCCATTCAATACTAACATAAAATGCCACCAAGGACACGCTTTCACGAGACTGCGTTTACACAATAATAGTTTGGTGGTCTTTATATTCCAGAGCACTTAGTGTTCTTTTGTCAGGCGGTTACCTCAATTAGGCTGAAGGTTCCTTCTGGTTAAAGACGTGTGATAAAATCTGCTGATGAAGGATTGTGCCGAATAACGGTGTTATATTGGGTGGTTTGTACCTTTTGATATCAGTCCGCTGCTAGTGTTCTAAGGCAAGTAATAATCCTTTTCCCAATCTCGACTGTACTACTTGCGCAGATCCTGAAAATCTGTTGATAAACATTGTCACTGCCGTACATACAACACACGTCAAACATTTGAATTTATTTTACTGAAAAGACAACCTATTCAAATCACCCCTTTTTAGACCAATCGGGAATGTACGGAGGGTTCCTACCTTCAGTTTCGCTTAAACTGCATGTAAACCGTCTCTTTTGCTAAACATTGTTTCGTAAGCTGTCACAAATTACGTGTATTTTCCATACTATGCGCTTAGTGCGGTTTGTTTATCTTCCCTTGCATCTCAAAATTCCTTGTGCAATAGAGGTTGCAAAAAGGCGTGTAACCAATCCTAAGGTCACTTTAGGGTACCTGATCCTGCCACTCTCGACCTAAGTTCTGAGAACACCTATACCTACAACGATTTTGGACTTGGACCACCTCTCTAACACCCGAACGAGACATCACCCACAACACCCATGAAATTTCCAAGGGGCCCCTTCCATGGACATTCCTGGCTCCTCTACTTTATAGGCCTATTAAAAAGGCTTTGACCCTCCGCTCCATTTATTGTATACTGCATTCCAAAACAAGTTTTTGTGTGTATACCCATGTATATTGGACTCTCACCAAATAGCAACTCCCTGCTCTCACCATACATCAGTTTATCAATGGCAGTATTCACGATTAAGTGAACAGATATCTCCTCAGCGAAATAAATAATGCGTACAAAGAATGAATGGTGGTACGGAGATAACAGGCGTAATGACTAGGGCTGGAGGACTCGAGTCCGGACTTTAAGTCCCCTATTTTTGGACTCGGGCTGTCTCGACTTGAACTTGGACATGGACTCGGGCTCTCTGGACTCCGACTTTGGCTGCTTGGACTCGAAGTCGAGTCCATCAAATCCAGTCTTTTTCTTCATCACATTATTTTTTTATATCATAATTCTCCCAAAAGCGACAGCACTCACCATTTACTAGGGCCTAATTTTCTTTGATATAGCCTACAGTAGGCATACTGTAATTATGACAGTATAGGCCTACTGTAATTATGACAGTATAGGCCTACTGTACTGCAGTGGCGCCGCCAGGATTTGGTGATTGGGGGGGGGGCATAACAGATGATGTCATAATGCCACCTCAGTTTTCCCCAAGTCTGCTTAAATTGTACCATTTTTTGTGCGCCCCTGTGATTGTACACAGCAATGTGGAGTCCTTTTTGGCACTACATAAAGGTGCCGTCCTGGGGGAGGGGTCGAAGGGGAGGGGGTGTCCCCTCCCCTTTGAGAAATTTTGTTAATTTAAGGTTGCCTAGATGCAAAATGGTGCTATCTTTGGATTATTTTTGGAAGTGATCTTATATGATTGGAAAATATCCTTATTTAGTGAATTCTAATTTTTGGTTAGGAGAAGGAAGAGAGTGTGCGTTCCTGCGATGGTATACAGCAGTGTGGAATCCTTTTTGGTAATTTAAAGTTGCTTAGATGCAAAATGGTGTTATCTTTAGGATATTTTTGGAACTGATCATACATGGCTGGAAAATATCCATAATTTAGTGAATTCTAATTTTTGGTTAGGTGAAAGAGGAGAGTGTGTTGTCTTAGAGAAGGGTATGTTGTCAACAAACCTCGCCAAGCCCCCCTTTTGGCTAGGCTTTAATGCCTTCTATTCGGGGAAAGTTTTTACGACAAAATACGTGGGTGGAGTCCACAGAAACATTCTTGGACTATTACGAAAATTTTCCTTTGTCTCATTGTGCATTATAAAAGGGTATCTAATACTGACAGACACCTGTATAGTGCCTCCTGGAAGCTCTGGATTAATTATATAAAATGGGGCACTGATATGATATTACCTGACATCCAAATGGTACTATAGAGTATAATGCCGAGCACGTTACAACAATGGTATTTTTACTAAGTTTGAAAGAAAATCCAGACGAACATCTTCCATCAATGGGAAATGAGAGAGAGTATAGGTGCAGGGAAGTGATATTAGACCCCCCCCCCATAGGTAAAGCAAAAGGGGTTAAGGACTAAAAGGTGCGTTTCAGAATATATTTTTCGTCGTAAGTGTATTAACAGTCACCATCTCTACAGGTAGAGCCTGCGCGCGAAGCGCTGGGTAAAAAATTTTGAAAAATGTATAACGGCAAATACGCACTTTCAACCTTCCACATCATGGTACAAATTAGACTGAAAGATCCCATAGGCCCCTACAGATGTTGGGGATGTACTTCTGTTTTTCGGAAAAGTGTTGTGATCAGAATAGTTGCATGTGTTATAACCTTAATAATGGTCATGAGTTGGAGTGAAAACCGTAATGAATGCGCGCGAAGCGCGCCGAAATTTTTCATTAAATAAGATAACCATGACAAAACCTGCATTCATGCTCTGCATCGAGACACTTTCAATTCCCCAACAAACCTATTTGCCAATCACAAAGCCAGTCCGAGTTTACCTGAAAATTCGTAAACAGCTTTCAGCTTCTGTTGCTGTGCTTCGGTGGGAGTTGCTACCGGAAATTATTGATAATTAGAACAATATTGAGGTAAGGTTTGAAGCGCGCGGAGCGCGCGAAAATTTTGAAAGTTTGCGAAGGATTTGCGATAATTCTGATAGTTTGAGAACCATTTGTGATGGAAAATGGTTACAATAGATCCATCACTTGGTTGAAAACACACCTCACCCTACCCCCTACAGAAATCTATAGCTTAAACGCCTTTTGGGATCATTTTAAAATTTTCAAAAAAAATTCTGAAATCGATTGGGGGCACGCGCCCCCCATGCCCCCCGTGCCGGCGCCACTGCTGTACTGTAGGTAGAGTATAAGAGGAGTCCGATACCTATACAGTGAAAAGATCTTAGTTTTAGAAAGATTTCTCAGTTCCTTATCAGCATCTTCGCAACTCATTTACTTTGGTCTGAGATACAGTATTGAAGGGCATCAGGAAGCAATTTCAGGTATGTGCATACAACACTATGATAATGCTTTGGTACGCTCAACAAAATGGATTAATGCCGACTCTTGTATGTGTGTATGTGTGTCTGTCTCTGTGTGGAAATGAGGTGGGAGCGGTGAGGTTGCTGGTAAATAAAAACATTTTTTGTGATTTTTGGGGGAGGACCAGCCAGGGCCGTAGCTAGGGTCATATGTTTGGGGGGGTGTGAAGGTCCCAAATTCCGACTGGATAGATATATTTTCCAACTGAATGGTGGCGCGCAAATTACACCATTTTTTATGCGTCCTGCGTTTACATACGGCAGTGTGGATCCTTCCTTTGTCACTACATAAAGGTGTCGTCGTGGGGAGGGGTCTAAGGGGAGGGGTTGACCCCTCCCCTTTGAGAAATTTTTGTTAATTTAAGGTTGCTTAGATGGAAATGGAGCTATCTTTGGGATATTTTTGGAGCTGATCATATATGGCTAGAAAATGTCCATAATTAAATGAATTCTAATTTTTCCGACTGGTTTGATTCTTTTTCCAAATGAGTGGCGGCCCGTAAATTGCATTTTCATTTTTATGGGCGTTCCTTTTGTATGATACAGCAGTGGTGATCCTTCCTTTGTCACTTCATAAAGGTGCCGTCCTGGGGGTTAGGCCTAAGGGGAGGGGGTGTCCCCCTCCCCTTTGAGAAATTTTTGTTAAGGTAAGGTTGCTTAGATGCAAAATGGTGCTATCTTGGGATACTTTTGGAACTGATCATATATGGCTGGAAAATTTTTCATAATTTAATGAATACTAAGATTTGTTGAAAGTAGAAAGTATGTTGTCTAAGAGAAGAATACGTTGTCAACAAACCTCCTGAAGCCCCCCCCCCCCACACCTTTTGACTACTTTAATGCCTTCTGTTCTGGAATCTATTGCTGGCATATACCTGTATAGGCCTCCTGGAAGCTCTGGATCAATTGTATAAAATGGGGCAATGACTGGCATCTAAATAATAATAATATACATAATAATATAGACGCCAAGCACTTTACATCTATCGTATTTTTACCAATTTTGAACGAAAATCGAGACGAACAATGGGGAATGGGCGGGAGGGAGAGTATAGGTGCAGAAAAATGATACTAGACCTCCCAGACAGGTATAGCAAAAAGGGTTTAGATCTAACAAGCGCTTTTTCAGAATGTACACGTAGTTTATGCTATAAAAGTTCACTGGTACGATGTGCTTATAATGTTCGTAAGTGATACAACGTGCATTGTGAGGATTGCGCGCGGAGCGCGCTGAAATTTGGGGGTATACTTCAATGCCAAAATGAAAAACCTGCACGCAGGCTCAGCCAGGGGTGGTGCTTTGATTTGCCAACATGGGGGAAGCTCCCTGACTGGGGGCCAGCTACTCTAAGTCCCGACAGATGCAATGGGTTGCCGAACTCAAAATATAATGCGCGCGAAGCGCGCCGAAAAATTTGGGGTTATATTAAATTTCATTAAGGAAAGTTGAAAAAGTTTGGGCTTTCATTGAAGAATCTGGACAAAACCAAGAAATTTGTTCGGATGACTGCATGGTCGTCGTCGGGGATTACATTCTTTATCTTACCCATTAAGGATCTCCTACGAAACTGAAAGATCTTTTTCTTACAAAATATGTTTGCCACGATGGCGAGGCTGAAGAAAGAATCTTCTAAAAGTTAGGGAAAAGAGGAAAGAACTTCGGAATGATGCATGCATTTTCGTGTTTCTCTAGAATCACGCCTACACGGAAGAACAACATTCGTGGAAACGTTGAAATCCAATATGTTTGAAACGGGGGCGTTACCACTAGATAGAACTAGAGATGAAAGCGCGCGTAGAGCGCGAAAATTTTTTGAAGTTATAGAAAAAATCGTTACAGAACTTACTGGCTACGGGCCTGATAAATGGACGTTTGGAATATTTTCTAAGTATATCTATGTCTTCACCAATATTAATCTATAAAAAAATTGGGGAGGGGGGGGGGCTAAAGCGCCCTAGCTCCCATAGAACTGTGTCTGGTATAACTACCTTAATAATGTTCATGAGATTGATTGTAAATCGTGACGCATGCGCGCGAAGCGCGCCCAAATTTTCATTTAATAAGATTTTCATAATAAAACCTGCATTCAGAATCTCCATCAAAATACGTTCAGTTGCCCAACAAACCAACATGCCACTCAGAAAGCCAGTCTTTTACCTGGTAATTTGTAAACAGCTTTCAACTTCTGCTGTTGTGCTTCCCCGAAAGTTGCTATCGGAAGATATTGGTAATAAGAAAAACACTGAGGTCAGGTTTGAAGCGCGCGGAGCGCGCGAAAATTTCGAGAGTTTGAGAAGAATTTGCGAAAAAGGACAGCTTTGATTTGATTTTACGTGAGGAAAATAACGTTTGGTATTATTCTCACTTGGTCTAGTTGGAAAATATATACAAAGTTGACATAGGCTCAGTCGGAAAAATGTGCTAGACTGAGATATCAGAAATTCCAACTGGCATTTCAGATTTTCCGACTATCGTCGCTCTGACGAACTTTGGGGGGGGGGGTGAGACACCCCCCACACCCCCCCCCCTCCCCCGGTCGCGACGGCCCTGGGACCAGCACACAATATTAGATGGATTGGCAAATGCATGATTGAATCCAATAGCAGGGCCTACTACAGTAAGCTCCTCTTGAACAGGCTACAGTTTACATTGTGTTGCCTGGGTTAGACTTGTAAAGGATATCATAAGCTTCAGTCTTTATGTTACTGACGTGTAAATATAATTCAATCCCCTTTATCACTAGCACTGTGGGTTAGGCTATATATTTACTAGTTGGTCAAACTGGAAATGGAAATCCAAACCAGTAGTGAATTTCCACTCTCATATAATTTGTTCATGTTTGCTACTGTACCCAATTATCCACTTACATTCATATGGTAGGGATGGGCTAAGCGGCCACAGTAGTTTTGTCATGTTATATTATTATATTGCAGGGGGTCTGTATGCTGCATGCTAATGCTGCATAACAGTGTTGGCCTACCCTATAGTTATATCGATTTTTAACCTAGCCTACCGTACTCTTTGCATACAAACAGGCTGTCCTATTAACTACTTTACGTGTTTTATTTGGACTTGGACTTGAAAACACTGGACTCCGACTTGGACTCGAGCCACTAGGAATTGTACTTGGACTCGGACTTGAACTTATGGACTTGAACTCGAACTTGGACTCGAGCTTGGTGGACTCGACTACAGCCCTGGTAATGACAAATTACTAACTAGACGGATTGTACTTGCAGGCAAGTACAGATCGAAGCCACTGAAGGTGGTATGAAACGAAGCAGAAACGGCCCAAATATTTGCGCCACTTGATTTCAAGCCTCGATCGAATAAATACTATGTGCGGTACAACAAGGAGCAAACGGCCTATCATGCTCACAAGCAGGGATTTTCGATTGTATGGTCGTGGAGTCAGTGCTAGAGTTAGTCTGCGAAGTGACGTTCAATCCTGGGACTATCTTATGCAGACACGTAGCCACGGGGGGGGGGGGGCACGTGCCCCAAAATTTTTCAATAAAAGGTCTTGCACTGAAGGAGGAAAAGTTTATTACGGGACCAGCCTTTTTGGAATACAAATATAGGAAGAAAAAATGGAAAATCTCGCACCATTTTGCATCTAGAGTCCTTGAAGTGGGCAACCCCCTCCCCTTGTACCCCTCCCCTAAGCCGGCGAAACTCTAATATCGATGTGCCCCCTCAAATTGGTTATTCTGGCTACGGGCCTGATTTTATGAGTGATCAAACTTAGTATTTGATACACTCTAAAGAAAGTCAACAGAGCTGCTTGACGGCTCATCGTTCTCCGATAAGAAGACTTCTTATTTGCCTCGAATGGGATAATTATTGTTGGTGAAATCGGAGAAATGATCAAAATTTCCACTTCAAGAAATAGTCAAAAAAACTGGCAGATGAAGAATGCTGGGTAGCCTATGTTCTTAGTGATCGTGTTCACATGGAGAAATAGGTTATCACACTGAAAATTCATACACGGAACCTTAAAAGAAGCCACACTTTCACGTGGCAAACTGAGCAAATCCAATAATCGAAGCTGTAGGCTTCGATCGCTTCAATTTATTAGAGCAGTGGCTCGCAACATGTTCAGCCCATTGCCCACTTTCACCGAATTGGGCTGGACAAACGCCCTCCACTATCAAGTCTATAACATAGCATTGCTATGCATAAAACGATAAAAACAAAAACACGTTGAAGAGTGAAGAACCCCTCGGGCCTCTTATGGGGATCCCGGGACAACGTTTCAGTGGGGGACCAAGGGGCAAAACCCCCAGAAGCTCTCGGGCAGGCGTACTTCAGAAATTGTAGAATCAAGAATAAAGCACTTAAAGTCAAATTTTCACTATCTTCCGACTACCTAATAAGCTTGACTGCGCACTAAAGAAATTACAAAAATCCACCTTAGACCAGCATGTATTTAAATACTGTTACTAATGGACGGCCAGGCTCTTTGATGCTGCAAGGAATTGCCTTGTGAGTGGAGGAAGAGGGATGGTATTTGGTGCAACAGGGCCGTAGCCTGACCGAAATCCCGAAGGGGGCAGTTCATGACAGCGTCCAGTGCCGTACGTATGGTAGTTGGCACCCAGGCGAATCCTTTCTTTGGCTTTGTCACCAACTGCTGTCCTGAGGAAGGCGGGTGTAAGAAGAGGGGTCTAACGGAAAGAAATGATATTTTGTAAGTCAGACCTCTTTATAGGTGCAAGTTGGTGATGTCTTTGGCAAAGCTTTGAATTGATTATGTGTTTAGAAATTTGCATTCTTTAGTGCCTATTTTATTTTTGTTTTTGTTCGAGAAGTGCTGTTTCAGGGCCGGGGAAGCCCACCTACTCTTTGAGAGTTGAGAAGTTGTTGTGTATGTAAGATGTCTAAGATGCAAAATGGTGCTACTTTTAGGGCCACCGTCGGTTGGTGTGGAACATAGCTCTATTTTGTCAAAAAAGCCTCCCAGATTGGCGCAAACGAAGTTTTCTGGACTTTCAAAGTTGCATCTAAACACTTTTCGAGTCTTCATTCTTTAAAAACGGAGACTTTGAACAGACAGGTTTAACTTGAAAACTTTATTTAGTAAAATCACTTCGTAAGAAAACACATGACAAAAAGGTACTCAGACAAGCTCATTAATTTCAGTGCTTGAAATTAAAGGTTATCATATGGCTTTATTTTATTTTGGCATGCTGTGCCAGACACCAGCAGAGAAGCAATACTTAAATTCTTCAACGAATACCAGTATAGGCTTCAGCTGTGTTGTGCACTATAAAAAAATATTCAGATTTGAATAGAGTCTATTCAACCGGGCACTGAAAGAAATCTGTTCAAATATTTGATTAGATTTGGTTCATTTTTTAACAGACACTGTTCAGATTTGAACCTACACTTTTTCAAATATTTGAATAGATTTCGTTTCAGTGCCCGGTTGAATGGGATTTTTTTAGAGTGTGTGCATCATGCATGACAAAGGAGGTTCATTCATTTGTGCGACTTACCCGCATAGGAACCTGTCTGCGTCGACCTCCCCTGGAAAGTTTTGGAAAAAAGGAAATCTGTATATGCGGTTTCCCAGATTCTGAGGACCTTAAAAATCAGGAGGATTGAGTTTTTAGTGTTTTCAGTATTTTTTTTTTCAAGACGGCCATTTTTTCAGTAAGTGTTTGGAAATCTCAGCCTGAGGCCAGCTTCTCTCCTCCTCCCAACCATCCCCCCCCCCCCCCGGCAGGCTACTGCCCTGGCCACTCAAGATGCAGTTCAGGTCGTTGCAATGAGAAGACGAGATTAGCTCACCTAAAACTTGCATTTTTGAAAACATTTGAAAGTTTTCCTTCATATTACATTGCAAAAGTTGCCTATAATATTACAGTTATTTACAATTTTTTCTTCTGTCAGCATGTCATGTCTATCGACGGCAAAGAAAAAAGTACAATTCCGAGGAAAAAGTGACGGGATAACTTTTAGTCCATTCGCTTACAGTTTTCATTGGCACTGATGGGAATATGAGGGTCTTCGTCAGGAAATTTTTAAAATGATACACTGTTAGATGCGATTTTCTAACATCTGGCATTAAAATGATTCACAGACTTTGTATCGCACCCGAGGAGGGATTGTTAGACCTACGCGACTAGTTGATTTCATTTTATCTCCTTTTTGAGCTAATTTGGGAGCTAAGATAGAGGAAACCTCGGGAAATGTTGTAAAGACCCGGTTTAGATAAAATACCTCATTTTTAACCCCCCTGCCGCCCCCTTAGTGCTCATCCCCCCTGAGTTGCTCAAACGTCCTCAGGAGGACGATAACGAATATACGAGTGAGATTCAATAACAGTGGGCCTTCTGTGCAATGTGCAATCCAGCGACAAAACAGAAGTAACTAATTCGCTTTTTAAATCCAAACAAAAAACAGTAAACGGAGATCACTCCCAACGAATTACTGTGACGGGTACCGTGGCTAGTATCGTAATGGATAAAGACACACAGCTGGTTTCACTATCTGACCCCATGGCAATTGGAGATAAGCAAAGCTAATTAATTGTCAGCGACGTATATGGTGCGCCTAGCGTGTCATAAGTCCTGAAATCTACATACGTCGAATTAAATTGACGTATGTCAGTTTCTCGTGAAGTGATTGGATAAAACTGACTTTTGTAAGAGAAACTGACATATGTCGAATTAAATCCACATATGTAAGGTTTCTCGTTTCATTGGACAAACACAGTCACCTGTTCCTTTTCAGTGCTCTAATTGGACAAAACTGACATGTGTACAATTAAATCCTACATATGTCCAATTAAATCCACATATGCCAGGTTTCTCGTACTCTCATTGGACAAACACAGTCACTTGTTCCTTTTCAGTGCTCTGATTGGACAAAACTGACATGTGTACAATTAAATTAAAATGTTTTGGAGATATTCTTGCTCTTGTCATTACGCATGTGGAATGTTTCTACGGGACCCACGTTAGTTGTGTCCTTCGTAAAAAAATTGTGCAAATTTCAAAACTCATAGAGGTTCGTTATTGTTGGTGTCCGGTAAACTTGTGTACGCCTTATGCGCGAGGTTTGACCGTTTAATATATACATTCTGTAATTCTGAATTGCATTACACAGTTTGGAGTTGTTTGCCATGTGCAGTTGGTATAATATTATAGGTATTTTCGTATTATGATGTAGGTCCCTAATGATTACATATTTTATACTACTGAAATGCGTTGTCGTGTTTTATATATATTTTCATGGATAAAAGGATCCCGTCGAGCCTTTGGTGATCATTATTTGCCACGTCAGTATGCAGACCAGTAATTCCACGAACGGCCACAATATACATGATTCCGCTATTCCTTGTAGACATGATCTATATGGCTGAGTTTATTCGGATTTCGACATGATAGACCATATGTGGGCCTGCAACATGCACATTGCGATTATAATGGAATAAAGCATGGGATTTACTTACACAAACTTACCGGTACGACAAGATGAGGGAAAGCCCCTGCACTGTGGCCTATGTGTCTACACTACCGGTAGCAACAACACAGGGCCCGACGCAATCACCAGATCACTCTCCATGCCTAGAGAGCTACGGAGGGGCACCATTCTCGATCCTTTGCCTTACCCAGCTAAATTATCTACCTCATTTACTTTAAAGAGATGCCTCCGGTCCCTCCTACACTTCTGCCCTTTCTTTGTTTCTGTATATACCTTGACCTTGGCATAGACAGGGATTTTGTATGAAAATATTCTTTGCGCATTTGAAGTTCAGGCGCGTAGCCAGAACTTTGCCAAGAAGGGGGGGGGGGCGAAGCCGGTAGGCAAACCATCAAAGCGTAGCGCCACCATAGGTTGGCGAGAGGCGTTCGAGGAAATTTTGGCCAAAAATGCCTCCCTGATCGCTGAAAATGGCACTTCCCAGGCCTTGTAAGTTGCATCTAAACAATTTTTTTATTTTGAGTCACCAGCAATATCATAAAAAATCATTAAAAATACACAAAAATTATACTCAAGGAGGGGAGGCTGCCCCCTTCGCTTCCCAGCTACGCGCCTGGTCAAGTTTGTCAAACTTCCATGCCTTCAGTTTCATTCAAGTTACGAATGCAAGTTTTCATGAGACATTATCCTCTTATTTCCCTCAGTAGTACTTCCTGGATGTTTTACAACACAAATATTCTCTTATCAACAAATTAGTCAAAACAACAGAATTCTGTGGAATTCTCAAACTGTAGTCAAAACAACGTTTGATAGTCACACTAGATACTGTTTTGACTGATGTTCTAACGGTGAGTTATGTGAATAATTATGGTAATTTTTTTGATTAATCTGTTTAAAGATTATACACAATGTCACAAGTAAATCTAGAAGTTAGTTGGCATAAATTTAGCCGTGATTATAACAATTTGTCATATGAGTACAAACCTGTTCTGATCGGTGAGATTGCCAATTACCGAGTCAAGTAAACTCAGATTGGGTGTTCGTTAGGGCCATAGGCGGGATTACGGGGGGCTAGCGGGGACACTTGCCCCCACTTTTTCCAGAACTTAAAAAATTAAAATTATTACAAAAAAAATTAGCGACAGTAAGCGACACCAGGGAAATTTAGAAGAGAATTTTCAATAGCCTATTATGATTAAATTTTGCAACGTTTTAATGAAGGAAAAATATTACTATCAAAAACCGTAAAAATGCTAGAAAAATTTTTCTCTGCGAGCTTCTCGAGCACCTCCACAGAAAATTGACTTCTACGATTGAAAATATTGTCTGGCACCGTAAAGTTTCTTTCCTCCTACGAGCCACACTATTGTGACTGAAGCTCTGAAATAAGGGTCACTGAATGTACTGATGTACGTCATAAAATGCACCACGGTCCTTGCAAGCAAAGTTCCATACCCTAAACATGTATAGGGAACCGCAATTCCCCCCCCCCCCCAAAAAAAAAAAAGAAAAGAAATCTTCATCCTTGGCATGAGTCTTATATAAATCGATGTCTGATTAGTACTGCTGTACTGATATGTGTAGGAAAACTTTGGTGGAATTGCCTCGTTATTACTTCCTGTAGGGCAGCTTGACTAAATTACCATTTCCAAAACCCTCGCTACACCTCTCGCTGTTTACTTTCCTCACCAACTACCACCATCCTCAGCAAATTGACTGACGGTTACTATCTTAAATTTGCGCTCATCCATGTAACAGCTATTTCATTAGCATCTCAACATTTCAAATTACATCTTGGGGAAGCAGGATATTCTCAAGAAATGGTCCAGAATGGCCCCCAAAAGCCTCCAGATTTAAGAAAGATTTCTCGGGGAGGACCCTCAGTCCCCAGCCTTCGGCTTCGCTGTTAAAGGCTTCGGAGGTCACAATTTCCCAAGATGCAGCCTCCAATAAAAATTACTTCCCTGGCACTTTAACTGCCGATGCCCTTGGCAATGTCCATATAAAAACTACCCACAAAAGATATCATTGACTTCTTTAAGTATCACATAGTATATAACCTTCAAAATCGACACAACCTATTTTTCACACTAATGAAAAAGTTGAGGGGTACTATCGACAAAATATAACATAAAAGAAAGCCTCCATAGAGCAGGATATAGGTTTCCATATCCTGCTCTATGGAAAGAACAGGCACCTGTGGAAACTAGGACAAATTTTCATGCAATGAAAACACTGCATTTAAAACTAAAGAAAAACAATAGGATACAATTAAATATCTGAAACACTTTCTCAACGCTGTTTTCTTCTGCGCGCTTCGCGCACCCGTTTTAAATATTGTTCCGGGGTTAATTCCTGTACAACATCCTGCTTGTCATAGCTTTGACTTTGTAAAAACTCTTCTAGTATCATTGAAACCTCCAGTGCCCCCATGACCTTACGCAGCGTAAGGGAAGTTCCCCCTCCCCCAATTTCAAAGCAAAATTTTTATCACCATAGATCTGTGTGTAAATTTACCGACTCTTTATAGATTGTTTAGATGCAAGTTTTCAGGCACGCAAAGTGCCATTTCGGGTACCGTAGTAAGGGACAGGCTTTTAGCAATGGATGGGGCGGAAGAGTCCTCTCCTTGAGCTTGCTTTTCTTTCTTAGCATTTCTATCACTCATATCGCTAAAACGAGTGTGAAAAATGGTGGTTTTTTCAGCGCGCTTCGCGCACAAAAATTCAAATACTGGAACTCCTATTCTTGAAATGGTTTCAAAGCCCCGAGAAATCCTCAAAATAATCCATTCTCCCCTCCTCCCTCAAGTCCTCTGCATTATCGGTCCCATCTGACTTTTAGTCACATGGAGTTAGATGAGGTTTTACGGCTCAGTTTCTAACCCATTGATTTAAGTCGGGGCGGCCACGGCCTTTTTCTAGTAGTGGCTCACTGGCTTGTTTTCCCTACTCCACTGCTTATGCTGAGCACCAAGCACAATGGCAGTAGGTTCCATTTTTAAGCCTTTGGTGTGACCCGGCCAGGAGTCGAACCCCAGACCTTCAGGATGCAAGTCGGATGCTCTAACCACTTGACCATGCAGTCGGTTAGCCACATGGAGGAAGAATTGCAAAAAGTCAAATTGTGACATTTGTGGTATGTTAATTGCCCATCTTATGCCATTTGAAGTTGAATCTAAAATGCGTCATTTTAATGCCTACAATTTCATAAATACCCAGAGCTTCCGGGAGCTTCGCCCCTTGGACCCCCACAGGGGTTCTGCCCCTGGACCCCGCCGGGGGCCCTCGGGCGGCCCCTGGACCCCTCGCCGTTTGATACTCGGCTCGGCTTTGCCCCTCATTTTCAGACATCAAATACCGCCCCTGGTTAGGACCCCCATTACAGTCAGCATGTCCACATGGGCCCATATGGGCTAAATACCGGCATCATAGGCCTGTCATGCATAGGCATGGGCAGTTATTATGGTACCCTTGTGGATATTATGTGTTTCGTTCGGAAAAGTGTTCTTCCGTGAATCATGGACTGGCCATTGTAGGTCTATGTGGGCTTATGTTGTGATGTAAATAAGCTTATGCCCATGGGCATACAATGGCATGACCATTATGAGGACCGAGTGGGTTTCTGGATTTTTCAATGGGCACATGTCCAAGTGCAATTGTTCTACTGACCATTACTATGCCCAAGTGGGTTTATGGTGCATTTTAAGAGGACATGTCCTTCGACATATTATAGGGTACCCAGTATGGGGGCCGTGTGGGTTTATGGTCATGCGTTGTATTGTGGTATGTTTTGATGGCCATGGAGTCACTATTTACAATCCATATTTACCTAATTCGTGACTTCGGAAGTTAGTAATGTTCATCATGCTGTAGACTGATTGTATAATAGATTTGCCGAGTGCGTGAAATATCTTGTGTAAAATGCCAATTTATATTTTAGGAATTTAGAAACGTCCCTACGTTTTCAACGTTTTTACAAGAGGATGCGACCTATTGATGACATCAACAGACCTTTAGAGGATAAATACCAGGGCTGTATTCGATTCTAAACAATCTGAGTGCAACCCAGTTTCCATCCAGTGGCCCCTGTTTCGTGCATTTCCGACTCCAGCCTACGAACCGGTATACCCTCTTCGGCAGAGTAACAATCCTTTACAGATTAGATAACAAGCCTATATTAGGCCTATGTGGGAAAACAATGGGTCGCTTTACGTGACGTTCTTTACCTAGCTCATGTGGGCCGCATCAAGATTGACCACGATTCCCTTATGGGCCATATGGGAGAGCCTCAATGGCGCCCAATGAGGCCATATCAATAACCCACTAAGCGTATGCTTCGGAAATATTCTGGGTTAATGTCGGCTGATTTTGCATGTGCTATGTATGGGCTCAGATGCTGAGGTCAATATGGAATAGCAGCATATGGACCAATGGTGACACATTTCATAAGGACATTTTATGGGGTTCATCTGATTTTTTTACTTCAGATGTCTGGCCCTTAGCAGCATGCGCCAGTCTAGGATCATAGTTGGATTCGGAGTCTGTGCATGGAAGTATCAAGCAGTGAGCACTGTGCTTTATGAAAGAGTCCTGTGTGCTATCTCCAATTCCAGCCGAAAACCTGAAACTACTCCCCAAAGGAGTTATGCTGCCTAAATTACAAAAGACTTGACGAGAAGCCATATAGACGGTCTTGCATGGCCCAAGCAAAAGTCTGCCATTAGCGTTCTTCCTACACAATGCGCCAGAGAGCTACAGCTGGAAAAAAGGCCCCGGCCGGCCCGACTTAAACCAATTGGTTAGAAACTGAGCCGTAAAACCTCATCTAACTCTAACTCAAAAAACCTGAAACTACTTTTTCGCATTTTGTAAGCAAGAGCTGTCTTGAACGGCTTCAAGTAAGTTAACCCAGGGAGCTGTGAGAGATGGAGAAACAACGCTTGTTCCTCCTTTGAAACTAGGTGTTTTGCCGACACTTAAGATTCACATTGTCTCGTTCCTGAAATTCCTCTAAAACTTATAGGATTAGGCAGTGAAGACAATTGTTCTTATCGTCTGCTATATCTGAGAGAATTCATAGGATGACTTCACCCATAGGTATCACATTGCTAGCCATCAAGGAGAGTAAACTTTATTTCATCTGGGTTTTAAAGGGTGCAGTGCATCTGTTAACTACTTTTTGAACATAGATACAGTTTTAGCTATTTCAGGAACAATCCGGAATCGTTTGAAACGTCATCCTCAAAATTTAGACTCCCATTGGTTTTCATATAAGTATATTCCTTACTTAATGAAGAAATAAAAATAATAATGAAATTATGCAACTTAAGAGTGGATGAACAGCCGTTTTGACCAATATCGGTGAAAACTTTTCACATTTATCGGCTGCGCAGTTACCTTCAAAGCAAAATCTTGACAATGGTCTTTGTGGTCTTTGTGACAGGATTACTGCGCTTTGAAAGAAGGAGATCATCATTAAGCAGGAAAGTCAACAGACATTAAACAATTAACAACGAGACCTGTCAATCAAAGCTTGGTACCTGAAAAGGATTTAATTATTCTCAATTAATATTGTCTGAGAGATTTGGTCGATGTTTCTCCATCTCTCACAGCTCCCTGGTTAACCTGAGGCTGAACTAACTTATGTACAGAAAGTGATCATCGAGATTTAATAAAGAACAGAAAAGAATGGTTTAAAAGTACTTAACTTTATATGAATACATTACGATATGGTCATTGTTTAGACTTAGGTGCGTATTTGAGTATTCATCATGCTGCTGAATAGCTATGGAAATTTGTTATTGAAAGGTGGGACAATTACTACTTATATCTGTCTATTATCCTTTGTTTATTAAAAGTAGTACAATTCAACGACAAAGCCGCATACGGGAGTTTCGGATGAGTCAATATATCATCAGGGACCTGTTGGGAAGGGGGTTGCCTGTTATTTTACATAATCTGAAAGAAAAATTCGGTCCCCTGGGCCCCGCAGTGTTAGAGACATATCGGTACCCCTGGTCAACTCCTTTGGAGATACGTCCAAAGCACCTGTGGTATTTCATACTCAATAAAACTATCTAGAACTGAATTACGCCACTTAATTTTCTTTTCCTGTTTTTGCCCATCAGGTTACCATGATAACAAGACTGAAAATGCACCTATAACTATAAATTCTAAGGTTGCTTCTGAACGAAGTGTCACGCAATCATCTTTAATAATGAACGGCTGTCCCGTCGACTGGCCACTCGAGGTGATACGTCATAATTCAGCTGGAATGCCAGCAGCACAGGTCTGTCGCAGAACCGCGGGGAATAAAACCAGTCAGTGGAAATGTGCCAAAGGATGGAGGAGTCTCCCTGATGACCCATACTGTATCAAAAATTCTACTTCATCAGGTGTCGATTTCAACACGAACTCTGGCAAAGAAACCTTTGCCCCTCTTGAAATCAAAACTCGTCAGTTCGTGGCTGAAAAACTAAACCTTTTGTTCCATCAATTGCCAGGGACATCTGTTGAAGCGTCACCGCCAGTCTTTCGAGCTGCTCAAGAAAATGAATCTTTAGAGAAAAACGTCCATGATCTTTACCACAAATTTACTTTCATAATGCATCCATGTTTAAGACTTATAAATATATGGGAAGAAATGTCGAGTTCTTCTGTTGGAAATGTATCATTTAGGTCGTTTTTGAATGGTCGACTTCCTCCATGGAAACCCTTACTTCTTTTCGATGAAATACGTTTAAAAACACAAACGGAAATGCTTTTGGGTAACAGAGGGCGCTTTACTTTGGATCAGATTCTAGTATTAGAAAAGTGGGATGAAAGCCTTGCCGAGTTGAAGAAGAAGGCAGATTTAGGAACAAACGGTTTCCAGTTTCTAAGGGCAACATCCACCAACACCAAAAAATGCCTCAGTATGTTCACAGAGGAGTTGTGGCTGAAAATGAAGACTTCTTACGCAATGGATTTCTGCGTTTTGCAATATTCAACCAGCATAAATAAAACACAGTTTATTCCTTCCCTTGGTCTAACAATGCAACAACTTAAATCTCGATACCATCTTTGCAGACAAAATGTAACAAAAGTTAATAAATCTCCACTTTCAAACTTTACACCTCCACAATTTGTTTCACCGAATCTGTGTACTATCCACACCTACTATCAACCGGCGTTTGATAAACTTCAAAACATTATGGAGAACGAAAATGTACTTCGCGAATGGGAGAAAGCTTGGGTCGCTGCAGGATGGCGAACTCGTGTGGTGAACGAAACAGATGCAAAGCTCCATCCGGATTATCAAAAACTGAAAGAGAGATTTCAGGCTTTGCCCACTATCAACCCGGAAAAGTATGCGCTCTGCAGCTTTATGAGGCATGTGGCGATGGCGACCGTCGGTGGTGGTTGGATGTCGGATTATGACACGCTACCTTTAAATTTCCCGCCTTGTTTAAAAATACCTTTCAACGGTTCCTACACAGTGTGGTCTGGTTTTGTGCCTGCACTTGTATCTGCAAATGCAAATGAATACACACGAGTAGCGCACCTTATGGCAGACGTCGGTCTTCAATGGCGGGCCCGTCCAAAATTCTTTATCAAATCAGGTTGGGGGGTAGAAGTCTCTGATATGAGAACCCTTTGGGTCCTCGTCAAAGAAGGCTATATTAAAAGTTTCGAGGTCATTATTGAGAAGGAGGATTTGTCACATGGAGGATTTGCTTGCAACAATTCTAAACGTCCTCTCGGAAAAAGAAACTCCGAGAATCTTCCGGAGGGGTTTTCCTTGCTTCCCCTGGGAGTACATTTGTCACATGCTTTTATGAGAATAACAAAAAACAGAAACATAACCCTCTGGCCGGGTCAGTCTTGGGGAAAGGAAACTACTTCGCCATCCTTCCGTCCAACTTTCATGAACTATGTGCACAACATTTACCTACGTAAATGTAACGTCCTAGTTTCCCATGGGAATTAAACATAAATTATTATGATGATAATTTGTGTTATCCTTCCATAAGCGTACGAGACTAGTTCTAATCAGGAAATGCATATATTCTCTTCGAAAATTGCAAACTTTATGCCCTAATACGGCGAGGCTGAGCCTGGCTGGTTGCTGCAGACACCGCTCACTCGTACTACGCTTGTGTATCTTTGTAACTAAGTAAATGTTGTTCTGGCTAATTCATTTTCAAAGTGTAATAAAATAATAAACTATTTTTAGCTATCGATCTCTGCAGGCTTCAATGATTCCAAACACAGAGTGTTATCCAGGTTGACCCGAATATATGGCGATACATACCGTCATCATAAACAAGCTCTGAAAACATAATTTGCGAATACCTCCACGGGTTGCCTGGCGGATGCCTGCACCTATACATTGGCTGAACTCGTAATGCCAGAATATGTACATGAAAAAGATGCGTACTCATATTCAACACCTGCTACGAAGGTTGGGGGCTGAACTTTGTTTCGGACAACCGTCCCGGGGGAGGGGTCTTTTGGAAAGGGGTGTCCTCCTTCACTTTTGGACAATTATTGAATATTTGAGGGTCTTTAGATACAATTTAGTGTAACATATTGAGGAAATTTGGAGAAAAAAAGCTACAAACATTTGACATTTTTTTAAAGAGGGAACAAATAAGGGGTTTCGTCCTTGAGTTGATGGAGGTGGGCGGAAGCATGTTTCTACTTTTTTGACTAGGGGGCTTTAGCCTCCCCCCGGTTCTTATGCCTGTGTCCGGCAAACCAAAACTTTTCGAAAGAAATTTTCTTGCCGACATCTGCAAAACAAAGTGGTCATTTGCTCACATTTATGAGTATGGTAACATTGATGTGCACGAATCAAAGTAGCCTATGCCTTTTTTGGAAATGACTTATTAAAAACAACACTTTTTTCGGAAAATTTCGCCCCACATTTTCGCGCACCCATTTTGGGAAGTGATCTACATTTACTGTGAAAGGACTGCTCGTCAGATTTCATATGAGGTGTACCTTGTGCCTTCCAGAGGCCACGAAACGGACCAACCTTTTTAGTGTTCAAGCTATAATAAAGTACGTGAGTTCGAGTTTTCATGGAGACTTGTCAGGGAGTCGTTTCTCGTTTTGCTGTTTTAAAGTTGTGGAACTGTCGAGTTTTAAGTTGCTTTGTCTTTCATATCTTCCTGGTTCTAGCTTTTATCGACTCCTCCGCGTTCCCATTTTTTTCTTTTCTTAACTAGGTTTTGTTTTGACAATCATATCTTACTATAAATTTCCAAATCAGGTCCTGTTGCACCTAGCCTACATTATCAAGTCGTGTAAGCCTACCCCTATGACAAAGTTTCTTTTTTCGGTTGCTATTGGGAAGAGTTTTATGAATATTTCCCCATTATGAGATGAAACCGATTCCACATTTCATGTAATTAGCATTTGATACGAAAGATATCAATAGAGACCTGTCTTTATTGATACCGAATTTCCTACCTTCCAAAAGCAACTCTTGTTTCTAGCAGAAAGCGATGCTGGGATGAATATCCATATATTATATAACAAAATACTTTTCTTGTATTTCAACTATGGACTAAGCCTCTTAGAGGGTAGGTGTAAGCATCTGCCAACAATTGGCGAGCATTGTCCTTGTGTGATGGTGCGCTGATTTGTCAAAGGAAGACACTGGTGCCTTAAACTTGATCAAGTCTACCTCCGCGTTTTCCCGGTCATCTCACACTACTAATTCAAAGGGGGATTCCCGCGGATTATATTGCCCTACGAATTTAACACCTTGGAATTTATTTTTTTTGGGGGGGGGGGGTAGCATTATAGATCATGTTGCTGAAGTGATGTGTTAAATTTGTGATGTGTATGCTGTAGAAAAGGAGTTGAAGTACTCATCAGGCAAAATTAAAGAAAACTGAAGGTATTTCAGGCACTTTTTTTACAATATATCCTTCCGCGATGCAAAATGGCATTTTGAATGAAATAAAAAAGCAGGAACTACCATGCACCCAATTATACAAGCTCTCCTAGCTCAAAGTCTCAACGGACATGGTACACAAATTTGAAATCATTGCAAAAGGCCTACTCAAGAGCTTTCATATGAGGTAGCTTGTGCCCGTTGAAAACTTCTACAAGGGTCCAAAGGCCACGAAATGGACCAACTTTTTAGTGTTTTTAGTCCCTTAAAATAAAATGTTATGGGAGCTTTCTTCTGGCTGTTTTACTTATAAATTGTGATCGATTTTTCATATGGTTTTTGTAGGCAGTGATTTGAAATACAGACTGTGCAAAATTCAAGCCAATTTGTCCAAGTTTAGTGCCATTTTTTAATATTATTATATTGCTCCGCTCGGTGAAGTGCCGTCTTTGAGTAGAGATCAGGGCTGGAAACATGTACCTTTCATTGAGACCCTTCTAGCTCAAAAATTCAATGGTCATGGTATAAAAACTTGAAAGTGGCATACACATATTCTTTTACATTTTAGAGAGTATTGTGAGCTTCAGCCAGAGGGGTGGCATGTCCAGGTTGAAAAAAAAAATCAGGCTAAAAAAAAAAAAAATCCCTGATTTAGTGTGTAAGTCAATGGGACAATAATTAGAGGTACGCTACCTGCATATTCGCGTATACAAGATCTTTGAGGGGTAGGCTTCGAGTTTGACAAATGCAGAGTACAGCGGCCTATGGAAGAGTGAAGTAAAAGTGTTTTCAACCCGTGGCGCTCCCACTTCCATGGATTCGCGCTTAAATGCAAAACGTTTCTTCTGGTTAAAGCTATCAATCACAGAACAGCCGCCAAGCTGGCCGTCAGTAGATATTTAAATTACCATATCATTAAGGTTAAGAGTTTGGAAAGAAGTCTTAGCATTTATTTAAATTTCAGACTGAGTAGCCATCCGTTCTTGAGATTCCTGTATCCTGATGGACCTCTAATTACACAACACACAGTTCGTAATTCTCATCAACATGCATGCAGAAATCACATGCGTATCTGTGACACTTGGCAACCGGGGGTAGACATTCCATCGTCACCTAGTAGCGCGGAGGTGACGACCTGGAGAGGGGTCTAAGGAAAGGGGTGTCCTCCTTTTGCTTTGAGATTTTTTTTCGTTTAAGGACTAGGCTTAGATGCAAAATGGTGCTATCTTTGACAAAGTCTAGAACTGGTCATATGTTGAAAAATTATTGTCATACCTAAGTGAATTTTTATTTTTGTTGGGTGTAAGTGTGGTGTCTAAGTGGACGGGGTGAAATTTCTCCTCTTGAAAAAGTTTTGTTTATTTAAGATAGTCTAGATCAAAATGGTGCTGTCTTTGGCAAAACATCGAACTAATAATTACACGTTGAGGAGTTACCATTAATTTACATGCATATCAGCATATAAAGCACTACTTTTGGAAGAGGATCAAAATGAACAGCTTCCAACGGGGAATGACCTAGACGGGAGTGAAGGTATAACAAAAGGGTTAGAGGATTATTAATAAGCACGTTTCAAAATGCTTATCAAATGCACTTAATGAACTAAGAATAAGAGTATGTAATAAGAAATATACTTCAAAATACATACAATATTGTCAATAATATTGTAAGATTGCCACATAATTCCCTTTTGATGTAAGCCCGATGATGGTCTTATACCTCTAGTTTTCGGAACTAGTTCTCCCTAGAATAACTCTCTGCATTATAGTCCTACTAATGGTCATCATGCGGGCATGGGGTGTAAAACGTGGCAATTGCTAGCGAAGAGAGCCGAAATTTTGCTTTAGAAGTTTATTAAAACAGGGCCCTGTTTCATAAGAGGTTGAGCTCATATTGCACTGTTGATCCAACTTAAGATCGATTGTAACTCTTTATGAAACAGTTCACGTATCTATGTTTGTATACTTTTGGGATGGTATCAAACAAAAAAATATAAATGAAAGTTAAAGCACGCAGAGCGACCAAAAATGCTGACAGTTTGCGAAGGATTTACGAAATTTTGATAGTTTGCGAACGATTTGTGATAGATGATAATTGAAAAAAGATCCATCTTCATTCGAAAGCACACTTCACCCTATCAGTTACAGAAACCTGTATAGCTTCAACTGTTTTGGGGTTCTTCAAAAAAAATCTAAACTAATCGAAAAATTGATGGGGAAGGGGCACGCGCCTGGCCGTGCCTGTGCCACTGTCTGTAAATTTTCACAATACATAGGTCTAGTTAGTACTCAATCAGGGTCTTGGGTATACTTCGCACCGTAGACTATGCTGCGCCCACTTCACGAAGCATATATGCAAGTAGTGTACGGAAGGTCATGACTAAAGAGTACGGCCTAGATGCACTCAGGCAGGTCTTAGGAAGGAGATACAACGACCAAAATCTTTCAGACAATATGTACTTGGAAATGATTTAATTCTTTTCAGGCATCGCCATTTGACTGACAGGTCTCTTTATTCCTATGATTTAAATCTCTGTTGACTACTAACCCAATGATGACCTCCTCCTTTCTTTCCAAGTGATCCAGAGATGAAGGCCATTGTTTATACATGCTTTGAAGGTTTACATAATGCAATGCATTTGTGCCCCCACGATTTTAATACGTCATCTGCTGGAAACGTTCAAGCCTACATATTTCTTTCAGTTCTGGTAATTTTTTCTATCATTAAGAATAAAATTCAAAAAGTAAGTTGTAAAGAAATTCTTCGCCGACTTTAAATGAAATGATATCTAGTGTGACGAATAACGACGAAAGGTTAAAATTTCACATTTTTGTACGACAGCTCCAAACGAAAAGTTAACGAGTTCTGTCGGAAATTTCTAGTCCCTGTCGGAAATAAATAAAAACAATTCATTTGAAACACTTACAACACTTCTTATGTTTTTAAGCAGAATTACACATCGAAATGTGAACGTGAAAATCAAAAGTTGGTCTTAAAATTGCCCGAAAAGCAAAAAAAAAAAATGTCCCCAGAATTTCGAATCGTACAACTATCAAGATGATCATCTGTCGGAATTCTTTTGCTTTTGCCCCCACAAAAAATATCTAGCTACGCCACTGAACGTAAGGGATATGTCCAGGCGCGTAGTCAGGAATTTGCCGGGGGAGGGGGGGGGGGGGTGAAGCCTGCAGGCAAACTATCTAAGCATAGCGCCACCATGAGTTGGCGCGAAGCTCCAAGAAAATTTGGCCCAAAATACCTCCCAGATCGCTGGAAATGGCACTTCCCAGGCCTTGTAAGTTGCATCTAAACATTCTTTATTTTGAGTTACTAGCAATATCATAAAAATCATTAAAAAAATACAAAAAACATGCTCAAGTAGGGGGAAGCTTCCCCCTTCTCCCCCTCCCCTTGGCTACGCGTCTGGATATGTCTTGTCATTGTCATTTTGACAATGCCTTACTGAGGTTACTTGAGATAAGAGCTTTAAGAGAGATGTTAGGTGAGATGAGAGTTGAGTTAGTTGAGATAAGTATTGAGATAAGACGATTACCAGCAAGATTACCAGTGGTGTAGTCGTGGGGGGGGGGCAGGGGGCACTGCCCCAAAATTATTTTGTAACACATTCTTGACCCCAAATAATTTCAAGCGATGTGTTTAAAAGAAAAAAGTGAAGAGTTTCCTTTGACAGACGAAATACGACATTTGCATTATATATAAACTTTGATAAATATGACCAGCTTAACAATTAATCAATTTGGCCAGTTGGCAGGTACGATCCTGACTGAAAACAATAACAAGAAATGATGGCGCCCTGGTCTAATTTGTCAAAGCATGGCTTAACCGTATGCATGCAGTATCAACATATACGGTACCAAAGTCATGTACAATGTACATTGTCATTCTGCTGCAGGCTGCACAAGGCTTCAGGACAGTAAGAGCATTAAATGCTTACTTTTCGTCCCCCCCCCCTTGAGAAAAGCCTTGTTCCCCTAACAAAGAAATTCTGGCTACGCCACTGAAGATTACTATCGGAAACGAACACTGCTTCAAAGAGTCTATAGAAGATTGGATCTCCTTCCTAACACCTCCCTGATCAGGTCAGATCAGTAATTACTGTACAAGCCATGAGGATCGGGTGCCCTGATGCACCACAGGTCTACGTTCTGTTTACGATTACTTTAATCGAAATCGCCACAAATCGCAAGCCTCCACATTCTGTTACGAAAGTTTGAACCGTGAGTACATAGCCTTTTAAGCTAGATACGTTCGTTCTCGGTGTGCACAGGTTACATCCTGTGACCTAATATATCAATTTTCGACCTATAATACAACGTTGAAGTCAGGTAAATAATGTTGCTTTATGTTTTACTGTTTGGTTAAATTTTGACATGATGTAGCTTACATATAAGAGAATCAGAAAAGTATGTGCTCCATGTTTTATGTGCAAGGGGGTTGCCAGCAACTTCAAAATGGCCGTCATTTTGATCGTTTTGGTTGTTTTAGCTACAGAAATGTTCTTTTGCTCCAACATTTGGGGTCTAAAACATTTTGTAGGATTGGCAATGGCATAGGCGGGATAACAGGGAAAGAAGAAAGGGGGACTCTCCCCGCCCACTTTTTTCAAGACCTTAAAAATAATATAACAAAAATGAACGAAAGGAAGCGATACCTGAGAAATTATGAAGGATTTTTTATATTTAAGGTAAACTTGGCAAAGACATAAATATTAAATGCCATAAAAATGCCAGAAAGATTCTTTCGGCGCACTTTGCGGGCACCTGCTATGAAAGTAATGAAAGGCAAGGACAGAAGGGACAATTGTTGTTGGACATTTTGTTTGGTGCCTGATTTCTTTTAACGCATGGGCGTCGGCTCTCCCCCCCCCCCCACTTTTGTGACTTGAACCCCTGAAGTAAGGGTTACGGACAGTACTAAATGTACGTCATTTCGCGTATCATGGTCCTTGAGTACAATATTCAGAAACCTGCCCGTGTCTAGGGAATCGCAATTCTCAATAGGCCTACATTTTTCGGCGTACTTCGCCTAAGCTCATACAAGTAACTGCTCGGTTAGCACTGAAGTATGTAGGAAAACGTTTGTGGAATTACCTCGCTATTACTTTCTGTAGCAGTTTGAGTAAATTACTGTTTCTAAAACCCTTGCCGTCCCTTCTGCTGTTTACTTTCCCCACCAACTACCACCATGATCCTCATCAAATGAACCGACGATTACTTCCTTAAATTTCCAATCATGATAGGAAAAACGTTTCATTAGCATTTGAAATTAAACATGGGGAAGGCAGAATTTTTTCTATAAATGGTCCAGAATGGCCGAAAAAAGCCATCAAATTAAAGAACAATTCTCGAAGAGGACCCTCGGTGCCCAGCCTCTGGCTTCACGCTTTCGGTGTTCGCGGCTAAAGGCTTCGCCGGCCGCACCTTACGAAGATGCAGCCCCCAGTTTCATGATATCTTCAAACAATTGTTAATATCAGTAATTATTTGCTGACATCATCAAATAATTACTGATATCAACAATTCATTTGCAGTTATCAGCAATTTACTTGCTGATGTCAACAAATAATTAGTGACATCAACATGTACCGTAAGTGCTGATATCAGCAATTATTTAAAAATACCAACAAATAATAACTGATTTAAGCAAATGAATTATTGATATCACCCAATGAATTTGTAATATTCTCCATTTTATTGTGATATCAGCAGCTTTATTGATGATATCGCAAAGGAATTGTTATTGATATCATTAAGTTTTTGGTAATATCAACAATTCCGACATATTACTAATTCATTTGCTGATATTATTAAATGATTCAATGATAATCAGTAATTGATTTAATGATATCAATAATTGAACTGCTCATATCGCTAATTAGTGTTGATATCAGGAATTGATCATGATATTAGTAATTCAATCGTGACAGAAAGTTTTTCATGACTATTGAGGACGAGCGCCATCATACAAAGACGCTCCTGCCGAAGTACAGTGAAGAGGATGGATGGGTCTGAGCCTGTGCGACTTTTAGAAAAACTGGAACTCAAAATTCGGTAAGCAAGCGCATGTGTTTGATGGAAAAAGGGGGACCTTGAAATACTAATCCTGGCTGTTCATTAGATGTTTCGATTTTACTAAGAAAATATGTATGCCAAAAGGTGGAACTGAAATAAAATATCCTGAATATAAAACCATCACATGACGCACCATTAAGCTATGATAGAAAAGTATGCATCCCGTTTGGTATCCAGTTATTATGAGATATCTTTTTTCTATTGATAATATTTTGACTCCACGCCGAATTCTCTTCTTTTCCCGACAGGTATGGGCTTTAGCCGCCTGCCCTCCTCTGTACAACCTCTGCTGTGTATTGATTCAATATTACTGCAGACTTGGCGAGAACCTTTCAACATGTAAATCGGGAAACTATTCTTTGGAAAATTATTACCCATCTTTTAATATCTAAAAATTCTGAGGCCAGAGGTACGAGGCCGAGGCCTCATCTAACAAAGGAGAGGTCTAGACCGACACCACAAAAATTGGTCAAGAGGCCTGCTTTGAGAGCTCAACTGCCGAATGATTACAAGCAATATTAGTGATTGATTGGAAACGGTGTATTCTAAGTGGGCCCCCAAAATCACTAAGTGGAAGTTAATGCCAACTTGGTACAAGTGTTACTGAATTTATCACATAGCACAGTGGTTCCCAAGGGGGTGATATTACCCTCCAGGGAGAGGTATGTCCCTCCGAGGGAGATCTTGCAACTCAGGGGGCGATAAACGCTTACGTTTGTTTTATATTAAAGGTACAATATTCTTGTCCAGACGGTTCTGTTCTCTAGTAACATTGAGACGTCCATTTATTTTGTGTATATACAAAACCTTTCATGCTTTAATGAAACGTTCTTTAATTACCCCCCTTTTGTATTTTGGATTTCTGTTCACGTCATCCGTTAAGCTAGTCATCCATAGGTACGTAACGCGTAATGCACAATGCATATGCGTGTGCATTTGTGTGCGTAATGCGTATGCGTAAAAGTCCCATCCATAAATGCGTCAAAAATATGTGATGCTCTGCGTACATAGTCCCTGGTGCGCCAATTTTCTGTCTTTTCACTGGTTGGGACAGGAGAGAACAGACCAGATAACCTTAGCCATGCTTCCTATTCTGTCAAAATTTAAACTTTTGCAAGAGGAAGAGGAGGAAGGGCTATGGACAATTTTAGCCCCCGTGTATCTAAGGCCCCGGTTCTCATACCTTTTCTGTCGTGACCCATTTCTGGGTATCCACTGTCACCCCGCGACCCACGTTCCCGCTATCAAATCACAATACACAGCACAAGCAGGTGAGCTGGTGAAATGGGGGGAGGTTCGACAGACGGGTCTGCCGTCTTGGTACTTGTGAAAAGAAACCGTCCCTTAAGTACGACAATCAACGGTATCTCTGTCATAAATTCTCAACCACACACATTTCAATAATTCTCATCGCCCGTGAAGTATTGATGAACATCACTGATAGTGTATTAAAGTTGGTGAAACGGTCCTGAATGATACACTTTATAGTGTAAATAATGTCAATCACGAGAATACGCGGCTGCGGCGGCTCTTCTAATCTAGAAATCGTTCGCTACCCACAGAGCTGCTCGCGACCCATCAGAAAACACCTGGACACCCACATTTAGGTCGCGACCAATCATTTGAGAACCGCTCATCTAAGGGCAAAGAGAAAAAGCAAAAAGAGAAAGCATAAATATTGGATCAGTCCTAGAACAAGATGACATCTCTTTCCAGAAGTACTTTCGTTTGACCAGAGAACAGTTTAAACAGGTTCTGTACCATACTGAGGAAGATCTTAAGAAAAAAGGCCTGGGAATCCCCTTATATGACGTCCCATTTCTGGAGATTCCCTGTCCGTATGGTGTGCGTATGCGTAAAAGAAAGGTCCTGGTGGCTTCCAAAACGCATGCGCATGACGGACACAAAAACGGATTACGCATCACAAACGTATGGATGGGTACTCTTTTATAAGTCTATGTGACCTTTTTCACGCATACGCACTACGCATTACGCATTACGTACCTATGGATGGTTAGCTTTAAAGTAGTGTACAGAGAATGGATGTGCGTTTTCTCTGTACCTCGAACTTTTCGGCTTCCTTAGCACAGCCCAGTTAATGTTCTCTTGTGTTGTCGTACGGTTCGCTAAGCTACTCGTGGAGGGTAAGATATGCCCCCAAAGTTTATCTATGTTTTCTCTAAATGAGTATAGAATTTTTGTGTACCCCACAATTTATGGGTGCTTCGAGTGTCGTGCATTCTAGAAATTTAAGAAATTATTACAATAGCTTGACTTCATTTTCATTTAAATACAGCCATGCAAATATTAGTCGGTATATACAAAAAAGGGATGCGGATATTTTAGCATCATGTTAAAGGCAGGGAGTGGTATGGCGGAATTTGTGTAGATCTCAGGCTGCTATGAGGGTGTGTCCGAACCTCTCTCTGTTTAAGCCCCTTCCCTTACATACCTTGGAGGTTTGGGTTTGGGGAGGGATAGTAACTAAGTAGACATTTTAAGGCCTCTAAAATAGGCTTTATATTAGGGTGACAGGTTGCAGCTCCTACTCTAACATCTGGGCTCTGCAGGGGCTTGTCCCATCAGGATTCGGTCCCTACATCCTACTAGGGACCCTAGTACCCAGAGTCTGGGCGTGATGTAAGCATGGTCCAACGGGGCACGCTCCCATACCCTCCGCACAAAGGGGGCCACAAAAACTAGGATATTATGTTCTTTTATGGATATAGGGAAACGCCATCTAGGCTAAATCCAGAGGCCCCACCACACAGAGGAGCCCCTACTATGCAGGCTATCATATTTTTGGTTTAAGCCTATTGGGAGACCTGCCATCTGTATCCCTAGATCTGCTTGAAGAGGTACGTGTACGTGCATATCTTTTATATAGTTTTTTCTGAAGTGCTCAGTGAGTGTTCAAGGGGCCCCACATAGGCTCTTGCCCAGGGCCCTGACCCAGTCTCACGGGGGCTAAGTGCCGGCCCCCAAGCATTTCCAACGCAGAGACTCTCCCAGCGCCCGCTTTGGCATCCGATCAATGAAATGCATGTCATTTCACTTTCCAAAACATTTTTCCGCGAAAATGCGTTCAAAAGGTATCGGTTTCTCTCTAAGTTGAACCAAACAATTCCCTGCATACAGTGTAGTGTCTGTGCAAACAGTGCATACCGGTATACCGGCGTTCTTTTCAGCCAGGCTAAACGGGACCACGCACGACAGACCCATGATGTAGAGGTGTGAGGGTCAAGAAGTTGGTCAGTTGTTTAGTTTGTTGTCCCCTCGGGAACGTAGCTCCTTTGGGAAGCAAAACTCCTTTGGGGAGTAACGTCTGGTTTCGCCCCTTGGCTCTTCGCCAGAGGGTCGAGGAGACTGGAAAAAGTATAGTGTATACACGTAAATGCCGTATTACAGACTCAATGCGTATAAATAGGCAGTGGGCCAATTGTCTAAAAGTGGTCTATTTCTTGACCTCCGTAGCCCCCCCCCCCCCCGGAAGTAGTTAAAAATGGTCCAGATACATTGGGGACGATGTCCTAAGACATAATTAGCATGTTTCCACTTTCCAAAGTTGCACATTTATGAGTAATCACGGAAAATAGACAATTTCGGTTGCTACCTAGGGCAAATTTTCCCTAGCAGAGGTACTTAAAACGCAGAATAAAGAACACAAAATCCAGTATTCCAATTACGGGCATAGAGAATCAATGCCATTTCCTTTTCCAACAGAAACAGTTTATGTTCATCAATTGATTAACGTTTTTGGTTGCTAAGGAAAATTTTCCCTAGCAACAGTAGTAAGAAAGCAGAATAAACAAAAATAGAGAAAATAGAGAAGAAATTATGTCAATTTCCTATCAAACAAAAAGAATTTATGCACATTTTTTTGAAACATACACTTTTCTGGTTGCTTTGAAAAATGTTCCCTAGCAATGGCAGTTTTAAGTAACGAATGAACACAAGATGCAAACTCCCAGTTGTAGGAATGAAGTACAAATGTCCTAACCTTTTTATAGAAATTAAGAGAAAACACCTCAAATGACAATTTCTTTAAGAAAAATACACTAATTGGTTGGTAAGGATTACTTTTCCTAGCAACGGAAGTGTAAGAACAGAATAAAGACAATTTGAAAGCTGCATATTGAACAAACAGGTGTTTCAGGGAATAAAGAATACAATTCAAGGGCGTAGGAAGTGGGGGGCTTGGGGGGCTTAGCCCCCAGTCAAAAATGTGGGGGGCTGAAGTATGCTTCCGCCCCCCATGATCCAAGGACAAAAACCCCTTTTGTGTCTCTTCTGTAAGAAATGTAAAAAATTTGCAGTAATTTTCCTTAAAGTTTGTCCAAAATGTTGCACCAAATTGCATCTGAGGACCCTCAAATTCCCAAAATTTTCCAAAGGAGAGGGGACACCCCTCCCATTTGGAAAGGGGGACACCCCCTCCCCTTAGACCCCTCCCCCAGGACGGCAATCCGAAACAAGGTTCAGCCCCCTCCAGTCTCGAAAAGCTTCCTACGCCTATGATACAATTAAACTATTGACTTTTCAGGAGAAATCAGCAAAAATTGTGAGGATTCAAAGAACACTCACTGTTTGGGTTGATGGGGGATAATTTTCCATAGCAACAAATGTTAAAGTACATGACTAAAACAAATTGCGACCGCTTTTGACAAATAATGTTAGTTCTTCGAAAATATCAGTAGGCCCTTGTAATCAAGTTGAATATCAGATGAACTACACAAATGATGGTAGTAACATGCAAATTCAACCAACAGCCTAATCTCTTAACAAAAGTTTTATATCAATCATCTATACAGCATTTAAGCAGCCGCCCCTGTTCCACCCTACTTACTGAAATGATGAAGCTTGAAAAACCTTCAGACAAACAGATTGAACTTCTGTTTCCAGTATGTGCATTAAGTATAGAGGATCTGATATCAGAATGACCTCAACATGTTACCCCCCCCCCCCAACCAATTCTCCCACACGATAACTGTGTTATTCCACTCTAGTTTCTTCAGGGGCTGCCTACTTCCATACTAAACTTTCTAATTCTAAAATTTCACAAGCAGAACTTCAAGCAGAAGTGACAGTTCACCTAAAATTAATGTAATATTTCACCCTCGTCATGCCATGAAAATTGGTTTCCATCCAGCCTTACTCAACTCCGCACATCCTTTACTCGTAAAAGAACTGTCCATATTAATACCTTACATAGAACACTGTAACGTACATATAACTAACACCCACATTAAGTTTTGCCAGACTCAAATCTTATGTATCCAAGCCAACAGATGGGTTAATCATGTGTCTTTTTAAATGAGATCATATAACAATAAATTGTTCATTGTTGCCTAATATTTTCCAGTCCAGCAAGTTTTGCTGAAAGACACAGTCCTCTTCTGCACAAACTGCAGTTATTTGCACAGATAATATGGGGACCTGTGAGTGCCAGTTCACAGTAGCTAGTTAGATAAAATTTAACAACACACAAACACAAATGTGTTATATAGTGCCAACAAGTTTAAATACGGTTCGAGTCCTTCCCTTTAGTCGCCTCTTACGACAGGCGGGAAATACCGTGGGCATATTCTACAACCCCCAGCCCACAGGGGGCCAGTTCACAGTTAGCTGGTGAATGCTAGGAGTACACCACAACATCAATTGAAATGTATCACAAATTTTGAGAGGATATTTATTATTTCTTGCACTGCTTCATATTTCACAAACGGAAAGCATCACATCTTCACATCATCTCCAGAAGTATATGACTAACCTATAAAATGTTCGAGTCCCCAGTCTGCAATATTTGAAAAAGGGGTGCGTCTTCAAGTCTCAAAGTGGATGAATACACAAGAATAACATATAGGAGTGTTTCCATACATCATGACTTAGTCTGCCTCCTTTAACTCCCAGCTGGCTGTTCACTTGCTACACTAGGCGTTTCTTCCAGCAGGTGCCTCAGCTTCTGAAGCTGCAATCAAACTAAAGTACCAAAAGTCATCTCCAAACTACAGTTCCTTGTAGACAAGAATTGTTTTAAGGAATTGTTACAATGATAGGTATATGAGATGTGAGAGGTGTGTCCCAAAAATTCAGACAGAATTTGTCGTACTCTCGGCAAAGTTCTCTTTAGAAGGCTTAGAGATTCAGGCAAACAGAGCTGATGTACCCCCTACCCAACCAAATGGTCCCATCATAAGCTTATGATTACAATTTTACTGACTCTTAATGTACTACATTTCTAGGAACTGAAGCCAGGGAGTTGCTATTTGACATAGCAACTCCCTGCTGAAACAGTAAAAAGACACCCAAATACCCATTTGAATGGTACCTGACAGAAAATCAGCTGGTAACTGCTTGAACCGGATGCGGTAGTACAAGGGGTTGCGCCCCCTTAAGTCTTGTGCCCTTTCCACCAGGAGCCTCCCAAATGGGAAATTCAAAGGTGAACCAACTTGAAATATACTCTGTACTTGAAGCATAAGCATAGCAGACCACTTCGAATTGGAGGGGGAGGAAGCACAAGGGTTTTTGCCCTAATCTCTTGAGCCTTTTAAGAAGATTTTGCCCGCATTTCTACAGATTATGCCCGAATTTTGGGCTTTTCCAAAATGGGGGGGGGGGGAGGGCAGTTCCCCTGTCCTGCTTCTCTAGTATGCCTATCCTCTTGGGGTATGTGTTTTTAGTTGAAAAATAAAATAAGAAATCTTTGTGAACAGGGTAATTAAAGCACATCTGTTTAATTTTAGAGGGCAATCTGGAAATTCCTGAATTTTGATTGATAAATTCACATTCCAAAAGGAGCGGGTGGGGGGGAGGGACATTTTTCATTTTTAAGGGGGACACAATTTACCATTTTCTGAAAAATAAAGGCACGTGCTCACAGTGCCCCCCTCCGTTCCTACACCCCTGCACCTGGGTCCGTCTTGTTATAACCCTCTCCGCACATTCCCAGATAGCCAAGTCATGTTTTCAAAGTATCTTTAGGCTCAGCTGGTGAGCACGGCCGTAACCTGGACGAAATACCTGGGACAGTTTATGGTAGCGTCATCTGACCTACCAAGGATAGTTTGCACACAGGCATATCATACTGTCTTCGTCCTGTCTTTGTCATGTATAGTGCCGCACTGAGGTGTAGCCTAAGGGGAGGGCGTGACCTTTATTTAAGGTCGCTTAGATGCAGATTGGTATTATCTTTGTACCTTTTCACCAGGTCCATACCTGAACAAGGAGAAAATAAGACTAAAAGGTGCTTAACAAGCATATTTTTTTAGCATGTAATTAAAGGTAATCAAAGGTTGTTTTATATAAGCATGTGTAGCAACGCGTGAGAACAAATGATAAAGATCTTTAAACATGTATAGGCTTTAGTTGTGATGAGCGCATCATGCATGGACAAGGGGGTCCATTTGTTAGTGCGTGTAAAAGTCCGTATAAAAGCGCGTCTGCGGCGGAGGTCCGGGGAACTTCCCAGGAAAATTTGGGAAAAAAGAAACCTATATAGGCCTACGCAATTTGCGATTTCCCGAGTCTCGAGGGCTTCGAAAAACATCAGTACAATCACTTTTCAGCATTTTCAGTATTTTTTCAAGTAGACATTTTTCATTTGGGGTTAGGAATCTCAGGGGGCATCTACTAGCCCCCCCCCCTGCAGGCTACGGCCCTGTTGAGGCAGACCTCCAGACAGAATATCCTAAAAACGTGGGAAATTTTGCATCCATGTGACTCAAGTTGTGGGCGTAACTGTAAAGTTACCTATTATTCTCTTACAATAGGTCATTTATTGAGACTATTTAATATAATGTGATCATTTAGAAGCAAATTTCCCATAGTAATTTAGCAATCCAATACAGGAGTATCCTTGAATCCAGGTACTCCCTTCCAAGTCCTTCAATAAACCTGTTTATGTGTTGCCAGTGGACAAAGTGTGGTCGTTTAGCTGTACCCGATACACATAGCATGTCGGTCAAGAAGGAAGGCATGATACCATGATTTTCGGGATTCTGGGTTCGATTCCTCTTATGAAGTTAACAGAATTTACTCTTATTTTTTTGAGGGTTAGGGTTATTTTTAGTGTTAGTGTTAGGGTTAGGGGAAGATTGGTGATATTTAAACGTTCCTCGTGTTACAAAATTATAACATGGCACAGTTTAAAACTGGAAATGGTTATACACTATGTACAGTATTTACTGTACATGCTATGAAATTGGCTGGGTCGTTTTATGCTGGGCAGTCGAGGAATTTTAAACCCTTACTTGTGCGGCCCAGTGTGTGACTAATACTGTATGGAGAATATAGTTTTTAAATCCCCTTTGCTGTATATAAAACATTTATTAAACAATTGTGCTACGTTATGTCATGATGACCGTACGCAGGAATTCCTCGGCAAGGGGGGACAGGTTAAGCAGACCCCCACTATTAGTTGAAATTTAGTGTACCAAGAACAAAATGTCACACATGTTCCCCAAATTGACAGAAATGACACTTTCGGTGCCTTACAAGTTGTATCTAAACAATCATTCGGCATTTCTAATAGGTAAAGATTTCAAAGACGAAAATTTACTTCGAAAATTTCTGAGGGCAACTGGCACTGCCGAACCCCCCTGCCCCCGCTATAGGGGTTTTCACCGAGGTCACTACGTTTTGTGTCTATCTGCTTTTGGACCCTGACGGCCAGGCGTTTATTGTATCACAAGTGTATCTAGGGTCCTGTTGTGGGCGAGTATCGATAAGATAACTTCTGCGCATGAGCTGTAACGGTCAGCATTCCAAGCTAAAATGCGCTGACGTCACATGCAAACCATTATACGGTCATGTATGTTACATGTCCCATAATTTCATAATTACTCCAACAAATTATGCCAATGTCAAATATTCAATCCAAGTCTGTTGTCCCCTATTGTTAACCCCAAATAGTACATTGAACCTGCGGGATCTTTTAGTCCCTACCTCTCATGGTCTCCATCTGTATAATTATCACCAATTTCCGTCGTTGATATCAATATTTTAATCTGTTTCGTTAAAGGTCACCAATCATAGAATAAATCAATGGGGAATCTACCAAACTTTTGTTTATCCTTTTTAGTCTACTTTGTGAGCTCATGGAGACCATACAATCACCCTATTTTACACTAGCCTATCATGACGAAGGATCCCAATACAACAATACAATTATGGTTCAGAATGCGATGCAAAAGAAACAAGTAAAATGGTTCGTGGACTTCACCATTCTAACACAGGTTGAGCTTATAATGTAGTATGATCACACTCTTGGAGAAAGTGCATCGAAAAATTTAAGATGTGGTCCGATCAGAAGTCAAGGGGTTCCTAACAAGTTTTAACAACAAACATTACTATTGCCTTAACATCTCTTAACATATCTCACCCCCGCAGGAAACTATTTTCCCCTGCGCCCATCCTCCCACCTTAAAGTCCTTGTCTGGTTAAGTCCTGGTTATGATTCACAACATGGGAACTTGGATTTCGCTTTACGCTAATTCAAAAGTTTTTCATAACTTAAAATGAAATACTTACAATGAAATAGTACATCAAAGAAAAATCGTCGGTGGGAGCTGAATGGGACCGTAATATGCATGGTTGAATATAGGCCTATTACGCTGAACTTGCGTTATGTTGAAAGATATACATAAGATCTTTCTTGCTCGGGTGGTTGGGAAAAGTGGCTTTACAATATTCATTTTTCTCCACGTATTAATGAACATGAATAGATACAATTTCATACTAAGGTCAGATTGTTTCGACGTTATTGCACTGCACAAATAGGCGTTTATTAACCATTTTTTACACAGTTTTCCCACTAAGCCTGTAACAAGATACTGATCTGCGTCGATTCGGCCGATTTGTTTATTATGGCTGCTCTAAATAGTACGGTACTTAAGGAGAATTTAGAGGTGCTCATGCGCATACTCATACTCGTTATGCTTGGATTTGCAATGTCACTCGGGAACTCTGAAAACTTCTAGCAGTGAGACCTATTTATAATATACATATATATCAATGCACTCATGAATGGGGTCTATACATGACTTTATTTTCCTGTGGCTTACACTGGATTGCCGTTTAGAAGCCTACACTATATCGCGGATACCGAAATGTGGTAGGCTATATAATAAACAATAAAATGTTTTCCAAGCTAATGTCATGTAAGAGTTGCAATATTAAACCAAGAAAAGTGGTATTTTGCTTAGTAGTTCTGCAAATATTCGTGCTCTTCTCATTAGGCATATATTACTATTCGTTCCCGAACTGGACAGTAAAGCGGGAAGCACTTTTTAGAAAGCCTTTGCAACTCCACAACAGTGTTGTTATCACTGAGGTGCATCACAATGCACTACCATCGAAAATCGATCACCTCCAAGGTAAGATTTGCCTACCTTTTTACCAAAATCCCTTTTCTTTTCTATATTTAAGATGTTTTGTAAATGTATCTGTTGTAAGAACAAATTAGTTGCCTGTAATTACTCCATGAAAGAATTCATCTTGCATGGGCGGATTAAGGGGGGGGGGCCCAGGGGGCCCGCCGCCCTTCCAAAAATTTTTGAAGTTTTTTTCAACGTCATAAAACAAATGACTAGGCCCTATTTCCAATTAAATAGGCCTTTGTGATGTGTCAGAGTGAAATTCAAATTTGTTCATTATTTAAATGTCTACCTCAGAAAATCAGTCTTATGTTAATAATTCTGTTACTGACCTCCGGCTGATAACATTTTGGCTTATATTGGTCACAATAACTTTTTCCGGGCATTGCAAGGGGTTACCCATGAGCGCTGCATTGGACTGCAGTAACTTCAGTCTCTTACCGGCCGGGCCCACATCATTGGGAACACTGTTTCTACTTTCAAGGGAATTTCAGAATTCTTTAATATTTAGAGGAATATTTTCAACAACCTCAGGCTCTTAAGTTAACTATAACTTGCTGCAACATTAGCATCTTCTTTAAGCTTTGTAATTTACTTTAATGAAATGTACTTCGAATTTAGGGTAATATAAGTGAAAAGAAGACTTCAATTCGGGAAACTGCCGTCCTAATATGTGGACAACAAAGGCTACTTACTCTCCTTTTTCAACCAACCAAAATTTAAATTTCACTAAATTATGAGCATTTTCCAGCCATATATGATCAGTTTCAAAAATATACTAAAGACATCACTATTTTGCATCTAAGCAATCTTAAATTAACAAAAATTTTCTTAAAGGGGAGGGGACACCCCTCCCCAGAATCCCTCCCCAGAAAAGCATCTTCCACCCAACCAAAAATTAAAATTAACTGAATTATGAACACTTTCCAGCCATGTATGATCAGTCCAAAAAATTTACCAAAGACATCACCATTTTTGCATCTTAAATTAACAAAAATTTCTCAAAGGGGAGGGGGACACCCCTCCCCTAAGACCCCTCCCCCAGGACGGTGATCACTCATCACATACTTTACCTCCTATCAAAATACCCTGGCACCACTCCTGGCGCACCGCCTCCCCCCTTAAATCCCTCCCCCAGATCGGACTTTTATACAAACCACTATGACCTGGCCCCCCCTTCTGCCAAATCCTGGATCCGCCACTGTCTTGTGAAGATTTTTGTCGAACTTTGTAACTTTACGGCACTGTGGGAAGATCAGGGCTCATTGCCAGGGCCGTCGCGACCGGGGGGTGTGGGGGTGTCTCACCCCCCAAAAGTTCGTCAGAGCGACGATAGTTGGAAAATCTGAAATGCCAATTGGAATTTCTGATATCTCAGTCTAGCACATTTTTCCGACTGAGCCTATGTCAACCTTGTATATATTTTCCAACTAGACCAAGTGAGAATAATACCAAATGTTATTTTCCTCACGTAAAATCAAATCAAAGCTGTCCTTTTTTCGCAAATTCTTCTCAAACTCTCAAAATTTCCGCGCGCCAGGCGCGCTTCAAACCTTACCTCAGTGTTGTTCTTATTAAAAATATCTTCCGATAGCAACTTTCGGAGAAGCACAACAGCAGAAGTTGAAAGCTGTTTACAAATTATCAGGTAAACGACTGGCTTTTTGAGTGGCATATTGGTTTGTTGGGCAATTGAAAGTATCTCGATGCAGATTCTGAATGCAAGTCAAGTTGTTTAATGAAAATTTAGGCGCGCTTCGCGCGCATGCGTCACGATTTACAATCAATCTCATGAACATCATTAAGGTAATTATACCAGACACAGTTCTTTGGGAGCTAGGACGCTTTAGCCCCCCCTCCCCAAATTTTTTCGAGCCCCACAAAATTGCGCAAAATTTTATATAGACTAATATTGGTGAAGACATAGATATACTCAAAAAATATTCCAAACGTCCATTAAACAGAACCGTAGCCAGTAAGTTCTGTAACGATTCTTTCTATAACTTTAAAAAAATTTCGCGCGCTACTCGCGCTTTCATCTATAGTTCGATCTAGTGGTAACGCCCCAGTTTCAGACATATTGGATTTCAACGTTTCCACAAATGTTCTTCCGTGTAGGCGTGATTCTAGAGAAAAATGCATCGTTGCGTAGTTCTTTCCTCTTTTTCCTAACTTTTGGAAGATTCTTTCTTCAGCCTCGCCATCGTGGCAACATATTTTGTAAGAAAAAGATCTTTCAGTTTCGTAGGAGATCCTTAATGGGTAAGATGAAGAATGTAATCCCCGACGACGACCATGCAGTCACCCGAACAAATTTCTTGGTTTTGTCCAGATTCTTCAATAAAAGTCCAAACTTTTCCAACTTTCCTTAATGAAAATTCAATATAACCCCAAATTTTTCGGCGCGCTTCGCGCGCCGTATATTTTTAGTTCGGCAACCCATTGCATCTGTCGGGACTTAGAGTAGCTGGCCCCCAGTCAGGGCGCTTTCCGCCGTGTCGGCAAATCAAAGCACCACCCCTGGCTGAGCCTGCGTGCAGGTTTTTCATTTTGGCATTGAAGTTTACCCCCAAATTTCGGCGCGGTCCGCGCGCAATCCTCACAATCCACGTTGTATCACTTATGAACACTATAAGGACAACGTACCAGTGAACTTTTATAGCATAAAATAGGTGAACATTCTGAAAACGCGCTTGTTAGTCCTAAACCCCTTTTGCTCTTCCTGTCTAGGAGGGTTAGTATCATTTTTCTGCACCTATACTCTCCCTCCCGCCCATCTCTCTCCCTCCCTATAGCATTCCCAATTGCTGGCAGCTGTTCGTCTAGATTTTAGTTCAAAATTAGTAAAAATACGATAGATGTAAAGTGCTTGGCGTCATACTCTATATTATTATTTTTTTACCATGTAATAAGCATTATGTCATTGCCCCATTTTATATAATTGATCCAGAGCTTCCAGGAGGCCTATGCAGGTATATGCTAGCATTAGATGCCAGAATAGAAGGCATTAAAGTAGTCAAAAGGAAGGGGGGGGGGGCTTCAGGAGGTTTGTTGACAACGTATTCTTCTCTCAGACAACATACTTTCTACTTTCACCTAACCAAATCTTAGTATTCACTAAGTTATGGACATTTTCCAGCCATATATGATCAGTCCCTCCCCTTAGGCCCCTCCCCAGGACGGCACCTTTATGTAGTGACAAAGGAAGGATCCCCACTGCTGTATCATACAAAAGTAACGCTCATAAAAACGAAAATGCAATTTACGGGCAGCCAACCATTTGGAAAAAGAATCAAACAAGTCGGAAAATTTAGAATTCATGTATGGACATTTTCTAGCCATATATGATCAGCTCCAAAAATATCCCAAAGATAGCTCCATTTTGCATCTAAGCAACCTTAAATTAACAAAAATTTCTCAAAGGGGAGGAGTCAACCCCTCCCCTTAGACCCATATCCCACGACGGCACCTTTATGTAGTGACAAAGGAAGGATCCCCACTGCTGTATGTAAACGCAGGGCGCATAAAAAAAGGTGCAATTTACGCGCCACCATCCATTGGAAAAAATCCATCCAGTCGGAATTTGGGACCTTCACACCCCCCAAACATATGACCCTAGCTGCGGCCCTGCTCATTGCGACAATTGCTTTGTTCATAATACTCTTCTGGATTGTGATACGAGGCAAGGTCGTCACTACCTGGGTGTGGGTGCTACACCCCAAGAAATTTTCAGAGTGTGGGCCGTCGGGAAGAAATTGCACTTGCTTTTGGAATTCACTGACTTTGTCAGAAAAAACCTTTAATTTGGGGCTACGAAAATGTCCGGAAATTTTATAATCACTACGTTTTACTTAAAGGGAACTAGTGTCGGATGGAAATATTGCTTTGGGTGCATTGACCAGAAGAACTAAACCCTCTCAGATTTAACTGTATTGGCAAATTGTACTGTTTGTCGGGAAATTATTATATATATTTGGTAAAGTAATCACAAATTTAGGATTATATGTCAGTCAGTGATCGCTACTTCACCATTAGGGAAACCATTGTCTTTTGAATAAATTCAGGTTGTCGGGAAAATAGAATTACTGTATTACATAATTGCCTGCCATGAAATAGAAACCATATCCGACACTGTGAAATAAAAACCGTTTGGAATGTGAGCAACTCAAACTGACTGCTCGTCGAGATCAGTTGTCGGTAACTGCCGCAACACACTGCCGAGGTGGATATATTCAAAACTCCGTGGAGATTACTGTTTATTAGTCACAAATGGGAGCGAGCACTTTGAGCCTTAGCCTAATTTTGCAAACGCTTCTTTATTGGCCAATTAAAAAAATGAGTCGCCTTTGGGTTGATGACAACTGTACACTGCCACGACCTTACTAAACTGCGACGACCCCCCCCCCCCCTCCCTCCGACTTCACTACGAATATCAAACAGTTTGATAGTTCTGATGTGGTCGAAGAAGACTGTCGTATCGCAATTGGGACAGACAGTCAGGTGGAGAACAAAATTTAGCACACACCTAACAGACCGTCTGCTACTCGACTGGTTTTCACTTTCGAGTAGCAGTCGGAATCGGTGCAGTAAGCGCTGGTTTTCCCTTACTCAAATCGTCAAGTTTTTTCATTTTTTGAAACATGATGTGCTTTCACACAAAACATTATCAAACGGCCTTTAAAATGTTATTTTTCGGCGCGCTTCGCATCCTTCATGTGCTCTAGTTGCCCAATTGTTAATAAAACGACGGAATTAACATGCATTGGTTTATTGCAAAACCCCGTGCAATCTTCGTGATCCTAGCTCCCAACCCTCAAACCTGATGCGTCATAAAGAAATCGAATGACCGTTAGTCCTGGCTATTATGAAATGAAAGGGCAAGCTGCAATTTAAGTCTGTTTACGACGTATTCAGTTTCATTCTTAGATAGGTAATTGTTATGTAAAATGAAGGCAAACAACCAAAATGTCCTTAAAATTGATATTTTTTGGAGCCCTTTGCGCTCATTCATCTTCTATACTCGGTTGGTTTTTCATAACTTCACATCGAACAAAGTATAATTGTTGCAAAACTCCACAGAAATTCTACGACCCTGCACCCCCTCTCCACCACTATTCCCACTTCATCTTGAAGAGATAGACACGTGGTTAGTCCAAATTACGCTATTTTGAAATGATAAAAACAGACTGTAGATTTTATGGTCTGTTCAGTGCGTACTCAATGTCATTTGCAGACAGTTATTGCTTTGTTCTGATGCCCACAATTGTGTAAATGTTCCTGAACTTCATTACTAAAATGGGCCCTAGTAAGGAGGGTCACTGTACCCCACGTTGAAGAGGATCTAACCACATATAGAAGAACTTCCTCGGAGCTAGTACTTCCATGTCGAAGTCGACCTTACTGTGTGTAGCTGACAAATGAAAACGGGTACGCCGACGTGAAATTGACCTTGCCAAACGTTAAACTGCGTTTTCCCGATAGGTTTCTTTCTTTTTCTTTTTTTCTTGCTCTCCTTGTCCACCCGTTATATTTTAATCTACCACTGTGCATTTTTTTTTTTTTGCAAAGATTACCTTCAAACGAGGGTTATGAGTTAACTTTTCTTAACACAGATATTTTGTCATTTTATCGGGAATGTAACCCTTATTTTTAGGGAAGATGTCCAGCATGCACCGCCCTCTCCACTCTTCGATCCTTATATAGGGACGCTCCTGGATACGTACAAGGTGTTAAATTGCCAAATAAAACATATGCAATCTCACGTGATTTACTGTACTGATAAGTTAGATGAGATTAACGATACACCAACACGAAAGTGTTAAAAAAAGTGAAAAAGTTAAATGCGGTTTCAAATACGGTTCAAGTTCAAGTCTGGTTTCAAATACAGCTCAAAATCGGTGCAAGTCCTTCCCGTTAGTCCCCTCTTTCGACAGGCGGGAAATACTGTAGCCATATTCTACAACCCCCAGCCCACAGGGGGCTGTACTGATAAGATGGTATTTACCATGTGTTATTCTTTGTTTATTGTAAGTAGTACAGTTTAAGGACAGATACAGCACTTAATTTGATTTCAGAATGAGTCATCGACTGATCAGGAACCAAGGCCGGGTCTATTTGCCACAGAATCTTGCACAAAGTGAAAAAAGGGTCCCTAATGGACTCCGCATTTACTGCACGGGGTGTTGGGAAAACTACTCTTTCCCCCTCCTTTAGAGATATCCTCAAGTGGTATTTGATACTCAAGACAGTCATTTTGAACTTAACTGCGCTCTTTCACTTGTTTGCCCATCAGGTCTCCACGGTAACAAAGCTGAAGATGCATCTGTAAATGCCAGTTCTATGGTTACTCCTCAAAGAAATGTTGCAGTATCATCTTTAAAAATGGAAGGCTGTCCCGACGAGTGGCCACTTGAAGTGATTCGCTATGATTCAGTCGGAATGCCCGCAGCTCAGGTCTGTCGCAGAACCGGGGGAAACGAAGCCGGGCACTGGAAATGTGCCAGTGGATGGAGGCCTCTCCATAGTGATCCATACTGCACCAAATATTCTACGTCCTCAGCCCCTGCAAGCCCGAGTTCCGATAAAGAAAACCTAGATTCTTCTCAGTTCAAAACTCTTCAGTTCGTGGCGGAGAACCCCAAACTTTTGTTCTATCATTTGCCGGGGACCTCTGTTGAAGTGTCATCGTCAGTCTTTCGTGCTAGTCGTGAGAATGAAACTTCCGACCACAGCCTCCTCCATTACCACAAATTTACTTTCATAATGCATCCATGTTTAAGACTTATTAATGTATGGGAAAAAATGATGATGTATTCTAAAGTAAATGTAACCTTTAGGTCATTTTTGAATGGTCGACTTCCTCCATGGAAACCCTTGCTTCTTTTCGATGAAATACATTTGAAAACACAATCGGAAATACTATTGGGTAACAACGGTAGGGTTTGGTTGGATCAGATTCTTGTGTTAGAAACTTGGAATGAAAGTCTCGCTGAGTTGAAGAAGAGGGTAGATTTAAAACCAAATGGGTTCAAGTTTCTGAGGGCAACGTCCTCAAACAGTACAAAATGTAGCCGTATGTATTCACAGGAGTCCTGGTTGCAAATGATGAATTCTTACGCAATGGACTTTTGTGTTTTTCAATATTCATTCAGTATAAATGAAACAAACATCTTACCATCACTTGATCTAACAATGGAGGCACTTATGTCTCGATATCATCTTTGCAAGCAGAATGAAACAAACCTTAATATATCTCCAATTTCAAACTTTTCACCACGGCAATTCGTTTCACCGAATCTGTGTACTATCCACACCTACTATCAACCAGCTTTTGATAATCCTCAAGACATTATGGAAAGCGAAAGTGTACTAAGAGTATGGGAGAAAACTTGGGTAGCTGCAGGATGGCAAACTCGTGTGGTGAACGAAACAGATGCAAAGCTCCATCCGGATTATCAAGAACTGAAAGAGAAATTTCAGGCTTTGCCCACTATCAACCCGGAAAAGTATACATTCTGCAGCTTTGTGAGGCACGTGGCGATGGCGACGGTCGGTGGTGGGTGGATGTCGGATTATGACACGCTACCTTTAAATTTTCCGCCTTGTTTAAAAATACCTTTTCACGGTTCCTACACAGTGTGGTCTGGTTTTGTGCCTGCACTTGTATCCGCAAATGCAAATGAATACACACGAGTAGCGCACCTTATGGCAGACGTCGGTCTTCAATGGCGGGTCCGTCCAAAGTTCTTTCTTAGATCTGGTCGGAGTGAAGTCTCTGATATGACAGCCCTTTCGGTCCTCGTCAAAGAGGGTCAAGTCAACAGTTTTGAGGTAGTCATTAAAAGAGTTGATTTATCAGATGGAGAATTTGCTTGCGACATATCGAAGCTACTTCGAAAATCTCCCAACTCTGGGAATCTTCCGGAGGGTATGCCTTTGCTCCCCTGGGGAATACATTTGTCACATGCGTTAATGAGCTTTATAAGAACAAGAAACATAACCCTCTGGCCGGGTTTGTCTTGGGAGAAAGCTACCTCGCCTTCCTTTCGTCAAACTTTTATGGCCTATGTGCACAACATTTACCTACGTAAATGCAATATCCCGGGAAACAGAACTTCCTATTAATAGTCAACAGGACAGTGTGCGGTTTTTTTTTTGGGGGGGGGGGCGTTTTTTGTTGTGATTAATTTCGCTCAGGTGAGTGGTACAATATCTTTATGTGGAGGAAGAGACTTAAAAAACATATTGAAAAACAAAAGGATCTAAGTCATTCAGGTAACAAAGTATGAATCGCCCTAAACTTATATTTAAACATCAGCCACATGTTTCGAATGCGTCTATCTTCGTAGTTCCATGAGAATTATCTTTGATGCAGATGTTTCATAACATAAATATGGTATACTCATGGTAGACCAGTAGGTTACTCTGCACGGATAGGAGAATTCAGTTACAAAAATGATGCCACGTGATTTAAAAGAGCCATTAATAAATTAGAATACCGGGGTGTAGAGTAATCCAATTTGTTGTACTACATTTTAGAAGTCACTCATACTGTTGCAAGTCATCTTCCATAGATCAGCGCTACAGGTCTTTGTCTAGGTCTCTCCAAGTCTTTAAGCATTGCATTATATTTCGGGATGGACCCACGTTTAATGGTTTGAGACTTCTACAAGTGAGGACATAGGTTTATCGGGAGGCGTTTCATTAAGGGCCAGAAGGTGTTTGACCTGGAAATTTTCCGTGATTGGCAAACAATCATGGCATGAATTTTGGCCATAGAACTGGTGCCAGTGCCATGATATTTACATCTATGCACTAGAATGGGCAATTTTAGCGCGGGAAGGGTGGAGCGCGGAAAGTGAGGGTGGAGCGGGGGAAAGCTGTCGCCCTAGATCGGGGTGAAAGATGAAGACACCGTTGCAGATGTGTAGTGTACGCAGTGTAGTTGTTTAAGTGATGTTTCTCTCTGATGGCCTCGCTAGTTTGTGACATATTGAACACTGCTACTCATGAATTTCTACAAAAATTCAGTTTGGTAACTAAAATAGAAGAAAAGAAATCAAGACGACCTTGCTGGACTTTTTTCATTTAATATTGTCCATTTTTTGCCTTTACGTAAGGTCAGAGCAGAATGAAGGGTATTTGATGTACCAAAAAGCACAGCATAAGAGTACTTAATACTCTTAAGCACAGCCCATTGATTGTGACCCCTGGTCCCTCCTTTGTTAACTGACAAGACATTTAGATTCAATATGTGCTAAAATCACAGACGTGGATCCAGAATTTAACAGAAGGGGACCGAACTTTTGAGATACTAGTCCGTACAAGCGAGAGTTGAAGGAGTATGGGGATCTTCATTCAGGAATAATTAAAAGACATGCTGATTGTAAGATGCCCTGACATCTGTCAATAAAAGTGAGTAGTTGCCAAACAGCCAAAGGGGGAGGGAGGATGCATTCTAATAACAGCAATGGTATATCCAACCAGGATAGAAGTCGTAGATTTTCCGACCACTTCCTGGTCGACAGTCAGGAAATGCTCATCAAAATGGACATTTTCCTGTTTAAAATGGTGAAAACTCTTAGTCAAAATTCAATATTTCACGGGTTAACTTGAACCCCAGAGTTTTGGTTAAATTTAATCAGGGTGTTGTCAAAGTTTGGTGCAGACAAGTAACCCATTCGGTCCGTTCCTAAAGAAAAATTAAAGTTTGGAAATTGATAATCCTTCAGGTTTCTCACAGGTCAAACCGAAAGTGAGACTGAACAACCAGGGGCGGATGTGGGTCCGGGGGTCCACCCTTTTTTAGCAATTAAAAATATTTTACTGGGATTTTGTGTTCTTCTCTTCACAAACTTTTGTAAACCAGCAAAATTTTTCGTAAATCCTTTGCAAACTATCAAAATTTTCCTTCAGTACTACTTTTTTTTAATACCATCCCAAACGTATTTGCTCAAAGGTACGAATACTGGTTTTACAACAATTCTATTGCAAAATTTTGGCGCTCTTCTCGCATAATTGCCACCGTTTACACCTCATGTGTGATGACCATTATTAGGAAGATAATGCATGGAATTATTCCAGCCAGAACTTTTTTCCGGAAACAAGAGGTACAAGTGCTGAAGTGCAACCTTAAGCTTGCAGCCGTCAAGAGGTGATTAAGTGGCAATCTTATATTATGAGCAACATTTGTAACGTGATGTAGGCCTACATGATTTTGAAGTATATACTCACTAGTACGCAAGCTTTGTTATACCTTTACTCCCCTCTCGGTCATTCACCATTGGAAGCTGTACCCCCTTTGTTATACGTTTACTCCTCTCTCGGTCATTTCCTATTGGAAGCTGTTCATTTGGATTCTAGTTCAAAGTTAGTAGAACTACGATTTTTGTGAAGTACTTAGTGTGCTCTCCTGTAGTGCAATTTGGATGTCAGGCAAACATTATAAGCATCATACTAAGGTCCCCGTTTTATAATTACCCCAGAGTTTCCATGAGGCCAATGCCGGCCAAGTCTCATGGTACCAGCATTGGAGGGGTACCATGCCACAGCCAAAATATCACTAAATAATGGTAAATCTTAACATGTAATCAGTTAAAAGCTTTGACAAAGATAGAATCATTATATTTAGCATCTAGGCCATCTTACATAAACAAAAATATCTGAAGAGGAGGATTTTCATCCCTTCCACTTTAATACCACACCCTTCCTTTACACCCAAAAATAAGAACAATTTACTAAAGTATGAGAACTTTTCAGCATAGACCAGACTGAATCTTTGCCAAAGGCAGCATCATTTTTCATCTTGACCGTCATTTGGTAAAACGATCTATCTTGAAAAACAACCTTTAGAGAAAAACTATTTTGAAGTTGAACTGTATGACGTTTCTGCATTTGCAGGTACATGAGTAAATAGCCTTGCCGATCATTACAGGCGAGGATATAACGTATAATTCTCTTGTTTCCAAAGCACAATGGTCAATATTATAAAAGTTACAACACTTTTTGTGAAGTTAGACTTTTTGGCCTCGTTTCTGTGTTATGGAAAAACAATCCATCTCCAAGATAGTCTTTTCTGCCATGGTAAGAGCAAAACAAGTTGCTCATACTTCTGGCATAAAACACGTTATCCTTGTTATATACTATATAAAATGCAAAACTCCTTGCTAAGAAGTTATTGTCTTTGAACGGTCTAACGGCGAGATAGCCCGTAATATATGTATCATATTTTAAGATAAAATGGTCTAACTTGAAGATAGACCATTCTACCATCAAACAGTGTTCAGTGAAACATTGACACGTCTGCTGGGTCAAAAGTAACATAAGTTGAAGTTAACTCATTTTACCATCACAAAGCTGTAGTAACATGTGTTTATCTCACAGATAGGCTGTTCTACCATATAAATTTAACTAAAATGGTTAAAAACCGGTGAGATAGCCCATATTATCTCGGAAACGGTACGTCATAGAGACTCGACTGTACCACCATTCGAAAACGCGCCTTTAATTCCATAAGACACCATGCTTATCTCAAAAAGTCCAAAATTTCGAGTTAGACTGTCTGACTGTATGACCATTACACGGCCGATCTAAGCTACCTTCGAGGAACAAAACTCTCAAAGTGGAGGCCCCCTCCTGTTAGACACTCCTTCCGGAGGGCACCCCCTCACTAGGTGACAAAGGAAAAGTCCAGCTTCCTGGGTTTATCTGGGTGTGACTTCGACATCATCTTCTGTGGTGCCCCCAAAGTTGCTGACTCTGTTTCTGGATGAGACATAATTACAACAATTTTAATGTCTGTGATATACGTTTGTAAGAGTCACCGGCTTGCACAATTTTTTTTTTCTAAAGCCACCACTCCTTGCTATTAAATGTAATCACTACCCCATCATTATAGAACGATTGGCTATGCAAGCTCTCTCCTCATAGGCGTAATTTTCCAAAGGCCTGAAGGCAAAGAATCGTAAAACCGGTCATAGTAAGGGACTTGATAGAGTACAGATGGTACGGAGAGTGCATCCATCAAAGCGAGCTACTTTTTTCTTTTACAATGAGATAAGCCACAAGTATGATAATTGTGTTCAAAAGATTACGTGAGACGGAGAAGCCGATAACCCATCCATATTAAGAGCTGGCCAAATCTTTTTCAAAGATTGGTATTCAAGCTGGAATATATAAGGTATATAAGGTTGAATACCAGAATAAACTCTTCCATAAGTTACATTTCAATTGGTACTGTTATGGTGTCAGTGCCATAATGTCACGCTGGTTGGTTCCGACACAGTCGGTGAGTTAATAATTCTAAGAGAAACAATTTTTTTTGTCGTTTTATGTTGAATATGCAGATGCTTTACTAAATGCTTTCTTTGTTTTGATTTCAGTAAACCGTACCTTCGACCGGAATAAACTTTGGTCTTGTTTATGTTAGAGAAGAACGTGTGTTACGCCCCCTACTCCCCATCTCTCTATGTGGGCCCGCTTAGAGTTCTCGTTCTGAACTTTGGCACCCCTACAGGTACTGTTACCATACCTGATGTGGCTTCAGAAGTTGTAATTGTGAGGAACTCTTCTTGGGCGATCCAATCCTTTATGTTCAAGAGTGTTCTCCCCCCCCCCCCATCCCCACTGAGCTACCGACTGCATGGTTAAGTGGTTAAAGCATCCGACTTGCAGCCGGAAGGTCTGTCTGGGGTTCGACTCCTGGCCGGGTCATACCGAAGACTTTAAAAATGGAACCTATTGCCATTGTGCTTGGTGCTTAGCATAAGCAATGGAGTAGGAAAAACAAGACAGTGAGCCACAACTGGAAAAAAGGCCGGCCGGCCGGACTTAAACTAATTGGTTAGGAACTGAGCCGTAAAACCTCATCTAACTCTAATTCTAACACTCAACACTGAACTATGGGATTGTTTAGGATGCTGATTAGCTCTTTTTCCGGGGTCGGATATCTGTCCACTTTAGATAATATACATATATATATATATATATATATATATATATATATATATATATATATATATATATATATATATATATATATTTATAAAAAGTGAATTAATGATAAGATTATAAAACAATAACTTCCATCTCAATCTATCCTTGGATCCCCGAAGGTTTAGCGTCCGTATATTGCACTAACTATATCAAATATTCGCAGGCTAGTGTCATTTGAGAATTAAATTCCAAAATGGCAACCAGATTCCAGTTGCTACTAGAACTGTTTTATCAAGACTCCTCTACAATAGAATAAATTGGGAAAAATGGTTCACTGAACCACCTCATACGAGCATTTATTACTGGAACGTAATAAAAAATGCCCGCCATTTGAAATTCAGAATTCTGGCTGAAAATGGTCGTGAAAATTGGCACCGTCCTATTTTGACTTCAGCAAACTGAATTTGATAAAAATTAGCAATAAAATCCATTTGATTGGCAAGACAATCCAGCTGGAGCCAACCGCTGTACTGCACACTATAACAACACCGACCCGACTCAATTACCAGCTTACGCTCCAAGTAGTAGGTGGCGCTCTTTTCCTTCGCCCTACCCACCTCAATCACACACCTAGCTTTACCAACTCAACAGGGTATCTCTGGTCCCTACTACACTACCAGGGCCATCGGAACCGGTGAAGGAGGGGTATGGGGGTTGTAAGTTCCCCCAGTATTTCCCAGTTTGAAGATTTTTTGCCTTTTAATGTCCAAGATTACCTGAGACAAAGTTAAAACTCGAGATTTAAATGTCTTAGCCTCCCACCTCCGCCCTACCCCTAAATCTTAGAAATCTTCCGACTGTATACCAAACCGCTGCTTTCATTTCTTTGTTTTAAACTTTATTTCGCACCCTTGACATAGAAAGAGATATGAGTGTAATCATGGCGTATGTGAAGCCTGTAAAATTTCCATGTCTCTCGTGCATTACATTACCAAAGGAAGAGATTTTACAGAAGAAAATTGGTTGTAAAAGTTTAAAGAATATCACAGCAACTGTTTTACTTTATGTGAGGCATGGATGTCACTGTTGCTTCAAGTTAACATTAGTTAGGAATACTTGAAAATACGATAACTTCGTTTGCTAGTATGTAGGGAACCAAAGAAATTGAATGCAAAGTTTTCCAAAAGGACTTTATAAGTTTCACTTTAACATATCAAAATTAAACTTAGCTCCTCTCGTCAAAGACAATCTTCAGACGCCCCTCATGCGGACCTCGAGCAGGTTCGGCGCAACCCGAACTGATTTTACCTTAAAAGTTATCTTCCACCAGAAAAGTAAGAACGTGGTAAAGCACAAAAACTCATACTGGTACTTCCAACAAGTATTTTGTGACCCCTCGGTGAGATGCGTACGGAGAGGACAAGAAAACAAGCTCCCTTTATTTGACTTTTGTCATATTTACTGCTGGTGAGGCCTTTATAACCAGGAAAGTCGTATGTAAGTGTTTTTCCCCAAATTTTCTAGGAGAAGTTTCCCAATTCGAAGACTTACACTCGTTTTTCAGGGCTCAATTAAATTACTTTGATTAAAAGGAAAGCAAAAAGGGGGAGGAAACAAGAGAAATTAAGATAACACTTGCAATGCTACATGAGATAAATTGTACTAAAATGTCTTTTAAAATGCTATTTTTCGGCATACTTCGCTTGCACTAATTGTATGGTGGTTGTCTGATTTTTTATAATCTATACAAAAGCTTGAGTGGAATTATTTTCCTGAAGTCCCTTACTACCCCTGCTGTCACCCATCCTACTCGCCCCCCCCCCCATCCTTCATCATCAAAGAGATGGGCATTAGTTTGAGTGATGGTTTAGGTTTCGAAACCTACATGAGCTGATGAGCTGTTTAAAAATTAAGCAAACTATTCTAAGTAAAAAGAAAGTGAAAGAAAGGAGACGAGAAAAATAAGGAGGGGATTGAAAAATAAATGAAGAGTTATATGAGAAGCACACGTGACTTATCAGCTTATAGGTCTTTTAAACTATATATCTTGACGCTCATTGCGATGATTGTCTTATGGTAGCCTGAATACACAGGCGTCGATCCTAGGGGGTATGGGGATTCTCCCTCCACTTTTTGAGCTGGGGTACAAAACACAAACTGTTCCCCATTTTTGGTGCATTATATATCATCAAAACGTTCCTTTATACAGTCCAGTTTTTGCTCTAAGTGAGGGCAGATTCTTCAACAAAAGCCTCAAAGTTTCGGCGCATTCCGCCCTCTAGCTGACGAGTATTGCTTACATTTATTCCACAATTCTGCTCCTTTTACCTACAGCCCTCCACTCTTATCGAGGAGTGTTTATCTTCGCTACGGTAAGCGACTCACGGGGAGAGTTTGATCATCATTTACCAGAAAAGGTGGACAGAACTCAACGCATTTTATTCCTCACCTCATCGACCAATCGCCTGCATTACATAGCACTCAGTGAGGGAAGACTTTTCAACTAAAGACAAAATAAATGTTAAGCACCCTGCTCGGTGTAGTTTTATTTTCTCCCACAGTTTTGTTCCATGTAGCTAAGAGGAACAAACCCTAAACCTTTTGGCGAGGTTTGCATTCTTTATAATTTTCACAAGTCAGATTATCTGGAAAGATACTAAATCAGCACTAAACTTGCTAAGTCAAATAGGTTTCATAGAGGTGTTTCACCGACGTCACGCGATCGTGCGTCTCTTTGGTTGTTAGACATTTTTCCTGCCAAACGTCCATTGTGTCACACTAGTATCTATGGTCATACAGTGCGCGTGTGCTGTATATACGCTTACTGCGCGTGTGCTGTGCCTGGCACTGCCGGCAATAGACCCTTTTCCAAATAGCAGTTACAAAGGATTGTGGGATTGGATTTTGGTGTGCGTCGTTTTTGGCCACAGTAGAATGCCATTGAGAAAAACGCCCCACTTCAAAAGTGTATCCCACAATCCTTTGTGACTGCTATATGGAAAAGGGTCTATAGACGAGTTGGGAAATGTTTCCACACAATGAAATATGGGAATGGGTCAAAGGTGAAGTGTACCACGCTTTCAGTGTCCCAGCGCGGGTGGTGAATGCTGAGCATGCAGAGGGGGCTAAACACGTTGCCCGTTGTCATGGTACATTTGACCTTGTGACCCGACCGGAAGTACCGAATTTCCCAACACGTCTATGCCAATCGCGTGACTTCACATGAAATACCTCTGTGTAAATACGTTGTGCGTAATAAGCTCTGTCATGGAATGGTATTGCATAAGCTTTTCTACCAATCCCCTCCTCACCCCCGGTCGCCACCCTTTCCGTAAGCGGTCACCCCTGTTGGGGCTTCATGTTGCTCCATGCTTCCTCCCCTTTGAAGAGCTTGGTCACCTGCAGCATAGGGTAAATTCTGGCACCGCGCCTGGTTTCCTTTCAACCATTGGCGTAGGAGCCCAAGTTGATTTGGGGAGGGGGGCTGTAACGACTTGTCCGAAAAACGTTACCCACAATTTCCGCAAGTTCCACGCGCGCTCAACTATATAGGCATACATTGCTTATCACAACGCATGTCAATTTCATACAATCATTTGCCGTGTTACTATCCTTCCATATTGATCATAGCTTGGGGGGAAGTCGTTACAATAATAGTGATAATAATTAGTGGCGTAGCCAGGATTTCTCCCCTGGGGAGGAGTCTGAGGGTTTTGAAAAATTAGGTGTCCTTACATGCAATCTTGTGCCACATACGCTACCTTTGAAGTAAAATCTGTGTTAAAAAAATTAGGTATTTTAGGTACTAAAAACAAATCGGCACCAGTGAGGGGGGAGCATGACCCAATGGCCCCCTAAATACACCACTGATAATCATATAATCATAATATAACTTTAACCATTAAAAAACTCACTCTAAATTAATACCGAATATATGGGTGCTGGTGCAATTCAAATCAGAACTTTATTTTAATTACCAAGAAAGTTTTTTTAAACTATTGATTACCTTTAGCTACATCAATTGTATTATTTTTCTTTCAGTAGGTGCCCGAAAAATTCTCAGCATATTGCCCGAATTTTCACAAAAATATTTGGTTAGGGGGCTGCAGTCCCCCTCCCCCCCCCCCCCTCGCCTCCTACTCCTATGCTTTCAGCCAATCATTATGGTTTTCGAACATTCGTTAAGAGCTGATTAATTATTCTCATATGAATAATACTTTTCCACTTCTGGTAATTCAACAGTCTCGCTTACTGTATAGCCTAAGGTAACCAATCCGCCATATTTAACGAGGGATCAGTATTCCTATTGGTCATTATTGTTAACATTGAAACGAGCAGAGACGAGTTGTGGAATAACCTTTAACCTCCCCCAAAATCCTACAAGATAAAGGAGTTAACATCTTTGGTTTATTTGTCATATTGGAAGTACATATCGCCTACTATACAAAAAGTTACCATTTCATGTGCGCTAAAATACAACTAAGTGTTATGAATACTTCATTGCAGGCTTATGATTTTAATTGCATTATAGTCTGTGCCATTTTTAGCAATAACAAGCAATTGATAAGCACCGCGGAGTGGTGATTTGTACATGTTTTACATAAATATAACTAAAGGATGTTATAATTACTAGGGTTATACTTTAGTTTTTGAGTAACAGTAACTTTTGATAATTTAACGATACAATTTTACAAGCAGTTGATGAAAGCTACCCAGTTTCAGGCGCGTATCCGGAGGGGGGGGGGCGAAGGGGGCAGCCGCCATCCACCTTGAGCATATTTTTGGTATTTTTTCCTTTTTACAATATTGTTAGTGTTTCCCCTGTTTGTATGAGGTAATGTATGAGGTAATAGACCTGGGAAGTGCCATTTCCAGCGATCTAGGAGGCATTTGGGGCCAAAATTTTCTTGCGCTTCGAGCCAACTCATGGTGGCGAGGAGCGCTGAGAGTCTGTCTATGGGCTTCGCCCCCCCCCCCCCTTGACAAAGCCCCTGTTCAGTTTAATACATCATTCGTTATTTCTGCTTGAACATTTCATACAAAAATTTCTTTTCAGATGGAACAACAGCTTTGGAACCCAGACTTGCCACACTTTCAGCTCCTTAGTTCTTTTCCTTGCTTCAGGGAATTCGATTTCATATTTTCGTAAAACCATTAGATCGACGGAACCGTGCATTTAGCAATATACAAGTACAGCGGGTAGTGGATCCCAGATCTGTATGGATGACATGCTGTATACACAAGTACAAAGTTTCTGTCCCTACCGATATTCAGGGACTTTCTGAGCTCTTTAAGACGTTGCTTCAGTGTTCGAAATTTGTTAAATGGGGCTTTCAAGCCAAAATTCTAGCTAATGTATCGCAATTACACCAAAATGTCAATTAACTCTTAAGTTAAGCGAGGCATCATGAGAACTTGTAAATCGGAAATTTACCTGAATCGGCCAGTAGCGGAGATAGGGAATTCTGTCAGAAGGGGCGAGAATTGCCGGTGCTTTGAAGTAGGTAGATAATCTATGCCTCTTTACGGTAAAAACCTCAAAAGGGCACAGACAGGCTATTTGAACCGTCAAAAGGGCGAACGAACCCTTGACTATATGGACGCTCCGCCACTGGACCGGGTCACATCTCGGTAGTCTGTAGTCATTCCTGATAGCGGAAATGTCCCGTCTATCAATGACAAAGAGATGGTGACCCCCTCTTAGCCTATTTCATCAGAAGTGGGCTTGCTACGTTTCAGAATTACTTCACTTATTATTCCAGCATTTACTTGGAACTACGTATCAACTTTAGGTCCTTATATCATTCGAAACCTTGTAAAAGTTCTCAACAGGCACCAGCTACCCTTCATATGACAGATAACGAGTAGGCATTGCACTTTATTTGCAAATTTGGGTGCAATGACCACTGAAATTTTGAGTTAGGTAGGCTTCTTAATAGGGAAGGGGTTTCCCCTCCTTTGACAATCCACTCAAAGTCTCATTTGTATACACCCGAAAGATTTAAAGTCCCCAAAACATCGGATATACCGATACAGTGGCGGTGGAAGCATTAATGTTTAAGGGGGGGGACGAGCGAACCAAAATCTGAACAAGTATTTGAAAAATGCGGGAAATTATGTGGTCGTCGTCTAAGACGGGGTGTGAGGAAGAGGTGTATTTACTGTCCTCATACATGCGATCTGATGTTAAATTTGTTATCTTTGGAAGTGAAATAGTTTTCGAGAATTTATGTTATATTATTTTTATTCGCCTCTAATTGCCACGCCCACCCGTCCCCCGCTACACCACCTGACCACTGAGCCCTAGGAAGGGTAACCATAAAAGATTATTACCATGGTGGGATTATTTTTATTTAGTAATGAGAAATGGAATCAATAAAAGACAAACAAAACTTTTCTTATGGTATAGACCATTCAGGCCTGTTCACACTGATAAAACTAGTCTGGGTTAGTGTTTACTCTCAACTTACTTAACCCTCACCCTCGCACCCAGGACCATATTATTGCTTAAAGTCATTTTGGAGTCAGTAGAAAGACATAAGGATTACAGTAATTGGAATGATAATAATTATCACAGCAACGAGGTGAGACTGGAAGCGTGCGGAACGCGTAAAATTTTTGATAGTTATCGAAAGATTTTCGAAAAGTTCTGATAGTATGAGAACGATATGAGATAGAAAATGATGAAAATATTCCCATCACTCATTTGAAAATGCACCTCAACCTACCCTATAGCTTAAGCGACCGAAAGGCTCGTTAAAAAACGTTCCCCATGCCCCCCCCCCCCGGTGCCGGAGCAACTGGTCATTATGAACATCCTACATATTTTTTTCTTCTGCAGTGGTCCCCAAATTTACTTGCACGTGAAAAGTCATTCTATATTCTGTAAAATAAGACAACTGCATGACGGAATAGATTCTTCCAACTCATTTTTCGATGAATATAAGTCGAAAATCACCAGACTTGTCTTGCAATACATTTAAATGTTTTACACAATGACTTTACAGAAGAGTTCATCAAAGACAACCTGAAAACAGTAAAGTTTCTGGCGGCCTAGAGCAGCTCGCCTAATTTTTTCCCAGGACAAGTCAGGCCAAATTGGTTTTTCAAAAAATTTTAAATATGTTTCAAAATGAAGGTTAGGGTTAGAATTAAGGTTAGGGTTAAGTGGATTGGGGTTATTTGGCCAGTTCTTTCATAACCCGGCGTTAGAATTACAAAAAAGGTTCAAAAAGCTGTCATTTTGGAATTAGAGGTGTGGCCTATTTCCAAGACGCTGATTGGTCCATTGCATGGGCGTCAATCCTGGGGGACAGGGGACATGTCCCCCCACATTTCGATGGGTGGGGGACACAATATCAAATGTCCCCCACACTTCGTAAAGAGTAGTGTCGTGGCGCTATTTGACTGGCTTTTTGAGTGGCATGTAGGTTTGTTGAAAGTGTCTCGATGCAGATTCTGAATGCACATTTTGTCAGTCAAATCTCATTTAATGAAAAATTTCGGCGCGCTTTGCGCGCATGGGTCACAGTTTGCTCTCCATCTCATGACCATTAAAAAGGTGATTATACAAGGAACTATTCTGATCACAGCACTTTCCGAAAACAGAGATACATCTCCAAACATCTGTATAGGGGCCCCGCATCAATATGGGATCCTTCAATCTAATCTGTGAGCATGATGTGGAAGGTGAAAACTTTAAAGCACGTTGTTGGCGTTATACATTTTAAAAAAAAAAACTTTTACCGAGCGCTTCGGGCGAAGCCATTATCGGTATGGATGGTGCATGCTAATACACTAACGAAGAAAAAGCTGAAACAATCTTGTCAGTCCTTCACACCTTTTGCTACACGTATCAGGGAGGTATAACATCACCTTACTGCGCCTATTCTCTCCCTCCTGCCGATTCTCCATTGCTGGAAGCTGTTCGTCTGGATTTCGTTCAGAATTAGTAAAAATACGATAGATGTAAAGTGCTTAGCATCATAATCTATATTACAATTTGAATGTCAGGTAATAAGCATTATACGCCATTGTCCCATTTATATAATTGATCAAGAGCTTCCAGGAGGTCCTATACAGGCATTTGCTAGCCTTAGATGCCCTTTTATAATGCACGATGAAGGAAAGGAAAATTTTCATAATAGTTCAAGAAAGTTTCTGTTGACTCAACGCAGGTATTTTTGCGGAAAAACTGCAAAAAAGTAGCCAAGGGGGGGGGGGTCAGGAAGGTTGTTGAAAACGTATTCCATCGGCGCCAAAAATAAACCAAAGATACTACCATTTTGCATCTAAGCAACCTTAAATTTACAAAATTTCTCAAAGGGGAGGGGGACACCCCTCCCCTTAGGCCCCCCAGGGCGACACCTTCATGTAGTGACAAAGGAAGGATTCCCACTGCTGTATACAAACGCAGGGGGCATAAAAAAGGTGCAATTTACGCGTCTCCACTGCAGTTAGTAAAAACATCCAGGCAGCCGGAAAATTAGAATTCACTAAATAATGGACATTTTCCAGCCATATAAGATCAGCTCCAAAAATATCCCAAAGATAGCACCATTTCGCACCTAAGCAACCTTAAATTAACAAAATTTTTCAAAGGGGACACCCCCTCCCCTTAGACCCCTCCCCCAGGACGACACCTTTATGTGGTGGCAAAGGAAGGATCACCACAGCTGTATACAAAACGCAGAGGGCATAACAAAGTGCAATTTACACGCCGCCACTCTGTTGGAAAAACATCCAGCCAGTCCGAATTGGGGGCCTTCATACCCCAAAACATATGACGTTAGCTACGGGCGTGGTTGGGGTCCATGATCTCTGACAATGATCAACGCTGCGAAGCGTGGTTTCAGCTATTTTTGGACATGATTTAAGTAACATCTTGAAGTAATTCCCTGGACTCCGTGTATTTCAACTAGCAGATCATCTATGATGGTCATGTTAACTTTGGAATCATTGGCGTAGACAGAGGGGAGGCAGGGGGTCATGCCCCCCCCCCTCATCGAACTCTGAAAAAAATTGTTAATGGAACACAAAAATTGGCTTCAAGTGATGCTAAATGTTGCACCAGATTCCATCTGAGGGTACTTCAATATTCAAAAAATTGCTCAAAGGGGAGGGGGTCATCCTTGAGACGGACTATTTGTGACACCTGAGACTTGCTGTCAATAAGTCTTACCGTCTTCTCGAAAAAAAAAAAGAACTGAAAATCTTCCTGTATAGTTCCATATTTAAATACACTATTTTATTCTGTATAACGCTGAGCGTTATGTTTAATGGTGTAAATAGATAACATCTTGTTTGGGTGGGTGCAAACAATATCCAATTTACTCGACGTATATTAATAAACTTGAAAGAATACAATTTTCATAATGGCGTTAGATGTTTCCGCGCGATTGCACTCCGCAAAGTGTTGGATAACTCAATTTTGTGCATTCTACTGCAGAGACCGCTTTCCCAACTCTGGTCGTACTTATACTGCACTGTACTCATGGATAGGATCGATAGTTAGAAGTCTATAGCATATCGCAAGTATGGTTTAGGTGGTATATAACATGCAATAAACATGTTTTCCAAATTAATGTTGTGTCAGAGTTGCCATTTTAAACCAAGGAAATTGCTAATTTGCATAGCATTTCTGGAAATTCTCGTGGTCTTGTCAGTGGGCGTACACTACTTTTCATTACAACACCTGATATTAAAACGTAAACTACATTTAAGAGAAACCTCGCAACTCCGCAGCAATGCTGATATCATTGAAGTGTATCACAACGCACTATCTCCAAATGTCGATCACCTGCAAGGTAAGATTTGCTTATCTTTTTTTTACTCAAATCCTTTTCCAATATCATTAAGATGATTTGTAGCCTACATCTATCTGTTGTAAGAACAAACCACGGTTGCCTGTAATTACATCACAAAAGTGTTCGTCTTGTGAAGATTTCTGTCGAAGCTTAGTAATTATACGGCACTATAGGGGAGAATGGGGCACACTGAAACATTTTTTACATTTTTTACATTTTCATAATAACACTCTTACTGGAATATGATACGGGCAAAATATTACACTGCCAAATAAAGACTATCATAGCACACAGTCAAATAAATGCACTAAAAATTAACAAGCCTTCCATTTTTTTGCAAAGATTTAATTTTTGTTCAGATGTGTCCACGTAAAGAGCGCATCGGGATACTCCCACAGACACGACATGTTACAAAAGATGAGTCCCTTCAAAAAAGTCAACCATTTCTCTAGCTCCACCAACAAGCCTTACATCACGAAGGCATGGACCAGGCGCCAGTCCAACCCACGTTTGGCTCCTGACCCTCTTGATTTCTTTATAATGATGGCCCGCACCTTTCAAATCCAAGTAATCCAGAAACAAAGTTCATTGTTAATACGTTACTTTGAAGTGCAGCCTCTTTGCCGACATGGTCTAAGATTCGGTAAAGATTTTACCTTAAACGACTGTTCATAAACGTTTTATTAATATAAGTTCTTTGTCTCCCTAAGATCTTGAAGGTCGTCTCCTTGACACATTGTTCAAGCTTAAAAAAACTTACAATTTTCACAACTTTCCGCATTAGTAGCAAGCATTGTCGTACGGAGCTTTTAAGGTGTCATGCAGATGTTGAGATATTATGTCACTTTCTCGACTTTTTTATCAGTAAAATATTCAGATATTGACATCCGAGATCTTTTTATCTCAATATTTTAGCGTAAAATATTGAAATATTACATAACAGGATCTCAATATCTTAATATCTTTACTGAACGATATTGAGATATTGACATCCAAGATCTTGTGTTCTCAATATTTTAGAGTGAAATATTGAAATATTACATTACAGGATCTCAATATCTTAATATCTTTATTGAAGGGTATTAAGATAATGACATCCAACGGCTCGTTTTTTTCAATATTTTACTGTAAAATATTGGAATATTACAATACAGGATCTTAATATCTTAATATTTTTTCTGAAGGATATTGAAGTATTGACATTCAACATCTCGTTATTTCAATATTTTATTGTAAAATATTGAAATATTACATTACAGGATATCAATATTTTAATATCTTTACTGAAACATATTGAGATATTGACATCCGAAATCTTGTGTTCTCAATATTTTAGTGTAAAATATTGCAATATTTCATTACAAGATCTCAATATCTTAATATCTTCACTGAAACATATTAAGATATTGACATCCAGCTTCTCGTTATTTCAATATTTTAGTGTAAAATATTGAAATAGGCTTACTACATTACATAATCTCAATATCTTGATATCTTTTCTGAAGGATATTGAGATATTGACATCAAACTTCTCATTATCTCAATATTTTAGTGTAAAATATTGAAATATTTCATAACAGGATTTCAGTATCTTTATATCTTCACTAAACGATATTGAGATATTGAAATTCAGCCTCTCGTTATGTCAATATTTTAGCGTAAAATATTGAAATATTTCATTACAGTATTTCAATATCTTAATAACCTTCTGAAAAGATATTAAAATGTTAAGAACCTTTGATGTAATATTTCAATATTTTACGCTAAAATATTGAGATGAAAAGATCTCAGATGTCAACATCTGAATATTTTACTGAACAAAGTCGAGAAAGTCACATAATATCTCAACATCTGCATGACACCTTAAAAGCTCCGTATTGTCGACACAGCAGGTTTTAAGAAATTCTTAATTGAAGTTATTTGAAATGAGGTTAACTGTGACGACAAATGACAAAAGGTTAAAGTTTTGAATTTTTCCTTGACGACTGGCAATGTTATGCCAATGGGTGAAATCATCATGATAAGTACTTGGGATGTAGCAGACGACACAAACTATTGTGTTCAGTACCAAAGCTCTTTCAGGTCTTAAAGAAGTTTTATGAGCAAGACAATAGGCAGCGTATGTCGGCAACCACCTAGTCTCAAAGGACATATAAATGTTGGACTTCCTTCACTAACAACTCCCTGTGTCGTAGCGATTTGTGTTGGGATTATCATCTAAAAATGGAGCGTATGAATTGTTCACAAGGAGAAGAAGAAATGAGGCAAACAACTTGTAAAATAGGGCCAGCTATCTGCGGAAACTTGGGCAATGAACTGTCACAATAAGCAAAAGTAAACGCAATAGAATGTTAGGCTACAGTCGCCTTGTTATTTTTTCATAGTTTGGTTTTGTACAGCGAAATAATACGATTGCTATCTTCATGGCCGCCGAAAGGGCAATAAGGGTCTACAAATAATCTGAGGCCGTGGTAATTTGTGGTCCTTAAATCAGCTCAAGTGAAAATGTATAGTTCCTTTAATGTATAGGAAAATATGGAGAAATTTGAAAGTCAAAAGAATGAACTTAAAATTGTATTACTTTACATATTTGTGATTTGGACAATTTCACATCAATTTGACAGGTATTCACGTTTATTTACTCAATTGAAGTGACATTTCTACACAATTTCTGTTGCATGGCTGTGTTGGTTGTAGCGTATCTGCGGAGGGGAGGGGTTCAAGGGATGAAGAGTGCCCTTCCCGGAACTTTGACGGAAATGGCCAGCTCAAACTTTCAGGGTGATTAAGGCAAAGTAGTGAAGGGAGGGAGAGGGGAACATAGAAGTAAATTTCAACAAACAAAGGAAAACATTGGAACTGTATTAGGGGGAATCTTACCATCATTTTCGACTGGCAGATGGGCATATGATTTGAAATATTAGGCTATTCCCGATAAGAGTCAGCCCTACCCTGCTCTTACTGAGCACAGATTGCGCCACTGAACAAGGAATTTCACTAAAACAAAATAAATGCCTCATTACTTGAAGTCTGGCCAACTTGAGACCTATATGTCGGTCTACTGAACCTAAACTTTGGATACCGCTTCTAGTTTCTGAGTCTTTGTTGCACGGATAAGTGATTCCAACCAAAGCTTCCATAAAAAAATCCTGGTTAGACCGTTGATTCAGATATGGTGTTCACCGGGAGCCTGTTCGGCTTAATCTACACAAAAACGCCGACTACTGAATGTTTGTAGGTAGGCCTATTTATGCCATGCGGGTGTACTGCCTATGCACTGTACGCTCTCCTTCGTAATTGCCCCTCCCTCCCCCCTCTCGTTCCTACAACCCAACTGGCCTGTGTTTATATTCCTCTCCCGAGCCCGCATAGGTTTCGGCGGTCCTGTCTGTATTTTTCAATGTGACACAAAAATTTCGGCACACTTCGCGCGCTGTGAAGTCTGCTTGGTCATACCCGAAATGCATAACCATTGCCTGATTTGGCCTACAGCATTATGCGAAATGCATAATGTGAACCACTTTGTCTGGGGCGGTGGGATACGACACAGTGAGTTTATCCTCGAAAATTACCAGCAAGTGTTTTCCCTCTAACATATAGTTTTTCCTCCGATGATAAAATTGCCTAAAAGTTCCTAAACTTTTGGCACCTGTATGAAAGTTTTTTTTTTTTTAAAACACAATCATCAAGCACTCGATACTTTCAATTTTCACACTTGGTACCAAGTGTACCATGACATGGAATGACAATTTATAAAAATTCTTCCCGTTCCAAATTAATTCCCGTCGCTCTTCTCGAACATGTCACTCATCTCATTCTCTCTACTGGCCCATATCGGGGCTTATATAAGTCTGAATAGAAAGACGAAAGCTCCGTTGTAAGATATGCATTTTACAACTTTAAAAACTGTAGTTCACTCCTTTTTATCGTTTTACTCTTTATTGTAATTGTTTAAAAGTTTAGTCTTTTGAATCCATAAGGATCCTGCAAGTTATTGCAGGATCCTTTTATATATAATATATAATATAAATATATAATATTGATTTGTTACCAGTAACTGTACTCTGAATATATATATATACATATATATATATATATATATATATATATATATATATATATATATATATCAGCCGCCAATTTAAGGAAAAGGGCGCTGTCAGCAGCTTAAGGCTGGGGCCCTAAACCTCTCCCCCAAGAAGGTGTGGGGGTTGAAGGAGGGAAGCGACCGAGTGAGGGAGCTTAGAGACTGAGCAGGGGGCTGTGGAAGATGGGTGTCCCCCTCCCAGCCACGAGAAATTTTCTGTTCTAATGCCCGAAAATCAAGTTTGTGAAGACGTTTTATGTATCATTTATTGATTGATTGATGTATTTATTTATGAAAGGTTTATTTGATAAATTGGCTTTGAGGCCCAAAATGTGGTAGGTATATTAAAAAGATATCACTTACATGCTGTAACACATACATTCACAAAATTGAAAGTGCAAAACAATAAACACGAAACTTATCTTCATAGACACACACGCACCCATACACAAGCATACGTGCGCACACACATTTTCGCTCACTTGAACGTATCCAACACGCTGTAACAGACACACATTAACATTATCTGATACGATGTGCACACACACACAGACATAAGCAAAAGTACAGTCAGAACATTCACGCATGGTTGATCCACCTATTCAATAAATATGAGGTGGCGTTGGGCGTCATGTAAAACCCTGGAGCAAAACAAAGCAACAACAATAAAGAAGAATATTACTACTAATGAATGTTGATTATATGTATTCATGAGTTCAATTATAGAAGTTAAGGGATTCATTTATGAATTGAAAGTATGGAATGTTCTATAGGTTTGTTGGTTTTGGTGCTACTTAAAAATTACACAAGCTGCATTCAAAACTACAAATTGCACTCAGAACGGCTTAGGGGATCAGTAAACTTTGTTATTCGATCCATAATTTACAGTTCAACTACTACGGAGCCTATAGTGAAACTAGAATGGACCAAGAGCTCACAAACGGTTGAAATGTTTAGTAATGGGTAGTGGATATGTGGAATTTTCGATGATGTTTAATTTATCAATGTTATGACCACTGCAACGTAATAGTCAAGCAACTTGACAGAGACCCGAAAAGAACACAAAATATCTATTTAACTGTTGTTATATACAAGAAAATGTTATGATTATTTGCCTGAGGGGCTGTAGTATGCATTGTTTGTCGGATGAATTTGTAAAGCTTTGTTTGTATTCGCGTTGTGTTCATTCACCTGGCATAACTCTGTTTAATGATATGTTAATTTACTAGCGTGAAGAACTATGATAAGTGTACTTTGCTATTGTTTAAGTTCTGCTGACGCATATCGAGCCTGCTTTAAAGACGACTGTTCAAGATGTGGCTAGGGCTCTCCTCCTTACACTCCGTACAAACCATGACTTGGACATAGCCGTCCTTTCGTTCCCTGAGTTCAGAATACTCCTTTGGACTATGTTTCGTTACTTTCCTGTGCCTGAGACAGAACTTCTCCCTGCTGTGTTCCTTCGCCTGTTTTGCTGATATTTCCCTTCATATTCCCTGTTCCTATACATTTCTGTTCCGGTCTCCGACACCTCACCGCATCCCCCCAGCCTCGGCCCGACGATCTTGGCTTGACATCCGCCTGTAAACTACTTAGGGACTCCATACCGCCTACCACAAGCCGATAGGCCTACCCGACGACCGGAGACGCCGTCTAGAGGGACTAGAGTCTACCTCCATGCGCGCCTAAGTTAAGTTGTATTCATTTGTAAGTACCGGCACCTTTTAATATGTTGTGAAATGTTATTTTGTTAAACTGTTTTCATGACCAGGTCCAGGGTTTCTCTTACATCTGAACTTCAGTCGTTAAAATCCATTTCGTTTCTAACTTGAACTTCGTAACATTGTGAAATTGCGAGCGATTACTTTCATTAACAAAATAATAATGATGATGATGATGATGATGATGATGATGATGATGATGATGATGATGATTATGATGCGACGACGACGACGACGACGATGATGTATGATCTGTGTCGGCCATCCCGATCAGAACAAACATTTCGTTCTCTAATCTTTTTTAGTTTCTCAACTGTCTCGAAGGAAATCTTAATGTAAATAATAATGGAATCACCATCATAGTCTAGTAAGCTTGACCCAATACCTACTCCTTTACTGAAGAAATCCATTAATGCTCTGTTACCATTAATATCAAATATTGCTAATTCGTCATTGCAAAATGGGCATTCTCCTTACTTGCTTAAACGGGCTCATATTAGACCCATCATAAAGAAACCGAGCCTGGATAATAGTGTCTTTAAGAATTACCGACCTGTCGCAAATGTTAAATTTCTGGCCCAAACTATTAAATGTGCATGTTCTCGGCAGATCCAAAGTTATCTTTCCCACAATACCCTCAATGGGTATGTTCAGAGTGCTTACATCATCATCATCATCGTCATCATCGTCATCATCGTCATCATCGTCATCATCGTCATCATCGTCATCATCGTCATCATCGTCATCATCGTCATCATCGTCATCATCGTCATCATCGTCATCATCGTCATCATCGTCATCATCGTCATCATCGTCATCATCGTCATCATCGTCATGATCATCGTCATGATCATCGTCATGATCATCGTCATCGTCATCGTCATCGTCATCGTCATCGTCATCGTCATCGTCATCGTCATCGTCATCGTCATCGTCATCGTCATCATCATCAACTTCGACGTCGTCGTCATCATTATTAATTATTATTATTATTATTATTATTATTATTATTATTATTATTATTATTATTATTATTATTATTATTATTATTATTATTATTATTATTATTATTATTATTATTATTATTATTATTATTATTATTATTATTATTATTATTATTATTATTATTATTATTATTATTATTATTATTATTATTATTATTATTATTATTATTATTATTATTATTATTATTATTATTATTATTATTATTATTATTATTATTATTATTATTATTATTATTATTATTATTATTATTATTATTATTATTATTATTATTATTATTATTATTATTATTATTATTATTATTATTATTATTATTATTATTATTATTATTATTATTATTATTATTATTATTATTATCCGCATGGATTCCACCTTAAGGCGACAGTTCATGCTAATTCAACAACATTAAGGCGACACTTGGAATTAAGGCGACACATAACTGTCGCCTTAAAGGAATAGGTACCATTTAGAAAAATAATTTTGTTGTCGCAAATAGGCTTAAATTGTTCATTTTGGTCTAATAAGTATGTCTACCAAATTTGGTTAGGGTGGGGTTAGGGGTAGGGTTAGGGTTAGGGTTAGAAAATTTGAATTTTTAGTGTGCAAGTCAATGTAACTGTCGCCCTAAGTTAGTATCCACGCTTATTATTATTATTATTATTATTATTATTATTATTATTATTATTATTATTATTATTATTATTATTATTATTATTATTATTATTATTATTATTATTATTATTATTATTATTATTATTATTATTATTATTAATATTATTATTATTATTATTATTATTATTATTATTATTTATTATTATTATTATTATTATTATTATTATTATTATTATTATTATTATTATTATTATTATTATTATTATTATTATTATTATTATTATTATTATTATTATTATTATTATTATTATTATTATTATTATTATTATTATTATTATTATTATTATTATTATTATTATTATTATTATTATTATTATTATTATTATTATTATTATTATTATTATTATTATTATTATTATTATTATTATTATTATTATTATTATTATTATTATTATTATTATTATTATTATTATTATTATTATTATTATTATTATTATTATTATTATTAATAATAATAATTAATTAATAATTTAGGAGTGTATACTCAGGTTCCTTATGTAATTTCGCCGGAATTTTTTGGAGAGTAGCAAACTTATAGATTTTTAAGAAGCTTAGGATCCACTAAGATAAAAAATGGATGTTTCAGATTTTTTCAATGACACGGTTGCCATGGTAACCATTAATTTTGAGTAAAATGCCATTAACATAAATAAAATGAATAAAAAATTATTTAAACATTTAGAATAAACAATTGATGAAATATAACCACTTAAATATAAAACAATGGAGTTTATAATGTATTTAAAACTGTGTTGTTATTTCTTGTTGCCATGGTAACGGAATTTATGCCGAAATAATGGATTTTTTGCTTTAAAAAAGGAAAAATGCAAAACCTTTCAACTAAATAATTACCAAAAATGTTGTGTAGCTGATATAAATGTAGTGTTTTGTAGGAAATTATGCATTTTAACCATTGGTTGCCATGGAAACAGTAAGTAACCTTGAACCTTCTTATGTTTTTCATGGAAAGTGTTGTTTAAATTCAGGTTTCTTGTGCATATAACTTGATATTTGTGTGAATTTTTTGGAGAATATCAAACCCCCACTTTTTGAATGTATGATAGATTTCCAAAAGAGCCTTATTTTGGCCTAAACTTTTGTCCAATCAGCGCTCAGTATCTGAAGTATTCTCTTTCACGTCCACAAAGGCACGTATAACTTAAAGTCACACGAGGCTTGGGGTACTTTCGTTCCGACCATAGCATGGAACCTATGGATATTACGGATTTATTACCGGATATACCTACCTCGCCCAAAGACACCACAGACTCTGCAGACGAGGAAATAGCTTGTGGTCAGAGAACACCTCCTCCAAAAACTTAACGGACAGAATTCTTCTAAAAGAAGAAAACTACGGGAAGGTCAGGCAACACCCTGATACACTCAGCAATATCCAGGCCGCAATTTCACAATGTTACGAAGTTCAAGTTAGAAACGAAATGAATTTTAACGACTGAAGTTCAGATGTAAGAGAAACCCAAGTCGAAAAAGATTTTAACGAATTTTTAAAGGCAGACTAATGAAGAAGAGAATAAGTATTCAGATTTCAAAGTAATGTAATTCAACCTTCTGGTCATGAAAACAGTTTAACAAAATAACATTTTACAACATATTAAAAGGTACCGGTACTTACAAATGAATACAACTTAACTTAGGCGCGCATGGGCGTAGACTCTAGTCCCTCTAGATGGCGTCTCCGGTCGTTGGGTACCAGAGCCGTATATTTAGATGCCCTGTACAAAATTTTGGCCACAATAGATAATAGGAACTTACCTAAGTTTGTCTTCTTGTACAACAAAATCTAAACATCTAAAACGCCAAACGTAGAGAATTTACCTCTTTAGGATTATAAGCCGAGATAGGCCTACGGCGTACGTTGCTGCTAGTTCAATTCTGTACACAGGCAGTTCTAACGTTATGGATATATAGTGCGTATACCTAAACGTACAGTCGTGTCGTGTAATGGAAGTGCATCAACTTTTCTTATTATACATATGGGTATATATGACCTATATGTCTGCACTAAATAACTTTAGAATTGCCTGCGGTTCTATGCACACCATATACTCATGGGCTCATTTGACTGGCTTTGAGAAGGCAAAATACACCCCTCTGCGAACTGTCTCATTGCAATTTCTTGATGGCATCCTTCATTTCCAAGCTGTTGAGATTTCCTTCTCTAGTGCCAGTACCAGGCGCGTAGCTGCAGGGGGGGGGGCAGATGTTTGCCAGGCCCCAGAAATTGTGTGTGTCCTAATAAAATATGCAAGATTAAGGACGGCGATCAATGCCGTGACCCCCATTCGATACCTAGGCCCCCCTAAATATTTCGTCCTAGCTACTCCCCTGGCCAGTACTGCTAAACTGCGAAGTCTCCAAGGCTGTATCATCCGAGTCCGGACGCGGACTCGATTCTGGATTCGAGTCCATTTTTCGATGGATTTTCGTTGGACTCGGAATTGGCCCGGAATGGGAGGTCCCGGAATCGGAACTAGCCCGGAATGGGCAGCAGCTGGACTCCGACTCGGAGTAAATTCCAGCCGAGTCCACAAAATTTAAACTTACACATATGTTACCTAGGGCCACAGTGTTATTGGTGCACAGTTCAACTTATGAATAGTCACATATATGTGAGTTTAATCGGTGAAAAACCCTGTTTTCGAATTACTGCACATTAAGCTTGCCATACACATACAGTTTGCTAAATAACAGGATGAGCCAGGGTATGACATTTACTCCTAAAATGCAACATAGTACACTCTTTTGTAGGAATGACGTCATTCTTCCACTCCGACTGATCAGAAATGATTGAAAAGTGTGATCACACTAACTAGCCTACAAGAGAAAGTTTTTTTCCTCATTTCCCTCTGTTCTTCCCCAACATTCTTCTATACAATAGGCCTACTCTATATATGACCTATTATGTTGCTTCCACCACCATAAATAGAACTGGTACTTCCACGGGTCATCCAAAATGGCATTTCCAGAATGTTAGAAATAATAAAACATATGAGTTTAACTTCTTACTGTACGTTTTATTGTAGTTATACTGCATAAATGTAGTCCTATTGGTTAAGGTGTTAGACTTGCGATCCAAGGATTTCTGGTTCGACTTCTGCCTGGGTCATTACGTTGGTTCCTCGGGCAAGATGCTTTGTCTCAATTGCCTCTCTCCAACCATGGGTTAAATGGGTACCAGTGAGGTTAGTTGTTATCGGGCGGGCCGCTAGAGGAGCTGCCGCACAGGCCGGGGATTGTCTCCGGGACGATTTATCGTTGAAAAGAGGTGATATTGTGCCGCTCCTTTGATTGGAATTGCCTAAACATTAGCGTATTAAAAATACAATAATTAAATGTTATTAAAAGTTATCACTACAAAAACGTTACACCTTTCATTGCTAGTCTACCGCAGTAGCCTACACTGAACACTGCTATACCCTCCAGAATTATATGGACTGTTAGTCAGCTAATCGATACAGCCTCATTCTAAGTTCAGTCCAGCAGCAGGCCATATTAAACACTGCAAGGAGTACGTGTGCCCTGGTCAGTGTTAGGGTATTTTTGTAGCAATTTTCTGTTGTTTATTAAGAATTACGGGATATATATGCATCCTTCGTATTGTCCCAATGACTTGTCAATGTGCTGGCACGTTTCCACTGAATGTGCGAAGTTGTGAGCTCCTCGTCATAGAAACCTTTGGTTTTCATGTTTCCATAGTAAAGGTATTATATTATTTGAAAGGGCACGTAGCCAAAGTATGTGTGAACAAATGATTTAAATGTTTTTGATTAGTCAGTCAAATTAGGTGAAAGTTCCAATCACATCTCGACAGAATAATGCCAAACTGGACAGCTTGTTCATCGCTTCCTGTGTAATAACACGTACTTCTTATGATCAAATGGTCGCCGGTGTACCTAACCACTAGGACCAGTAAATACGTTGATTTTCCAATTGCAACCCGTGTCCCTAAGCACCCACCTCCCCTACTGCATGTAGAAAAACGTACAGAGATGCTGAAAGGAAGTGTTTTCATGCAAAAGTTAAGTTTTCATATCGTAAAGACCTTATGCATATGATGTTACAGACACTGGCAGGACCTGGCCGCCGGCCTGGGGGAGGGGGTGTCCCCTCCCCTCTGAGAAATTTTCGAATATGTAAGTACCCTCAGATGCAATCTGGTGCAACATTTAGCAACATCTGAAGTCATTTTTTGTTCCATTACAAAAAATTGCTCTGCAAAGAATTAGGGGGGTATGCACCCTTGATCCGGCCCTGAACTGTCATTAGAAAAATTATGCTGAGCAAATCAAAGGTTGTCAGTAAATTGGTGTAGTTGTGTAGTCAGGCCCCTCTCGAGGGGTAGGCACTAGCCTATGCAGATTTTTGAGGGGGTGTTGGTGTAAATCAGTCACAAGAAAATGTCAAATTACCAAAAGTTTGCGTTATAACTGAACATGGTCAATAGTTTCGGCTTCAGAATGTTAATAAAGCCATGGGTTGAGCACTGGCATAATTAGAGGAAATGCTCTCCAGAACTCAGTGACGTGACCAAACTAGTGATATATCGGGATAAATTTTTTTGATAAAGAAATAGTCAATCTAAGGCTCATGGTGTATAGGAGTAAATTTTCAGGAAACCAGTGTAGGGTCTGGTTTTATGTAGTTGGTTGACTATACGTAGTAGTAAGCTATAGCGATTGTGCTATTGCTGACGTTTTTACAACACAGACTCCTTACGCGAACTCACCACGCTTCCAATCCATCGGAACACTGGTCGTACTATGCGTTTGTAACAATTTCATTTAAAGTGTCACAGCAACTTTAGCAAATTTCTTCCGAATACAAATACACTGAATAACGGGTTTTCAATGTTCATCGGAACATCAGTCGTATCGGAGGTGTGCAGTTTGTTTATCTGAAGAAACTCACATCATCAGTATTTTTCGTCTCTCTGGTCATACCGATGAGACATTTGTATTATCAAAGCTAATATAAAACCCCCTAAAAGATGCACTTTACTAGGAAGATAACCTATCAAGGTTTACCTGCAGTCGAGAAAGTTCCTAAAACAGAAACATATCCTTCTGTAAATTCAGAAAACTTTCCACAAAGAATTAGCTCTACTTTATTTTCATTGGAAAAATAATTTTCCATCCAGTAAGCTTCTTTCACCGCAACTTTATCCTTTGTAAACCACTAATAGACGCAGTTTTGTGCTACGTAAATATCCATTCACCCGTGATATTTCTAACCGCTACTGGCACAAACTCGACATACATTACCCGAAAAGAAGCATTGAATCGTAACACTCTTTAATCATTGTATCAACTAAAGTACTGCTTTGGGAGGGGGTCTTATTGTTATCATGCAACCGATTTGTTTTTCTCTACTGCTAGCTATGCACCAGCTTATCGAAAGATACGAGAATACAGATTTCACGATTGGTTTACCAAATTTCTACGTGACATCTCGTTGGCATTCTATCGCCGACTTTACCCTACCGCTACTGATGAGACCTGGTACTTATCTTCCACGGTCGAAACGCGTCTAGCAATAGCATACTAGCTATGACTTACTACCAAGTAAGGTCACTCTATACCATTTAAACCAGACCCATACCTGGTTTCCTGATTTCCTATTTTCGTTACCATATCATGGTAACTTGAAGGTTGCAGAATGCATCATAAGTATCTTGTGTATATCCCGACATATCACTTCAGTCACGTCACTGAGTTCTGGAGAGCCGACCATTCTTTTTAATCAAAAAAAAAAATCAGAATTCTGTTGGGGTCATGGCCCCCGGGCCCCCCCCCCCCCCGGCTACGCCAATGGTTACAGAGTAGAAAGTGCTCCCTCGTTGGGAGGAAAAGCGCGTATCATTGCAAGTTACACCAACAAATTCAGACAGCTGATTTGTCAACCAATCGTATACGCGCGTGCCAAATCTACGCCGTTTGTGCACGTGTGCTTCATTGTTTTCCTCCAAACTGAAATCAATCCAGGTATTTAGGAAAATATCAATGTAATTCTTAAGTGTGGTTCTCCAGATATTAGCAAATGAAGTTATAACAGTTGCTAACTAAAGTGAACTTGAAGTATTCAAAAGTGAAGTCACCTCCTTCGTTTAGGCAAAAAGTCGAAAATGGCATAGGGACCACTGTTATTTTGGTGTCAGTCTGTTGGAGTGAAGAAGACCATTATAAATCAGAAATTGAATTCCAGCAACGACCTGACTGATTAACTGTACTTGTAAGAGAGTATGTAACCAAGTTGATGATGGACTACGTTCGTTGTCATGCAGCCTGCACTCAGGAAGAATTTGAAATTGCCCGGGATCGGAACCACCGAAATCCCAACTAGTTGGGGCTTGAATTGGGTGTACTTGGATACAGTCCTGGTATTCGCCCCGTGAGCTCTAGAGGTCCTTTGATGACATGAATGCAGTGGCGTAGGAACCGGGGGGCCAAGGGGGCCATGCCCCCCAATATGTTCTGAGGGGGGCCAAATGTCATTTTGCCCCCCCCCCAATAATTGCGACAGTTTACAGTTTCGTTTTACCCATTTTTGCTCTTAAGAGGACAATTTCTCTAATAAAAACCTAAAATTTTCGGCGCGCTACGCGCGCAGGAGAGATATTCTGGTTTCTTCAATAGTTTCATTCTACATCACTAGATAGCGCAAGTTCTTTCCCCCTTACCATACCACGTAGGAAAAGTACACAGTTTATGTAGAGGTCGTAAATTTCATCCCATATTGCAAAGCCTAGCTACTGTTTTCTTGTGTGTCATGCGGTACGGCCAGTTGGTGAAGGACTCACCGAGCAATATTCGGCTATTTCATCTGATAGTCAAGGTAGTTTCGATACAATGCATATTATCTCCTATACGGTCTAGAACCCCTACAGCTTTTCTTTCTTATTGTTTTTAATAATTACATAGGCCTATGTTTTGTTTTGTTTTTTTTTTTTTGTGAAAAATGACCCGAAAAATTTTCGCGCGCTTTGCAGTTTTACAGTTTAGATTCCGGAAAAAAAAACATTCAATCAACTCGGAACTTAGCTTCTCTAGTATATACAAGTTTTATGCAATATATGACACGAATGAAATGGAGGCTAGTACACATGCTTTCTTCAAATCCCACCTCACCAATACTCGACGGCATTGGGGCTGTCGGAGTTTCGGGTCGTTGGCCGTTCGCCGGGCAAATCGTGGGGCTACCTCTACTCAACTTAATAAGTTAATTGACTCTGGCTGTAGAAAATCTCAGTTCCAACTAATCCACTGAAATCCATGGGGGATAACTCAACGCTGAACAATTTTGAATGAAGTCGGATAGATTGTAACAGACTTAAAGTGTTAAACTCAAATCAAACTTTACAAAATTTGCACAACAAGGACACATCTTGATGGCTTCAAAAATCCTGGCAAGCGCCACTTCCGGTGATTTGGGATGTATTAAAATCTCAGATTTTCTCGGTACGCTCCGTCCACGCAAACCTGTGGTGGCGCTTTGCTTAGATAGTAAATGGGGTTCAAACTTCCAATCCTCGGACCCCAAGTCCAGGCCAGCTCAACTAATCTGTCCTCACAGAAATGTGTTTTATAAAAAAATCAAATCAAGCTTTACATTTTTTCACAAAAATTGCACATGTTGGTGGCTTCTATCAAGCCTGACAAGTGCCATTTCCGGCGGTCTGGGACGTGTTCAAATCTAAAGTTTTCTTGGTACGCTCCGCGCCAACCTATGGTGGCGCTCCGCTTAGATAGTAAACGGGAGTCACCCACACAAAATCTCCAGTTCTCCAGAGCCTCCTAAACAAAAACTCACTCCTGCATGGTGTTGTTTTGGTTCCTTTTGCTTTGAATACTTTTATTTTGCTCAAATTAAAATCGGAAGAATCACATTGAGCAAATGTGTTTTAGTGTGGGAAGGGGATTCAAGGTCGAGAAGTCACATCTGGTCTGCCCCCCCCCCCAATGTCAAACATCTTCCTACGCCGCTGGAATGTGACATTCTTTGCCAATAAGCATCAAGGAATCGGCCACAGCAGTTACAAAAATTGACCATTATGCAAGGTTATTTCTGTTTTACGCTCCCAGAATGAACAAATGCAGACCCATTACTTACAACATATTACTTATCGTATGCTTTCCTTTGTTTGTTGAAAATAGCACGGTTTGGGGACAGACAGCCGTAAAGCTGCATTCAGAATGACTCATTGGGGGCCTGTTGGATGGGGGGTAGGGCTTTCCCGCCGGCCACCTTTGGATATGTATCCAAGCTTCTGTGGTGTTTCATACTCTAGAGATTCATTTAGATGTTAAAGGGCAAATCTCCTCATCCCAGACAGTTCTAATTCTCCCTACCAGTCCCGACTAAGTTACTTGCCCCTCCCAAAATCCCCTTAACCTTCTCTTTGTGCAGACACAAACTATAGTTCATTGCTTAAAGGGGGTATCTTCTCATCCCAGACAGTTCCAGTTCGGGCCACGTAAGTTAGTTCTAGCCTCATAACTGTCTTTTGCCTCCCTTGTGCAGACACAAACATAGTTAATTGCTTAAGGCCATACCCTAATGAGTATACAAGGCCCTAATGTGTGATCAAAACACTCTGTGCATGTTGTGTAATACTATGAGCTGTTCTGCATCTTTTGAATTTTGTAACTCTGACATCAATCAAAGAGTAGTCACCGATTGAGACTTTTGCTTACCCCCAAGTAAAAGTCAAACCTGGGGTGATGCAAATCTGCCTTTTAAGGCCATTCGGTGAGCATACAAGGTCCTAATGTGTATTCAGAACACTCCCTGTAAATGCTGTATAATGTGAGGTACTCTGCACCCTTTGAATTGTCTGACTGTGATGTCAATCCAAGAGCAGTCACCAGTTGAGAATTGGGGTTTCCCCAACCTAAAATATACTTACGGTGATGAGTGTATGTCTTTAATTACGCTACTTTTCTTTTTTTCTGCCCATCAGGTCCTCAGGATAATAAAACTGAAGGTGTAATTATAACTGCTAATTCTAAGGTCGCTTCTGTGAAAAATGTCACAGTCTCATCATTAATAATGGCCGGCTGTCCCGTAGGTTGGCCACTACAAGTGATTCGCCATGATTCAGCAGGAATGCCCGCTGCACAAGTCTGTCGCAGAACCTCCCGAAACAAAGGCGGGCCATGGAAATGTGCAAAAGGATGGAGGCGTCTCCATGGTGATCCATACTGTATTGAAAATTCCACGTCATCAGCCATCGATCCCCACACGAGCTCTGGCGTAGAAAACTTTGCTCCGTCTGAAATCAAAACTCGACGTTTCGTAGCTGAAAACCTGACGGTTTTGTTTCATCAATTGCCAGGGACATCTGTTGAAGTATCACCGTCAGCTTTTCGTTCTGTTAGTGAAAATGAAACTTTCGACAGCCTGGATCAATATTACAAAGTCACCGTGATAATGCATCCATGTTTAAGACTAATAAATTTGTGGGAAGAAATGTCAACCTATTATGGATTAAATGTATCGTTTAAATCGTTTTTGAATGGTCGACTTTCTCCCTGGAAACCCTTACTTCTTTTCGACGAAATACATTTGAAAACACAAACGGAAATGCTTCTGGGTAACAGAGGACGGTTGTGGTCGAATCAGATTCTTGTGTTAGAAAGATGGAATGAAAGTCTTGCCGAGTTGGAGAAGTTAAGTTTAAGACCTGATGCCTCCCTGTTTCTAAGGGCAACGTCCTCCAATATTACAAAATGTAGCCGTATGTATTCACCGGAGTTATGGTTGGAAATGACGAATTCTTACGCAATGGATTTCTGTGTTTTGCAATATTCAACTCGTTTAAATGAAACCAACGTCATGCCGTCCCTTCGTCTAACAATGAAAGAACTTGCTTCTCGGTACCACAGTTGCAAACAAAATGTAACAAGCTTTAAGACATCGCCACTCTCAAACTTAACACAGCCGCTTTTAGTTTCACCCAACCTATGTACTATCCACACTTACTATCAACCGGCGTTTGATCAACCTAAAAAAGGTATGGAGAACCAACATGTACTAAGAGTGTGGGAGAAAGCATGGGTGGCCGCAGGATGGCGAACTCGTGTGGTAAACGAAACAGATGCAAAGCGTCATCCAGATTTTGAAGAACTGAAAGAGAAATTTCAGACTCTGCCCACTATCAACCCGGACAGGTATACTCTGGGCAACTTTTTGAGACATGTCGCTATGGCAGCCGTCGGTGGTGGTTGGATGTCAGATTATGACATGCTTCCTTTAAATTTCCCGCCTTGTTTAAAAATACCTTTCAACGGTTCCTACACAGTGTGGTCTGGATATGTGCCCGCTCTTGTATCCGCAAATGCAAATGATTACACACGAGTAGCGCACCTTATGGCAGACGTCGGTCTTCAATGGCGGGCCCGCCCAAAATTCTTTGTCAAATCAGGTTGGGGGGAACAAGTCTCTGACATGAGAACCCTGTCGGTCCTCGTCAAAGAGGGCTATGTCAAAAGTTTTGAGGTCATTATTGAGAGGGATGACTTTTCACACGGGGGATTAGCTTGCGACAAGTCTAAACGTCTTCTCGGAAAAAGGAACTCTGGGAATCCTCCGGAGGGTATGCCTTCGTTTCCCTGGGGAGTACATTTGTCACATGCTTTTATGAGAATAACAAAAGACAGAAACATAACCCTCTGGAAGGGTCAGGCTTGGAAGAAAGATAATTCGCCTTCCTTCCGTCCAACTTTCATGAAGTATGTGCATGACATTTACATACGTAAATGTAATGTCCTACAGCAAAGGGAGTTTGCATTGGACAGTAAACATAAATTAGTTGATCGAGATTAGTTTTATTCCCTTTAGCTAAAATGACATCTTTGCATAACCGTACGGGACTACAAGGGTAATTTGAAGGACTTTTGTCCGAAATAGCAACTTTTATGTCCCAACTTGAGGGGGCTGCAGCCCTCAGCCCTTCGTCTGTGTATCTTTGTAACTATAGTAGCCCTATAGATGTTGGTTTGACTAATTTTACAGTGTAACAATCAAAAGAATTAACTAAGTTTAGGTATCTTTTCTTTAGTACATTGATTCCAAACAGATTTTACCCAGGCTGACCAAAATCAGTGGTGACACATCAAGTCACAAATTAAATGTTAAACAAGCTTTGAACTGACGAGTACCTCCACAGGTCACTCTTTCGGCAAACCAAAAATCGTGAGACATATTGCCGTCAAGATGTGAAGAGGCAAGTGAGAACTTGTTAACTCTCGCATGAGACTTAGTATGGTCCCCAACATTTCTGTCATGATGTGTAAAAACCTAAATACTACCTATAAATTATTGATAAACACTTTCTAAAGATACCACTTTTGGGTGCGCTTTGTGCGCACTGTACCTAATTATTTCTATCCCTTCTAAATCATCCTCTTTCCCATCAAATTGAACTAACCACTCTAGTGGGGTTAACATAACTCCAGCAATATTTTTCGAAAACATTAACTTGGCATGTGAAGGGGTTTTAAACGTATTTTCAGACAAAATCATATGACACCCTTGACAAAATGTGGGGGAGCCTTGCCCCCTGGCCCCAATGGACGTGACGCCTCTGCCCTTTTTTGAGAATTCTGCATTCTGATTGGTTTAACATCAGCCTGTTATTACACAACACACAATTAGTATTTCTCATTTCAGTAGTATGAACAAAACACAAGCAAGAAGGACAAACAAGCCAGTTCAGAGTCAGTGGCGTAGCTACGGGGGGGGGGGCTAGGCTCCCCCAGATATTCGTCAGCCCCCCCCCTCCCAGATTTTTTGTTTCCGAATAAAATGTGTAAGAATTAAGAAAAAATAAATGTTTGAACCGAAATAAACTTTGAAGTATTTTCTTCAAAAAATAAATAAATAAAATGTGTAAGTGTGTGAAAAACACATTTAGTGCAAGTATGAAATCAACTTATAACTTTAAAATGCCTACTTTCACTAAAGTAGGTATATAATCTGCACTGTCGTTTAATTCTCATATAATTCACTTGGACGATGAAACGAACGTCCCGACGACAAATTCGGATGTGATATTGTCAGGTTTAGACCCTTTCTGCCTTTCGGATGGCTGGTTGATTTACTGAAAACATGGCAACCATACACTGAAGACCATTCTTATACACGACCATTCCTATACGATATCATACACAAAATATGCCATACGGTAAGGTACTGCGGTCGAATAATTCTTCTGTCCTTAACCTAACAAGTACGTCGTGTCTCTCTCCTTACCCATGACAAGTGCACTGTAGAACGATTGTTTTCGACAAGTCCTCTTTTTACTAGTTCTCACTGGCGTCCGGGCGGATTTGTAAAACTGCCAACAAGGTCCGGATTTCATGTGTCTCCCACATGATCCCTACTTCTGCTTTGCGGGTTAAATAGTTTGAAAGATTCACTGGTGGTATTATAGGTCTGACCAAGTAATATACCGATGACTTGAGTCCGTGAATAAATACAGCACCGTTTTGCATCTAGACACCATTGAAAACAGGAAAAATTTCCAAAGGGAAGGGGACACCCTTAGACCCCTACATCAGGACAGTGATCTATGTCCTCCTTGCTAGAAAATAAATATGGTAACCCTAGGTTGGAGACAAATGGCATGATGTAGGGGATATGTAATTGAGTAGTGGACATGTAGCCTATGGATAGGGTGATGGACATATGTAACAGAGGTATACATACTAGAAGGTGAATATGGGAGAATTGCAGGCAGAATAAATGAAAAGGGATGCATAACTCAGCATGATACTTGTATTATCTCAGCTCATATGATATCCACGGCCGTACACAGCGGGGGCTGCGGGCAATTACCCCCAGAAATTTTCAAAGTGCACCGTTTCCAACTTTGAGAATATACAGAGAAAACGCAGTAAAAACATAAGAAATAGCTGTGATCGTAATGGTAGACCTTAAACAATTTCAAATAGGCAGATCAATATTTTCATGCCTATATCTGTACACATCACTTATCATTTACAGCTCTATTAGGATGTATTTCTAGCCTACTTTTCTAAAATTCTCGCGCTACGCACGATTATGTATAATTACAATGTTGCTGTTGTTGTTATAGGTGGCTTCAATCATCAATGGCTTAAAAACGTTTTTCAACCGTGCCAGTTTAGTCATAAAAACGTTTAATAACCAATAACACTCCCTCCCCTCCCTTAAACCCTCCCCCACAACGGAGTTCAATGGTTGAGGTCATGCTTCACATCATATCCACGACTCTCTCAAAAAATGACTTTTGTTGCACTTAGTCACAAGTACTTTTCGTTTTCATTTTACAGCTGAAATCCCTCAAATATTGCACTATTTGCTATCTATAAGTCCTCCTGAAATTTCAAATTTTCACCAAGGGGGAGGGAGACACCCGTTCCCTTTAGTCCCCTCCCCCAGGCCACTGATCAGTAATGCCCACTTTTTGCTCCCTAGCAAAAAAGTATGTGTGCGGCCTTGTGTATAACCCTTTTTCGTGGATTGATTTTTTCCCATCATTTGAGAAATGGCAGACATGAAATTCGAATTTCAAGGCTGGGTACATGCAGCTTAAAACACGTGGGAAGTGCCGTTTCCGGCCATCTGGAGGATTTGTAAAGCCAAAAATTTTCTTGCACGCTCCGCACCAATGGATGGTGGCGCTCCGCTTAGATAGTCTCAAAGATATTACAAGCATAGATTCCAAACTTAAAATGGCGCGTTGACTCCCCGTGGAGGCCAATATATCGGGGCGGAAGTGCTGATCACTGTTCAGTCGTTTTGAAAACAAACAGGCAAATGAATGTCTTACAAAAGTATTAATACTCGTTATTTCGGAATGTTGTTGACTGAAGAAGTACTAAGCCTCAATAAATTCCACTTAAACAAGAATAACTTACTTCTTCAACGCGGCATTCCACGTATTTACACTTGAACATGAACGCACAATGACTGGTTTTGCAAGTTCATGGACATTCATTGGTCAGTTTCTATGGTATCTTCAAGTGACGCACTTTTATATGCGCGTTCAATTACTTACGCGCTCACAACGGGAAAGCAACTAGCGCGTTTGTTTCCAGAGCGCGCAGAACTGAGCGTCAAGTATTCCGGATAATACACAGAGAAATGTATTCTGCGCGTATGGAACGCGTTGTAAAAGTGCACCCGCGCTAACCTCTTTGAACAGTGGAATTTTCTGTAGCGCGTTCTTATTTTTGTACGCAGATTGCGGAATAGAACGGCGCGCCTGTCAAATTCACACTTCCGCCCCGACATATACGTCTCCATGAGGAGTCACTGAGCGTAACAGTGTAGGTATAGGAGTTTGGAATCTATGCTTATAATATCTTTGGATAGTCTTGACAAGCCTGACCCTCCCCGGTGCCGGCCCCCTCATTTGTTACCTAGGCCCCCTAAAAATTTTATCCTAGCTAAGCCCCTGTTCAGAGTTATTACCGCGCATGCACAGTGGTTTCAGGTCATAGGTCATGTGGGTACAGAATGCAGTTACAAGTGCCATTATAATTTACACGATTAAAGCTACATTATGCTAATTGTGCTTTCAGATACACTTACGAAATTTACGGGAAACTTACGGGAAAGACTTTTAACAAGATATTTCAGAGTTACTGTTGGGCACAGTCCACAATTTACGCACATGCATTATCATGTAGGCTACCCATATGACCAATGACCTGAAACCACCGTGCATGCGCAGTGATAACTCTGAAATGTCTTACTGATGATACTCAAGACTGACTGTCTACTGTTTCTAGGGCGACTAACCTTGCCAGAAACCTAGAACGTGATTAAAAACAGCAGTGCTGTTCGTATGTACGTGCATATAAGCATACTCAAATGAAACACGATAATGTAGCCTACCCTTTTCCAAAAAAGCAACAAGAGGCAATCCATGGAGTTGCAAAGGCTCAAATCCCCAAATTCTCTTCATACCTTGGGGTTAAAGAAATATCACTCTGTTTCATACTGTAACAAACCGTTATGCAAAAAATGGGTAAAAACTAATTTTAGCTCATTTGAACTTTGACCACTTGATTTTCAACATATGACGCCAACGATTGCGTATGCAAAAATTTAGGCAAATGTGACCCCTGACCTTCATTTTGACGTTTGATCCCACTCTTAGAGACCAAAAATCACTATTTTAAAAATGATCTCATCAGTCCTAACATGTGGTTTCATTACTATTTCTAACGTACTGGTTGCAAATAATCACACAAAACGCAACTTTTATAAACTTTGACCTATGACGTCACTAATTACGCATGCACGAGTTTTCATGGTCAGGTACCTACCCAGCAAGTTTAAACTTCACTTGACTAACGTTTTAGGAGGTGTACGCGACGTATTTTTTCCCAAACTTTAGATAAATTTGCCCTTTGACCTACAGTTTGACCTTTGACGCCATCTTAGTAAAGCAAGAAACACTATTTTAAAAGTTATCGTATCAGTCCTAGCATCAACCAATTGTAGCAACTTTGACCTTTAACCTATGACGTCATTAATTACGCATGCACGAGATTCCATCCCAGGTACCTATCCAGCAAGTTTGAACTTCATCGACATATAGTTTAGGAGGACACACACACGCTCACAGGGACCCACACACACACACACACACGGACACACACACACAGAGTCATGTCAATATTCTTGAGGTCGTTTGATTATCAGACGGAAAATTTGCTTGCAACAAATCGAATCTACTTCGAATATCTCGCAGTTCTAGGAATCTTCCGAAGGGAATGCCTTTGCTCCTCTGGGGAGTACATTTGTCACATGCGTTTATGAGCTTTTCAAAAACAGTAAACCTTACCCTCTGGCGGGGTTCTCTGTTTTGGAGAAGAAACTGCTTCGCCTTAAAACCCTCCTTCAAACTTTCATGAATTATGTGCACAACATACTTAAATTTTATGTCCCATAACAAAAAGACTTTCCCCTGCAATGTAAATGTAAAAGTAGCCAAGGAAAACGTTAATGTTGAACAAGACATTATTTTCACTTGTTCTAGTCAAAATGATATTTCTGTAAGTATAGTAAAAATGATATTTCTGTAAGTATAGTAAAAATGATATTTCTGTAAGTATAGTAAAAATGATATTTCTGTAAGTATAGTCAAATGATATTTCTGTAAGTATAGTCAAAATAACGTTATGTAAGTATAGTGAAAATGATATTTATTTAAGAAAAGCCAAACTGATATTTGTAAGTATAGTCAAAATGATATGTAAGTATAATGAAAATTATATTTACAAGTAAGTATAACTTGTGTTGTTTTCACTACTTTACGGCATTGTGATAATTTGAACAAGGTCATACTTTTGTCAACTGTATCACATTGATTCCAAACAACAAATGTGGTTATCATAGGCGTTAGAAGCTGTTCTTAGCCCGGGAGGTGTGGCCATCCTGGGGAAGGGTCGTCTAGGAAGAGAGATACACTCTCGTTTAACAAATGTTGCATATTTGAGCGTACTCAGTTTTGTTTGCATTTGATGCTAAGTTTTGTGCAGTTTTGAAAAAGCTTGATATATTATTGAAAAACGTTTTTATATTTTACAAATGGGACAAGAAAGGCGCTTTATACTTGAAAAGTGGAGAGAAAGCACTCTGTGATCTCCGCATTTTTGACCATGGATGAATGTCCCAGCCCCCGATACACACACACGTTCTACCATATGGTTCTCATCCAGCTTGGTCAGAGTAGGTAAGACATCAAGTAAGAGTTTTATCTAAGTTTTGCTAAGATAACCGGTGAGTACCTTCATTGGTTTCCCTTTCGTCAAGCTAAAATAGCAAGAAATTTCCCTGTCAGCATGTGAAGAGGTACTTATCACTTGCTCTCAGAATTACAGTCCCTTTCGGGAACTGTAATTTCGGGAGTTATAATTTTAACAGTCTTTGCTAGTTTGAATTTAAGGAATAAATCGCATTTGGCGGACTATTATTGGTGAATAAACCGACGGGACTCCAAATTTGGCAAAATATCGGACGAGGCAAAGCCGAGTCCGTTATTTTGCAAATTTGGAGTCGAGACGGTTTATGAGACAATAATAGTCCGACAAATGTGGTTTATTCCTATTCTACCACCGAAAATGTGTGAAAAACTTCATTTTTATCAGTGTATACGTTTACTGACCGTATGTTGTGGAATAACAGGTCAGTGTTTAACCAATCAGAATGCAGGATTCTCAATAACGGATGGCTAGAGGTGGTAGAATTAATGATAAAAGTAGCGTAGCTAGACATTTTTTTGGTTGTTAAAGAGCTCAAAGTTTCTCGACAGATTACTATCTTCAAATAACAATTATGCTACTAATTCATTTGTAACAGAGGGTGTCGTTTTTGCTTTGCAAGCGTTTGAGAGAGTTTGGCTTAAAACTTTAGTGCCGTCTTCAGTCTTGGGTAATAAAGTTAGAAAATTAAACCTCCCTGGGATATTTTAAGAAAAAGTTGGAGCTTAAAGGTAAAATGCAGTCACCTCAGTCAGAGTGAGTGTGCCCGGTCACTCTAGTTCATAATTGGCCTATTTTGATCATGTGACAATATTTTTGTTAGTGAATTGTGAAATTCAAGGAGAATTTCTCCTTGCTTTACCTATTGTTGTTATAGTTATGTTCAAAATGTCTTCAGAGTTGCTCGTTATGCAATCAGAGGAGATTTGCAAGAGTTTGCTTATTTTTCAAAGAAAATTTTGGGGTGACTGCCTATTGCCTTTAAAAATACACATTGGTGCTATATGTTTAAATATTAAGGGTGCACTCAACCTATTAAAACAACTTTCTTATTACTGTCTGAAGGGTATACTTAAGATGCTGTTATTGTGGGTATTGTTCATACATAAGCATGACCATGGGCGTCAGTAGGAAAAAATGCCAGTGACAGCATTTTCATTAGGTTTGGCCGACGAGACCTTTTAACGTGAGCCCCGAGTGCGCGAAGGCAGTATCGGATCCTTTCATGGATTTGTCTTAAAAATAAAATGGCTTTTTATTTATTCTAGACTATTTCTAAGGACATTCCTGCTCCCCCCGTGTGTAATTTGATACACTAATATAATAATTTGGTAGACTGCAGTTTAAAATAAGACGCTGACCGAAAATCTTAGGTCCAGTGACAAAGCTCAGGAACCTCTGGGATATTTGCAAAACTGTGGTGATTAGAATGAAGCCTTCAATTGTTTACACACGGCATTAGCAATGGATTGGCCACAAAGAAAATCGATAAACTTCAAATTTAGATAGTAACTGAACTGAGCATCTGTCGCATAGATGTGGGGTGGTTGTTGGTCTGATGATGGATTGCAGGGGGGTAAATTGAATTTCCAAACAATTCCATCCAAGTTGTCGTACAGAAAGTAATAATGAGAAAATAGTACTGGTACTATGTTGATTTAGACTAATTAGACAACTATTTATATTGGTTGGGAGCGAAGCGCGCCGATTACAGAGGAAGCACCAGGATTTGCCCGACAGCCGACAGGGGGCCCAGGCTCCCCGACGCGGGGCAGCAACCAGAAGCCCGACAGCACAGTCGACGGGGGGGGGGGGGGAAGAAGAGGATTTGAAGAAAACCTTTATACTCTTCCATGTCATGGCAGGGCATGTTTTGCAAAATATCCCTATATATTTAAAGTGAAGAGTTGCGTGCTGATTAAATCTATGTATTTCCGAGAGCCTGAATTGTGAAACTGCAAAGCACGCGAAACGCCCGAAAATTTGTGGGAAGCCCTACACTAAAAAAAAAAAAAAATGTACTTATCAAGAGCAAAAGTAGATTGAACCAGGGAGGTGTTATTAGCTAAAAACACCTCCCTGATTGAACTGTCTAGATTTTACAGACGTCACGTGATCGCGCGTCTCTTTGGTTTTGAATGGCAGCTAATAACACCTCCTTGGTGTCACAGTAGTATCTATGGTTATGCCGTGCGCCAGTGGCGTAGCCACGGGGAGGGTTTTGGGGGTTGAAACCCCCCCATGACCCAACCTTGAAAAAAAGTAATTGCAAAAATCACATGATCACTATAAACTTTATTACATTTGAGGCACAAACATTGTACCATTTTGCATCTGGAGACTTAAAATAGCCGTTTTTTCTCCCTCCCCTTAGACCTTTCCCTCATGTTGTACTCCAAAACCCTCCCCATGACATAATCCTGGCTACGCTACTGCCGTGCGCGTGTGTTGTGAATACGCTTACCGCGCGTGTTCTGTGCCCGGCAATGCCGGGCAATCCCAATCGCGTGACGTCACATGAAATACCTCTATAGGGGATAATTTACTTTATATCGAGTTAACCTCGACTGCCTGATGAAATAGCCAACCTTCTGTCCGCGAGTCGCTTATATGGGCCGCACGACAGACACAAGAGTAGGACATTTGACTTACTTGCTGGAAAATGAACATTCTTTCCAGCCCTGTTGGAAAGAGTTTGTACTATTTAGTTTATGTAATGGAACCATGGAAGAAACTGGAATAAAAATTCTGGGGTTTCCTACTGAAGAAATTGCCCTCCTGAGAGGAAAAACAGGTAAATCGTCTGGGCGACTGGTCGCCGTCGGGGACTACTTGCTTTATCGTACCAACAAAGACTCCTCGACGAAATTAGAAATTCCTCGACGGACGGGGGGCAGACTTCCCCAACCGTGGTCCTCTGCCCCACCTAGCGCCACCCATGGCGCGGAAAAAAATACTGTGTATTTGGTTAAATTTCGGAAATGTGAATGCACAGCCTTTGTTTGCATACCCGACTTCAGTAAAGCCTGAATAGATTAACATGCCATTTGCCTAGTAGTTATTCAGCTGTACAAACTCTGACCAAATCCACCAGCAAGTCCTCGGGTAATGAGATGAACAAAGAACTGAAACATCTGCATTCTTTCCTCGTCGAGTCTTTCATCATGGAGGTGTAACACCTCCCTGCTTTGACCAAGCAATGCTTCTTGAAATTCCGTAAACTTTAGGCTAAGTTTCCAGTTGCCCTGAGAGCAACCATTCCACCTGCCGGACTGTTCTTTCGCTATTTATCTTTATGCATTCTATTTTATTTGATTTATATATTCAATTGATTAATATGATAACAACAAAAGCAAAATAAAAATAAACAAGCACTATAAAATTAACAGAGAATATATCACAATAAAATAAGAATTATTTTGCCACTTATAGCATAGCTATTAAGCAAAAGAAGCTAAAGGGCTAGAAAAAGTTACCTTTTTTAAAGCTGGCTCTTAATTTGCCCTTTAGTAAGAAAACTTACATAGAAAACAAACCGTAGAAAAACACAAGAAAATAATAAACAAGTACAAAAGAGGGTTAATAAACTTGCATATGACAACAGTACGGCAACATATCATCAAGTATTTTGAAGTTTTCTTTTGAATGTTGCTATAAGGACAAGCAGTTGCATATATTTAAAGGGATGGAATTCCATAATTTAACGCCACGCTCAACGAACATGAGACTACTTAACACGGGTTCTACACATACAATGCAACTGATCTTTTGCCCGAGTACTGTAAGAATGAAAGTCAGAATTACAGTTGAAAAGGTTTCAAAAAAATTTTGAAGAAGATCGTGATGATATAGATACAATATGCGTAACTGGTAAGTGTAAAGGTAAAAACTTAAGAGGATATGTGACTCCTTGAATACAGCTGCTGTGTGAGCCCGATACGACACGTTATAGATATTTCTGACTGCACGCTTTTGAAGCTTACGGAGGTTGCTAAGCGAAGTCATATGACGATTCCCCAAAGTAACAAGATCGCAACTTAAAGGCAGTAGGCAGTCACCCCAATCAGAGTGAGTGTGTCCTGTCACTCTTGTTCATGAATGGTCTATTTTGATCATGTGACAATATTTTTGTTAGTGAATTGTGAAATCCAAGGAGAATTTCTCCTTGCTTTACCTATTGTTTGTAATAGTTATGTTCAACATGTCTTCAGAGTTGCTGGTAATGCAATAAGAGGAGATTTGCAAGAGTTTGCTGATTTTTCAAAGAAAATTTTGGGGCGACTGCATATTGCCTTTAAGGAGGAAGAATGAGGGAACGATAGAGAATCAGGAGCTCATTTCTGGGTAAGGAGTGTTTAAGTCGATTTAGGGCTCCGTTCGCTCTTGCTACTTTGTTACTTACAAAGGAAATATGATATTTCCTTGAATCTAATTTGTAGTCAATGTGAGTTCCTAAAAGTAAGCATGGAGTGAAAGCGTAATTTAGATAAGTACTGTAAATAAATGAATCAGAAATTCTGTCATCAAATAGTAACAACTTAGTTTTAACTATGATTAAAGTTAACATATATTGCTGTTAACCAATTGAAAACATGCGAAAATTCACGAGTAACAACTGGTAGTACAGTGCATTATCAACAGAAGGATCTTGTAAATAAAGTCTTATCATCACCAAAATAATGTCAAGCCTAACACAGATGAGAATATATTGTCATTTATATATAAAAGAAACAGTATAGGTCCTAATATTGGACCTTGCAGAAAACCCATGGTACAGTGAAGTGTATAGTTACCGCCATTAAAGCAAACAAAATATAAACGATTTCTGAGCTAATTTTTAAACAAAAGCAATAGAACAATTTTTCCTCATATACCATACAAGGAAAGTTTACTTATTATTTCATTATTTCTTATTTTTATTATTTTATTATTTTACATGTATTCTTGGGTTTTTATCTTCTCTTCTATTCTTTTTTCGGTTTTCGACAGTTTTACTTTTAGATAAGGACGTAAGGAGCGGGGGCTGGGGGCTAAGTCCCCAGTAAAAAATGTGGTGGAGTAGAAGCATACTTCCACCCCCTCAGTTCAAGGACGAAACCCCTAATTTGTTCCCTCTGTAAAAAATGTCAAAAAGTTGCAGTAAATTTCCTCAAATTTGCTCAAATATTGCACCAAATTCCATCTAGGACCCTCAAATATTCCAAAATTTTCTAAAAGGGAGGGAACATCCCCTCTCCTTAGACTACTCACACACGCCGGGCAAGTATACCTTTGGAAGACCAATAAGCGACTTTTGCGATCATCGGTGGTTAAGGCTTCAGTGGTTTTACCAAATAAACTTTTCCTTGTTCACTCTTTTTTGGGAAGTTAATTGACAAGTGAAAATACAATAAAACAAATGTCATGGAGCAACTTACAACTTACGTTCCAGGCAATGATTTTAGAAGACATTTTCAGCAAAATAAATTTCTTAGTGCTCTACGTGCCAACTAATAATGGTTCTCCAATTAGATAGTGTGACATTTTATCGTTTTTCTTTATCACAAACTAAAAACTCCCGCCACCCCATCGAAGGCGCTGCATACGAGACTGAAAATAAATTGAATCATGACGACTCGAATAATGTTAATTCACATGATTAATGGTCGAATGACCCAGTAAACCTTTATCTTTACCCATTATCAAGAAATACAAACTTGACAAATATGGATAAATTTTGCAATAGTAAACACAAATTCATGAAAAATATAGGACATTTTTCAGATAGAAGGGATTATTTCGTCCATATTTAGAAATACTTCTTATTTCAACCATCTCGAGTTACACGTAATTTTTTTCGAAGATTGAAGACAGTATCTGCATGCTTTGTAAACTTTTTGGGTGGCACTCCCCGTGCCCCTATAGCTAGCTGCTAATGGGAGAAAGGGGTTCATTCTTGAGGCGAAGTACATACATAAGAGATCCCAAAGTACGTACATACAGGCAGTGACCAGTCTAGAAATTGATTTGGGTAGTGGTTCCTTAGCGGCTACCCTTTAAGAGATCACAATTGACGTCAGCCTTACCGATGTTGGGGCTGAAGTGAGAAAATTGACATTCCAAACGCGTTAGGTTAGATAGCAGGAAAACGCACTCTACAAAACAAATTTGCCACAGTAGTTTTACCTTAGACACCAGTATGTGAAGAAAATTTGGCATCTCTTAAAATAGAAATGGGTCATTAGGAATCTGCGTCTACCATGAGTGGGTCACCACTCAGGAGAAAAATTGGCATTCCAAACACTCCCACTCAGGAGAAAAATTGGCATTCCAAACACTCCCACTCAGGAGAAAAATTGGCATTCCAAAATCTCCAGATTGGACGAAATCCCATTTGAAGGGCGCATGAATTCATCACTAGAAGTTTGCGTCTACCATGTGTAAATCCCCAGTTGGCCTATCGCCTATGAGAGAAAATGTGACATCCAAATACTCTAGAATTACACTCAGGAAACTGCTTAAATAAATGGTATGGCTCCTCAAATATTCCTTGAGCCACATGAATGGACATCGCGGGTCATCACTTGAGAGACCTATGTAATATCAAAAAATTCTGTGGCAACTCTCTGGTAATATGTATTCAGAGCCGTAAATATACGGCTCTGTATGTATTGACTCCCATCCGCCCTCATCTCCAAAAGAAACAACGCTGTATTTCCTATGTTCGCATTGCGTCTATAATTAAGAAGTACGCCATCACTCCACAGTTGCGAACGAATTGAGGAAATTTGCAAGCACACGTTCTTTTCATATGGGCAAATTGGTAGCACCCTAGCCTTCACAACATCCATTTGAAACGATTTAAACTTGCTTCTAGATCAGTATTAAACCGTATTACTCCCTCACCAATAAATTCTGGCAATAGTTTCCCCTTACCAAAGTATAATTCATTTCATTTAATTCATTATATTAAATTCTTTTCATTTAAAGGAAAAATGGGGAGGGGATTAATGCAAGGATAGGTTTTGTGATGATAAATTAAGTAAAACATTCTAAACTGTCTTTAAAATGCTATTTTCGGCTCGCTTCAGGTGGATTTATCGTAGAATTGACCGGCCGGGGCATGCAACTAACTTTAGAAACTATCTGCCCCATTAACCAACCGGGCTACTGGGGATTTTGAGCCATAGTAGGCCTAGTCTATCGTGGACCAGGTAAGTAACCCAGGTGCGTAAACCAGGCTGAATTAGTCTGCGTTCTACCAATATGGTAATTGAAGTCTGGTGCGTTTCCAATGTCCCTTAACTAGTTCAATGTCTCATTCTTATGCCCAAAATTTTTGTAAATACCCAGAGCATCGGGAGTCGCGTCTGGCTTCAAATCAAAAGGTGGGCCCCACGTCGTCGAGCCATGGGAGGGGGAGCACTTCGCGCGCGTCACGTCAGCTTCGGGTCCTTTCGTTAATTTCAACTCCAACCCCTTCCATCCCTAAGTTTCAGAATATAAAATCTCCGGCTATGTTTTGACTTTTGAGATATAAACATGTTCTCTACTACAAACGCAATATATCACCAAATCAAAGCCAAAAGTTGCATTTCTTTTAAAAGGAGGGAACATAAAAAACATATGCAAATCTTATAGTAACATACAAGAACCTTACTTTCTCTTGTTGAACAAGAATGTGCGTTTCAGCTGATTGGCTGATGAAATACCCATACATTCCAAACCAAAAGAAATTTATGTTAAATTAGGCTATATTTCGGTATCCCAAACACCTGTAATATATTCCAGGCTGAAATGTAACCTTTTTGCCAGTTGAATTTTTCTGTTATATTTGCTAAAAATTTGATATAGATTAGACATGAGAGAATCAGAAAATTATGTGCTCCTTTGTTCTTGTGAAAGGGGGGTGTCCAGTAACTTCAAAATGGCCGCCATTTTGATCATTTTGGTTGATTTAGCTCAAAGAAAGGCTCTTTCGCTCCAACATTTGGGTTTAAAAACCTTTTTAGGATTGATCATGGTAAAATTAACAAATTGTCCCACTCTATTCTAAAAGTTCTCCCCAAAATCTTGATTGATGTTTTGTAGTGACTTATCTTTAATGTGGCCCATTTCACCGATAAAAGCCCATTTTGGCAATTTTAACTCTTGGGATCATATTTGAGGACCAAATTCTCTCAAAATAAGTAAAAATATTTGGACTCCTACATTCAAACCTATAAAAATGAAAGGTACTTTGTTTTTCGTCGGAAATTTGGCATCTGGGATCGTTTTTAGACCCAATTTTCCCTTCCGTTGAATAACTAAAGGTACTAATCTCCATCATTATTCAAAGTAAAATAGATTGTAAACTGACACACACAAATTTTAAAAATCTTAAAACTAGGCACATCTTCTATTGTTGTAGTCCCTAAAACCCCAATGTTTTTATTTTTAGTAAAGAAAATACAGGTTTTGGCACAACATGACAATTTTGAGCAGTGATGATCTCTTTTAGAGCCATTCGAGATTTTCGCACCTTCAAGATGAAATTAATAGTCAAGTGCCTCGCAGAAAAAGTTAAGAATCACAAATCACAACGGACATTACATAATTGAACCCCAAATATTGCAATTTCTTCATTTTTTATCGAAAAATATGGGTGTAGGGCATTTTTGAGCTGTGACATCTCTGAAACTAGTGCATCACAAGATGTCATGTTCATGGAACGGGCGGCCTAAAACCAAGACCCAAATACTGCAATATATTCCTTTTTTCCTTTGGGTTTATGGGGCACTTTTGAGCAGAATTAGCGTACCTCAGAAAGTATCACACAAGAGAGTGGCGTAGCTAGATATTTTTTGTTGGGGAGGGGGGAGCAAAAAATTTCCGACAGATTATTATCTTGAAGTAATGATGTACTATCTAAGCTTAGCGCCACCATCATCTGGCGTATAGCGCGCGGAAAAAATTAGATTAAAATATCTCCGAGATTGCCTTAAATGACACTTCCAGGCCTTGTCAGTAACCATTTCGATTTTTAATTCTGCTTAAAAACGTAAGAAGTGTTGAAGGACTAAGTAAACCCCTAAGAATATAATTTTAGCTAATTTCCGTTGTACGAATTTTTAATTTAAGGTGGTAAAAATTTCCGACAGAGACTAGAAATTTCCCACAGAGGCCTTCGGAGGTTTTGTGGGGGCGACTGCCCCTTAGCTGCCCCCCTCTAGCCACGCCACTGACACAAGATACTCTTTCATAGAGTGGGCGCTCCCTATAGTGCCTGAGTAGTACACAGTAAGAATATTGACTCGCAACTGAGCCGGAAAGGGCATCAGAATAGAGAAATATTGCGATTTCTTCATTTTCCATGAAGTACAGGTTTTGGGCATTTTTGAGCAGTAACATCTCTATAAGTACCACACGAGACGCTCTCGTCTTCGAGGAACATGTAGCCTTAGTGCCTTAGTGGTGCACAGAAAATATTTGGACTTCGCAAATGAGCCTTTGCCTTCTTGGAACTTTGAATCACCCCGGGAAGCGCAATTTTTTTCCTACGAGGTTATGGGCAAATCATGCCAATGGACCAATCAGCTTCTTGGAAATAGGCCACACCCCTAATTCCATAAAGACAGCTGTCCGACCCTTTTATTGTATTTCTGACTCCGGATTATGAAAGAACTTGCCAAATAACCCTTAATCCTTTTTTACCCTAAAATTAACCTTAACCATGATTTTCAAACAAATTTGAAAATTTTGAAAGTCAAATTTGCCCATAACCTCGTGGGAAAAAATGAGGCGCGGGAAAAAATGAGGCGCCCGGGAATTAGCCAAAATGATCGAAATGGCTGCCATGTTGAAGTTGCTGGCTAGGGAAGCAGGGTTCTCCACTGGTCTGTTTTCTGTCCGGGGGCTCTTGTGATCGCCGTCCTGGGGGTCTAAGGGGAGGGGGTGTCCCCCTCCCCTTTGGGAAAATTTTGACAATTTAGGCGGGTTTAGATCGCAAATGGTGCAATCTACTTCCTTGTTCTTAGCCTTCCCTATGTGTTCAGATCTGGGCATTTTGTGGTCATTTTCTTTTTGCAGATTGCCTTTTCTAAATATCTTTGACTTTACTTGCAGATCTGAAGCTCCAGTTTCCACTTGGACGTATTCAAGAATAAAGTAGTTCACTTAAATTTAACTGAAATTTCGGGTGAAAATCGGGAAACCTAGGGGACAGTTCAATTGAATAGTTTCGTTTAGTGTATGAGTTTGATGGTAACGGATTCCTACTGTGGAAACATATATGAAAGAAATGCAGTAAGTGCATATTGAATGATATAAGAGCTCAGGTAAAAGTGAGCTGGGTTTGCGTCTCCGATGTTTAATTATACATTGCTTGTTATGAGTATTTGAAATCAAATATAAAAGGCAAACATATGACTAGGTTGTGGTGTTTGTGATTGAGTGTACAGACAACTTCTTGACCGGGCGGGTCAATTTTCTGTGCGGGCGGCAAAGTTTTGTCCGGGCGCTAAAGTAGTGTGGCAGATTTTGTACGGGCGGGCCCCGGACAATACAGCTAGTGGAGAACACTGGGGAGTAGTGGCTACCTCCTTGCACATGATAAAAAGAATGTTGCCAAAAAAATGGCGCACATACTTTCTGATGGCTACTGTTCATTACATCATATTTTTTAGCAATATAGCTGAAAATATGCAACAACCCCAAATTTATCAGACATATCCCTGATTTGACCTTTGTCCGGAAAATCGGTTAATGTTTACATGGCAATTGCACGCTAATGACGTAATATGTAAACATGTATCCTACTCACAGCATCTATCATATCGTACAAGTACGTACGGTACGCAAGCCCGAGGATCGTAGTACTGTAATATTGTCAAGTCAATCGTCACATCGTATGGTGTAGTCTGCCACCGATTGTAGCTGATTTGTGTATTTTTGGCTCATGACAGCTTTGTTAAGTTGAGCAAACGTTTATGTACTGTAAAAAGATCATTTTCACAAAGGAGAACAGGTTAGTCGAAGTTTTGTGTTTATATTTTGGTCGTTTCTCAGATTTGAAATTGAAGGATGCCCTTAGTACCTTACCCAAGTTACTGTACTGTGGCCTGCAGCCTACGCTAGACCTGAACACAGAACAGTTACAGTAAATGTTATTGTAAACAGGCTTCTTCTTAATAATAGGCCAGTGGAAAGTTAGTGGAACCGGTAAGTTTACAGTGGACCGATTCAATTGGCTTAGCAGAAATTAATTTAGGTTACAAGCCCAATGTTTATATTTTATAGGCTAGAAGGACAACCTCTGCAATAACTCAGCCTGCCCAAGTGGGTTATCAACTCTAGCCTGGCCTTAGTTCTGTCCACTCTTTTAAGGTTAACATTGATAAGTTCTTTACTGATAGTGGACAAATTTGATTGAAAAAATCTCTCTAGCTCTAATGTTAGTTAGTCGTCTCGTTGCTGATAATAGTGCACTTTACAGGCCTAGCCTATTAAATCCTTGAAGGATGCAGTTTTACTTCAGGAAGACCTACAGCGTAGGCTTTTAAGTTACAAAATTGGGCTATCACTTGGAGGCACAGAGGCAGTCAGTATGTTTAGGTTGTATTTCTAGAAGCCCCACACAAGTGGTGTTAATATTGATTAGAGGGCGCTTCTGGGAGTCGGATGTTTTCTTTTTTAGCTCTTTTTTAGTATTCGTAATTCTTAACATAACATAACAGGTTAAAGGGCAAAGGAGGGCTAAGGCCCCATTAGATGCCCTGAAGTCCAAACAACCATAACTGAAAACAAAGAACCAACCAATACCAAACGAGCCCAGCACAATTAGATTCTACCGCACTTATGGAAGAACTTGTCAATGTTAACCTTAAAGCAGTGCACAGATGTGGAGTTAACTACCCACTCAGGCAGACTATTCCACTCGTTAACAACTCTATGAGAAAAGCTGAACTTCCTAATGTCGAGCCTTGCAAAATTCTTAACCAGCTTCTTACAATGGCCTCGAACCCGAGAATTACATTGAACCTTTAAATAATTGCAAGAGGACAAAGGATTCCTTTCAAAGAGAAATTTGTACACCTGAAGCATGTCCCCCCTAATCCTTCTCAACTCCAGGGTGGTAAGCCCAAGATGCTTAAGTCTAACATGATAAGGTAGGTGTCTCACCTCGGGTATAAGGCGAGTGGCTCTCCTCTGAACTTGCTCTAAAAGAAGCTTGTCCTTTTCATAGAAGGGACTCCAAGCCTGGGCTGCATAGTCGAGGTGGGGTCTTACCAACTGCTTATACAGATTTAGTACAATTTCTTTACTAAAACTACTGAAATTCCTCTTGATCAATCCAAGCACCCTATTAGCCCTAGCAGCAGCAGCTGCACACTGTCTAGATGGCTTTAAATCACCTGTAATAACTACACCCAGATCCTTCTCAAAAGTCACATCACTCAGAATACTACCATTCATGTTATAATCATAGCTGAAATTTTTAGGACCAAAGTGAAGGACTTTGCACTTATCTGCATTAAAAGACATTTGCCAAGTCTGAGACCATGAAAATAACCTATCCAAGTCTTTTTGCAGTAATGAGGCATCATCCTTATCACTAACCTTCCTATAGAGCTTAGTATCATCAGCGAACTTACTAATACTAGATGTGAGAGAGCTATCAATATCATTGATGAAAATTAAGAAAAGAAGCGGGCCAAGAACAGAACCCTGTGGAACTCCACTTGTAACTTCTTTCCAAGAAGAGAAATTACCATTAACAACAACTCTCTGAGATCTACCATTGAGCCATGAATTTATCCAGTCAGCACAACTGCCCTTGATGCCTAACCTATGCAGTTTAACCATAAGTCTACCTAATGGAACTTTATCAAAGGCTTTTGAAAAATCAAGGTAAATGACATCAACACTGTGACCACAGTCAAGAGATAAGGAAACATCTTCAAGAAAGCTCAGTAAATTAGTAACACAAGATCTACTCGGTAAAAAACCATGCTGTGACAGATTGAGTAACCCATTATCTAAAAGATATTTAAGCAAACAATCCTTGATTACAGATTCCATAACTTTGCACACAACACTGGTTAAACTGACTGGCCTATAATTGCAAGGCAAGCTCCGATCCCCCTTTTTGAAAATTGGAGTAACATTAGCAATCCGCCAGTCAGCAGGTACAAAGTTTGAATCCAGAAACTTCTGAAAAATAATGCAAAGAGGAACTGACAAAATCTCGGAGCATTCATGGAGAATGACAGGATGGATCCCATCAGGCCCAGGGGCCTTACTAGCTTTTAAACTCTTCAACTTATTACAAACCACCTCTTCAGAGAAGACAACATCACTAACTAAAGAAGAATTATCAGAATTCCTACAAGTCCCCAAAACAGATGATTCCTTGGTAAAAACAGATACGAAATAATCATTTAACAAATTAGCCATATCCTGATGATCAGTAACTAGTGTGCCTTCATTACCTTGGAGAGGCCCAATACCCTCCTTAACCTTCTGCTTAGACCTGACATAGGCATGAAAAGATTTTGGATTTACCTTAACCTCCTTGGCCAATTGCTTTTCAAACTTAGCTTTAGTGTCAATAACCAAATTTTTAACTAAGAGTTCCTGCTTCTTGTAGACTGCAAAGTCATCAGAATTCTTACTGACCCTATATCGACGCCAGCACTTACGCTTCTTCCTGGCTGCTCTAAGTACCTCTCTAGACATCCAGATTGGCCTATTTTTAACCACAGCTTTCTTGAGTGGGATACACAACTTTGTAGTGTCAGTAACTATATTTCGAAAGACACTCCATGCTTCAGTAGGACCTAAGTGAGACAAACGTGCAACCCAATCTATGGTAAGAAGCTCTTTAGCATGATTAAAGTTAGCCTTGCTGAAATCTAAAACAGTTTTGTCACTACCTTGAAGTTTGCTGAAACAAAGTAACTCAAAACTTATGAGGTCATGGTCACTAGATCCTATCTTACCACCACTAGCTACATTTCTAACCATGTTTTCGTCAGTACTTAGTACCAAATCCAGACAATTGTCCTCACGAGTGGGAAACAGAACATGCTGGGTAAAGAAACCATCAGACACTGCCTCGAGAAAATCCCTCCCATGTGACCTACTAGTACATGAATGCCAATCAATATCAGGAAAGTTGAAATCCCCAAACACAACTGCCCTTTTCGAAGAAACTATCCTAAAACTTTCGAACAAACTTTGATTATTATCAGCACAAGAATTTGGTGAACGATAAATAATACCAACAACTAAAGGAGTGCAAGACTCATTGCCAAAACTAATTAGTCAATCTTAGTCAATCTTGTTTAGGATTTGCCATCCTTTTAAGGGGTTTTACACTTTTAGTCTTTTACCGTGTCTTCTAGTCATTTTTGTGCGTTGTGTTCCTTTTTATGGGATTTTATACCTGTTTTTGCATCCACTGTGCCTTTGGACTCATCTCGTGTTTTAGTGTTTGCAGCCTACCACACTTCAAGTATAGGCATAGGTCGTTTTTAGGGTTTTATAGCTTTGGCCAGCCTCATCATGGCCTTCAAGTCTTACCTCTTAATCTTACCAGGAATTTTAGCTTTTACCTGTTGGAGGATTTTAAACCCTGTGCATACACAGCTTGAAAAGGATCAATTGCCACCTTTTTTGGAGGGACATTGGACCGCGCCACTTATTATCCACAATAAGCTTTTTACCCCACTTAACCCGGTGAGTTCGTTCCATTTCTCTATACAATGTAGACACAAACTACTTAAATTTCCCAAAACTAAAGTTCCAGCTCATGTTTTACTTCTCACTACCTTATTAGCAGGTGATATTGAAAGTAACCCAGGTCCAGGACGGCGACCTAAGTTTCCGTGCCAAATTTGTCATAAAGCAGCTAAATGGGGGCCAGAAGGCCATTGAGTGTGACAAATGTCAGGGCTGGTTCCATGTCACTTGTCTCAACATGAATGAGATGATTTACAATGTTCTATCTGAGCACCCTTCATATTCATGGTCATGCTGCAACTGTGGCTTACCCAATTTCTCCTCCACTTTTATGGAGAGTCTATTAGACCTCGAGCTCTCAAATAGTTTTTCTTTGCTCTCTCACGATTCTGTTGAGCATAGCATACTGTACATGTCATGAGCCAAAATCCGGGAGTGCCACTGTCTGCTTCTAGTCCTAAAATTGATAGACGTAACGTTAGGCCTAAGTTAAACCCATCATCAAATCTAAGAACCCTTTCCGCGGAGCTGTCACGTAGACGGTTGCCCACTAATCTTAAAAAGCTTAAAATCATTAATGTAAACTGTCAAAGTATTAGAGCTAAGCTTCCGAGCTTTGAAGTGATGCTTGCCACGGAGGACCCCGATATTGTTATCGGTACAGAATCCTGGCTTAATGACTCTATCGCTACAGGTGAAGTGTTCCCTAACTCGTATAATGTTTTTCGGCGGGATCGCGAGGCCTCCAAGGGAGGAGGGGTATTTATTGCTGTAAAAAATACTTTTATTGTAACTTCTGAACCAAACCTCATTACAAATTGTGAAAGTACATGGATTTCGTTGCACGTTAAGGGGCTATCCCCAGTCTATATTGGGGCTTTTTACAGACCACAGTCAACAGATCGGGACTACCTGTTGCAACTTGATTTATCCCTATCAAAGATTCCTAAAAATGCTGCCGTGTGGCTCTTGGGGGATTTCAACTTACCCAGTGTGGATTGGGATACTATGTCATTTAAAACTGGTGGAAGCTATCCTGCCATCAGCAACCTTATGATCGACATCGCTAATGATTTCAATTTACACCAGATTGTCAAGGAGCCTACTCGTGAGTCTAACATCCTGGACCTCTGTTTTACAAACAGTCCAGCCCGGGTTGATTCCGTCCACGTTGATAGTGGCATTAGTGATCATGACGTAGTTATCGTAAATGCATTGTTTAAACCAAAGGTTTTCAGACCACCTAAAAGAAAAGTGTTCTTGTACCACAAAGCTAATTTCTCAAATATTGATGATGATATGGAAGAGCTCAATAGCAAGCTAACTCCAAAATTAATCAGTTCTTCATCCATGGATGAACTATATGAATTATTCATGACTACTCTCTTTAACTCTATTGACAAGAATATTCCTGCAAAGTTAAGCTCAAGTCGTTTCTCCTATCCATGGGTTAACAGGTTAATTAAGAGGGACATTAGACGAAAACAGAGACTTTACAATAAGGTCAAGAAGTATGGTCAGTCCTCCCATAAATTTGAATTTAGGAAATTAAGGAGAAGTATTGATAGGAAAATCAGAATGTCTCATAATAGCTACGTTAGAGACATTATCGGGGGTAGCTTGAAATCAGATAATACTAAGCCTTTCTGGAATTTTATTAAATCTAAGAGGACTGATACTTCTGGTATCTCGCCGCTGCAGGTTCATGGAAGACTCCTGTCCACTTCCAAAGATAAAGCCGAAGCCCTGAATAATCAGTTTTGTTCTGTATTCACAAAAGAAGATCTAAATAGTATGCCTGTTATCGATTCTAGTCCCATCCCTGTTATAGGGGACATTAAGATCTCAACCACCGGTGTCCTTAAGCTGCTAACTGATCTTAAAGTGCACAAGGCTGCTGGGCCTGACAATGTCACTGCCAGAGTCTTAAAGTCCTGTGCCCACAGTATTGCCCCCATTTTTCAGAAGTTGTTCCAAAAGTCGGTGTCAAGTGGATGTTTACCAGCAGCCTGGCTTGATGCTAATATAACCCCCATCTATAAGAAGGGTGAAAGATCGGACCCTGCGAATTACAGGCCTGTCTCGTTGACATCCATCCCTTGCAAGCTTTTAGAGCATATTATTCACCGTCATATTATGGATCACTTTGACAAATTTAATGTACTTGCTGATGTTCAACACGGTTTTCGTAAAGGGAGATCATGCGAAACTCAGCTTTCTGCCCTTGTTGACGATATAATGAAGATTTTAGATAACAGAAGCCAAGCTGACCTAATCATAATGGATTTCAGCAAGGCTTTTGATACAGTTCCCCACCAGCGACTTCTTAACAAACTCAAGCATGTTGGAATCCGTAATAACATCTTAAATTGGATTGAGAAATTCCTAACAAACCGTTACCAGAGGGTGCTAATTGATGGAACGTCTTCAGACAAATCTAAAGTCATTTCTGGTGTCCCACAGGGTACGGTCTTGGGACCCTTACTCTTTTTAGTCTATATTAACGACTTGCCGGCAAATATTCAATCAAGCGTCAGGTTATTTGCCGATGACTGTATCCTGTATCGTGAAATAAAAAACATAGAGGACACAAAAATTCTTCAACATGATGTTGACAATTTGTGTCAGTGGGAATCAATCTGGCAGATGGGGTTTAATAAATCCAAGTGTTTTACTATGAGAGTCTCCCATAAAGCAAATCCAAATCCTTATTTTTACCAAATGGGTAATCATACTTTAGAGCAGGTTAATCACCACCCTTACCTAGGAGTTGAACTCTCTTCTAGTATGAACTGGAAAAGACATATTAACCAAATTGTATCCAAAGCAAACCGGACATTAGGCCTATTGAGGCGAAACCTCTCGCACTGTGATAAAGATACTAAGACTGCAGCGTACTTTGCTCTTGTCCGACCCATTCTCGATTATTGTAGTACGGTATGGGACCCCTATACCCAATCCGAAAAGAATTCTATAGAAAATGTCCAGAGGCGTGCTGCCAGATTCATCTTTAACAACTACAGTCGCCAATCAAGTGTTTCTGAGATGATTAAAGATCTTAAATGGGACAGCCTTGAAACTCGAAGATTTAGGGCTCGTCTTGTTATGTATAAAGAAACGCATGGATTACTTCCAAGTAATGTAAGGAATCATCTTATTGACCCTTCAAATCTTAATCGACGGACTACCCGTCGTACTAGTGGAAGGTATCTATACCATTATCCCTCCACTAACAAGCTTTGCTATCAGAAATCTCTCTATCCAAGAACTACAGTATCCCTAGCTGGAACCTATTACCGGAACAGGCTCGCTGTGCCCCATCAGTGGACAGCTTTAAAAACCAGCTCTTAGCCCTCGATCAAAATCGTTATAGCTAGTTATTCTATTCATCCGACTCCCTTAGCCCTAGTTCAACAGCACGGGATAGCCTTGTCTGGCGTTTGTGCTGCATTTGAAAGAAGAAGAAGAAGATTATATTGGTCTTGCTGGTGTGCTGCCTGAAGCTTGTGACTCCTCCTTCTTCTTCTTCTATCATGACCTGCATGTGATGCAGTTGAAAGATGGAATACTTGACTTTAGGCCCCATAAAAAAAATTACTTGTTTCTCATCACAGACATCTGAAAAAATCCGTCGCCCGGTCCTTTTTTATTTTTTTTTTTTTTAATATCATTCTCATTCCTTTGTACTGAATGTACTACACGGTCTGCACATTTAGTCTAAATATATTCCCTTCAAATCGATGTAAAACTTCAACTCACCGATCCCTGTTACTTTTTGTGTTGTCACTTCAAGTTCAGTACTCCGTGGTGCAAACTTTGCCAACAGGTTTTGCTATGCATACCACATGCACGTCATTCGAGCGAAATTTCTCCACGCGAGTGGCAACTGAAAAACTTACAGTATCGTACTTGCTTGACACAGCATGCTGGCACTAGCCGACCGCGCAGTCTGTGACAGTTGGTGTGTGATTCAGTATCATTACGGACTTGCAGCACATTTTCGTGAATCCACAACGGTCTGTGTGCGGCAGAGTATATTGATACAGTAATGATCGCAAGTACGGGAAGAACGTTTGATTGTGGGATTTGGTCGGAGTGATTTGGGGCAATATATTTATGCAAAAAACGTCAGAAACGATGTCAGAGATCACATTTTCTTAAAAAAAAAATGCAGACATGGAAACGATAACGTCGGCCCGGGAGGTTTTTATTTTTTAATAAACAAAAAAAAATCCACCCGGCGTCCAAAATCGGCCCGGCCGGTGATGAGAACAAGTAATTTTTTTTGTGGGGCCTTATTGTACAGTTGTACTTACTTACTAAGAAGTAATTCGTACCGTTATTACTTTAACAATGCAATAACGTTAATATATATATTATTATGATGCAGACAGTTAGCTATGATTATGAGCGCGCGGTACTCTAGTAAATTTACAGTTCCTAACGAAACGATCTATTATGGTGTGCTGCGCGTCCAGACGGCCGCTGTACTGTTGTATGTACGGTGCATGCGCACCTAGCCTAGATGCTCCTAGTTTCTATGCTAGCTAGCTGTCTACGTCCTTGACGTCACAATCGTTCCGGGAATCGCCTTATGTTTAGTTCAAACAATGAGTGCATAGAATTACATTGTTTTCTGTGTGGTGTAAAGCTATTATTTTCAAAGTAAGATTCATTTGATTAATTGAGGGAGATCGAGAGAGGGTGGAAGGTTTAGCGAGGGTTGGTACAGTTGCAATTGTAATAAACTATCCAGATTAGGTAGTAGGCCTGGTAAACAAATAAGATTTAATTAAAGCACAAGTTAAACATTATATCACTTGGATTATTTTCTCTTTCATTGAGTCTCTCAGCGACATGACCTAGAATTCAATCCTGGAGAAAGATTTTCATATCGCTCCAGGAGAAACAAGTTGCCAATTTGAAAAATGCGCGGTCAACCCCTTTTACAAACATTCACCATGCAACGAAGTTGGTACCATTTCATCTCATCACTCATGAAAATGAAACATGAAAATACTTAAAACACATGAAAAACATATAAAACACATAATCAAAAGCTGGAAAAATAAAAAGATAAAACAATTACATAAAACTACAATTAAAAGAATTTAACAACTGATACAAATTAAAAATTACCCCTACTTCCTTACAAAATTGTTGAAAAGAATTAATGTGGCCCATGGTAAAAAAGATTTTCTGTATATTTCTGTCCTTCCTTTTTTTTAGCAATCGCTTAAAGTGGACCTAAAGTCTAAAAATTCAAAGATATATATTTTAGAGGTTACAAAATTAATCTTATTGGTCCAACTTCCATTGTCATAGCTTATTCCATTGCTGAGATATTAAATGTTAAAATTTATTCACTTAAATCCAAACAGGTCATTGCGCAATAATTTTTGACATTCTTGTTGTACAACTCACATTAAATGCTTTGTTTTCTTTTAAAATTAAAACCGTTTATATGACCTTGACCGCTTCCTGTTTTCTTGCATGACATGCTGTACAGAGAGGGCTTATATAGTCAAGTCACCCCAAAGCAGTAAGAACGCGATCACATTTTGGCACAAGGTGCGGTGGCTTTCAGAAAAACAAAGAAATACAAAAATTGTAATTTGAGTAGTACAACAATGACATCACAAATTATTGCGCAATCTACCTTTTTTAATCGAGTGAATAAACTCCAACATTTTATATCTCAGCTTAAGAAAGTCCTGTGAAGATGGGAATTGGACCATTGGAATTCAGTTTTCATGCTCTGTAATATATATTTTTGAATTTTCAGACTTTAGGTACACTTTAACCTGTACATGCACTAAATTCAACTTTTAATTCTCAGAGGATGATCAGAAGACATTAGCGATTTAATTTTCGTATCTGTTAATCTTTCAAGCAGACCTTCAACTGAAGTTAGTACCTGTGACTGACACACTTTTCTTGCGCTCCTTATACTGTAACTCTGTGTGGTTTTTTTTATGTCATACGTAGATGCATCAGTACCACCCCAGGTGGACAAACAAAAAGTAAGCAGGGTCTCAGTTGTCGCTTTGTAAAACAGGGAAATAAGGGTAGGGTCTAATTTGAATGCATTAAACTTCCTTAAAAGAAACATTCACTGATTTGCTTTCAAAAGAATTGTGTATGCGTGTACTGTAACTTATCAGTGATCGTCAGCCCCAGGTACTTGTAAGACTGGAGTTGCTCAACTGATTCACCGTTTAATTTAATGCCTGCTGTGCTCGGGTTGCCTCTAGAGCTCCACAGGAAGTCTATGATAAGTTCTTTAGTTTTAGAAACTTTCAGCATTAACTTATTCTCATTACACCAGTTTGTAAAAGTTGATATCTCACTCCTGTACCCTGCCTCTTCACCATCCTTATCAATAAGACCTATGACACTTGTTGTCTGCAAATTTCATAGCATGTGTGTTTAATTGTGTGCTGCTGGAGTCAGATGTATAGAGAGTGCAAAGAACTGACATTGTCACACAACCTTGTGGAACACCAACATTAGTTACTACAGTATATCCTTCGAAAAAACCCCATTAACAAATACCTTTTGAACCCTGTTAGTAAGGAAGACTAACACCCAGTTGGTCAAATAAAAGTTAATCCTATAGTCATAGTACATTTATCAATTAAGATGTGTGGGAGGATAGTGTTGAATGCAGATGAAAAATCTATAAATGAAACCCTGGCAAAGTGACCAGACCTAGGATCAAGATGTCTATATACATAGAATCAAGCAAAAACAGAATGGCATCATCTACAGAACTATTTTCCCTGTATGGGAACTTGGAGGGGGTCTTTATGTCTTGTGATTAAGAGACGTAGTTTTGAAAGGACAAGCCTTTCCAAAGTTTTCATAGAAATCAACGTCAGGACTACAGGTCTTAGGTTGTTCAACACAGTATGGGCTGGCTTTTTTTGAAAATTTCCGTAAAACTGGAATACAGTGAGAAAGCAGGGACATGTTAAAACTGTAGTGATAAATATGTGACAATTGTTTATAACACAATTTTAGAATTTGACTGATACCATCAGGACCAGAGGCTTTGCTGGAATTGATATGCTTAAATTCTTGAGAAACCTCCTTCTGAGTAAATTCAGTTTTGTCTTCAGGATTTATCAATAATACTAGAGCCTATGAGCAACACTCAGCAGTTCAGCTGAATAGACATTATCATCAAATCTTGAATAAAACTTGTTCAAATCATCAGGCATATATTTTTTACTAATATAACAGGGGAAGGCAGGGATTCTGCTAGAAACTCAAAAAAAAGGGGGGGGGATTTATTACTGCTAAACCCTGAGTCCAAAATGATGCTGTCCTTGACCAAAGTTACAAGTGGGTTCAGGGGGACAAAAGCTTGCTTGAAGGCTCCTATAAGGTGCAATTTGAAGGGTTTTAAAGGCCATTTATTTATGTAAGTTCAGACATTGCTGCAAAAGTGTCCTTTTCTTAAGTAAGAAACCAAGATATGGACAATTTTTTAAAATTTTTATGAAAATGAAAAGAGGGGATTTTACCCTCCTTCTGGAAAGGGGGTGACAAATCCCCCTTTCCCCCTTTGACGGAAACCCTGGAAGGGTGCAATTAAATAGGGGAAGAAAATAGGGGAAGGGTACAATAAGGCCCATAGGATTCAAGTCCACTGTTATAGTATGCGGATTCAATTTCACCATGGCTTACAGTTTGCTGCCACTGCAGCGTAGCTTGCACTTTATGTTCATTTTCTTTGTTATTAGATCACATCCAAGAATTTGCAAATCCTCCCCAAGCTATTCTCTTTGGACTTAAAGGCATTTTCCAGTGGCTTTTCACAAGGGTCCCATGTGAAAGAGAAAAACAATTCAGTTCATACCCTCTAAACCCCGTAGCAATGCTCTTTTCCTAACTCGAAATATCTAATATTAAAAACTACTTATTTTTGTCAAAGAATACCTCCAGTTCTCATCAAGGTCACAGAATGTGATGTAAAGTGGGCACATTGCCTCACATTTCTTTTGTTTTCCTTTATAATTGAATGTCCTGTTGTCCTTGAAATTTGATACTGTTGAAATGTTTGAATATCTTTCCGTGTAGGTTTTAAGTGTACACCATATGTACGGCATAACAAACAAAGTTGCTAAATATTCCTACAACAGTGTCGAAATCATAAAGAAATTCAATGCTTTGTCAAATTAATGTGCCGCGATGACATCACAGATTTCCCATAATGCAATTTATCTTAAGAAAAAATTGCATTTCTTGAAAATTAGTATCTTCCAAATGCTACAAGCTATTGAGATGCGGTTTTCACCTCCTAGAAGAGAAAAATTTTCTGCATTTTTTTAAAGTCACTGATTTTTGTCACTGGCAAATCCCTTTTTAAAAGCATTTTTTCCATAAATCACATTAGATGTGCTATTCTCAAATATTTCATGATGTGCAAGCAAGATGGAATCCACTCCAAGCCTCCTCCCTCTGAACATGGAAATATTTTGTCCATAAATCCCATGGGATGTGTTATTCTCAAATAAGTGGAGATGTGCACGCAAGATTGCATCAGCAAATCTGCAAATCCATCCAAGCTACATCCTCTGGACAAAGTAATATTTTGTCCATAAATCCCATGTGATGTGCAGTCCTCAAAAAGCTGATGACAGGAAAGCAACATTGAATCGCAAATCCACTCCACACTTCTGACACTCTGTGTCCTCCTGACTTATTCTTCTCTCCTTCTGTTGAAAATGGTGAAACATCCACAAGGACATCTAACCAGTGGTCACCACTCATGCAGTGAGAGTTGCCTAAGACCTAACGTGGCTATAAACAAAACTAAGTCCTTTGTTAATTACACTAGAAGGAACACTGTTCCAATCCTTGACCGTTTTAGGTAGGAAATAAATTTGTAGCAATTTTTCCTGGTATACAGATGACAGAAGTGTAGATTATGCATCAGCCAGGTCCTACGGGTGGGATGCCGAAGTCTTTCCACAGGCCGGGTACATGAGCCCGACCAAAGACAAGTGCTCCAATAGTGAAAAAGAATCAGTCTGTTTTGCCTGTAATGCTCAGCCAATGTAGAGACTGATCAAGATCCTTAAAGAGGGAATAAGGCATCCCCCCAAACCAGGGAGTTGCTATAGTAGCAATTCTCTGCCCAAACATATTTAGGAATAGCCCTAGAGTTCTAAATATCCTCGATAACTGTACTTTGACATTCATTCAAACTATAAAGCTCCACTCTGGTTGGTCAACAATTACTACAGTCAGTTGTGTTCCCAATAAAGCTTACACACATGCTTGTTTGACAATATTGCCTCTAGCAATTTAAACTCGGTGATGGTTTTCGTGGCTCTGTCTTGGAGGTGTACTGGACAGGCGAATTGTTTTAAATTGGAGGACAGCTGGAAGTTAACTAAGGAAGAAGAATTTTTACTGTGTGGGGTGAGATTAGAGAACCTTTAAGGACATAGGTTATGGACCTGGGCTCCTGTGAGAAGTTAGAAGTAACAAATCGAGCAAATCTCCTCTAAATATTTTCTAGTTTATACTGCAGGTAAGTCTTATGTTGTCCCAGACATTGCTGGCATACTCCAAAACTGGCCGAAAAAGACTTTTATAGGCAGCTACACTACAGTAGCTTCACCTCTCTAGAGCAAAACCACAAGTTCCTTTGCAGTATCCGTAAGATTCTGTTGCCTTTGTAACAAATATTTTGGATGTGCTCTTCCCAGCTGAGATCACGAGTGATGAAACCCCTAAATGCTTTCAGTAATAAAGTCAACCACATTGTTTAAGACATTCAAAATAGAAAGGGTTTTTTCCAGGCAAAAGTCATAATATTACACTTGGAAGTTTTGGTCCAGGGACCTAGATTATCAATGTCATTGTGGAGCTTCATTGTGACAATCCCTAACATTTTCAGTAACATGGTAACAGACACAATCATCAGCAAACAGCCTGATACTAGAAAGGGTAGCATTTAGGATGTTCTTTAATGTGCGCTAAAAAGAGAATGGGTCCTAAAACAGACCCCTGAGGGACACCAGACACAACACCATTGAAGGAAGACAGAGTTTTGTTCACTACAAGAGCCACAATCAGAGAGGAAATCATCAACCCACTGAACAATCTGTTGAGTCACCCAGACCAAAAAGCTGGTTAAATAAGTAATTCATGTGGAACAGTGTCAAAAACCTTTTTGAAGTCTAGTATGAATACATCTATTTGTTTGTTAGTATTGTAATGGGGTTGGTTGTTCTTTGAGTAGCATAGAGGCTGACAGGGAGGGATTTTTGGCCGAAGGTGTTATCTTTTAATTGGCCACACGAACTTCCAATGGATAACAGAAAAGACGGTGAGTAGAATCACTTCTAAGTTTCTGTTAATGTGTATTCCTCCACTTAAAAATGTCCGTGGCCGAATAACTTACAAAATACACAAGATGAACGAACATAAATGTCTTAAAAATGCACTATTTGCGGTACCGGTCAAACGTCAGAGGTGTCTCCTTTAACACACCTTGTCGCATAAGGGTGTAGGCCTGCTAACAACCGCTGTGAGAGCCACCTTGTTCTGACCTGATCAAGTCTGTACTGCGTGATGAAATGTCCCGCTTGCACATGTTTTCCCCCTTTTAACTGATCCCATAGACAATAGTCCTTGAAATAACTTTCCCTTAATTACACACTAAGCTTGAAACTTACAATGACACTTAAAATAATCTTAAATAATCCAAACCTCGCAAGCCATTCATTCCCAAGCCTAAAATGTCCTGACCTTTGTGAAATACATGCCTTCTTTTGTGCAGGAAATGGCTTGTTACGTAAAGTCATGTGAAGTTACATGAAGTTACATGACACATGCAAATTAGCAACCACAAATAAGTTACAGCAAATGTAAGTTAGCGAGACAGGCCGATAAATTGGTCGGGAGAGAGCTGTCGATCTTTTTGTGGATAGGGCAAACATTACTGAACGGTAGCTCTTCTCCCATCCACTGGTAATAGCCCATAGTCGGGCTTGAAGGTGATTGTTGATAAAGGTGGCTTAACATAGGAGCAATGTTTGAGGCAATTTCTCTGAGGACCCAAGGGTGGATGTTGGCCAGTACCACACTTGTTCCTTTTTTAGGCCCTTTTACAGCTTTTCAACCCCCTAGGAAAAATTTTTCCATAAATTCCATGCATTATTCCATTCTCAAATAGCTCATGAAGGGTAAACAAGGCATTGGGAGGCAAGATTGAATCCTTGAATGTACCAAAAAAGTTTTCACCACATATTGACATGTAGTCTGTAATTACTCCTATATGTTTTTCAACCAGTCAAGGTGAATTGAGAGCTACATTAAACTGTAAAATATTATGCATTATTCAAGTGAACTTTCTGATGAAATTGACTCACATTTGTGCAAATACTTGGATCATGGCCTCTGGCTGGGACATACCATTGTGGGAAATACTGCCTGGTACTCCCATCAAGAAAATATTATCCACAAGTGTGAAACATGGGAAATATTAGTCAACTGAATAATTTCAATTTTTCAACATGTTTATGCCTATTCATTCAAAAGTGTTCTTTCAACCAAGGCACCCAGGAAAGTGACAACAAGAGGTGGTCTGGAATGGCAGTGAACTTCTTGAAAGCTAACTGAGTGTCAGAGGCAATGCACATTCTAGGCTTATTGTGAATAGTAATGCACATATAATGTGAAATACTAATATTAAGACCCATGCAGTAGCCAACTGTCAACTTTTATAAATCACAAGCACCAGTGGTGGCTAGCAGGGTTCTACAGTAGCTATGCTGGCTGGCACCAGTCAGGAGCAACTCCCATTGCTTGACCACAACTTGGTGTGAGTCTGCAGTTTGCTGGCCAGCACATAATTGAATTAAAATCATGATTATGGACGTACAAAATAGTTCGCATGGGAAATTCTGAAAGTACAGGTTTTCCTCCAAAGTGTACAATTTCAGAAGCCAAAATGGTCCATAAGGAAGTTCTCCACTGAAGACTTTCTTGACCCTTGCCATTGGACAATCTGCTTTCTGCATTTAAAATTCCATTGGCCAAGGCCCTATTTCATTCATTTTGTATACCCAAATATAATTCAAAGGTACATACAGTATCAGTATACATATTTGGATACTGCATGTAAGTTAGTTGGCACTAAACTTAGCGTAGCTACGTAGATCTCTGATCGCTGCTTCCCTGGCATGGGTTTTGCAGCTACTACGGTAGAACTTGTTTTGATTATGTCTCTACAAGTTAGTAAAAGAACAATTTGGCTATTTTTGCTCTAGAATGGTATCTGATCTCATTAAGAGATCACATTACTAGTGGACTATAAAGTATTTCTTGCAGACTCACACCGAGTTGCGGTCAATGCAGCAATAGGAGTTGAGTTGCTTCTGACTGGTGCCAGGCAAAAGTTGACAAAAGCTGATGAACAGTAACGTTTTTTCTAGTTCCCATCTATGTGTAAACTAAGTCTTTCGAATTTAATTTGTTGATGAGTTACATTCATACGAGAAATGAAATGAAATTGGTCCATCTACAGTTTAAAGAGGTATTTCATGTGACATGCGATTGGGATTCCCCAGCAGTGCCAGGCACAGCACATACACAGTAAGCGTAATTTACAGCATGTGCACAACATGACCATAGATATTACCGTGATGTAGTGGATGCTTGATGGGCAAAATGTCAAACAACCAAAAAGACACATAATCATTTGACATAAGTGAAACACTTCTTATCCCTCTTTACTGTAATCCAAACCCTCCCTCCTCAAGTATGCCCTCGTAGTCCTATGTAGATGCATATCACACTACTGTAGCACAATGTGAAAAGACATAGGTGCCATTAATTTCAAGTCACCGTTGATCCTAAAGCATTTACACTACATGCTACTGTTGGTATTGTGCTTAGAAGCAGATCTTCTTCCTTACCAAGATCAAACTGAAAAGTGAAATGTCAGTTCCAGTTCTGATTTGCTTTACAGTCAACACTATAGTGTTGCTATGAGGAGAAATTCAGACTTGGCAGATTAAATTACAAGATTACACCCAAATGTGGTGTAAATCTAGCTTCTCAGTTTGCTCTCATGATGTACAGTATGATGATTGAGCCACTGGTTCTTAAACTTTGATAAAAGCTGAGGAATAGACCCTTTTCCAAAAAGCAGTTGCAAAGGATTGTGGGATAGAGTTTTGGTATGCATCGTTTTTGTCAATGGCATTTTACTGTGGCCAAAAACAACGCGTATCAAAACTCTATCCCACATTCCTTGCACGTGTTATTTGGAAAAGGGTCTATTATTAACATTCACCACAAAGACCATTGATATCAACAACATGACATCGTGACCATGGAGATAGGTTGTACTCCTTGACAGTATGCTTACATGTTTCACTGTTTGAATTATTCTGTATTTGTTTCTCACATGATTATATGTTCACTAGTATTTCCCACAATTCCTGTAAATTCCAGATATATCCCAATATTTCTCTCCAGGTAGGAAGTATTGATATTTACTGAGAAATATCCCACCCTGATTTACTTTCACTCTGTGTTGCACTGAGTCTTCATCTGTGTGATGGAGGACTAGTCGCAGACCCAGCAAATTCTCTATCTTGGGCACTGAGTTTCTGTCTTTTCAGTGGAAGCACAGTTGCAGTCCCAGAGAACTGTGGACCATACAAAGTATACGTAATATTACATTCACTACAAATACTAAACCTTTATATAGGTGGCTTATCAGTTCCAACACTACATTATTGGGACCTCTTTCTCTGCATGTCAAAAAGTTCCCCTTCGGCTCAGGCTGTTGGACTTACCAATCTTCTTTCCAGCTGCAGTATGTCTTGTACATGTATGCAATTTTTAGAAGAATGCCATTAAAGGGAGAAAGCAGTCACCCCAATAAAGAATTGTATAGTACACTATCCTATTTCCTGAATGGCTCTTGAGAATCCTGTGACAGTATTTTTCTCACTCAGTTGTAAAATTTACAAGGAGCAACTGCTTGATTTACCTTGAATATGCAATATTTATGTTCTAAAATAACATGAAAGATACTTGGAAGTGAAACAAAAAGAAATTTGTGACATTTAGCTATTGTTTCAAAATAAGTTTGGGGCGACTGCTTCTGACCTTTAAAGTATGAGGTGCAGGGTCTGTAGTAAAAATTTCATTTGTACTTGATTTCTGTTTTAACAGGTTGAAATGAGAGCAGTGGATAGCTCATCATATGAATGGAAGTTGAAGGTGAAGAGATAGCAGAACTTCTGAAATCAGTTGAAGTTGGTGGCAAAGAATGTGATGTATTCATCCACAATGGCAACTTGACCTTTCAAAGATTAACCCATGATGGTATGTATATTACTAGGTACAACTTGGAGTTATTATAGGATAATTTTTTTTTTTGTTAAGCTGCTTCACTCAGGCAAGGACAGCATCAACAAAATGCAAGAACTAAATCTCATTAATCAGCTGCATTGAAAAGTCAGAGATAAGCCCCTCCCCTTCCCATTGCTTAAATTTCTTCAGAACATTTACCATGTCTTTTCTTATACAGTACCCTCTCACAAGCCCTCCTCCCCCCTCCCAACTAGTAGTCTGCCACAGTTCATGTCTGCAGAATGTGTTGCTTGTTGAGAGGTGGCAATTATCCTTTTTTATGATTACAGTGTACAGCACTGTGTATTTCCCATGCTACCACACCTGTAATTTACATTCTTCTCTCTGCTTTTGTCTTTTTTTTTCTTTTTAGTACATGGGCTGATAATTTGATTGCCTCCTGTGTAAAATTGCAGGCATTAAAGTTGTTAGTCACAGTAACATTGCCATTTCTACTTCGTCAGTGATTAACAATTCCCCATCATTTTTGCAATGTAGTCATGCATTTCAGAAAATTTTATACATCAGTGTCAGCAGGAGGAGTGGCCCTGGTAAGCACTAGCTTTGTGATTTCATTTACGTATGCTTGGGTGCAACAAACTTTTGACTTCCATTAAACCTCCCTGCAGTTTAAACCAGTTGTGTTATCATCCTTTTGTGTAAAATGCAAACATTAACACCTGAAGGGCTTACTTTAGACTGTTAAAAGTTGTTTAAATTTAGATTCTGTATGTATGGATGCTATGAGTATGCTTTACAAAAGATTTTTGCGGTGAGTTCATACACATAAAAGGTGTAAATCCAACAATGTAGATATTTAACTGTGAGATAAATTTTCCTATAGGTGCTGGTAGCACAGCAAGGAACTGCAAGGGATCCCTGGGCACAGTATTAATATTTGCACAGCATGAAATGTAAACTCTTGTCATTTTTAAGTGCGTCATGTGACAGTGCTACTCATGTATTTTGCAGTTCGGGAAGCAAAAGGATATCTGGAAAGATGGACTCGTCTTCTTGAAGAACAAGTATGGAAAAGAAAAAATGAAAGGAAAAGAGAAAACCACTTGCAGAGAGAAATTGTTACAAAGAAGGGAGCAGTAAAGTTCTTCTGCTAGCTTTAAATAGAGTAGGGCATGTAAAAGCAATCCTGAACAAATTACTCTGTTTGAACACAACCTACTGTAAAAGCTATTGGCTGACCATTTGAACCATGTTGTACATGGGAGAATCAAAGCAGAAGTAGTAAATGTTCCAGAAAGGTTGTATGGCCTTGTTGTATCTCAAATGGTTGTTTACAATAGAACGGTGAGGTAGAGTATGAGGTAATGAGGCCCATTCTGTAGGCCAGCTCATGCAGAAGTGAGGTATTGATAATGCAAAGGTGATAATGAGGTCTACCGTGTAGGCAAGTTCATGCAGAAGTTAGGTATTGATAATCCAAAGGTGATAGAGTGTGCTATACATATTGCTGAGACTTGCATAATGTAACCAAGAAACTGTAACAAAGCAAGAAAAGCAAGTTGGCTAGTCAACTCTTCCCACTCAAGGTTGCTTCATACCAAGTGCAACAGTGTTGGCTGGGCAACTGATGTCAGAGACAAGCAGTGCCAAGTGGGCCGGGAGCAAAGCCAGAAAAGCTGGAGAAAAACCCATGCACTCATGAAATGCATTGGGTCATTGCAGCATATAACCCACTGTGCCACCCGACAGCCCCCTTCACTGAGAAAAGCATAAGACCATATGATACATGTACTGTATTGTTGTCTAGTGTGCAATGCTTCTGTAACATTTGGTTAAAATGTGTTACCAAAAGATTATCATTATGATGTCACAGTGTATTGTTTGGTTGCATGAACTTGTAAGCATTTGCACAACTTTGGAAATACTCAGGTATTTTCTGAAATTTTAAAACTAAATGCACTTGTTAGATCGAACCATTGTAAGAGAAATTATAGATAGAACAAAACTGGACCTTGTCAGGTGAGACTTGTGTAAGATGCTTGAGTAATGTAATCAAATCAAGAGAACGGGTTTGTCAAGAGGATTGCAAGCTTGTTCATAAAAGTTGAATAAATGTTGGGAGAAGTTAAAGAATCACACATGAACATCTCCGGTTGTCTGTTATGATCTTGTGACTACAGTATCTGCAGCCCATTATTATACTTCATCCGACAAAGGATCAGTCTCATCCATTACAGCTTCTTGCAATTCTGTACAGGACAGTACATCATCTAGACATTGATGACTTTACACTATGCTGTCCCTTTCGAGATTTTGCCTCTTTGGTGAAAGTGGCACCTTGTGGGAACCACAAAAAATCTTCTAGATTGCAATGTAAAGTGCCTTCTGTGATTTAAGCCTAGGGCATTTGTAAGGTCTGAGAAAACCTATGGAGGATATGGCATCCCCCCAAACCAGAAGTTGCTAGCAACTCTCTGCCCAAACATATAAGGAATAGGCTAGCCCTATAGAGTTGATAATTGCTTTGATTGACATTCATTCAAACAATACAGCTCCACTCAGGTTTGTCAGCAATGACCTGTACAGTCAGTTGTGTTCGCACACACTTGTTTGACAATATTTCCTCGAGCAAATTTGAACTCTGTGCAGGCTTCTGTGACTTTATCTTGGACTGAACAGGTGGTTTGGTTTCAATTGGAGGAGGGGCTAGAAGTGAACTTAGTAGGTAGAATTGTTACTGTCTGGGTGAGATTACAGAGTCTTAAATTAAGAAAACCATTTACAAGTGTGAAAATAGTTGAATTAGATCACCATGTAACTTTCAAAATTGTAGAGAGGTGAGATTAGACTTTCCAAATTTCTCCTGTTTCAATGAAGACATGTGTAAAAGGAAACGTTGCATTTGTTTCACAGAAAATTTTCATGATGGTAGATTATTTAAAGTAAGGCAGTACAGTAGCTTTCTTTTCAGGAAATAAGGTTCTCACAGAAAGAAATTGCTTTTTTTGCTGCTCAAGATTAATTTGTGGGCCAAACTATAAAAAATTCAAATGATGTACCTTTCGTAACTGTTCCAGTGCATAAGAGATTGAGGAGATAAAGCAATTGCTAGAGTTTGTTGTGAGACTTAATGGTTTAATAATGGTATAATTCTTTATATGCCATGTTGGTGCATTTTAAATGCAATATTTCCTGCTGAGTTATGTTTGGATTGATGAAAGATGTGTGGGGAGGGAAGGGGGTCAAAATAGGACACAAGTAGACAGCTTTTTAGGCTTTTAACCCATCACCTCCCTGCAGGGTTTGCGTTTTTCTGAAAAAGTTGTCGTAATTTTTCATCATGGTATTTTCTTTTTTATGACCAATCAAAATTTCACGTCGTAATTTTTAAAATTTTTAGCGTGAATGATTAAATATACAATGCCTATCGCGATAAGCCGTAAACGGCAACGTTAGGCCTAGCCTAGCCTGTAGGCTATAGCCTACAATAACGTTAGCGCAACTTATCGATAAATTCAAGTGTGAATGAAATAATTTAATACTGACCTGTTTTTTATAATGAGAAACGATCCTTGGGTAATAAAATTTATTTTCACTTCCCTCAAAGAGAAATTTAACCGAAAATATCCAATATATTTCGTGTATGATCCAGCAACTGGTGTAGCTTTACCTAACGTTAGCAATATTAGATTACACACAATGACAAATATATTTAATTCCATAAAGTATACCGCATGCATTGTATGTTGTATCACTTGTATCCAGGGCAGCCCAAGTATTACAGACTGCACATACGTTTTACGAAGAATTTGTTGTGAGCACTCGTCAGTCTAATGATAGTCTACTATAGTAAAAGAATAACCCATGTACAGCAGCGCAGTAGATCCTGCCCTGGAGCAACGTATGCTACCGTTTTTAGAGTTTTTTATCATTACGGTAAACTAGTGGAATGCGTAAGTGTGAACAATGTTACAATTCAGCAGACCAGTGAGTGTTAACTGAGTTCAATTTCCTGTCGTAAAGCTACAGTAGGCAAGTCAAAATTTATATTGACGACCGAACTGTATTTTTGGTCGTAAGTAAAAGTTCCGTTGGCATAAAAAACGCCTGTTTCGGCGTAAAACGCAAACGCTGCCTCCCTGGCCCACCATCAACACCCTCTAAGGATTTTGTGAAAGGCCATGTCTTTGGAGGTAAATTTAATTCAAAATTTACTAGATGCTGCATAAGGAAGCATGTGAGCATCCTTGATTGTTCAAAAATGTCAATATAACCTCCCTTTTTTCAATTAAACTTTTTCCTCCGATTTCCTGGATATGGGTCTGCATTTTCAGCTAATATTCATACTGTATATTCAAAAAAATCTGCCAGACTGACCTTTTCCCTTGACTTAGTGCTTCTGAGGGTCATATTCTGCCAACTGCTAATTAATTTAAAGACAGACAGTCATCACCCCAAAGTATATTTTTAGTGTGCAGGTATCAAAATTCTCAGTTGGTGACTGCTCTTTGATTGACATCAAAGTTTGAAAATTTGAAAGATGCAGAGTAGCTCACATTCCACACAAGGCAGAGAGAGTGCTTTTATTACAATTTATAGCCTTGTATGCTCACCAGGACATGGCCTTAAGCAATAAAACAGGTTTATTCCTGCACAAGGAGGAGCTTCATACAGTTATGGGAGGAGCTAGAAGTTGCATAGTTGGGAGAATTGGAACTGTCTGGGATCATGAAAATTCCCCTGTTGATGGCCACAGTGAATTGCATTGTATTCCTTATTATCCAGAAAAATACAGTACTACACAGTGTGGATTGATAGTTTGGTCAGAAGAGAGTGAGGAAGCACCTTTGGCCAGGCCTAGTTATCAACACTGGGGTTTTTACTGTAAATACCATCAATGGGTAATTTTCAGTTCACAGTTTTGTATCCACCGTGGTATTTTTGGCCTGTATACATAGCTGTTCATATATGGCCCATGCAGAGTGAACATTTCTAGGTGCAGTTCTTCTAATGAAATCATAATTGTGATTTTATTTGGTGGGGGGGGGGGGGTGGGGATTAGGGGAAGGATGCATAGATTTGAGGTAATTACCCAAATGCTCTCTAAAATAAACACTTGTTTGCTTAGTTGTCAGTCAAAGTACAGTTCTACAGTATGGAGGCAGGGTTAGTTTTCCCTAGCTTGCTTGTCTCACAGCATAGAAGATTCCACAAGATCATACTTTTTGATAACGGTAATATTGTTCTAGCTCATACCAAAACAAACTTTATATGTATGTCATACAGTTTGTGAAAGCTTTCATTTCTAGTTATGTGAAGAAAGGGGAAGACATTTAATACCAGCATATATACCGCACAATTGTCATTGCAAGGATATACAGTTTATATATGTGTATTTAATATCTATCGAAGAAGGCAAGTTTGAACACAAAATACTGCTGGTACTGTATGTAAAGTTATTTCAAACCAAAAAATGAAAATTATTTTATAAAATAAACATTTTGGAAGCTTTGTATGCATGATGGCACAGTATACTAGTGCAGTTTATCATACAAACTCACTAACATAATATGGCTATTGGTTAGAACAAACTCTGCTTATGTACAGTATGGTAGGTTTGTACAGTATTTCACACTAACTGACTGACCTCAAAAATGGAACCTACTGCCTATGTGCTTGGTGCTCAGCATAAACAATCAGGGATTCCGCCAGAAATGCAAAAAAGGGGGGGATTAATTGCTCCTAAACCGCTAGTTCAAATTGATGCTGTCCCTGGCTAAAGCTACAAGTGGTTTCAGGGGGACAAAAGCTTGCTTCAAGACCCCTATAAGGTGCATTTTGAAGGGTTTTAAAGGCCATTTACTTATGAAAGTCCAAACATTGCTGCAAAGGTGCCTTCTTCTTAAGTAAGAAACCAAGATATGGACAATTTTTTTAATTTTTATGGAAATGAAAAGGGGGGGATTTTACCCACCTTCTTCTGGAAAGGGGGGGACAAATCCCCCCCTTTCCCCCCTTTGGCGGAAACCCTGACAATGGAGTAGGGAACACAAGCCAGTGAGCCACAACTGGAAAAAAGGCCGTGGTCGTCTCGACTTGAACCAATTGGTTGGAAACTGGGATGTTAAACCTCACCTGCGCGGATCCAGGGGGGCCGGGGGTCCCGGGCCCCCTTCGCCACGAAAAAAAACCAAAGGAGAAAAAAAGAAAAAAAGAGAAAAGGAGAAAGAAAAATTAAGAGCAAAAAATGAATAAAAGTGTCTAAGAACATATTCAAAGTATAGCCTATATTTCTGTAGGGGTTGGGTAGAGCTATCGCTGGATTATCTCTTTATATATCTTTCAGAGTGGTTGGCGACAAAAGGAGCACTACAATGTTCGAAAACAGGTGAATAGCTGAGTAATGATCCTTGACTTAATATCTAAATAAGTAAAAATCGTGACATCTGTAGTATGGGCTCGGCTAGCTGCACTGAAATTTAGTAACAATTTTGTGTTAAAGAGTGAAATTTTTTGTAATCTAGAGGGATTGAGAGGCAAAGTTTTCGCCATACAGACCTTGCAGAATGAATACAGAAGACAAGCTGTCAGGTGACGTGCTATTGTGCACAGTGGCACCAGCTGTTGCCGGCAAAGTAGCGGCGTGCATACCCTATTAGATTTCGAAACTATCTGAAAAGTTTTAAACTGAACTCAAAAGGCTTTTAAGCTACAGACAGTGGCGTCGGTACAGTGGGCAATGGGTGACGTGTGTCCCCCTCCCCCATCGATTCTTGAAAATTTTTAAAATGGTCCCAAAAGTCGTTTAAGCTACAGATTTCTGTGGAGGGTGTAGGGTGAAATGTATTTTTGATGACTGGTTTATTTGTTCTAACCATTTTCTTTCACAAACTGTTCTCAAACTATCATAAGTTTTGGAAATTCTTGACATTCCAAATTTTCACACGCTCCGCTAGCGTCAAGCCTTGTGTCAGAGTTGTCCTTATTATCAATAGCTTTCGGTAACTACTCACGGGGGAACAAAGGAGCAAAAGTGCTTTTTAAGAATTCTCAGTCAGAAGATTCGTTTCTGAATAGCAATAGGTTGGTGGGAAAGTGACAGTGTCTGATGCAGGTTCTGAAATGCAGGTTTTGTCATGGACTAATATTTTATTCAAAATTTCGGCGCGCTTCGCACGCATGCGACAGGGTTTACACCCGATTTTATATACCATTGACAAAGCTATGATGCAAGAAATTATTCCAATGCAACATTTTTCTAAAAAGTACATCTCCTTCTCTGTAGGGCTCTCATCATTATGGGATCTTTGACTAATCTAGTCTAGCACATGATTTGAAAGATTGAAAGTACGTATAAATTGCCATTGCTTATTTTCCAAACATCTTACCGTGACGTTCAATAATGACGAAAATCTTTTCTGAAACGAATTTTGCCTGTCCACCATCCCTCTTGCTATACCTAAAAAGAAGGTGATATATCATATCTCCTCCCATATGGATGTCGGGTAGTGAGAATCCCGTTGGTCCCTCTTTTGTACACTGTAACTAATTTAGAGTTCCCGGGAGGCTCCATACTGTTCTCTGTCAACCTTGGATATCCTTTTAAAATGTAAAGGAAAAATTTTATTATAGTCCAAGAATGTTTCCATGGACTCCACGCAGGTATAATTGTGTGTACAATTTTCCCATGGGCGTGGATCATGGGGGACGGGGGGACGCATCCCCCTCATTTTTTTGGAAGGGGGGACATCGTCAAAAAGTCCCCCTCACTTTTTCAAAAATGATGGAACAGACTGCAATTATGCCTAGGAAAACGAAATTTATAGAAGAAAAATAACCTAAAAATCGTACACTTTTGTTGCACCAAATCGCATCTGAGGGCATTCAGTTCTGGAAAAATTTCCCTTAGACCCCTCCCCCGTGCCGAAGATCACAAAACTTATTGCCTCCCCGTGACACAAATTCTGGCTACCACCAACTGCTTCTTCCACTCCACCAGGACGGCATTCACAAATGTGAAAAAGTCCCCCCCCCCCCCGACAAACACACACACTTTTGGAGACGGATCCACGCCCATGATTTTTCCTGGGACTTAAGGAGGTTTGAAGACAATATGTTAACCGTCTCTTACTCCCCTTTTTCACCCGAACAAAAGTTAGAATTCACTAAATTGTGGACATTTTCTTAACATACAATCACTTTAGAATGACCCAAAGATACCACCATTTTGCATGTAGGCCCCTAAAATTAACAAAAATTTCTCAAAGGGGAGGGTAAACCCCTTCCTGGGATTGCACTCTCATGTACTAATAAGAAAAGGCTCTCCCACTCTTGTATATAGCGTATACAAAATCCCACTGCCTAAAAAGGCATGGTTTAGCAGTTATCTGCGGTTCCCCAATCACCAACTCCCCCCGGCACCATCGGTCATAGATTTCTGAAGGGTATACCCTTCAGAAATCCATAAAGAAGGTGATACATCATCCCTCCTCCCATATGGATGTAAGGTTGTGAGAGTCCTGTTGGTCCCCCTTTTCAGTGTACAATTAATGCAGAGCTCCCGGGAGGCTCTATACCGAAAATTTTCGGCGCGCTTGGCGCGCAATTGTTTACGCTCACGGAGAGAGGTACATTTTTATTGAGTGATGGATTTATTTTTATCACTTTTTACCAAAAATCATTTGAAATCTTTCACGATTTTTGCAAAGTCTTCTCAATATTTCTTGATTTTTGCTTGATCTGCGCACTGTTAGCCTTGAATTGCTCCTTTTACTATCAATAAGGTCCCAAACGTATTCGCATTACTCATCAGTGGGGTTCTTACATAAGCCAATTATTCGTGTGCATAAACGTGATTTCAGAGTCAGCATTGTAAGGATGTAAAACAACTGATTTTCATTTTTTCACCCTCCTCTTCTTATGACAACTGAAAACTTAGTATCGAACCCATCTTCTGATTGATAGACACACATAAAGGGAATTGACACCATTAGTCATAGCAATGGTTTTAAATGTAAATTCAAATTTTCGGCGCGCTTCGCGTGCAGTTGTTTCATCTGATGTCCTATACCCGAATACCGTATAACGAAAGTAAAACACTCATTTTGGCAAAAATCATTTCAAGTTACCTACACGGGCTCATAATGTTGGCGTGTAAGTTTTAAGATAACTTAGATTCTCCGTAACTTCTGCAGGTACATATAGTAACTTATACTGAGCTATACACATCAAATTCCATGCAACATGAAAAGGTATAAAATCTCACTGACATAAGAACTGGAGCCCATTTCTGTGCTCTTAAAATGCAATATTGCGAGAGCTTCCGGGGGCTTCGCCCCCTGCATCCCCACCAGGGGCCCTACGCGGGCCCCTGGACCCCACGTGTAGGGACGCGCTTCACGCTCGTGGTGCACCTTCGGTGCACATGAGGTTTTCCATCTTGGCCCCCCCCCCCCTCAAAATTTCTGGATCCGCGCCTGAAACCTCATCTAACCTAACCTAACCTTCACACTAACTGGTATGCATAATTTAATATGCGGGAAATATTTCATTGAATCTGTGGCCTTTTTTGATTGTTCTTTAAATTCTGGTTGTAAGTTGTCTGTACTTAGAAGTTGCCTCCAATTTAGTCCCTATTCTGTGTTTGTCCGTCAGTTGCAAATTTCATTTAAGTTGTGACCACTTTATGAATCATTTTGCACTTCTAAAACTTTATTCGATTTTCTCTTATCTTCTGTTTATATTGTCATTTGCATTTTGTTTTTACCCAGTACACAGTGTCATCGATTCCTTGAATAACAATTTAATTATTCAACAATTTATTTATTGAATTGCTGAGTTGTGGATTGAATTTCCAGTTGAATAAAGAAGTGCAGTAATTGTCATTTGACTTTCAAATCAATGTGATAAATTTCACTTTTGAATGACCTGGAGCATTTGAAATGTCAAAGTAAGTGAATTTTGCCTCAATTGGGACTCAATTAAACTGCATGGTCTCTCCAGAAGACTGCAACTATGCATATTTCAGTATTGATGAAGGTAATGGTGTATATTGGACATGATTTATTATCCCAGTGTTTTGGTCAGATGAAAAAAGAAATTGTTGTTGGGATTACCTAATCTGGAAAATTCTTTGGAGCATTTTCAAACCAGGTACATTTTGTGAAACCATGTATACAGTACTGTATAGCTTGGTCACAGAGCATTTAGCATTATACAGTATAATTGAACCACTAACCTTAGCGGAAGTATAAATGGGACTGCAACAGCAGGTTTGGCAATTTTTTGCAATATTTTTTGCCTTCGGTTGTGTTTTCTCTGCTGTCTTAAAAGGTACACACCTGAAATTTAGTGAGGTGGAACATGTCTGCAAATTTAACCTATAAAAAGTTGTGCTGATGGATGGTTATTTGGAGTTGCTAGAGCTTCAGTTATTTTCCAAATTTTAGGTTTAATTCTCTTCTATTCCTAGAGATTTTGATATTTGTGCTCGAAACTTGGCACAGTTATTCACAGGTTGTTGATACACAAAAGTTGTTGGGGAATAATTATCAGGGGACAGTTTTGAATTTAAAATTGACCTTTTCTGGGTTAGGAAAATTGTACCTTCTGGGAACAAAATAGAAAATAAACTGATCTCAGTTGCTTTTAAAACTTATCAGTTATCTACTCTGAAGGTTTCATTTCATTTTGTCAATGTACAGTATGGTGGACAAAAATTTGTTTAACATTTTGACTGGGTGCAAGCCAAAACAGTTTCAGGACAATGCCAACTAAAGTCATTTGGTGATATGATTTGTTTCACATGTCCAAACAAAGCACAACAGAATATCAGCACATCTGTGGCTGTCTTGCCAGCTTCTAGTTTTATTTGGAGTTAACCTCACCTAAAAACAAAATAGGTACTTTTGTGCTAGGAATGAACCAAAGAAATAATTTCCAGTCTACCCACACTAAGAACAAGAGCTCATCTTGGCTATCCATTGTTTGCACCAGGGTAAAAAAGCACATCGGTAATAGTGAGCCAATAGTTGATAATGGAAGGGGAAGTATTTTGTTGGCCGTTGCTAAAAATGAATTTTTTGTCGAATCTGTTTTTGCTCGTCAGTATTCGTTCATGTTATACATGTAATTTATACAGTAGAATCACGAATGATGAAAAATACACCTGTCTTTTTAAACAATTAGGAATTGTTTATGACTACCTTCTGGATAAACATAACCCTAAGGTCAACCCAAAGGTGAATCAAGCAGATGCCTATGAAGGGCAGTTAATGGTTGTTGACAAGAAATGTTTTTGCATACTTAATGGTTGGGGTGAATTGTCTAACGAGAAGGTTTCTGCAGTGAGAATTATCCTTCCATTGGGAATCGTCCAGATGTTGTCCAGTCATCTTTCAAGACAGTACATTTCACCGCAAAGCACTTGTCAAAGATTGCGTCATTGGTGCTCTAGTTCCTCCCTTTGAATTTCCACTCCAATGAGCTTGCAAGCTGGGGGTGGGAGAGGGGTGGGGGTGGGTAGGATAGGGTTACTCTACCAGGGGATGAGACAAAAACACAATGGGCTGGTGCTGGATTCCAGTCCTGCTACACATTTGAAGGAAAATGTTGCATTTAAATTGTATCAACATGACACAGACAGAAAGTCACATTTATCATGAAAACCATACAGTCTCACCAATTTAATATGGCACTGTTGTTTATTTTTTTTTCTTTCTTATTTGTGTAAGGTGGCCGGATAAGCTTTGCTTCTGTCAGGTCTCCCCCACATTCCTTTTCAAAATTCTTGTGATGTTATCTTGTTTGTTGTTGTTACCATGGAAATTAGAAAGTTCAAACTTCAAGCAATGACTTTTCTTCACCAAATCGGAAATGTTACACTTTGCAGTACAAGTGTTATGAATGTTAGCCTACATGATCATTGGAAAAATTGAAATTTTGGGTGAGTAAATTATTCATGAGCCTATACAAAGCAATAGATTTGTTTCTGGGAAAATCTTGTTTCTTGCAAAAAAGTTACCACACTTCCTAGTTTAAAATTTCCCATCTTTCAATATCTAATTAAAAAGGTTAAAAGGAATGCAATATTTCCCTTTAATGGCTGGTACAGTAATTAATGCTTCTCACAGTGTATACTCATGGAAAAGTTTTCCAGTCTCATTACTATCAGTTTGCTGCATTCATTTGCTCTTTCAAGGTATGATAGGCCCATGGTGAGAGATTTTTCAGTTCTCTGTGCATACAGTATATTCTAGTGACATACAGAAGAAAATTTCAGAGGCTTCCAGCTATGAGAGAATTATGACATTTGTATCTTTCCTAGTCAACACACTCATCATACTGTACAACCATTTACATTATAATTCCTTTCTGACACGACAAACCTTTCACTTTGATAAGAGAATACTGTAAGACACAGAAGTGTAGAAATCTGGGGACCACAATAGTATCAGCAAGGCTTCAGTCCTACTGTTGCAAGGAATAATCAGTGCTTTCTTTTAGCCCACATGCGATATATACTACAGTGTGATGTTACAGTCAAGCACTATAATTCCATTTGGGAGTAGTGTCAGGTTTTCACCTGCAGTTGGTGTACCCTTTTTTTTTGCTGAAAAGCATTTCATCCTGACTGTACTACAGTATTTATACATATAGAAGACCAATCTGAGGGCAGCATTTTGCATATTTCAACATGTGGGAAGTTCTTTCAACTTACACTTGCAAACAGGTGTAGAATATTCAGGCAAACGAACCAACAAACTCACAAAGTACAGCTAGATCAATTGTGGCCCCCAGTTCAAAACAGAACTTAATGTCTTTGGAATGGTGTAAAATTGTGGTAAACAATTCATATTAAAACAGGAAAATTGACTATGATGTCACAACTGAATAAATGGCAGTAAGGTCACTGTTTGACTGTGATTAATTGCATCAATAGAAAGAATCTGTCCTTGAATTTGTGCAACCACACAGCATTGTACTGTTTAAATACAGAACTTTGTGGAAATTCTCTGATGTGTAAATTTTTGAAAGTTTGTGATGTTGCCTTTTATTGGTACAGTATGAAGTTCATTAGGGTGTACAATAGTTTGGATTTTATTTTAAGAAATATGAATAAAATGTTGGAATGTGTCTGACTTTGTACAGTATGGTAATGTATGTGGATTTCTCGTATTGAGTAGAAGTGCCTTCATGGTAAAGGTCTGGGGTCAATGAAGCCAGTAAAAGTTAGCAGATATTAAAAGGTTAAATCTTGTGAGCACAGTATTTCTGTTAAAGTGGCCATGACACGTAAATTGGAGTAACAGGAGACTAATTTAGCCTAAAGTACACAAAAAGCTCTTTCTAAAACTGTTTTCATCACCCTTACAGCCTTGAGCATTAAAAAGAAATTAATGTTTCAAAAAATTGCACCGAAAAATAGACTGTTGAAAATAAGATTTCAAGCCAACACAATAATGACGTCATTTTAGGAACACCAGCCTCTGTATACCGAACCTGGCGTACAGCATAGCCTATACATAAGTAAGAGATAGTAATGATTGTAATTCGTGGCATGTCTTGAATTTGAACTTTATTCTGTCTGTTTGGAGAGTGGTATCGGTCTGTTACATTTTGGGGCTGCAATATGCTATTACTAATAATTACAAAAACTCTTGATTCGTAACCGAAAAACGAAAAAACTCGGCAGTATACTGTTCGGTTCGGTCTGCGTACAGTGAGTGGACTGGCAGCAGCCAGCGAATAATACTGTGCACACGCAATCATAGCCTAGGCTACTAGTTCCACGATTTCCACTGACACTTGCACGAAAGTAACCTGAAGTTCATATTTTGACTGCCTACATAAAACTTTCCAAGCTAAAGTCCCTTTCAAATGCTCCAAATGCTTCTCGTGCTCGAATTGTTGTGGTGTTGTACTTTTACCTCACCTAATACTGTCTCAAATCGACACGGTCCTGTGCGCCGTAACGAATTACTCACCCCATCTGCACCACTGACGTCTTGTTCAGTATCGCCTTCGCCTTTCTGATTTCAAATCCAAGAAAACTCACTTTACCGACAGTCCACTGACCATTCCTGTCCGATCAGGGAGTTGCCATTAGAGGACAACTCTCTGGCTCAGATCCGCCATTCCAAAGAAAGTATTAAATTTGATTTCACATGGTACCTACTACAAAACAGTGCTGGTGATACATTGTGTAATAACAGGTATGTTGTGTGCTATACCCATGGAAGTAGTACTTCCATGCTGTACCTATGCTGTTGTGTTGTGAATGTTTGTACATGCAGCTACTTATCAAGACACCAAGACGAAAACCTGCGTGAAATGCATTTAATTGACTGAAACAAGTGGTAAGCACGAGAAAAGGGATAACAATTCCAAAATTTACAACTTTTCACGCAGGTTTTACATTGTATCGACCTTGGTAACCGGTACAATGGAATGCAAACACTGTATCAAATGTCCGAAGGATACCACGCCAAACAACGATCAGTTCCTAAAGTGACGTCACATGACGTAACAAGATTTTGAGAATTTTTGGAAAGACTAACTTTTCAGGGCTGGAAGAGGGTGTATTTTTTCTCAATTTTCGAGCGGAAAAACAAGTTGTAAACAAACAGAATGGTTGATTTTCGCTGTAGGAAACGTATTCCTAAGGATACAAAAGGGTTTAAACCGTTAATTTACACGTGGCATAGCCACTTTAATAAGCTGTTCAGTTCCTGTTGCATTCCAAAGGTCAAGGGTTACAAGAGTATCTGGTCTTCCCATTCATAAATGCTACCATACTTAAGCAACACATAGTGCACAATGTACAAACCTATGCATAGTGCATGACTTATGATTATGATAACCTTCTGTACCCATACGACTTACGACCTGAAGAGACTGCACACATGCAGTAACAACTCTGAACTGCAAATACTCTGTAAAATGTGTAAGCAAGGCTGCACAGTTCTTGTAAAGGTATGCTGCAGCTATACTCAGCCATTTGAATTGCCTAGACTACAGTACTTTCTAATGTGGTATTAACATGGTCATACATTTGTTCAACAAACTCATGCGCAAACATTTACGATGATTTTGATCATTGAATAAATCTGTAATGGGTGGGATCAGTTCAGATGACATTGACAGTTTCCATAAGTTGCAAAGTCATTTCAACACCTCTCCTCTTCCCCCTTCCCCCTCCCCTACTCGTTTTCCTTCCCTCTCCCCTTCCCCTTCCCCCTCTCCTGCCCCTCCCCCTTTTACTGAATTGTACCTTATCCATCTTTTTCTCCCTTATTCTTCCTCCTACTGCCATAAATCCCTATTTTACTGCTCAAGATGTAATACAATGCAAGACAGTACTGTACAATGTGTTCGAAATGTTGCCTGGCTTTTCACACCACATGCAACTTCTTTTCGTCACTCATCCATCTTCTAATGCCAGGCTAGATGTGTGATCTAACAACATGGCAATTCTCTCTCATTACTGGTCACATGAAAACATTTCTCTGCAACAAATAATGGTCGACAGATGACATTTTTGAACTCAATTTTTATCTTGTTGTTTTGTGTTATGTCTAATGTTAAAGGTTCTAAATCATGACATTTCAACATTTTTATGTAATCGTGTGATGTATCATCACCCCAGTGTGATATGGCCTCAATGCCATTGTGGACATTAAAGCCATTTCACATTAAAATGATCTCTGAATGCCTTGCTCCAGGAGGGAATGATGCATACATACATCAATTGGCATGTCTGTGATGAGCCAGAATCCCATCTTAAAAGCAAATATCGTCACTGAGATATACCTTGTTGAAATTTATAAATTTCATTGTTAATCTAGTACGTAATACTACAGTACAACAATTTGCCAATAATTAATATTCAGACATCACCATTATTTCCTAAGTGGAATGAGAAATTTGGGGATTGTTTTAACACTGTTAAGGTGGGATTTGGACCAACGACTTTTCATATCTCAACCTCTGTGATTTTTGTTACTTTCAACTTTAAGAGGTTCTCTTTTAATACAAACTTCATCTACCTGTAACAACAGTAACATCAACACAACCAACAACGAGGTGCTGTGTAGAACAGAAAGAACAGGCTCATTAAAAGCCTCATTAAAAACAGAAGCAATGCAATATTAAGTCAACCACATATGTACAATACCTCAGGAGCAAGTAAAAAATACACTAGACCAGCAAATTATTTTCATTCATTTATTTCGTCTGTACAAATATGTACTGTATTAGAAATACAAAGTGAACAGGACACTAGAAAAACAATTGTTTAACGAGCTAGTGCCCAGAAAGAGACTATACAGCAAAAAATATAACAAGAAAGAAAATATAAGAAAAAAACAAAGGTATTAACTGAGAAAACAAAAAACAAAGAGAGCAACTGACATACTAGGATGAGTAAAAGAGTAAAGAAATAAGCAACAAATTGCAATAAAAGGGAAGATTTGAAAGGATTAAGAAGAGAAATATGCTGTCTATTATTATACTAAGTCTATTATTCTTTGGTATGGTACAATATACAAGTGCTCAACCACATGACCAGGGAAGTACTGTACTGTAGATACTGGACTGTTGTACATTATCAATTGAGTAAGACCAGGCTGTTTAACCAGATAAAGCTCTAAATGTGACCAGATTTATGTGATGTTGTCATAACAAATAAAATGAAGAAGTTGAACATCTTCTATTTGGAACTCCATTTGATGTGCTGCAAGCAGTCAACATTTTCACAAGTTCCAAGTTATAAAATCCAGTCTTAAAGGGAAATGCTGCCTTTTTTTACAGGTGATTTTCATATTTTTAAAGCCGATATTTATTGATACAGAATGATAGATAATTTAAAATATGGTAGTATGATAGCCTTCTCTTAAAGAAATAAGGTTTTCCAGGAAGAAATCTAATTATTTGGTGTTCAAAATCAATTTGTTAGCCCAAACTTTCAAATGTTTAAGCAATGCAACTTCACTAACTCTTGTAATGCATCATGTTTTGAGGAGATAAAACTATTGCTGGAGTTTATTGGTATGATTAGAGCTATTTTCCTTGTATGCAATGTTAGTGTACTTTAAATGCAATATTTCCCTTAATTAGCAAAACTGCCATCTGCAAAAATGATGACCAGTCCCCTTATATTACTTAGTTCTGTGGTCTACTGTGTAGGGTATTAGCCACTGTATACAGTATACTGAAGCATCCCTAGTACAGTAGGGTACTGTACTGATATTATGCTCTGTTGGTTATTTATATTAGCTCTGGCCGTTTTGCAGTGTGTGATTCTGTTGTGTGGTTTTGTATTGTTTTAGTTCTCTTTTTTGTTATCATAATGTCTATAACAACAATAATGTTAAAGAACCAGCAGATGTTACCAATACCCTGCTGAACAAATAAAATTGAAAAGAACTGTATAAATCGAAGGTGAAAGGTTTGTGTAACATAGCACTGACAGTGATTGCCAAAAATGCTCAAATGTCCCATATTAATTTGTTTACTCTTCTGTTTTTAAATAAATGCAGTTTGTGTTTTAAAGGTTGTAAAGTTTAATATTCAATGTTTTCAGTAAGAGTACTTTTTTTATTGGAATTGTATCACATCAGTTTCAATGTTTTCAAGAGCAACTAAGTTAAATAAAAAGAACATTTAGAAAAAAAACAAACATGGGAATATTGTCTGGGAGTACTTGGCTGTGGTGGGAATCACCCAGGGGAATTGTCCGTTAACTGTTAATGACACACTGCAGTATTACCAGAATATGATTTTAGCCATGCCAGGACCATGCAGACATCTTCTGCTGCCTGTGCTAGCTCCTGGGTAATAATAATGTCAACGGCAATGGCAACGGCAACGGCAACTTCAACGACAGTAATAAATGAAGCTTATAATAGTGCCAATCAGTGTCAAAAGTTGCCAAAGGTACTTTACAAGGAAGCAAAATAAGTTTGCTAAATATGAACAGTATTGAAAAAATGAGTCTTGAGTAAACTTTTAAAAACAGAGAGTTTTGAGCAAGTTCGTAAGTTATCTGGTAACTTGTTCCATAGAGATGATAGAGTAGTGCAATTTAAAATGAACAATGTGTTAACAGAGAATGCTTCACTTGATTGATTTTTAAGCTTTTAAAGTAAAGTACAGTCTTGGATGTTAGCTCAGGGCTCAGTTAACCATGTATGAGACAACTCAAGTTGACACACACACACACCCACTTCCCTCATAGGTATAGCACTTACGCAGAACTAAAATGAAAATTTCCTTAACACTTTTGTCAGGAGCTTGGCTGCTTTACATGAAGGGAATTGGTTCAGCAGAGTGACACTCCGTTGTCACCTGGTTCTGCTTATTCCTAATGTGCATACTCAATTTTTTTTTAGATTGTCACCTTCTGAGAACAGAAACCTCAAAATGTTGAAGTTTTTGGACACTGCTCACTCGAGTGGCATTTTTCTTTTTAACATGTGCTTCCTCACTTCTTTATTTGACTCATGAATGCCTTTTTACCATTACCCATTTAAAGGGTCTGTGGCATCCCCCGGAATATATTTCAGAATAGCCCTACAGTTCTAAAAGCAATTGGTTACTGCATTCTGCTTGACATAAATTCCAACAGTGGCTTCACTCTGGTTGGTCAGAGATGACTTGTGAAGTCAGTGTTCTCACGCAGTATTGTATAGTTGGGGGAATTGTTAGTGTTTGGGGTGAGATTTGTTTCCCTTTAAGCTCCCACAGAGAGAGTGAAGCGTGGCAAAATGCCATGTGTCACTTAGCTCAGCAAATTTCCTTTGTATTTCAGTCTGTCCTCTTTGCAGTGGTAAAAAGATATCAAACTTAATGCTCAGGACTGGTTTGCATGGTGAGATAAGTGCTCCTCATGTCTATAAAACATCGAACACAAGTGCTGCTCATGTAACATCATGCACATCATTGGGATATTTTAGTACTGTCAATGGTCACTGAGAGACAAAAATGTTTCAAAACCTCGCCTACACACATGAGAAATTACTTTAACCTGGCAAGAGACATGAAAGGCATTTTTGTTGAGCTTATTCCTCTACTCAACAGGTTCCACAGAAACACTTGCTGAGACTTTTCTTCGTGTATATGAATACAGAAAAAAGTTAAAACTTCCTTTACCCCTCACGTAAAGAAATTTCTGTATGTCTGAAGTTGTAGTGGTCCAAGTGCCTTTTTGGTTTCCCAAAGAGAAAACTGTGGAGTCACTTTAACTTAGTAACTATTGAAAATTACCCATGAGTTGCCATTCCAAGGAATGTGGAGTTGCTACTCGAGTGGCGGTCATACATTGCGACTCTGAAGTAAAGTCAGTTAACTCTCCCAAACCTTACTTGCAACATGAGACAGGGAGTTACTGGAGCCAAACTCATACATGCAGTATGTGATTTGGGAGGAAATAATTATGGCCACATTGCCTGTGATATCTTTTGTTGGGTTTGAGGTTCCTTGTGGGAACTTCCTTACATGAATTTTCTTGAAAAAAACGTAACAGGATTGTGCCTCATGCAAAGCTGTGATGATACATAAAAATTTTGTCTGGTTTCAAAAAATGTCTTGTTCAGTTTGAATACGTCCAGGCGCTTCTTACCACACTCTTTCTCGAGAACGGAAGTTTAAGAGAACCAAACAGAAATAGCACTGTTGTATAATTGGTTTCCTAAAATTAAGATAGGTTTTGGCTGTTACTACAGTACATTTCAACCTGAAGATTAAATCAAGCAAAGAAGATTAAAAAGAAGGAAATGTTTCTGTACGAAAAAGCATTCCATCCTCATTCCAAAAACCGTAAACTACCAAATTCCACTTTAAATTATCATAGTTAATACCTGATAATGACCAAAATTAACACCAAACATCTTTGGTTATGAGGCACAAGTCAGTGTGGAAGGGGAGCTGCCTAGATTTTCAAGTGCGCCTTAGACACAAGGTCAGAAGATTAACATCAGCTAGACTAGATTTGAAAGAACAAATGTCAGGTGGTGCAGGGAAATTCGGTGGAAGGAGATTCCATTCCTGAGCAGTTCTTGGGTACATCAAGTATTGATGACACCTTTTACTAAAGGGTGGGGGAACAGTTATGTGTGCCTTGATTACATCTAGTGGTCCTGTTGAGGTTATTCTGAAGCTGGATGTTGGAGGGAGTGATATTGTGAACCTCCTTATACCTGTAGATGGCAAAAAGCTGTGTCCTATTAGGCTAAACATGAAATTCCATTAACCCCCAGTACAGGTATGTGGTCCTAAAGTGTTCCGTATGTGAGTCTTTTGACAGTATCTTTTCTTTGGTTTTCGCAGGCACCAAGCCTCCTACCTACATTCCATTAAATCGTATTCTTGCTATCAAACCCTGTGAATCCTCTGGGAAAAGAGCAACTCTTGCCAGGAAGTTTTCCAAGAAGAATGGAGTGGAGATTACACAATCACATTCTCTAAAAGGTACAGCACATTTATGGTTTTAATATAAAAAAATTTTTATTCTCACAGAAAATTTTTTATTGATCTTGTAAAGACATTCATTAACATGTAGACCTTGCTCAGAATCATCAAATTTTGAATTTAGAAAGCATGACAGTAGCCACTTGATATACATGGTGAATTGTTCATGCTAAAAATGATTTTTGTGAAGTCTTCTCACATTAGTATGTACAGTTGGCATCAATATAAGAATGTAAAAGTGTCACCTTTCAGATGCCATGGTCCTGAAGCAGCTGTTCTGTCTCTGTTTCAACTCAATTGTCAGTACATGAGTACAGTATTAAACATGTTAGCTTCCCTTTAATTTGTTTTGCTTCTGTGTTTTATCAATTGTCACTTCCTTACCAAGTTTTCTTTTTACCCTAGTGTTAAGAATACATTAATTTCTGCAAATAATTATTGTTCTATATTGGACTTAAACACACAGGTAGGTGACATAAATTTACACTTGATCTTGAACTTGGAAATGTTTAACTTGAAGGGCAAATACAGTCCCATCAATTTAACTTGACATACCTGCATATGCTAAAACAGGAGTGGTCACTTTATACTGCACTCACATGGCTCCACTTTTTCTTCCTCAGTAGTGATTTGAGTACAAGCTGTTTCCTTGGTTTTACCTGTGATATCAATATTTGTGTTATGAAATGCAAGTTGAGGGGGGAGGGGTGGGGCATGTCCCCCATAAGGGAAAGAGATCCCTTGCAAGGAATTTTTCCAGTTTGTGGCGGAGCCTTGTAGGATACAAACTTAGGTAAACCATGACAGTTCTCCATCACCTGATAGTGTACCATTGTTTCTACCCTCAAGTAGGTCAGATTTCTTCAATAAGGACTCCAGTTTTGATTTTGCCATCCTTTCAATCTGTCTTGTATGCATCAGGTCATTGGACATGGCCATCCTTCCCTTGGTTAGGTAACAGGCGGATCCTATCAGGCAAGTCTTGGCACCAACCTTGGGATATGAAAGGTTCAACAGACATTTTAATCAGGGGCATATCCAGGAATTTTCAACAGAGGGGGTGCAAGTTTTTATTAATCATTGTCCTGGAGTAGGGATATAATGGGAGGTGTGTACCTCCCCTTTGGAAAATGTTTGCCTTTGGAAGAGGGCTGAGATGCAAAATGGTGCTATTTTCGACACATTTTGCAACATTTTCATTTTTTGCGTCAGCCTTTTTTTCACACATGATGACCAATAGGGGAGGCGCATGCCTATGCGCCCCCGCCTGGATCCACCACTGTTTCAATGCCAGGCTTGGAGTAACAAATGCATATGCCCCTTAAAGTTCAGCAACAATAAGTCAAATGGAATAGGTAAAAAAAATATGCAAAATTGCTAATTCAAAAAATGATGGCTTTAGTAAAATTTTGCAATATGTGTCTTATATATATATATCTTAGTATTTTATATTTTATGCCTAGAGGCTTACTTGAAAAGTTTTTCTTGTGTTTGAAGCTTTGTGTGGTACAGCTTGGAGCATGGTTACAGTAGGTTTTGTTTGCCACAAAACTTGCAAAAAATTTTCATTTCCTGAAGAATGTCATACGTAGAACTATATAATTATTAAAGGCTGGCTACTGTAGGAAAGGTGAAATTGTCTGTATACCTTACGTAGGATACCTTTGGAACCTCAGTGGATGCAGGTCTGTGGAGTTTTATGTCTGCTTCTTCATAATCTTCGCCATCGCCAACTGTAGCAACAGAATGTATGGAACGTTACTGCATGGTAGTTAAGCAGAAATTATGAAAATTGTGCAATCACTCAACCTAACAGTTTATTAACAAGGTGTGTACATTTCCTGGAAACCTTGAAGGTCCTTGAATTTGATTGGGCCGGAAGTCAATAAATTTGCACTGTCTCCTGGTATGTGTGAAAGAAAGTTGAATATCAAGTCTCATTAATGTGAATTTGTCAAAATTTTTACTTGTGCTGTACATTATTTAGAGGTAGAAAAGTGGGATATGGATGTCAAGTTTTTGTTTGTTTTCATTTTCTTGATTTCTTCAGAATTTGGCATTTTATGTTTTATGAAAATTTACAGAAACAGTTCTTGAAGGGTAATCAGGTTGGAAAATGTCCATGACCTGAAAAAATCCTTTCAGAGCCCTGGAAAATGTTACATTAGTAAGCCTATATGTGTAAACCCTGTGATTTAAGAGCACTGGGCTGGTTCAGTGCTGTACAGTACTGCTACAGGTATATGGCATTGCCTGCAATCTCTGTAAAAGAGGGAGGAAGGGCAGAGCCAAGAATTACTCCCTCCCTTAATTGACATTTATAGAGTACAGTACTTGCTGTCAAATTTTCAGCTTAGCCTGGCGATTAATTTATCGTTTTTGGCTCAGACATATTTTTGGTTGAAAATCTTTAGTTTTGCCCTCTCTTAACTAAAATCAATTTCACATAGACTACCTACACTTAAGTCTACATTTTTAGCATGGACTTTAGGTTGCCTCACTTCAAAGTATCCACATTTAGTGGGCTGACATTGATAAACCTCTTCAAATTATTAACCAGTATTTGGAATTCCCATCTTGCCAAGATTTACAGCAAACATGTATACAAGTTAAACTTGAGCAATCTCTTAGTTCTAGGGGTGCATTTCTTTAAAGTTTGTCAGTTGGGTATAATCAAAGACAATAAAGCCAGTTCAGTTATCACTGCACATGTGCACAATGGCTTCAGGTCATAGGTCATAGAGGCACATACCATACTGCAGGTCTTACTGTAGGTTCATAAATTTGTGCACTGTGCCCAACAATAACTTTGAAATGTCTTGTTGGAAGTCTTTCATGTTAAATTTCGTAAGTGTATCTGAAAGCTCAATTAGAATAATGTAGCATACATTACGTGACATTACGTGATATCGACCTTACTCAAAACGCCTTTCACTGAACAGTGCAAAACCCGAACTTCTGGGGGGGAAAGTCGGGATTTTACTTGATGTTCGCTTGTGCAGGTTATGGCCTTTGGGACGCTTATCAGGTTTTATTATAATTTTATGGATTTTTCAAGTTTAAGGCCATTAATCTGTTGATGCGAACATCATGTGATATCCCAACTTTTCCCCCAGAAGGTTGGGTATTCCACTGTTCATTGAAAGGCGATTTGAGTAAGGGCGATATCATGTATTGTAGTGCAACTTATAATGACATTTATAACTGCATTATGTACCCATATGACCTGAAGCCACTGTGCATGCACAGTAATCACTCTGAACTGTCAGAATACTGTAGTATAAATTGTACCAATGGAACAATGAAATTAGTACTTAATTATCAGGAAGTGCCACTTCAAACAGCAAATTATGCAAACCATATACCCACAGTATTCTTGATTTATACACTTACCTGAACTCTAGACAGACAATGTAACATTGGCAACAATGTATGACATATTATAGATATAATTGCAGGAGTGCAGTAAGTAATCACTTGTAAAATTGATTCATGTAACAGCATAGTGCTCTTGAATATAAATGGCCGTATTTAATGGCTTACAGCCCTGACAAATGTTTGGACTCAAGTTTAAAAACACAGTAGTAGCTGGAAAATCAATATTGAACATTGTTCAAAGTGCCATTAATAGTGATAGTATTTATTGTCATTATATGCAAACACCCTGTGGTTGTAATTGATATGAATGGGATAAATTACTATTTATATTTTATGGTGATTTAAATCATTTCAAAGTGAGGGATCACATTAATGTACAGTTTTAATAACTATAAACAGCTATGTCCATGCTCTGCATTAGAATAGGAAGTTCAAGGGCATATGTGTATTCATGCAAAGTTCGATGACACTAGTCCATTAAAATATCAGACCTTAGTCGGGGGGAGGGTTCTGTGACATTCTGGGATAGTTCTCCCTTTCCTGGACCTTCTTCTCCCCAGATATTTCTACCTCCTGCAACAAAATTTAAACCCTCCAGTCCAAACAATAATTCTGCACCTCAAACTTTGACAAGCTTGGCTACAGGCACAATTTAGAATTTTCTTGCCCCCTTGCCCCCCCCCCCCCCGGCCGGCCCGGCTGTTATTCTCTCCTGGGAAGAGAAAATTCATTTATGAATTCTGAAAGTTGGATATTGGGTAGACAAAGAGTATGTCTCTAATATACATGTACAGTCTGAACATAATCTGGGACATTAAAGTTTAACGAAGGCTTAATACTTGTTTCTTGAAGTGTGACTGCAATACCCTCAAATTATATGACACCAGTGCTTTTGTTTATATTTAGAGTGACAGCACATTCTGTAAGTGCATTGTGTATTCAGTCTTTAAGGAGATATTTTATGGTTGTTCTTCAAAATATTGTCCCCAAGGTTTCTTCCCATAAATATTAAATTGTAAGAAGAGACACTTGAAATTCTGAATTTCAAATAACCATCATGATATTGGCACTCAGTTTTGGAGCCTGGGCTGTTTTACTTCAAAGATTTCATAAATAGCTCTATAAAAAGGTCTGTGTATGCTTATTATCAAAAAAGGTTTCAAATCTAGACAACTGAGCAGTACTTAAGCAGAATCTGGCATGTAATCAAAGTCTTGGCATGTCTGCCATTCACTCTAGATCAGAAATAATGGATTTGCCAAATTTTATATGATGACTTTAAATATTTTCAAAGTGTGATGTTGCATTTATATATGGTTTGTCAATGAAAAAGGTATTAAGGTAGGAAAATTGCTTGATATAAATTATTAAGTACCATTGGTTGAGTTTTATCCCTGAATGAACATTAATAACAGGGAGTAAAATTGGTGTGGGGCTTTGTTTGAGGTAAAAGGAGAAATTTTTATTACAATTTTAAATACCTGCATCATGCCAGAAAAAATTGTATGCAGTGTTTTCTACTGCTTGAGGAAAAATTGATTCAGGGCATGCCTAGGTAAAAACTGAAAGTTTTCAATTTAAAGGGGAATTTTCATCATCCCAGACAGTTCCAATTCTCCCAACTATGTAACTTCTAGCTCCTCCCATAACTGTATGAAGCTCCTCCTTGTGCAGGAATAAACCTTTTTTATTGCTTAAGGCCATGTCCTGGTGAGCATACAAGGCTATAAAATGTAATAAAAGCACTCTCTCTGCCTTGTGTGGAATGTGAGCTACAGTACTCTGCATCTTTCAAATTTTCAAACTTTGATGTCAATCAAAGAGCTGAGAATTTTGATAACCCTACACTAAAAATATACTTTGGGGTGATGACTGTCTGTCTTTAATATGTTTAGTAGGATTTTGTTCTTTCCATCTTTTCTTTTATCAGCATTTTTAACAGTTAGTATAGGTTTAACCTAATCATTGCAGGGTTTCCCCTGGGTTTTAGAGAGTGTGAGGTGGTATTAGTCCATGAGGGTAATATGGTGCCAGCTTGGGTACCAACAGTGAGGGAGAACTATCAATATTCCTATAGGTAGTGCAGTACAGGTAGCAATTAAAGCAAATTTCAGGTTGTGGCCCAAAACTGTAAGGTGGCCGCCTCACAAAAAGAATGCCAGGGGAAACCCTGCATTGTTTGTTTCTTATTGATCATTATATCTGTATATTAACAAAGTACTGCAGCAAAAGTGAAACCGTAATCAGTGAATATACAGTACAATACTGAAGACACTATGCCCCAGCAATATTTTCCAACAGGAAAGTCTCTAGAGAGTGTGAAACTAAAGTTTAGGGGGTACTATATTACTAACCTACTACTACTGAGAGGAAGTGTTTTGTTTTTTCTCCGATTTAATGTTTTTATTTAAAAAAATAGTTTACCCAAGGTGAATTTTAAAATGAGGTCAGTCCTATGGAATACTTAGAATTTGGAAACCCAGGGCTCGAAATAAGCTTGAAAAAGGGCACAGCTAAACTGAGCAAATTGACAGTCAGTCTATGTTATTTCATAGGACATTGACTGAGGGGCACCACAGCCATCAGTAAGGTCCCGACAGCCATGGCTGTCAGTGCTGCCGGTCACTTTGCGCCCTGGAACCCCTTAAAGTATCATTCTCTAATGCTTGAAACACAAGTCCAGGTGGTACTATGAACTTACTGCCACTTAGAGGAAGTCTTTTGTTTTTTCTCGAGTTTAATGTTTTTGTTTGACTTTAAAAGAAAAAATACAGTTTTCTAAGATGAATTTTAAAATGAGGTCAGTCCTATTGAATACTTAGAATTGGGAAACCCCAATAAAAAATATCATTCTCTCATGAACTTATCAATTTGAACATGGGAAAGTTGAATACGTTATCTTTTATCTAACACATGAGCTGGGCTCTGTCTCATAATGATTTTTTGGAGCAGCAAACTGCTCACTATGAATAATCCCTGAATCAGCCACTGCTCCAAGCTGAAATAATGGAACCTGTCCTATTCATTTATGTAATAGTTTAGCATCCTAGCAGTCAAATTGTACAATTTGTCAATGAATTTGTTGAGGTGGCCAGTGGATAGCTTGTCTTTTGACTGTTTCGATTATAGGAGTTCTCAGGTGTTGTACTGTAGGCTAAGTGCCACTTTTACAGTACTTTAATTTTTTTAAAAAGCAATTTAGTTGTCATTATGATAACTACCATAGTCAGATCTTACAAAATATGTAGTTTTTTCCCTAATTATTTCTTACTATTTTCTTAATGTAAAACTTGGGCTGCCACATCTCAAATTATTCGACTGACCATTTTAGTCATGCCACCCTAAAATGTTCCACTGGCTGCCACTAGAAAAAGTAAAATCTGTATGAAGTGTCTGCAGAGAAATTGCTACTGTATGATTCTCAAAGACTCAAGTGATATTTCAAAATAAGCTTCAGACATCTTATTTTTGCTTGCTTTAATAATGAAGTGGTTTTTCATGATGAATTATTTTTTAATTTCTATTTCCACAGTTTACAGTACTCGCATTTCTCGCTCTGGAAAATGGAAATTATGCAAACATTCCATCACTTGCTCGTCTCAGGAAGACAGCCAAAATTTTATAGAATACATCAACAATGCAATTAAAGAGTATGGTAAGGACATTTATCCCACTCTTGTGGGGTATTGTTTGTTTTGATGAAACAATTGTTTTTATAATGAAGCGTATGGATATTTCATTAATATGTATTGTGTGGGTAGGTCTTACATTATTCATAATTGTCTTGAAATTCTATCAATGTCTAATTTTAGCATACTAAAAGCCTGTTTGATTGTTTTGTTAGTGAATGAACATTTGGAGTTCCCTAATGAAAATTTTAGCATGTATTTATTTGTCTGAAATCTTTGGGATTCAGGAATGGAGAACAAGGAAGCTGTTTGCATAAAGATGTTTACACGTACACACACAGTTTGTTTATATAACCCTGACCAGGCTTATGGAATTGTCATCAGTTGTACATGTTGACATAGGAAGAGCTGTGAGTAAACCAATGCTTTTACAACTTAACTCTTAATGTCCTGTTTAATATTCAGCATCCCACATTAAAATAAAGTTACCCCATTCTTTATCTTTTAGCTCCTTTCCCTGAAGAACTATATTTTCAAAGAAAGAAAAATTACAATAATTTTTCTAACCTGCTTTGTATGAACAAAGGTTGATCCATTGGTTTGTCAGCATTTTATACTGTGTAAGTCTTGTTCCTTATGAGAGAAGTGCTGTACTGTGTAAATCAGGGCTGTAGCCAGGATTTCATCATGAGTAAAAACCTTTGTGGTAAAAACTGCTTTGGTAGGAAATGGACCAGTAATAAAGACCTACAGTATTCTGATGCATTAAATAATTACAATGCTATGTATTAACATCTCTTACTGCAGCTTTTACAGAGCTTGAGGCTGAAGGTTAGTTCGCCATCACACTCATATTAAATCATCGGGGGGGGGGGGGGATAATTTGCTTACAACAGGGAGCGTGTGAAGTCCACATGTTTAGACAACTTGTGTTTTTACAAAAAGGTACATACATGTTTACATTTGTAGTAGTGTACCTTTGCTCTCTGGGTGCAGGGTAATATATTTAAAGAAGGTATGTCTAGGTAAAAACTTGTCTTCCATTAAATGCAGTATAAAACCCTGTTTATCCAACAAGTCAGGACCATAGGTAGTTCAGATAACCAAAGAATTTGGGTAAATGGGGTTTCAAGTTTTGGCTCCATTGTTTTGTGTGTTCGTCGCCAAGAAAGTGTTCCAAAATATTTCCCACATAATTTTGATGCAGCTACCAAAATTAAAGAAAAAATTCTCAAATGTGTTTTCTAACTATTTTTATGGCCAGTGATATGACAAACAATTTTTTTGGTGTACTTCTCAAACCCAGAGATCTCATTCTGAAATTTCAAGCCTACAGTCACTTGAATGGCTACTACTTTTTACTACCTGTTAGACAGACGCCTATCTACTGTACAGTATCTGTCTGTCCACAATTGTTAAAAATGCTTTCAAACGCTCAGTCTTCGATGGATTTTCGTGAAACGTGGGCACATTGGTCCTTGGCGGGTGGGCTACTTGTGACCACCAGGAAGTCAAGGTCAAAGGTCATTTAGGGGTCAGCACAGGCCATTATAAGGAGACTTTGAAACTTTCAAAAGTTATCTCTTCTTATCCAGAAAACTTAAAAATCTCACAAGTGGGTAAGAATGTTCGTTGGGTAGCCTACTTTTTGGGTTGTACAAGGATTTTGGACTTAATGTCATTGGGGTCAGTAGAGGTCTAAAGCTTTGTCTGTTAAATGTGTGCAAAATGTGTTGCTATTCCCACACGGTGCATTGGATCTTGATAAAACTTGGACACATTGATCCTTGGACCATGGGCCAGCTAGTATGTTCAAAAATTGAAGGCAAAAAGGTCATTCAGGGGTTGTTTCCCGTCATTGTTTGGAAATATGCCAAATGCTCCTCTTTCTAGGAAAAGCATAGGATCTTTTTGAAATTTGGTCACAGGAATCTATTGGTGGTGATGTGCATGGGTGTTTTGGAATTTAAGACCAAAAGTCATTTTGTGGTCTTTTGGGAGGGGGGTATTCTCTGAAAATACATCCCATGCTGCTTCTGCTACAAATATCAACTGATTTTCTTGAAACCTTGTCACTGTAACCCTTAAGTAGTGAATTTCATGCTGTGTCCAAGAATTTGAGGAGGTCATTTAAGGGTCATTTTGGGTCATTCATTTTAAATGAAATACTCTGAAGGCTTTTTCACCCGCTAAGAACAATGGATCTTCTTGAAACTTGGTCAGAGTAATCCTTTAGTAGTAACTCGGATAGGGTGTGCAAGATTTTTTTCATTTGGGCCTATGTATGTTAGTCTGAAGTAAGTTATAACACTTTTATAAATCACGGATGCATCAGATGAACAATTGACAGTGCTGCATAACAAACAGCCCAAAAGTTCTGACTGACATTGCTTGAGGGAGTGATTCTGTTGGCATCATAATTCATCATCGTGCATGAGGTGTAATTGATAATACCGTACCTCTTACTTGCAAAGTTACCTACTCTGCTGGAAACTGTCCATTTTAAGTTCCTTATGGCAGCATAGAGCTAATACCAGATTGTTTACTATTAACTGTACTGTAACTGTATATTGTGTGTAAAGGACCAGAAGCTACTGGACATTTAGATGGAGCAACCAGTTGTGATTAAAAAGAGATCTAGCAGAAATATTCGTGTCTTGATTAGCTCACTGATGTGATATTGACTAGTTTCATTTTATGAAGATGTGTATGGTAATGCTATTTTTTTACTAGGGAAAAGGGGGGCATATCTTTACCTTGCTTTTGAGGATGGGGTTGGGTTTGCAAGCTCTCCTTTGCATTTTATTGTTGGGAAAGACATATATTTGTTTTGGTCATCTGGTCATCTGTGTTACCTGCAATCATACCATGCAGTGGCATGCACAGGATTTTGCTGAGGGGGGGGGGGAGGGCCAACCCCAAAGTTTGCAAGGGGATGTCCCCCAAAAACCATCAGTTTTCCCTACACGTGGTGTATATATATGTGGGTTAGTTAGTTAGTTAGATAACATTTAACGACACACCAATACAAATGTGTTATATAGTGTCAAGCAAAGTTTAAATACGGTGCAAGTCCTTCCCTTTAGTCGCCTCTTACGACAGGCGGGAAATACCGTGGGCATATTCTATAACCCCCAGCCCACAGGGGGCTGTATATGTGGGGGACATTGAGGGGGAGGTATGGTACAGTGCCCCCACCCTTTTGCCCCACTGATACCATGCCATCATAAAGATGTTCAAAACTATAGTTAACAAAATTTTCCAAATATTACAACTATCTTTTAACTAGGACTTTCTTGTATTATGATCACTGAAACATCAATGCATCTACTTTCAAACTAGCAATTGATAGATTTTTTTAAAATTTAGTGTAACTGTCACCTCTTTGGTTTGGTTTGAGCTACTATACTGCACCATTGGTGCTGTAGTTTCTACTGCACTGGTGAACAAAGCCCTGTTTCTCGAGCAAAAGCTTAATCTGCCTACTGTACATGGTTATTTCAAACTCAGGAGGGGTATCTTTAAGGTTTCCCCTTTTAATCTAGTTGGAGATCAACATTGACATTCTGTGTGTTTTATAGCTTACCAAGTCTATTTGTTTCTTAAGATTTGGAATCCATCCTAATTTTTGATTGGCATTGCAAGCATCAAGTAATGATTTCTAGGTATTGTTCTTGATATTAACTCCTTTGAGTTACCTTGTCCCTGGGTGTGTTTTGTAAAATAGACTGAAGAAGCCTTTGAGATTTGCATTCTGCACACTGATCTGATTAAAAGTTTTCTGAAACTACTTCAAAACAGCTTAAAGGGAGAGTGCAGTCACCCCAAAAAAGAATTGTATAGTAGACTATCCTATTTCCTGAATGGCTCTTGAGAATCATGTGACAGTATTTTTCTCACTCAATTGTAAAATTTACTAGGAGCAACTGCTTGATTTACCTTGGATATGCAATATTTATGTTCTAAAATATCATGAAAGATACTTGGAAGCGAAAAAAGAAGAAATTTGTGACATTTTGCTATTGTTTCAAAATAAGTCTGGGGCGACTGCTTCTGACCTTTAATGTTGTTTTGCCTAAATTTTCGGTAACATTTACAGTGCAAAAGTATGGTGCTTTCAGAAGCAAACTCCTTGTTTCTGAAAACTAAAACTACCTTACATACTGTAAATTACCTGTGGAGTGCAAAGCATGTAGGGAGTTGTCTCGTACAAAAATTCATCAGTATTGTGAGCAAAATGTTGCACTGATTTTATCTAATAAGAATAGCAGAGATACAATCTTGTGGAGGAGTTAGCATACTGAAAACAGTTGGATACAGCTACACATACATTATTCAGTGTCTGTGTTTATTCTTTTCAAAGCACATTGTTGTGTATTACCACGAATGTTACCTGAATTTCGTATTCCTGTGTGATGCCGTATGATTCAGATTTGCAATAAAAACAAAAATTTTTATAAAATTCAGTGTAGTCAGTTGCTCTGGGTCACATGCTTGACAATTGCCAAATAGGGAAATTCTACCCTAAAGCCTGAAGTTGCTAAGCTTGTATGTAAATTATTTCATAAGTTGGGGAATTCAGGGATATCTCCAATTAGGTATTTGCTGCAGAAATATCATCAGGAACTACAATCTCACATAGTATTGTAAGCCTCTGACAGTGTATAATTTGAATATTGTTGCTGTGGGGTTCTTTTTAGTGTGAAAATTGTCCGGCTTCAAGGGTCATGCTGAAGGCACTACTTTCAGTAGTATTAGGTATTGAGCACTTTTGCCAAAAATTTGAGTGATATCAGTACCACAAGTTTCCCACAAGAAGTTATGTTTTTCTTGCAAACATGAATTTTCTGCCAGTGCGGTCTCCCCTTCCCGTCCTCGTGTATGTTTTCTACCCCCTCCTTGTATGCCTCCCAGTCCTTCCTAGCTTGTATGCCTGTGTGAAAATCTGTTTTTGCAGCTGAAATTTGAGAAAACAGTGCTTGATCTGCTTGGAAGTATTCATTTGGTGTATTTACTTTAATGTTAACCAGTGGTGGATTCACTATAGAGGGGAGTTGGAGGGGGAATGGGAGGGGGGAGGTTTGCTGTGTCTGTAGTTTTTGAACTTTCCAACCCAAGTATTTCAACATCTGTTAGAGTCACATCAAGAGTTTTATCAAAGAAACATATGGAAAACAATTAAGGAGAATTTTTTATGTATTACATAGATTATTCCCTTGTTTTTCTGTGCAATAAATGACTGGTTCTTGTTGGTCATCCCTAAGAATCCATGGTAGAGATCATACTGTACAGATATCGTGGGATCCCGCAAATTATGCTTATTACCAACTTAGGAGTTTTGTTGAATAGCTTGGTGTTCAGACTTTGAATGGCAGTTTTGAGAAATAGACATATTTATAGGCATACTTACCTCCCTAGGGGACTTGGGGATGCAGTCTTTCCCCCTCCCCCTTAGAGTTCAAGTAAACCTGTTTTTTGGGCATACTTTTGGAAAAACTTGTAATGCAAGCTCTCAGACCAAAATGGCACCCCATCCGCTCAGAATATAGTATGTGATATGTTTATGGGTAAGTTGATTTCTTCATAAAGTAAGTGTAAATGTAAATTGCTATTTATTTTTGTATACATGTTTATCAATTTAACCTTGATTCATAGAGAGTTGTGCTCCATCTTAAGTTTGATCTATCATGCAGTAGTCTTATGTAAGCAAACTAAAGATCTAGCATAACTGTTCTACTGTACATATAAACAGGACTATGCTTGTTTATACATTGCAAGATGGGATGGGATACTTGTAAATTATTTGCTATCTTTGATAGTCACCTTTTTCACCCCATCATTTTCTCTTACAGTTTCTTCCAGGCCAAAACACCTGATGATTTTGATCAATCCGAGAGGGGGAAAGAAAAATGGGGAATACATCTATCGTAAATACGCAGCTCATATATTTAATCTGGCAGATGTAAAGACTAGTGTGTTTGGTAAGTAAAAGTCATAAAACAACTTTGACTTTTAGATCAAATATTTTAAAAAACTGAATATCAGTGACATGCTCATTTCTATTTTGTTTTCTGTAAAACGTGTTGATAGTGGTATTCTCAATTTGTGTTTCAAAAGAAGTAACTTTAAGAGCAAAATTAATAGTGATTCAATAAAATGTTGGTCTGAATCATAGAATGGGATGTTCAAGTGTGGTAGGAATCGCACTGTTCAAAATGTATCTTGCTGTTTCATACTGTCTTTTTCCATTGCACATGTTATGTAGAATTATTCTTGTCATTTGTCCATGATTCTCCCAAGTGGGTACTGAAGCTGTCATAAGTCTGCAGCTTTGTACTTTCCTGTGGTATCCTGTAGTTTAGTCAATGGCTGTTACAATCTTTGCTCAATGATAAGTGCAGACGGTTTGCAACCTTGTCATTGCTATTTTTTCTTGGGACATTTTGATTTTGTGATGGGTTAAAAGATAACAAAGTTAACCAGGCTTTACATCTCCCCTGTCCCCATACCTCACATTTAAATGTTTTTGTTACTTATGCATTAACATACCCACTTCTCCTTTTATGCTTACCCATTTTTAAAGTCACTTACCATGAAGTTACCCTGGTTTGTCACACACTCAAAACTTCATAATTTTATGACGCCGACTCCTACATCTCACATTAGGATTAGACGATTGTGGCAAACTGTATAAAATACAATCTCATTTTGCATTTTGTATCTTTTTGATCAGTATATATATAAATTCTTTGGACACAATTTTTAAGGGTAATACTGTTTATGTGATAAACCATGTGTGTTCACTTACCCACCAACTTACCTGCATTAACAGTGTAACTTACTGCGAGAAAATTCCCTTACCGCTGGTACAGTATAAACTAGGTAAGTGTTAAATGGGAGCCTTGCCCCATCTCTTACATATTCCAGCTGACAAGTCCTTCATCATGTGACTTTAGGATGTGCTAAATGAGATAAATATACCACTTTATTAGTTAGATAAGTTTGTAATACAGTGCTGTGTAGAAGCCTGTTCTGTTGCAGTAGTGTTGGATTTGAATGACATTGTTACATTGCAACATATTGCTTGTTTCACAGTTACCAGTCATTCTGATCAGGCTAGGGATCAAATACTAGAACAAGATCTCTCAGCTTATGATGGGTGAGTGCTTTATGAAATGCCCCTTTGTAATATGCCACAAGTAGTTGGAGAGGAATCCAGTGTCTTTGGTCTGAATGAGCTTCTCAACTGAACTTTTAATGAGTGCCCATAGATCTGACCTCAAATGCAAAATTGCTCGCAAAAAAAAGAATAAAAATAAAAATAGAAAAAAGTTAACTAAAAATAAAAAAAATAAGTAATAAATTCTGTCATTCCATTTAGTCAAGATGCAACTTATACTTAACAAGTTGTCAGACTGCATTGCAGTAAGAAGGTTTTGTGAATGTTGGTTTAAATTTTAACCCTGGGTTTCTTTCTGAAGTGTTTGTTCTCTTATGACAATCATACAGAAGAGGACCTCCTTGCACAGTTCATGTGTAATGTGACCTTTGTCTTGAAGTTAACTTTTAAAATGCAGAATCTTGTTGTAATGAAGGGCATCAAAACCTCTTTGTGGTTGTCATTGTAAGAAATGTTGGCTGAGAGAAATGTCGTGCACAAGGTGGTACAGAGATAATTTATATGTCAATCATTTAAAGGTGGTACAGAGATAATTTATATGTCAATCATTTAAATCGGATTAAAGTGGACTTTGTACTTTGCCTCTTGTCTCAGAACCAAGCCCTGTGTTATGTTTATTTACAAATTAACACTGCTAAATCACTTTGACAGGTGTTAAGTATCTTCTTCACCTTTTACTCAAGGATGTAAAAATATTTTGTAGAATTTTATCAGAATGACAAGTAGCTAAATTTGTCTAACAATTCAGATAAAATGTCACAAGACGCACATCCTCTTATGTAGGTTTTAACTTTGTGCCTTGATTCACATGTCATTTTGTTATTTAGCAGGATGAAGATCAGTATTAGTGTGTAGTTACGCTAGCCTAAAATACTATAGGTGTAGGCTTAATGCAACAAATACTGGAACGTGGTATGCTTCAACCAGGGAACATGTTCAGTGGTATTGCATCATGCATTGTTAGTCAATGCTTGTGCTATTTCTGTGTCCAAAAAATAAATAAGTGTTGATAATGCAAATTCCACACACATTTATTGGACATGTTATACATATACATAAACATGTATATATGGGTTTTTTACACAGTCTTGGCAATTTTACTCCTCAAATTTTCAACTTTAATTTGTCCTTTGACTACGATAGAAATTTTATTTTACATCTTTTACCATCCAGACTTGTGTAGTTCTGAGCAGATTTCTTTCATAATTTTGGGAAGTTCATATTAAATTAATCCTATGGAGTATTTTCAGCTAGTTACCAAGCAGGAATGCTGTGCTGTTTTAATTTTATCTTTGAAAGTACGTTTAGCTAGTTTTAAGTTAGCATTGTATGAATTTACCCAATTTGGTTGCAGTTTAGAATATGCAAACAGTGTGCTCTGTTTGTCCCTGTCTAGCTCATAATGTATCATTGTTTTAGTGTGAAAAATATAGGAAGAAGTGAACTTAATGCTTTGTTTGAAAGCTTGGGATTGACATTTAGATTAAATTGATATTTTTGGTGTTTTCTGACAAAACAGCAAAAGTTTTATGGAAAATGTATCAGAAAGATGAAGCTACTTTTTAGTGAATACTGTATTTTGAACTGTATTAAGTTCTGTAAATTTTCTCTGCCTGGTTGCAATTGGGAATAGGTAAACAGTATGTTCTGTCTGACACCATCTATGATAAATAATTTTGTTACCTTTTGTTATCTTGAAAATTAAAGGAGGGGTGTACTTTGCCTTGTTTTGGGGAGCTTGGGATTGATGTAAACTTTATGAATTAAGGAACATTACCCAGTTTGCCACGGTATGTTTGATGCATGCATTACTTGGCAGTGTTGCAAAAATCTTGGGCTTTAAAATTCATGCTGTGACACTCACTTAAATCTTAAATACTTACAAGTTACACCCCAGTAGATCAATGGCCCTGTGGGGTGTTATCACTCACACTTAACTGGTGAGAGATGAATGTGTGCTGGATTGAACACTGTGAATATTCAGTTCAATACAACAACAACCTAACAGCATCATAACTTCCAGATTTGGAGAAAAATTCTTAATATCTAGCAATTTTCTCTTGAATCTGAACAGCATCATAGGTGTTGGTGGTGATGGCACTATTAATGAAATTGTAAATGCTTTGCTGGCAAGAACCCAAAATGAAGCTGGTTTGGATGTTGATGATCCAGAGGTCACTTTGGTCAGGCCTAAATTAAAAGTTGGAATCATTCCAGCAGGTGAGATGTTAAATATTTTCTCCCCATTCACAACGTGTAAGGTCATACTTAAATGGACATAGTTGTTGGGTTAGTGCCATGTACACTTGGTTTTCACTACATTACTCTTTTGATAAAGAATTCTAAACCTTTTATACTTAAGAGCTGCCTTTTGAAAAGGGTGGTTTTATATAGATGCTTTGAATTTCTTAAATTTAGGTTTAAATTTTGCAGCTTTTAAAGTTTTACATTTTCCATCAATGCTCAATGGGTTTTAACAGTTACCAGGTGCCTTTTAAATTTATTTTTATTTGGAATGCTTAAACTTTGTTAATCCAAGTAAGTACTGAATTGGGACAAAAGGTAACCAGAGTACGTAAATTGCAAGGTGTTTGATAGAGATGTATTCAAAGCAGCAAAATTTACATGTAGATTGAGTGGGGGTTTGGATTAGACCTTTGGTGTTGTTTACATTATCTTTAATGAAAGAATAGGTTGAATGGAGACTTTAATGCACCCATGCATTCTAGTCAGTTTGCTGTAGATGAAACATTGTAAACTGAGGCTTAACATAGGGTTAGTTCACAGCCTTGGAAAGGGGTGCCTCTAGGATTTGTCTAATTGGGGGTCCAAGCTGACTAACAGAGGGACCAGTAACCTGAAGTCCCAGCAGGATTGACAGGTGAAAGAAAGGATGGAGATCAGGATTATGAGGAGATTGAAGGACTTTTGCCCTCGAAAATGATTGAAAAGAGTTTTGTAGAAAAAGTGTATAAACCCCTAGTTATTAACATTTCTGTTTTATCAATTATACTTCCAGGTTCTACAGACGCTATAGTATTTGATACAACAGGGGTCAGTGACCCTGTCACTTCAACACTCCAGATAGCACAGGGTAAGAAGCATTACAGTATAATTACCTATCATTTTTCCTCAATATGTGACATTTATCCTACAGTGTTGAAACTGAAACGTGTTTTCTCTTGCCATGTAAGCTGGATTTTTTTCTCTAAGCAATTTTTTAATTGTAAAAGCTTTTGAAGTTGAAATTATTAAGTGATTGGTACAATAATGGCTGACTTCGGTGTTATGATTCAAGAACATTAAAGGAATGTGAATTTGGAGGCAGTTTGAAATTGATTGGCTTAACACTCCATTAAAGCTCCATTAAAGTGCAATGAGGTTTAAGAAGGTTGCACTGTACTCATTTGGAAATACAAACAGGTTTTTATGATGAAATCATACATTGTGTCCTTGCCTTCAAGAGCTTTTCATTCAGTCAAATGAATGTGAAGGCTATACCATTGAAAAGTGGTTTGAAATTTTTCACCATCAATGTCATTTCTTCTCTTCTGTTCCAGGTTTTACTGTTGGTCTTGATGTTTGTTCCGTCCATCATAGCAATTATCTTCTACGCTACACTCTGGCATTCTTGGGCTATGGTTTCTTTGGAGACGTAGTGAAAGAAAGTGAAAAGTTTCGTTGGATGGGGCCAAATAGATATAGTCTTGCAGGTACTGTATAACTTTTTGTGGCACAGTGCCACCTCTCATCATGATCCTATCTACTTAAGCGTGCAGCTAATATTCAATCACAGGTGTCTGTAGGTATTTTGGAATCACCTCAATATTATTCCTTGGAGGTCTGATATCTTTGTGGCAAATAGTGAAACTCTCTCAATTAAGCTTTACTCCTAGCCCCTTCTCCAATTTAAAGAAAATATCTGTCTATTGCACCTCCCAGACAAAGTCAGCATGTGCCAAGTGTAAGTACCCAAGGCCATATTCTTCTGAGTACATTTCTGTGTGTGATTTCAATTCTACTTCTTCATGTTATCTGAACTGTCTCTTATGCAATGTAGATTACAGTACATCTTACATTTTACTGAACTGCATCAATCATCATGGGTTGCTTTAAGCATCACGCTGAGTTGCTTTAAGCTTAAACAGTGTTGTCAACAATTCAGAATTCAGACACCTAGGGTACCTATATATGTTTGAGTTGATACAAGTGTACTTTGAACTTGCCAAAGTCCTCAATGCTCCCTTAATTACCTCCCCTTAATGACCAAACCTTACATCAAATATCTTGCAGATTGCTAAAGCACCCAATTTAATCACCCTTATGTTTGATAGGATGAGTAGGATAACAGAATTTCTTTTCACTGAGGTGATGCCTAAGTGCTTTTGATGTGAGTTCATGCATTTTGATAAAGGTAAAGCACTGCCATAATTGCAGCTTGGGATCTTAGTTTCACTACAGAGATACATTTCATCTTAGACTCAAAATCAAAATTTCTTTCATGTATGAATTTCTTTAACTTCTTACATCCTTTATGCAGTATAGATGATATTATTATAAGCTATTTATTCCTAGTTATGAAGCTTTTTGAAGAAATAGTGAGAAATTTAGTGAACCTTAATATGTTCTCCTGGTGGCCTCATGCAATTTGTTTTTATGTATCTGGCCTAGCAATTCACTTGTTATGAGTAGACTTTCCCGATTTTGCAGGTTTCTTGAAATACATGAGGAACCAGTCATATCATGGAGTTGTGTCTTATCTTCCTAATGATGACCACAGTCATTCTCCTTGGGACAGTGAAGTTTGCAGAGCAGGGTAAGAAATATTTCATTCTTTTTTTATTTTGATGAAAAGAGGAAACTATTTATTGTGATGGTATGTGTATGTGGGTGTATGATTGTGTGTCTTTCTGTGTTTATGATTCTTAATAGCTTGTAACCATATCGCAACATAGATGACTCAGACAGATCCCTTACTTGGCATGTGGATGTGTCAAATTGAATAAAAGGACCCTGTTTTTGTTTTACGTCAACGGTCATCTGAGTCATCTTTGATCAAATTCTGAAAACTGTAAAATTTGTATCTCAACATAGGTAGCTTGTATACTTGTCATACTTGGTATGCAGATGTGCTATATGAAGCAGATTAGCCCTATTGTTTGTAGTGAAGTTCAGAGGTCATTTGGAGTCACCAGAGGGAGGTGTGAGAATGCTATGATCTTCTGGTGAAGGTTTGTACTGCTATAGTAGAGTGACCTGTATTTATCATACCATAGTGTGACTGTGCATCAGAAAAGTGGTTCAGATCTAGGTCTTGTGTAATAAAGTCAGCATAACATCTATGCATTTTTGAGTTTTGATTCTCATAAGAAGTCAGTTTTGTTCGTCAGCATCATAATTGCCCCCATGACAGCACCTGCAACTAAATTTCAGCAAGTCCCTTGTAAATTTATGTAGGTTATTTTTATACTGGGACAGCTTCTCCTTTTTTTCTTAGCTTTCAGTTTCTCCTTCTGCTTTTTTTTTTATCTGTTCATATTTTGTATCACCTCAAGTTGCAAACTCACTGATGAGTTACAAACCAAAAGGGCCAAATTGTAATCTGGTTTATATTTGAGCTTTAAGAAATGTTGCTTTTGTAGTGTCTTCAAATTTCAAAGCAGTTGAACTTGCCCTGGTGGTGACCTCCTTTCTCTTTTCTCATCTGTGGTCTATCTTGTATATTTTTGTGTGTTTGTATTTGCTACTAAGAGTAAAGTGCATTTCTTTCCCATATGTGAAGTATTCTTTTGATTCTTATAGCTTCCTGAAACCTTTGTTTCTATTCATGTTTTCAAATCATTTGCCTAATTTCTCTTTTTGTTACACAATACCTTGGTAGCTTGGAACACCTGTTATACTGATTCCCCCTAGCTAATGATTATGTATGATCCCTCCTACAGATACTTCAACACTATGTCCATCTTCAGTGGATATCATTTATACTGTACCTAAAAATAACACAAATCTCTCTTTCCATGATTAGAAAAATCCCCCGATTTCATGCATCCTTGAGTTGACCTCATTCATGTTGTGAACACCTGGCATTCAGTTTTTGTCCCCATTCTCAATTTTTGTTTCCCTGCAGAGCTACATCTATTTATAGTCTCTCTGGAAAAAAAGTCTTTTGTTAGACTCACCCTGGGTGATTTCTAAGTGTCTTTATTTTATTATGTCTCATACACTGTAGAGAAGAACACCTGTTTAAGTAATAGAATCACCTGTACCTGGTATTACAATGTATATGAATATTCATACATACAACTTTCAGACAGAGAAAGTAAAGTTCAACAAACTTTATAGTGATGTCAAATGAATAGTAACACTTGCTGTGATAAGTACAAGTAGGCTTAATATAGGGCTCTGAACACATTATGTGGTTTCAATGCAATAGACCCCTTTCCAAATAGCAGTTACAAAGAATTGTGGGATAGAGTTTTTGTATGCGCCGTTTTTCGCCACAGTAATATGTCACTGCTGACAAAAACGACGCATACCAAACTCTGTCCCACAATCCTTTGTAATTGTTATTTGGAAAAGGGTCTATGGTCATCTCTGATCAAGAACCACTGTATTAGGGAGAAGGTCAAATAGTAAAATCTGATTGTCACTAATCTTGGGGTATAGCGATGGAGGAGGAGGTTTATCTTTTATTTTAATTTTGTTTTGGCAACTGTTTACTTAATTTCTTTTTGCTCACCTCTCCACACATCTTCATTTTCTTTGACGTATAGTATTCAGGTAAAAAAGCAGTCATCCCAATCGTATTTTGAAGAATCAGCTATAAATCTTTCAGAATTAGGGTGACTACATTTTTAAGTACATTGACTTCTTCATGTTTTCCTGTCTTATTCTAGGCATGAATTTTTGCCCACAATTTTAGCCACCCTCTGTTCAACATACTTCCTACTTTTCCATCTCCTTTAGATGTCCTGTGTGCAAGGAGAAAGGAGAATATTCCCCTACCCCAGCCACTGTCACTGATGACATTAACATCAAAGTAGAGGACTTATGCCCTAGTGAAAAAGGTCAGTGTGTGTGTTTGTGAAAGGAAATTCAATTGCTTCATGCTCATATTAAAAAAAAAGTCTTATTGGAAGCAGGGTTCCCACAGCCTGTAAAAGTCATGGAATTTTTTATCCATTTTCCAAGCATTGAAAAGAAATGGAATTTGTAAGAATAACAGAAGTTAGAAGTGAAGATTGTAACTCTCTGCTTATTCATGTTAGTCATGTTTTTACAATCTGCTACTGAAGAGGTTATGGAAAAGTCATGGAGTTAATTGTCCTTATTAAAGCTGCAAGGGACCTGTAGAAAAAAGAACAAAGTTTTTAGTAACTCCCATTTTAATCTTAAATGTTGAAATGGTTTATATGTTTATTGTGCTATGGTTAGCCATGATGTCTGTGTTTTATATTAATTGTTAAATGCCCCTCTAACGGCTTCCTAAGGCTCTGTAGTGCTGCCAGTAAACTGCTGTGGTCATTAGACTGTAGAAAATATTCAGTAAGTAAAGATTTTTCTGGCAGGAATTGCTCAGTGCATTTGAATATAGACCCCAAGTGTTTGGTCTGTCTTACCCTTAAGCCACTCTCCCTTTCATCGCTGGTCATCCTGTTTTCATGCCATACAGGTGTAATAATTGCAATTGTTAAACCTTCTAATATTGGCCGTTGCTGTTATCAAGCCACTTGGGTGACTTTTCAATGAGATTTTGGTGATCAATGAAAATTGTTTCAAGGAGGGGAGAGTGTAGAAAAAGTTACCTTTACAAATTTATTATGATCATTATTATCATTGGTGTTGTTACTGTTGTTATTGTTATCATCATTATTACATATTTGGTACAAACAATAGTGAAGGTACCAGATAAGTTGGTGTAGACCAGAGATCTGAAACACACATAGTGAAGTGAGTGCACCCCTTACCCTAGCTTAAGAAAACTTAAGTAGATAAATAATGATCAGATGGTCTCATACGAAAGCTCTTCACAAAAGGAATTTTCGCAAATCCAAAGAAAGATCATTCCAAAGTCTTGTAAAGTGAACAAAGGGGGAATTGAAAGTCCTTGTTCTTGCAGTGCAAGGAAGTAGTCTTCGTGAGGCATGCTTACTATGCCTTATGGTTGATTAAATTCAGCTGGACAATGCCCATTAACAACTTTATGACCAAGGGCAAGTCTCTGTAAACAAGGTTGTGCTTGATAAAGAAAATATTAAAATGCTTTAGTCTCTTCGTAAGAAGCTATATCATTCGGAAATTTTCTTCGATAAAAAAATCTGGTAGCCCTCCTTTGAAAAGCTTCCAAACAGTTTAAACAACATACATTAAAGGGTGCCCAATAGAACCACAATGCAAGAAAGCAGGTAAGACAAGAGTCTTATATAAAAGTAAGAGAGAATCATGAGGCGTCCCATTTGTACAACGAGAAACAAATCCTACCAGTCTAGAAGCAGATAATTTACAAATATGATCAAAATGGTTGCTGAAAGAACAGAGAATGCCAAGGAGTTCAATTCTGCCCCCAGCCACTCTCTGTTTCTTTGACCATAACTTTTGACCATAACACAGTCTTCTGATATTCATAATATTATTTTCTGCTAGTGTTTCCAAGATGGGCAAATGTACCATAAGCATTATCAGATTCTATGAGCAAACTTTATGTAGATGTCATCCCCCCCCCCTTCATCGTCAACTTAAATGAAATGCACTGTACAAAAAAATCAAGCTATCACAATTGGGCCCTTTTGCAGCCCCCTTGCCTTCCCTCAGTACACCCCTAAAGATGGATGGCATCTCCTGTCCAAAAGTGGGGCTAGGAAATGGACAACCACTTACATTTAATATGTAATCTTTCCTTCAGATGTAGAGAAATGGGAATCCAAACATGGAGAGTTTAATGCAATTAATGCTGCAATATTGAGTTGTACATCTGTTAAGGCACCAGGGGGTGTATCTCGTGCTGCACACCTTGGTAATGGATGTGTGGACCTTGTCCTGGTGAGACGCTGTTCAAGACTTCAGTACCTGAGATACATGCTGAGGATAGCCCTCAATGGCAATCCTGTAAGTACCTCATGTTTTTAGTTTTGTAATAATTTATTATGTTATTGGTAGTAAAATTAATTTGCTGCATTGATTCTCTGTTGGGTGGCTTGCTTTTTCTCTAGGCTTGCTCAATTAAGGGATTCGTTGAATAAAATTTTGTTTTAATTTCAACACCTTCCCAGTCTTAGTAACCCTCTGACATCCCTGTAAATACATGCTAAAACTTTGCTCTTGATTTTATAGCCACAAGTTTTTAACTGGAAACATGGCATGAATGGTCATATCACCTGAATCACTGAGAAAGTACCTGATGCTTCTTAAAGACAGATCCAATATACACATTTGATCAGCTCATGCAATCCCCATGTATGCTATCTAATTTGCCTGCTAACATGGAGGGTGGGGGTGGGAGTGTGTGCACTCCCCATGTATGATTTCTAATTTGCCTGCTGAAAGGGAGAGGGGTTAATTTGTCTGCTGAAGGAGGGGAAAGTGCACCATAATAATTTTGGGCCAAGTAGTGACATGAACCGCCCTCTATTTGATTTCCTTGCAGCTTGATTTAAATTTTGTAGAAGTTCAAAGAGTAAAAGCCTTCAAGTTCCAGACAACGCACCCTGGTCCTCCAAGGTCTGATGTTGAGCAGTGTAGTGAGGCTACAGCAGCAGACAGCGGTGATGTGGTCTATGTACCTAGAAGACAGGCGAGTGTTTCCAGTACCAGCTCATGGAACCTGGATGGAGAAATTGCTGAACAGCCAGACATCGATGTCAGGTATGGAAGGTTGCCCATTGGTAGAGTTGTAAGCAGGGAATAAAATGATCAATATCACATCATAGGTTGTACATCAATGTCCTGGCATTTGATTTGTGCAAAACTATAACATTTGTATGGTACAAATGCAATGTCTGCAAATCTACCATACCCTCGCACAGTACACATTAGCCAACAGACATTTTTGCTGATCAAATTTTGAATTTTTAATTTATTCCCTGGTAGTGAGAAGAGAGGCTAAGAGCCAGTTGTGTAAAAACTTCAGTCCTTTGAATTTATAAAACAAGGTATAGAATATCTAGATTGGCATCAGAATTGACTAGCTGCAAAGAATTTAAAACTACTTATATTCTAATTTGAACAAAACATTACTGTACAGAAGTAATGTGCCCTAAATTGCTAATCAGATTTGATAAAGTAATTTGTCTTTTTGGCATAAAAGTTAGATTTTTTTGCACTGTGGTTGTCTTTGTGACTAATTTGACCAGTGAAAAGGACTACCATTTTTACAAAGCCTGTTATAGCTCTTATACATTGACCACACTCAGCAACTTTTGGTGGGTAAACAATGAAGCACACTGCATGCATGACATACTCTTGGCACTTTCGCTTTATAGTAGACTTACCAGCATATCCTACCAGTACACAAATCAGCCGTCTGCATTTGTTGGTGTTAGTTGCAGTGATACGAGCTTGCCTCCACAGGAGGGCACACTTTCTGTTCTGTGACATCATATGCATAAGGCATATACCTATTCAGTATAGGATGTACAAGTGAGTAAACAAAAATACAAATTCTCATGGGGAAGATGTAGTCTATACCTATCAGGATGTGAGCTGCACATTTTGTCTGAAAAGATTAGTTGTGACAGAATCTGACCAATTCTTGACTTATAGGTGTACACTTATGGGAAATAAATCTCATCCCAGCCAGAAAAAATTCCCTCTACTACTTTACCTCAAGCTTCTCCTCCAATTTTAAATAAAAACACCTGTCTAGTACACCCCTGGGTGAAGCTACAGTGGTTGGCACTCAGGCCTTGAGTTAAGATTTTCCAGGTGTGCTACAAATCACCCTCCTCAAAATTGAAGAGTGTGGTAGGTGTGCTGTTTTATTAAACTTTACTAGATTTTTCTGAGTTCTAGGTGTGCAAAAAATCGCACTCCTCACAGTGATTTGAGGCGAGTGGTGGTGTGCGATATTTAGACATATGGGGATATTCCTATATGTTTGGTGTGATACAACAGCCTTTAAAAACATCGTGAAATTATGATTCAAACAAACATGTTGTTTAGCAGTGGCTTCTTTAGATATGCATCTTGGTGTTGGATGTTATATTATGGTGCTGTCTATGCAGTAATATGATTTATTCTTTGCTTGATGAATGCTGCCCATAATGCTTCAGTTAGTATCTCGAAGGATGGAGCAATGCATAAAGCCATCATGGTAAAGAATGAGTTTACAAGGAATAGACTTATAAGGTCATAAGAGAAGTTTGCCGTCAGTTTCTTTTAACTCTCAGCCAATCAGTTCTCAAGGTGTCTCCTGAAACATATAATTAGAGGCAGTGGAATTGTTGTTATTGCTTTGGGCTCAAGTACACATTCCCATCTTGTGATTAATGAAGGGTGAATGGTACGTCAGTTTGCTCTCTTGGGGAATCATTAAACTGAGGTCTTAATTATTCATCCTTTATGGATCATTTCCAGTCTAAATGAGACATCTGTGAGAAGGAGAAGTAGTTAGAAAAATATAGAAAAGGAAAGAATGCCATCAATTTTGATGGATCGTAAGTTCTTGAAGTTTAAAGGGTATTTGCTGTTTTCTATGTTGAAAATTTGTGAGACAGATCCTTATATGTCAAGCAGGGTCTTAAAGGGACATTATTCTAACCTTAGGAAGATTTGGATTAAGTGATATGTATTAAGTCCAACCTAAAAAAGTTTAGAGGGCATTTGATTTTTTCCTTGTTGAAATTGTTGGACAGGTTGTTATACCTCAAGTGGGATCTTAAAGTAATACTGTCCTAATTGTTAAATAAGATAGATCAAATGAAACCTATTTAAGTCCAACCATATTCCATTGAGGTACCTCCTTCTATGGATGAAAATGTAGTTTATAGGTAAATTAGAAAATGTTCCTTTATATTATAGTTGGAACATTTTTAGGTGATCCCTAGGAAAGACTGTATGACTTCATTATACATGTGTGTATTTGTTTGTGTGTCAAACTTTTAGTGCACACATTTTGATTTGCCCGTATCTCTTTAATCCAATGACTTGTGGGAACCAAACTTGGGTCTTGGATGCATCATAAGTATCTCCCTTTGCTACTGAGGTCCAGTCACCTACTTAGGTCTAAGGTCATTAAAAAACAAGTTGTAAAGTGGCATAAAAGTGTGAAATTAGTCTCATCTGAAGAGTTAAAAGTTCTGTTGCAACTGAACTTAAGTTGTAGATTCATCATGGGGACCTTGATATGTTACTGAGTTGAAATGTCACACACCAAGGTCAAAGGTCGTTTGAAGTCAAAATGCACAATAGCTTGAAACTATAGGATGACTTGTCTGAATGAGTAGCCATATATTTAGTAATAAAGCCTCCTCAGGGATATTAAATAGCTTTGACTGCTTTCTGGTTGGGTTGTCATGAAAACTTGGGACAATGAGGGTTATGCCTTCATTAAACCTACCTGAAAACTTTTTGGAGTTCATTATTCAATTTTCTTTAACTCCTTGGCTGTATCATGTTTGTCATTATTCAGCTGGTCAAATTTACAGCAACAAGGTGTACAGTTAAAGTAGCTCTTGGATATATTACGGCCTGATATTGTGGCTATACTTGAAAAAAATATGATTGAATGAGTATTTCTCTTCCCCATTTTTTCCTTGTTGCTCAACTTCTTTACTAACCTCAGTTTTTTTTTTTGTTCTGGGTCTTACTTTCTCATTTTTCTGTCACATTTTTAGTTAAGATTTCGTGTTTAAATTCTGTTATATCTACCTTTTTACATTTCCTCTTTAATGTTGTGAGCATGGTAGTTTCCAGTGATGGATCAGTAGAAGTGCTATTCTGTGGTATTCTTTTTCACATCCCCTCTTTCTCCCTCTTCTCATCACAAATGAAAAATTTAAGGGCATAAATAAGTTAACTGCTTGCATCAGGCTGGGTTTGTGTGATGTCATCAGCCCTTTAATATAGTATTTGATGAGAACATTATACTAAAGCTGTTAAAACTAAATTTGCTCAAGTTAATGGATTAGCCTGACATTTTTGGTTGCTTTATTCAAGAATGTTCCGGTCTGGAGAATTGTGTTGCCACCTGCAAGGAAAGAATTAAATAACATTCTGTGGTGTTTAATTATGAATTAAGACCCTTGGTGAAGTATTAAAGAACAGAATCTTGTGGAACTTGAGAAGCTTGACATTTTGAGTATTTCTTTTTTTTTTTTTTAAGAAACAAGCAATTGGAAAATGAGTGTTTAGGAGTGCTACAGTGAAGTCTACTTAATGCTGTTTGCTTTTTGGTCTGTATAGGCTCATAGAGTGTTGCTTTTTAAAAGAAACCAAATTTGATCTGAAATTGTTGAGTTGGACAGACACCTGACTTGAAGTTGTAATTCATAATCCATATAGCCTTTGCCCACATTTGTGGTTGCTGATGCTTAGCATGGTAAAATAACTGCCCTTCAAGGCCCGAATTATTCTTATTATTATTAACAGTCACCAAAACCAAAGCTTATCTTTGAAGCATGGGCTCAGTATTTTAAATCCTCTCATATTTCCCCAGCATGCTGTTGTAGAACATACATATCTGAGGAAATCCAAGGACTTGTCTTGCATTTCAGTCCAGTTGGAAATATCTTCCCAAATGGTTAAGTACAACCGTACATAAATTAGTGAATGAGGTGTTCTAAAATTCAAAAAATAAGGTTGTAGTCTGTATAGACCATATGCATTGACATCACGCGACTTCATTTTGGAGGCTAAACAATGAAGCACACTGCATGTACGACATAAATTTCTCACGCGTGTGTAGTACACTTAACGTGCATATCCGAAATGTTCACAAATCAGCCTGCAGTCTGCATTGGTTGGTGTTATTTGCAATGATACACAGTTACTTCCATGGGGGGGGGATATTTTCTGTTCTGTCACACCATATGCATAAGGTTTTTTTTCCCTTAAAAGAATCAAGTGGCCAGGTTTGTGTGTTTTTCCATTGTTGTTTGTATTTTAAGAAGAATTTTTTGGATCAGTGTTGATGTCATTTGTATGGTCTTGATGTAGGTAGATAACTTTATACCCACACAGAATTGTTTATTATACAGGATGTGCAGATGGCTTGAATGAAGTGTAGCTGCGTGGTGACACAGTAAACACCATTGCATTGATGTACATCAATAATCATGCATACATGTAACTAGTCAAGTTTGTTAAATGAGATGAGCATTTTGTGCAAACCAGGGGGATGCCATCCATCGTGGAAATCTTAAAACAGAGTAACACATGACACATACTTTGCTGGAACAGTTTGTAGGAAACATAACATACTGGTGTATTCTTTTGCTCGTCTCAAATCTTCTTTCTTTAAGGTGCCTTTCATTTCTGTTGTATATATTGTCCAAAGCCTTCAGAGCTGCCCTTTTCTACCATAGTTTTGAATGATCAACGAATAAGAAAAACCTTATTGTAGGAAAGTGTGGTAGCACATGCCTTGTGCTTTTGTCAAAAGAGAGTTAATACCAAGTAAACAAACAAAAACCTTTAAAAGCGAAACCATCCAAGCCACTAGACAGCATTGCATTCTGGTTTATCTTACAAAATAATCTTAAGTAATGTGTCTGTCTTTTAAAAAAGACTCCAGATTTACATTTCTCATCTAAGATTTAAGAATTTAAATGTTACTAGAAATCAAAGAAAGTGATTGGTTAAATTAAGCTATAGTAAATGCTTGTGTACGTCTTTTTTGCAGAGTCCACTGTCAACTGATTCAACTTTTTGCCCTTGGTCCGGAGGTTCATGATTCTAAACCATCTCCATTTTCTTGCTTCCGTTGACAAACCCTCATGGTATCACAGAATGATGATAACATACCCACCTGACTAGCTGCCTTATGTCTGGCTTCCAGGCCATTGAAGGAGGAGGTTGCATTTATCTCATCTACCTCATAGATGTGATGTTCTTTCTTGATGCATCACATTCATAGGATGTACAAGAAATGTAAGGAAAGTGGAGCAGAAATATTATTTTGGAGCAGATTTATTAAGAAAAGGTTTCTCTCAGTAAGGATTGAGAAGCCATTCCAAGTGTGTCAGCATGACAGTAAGAGTTTGGGTGTGAACAGTGTGTGGTCAGACAGTTTCATCCTTTGCCATGGGGGGATGGGGGTGGAATTATGCCATGGGGGGTGGTGGAATTATGTGTGTCTCCATGGAGATGAGTAGATATCACATCACCTAGTTACTAGTGTGGATTATGTCTGTGTGAATGTCAGCAAGATAACCATCAGTCTCTTGAATAAAGGGAATATTAAATATGTTCTATATTTCTTTCTTTTTTGAGTAAGTACAAGAGTTCTTTTAGTTTTCCCATCATCCACTGATGCCAGAGCTTCCAGAAGTTTACTTGATATATCTGGGTATAAATATTGTTTGCCAGGGTAATAAACAAAGCTATGTTCTAAAATTGTAAAAAAAAAAATTGCTGTCGTAGACACCGAGGGTGTTTCCATTCAGTTATATTTAGCAACAGTAACAATTATGTGATGTGTGCATAGGGTTGTCATCAAAGTTGCAAAGGTATTGTAACAGAGAAAAGATTACTGCCAGTCCAGTAATTTTCTATAAGTCAAAAGAAATTCTGTTGCTGATTTGTGCAGATCCCAGTATACTACTGATTGGCTTCATAGAATGTAACGAGACACTCCCATATCATTTATATACCTGTCTATGAGAGTTTGAAATGGTGAGTTGCTGTTTACTGCATGGTATACTGTTTAGATGAAAAGCTCAGGGGTTTATTGGCCTTTTGTACATGACAAACAGGGTTATTTACCACACAGTAAGTGAATCATATGAAAACTGCAAGCACTTTAATCTTTTTCGTAGTGTCAGACATCCATGTCTAAATGTTATCATTTGTCCATGCAACCATTGCCACACCTAACAGGTTATTACAGGTGATCTTATATGTAGTCTATACCCCTCTACCTTTATTAGAGTACATTTTTCTTTAAAAGGGATTGTATATTATTGGTGTGTTGTTTAAGCCAGATGGTGAAGATTCGTTGTCATTTATTGATTTTATGTATGCTTGTTCTTTTTTAAGTACAGTCATGCAGACAGTGCAATTCTCAGCATGTTATTACAATATAAGCATGTACAGTTACTTGCCCACAATTAAAAACTACTTTTACGACAGTTTGGTTTTCTGTTTTTTATCATAGATTCAAAAACAGGTATCCTAATTCATCATAGTCATTTTTTATTCTAATATTTAGTTTAGGTGACATCTTAGTAAATATAACTATGCCTACTATAGAAAATAAAATAAAAAATTTGGGCTTGTCTACACTAAAGGGGTATAAAAGTGTTACAAAGGTGGTGAAATTTGAAGTCCTCTAAGAATAAACTTTTGTTGTGTTATTTTGTTTGATTGGTAGTCTCAATTTTTTCCTGAGAGCAGGAAGATAGTTCTTTTAACCTATCACCACTTTTTAAGTGGTAAGTGTTACTGGTTACGTATGTAACGGGGACAGACATGGAAACTCTTTGCTCCAGAAATCTTTAAGGAGGACAATATGTATAAATAAACCCTGTATTTAATAGAATGATAAAGAACAAACACTTTTTCACTGAAATTGCATTACCATTAGTTAAACATGGACTAGTATGGAGATCAATGGTTACGTTGGTAACCAGGACGGACATGTCCGTCCTCGTTACCAACGTATTAACCAAACTATGTTCGAGAAAATTAAGCACTTTAAACACTTGAATGCATTGTGACACAAGTTTTGCTCTTTCCTGAAGTGTAAACTGGTGACATGTGAAACATTCATCAAAAACCAATGTCCCCATGTGCCTACGTTATACTACCGACAAGGACATGGTTACGTTGGTAACATCTGGACGGACATCGCCTTGAAGGCTCTCATACCCTTGTTGTAAGCAAAAAGATGGAGGAAAGCACACAAACCAGTGACAAATATGGCCATCTGCAAACAGAAGCAGTTTTATCAAATTCTCTGGTAATTTGTGTCCTACAGCCTGTTAATATGATAGTTACCAACGTAACCATTAGGGGACAGACATGTTACCAACGTAACCATCATGTGCTCCGCAATTGACTATGATGCATTTACTGGCTGGATTATTTTATTTGTGGTCCTGCACATGATCAAGGTTAAGTGTTACATCATAACCTTAGCTCTGGAAATCTTTTCTTTCAGTTAAAATATCAACTATTAAGATTTAATATCCAGATGGACGGACAAATCTCAAAATTTTACTCCAAATTGCTGATAAAATTTTGCGGTGTTTGTGCACCTAAAAATATTCATTTATCATTTACCATTTATTTTGTACATTACATTTATGAATGAAGACAAAGAACCTGCATCAGTCACATCTGCAAAGGTCCCACTCACATCATAAATTTATTCCACATCCTATGTAACACTTATAGGTGGTAAAAATGGCCAAAATAGCCCCAAATTCTGCCCAAAACATCCTTTATATAAGTTGGACATTGATAAAATTGTCTTTATTATCTCTCTATAGTCCTCCAAGTATGGTGAACTGTAAAATCACCAAACCATTGTGACATCTTTCAAAATACCATCAAAGCAAAAAACACACACTGAATATTTTCCTTTACTGTAGACAAGCCCATTTTCAAGGTTGTCAGGCTTTAGAATTTTAGTAAGCATGTCTTTACACCATGTAGGTAAAATGTGTGAATGCAAATGATGATCTTCAGGTCAAATTTTAAATTCTAAGTCATGAGTATCATAAATGACAAGTTGTTTGGTAAGTTCTTCTTAAAAATCCAAGTTATTTTGCATTTTAATTTTCCTTATCATGACATGTATATACTAAGTGAATTAAGAAGACTGAGTTAATCAATGTGAGGCCAAGTTTATGTTCCACATCCTCACGTAGGTATCACAATTTTCAAGTTGTTGCCACTGTCTAACATCCAACCTTGAAAATAATACAAGTAGTAAACAGTATCTACGTTATTGCTACAGAGCAGTGCAAAATTACAACTGTACAGAGCATGAACCAGTCTTATGGTTGGATATGTATGAGGTCACAATTTTTGAGAAATATTTACGCAAATTGTATAAGATATTAATAGTTCACAGCTTTCTGAAGTTTTTCAACTTTATGTGGGACATACATTCAGCTGAGTGTGGTATGAAGAGAAACCGTGAGAAATTAGACCAGTGCCTAGTAAAACTGTGGGTGAGGAATCTTTGGGAGTGACTTTCTTTATTAGATCCAACATTTATGCTATAGAGAGATCAGATCTTATTGCTTTTTATGTGAAGAAACTTACATCAGATATATCACTGTCTTGATCATTCTGACAAAATCTTTTTTTGGGGAATAAAAGGTTGATCTTTGCAAGGAAGTTTAAAATTGATGGTTGAGTTAGTGATTGTTGGAAGTACAGCAGTGTAATAGAAATGTAAGTCAAGTGTCTTAATGAATTACCCACCACTAAGCTGTAATTTTGTACTTGGTAATTTAAATTTTGGCTTTAAATTCAAAATTTTGTTTTCTTCTAAATTATTCAATCAGTGCAAGTTAAGGTAACTGTACTTGTTTATATTTATGATACCAGATTTACTTGTTGAAAGAATTTAAGATGAACAGATTCTAAAGCAGCTTACATCTTAAGTACTTTTCATAAAATTGATTTCTGATAAATCACAGACACTTACAGAGATATTCTTACTTCTGTAAGGAAATTGGCCTTAGTATCAAGCTTAGGGGTTAAGTTAACTGATATCATGGGTTGGGTGGATGTGGAGGGGGGGGGTGGATTTTCACCCTTCTTTACCCCTTCCTAGGCTTCTTTCTCTAAAAGGGTATAGGCTACAGGAACTTAGACAACTCGGATCTGTGCTGTTAAAGAACAAAATAACCAGGTTTGATGAATACCTTAAGGAGAGAAAACTTCAAATCTTTCTTTTGTGTCATTGCATTTATGAACTACTGCAATCAGTTATCTTGTTGGTTTGTAAAACCTGTTTTTTTTTCTTTTATATTGCCAACAAAATACACACATTCCTTTTATTTCATACCACGTTATTTTTAAAAGGGTAGCATGAAGATTGTGGTACTATTTTGCCAACTAAGAAAACATCTTCAAATTTTACTTTTTGCTACTATTTGCATTGTCAATAGGTAACTTTCTTGTGATTGTTCTGCAGTATTGTTACTTAAAGGGACAGACTCTTCCAAGAAGTCCATTGCCATTGTGGTGTCATCTTCACTTATCATTTTCATTTTGCTTTTCCATTTTCAAAAATCATTCATTTCCAAGTAATGCGGGTTAGATGTTATCGTCCAGTTTTCCTGATCTTTCTCAATTCTCAGTTCCTGTGCTTGCTTTCTGCAGTCTATGCTCTCAATATGAACCTCATCCAGTTTAAGCAATTTCTTATTCCTTTAGAGTTTGACTGATATGATATAATTTCTTCTTCTTTTGGCTATGTACTGTAAATCTGAGTATGGTTTAGTATATTTTCTACTAAATTGTATGTTTGCTGGGTGTTGTAGGATGAAGTGGGTGTTACTATGTCTGTTGAATTTGTGAAAAACATTCTCCAGTTGAGCAAAAATGAGATACACGTTCCTAATAAAGTGCCTTTGAAAGAAAATTATTCCTGGAAGATGGAATGGAGAGAAAGAGAAAATATTTTTGTAGGTGAAGTGTTTATACACCCTCTCCTTGATCATTATCACCATGACTATTTGCATTCCTGAATCTTGGATAAAACTTTGTACAAAAATGTGTCGACATTAGGTTAGAAAAGTCCCCAGCTATCCAACAAGAATAAATGTACTGCATTATACCAACTGCATGTGGTCAAAAGATAATGAAATCGATTTTTGCACATTCAATATTTGATGTATTCAGTGAACATATAGTCAACAGTTATTCTTTTGAAATTGCTGCATCATGAAATTTAAATATTATTTGAAATTTTATTTATGAACAAATCATTTATAACTTTTGACTTGATTTTACAACTATTCAGTTCTAGATATTATGTATACATATAAAATTTCAATCATTCATTCTTGCATATTTAACTGTAGACTCTGGTCAGTTTGACAGGTAAGGACAATTTGCATGTGTACATCACAATAGGAACAGGAAGAATGTTATAGTTATAAACCATTGGACATATTACCAAACTGTTTCCTGCATTTTAATAGTAAAGTTAGTTTTTTAACTGGTGTGACATTAGTTGAAGCAATTTGTACATAGCTTTACCTCACCAATGAGTATACGGCCACTTATCTAGTCCTGGACAAGTAAAATTTTCTAAGTTACTTCTTAGCCACTCTTTCAAAAAAAAAAAAAAGAAAAACCTGTCTGCTGCACCTTCCAGACAAAATTTGTGTGCCAGCTATTGCAAATATAAAATGATCAAGGCCACATTCCGCTGAGTACACTTCCATGTGTGGTTTTCAATGCTACTGTAATCTGACCTGTCAATGCAAGTTTCTACACTATGCCAAATTTTTACTGATTTGTAAAAGTCAGCACTGATCAGAGTGAAGCTGTCATTTGAATGTATGTCATTCAAAGTGCAGTCACCATTTGTGAATAGAGATATCCAGGGTAGGAAAAAAATGTTTATTTCCAAGGCAGGTAGTAAAATTGTTCATAATTCCTTTCATATATTTTTATGTACCAAAAAAGGTTACTTTCCCTAAGTTTTCAAAATTTCCCTCCAATTTCCCGGCCTCAGCCCTCCCCCCTTTTTCGCCACATCAACAATAACAAACATGTGAAAATTAGCATAATGTTAATCTAGGAGAATATTCAAGGCAGCTTTCAGTCCCCCCTTTTCGAAATGTCTGGATCCACGCCTGGATATGGCATCCCCCAAACCAGGGAGTTGCTAGCAACTTTCTGCCCAAACATATGTAGGAATAGCCATAGAGTTGTAGATACAGTTGATAACTACACTTGATTGACATTCATTCAAACAATACAGTTTCACTTTGGTTGGTCAACAATGACCAATCAGTCAATCAGCAATGACTATACAATCTGTTGTGTTCCCCTTTAAGCTCACACACACTGTGCTTGATAATACTGCCTCAAACAATTTAAACTCAGTGCAGACTACTGTGGCTCTGTCTCAGAGGTGTACTAGCCAGGAGGTTTGGTTTAGACTGGAGGAGGGGCTAGAAGTCACCTAAGTAGGGAGAATTTTAACTATGTGGGGTGGAGATTTGAGAGGCGCTAAGTGAGTACCTGTATTCATATGGCACTAGTGCTTTGATATATTTGTATGTACCCATACTAGTATGAATGGATATGTAGTCATATCTGAATATGGGAAATTTCCAGTTAAATTAAAACACCAGGTAATTTGTTTTAACTGGTTCTAACTGGTATCTGTAAAAGTCAGTTGACAAGTACCTGTTAACTGGAATTTCTCCAGGGGCAGGTTTTGAAAGCTGGGAATTGATGCAGAGAATAGAACTCTTACTCAGGAAAAAGGGTGTACTCTTTCAAACTAGGAACACTACACTTGTTCTGGTACTCAGGATATTGTACTCACATTTCAGTTCTTCTTTGATGGCAAATTGGTATTCAATAATTGGAATTTACACCATTTGGGTTACAAAGGTGAAAAATGAACCAGCCAATTGTTGTTCATTTGAACATCTGTCAACCAGGGCATTTCCTAAACATTGTAATAGACTATACTGTGAGCGAACAATGTCCAATCATAAATGACATGCTTTAATAATTTACCAGGGCTGTAACCTCCAAGTCTGGATTCAGACTCGATTCCAGACTTGAGTCTGTGTGTCATTGCGTTCAGAGTTGGCTAGGAATGGGAGGTCAGGGAATCAGAATTGGCCCGGAATGGGCTCTGCTGGATTCAGACTTGGAGCCGATTCCAGTAGAGTCCACCAAAAATGAAAGTTTCATAAATGTGCCAAGGCGACATTACTATTGGTGCACAATTTAACAAGCAAATGGTCAAATACAGTCAACTAAATTACAGGGTCTGCCAGAGTATGAAATTAACTCCTTAAAAGTGCCTGTTTTCATCATACGTGTAATTGTACACAGTACAAATAGCATTTGTATGAGGCGCTATTGTCAAATGGCCGGACTCGGAATTGGCCCAGAATTAGAAAACCTGGAATTGGAATTGGCTCGCAATCGGAGCGTACTGAACTTGGAATGGTGGCCACTGGAATCAGAATTGGGTTCGGTGGACTCAGTTACAGCCCTGTAATTTACCACAGCTACCAGTGCCTAACAACAGCTACTGCTGGTCAGTTACTTGCGCCTTTTGTGAATATTACAAAAGGGGTGAAGGTGGAACTGCACACAAAAATTGGGAAAACAAAAAATTGGTATCCTGGAATGTGCAAACCATTTTCTCAACAAACTGTTAGGAAGGTGAACAAAAGTAGTCTTTGGACACCTGTTTAAGCAAAAGTACTTGAAGTCATGGATCCTGTGTTAATCCTGTATTTTTTATCATTATTTTAAGTACATTGTGGTGACATACAACCCCCTGAATCACTGAAGGACCATTTAGGGTATGCAAACCAAGGGACCAAATGTTTCCTTTTACTCGGGCTTTAAGGACAGAGATCAAGAATGCATGTGATACCACTGATTTAAAAGACACTATATTTTATGATAATAACAAACAGCAAGAATGTCCCTCATTCACCTTGTTCAATTAAGTGCATTTTTCATTGCTATATTCTATGTGATGTACTGTAGACTGTGTCATTATTTGTTCTTGTTTTCCTGATGATGCATGCTGTGCTTGCAAAATATGTTGTACTTTTGCAGTGTTCTCGTCATCAAACATGGTGCCTTTTAAATCAGTGGTATCCTGTATTTTCTTGATCACAAGTTTTGTGCTACACAAACCATACAGTATATTTGATTCTCATGCTGGTCACCTATGTAATAAAAGTTGACTGCTTAATTTGAGCTCTTAAGGGTCAGGATCATCTTGTTTCACGTATCAGGTTGGTAGTGTGACAATTTTTTTTCTATTACTTTTATTCTGCTTCATGCATTATGTTGCTTTTCTTAAAAAAATGTGATTTATTACAAAATAAGTTTTTCAATCAATACGATTTTCAGGGTTTGTCTTACCTTCAGAGTGAATTTTATGATTGCAGTGTAGTAGAATAGAAACACGGATATCAATATGAAACATTAAAAAAGTGGATGAATATTAATAAAATTTATTATATGAGAGAAATTATCATGAGTTATATTATCAAATCAGAAAGCAAACTTTAAGCCATAGTTTTTAGCACACCAGATGCGTAACTTTACAAGTTTATAGAACTTTTAGAGCAAATGATGGAGAGATATTGCATACATCTTGATTTATTCAATGGAAACTGATCTGATCAAACTTTTATTTAGCTTTATATTTGTATTTGTATGTCTGTTAAAGGATGGTTGCACCAATAATACCAAAAACTGATATTTATTTGAATTTATTTGAAACATATCTGTAGGTATATTGCAGTCTGTTATTGTAGAAATGACAATGACCGTTCTATACAAAAATTCATTAGGCTATGTGCACTACCAAAAAAGTTTATTTCCTTTAGATGAGGTTCTATTTTAACCATACGGTGCATAAGAAAATAATGTAAAATTTGTATGAAGTATACATGTACCAATGTTGGTTGGATAGTATCTACAATGTAGGTAAATGTTACTGAAGGGTCTTCAGAACCAGGGGATGGGGGTGGGGTGGGGTAGGTGGGGGTGCAGACCCCCCAATAATCAGTTGGGTTTTATTTTGTCTTGAAACATCAAAAATCATCATAGAAAGTGCCAAAATACTGGAATTGGTGGCTCATTCCCCAGCCTCCCCCCCCCCCCCCATCAGATATTAGATATATCTTCTGACAGCACTATACTGATGCAGTATGCAGATGAAGATAGCCAATACCAATGTGTAATACCAGTAATCAGTCCGACACAAGACTGTCTGTTGGTTTGCTATTGTGTTTAAGTTTGTGTACGTTTTCAGTTTGTTTAGCAGTGAATTTAAGTCCAAAAAGATGAGAATTTTAATTTACATCATTTGTGGCTTTAATTTATTGTGTTCTGTTTATGCATTTTAATTGGTTTAACTGGAGCCAGAAAGCTCCAAGGCAGAATAATTGTCAACATGGTATCTGGAAATAGGTGAAAATTGCATCACCTCTAGTGTAAAAACTAAATTAGAAGTGGCCATAAATGGGCAACCTAGCTAGTCTTTTTAGTCTATTTGCTAGAGGGTTAATTCAATTTTTTCCCACTGTGAGGGTTCAATTGATGTAAGTTTAATACTTGCACTGTTGTGACTTTCTATGCCTGTTTTATTCCTAGCAATTTCTGTGTGGAGACCATTTCGTCCAGCAAGGAATTGGCTTATACCATTGGAAGTGAAGTTTAGAAGAAAAACTTCAGAGCTCCCCTTTATCTTTACTTATTCAATCATACTCCGACCTGCTAAAACAAGATGCTCTCCCAGAGTTGTGAAATTCCAGGAAATGAAAAAGTTCTTTTTTGTAGTCTTGTGCAACAACTAGCCAGTAGCATTACTTGTAATACCCACTCGAGGGAGAGGGTCCGAGGCAGGCTACTGTAAACTAGGCATGTTTGGAGGGAAGTAGGCTTTCAGCTTATGTTACTCAACTTTTGGCCCAGGGACTAAACTTCCTACCCCACAAAAATTTCAGGACCATTCCACATTAGATTCTTATACAGTCCAAGTGTTTTGGCAGACCATGATACACAAGATCAATAGCAACACAGCTGTAGATATATGACTAAGGTAAGGTGCCTTGCCACCCCACTTCCACTGTGGTAAGTCAATGGTCTTGTATAATGAGAGTTTGTTTGCCATAGTCACCTGACATTTATTCCTTTCACCATGACAGGGCACATTACCTCCCCCTACTCAACTCTTTACTAAACCATGTTGAAAGACCGACTGCATTCTTCAGGTAATCTAGTCAGAGAAGTTGACCAAGTTAAAAGATGATTTTCATCTTCAGTTTTTCATATTAAACTCTGTTAGGCTGCCATGCCAGCATCAGTATCAGTCTAATGATAATGCTGTGTAGGCTGCAGCATTGTCTGTGGAAAGGTAGTTTGTGTGTACACATAAAATCTTCACCAACATGCCTTGCTGTCTCTAAAGCATAATGCCAGACTGTCACTTTAGTCAGTGCATTCTTAGAGCTGGATTTGGTTTGTGGTTTTAGGGCAAAACCACACATGTAAATGGATGGTAAATATGTCTTGGCAAACCTACATGTAACAAAAGGGTTACACTTACAGTACTGCCCACTTGATTAATTCATTCACGCCTTGAAGTGCAGTTGTTTTATGATGCTAAGCGGAGAGAGAAGCCTATATGGCTTATGAGTTTCAACTTAACATTGGGTAGCTAACCATCTCAACAATTAAGAACAAATTTGGTTTTTTTGAAAAGCCAGTTCAGATGGGAAAACCATAGACTGCTCTTGGATGAGTACCCACCTTACTTTGACCCAGCCAGGATTCAAACCCAAGCCTCCCGGTTGCCAAGCTTCATTGCGTCAATGTCACCACCTTTATCCGCTCGGGTCATTAGCTCCACACCTTACTCTTTGGAAGACAAACAAAACTAGAGATCAATGTTCATAGTTATAACCAGCACAATTTTATTATGCAAATGTTAACTGACTGGCAGTCAAGATTATGTAGCTTTTCATGAAAGTCCTGCAGGTTAATTTTCATGGCAGGCAAAAATTTGTTAAGATCATGACAAGTAAGAACAGTCAGTTCTGCATTATTTGATATATTTAATTTCTACTCAAAAAAGGCTAAAAATTGTTCGAGATTAATATAAAGAGTCCTCTGTTAATATACAGCTGTGTAACTAGACTTTCTTGAAAATGATTTAATCATTATAATATGAACAAAAAAAATTAATTGGAAATTGTTTTAAAGATAATAAATGCTATATTCAGAAGGAAGTCACTTGTCACCCATAAAATCTCTAGAGAAGCCTTCAATTGGCAGGTTAGATAACCCTTTTACCATTTACTCATGGTACAAAACAAAAATTTCCCACAAAGATCTTCACAGTGTAGATGAGTTTAAAAGGAAGAGTACATCACAAACTACAATTATGACATTTCTAGCCTGAGCCTTCATCAGTAATATCCCAGAAGACTGCCTCACATTAGAAGACCATTCCTTCTTTCAGTCTTAGGAGGGTTATCATGTATCAGAAAGATACAACTCTACTTGATTCTCCTTTCATTGACTACCATTGTCTGGCTTTCATGTGATGTTTTCATCAAGTAAACATCTCCTAGAGTGTAGTCAGACTGTAGTAACCTTGATTTAAGACAAAACCAAGAAGTCACATTTATTCTGAGCTGCCTTAGCACACCATTGTTGGTCTGTGAAGGTTCATGAGCTAACAAGATTTCCTTCAGATTTCAGAAAATTTTGAAGTCAGAAGAGGTTGGTTTGTGAAATCAAAAAGTTGTGAGCAAACTTCCCTTTCTCTTTACCATGTGACATCCCCTGCCCCTTGTTGACCTCTCTGCCTTCACCTTTACCCTATCATGTTCTTAATCCTCACATTACACATTGTAGTGAATGTTTTTACCAATGAAGTCAGCCTTAAAGACTGCAAGTACTATATAAACCATTATCATTCAATTAGCAACTCTGTATAATACTCTTTCATTCTACACAAAAATATTTTCATATATAGTTAAAATTTCCTCATAAATGGCATAATTCTTGAATAGATTATGACTATTTGTCACCTACATTTAGAATGATTCATTTCCTATCTCACAGTTTTCCTTAGAAGAATAAACGTATTTGTTTTAAATGAAAACATCGAAGTATAGTTCACCTCAGTGAAGCACTACACTATGGAAGGCCAAGTATCTCAAAAAGTCCCAAAACTAAGATATAAAAACAGATGAGGTAAAATGGTATTCCAGCAAAGACCCAAATACTAACATGTAGGAAATAACAGTTGTTCTCTGCAGAAAATGCTCCTCCAAGGCCCTATATAGCCGATGAATTAGTTCCATTAATTTGATGTTTGGTTCAAAAATTAGCAACATCCTTTCACAAGATTCATGTTGAACATATGACAAATGATCCTATGTCTGAGAGAACAGATTTTCATGCAACAGTCTTAAGTCAACATGATCTCGTGGGGTACCTTTAAACTAGTACTTTATCTTAGGCATGATCTTCCTTCACAGGAAGATTAAAATCTTGAGATCTGATTTTAAGTGGTTGGGCACTCAGAATTACCAGTAAATATTCACATTCATTGCATGAGATCAGATCAGGTCAATGGTTGGTGATGCATTATCTCATTCAGCCTTTGCATTCTTAAAGGGCCAGTGTTACACTGGAAAATGAAAGATATCAGTCACTTAAAGCAAGACCCTTATGACACCCTTGAGGGGGATATAGACACTTTTTTGGAACTTACAATAAAATACTATGTATACTATTTTATTTACAAAAGTACCCATGATGCACCAAAGCACAACTACGGCTCATTGACTAAAAAATATTAGCAAAATGAGAACATTATGTCTGTATCAACTTAATACAGGATACTCAATACAAAATACTTCCTGTTGGCATAGAACACAAGATCTTATTTCATGTGTTCCACAAAACACTATATTAAAAGAGACCATAGCCAAGCAAAACTCTGTTAGTTAGAGAAGCCCTGTTGCTCACTTAACAACTCACCTTGGATAAGTCAGACCTGAGTTGGTCAAATGAGCAGACCTTTACAGTCAACCTCAACTCTACATTGTGAAAGCATCAACATTTTCAAGTGCCGTGTTACATCCCAGTGGGATCGAGACGCTAAAGTTTGTTTGATTGTACAATGGAAGTATGCTATCCTGCCATAGGAAGGACTGAAGTGTGACCTTACATTTAGCTTCATAAAACAGACTCCTAATCTATGAATTTGCAAGCACCAGATTGGGTTAAAGATATACCAAAAAATGAAACAAAGTGACAGATGGAACAACTCTACTTTTAACAAAAACAAAAGCTGCCATTTTGACTGAATGTGCAATTTAAAGGTTGCATATTTCATTTTCTGCCAAAATGAAGCACTCTCTTTCAGAGAGGTACAGTTTCAGAGAGGTACAGTAGTCAGGGACTCAAAGAGGCTGAACTAGGCAACAAGTACCCCTGACGGATACCTTGAGTATACAATGACATGTTTTTAGTTAGATGGTGCCCTTTTGTCCACCCCCCAACCTCATCCCAACTTTCCTGCTGGCTTTTTTGTACATTTTGTATGCCAGCGGTCTTAGTATAACCTCAGGAGTGTGGAGAAGTGATTACCCCTGGAAATTACAAGACCTTGAAGATTGTCCTTTCTTTGATGAACTTCTCACTGCAGTGGACTTTTAGACAAAACATTTTAGTAAAGTCCCTTTATTGTCTCTTTCCTGTAACTGATGCAGACAGAATGCGATCTACACTGAAGGACAAGCCATGCTGCTATGACACAAATGTGAAGCTTACCAAACCATAGGCATAGGAAGCTGTTCTCAACAGCAAGGGGGGGCTGAACCGCCATCCTGGGGAGGGGTTTAAGGGGAGGGGTTGTTTCCCTCCACTTTGGAAAATTTTGAATATTTAAGGATCCTCTGATGCAATTTGGTGCAACATTTTGGGCAAATTTTATGCAAAATTACTGCAAATTTTTGACATTTTTTTTATACAGGGAACAAATAAGGGGTTTTTGTCCTTAAACTGAGGGGCAGAACCATACTTTTGCCCCACCACATTTTTGACTGGGGGATTTTAGCCCTTAGCCATCCTGTTTCTTGTGCCTATGTAGCAAACCATCTAGGATATATGGTAAACCCCAGTCAAAAGTAATACTCAGACCTATGGCAGAGGGTGAATTACCTGAAAATATTTTCAAAATCAAACAGCAACAGTAAGTTACTGAATGTATGACATGGTGAGAGCTCCGATTCCAACTTTTTTCCATAAAATACTTATACCTTTGCATGAAAATGTCTTTCCCTTAAAAATGATGTTTTGATTATGACAAGAAAAAAAAACAAACAAACAAAATACAATACTCCTACTTTAAACCCAAGCACCACGGAACCATTTGCATAGGCTTTATGCAAAAGCAGCCGAAAGAAGACCTGAAAGTTACGACGAAGAAAGGCCTCTACTGCTGAAGTATAAAAATTTTGTCTTCTACACCCATAAACTATTGTGCTAGTTTGTTACAATGTGAAAAATTGTTGACTACAAAACAAAAATACAAAAACAAGACACAAAGAATTGTCACTTATGAATCCTGTGACATAATGTTCTATTACAAATTAATTTCAACTTAATTCTTGCATGATTCAATTTACAAATTGGGGTTCTGCCATTTGTAAGTTCCCGTGAATTGAAAGTTATTTTTCTCGGCTAGTTCATCATACTCTTTTGGTCCACGGCTGCAAATGAAAAAAAAAATATTGCACTGATTACTTCTGGAGTTAAATTTTACAAATTTGTATTCATTGGCAAAATGATGTAATTTTTTAGTACCCAATTCTAACAGCCTTCTCACTTCTCAGCTGAAAACATCATTATTAACAAGCCAATTTCATTCTATTGAAAAAAAAGAATTCACCTGCAATGGCTTGGAATCAAAAGAATACATACTGTACTCATCTATTACTACTCTTCACATCATAAACAGTTCAATATTACACATACAGTTAACAAGGCTGCACTTTTCTGAGGAAGGAATTCAACATATTATCAAGGGCCAAAACTTTTTCTCCTACACATTTATTTCTACCACATTTCAAAAATTTGTCATCATTTTTAAAGCTGTTAAACAAGATACACAATCATTACAAGATGTGTATTCTACAAATAAGATTTCAAGCACTTTTAAGCCAAGGTTATTGAGTAGAATGGTGTAAGTGAACTACTTCCAAGGCCTTGAAAATGACCAGTTTAAGTTCATGCACCTTCAAACCTTTCAAAATGGCCTTACAAAATACACTTAAAACTTTGAAATTCAAAGCAAAGTACAAGTCCTGAGCTGAGCTCTTATCCTCTCTGACCATATTTTTACTTTACTGATGATAGTATGCCATTATAACCTGCTGCTACACTCTGTACCACTCCTTTTCATATCACAATACATGGTTTCCCTTGGCATTCTTTTTTTTGTGTGTGAGGCAGTCACTTCACAGTTTTTCGCCACCACCACACAAAAATTTGCTTTAAATTGCCTCCTCCTCTCCCCATATGTTTGTAGGCTTGGGCAAATCTGGCACTTCATTGTGTGCTGCAATTCTAGTAACACCTGTACTGAACTAGCTGTAGTAGTACTGATACTCAGTTCTCCCTCACTGTTGGTGCCAAAGGCATCATACAACCCCCATGGATTTATACCACCTCACACTTCCTAAAACCCAGGGGAATTCCCTGCAATACCCCACAAAACCACTCAACTATTTCAATCCTTATTTCTCTAACTTGGAGACAAGGTCCACAACATGATGAATGTATGATGAAATCTTTGTCACGTGTACCCTTGTAAATAAAGAATATAAGGAATAAGCTGGGAATAAGAAACCGATTACATTTTAACAAATCCTTATGCAGCGTATACATAAAAGGCAGAGTAGAAGCTTACCTTCCATATTTATACGGAATTGGTTTGGGCTTGTCCTTTTCAATCTGATGAAGTACCGGGGTGAAGATACGCCAGGCCTCATACAGCTCATCTCTGGAAAAAAATCAAGAATAAATCGCTTTTTATCTTTCATTCCACGACTTGAATAAAAGTAAATAGAACTCAAGTAGTCACATTGAAAGAAATAGGAATATGGTAGGTGAGCGATATTTATGAAGATACATCACTCACTGATACACTTAAGTCTGCCTTGTGTAAGTCTGGTTACGACATTTGTCAGGAATATTTTTTTTTCAATACACATTCACTGCAACCACACGAACTTAACTTCTGCAATCTGAGACATCTTGAAAGCTTTGAAGAAATTCTGTACAGATGTTGTGAGAGAGTCTCTTTAACTGTACAGCAGCAGCCATTTATCTTATACATCAGTACTTAAAAACATTCATCACTCCATGAAACCATATCATATTTTGTACCAGAATAAATTATCATGTTGGATGGTCTCTGTGCATCATGAAATTTCCTGCATACATTTTTACCACTCAATTTGAAACAAGAATGCAACAGTACAGAATCTGAGACACTACACTTACTAATCAAGAATAGACCTTGAAATAATGACAAAATATGTATTCGATGGACTAATAAAAGTTATCTTAAAAAACAACTTACGTGCGGACAAAATTTATTTGGCTTCCTGAGAAAACGTCAAGAATGAGTCGTTCATAGGCGTCTGGCATGACTACCCCCTGGGAAGTGAAAAAGTATTTTACAATGAAACAATGAAGAGCCCCCACACTTGAAGTTTTATTTGGAGTGTTGGACAAGTTTAAACTAACAGCACATATATCTGGAATTTACCTGAAGTTCCTTACAAATAAGTTATTCAGAATAGAATAAGCACCAAACAGCAAAAGCAAACTGAGTAAGTAATTGTTGCCAGGTAATCAGTAAATAAACTTAATTTAAGCAATACCCCTTCACAATATGCAAATCATGGGGGCGTCAGGACTTGGAGATGCTGACCCCGAATGAATTGGTTGAGGGGCAAAATACCTTTCTGGGCCCATCAATTTGTTACAGGGCATAATATTTTCTTGATACTTATAAGAAAGCAATGATGTTGCCATCACTTCACGATGATAGGAAGGGCCTTTTTCTGCATGCTATGTATGCTCTTTCCACCAAATGTATGTCAACCACACATAATGAGACGAATGTATACAACATATGTTTATGCATGCATATGAGTACACAGAATGATGTACACTAGTCTTCATTGTTGTGACTGATCCATCCCCCAATCTCATTAATGTCCAATACAAATCACTGCCCTTAATGGTTCTTATGAATATTCAAAAAATGACAGTGTACATTAACATAACATCAACATAATACCTGGAAATGGATGAAATGTTTCTTCAAAAACAAAAACTAAAATGAGAGAGGAATACTGTATCAAATAATGCTAAAGCAAGAGTATGGTTACCTTGTATCTTGAGCCGTATGTTAAATCCAATTCTGTCTCCTCGGGTCTGAATGACATCCCTGGCTGTTTGGTCATGAATTTACAGTAAACAGCTTCATTGGGTTGTACTCTAATTACTAGTTCATTCCGTTTGCATTCACTCTTGAAAATGTCACCAGGAACGTCGGTAAACTGGATACGTACTTCAGCCTTCCTCTCATTCAAAGCTGAAAGTTATCAAGGGAAAATGATGAAAAGGTCACAGTTCATCAACAGAACATTATGAAAAGGTTAAAGATCTGTTTAAAAATAAATAAACTACACTAAACCTACAATCAAACATTACTGCCTTATCAGCAATGGTTTCAGGTACACCCTAAAAATGCTTCTTCTCCAAGTGTAAGGAGATGACTACATTCAAAAGTGGAGGAGCCAACCTATGAGCTGTCAAGCCTACTGGCTGAAATAAAACAGCTGGTGATCAGCAGATTAATTACCATAATTATTACTATCAAGGAAAAAGTGTGCCAGAAGTGGGGAGCAGGGAGGAGGGAAATATATGCCCCCCTCCCCCACCTTCTCTGTTAGGCCTGCCTCCCCAACTCTGTGGAGAGCTGTAACCATGATCAGCCATCTTATAAAACTCAGATGTGTATTTCTTTTTGACAAATGTGCAGTTTGAGAAAACAATAGGAGCTTGGTTTTACTAATGTATAGACAGAAATATGTGTCTGAAGTCTATCACTTTGTAAAGTTCAGCTTGTCAGGAAGCAATTACCTCAAGTCTATCTCCTGTGCAAACACAATGAGTTGGAGGTCTTGAGTAATTAAGACACTAAGCTAAGAATAGCCCTAATTCTCTCCATATACAACTGCCATCTGTCCTGTGTCTGCACACAAAAAGAATGGCTAAGGATGACTTCAGTTGCTTGAATAATTACACAAACTCTAGCAAACGTATATCTCATATGTTTGCTCTGGAACCTACAGCTATGAGAAACATTCTAGACATACAAGGAGTAGAAACTCACCTTTGCCACATCGAAGTATAAATGGCACTCCTGCAATATCATGGAGAGGAAATAAAATGCTCATTAAAGAGAAAAGAGGATGATTAAATCACACTTTCAAGAGGTATACATGGAATGTCTGTGTTTCATAAGCAAGATACATTAACAGTAAGAAAATCAAGTATCCGTACTACTACAATATGGAATATAAGACTCGGGCTCACATGATAAAGGGGGAGGATGTAGGCAATGATTATTCTACAATCAGGAGTTGGATAAAGGACTGGTGATATTTTGTGCAATGCTTTCCTAAAATTTGGGTTTAAAGACCCCTCCCCCTTTTCTTGAGTAAAGATCATAAGCCCCTCATTCTTGAAATCCTGTTTACAACCCTGAAACCTACAAGAAAGATACCCTGTGATTGCATTCATACAAGAAGTGGTGTAAGTTTGGTGCTATAACTCCAAATTTCATAATAAATGCAACACTCTATATCAGTTACTTTCCTTGCCACTAATAGTCCATGTAAAAACTAAGTGTTTGGTGGTTAGTATGGCTTGTTGTCCCAAGAGAAAATTTCCAGTGCTCATCAGAAGTCTAAATGCAGCCTGTCTCCTCCTATACATGTGTCCATAAGTGTCCATAAAGCCTAATATTTTGAGAAATTTCAATCACAGATGGGCAAGCTGTATGCAACCTGTTCTGATGTTTTATATCCGACATGATGTGAAATTTCAATTTTTATCACAAATCTGGTAAACCTCCAAGGGTACCAACCCATGGGCTGACTGCCAATATGGCTTGCAAGATCAACCACATGCCCAACCCCCTTCTCCCCCCCCCCCCCCGCATATCACTAAAAGAAAGATTGACTGTTCAAGTACAAGATTAGTATATTATGATAGTTAAGCCATCTGGGGAGCATTGCTTAGGATGAAATTTAAAAGAATAGACAACTTTTTGTTCAAATGAAAATATTACTGGTCTTACCGTCCCACCGTTCATTCTTAATCCTGAAGACTGCAGCTGCAAAGGTAGGGGTAACAGATCCCCTGGGCACAGTGGGGTCATCCAGGTAGCCCTCTTTTGCATCACCATCCCCATCAGGATCCCCAACATACTGGCCCAACACCATGTCCTCAAGTTTAAGTTCGTCAATGCACTTTAAAACTTTAACCTGCAATGAGAATACATAATGAATACTGAAAATTGAAGTGTTCAGTGACTCAAATCTTGAACTTCTAATGTTACAGAGGGTAGGGAAAGGGAAGGCAAATGGGGAAAATGCATAGGTATATTACAAGGTTTGTGAACTTTTCTTTTCTAGCACTTGAAAAGGACCAATAATGTTTTCAAGCACCCCTGTTGCCACAGTGTTCTGAATCGCTTACTTTGGTTTTAGAAGTTGAAGAGGTAATGAAAAGACCACTAAAATGTTCTTGAGTAAGTATCCAACATGTAAACTTACAGCACTTTTCCATCACCATCTAAAATATATGATAAAATTAAAATTCAAGCACTTCCAGTATCCAAAAAGGCCCACTCAAAATTCTAGCACTTTAAGGGTTTTGAAGGATGCCTATAGGTACTGCCATTAAGCCCCTCCCCTGCCAAGAAATAGGGAATTGTGATACATTTTATACAAAGGGTAACAGGATATTAAGGCTTTTTACTGTAAAGCAAATATCTTTGTAATACACTTCTCTGACACATGACAATATCTTACAATACTAGGCCACAAACTTTAGAGCACACATGAGGCAAACTAGCAAACAATTTCACTAAAATCTGATTCATGGACCAGTGTCATGCCAAAAGACAAACATTCCTCACAAGTTGAAAAATCCCACAAGCTACATTACTGAGGCATTTTGTTTCTATTTCTCTTTTTTCTCTTTGTACATTACAAATTTCAGCCCCCAACAGTAACAAATGCCTTAAATTCTTTTGACTTCTTTGCCCTAGCATACCCCAAAGATTGACACTGCATCAAATTACTAGCCGAAGCACATATGTATGTGCTGCGGATAAGGGACTATGAAAAAACAGAAATGATACATAGAAGATTACTTCACATTGTGAGGGTCAAAACTTCTTACTTCAAATGACCATGACTAAATAACAATCACAAAACTGAATAAGTTTGTTCCAATATAATGCAAGTTACCATTTGTAGGTAGACAGATAAAACAGTTTTGCCATTTATCTATGTTTTCAGGATTCTCTCAAAATATTCAAGGCAACACAACAGCTTATTATCTTAAGAAGTACTGTAAGTAGTATTGATTAGTGGAGAGATAGCCAATGCTCATTCCATAACTAAGTCTGCAGTTGCTTTCTGCAAGGTCCCCTTGAATGAAGAGTCTTTCTTTGTGTGTGTGGACCTTTCTTTTTACACAATTATTTCTTAACATGTCCTCCTGTTACATACTTCAACCTCCCCCCACCCCTCTCCAGCTCCCCCACCCCACAGCACTCCATTATAAGAGGAAACTTGTAAAGTTCATTACACAATCCCTAGTACAAAGGTTGTCGAGTTATTGTCAGATGCAGAAACAAATGAGGAAGATAATTTGATAAAGGGCAGATTTAAGGAAAGGGGTTACCTTGGGTTCCCTAAGTAGAAAGCCTGCCACCTCCTTTCACTGTGTTAGCTCAGTATCATAGTATAAGGAACAGTATTGGCAAGGAAGTTTTAAATGCCCCAAGATAGAAATAGAGACCTGATGAGTGGCAGGTCTCTGAATAGTAACTATTGTAAACATACCTTCTCATCCCTAATATCTTCAGCACTAGTGGAGGCAGGCTTCTCCATGGCAACAAGAGACAGAATTTGGAAGAGATGGTTCTGCATCACATCTCTGTTAAGAAGAGACAGACAGAAGAGTTAGCTATCAAGAAGATGACGGACACTTGAGAGATTAAGAGTTGGATGTCAACTGTTTTCTCATACACAAGGACACATCCAATCACTACTTGCCATTCAAACTATCTGCTTCACTGAACACCTCATCTGAAAAACCCACACAAACACATACACCAGAGACAATATCTTGAATTAAATGAAAAGCAAACATATCATAGAATATATCAGTATCATTGAGATGACAGAACTGTGTTTCCTGAAACTAGATAAAGAAACACAAAATGGATTGCTGAAATACACAAAAGAAACAGTATTAAATATAACCAAATGATCAATATATTAGTGGCTTCCAAAATTTGCAGAAAGCTTGTCAAATTTTGGAAAAATAATGACTGTATTAATAGTCTTTAAAGTCTGGTGACATGAAAATGACATCATTGGACAATTGATGTAAAAAGCATAAAAATCCAAAAAGTAGCAGCAATTCCCATCAAAAGCCATCAGATATTGACAATTTTACAGGGTTATTTCTATTTCACATTTGTATCTTGAATAAACATGAGCTAAATATGCACATTTGTGACACTGAAAGATGAACAAACCAAATATGGCTAATGCTAGCCTTTATTTTTTCAACCTTCATTTCAATGACACTTGTAGCATTGTTATCCCCTTAGGGATTTATTACCTTACCTTACCTATCCTCTTCGTGCCGGCTGGCACATAAGGCCTCCACGCTCTTTCTCTTAGGGATTTATTATGGAAGTTGAAATTGCTTCCTTGAAAAATACTGATATCCTTCACCAACTGTAAACTATCTGATCAGCAATTAAGAGATAATTTATATGGGAGTCAACAAAAAAAAAACTAACACTGTGCATCACTCCACATCATAATATTTGCATAGGTAATGAGTTACTCCAGAAACCATCAAACTTTGAAGAGGTATATCTTGAGCACAGTAAGAGATATTGAAATAATTCCAAAGGATCTTTCAATGGGGGATTTTATCCTTTAACTGCAAAGTGAAAACAGCATTTTTAATGGCATGTCACCATAACGTTAACATTCAATCTTTGTCTGGTTTCACACAAATCAGAAACATGACTGACCTGATGATGCCGAAGTCATCAAAGTATCCTCCCCTGCCTTGAGTACCAAACGGTTCCTTGAATGTGATGACGACACTAGAAATGCTATCACGATTCCAAATGGGCCCAAAGATCCTGTTTCCAAATCTGAAAAGATTCAAACACAAAATGTCTCCATGCATGGCTGAAACTGAACAGCTTGAAGCATCAAGCTTTACGAGGTACTGTTAAGGTATTCAAAATACATTTTTCTTCTACCTTGACTATGACCCACTACTAGCTATAATATCCTGCCTTCACAGTTTTGAAAATTTCTGTAAGCTCATCAATAATTCATTTTTACACGTCACCGGAAAATTACGTACAGCAAGTGGCAAAAACATCAAGTGTGTCTCATTTTAAAACAGTGATTGAATGAAACTGTCCGTTTGTCACTTGTAAGAGTTACTGGTCAATGGAAGGTAAAACTTTTAGATGGATAACTTAAAAGTGATCATTTTTTTCTGTGTGAGTACATGACTTTATCAGGTCTGAATACTGTACTGACATCCAGTATTAAACGGGATATACAGGTGTATCTTTGGTGGTAGTATTTTATATCTAGTTTAGAATGTGTCTGTGAGATAATGTGCCAACTGGTTATTAGCCTTGTAACAATGAAATCACTCGCCAGTGATCATTCCACAATAGATGGACTGTCCAATAGCAGTAATAGGGGAGGTAAGTAGAAGCGAAATAAATACTGTAATATTTAATAACTACAACTATAAAAGTAAATTAACTGAAGGAGATGTCTAAAGTTAAGTTTGTAATGAACTGAACTGGAAGGCAATATGTACTGTCCGACAGTATTCGCAACCAATTTGTCATCTACAAAACCGCTCTCTCTTTTTTTTTCTTGATGTTTTGTAAAACCAATATATTCATGCAGGTCTCAGCACTTAAAATTTCCATTCAAGTCAGAAGACTTTACTTTCATTTATATAGGTCTAAAGAACTATTAACAAAATTTATCTTACTAGTTTCCAAGAACCTACAGTCATAACACAGGTCCCAAGAACTAAGAATTACAATGCATCCACACAACTTGCAATTATGACATGCATCATAAGAACTTATAATCAAAATACTGTATGGGTCAAACGAACTTTCAATCATGCTGATGTTGTCCAAGCATAGGCATAGAAGACGGGGGCTGGGGGAGCTCCAGCCCCCAAAACCAAATATTTTTTGTCAAAATTTGGGCAATATGCTGAGAATTTGTCAGGCACCTACTGAAAGAAAAATAATGAGATGATGTAGCTAAAGGTAACCAATAGTTTAAAAAACTTCCTTGCTAATCAAAATTAAGTTCTGATCAGAATTGCACCAGCACCTGTATATTCGGTATTAATTCACCAGTGTGTTTTCAATGGTTAAACTTATATTATGATTATCAATGGTGTATTTAGGGGGGCCACTGGGCCATGCCACCCTCACTGATGCCGATTTTTCTTTCTAGTACCTAAAATACGGAAATTTTTTAGCACAAATTTTACTTCAAAGGTAGCATATGTGACACCAGATTGCATGTAAGGATACCTAATTTTTCAAAAATTTTCAAAAGGAAGGGGGACACCCCTCCCCAGACCAGTGACCACATAACATAATGCATGCCCCACACTCCCATGAGAGAAATCCCGACTAACTGATTACTATCATTATTGTAACGACTTCCCACAAATTATAATCAATACAGAAGGGTCAGTCAGTAACATGGCAAATGATTGTGTGTAATTGGCATGCGGTGTGATAAACAATGCATGCCTATATGATATGTACATTAACATGTTGAATGTGCATGCAGCACACGGATATTTTTGGTTTTATTTTTGGGGCAAGCCATTACAGCCCCCTCAAATCAACTTGGGCTCCTACACCCATGTTTCCAAGAACTGTAATCTTCAACTAGATGGATCTCTCATCCCAAGAATTTAAGAACACTAATACCAAGGGTCCATCAACCATCAGCTAGAGCCCTAGAACTCACCTTACAATCATCAAGTTTTGTACCATTTCCTTGCCAAGATAGTGGTCAATACGGTACAGCTGATCTTCTGTAAACATGGATGACAGATGACTGGAAAGCTCTGATGAAGTTTGCAAGTCACGTCCAAATGGCTTCTCAATGATCACACGAGTCCATCCCCTTTTGAGAAAGAAACCCCACATTTTAATATCAACTGTTGCCAAAACTCATCAAATGAGAGGCTCATTTTTTTTTCATCCAGTATCACTTCATATGTTTCCTACTTTTCAGCAGTAAAAAAATGTAAAATTTTACCATGAAATAATGAAAATAATGCCAGCTTCATTTTAATGCTCTAATGGATAGTTGATATAAACCCAAGGGAACTGAAATAGATGTCACCATTCCACAGGCTTTATTTGATCAATTTAAGACTTATCCACAAATCGACAGTTAGACGTTTACCACATGCAGTATCTTCATTTCACTTGTCAGAAATTCACTGCAGCAGCACATCACAATGTACATTATCAAAGCAGACTGATATCACAGATAGTTCTGTTTATACTGACAAATTGATAAAATTTGAAAATCAAGCATCTTCAGTTCACAGCCCTGAAATAATTTTAAGAGAGAGATTGATAGAGCTCATTTAGGCCATCAGATACCACCAAGCCTTTCAATTTATGATGCAGTTTAATCCATTGTTGTATAAATGTCAGACTTACAATACCAGCACACTCATTACACCTGATGTTTAGCTTCCTTAGCACAAGAAATAGTGTACAGTAGTTATTCTAAGTATATGAGTGTGAAGTGAGCTCCCCTAGAACTCAATTGCATACATATGAACAAGCAAAGGTAAGCTTTAAAAAAAGTGCATCACTAACAATAGTGTTGCACTTAGCACCAACACATGGAGAGGAAGAGACATCACACTGTGAGTCCTTTCAATCTGCAAACATTGACTGTTTGTTTTGCATTAAAAATGAATATTTTTGGGGTAATCCATCAAAAAAAATGACTGCACTGAAAGGTTACATGTGATTGACCACATATTCATATCTTCTGGTGTATTAATGTTTGTATAATCCTCTCATGTGAGTTAGACTCCCTCACTCCACCTTTTTGCTGTCTCAAGTGTTCACTACATTTGACAGTCAGACAATGAAGGCTGTTTTCACTTCTAGTTTCATTAGGTTTGTGAAAGCAGAAACAAAGAGTGATGTTGAGAAGGCCAAAAGATTCAAGATATGCACATGGAAGAGAATAACATCATCCTAAAGCCACAGCGCCATTTGCAGGTCAACAAATAATCTGATTTTCAACAAATTTGATATGCCATGAGCAGCACAGAGAGAATTGGTAATCATCTTAAAAATCATTTATGTAATTTAAGTTCATCATTATTTAAAGAAATAGGACACTATTTTAGTTCCGGCAAATTTCATGCTCAATATTTTGTTAGTAGTTGGATTGTTAATTGAATCACATAGATGCACCTATGTTTAAAAGGCATCACTTTAACAATGCTTGTAAAAAATTTTGTCACTGCATCCCCACTGCCTTCAATTCAATCATGTCCACTATTCAACAGTTTTCACTCTCTCCAACTGTTCAAGCACATCACAAATTTAAGTGCTTCACTTTTTGACAGAATATCTGTGTCTTCTCTCAACCTCAGAGTCCGTTTTGGGAGGCATTCTGCCAATACGTGATGAAAGACAGAAGCACTTAAGAAAATGGAATTCATGTTACCATTAACATCCAACAAGAATGAAGTACTCACTTCTTTGCCATGGCCCCATTTCTGATATTTTGTGTGACATCCTTGTACACGCTTGGTGGCAGCGCAAGGTAGAACAGTCTGTTTGCCTTTTCATCTTTCTCAAATGATGATATAACCTCACCCAAATGTTCAAATTCTGAAAGATCTGTGTAGGAGCCTTTCACGTAACGATTGGCTTTGAAAAATGCTTCCAATTTCTCAGTGTCTTCATCCCGTATCTATGATGGAAAGAAAATGTACCTTCTAGTACTTTGTCATACTTTTAATAAATCATAAACTTCAAAGAAGACAAAAACACATCAGGCAATTTAAAGTAACTGTGCAACTTAAAAAGCCCCATAGAATTGTCACAAAGCTTTCAGATGCAAAAGGACACACAAATAGATCCTTTTTCTATGCAAGGATCAAAGAATGACTGGGTAGGTAATGCTTTTACACTTGGGATATTCCAAAGTAAGAGGAGAAATAATGCTTCATCAACACCTTTTCAACTCCCACCCTCTCACCTCCCCCTCACCTCCCCCCCCCCCCTTCTTCACAAAAATGAACCACATTATTTTAAGGATACTTTCATATGTGACAATAAGTGAGTTTCTTTGTTAATCTGAAATATAGGAAACTAAAACCATTCTACAGTATCTCCTCCTTCCCTTTTACAATTCTCGTCAAACATGGCACACATGCAGTCATGTATATAAACTTTTTTTTTATTATTGTTAAGAATTTATGTCTCAGAAACAAAATGAGGATGATGGGAGACAATTTTTACTTATTTATGGCAAATAAAATTTGTCGGTATTGATAGATCCTTTCCATCACGGATAAAGTACATATTAATGATTACAAACACAGTATCACAACGGATCCTTAGGCAAATGTTTTACAATGTAAATGACCACAATAAAGAGTCAGAGGGAGGTTGTGCCATGCCACATAATAGTCAATTTTGTCCCATCTTGAAATGCAAAATGGTCCAACAATTGAATCATTTTGCACACACACTAATGTTCCTACAGCAAATGTTATTGTCCTGGACTGGACATACTACATGTCTGACAACTGTTATTGTCCTGGACTGGACATGCTACATGTTTGATCTGTAAAATAAACATAGAGGTGGCAGTGGCCATCCAAAAATAAAACACTGAATGGCTCCATTTCTGTCTGGCTAAGGTGTTCATGGTGAGATGGAGTAAAGCCTTATGTTAGAAGCCTGCTGGCTTAAAACTACAAATATCTCTAGGTTAAACAATCCCTGACCACACACTATCCTGCAATTACAGTATGCAAATAAGGGCCATAAATAGGGTATTTAGCATAAAACAATTTCAACTTAATTATGTGACCAAACAGTTCAATTTTTCAATAATTGTGGGGTGCTCTCCTCCAGAGGACTCCCTCTTACTATGCCTTCCTTCATTTGCCAGGTACAGTAAATTTTAGGTTCAAAACAGAAGGTTAAAAGGGGTGACATAAATACATGCAATATTTTATCTCTAGTTTAGTATTTTCAAGTTTGAATAATAGTTCACATTGTAAGGTGAGAGACCCATCCATTAATTCTTGAATGGCAACTCCCCCTTACTTTGCCCCACCTAGGGGATCAACCTCTTAATTTCCCAGTTGTCAAACTTCTCTGCCATACAGAACTTGTCAAAGCTAATGTACAAATGCTGTCCCAATCGCCAACCTAACTTTGAGATTTTCCCATTGGAAACTTAACGTTTCTCCTCTGTTGACATGTGATTGGTCCTCTCTTGACATATGACTGGTCTTCCTGTAGCTCAAAATAATGTGCCAACCAAAATGTTTCAGTACACCGAGTTTGTTGACTTAGTTCACTACAGTATCTAAGCTACAGTACAGGGCTACTCATGCTTTCAAATTGTTTCCTTAACAGGAAACAGGATCAACAGAGCCTGCCAGATGGCTGATAAGAATACTGTATACATACCTTCATGTAAGGCTTGGTCTTCTTCTTAATATCTTCAATGGACAGTACTGATCTTGCATACCCAACAAAAATGGTCTTCTTGGGGAGTAAGTTATCTCTATACAGCCACCTGTATGTACAAACAAAAGATTAGGAAGCTTTTATATGAAGACACCTTTTCTTGGCAAACCAATGTAAAACTTTAAAAGGCAGACACACTCATCACCCCAAGTACATTTGGTTTGAAGCAACTGAAATTCACAACTGGTTACTTCACTGGTGACTTCAGAATAATCCACTGCTCGGCCTTTTGGCTATTAAAAGTTGTGTGTAGTATCTGTTCTTTTCAGCCAGTTGAGAATGGGACCAAGCATGGCAGACCCTTGATGAAGAGGTCTGAGGGTCATAAGGTTGGTCAGTTACTGCAGGGAGGTCTTATCACCTCCCTGGTTACTGTGAGTTTGTTATCCTTTCGAGGATGTAGCTCCCTTGGGGAGCAGAACTCCTTCAGGAGTAACGTTTGGTTTCGCCCCTTGCCTCTTTCCCAGAGAATTGAGGGGACTTAAGAATAATGTGACTTCACTTTGATTGTCTTCTAGTACATGCACACTGTACAGCATGCAGAGAGGATACTCAGATTACACAGTAGTGTCCTCAGTAAAATATTGCCCTGAGTAACTTTTTTCTTTTGTCTGAATAAGGAGGTACTTGAAACAGTTTACAGTTTTCATGTTACTGGAACCAATCTCATCGAAATCCAAGATAAGTTGAGTGAAGATGCTGATAACATAAGTAAATGGTGTAAAAACAACAAGATGGTAATAAATACTAATAAAACAAGCACCATGCTAATTGGATCTAAAAACGTCAGACGTTGAATGATGGAGAGTTGAATATCTCTATTAATGGTCACTGCCTTAGCAATGTGAATAGTTGTAAAATTTTAAGCGTTAGAATCGATTGTAATTTACTATGGCATGAACAAGTTACTTTTGTATGTAACACGATAAGCTCTAGACTTGCCCTTCTTAGGAGAATAAAACTTTTTTAAAGGACACTTAGTATTTATAAGGGATACATCTTGTCATTTTTAGATTATTGTGGTCTTGTATGGGGAACGTGCAATGCTGGGAGCAAAGAAAGAATATTTAAGTTACAAAAGAGTGCTGCTAGGATAATTTTAAATGCATCATATTTTGAGAGATAGACACTGCTCTTTGAGGAACTAGGATGGAAGACTTTTGACCGACATGTAAAACAAACCAGAAAGCCAAAAGGCTTAGTGATTCCTTGCCGAAAGGGGGTGCTTTGTTACACTGAGGTTCATCCATCAAATTTATACTTCTCTTCTACATCAGTTTTTATGATGTGGTCACAATTTGACCCCTGCTCACATCAGCTCATGTCACATGACCTTTAAACCGAAACTTGAATAACCACAAAAAAATGAAAAAAAAAAAAATAAAATAAAACGTATGAGAAGGGATTTATCTGTGCTTCCTCCCTTGTAATGACATGTTTACAAAGTTACAGTTTTTGACCTCTGGTGACCTCAAATGGCTTGTGACCTCCACAAAAAAACAATAGGGTTTTTCCTCACACAATAACACATCCACATACTTAGTATGAAATCTATCCAAGCTTCCTACCTTGAGATACTGTGTAAACAAGGTTTTCAGACTTTGACCCCCGGTGACCCCAAATGACCTTTGACCCCCACCAAAAACTATACGCTTCTTCCTCGTTCCATAACGCATCCACATACTTAATATGAAATCAATCCAAGCTTCCTACCTTGCGATATGGTATAAAAAAGGTTTTCAGAGTTTGACCCCTGGTGATCCCAGACGACCTTTGACCTCCACCAAAAATAACAGAAATCTTCCTCTCACCATACCACATCCACATACTTGGTATGAAATCTATCCAAGCTTCCTACCTTGAAATATCATGTACCCCCGGTGACCCCAGATGACCTTTGACCTCCACCAAAAACAATAGGGTTCTTCCTCTCACCACAACGCATCTACATACCACGCATGAAATCTATCCAAGCTTTCTAACTTGAGATATCGTGTAAACAAGGTTTTCAGATTTTGACCCCCGGTGATCCCAGATGACCTTTGACCTCCACCAAAAACAATAGGGTTCTTCCTCTCACCACAACGCATCTACATACCAAGCATGACATCTATCCAAGCTTTCTAACTTGAGATATCGTGTAAACAAGGTTTTCAGATTTTGACCCCCGGTGACCCCAGATGACCTTTGACCTCCACCAAAAACAATAGGGTTCTTCCTCTCACCACAACGCATCTACATACCAAGCATGAAATCTATCCAAGCTTTCTAACTTGAGATATTGTGTAAACAAGGTTTTCAGATTTTGACCCCCGGTGACCCCAGATGACCTTTGACCTCCACCAAAAATGATAGGGTTCTTCCTCTCACCACAACGCATCTACATACCAAGCATGAAATCTATCCAAGCTTTCTAACTTGAGATACTGTGTAAACAAGGTTTTCAGATTTTGACCCCCAGTGACCCCAGATGACCTTTGACCTCCACCAAAAACAATAGGGTTCTTCCTCTCAATATGGGCCATCTATGTACCAAGTTTGAGAACTGTCCAACTTTCCCTTCTTGAGATATCGTGTAAACAAGCTAAGCCGTCACATACGTAGGCACACACACACACACACACGACATCACCATCGCATAGATTCCTTGCCTGCCTTCGGCAAGGAATCAAAAAGAATGATAATGTATAAAATTAGAAATGATCTTACCCCATCTTATTTGAAAGAATTATTTATTCCTATAACTGATATACATACCCATGCACTACGATCGTCATCGTCAATGCATTTCTATATATCAGGAGTCACACTGAATATCATAGAGACAGATTTAACTATTAGCAGCAAAAGAGTGGAATCAACTTAATGTTAACATGAAACATGCAAACACACTTAAACGTTTTAAAGATTTGATTTCCAATGTTATGTAATTTTGTTACATGCCATGGCCTTACTTTTATGTATTTTTTTCACTGTCATTCTAGTATTGTGTAGGTTCTCTTCTGTGTAATTACTTTCATTTACCTTTTGTTCTTTAATTGTACATATATACACGTTTTCACTTTTTTCTACTTCTAAAATTATAAACTATGTTTAGGGCCTCATGGAAGATTAGCATTTTTGTACTGGTGAATGAGTTTTACCCTTGAAAGTTGAAACAAGAGGGCAATCAAGGAGTTGCTGATCTCATCCCAATACATCCTTTTGCTTCTTCCGAGTCTGGTGTAGCAGTCTGGAATTTTATTGTAATGGGAACACTAAGGGGAAACTGGGAAAATCGGATCGGATTCCGATTCGATTTTTGTGAGTTTTTATTAAAATCTTCCCCATTTCGGGTCGGAAAGAACCCCAAATTTGCCAACCTGTGTAATTATATGAGTTTTATTGCAGGACTACGAAAATTAAATTTATACGAATTATTTCGTGACGTCACATCGACAGGTAGCTTTTATCGGACTACGCGTGTCCGATAAACTAAAGCTGTTTGTCGGTGTGACGTCACGAAAAAATTAGTTAACATTTTATTTTCATAGACCTCTGATGCAAATCATATATTTACACTGGTTGGCAAATTTTGGTCTCTCTCTGACCAGAGATGGAGAAGATTTTAATAAAAACTCGCAAAGATCGGATCGGAATCCGATCCGAATTCGTTGTAGTGTGACTGCGGCTTTACGGTACCCGCCAGCTTCCGGTTCTGATTGCAGTGTACTTACAGCACACACGCACAGCAAAACTATAGGCCTAGATACTACTGTGACACAAGGGACGTGTGCCCTTCAAAACCTCTAGAGACGCGCGATCTTGCCCTTCAAAAACCATAGAGACGTGCGATCTCGTGATGCTGTGAATCCCCTCTATAGACCTTATGCATTGACATCACACTGACGTCATTTTGGGTGAAAACACTGAACTATATGCTAGGAAGGATCATTCCACAATAAGGTTTTTTTAAGCCACCATGAAGGGTCACGTGATGTAGGTTAGTTTGCTTAAGTCGATTCCACCGCGTATCTAGCGCTGATGCAAAGATGTACATGTATATGCTACCGCACCGTAGCGGGCCTTAGCGTCTCTTCTGCCTCTTGTACACTAACTTGCGCGCTATCACGCGTCAGCGTACACACCATTGCGCCGCCTCAGCAACTTCATGAAAAGGCTTACATCACAATAGTCGTATAACATGCAGAGCAACAAACGCGTACCGTGTAGGAGGATTCGAGGCACATCATTGGCCAAAATGCAAGTGTGCATGTGCACGCATGGGTTAGCTTTCCTTCATGCGCCTTGGTGTTTTTGTGTCAAAAGGACGCTTTCAACACGTGGTGCAGAACATCTGTGCACATGTATGGACAGTCTACTGTTTAGTGATGGTGCTATCGCGAATGTTTCAAAGTCAACGAGTCTTGACGTATTCGAAATATGGTCACACGCTCTGTCCTTTGAATAGGCAGGACCACTCCTAAAATCAAGAAAAGTTTGTGAAAAACAATCTTTTGATCACACAATCATAGTGTAAAGATTCCCTATTAATTACAACAAAACACTAGAGACCTAATGAGTATAGTAACAACGGATTGCTTTAGCGTGTACATCAATGAATCTGCGTTACATTACTTTCACTTCTAGATACGCGTCTCTGGGACAGTGGAACCGACTTGAGTAAGCTAACCTACGTCACGTGACCTCCCAAGTCGGCTTCAAACTCGAGGCGTATTCCGCATTGAGGTGCGTCCTCCAGTTATATAGCTCAGTGGGTGAAAACAACGAAGCACATGTGCACGAACGGCGTGGATTTCGGCTCATGTGTAGTAGACTTACGCGCATATACGATTGGTTGACAAATCAGCTGTCTGCATTTATTGGTGTAACTTGCAATGATACGCGCTTTTCCGCCATTTTCCTCCAAAAGAGGGAGCACTTTCTCCATTGTGACATCATATGCATAAGGTCTATATTCATTGGTCAGTTTGTATGGTATCTTTATCGGAGTAACGCACTTTTATATGCGCGTTTAATTTCTTACGTGCAGGGGCGGCGCCAGGGTGGGCAAAGCATGCTGGGTCGGACCCAGGTTTATTGTTTGGGGGGGGTGCAGGCATTAAAGACTTCCGAGCCTCACCCTACCTCCCCCCCCCCGTGTCAGAACCTGCATTTTTGGCGTTCTCATTTTCTTGGACTTTATTTTTCTCTCAAGATCGTGCGTCCTTTTTGTATTGAAGGGCAAGCACCCATTGTGTCACAGTAGTATCAATGGTCATGCCGTGCACGTTAGTTGTAAATTCGCTTACTGCTTGTGCGTTTTGCCCTTCAGTGCCTGGGAATCCATTGTGTGTGACGTCACATGAAATCCCTCATGCACGCATTTGGCGGACGAGGTGAAACCGAGTCCGTTATTTTGCAAATTGGGAGTCCAGACGGTTATGAGACAATAACAGTCAGACCAATGTGGTTTATTCCTCTTCTACCACCGAAAATGTGTGAAAATTTCATTTTTATCAGTGTAAATACTGATCGTATGTTGTGGAAAAGCAGGTCCGTGTTTAACCAATCAGAATGCAGGATTCTCAATAACAGATGGCTAGAGGTGGTAGAATCCATGATAAACGAAAAAAGATGCAATTAGTGAGAGGCATAAGAGGCGAAGGGGTGGGGGTTGGTTGACTAAAGCCTACACCGTCAAAAATGTGGTGGGCTCCTTTCCCCTCGTTTCCAGGACAAAAACGCTCTGTAAAATGTCAAAAATTGCAGTCTTATTGCTTAAAATTTGATCAAATATTGCACCAAGTGCATCAAATACTTTCTAAAGGAGATGGGACCCCATACCCTTGGGTTCTTCTCCCAGGACAACATTCCGAAACAGTGCACAATCCCCACCTCAATGGATCGAGTACAGCTTCTACGTCCATGAGTTAGTCTGTTAGTGCCCCTTCCCTGCTCATTCATGCATGGTAGTGGGAAGAAAGTTGCTATTTGACCCCTGGTTCATATCAGTTATATAAGCAAATAAAATGCTTGGGTTACTACAAAGAAATCTCCACTCTTGTAGCAAAGGTGTCAAGGAAACTGCCTACAAAACGCTATAGTCCGCTCAAAGCTGGAATATTGTGGGGCCATATGGGATCTTTACATCAAAACGTAACAACACTCGAGAATGTTCAAAGACGTGCAGCCCGTTTTGTTCTCAACAACTATAATTACAGGGATAGCCAGTGGCGTAGCTAGAGGGGGGCAGGGGGCGGTCGCCCCCCACAAAGCCTCCGAAGGCCTCTGTCGGAAATTTCTAGTCTCTGTCGGAAGTAAATAAAAACAATCCACTTGAAACACTTAACAACACTTTTTATGTTTTTAAGCAGAATTACACATCGAAACGTCAACGTGAAAATCAAAAGTCAGTCTCAGAATTGCCCGAAAAGCAAAAAAAGAAAAAAAAAGAAAAGGTCCCCAGAATTTTACACGCCAGGTGATGGTATCATTACTTTAGGATAATTATCTGTCGAAAATTACTTGCATTTGCCCCCCCCCCCAAAAAAAAATATCTAGCTACGCCACTGGGGATAGCGTCACCAACATGTTAACAGATCTCAAATGGGAACCACTTAAGAGCGCCGTACCAGACTTCGTCTCATCGCTATCTATAAGGAGGTTCATAACTCCATTCCCCCCACCATCCAGTTGCAGAGTAACCATAGTAGGACCACTAGACATAATCAAGGCACCCACATAATTGTTCCCCCTCCTTTTAGTAAGAGATGTTATCAATACTCGATGTACTCAAAACCGCTCGTGAATGGAATTTCCTTCCACCAAACATACGTGCAGCACCTGATGTTTTCTCTTTGAAATCTAGCCTAGCCAACGTTTATCTTCGAAATCTAGTATCTAAGGCTCACTCTAAAATCTAGGCAACTCCCCTTCCACACTGACCTGTGCGTGATAACCGATTTTGGACTCGGGTGTTTGCACAGTATGAAGCAGAAGTGTGTTTGTGATGTTATTTGCTTGGAACTCGGAACTGCTGTGATGTTAGTTAACTTGGTTGCTTACAAGCCAATATCAGGTGTGCATAGCACTATTGCACTATGTACTGTACGTACGGGAAGGCGGGGGGGGGGGGGGTGTACGCTTTCACACTTACTCACGTACATTGTGTATGAACGGCCCATGATGAAAATAGCTAACCATGTCCCAACACTCGTCTTTTTTTTTTTGCTATGTCAGGCTGGCCGGTCTATGTTCTACCGCACTTGAAGGGAAGTAGTAGTGCATTGCTGTCTTTAGTAATGCATTTAGGGCCATATATCATTTATCAATGAATAGGAAATAGCACCCGAAAATCCTATAGTAACACTCGAAATGGAATTGGGGGTGGGGGACTATTTTTTTTTTTTGAAAATAGCGCCCGAAATTGAAAAAAGTGTCTCGTACCCTGGAGTACAGTCAATATGGGTGCAGGAGCAACACTAGCCTAGGGTACCTAGGCCTAGTTCTCACGTACACTGTGCTCCCTGAACTAGGCCTAGGCTATTGCAACACAAAGTTTTTCCCGCGTTATTACTGTGAGAGTAACATCGTCTGCTTGCGTTTCTGCAATGATTGTTGTATGTGCGTACATGATTGTAACCATAGCTATGAACTATGTCACAATTGAACAGCAGTGCGTGCTATACAGCATACTGTACAATAGTGTGAATGTCCTAGTAACAAGATTTAGAATGTTTTAAAAAAAAACAGGATCGCTTGTATAAATCAAAATTTTTGGTCTCTTTTTGGAGACTGAGTGCTAGTATCCTTAAAATGACGGGTCTTAAACATATAAATGACCCGTAGAGGTCCATTACCCAGGAGTATATGTGAATTTGAGAAAGATTGAGACCATTCAAAATTTTTGATGGTGCGGTAGCCCAATTTTGACAATGGGTATATTGCTGGGATATTTAGGGATAAATCAAAAGTGACATTGTTTTCATCTGTGAATTTCCTGCCAGATCAATTAAGAACATTTCTAAATCTACCAAAGATCATTCCTAAACCTAGGAACAAGTTCAGCATGAAGATAGGAATGAATTCTTCCTAAGTCCAAGACAGCAATATTTCTAACTTTTATGAAATAGAGCCCGGCCCCTGGTATGGGAATCCCCATACTAGGTCAGCAGACTGCGGACTAGAGCAACACACGTCTGCCGGGCGGCCAGATCAAAGGTAGTTCTCACGTACACTTTGCTCCCTGAACTAGGTCAGCAGACTGCGGACTAGATCAAAGGTAGCCTGCATGATTCACACGGTCTATTTGTGACGTCATTTGTTTGGAACTTGGCGCTGCTTACAGTATAATGTACACTGTATCCAGGGTACTAAAGCAGCGCAGTCGCTCTCACACCATACCGACTAGACTGTACTTGCGTGCGTGCATTACGTGTGCGTGTGTGAATTGAACTTGGCCACTGCGATGCACACGTACGTACGTCGTTGTTGCCATGCATGCAAGAGATGAAGAATATAGGTCAAGAGAAGGTAAGCAACAGAGTTACAGACAGCCAAAATTCCGTGATGAGCCACAGTGCTCACAAACTTGGTCAAAGTTCTTAACCAGGTGTGTATTTCAACTAAGCCTATTAGGCCTAGGGCCTACCTAGCTTTTTAGCGTTATTACAGTACTATTAATAATTTAGCGTAACCTAAGCCTAGGCCTAAGTTGGGCCTAGGCCTAACATCAGTTCCTCCGCGCGCGTACTTAGTTATGCTTCATACTGGGATGCGCTTGGACTTTTACTACGGTGGGGACACGCGTATAGTTTTACTTTTATGGCGCCAAGAACTAGTCATGCTTGACACGCGTGATCGCAGTTCACTCTAGGCCTGGGTTTTTACTTAGACTAGAGGTGGTCAAGTTTTGAGCAAGAGAAGCTTAGATAAGTGTGCATCTGATCATGTCATTGTGTGGCTTTTATGGTGGGGTTTGTTAAACCGCAGGTGAAAACTGAATTTTGAGTGTCAGGAAAAGACAGTGATCAATGTAACGGATCATTTACCTTTTCTTTCAGTGTTTACTGCCAAATTTAAAAAAAAAAAATTGTTCTTTTGAACATCTTGACCTTTGACCTCTGACCTTTGACCTATCATGCTGAGGGTACTGGAGGCACAAATTCCAAGGACTGTGCACCCCCACACCAAGTTTGGGGTCAGTAGTACCTTCAGTTTTGAGTGAGCGCACGGCACACTTTTGACCCCAAAATTGTCGTTTGACCTTCTGACCTCGTGACCTTTGACCTCAGAAGGTCAAGTGTAAAGTTGCATAAAGTAGGTGTCCATCAGAAGGTTATGCGAAGAAATGAGGATCGTTAAATGTTTCGTTCAGCTTTTACAGCCAGATTTAAAAATTTGCTTATTTTGACCTATCGTGACCTTTGACCTCTGACCTTTGACCTATCATGCTGATGATATTGGAGGCACAAATTCTAGGGGCCATGCACCCCCTCACCAAGTTTGGGGTCATTAGTACCTTCAGTTTTAAGTGAGTGCGCGTCACACTTTTGACCCCAAAATTGTCGTTTGACCTTCTGACCTCGTGACCTTTGACCTCAGAAGAGCAAGTGTCAAGTTGTGCCAAGAGCGCTTCAATACGAAAGCTATGTCAAGAAATCAGGGCCATTTACTGTTGCATTCAGGTTTTATAGCTAGATTTGGAAAATTGCTTATTTTGACCTTTTTTGATGGTTGACCTTTGACCTTTGACCTATCATGCTGAGGGTATGTCAGGCACAAGTTCCAAGGACTATGCACCCGCCCACCAAGTTTGGGCTCAATCTTGCTCTTAGTTTAGGAGGAGTTCGCGACACACTTTTGACCTTGTGAATGTCATTTGATCATCAGAGCCTTTGACCCAAATTTTAGGCATATTTGGTCACATGACCAGGAAACAGGACCTTCACCACTCCATTTTGCCCCACCCTTGAGTAGCGGTCATAAAGCCCCAAATTTCCCTACCATGCATTTCCATGGTTATGGTTGCTGTGGTGACTGGCAGGGGGAAACGTGTGCACTTTTCAATGGTAAACGAAGCACAATATCTCATCCCCCACATACTACGTATGTGGGGATGAGATAATAAAGAGAAGGAACTACATCATGCCACTGTCTTGAATAAGGAAATTGGCCCTTCAATAACATGAAATAAAAAGTTTGCAGATCAAACAGAAAGTTGGAGTGATCCATGGGTGATGAAAGCCTCAGCAGGAGGAAATGCATTATTTTGAAAGTAGGTGACTGGTTGTACTACATCAGAAAAATGATTTCCTTGTAGAAGACCTGTTGGTCTTTACACACTTTGTTCTGCCTGGGTTGTAGTAAAGTATTCAATGAGGAAGTACTAAAAATGACCAGTACAGGGGTAGTTTTACCATGTAGAGAAATGCCTCCATGAAAGTTTTTTAACCCTTACCCATCTGTAATTTTTCACAATCCATGAACTTATCGTAAACTGTATTATGAGCCCCCAGAACTCACTGTAAAGTGGGCCGTCATGCCTATTCTGAAACCCCTCCCCTAATAATTTTGTTAGATGTTAGTTAGATGAGGTTTAACAGCCCGGTTTCCAACCAATTGGTTCATGTCGAGCTAGCCACAGCCTTTTTTCCAGTTGTGGCTCACTGGCTTGTTTTCCCTTACTCGATTGCTTATGTGAAGCATCACGCACAATGGCAGTAGGTTCCATTTTTAAAGTCTTTGGTATGACTTGACCTGGGAATCGAACCCAGGCCTCCCGCATGGGAGGCGGATGCTCTACCCCTAGACCAACAAAGAACAGAGTTTTTCTACTTAATATAATGCATATACAGGGTAAGTGTGGAATGCATTCTGGCTTCCTAACTTGAAATAGTGTTAACAAGGTTTAAAGTTTGACCCCATGACCCAAGGAGACCTCTGACCTTCACCAAAACAACAGGGTTCTTCCTCTTAACATGAGACATCCATAAATCACATATGAAATGCATACATGCCTCCCAACTTGAGCTATTGTGTAAACTATGTCTTCAGGGTTTTACCCCCAGTGACCTCTGACCTCTCACCACGGGACATTCACATACTAAGTATGAAATCTATCCAAGCTTCCTACCTTGAGATACTGTGTTAACAAGGTTTTCAGAGTTTGATCCCCAGTGACCCCAGATGACCTTTGACCTCCACAAAAATAAAAGACTTTCTTCCTCTCACCATAAGACATCCACATACTACGTATGAGATGCATTCAAGCTTCCTTCCTTGAGATACGGTGTCAATAAGGTTTTCAGTTTGATTCCTGATGACCCCATATGACATCTGACCTCTACCAAAAAGGACAGGGTTCTTTCTCTCAATATGAGCATCTATGTACCAAGTATGAGGACTGTCAGAGTTTCCCTTCTTGTGTCATTGTGTTAATGAGCTAAGCATCACAAAGACACACACATGCACACATACATATACAATGCCACAATGACTGCATAGGTTTGTCTTATCATAGAAACCAGCCAGAAAGCCCAAAGGCTTAGTGATTCCTTGCTGAATGGGATGCTTTGTTGCCCTGAGATGATCCCAGATGACCTTTGACCTCCAACAAAAGGGTTCTTCCTCAGACCATAAGGCATCAACTTACCACATACAAAATCTATCCAAGATTCCTATTTGGAGATATCGTGTTAAAGTTTTCAATGTTTGACCCCAGGTGACCAAAGATGACCTTTGACTTCCACCAAAAAACAGCCTTCTTCTCACCATAATGCATCCACATACTAAGTATGAAATCTATCCAAGCTTCCTACCTTGAGATATGGTGTTAACAAAGTTTTCAGTGTATGACCCCAGTGACCCAAGATAACCTTTGACCTCCATCAAAAACAAAAGGATTCTTCCTCTCAACATCACAAATGTTAAATGTACATACTAAATATGAGAAGTTTCTGTCGTTGCTACCTTGAGAAATTGTGTTTACAAGCCATTTACAAGGTTTTTGCCTTTCAACCTGTGACGGTTAGGTTGCTTAGGAAACCCCGTAATTTTGGGAGCAAGTGTCTAGCTGAGGGCGTAATCTGTTTATTGGCTGGATGTGGCTCGACTTTCTGTGTGTATACAGGGAATGCGTATTATGTGAGAGCAATTATGGCAGCGATGCAAGTTTGCATATGAACAGGGAGCATATTTAAGGAATGCGTTCCAGGGATGCGCTGTTCTTCGCTGGGTGTGGACTGGCTTGCTCACTGCTGCCCAGGTTGTTGACAAGTCAAGGGTTCTAATGGCTAGATAACCGAGGCTACCAAGTATCTGTGGAGGCAGGGTGTTACGTTGGGGTCTCTTCGCAGCTGAATTTCAGTTTGTAAATCGTTTGAGAGGTGCGAGAGAGAAAGGAGTCCTTCGGGCAACGCCGGTAGCGGGCAGTCAGTCATTTAATTTCACGTAAGTTATTGCTCTTTTATCGTATTTGTACTACACCAGGAGGGGTCCCGAAATTAGCTGGGGGTCATTAGTTCTATCTCTCGTAAAAATTATGTGCATTTTGGCATAGGAGGGAATTTCAAAACACCCCCCCCCCCCGCCTGTAAACCAAAATTGTCATTGTTCGTTACGAGATTTTAGTTGGGAATGTTTTTGGAACGTGGTTTTGTTAATTTTATTTAGTTTGCAACCGGGAATGTGACGAAATTGCAAGAGAAATGTTGTTTGTCACAGATTGGAATTCTACATTTATGAAAAATAAGGTTTCTACTTAGAGTGTTCTTGGGTAACGCCTATTTAACTGTATATCGAAAGTCGTTACGATAATGCTTTGGTGTGGTGATGTAAGTTGAACTATCATGTGTAATTACGTCATACGAAAATTACGTCATAGGAAAATTGCTTGTTAAGCACGAAAATCCAAATTTACTGCATTTCAAATTACTGTGTGTCAAAGTGCTGGTTGCCATTTACAATGAAAGTCAAGAATTGTATGAGGTGTAGTATGTCTTGGGCATGGCCTTGTGGCACGGTTTATCAATACCCAGGTATGAGGGAAGTGAAGCGAAAGGCCGTGGTGCGCCAATCATTCAAGTATTTTCAGTACACAATATATTGGGACTATTTCTATGTAATTTCTTACATACAGTGTACCATTTTTACGTTGTACCTGAGTTGGGGGATTGCAATGGAAACTTCCACGCCCGTGTTCCGTCCATATGACTTGAAAGACGCTAGAGAGGGATGACGAACCACGTGGAGTGAAGACACTGACATTATGTTTTGTATCATTTAATGCATTTTTGAACTCTGTTGCATAGTAGTCCAAGTAAGGACAGTTTTACCAAACTAGGAAAAGGAAAGTTAAAAGGGAGGTTTACTTGGTTGATGTATTTTGTATGCGAATTTAAATTTACGGTTCAGAGGACACCGTGTTAACCCCCTAGTTGTCTCGGTACGAATTACCAATCCTTTTTTATTTACTGACTCCATATGAAGAAGCGGAGAATGTGATATGTCTCTGTTAAGTGAACGAATAATTTAACCGGCCGGCTTTCTTTCTTTATTTAATCAATGTATATATAGGATTGTTGCGAACGGGGAGTTTTCAACTGTTTAGTTTTGGAAGTTACTGCATATTGAATAAGTTTTGGTCAATCAAGAAAGACCATTCAATTTCGTAAGATAATTTTGATATTTAAGTCTCATAATATACATTTTTTTTTGCAATCAAAAAAAAAAAAAAAAAAAAAAAACGAATTTGCTGTTTTTTGGGCGTATCCAAATTGACAAGTAGTACTTGAACCCGGAAGTTGATATTTTGACAAAACCCGCTTGTTACAAACCCTCGATGACCTAAGATGACCTTTGACGACCTTTGACCTCTACCAAAAATAATAGTGTTCTTCCTCTCAACATGACAAAGCTATATACCAAATATGAAGTGTCGGTCATTCCTATCTTGAGGTATCCAAGTTTACAATAGTTTTTGTCTATGACCTCTGGTGACCTCAAATGACATTTGATCTCTGCCAAAAACAAAAGGGTTCTTTCTCTTAACATGACAAATCTATATACCAAATATGAAAAGTGTCCTTCATTCCTGTCTTGAGATATCATGTTTATAAGGTTTTCAGTTTAACCTCTGGTGACCTCTGGTGACCTCAGATGACCTTTGACCTCTTTCAAAAACAGTAGGGTTCTTCCTCTAAACATGAAAAATCTATATACCAAATATGAAAAGTGTTGGTCATTCCTACCTTGAGATATCATGTTTACAAGGTTTTGGTCTTTGAACTCTGGTGACTATAAATGACCTTTGACCTCCACCAAAAGCAGTAGGGTTCTTTTTCTTAACATGACAAATCTATATACCAAATATGACAAGTGTCCTTCATTCATACCTTGAGATATCGTGGTTACGAGCTTTTCGATTATTTACCTCCCATGACCTCAAATGACCTTTGACCTTAACCAAAAACAATAGGGTTCTTCCTTTCAACACGACAAATCTATGTACCAAATATGACAAGTGTCCGTCATTGCTATCTTGAGATATCGTGTTTACAAGCCATTTACAAGGTTTTCGCAGTTTAACCTCCAGTGACCTCAGATGACCTTTGACCTCTACCAGAAACAATAGGGTTCTTCCTCTAAACATGACAAATCTATACACCAAATATGAAAAGTGTCGGTTCATTGCTATCTTAAGATATTGTGTTTACAAGCTAAGTGTCACATGTATACATACATACACATAGCACACATACACATATACACACACACGACATCATGCACCATTGCATAGATTCCTTGCCTGCCTTTGGCAAGGAATCAAACATGGTTCACCATCGAAAAAAATAACCTTCAACGTACAATTTAAATTCGATTTTATGCAACCTTCGTTGCGAGTGTCGAATGTACATCTCTAAGTTTCAGGTGCATACTCTAACACCTGGAACAATGACAGAGATCATCCAATTTCACTATATTCATAAGCCTAATTTGAAGTAAACTGTCCAATGTTCATTGATTTCAATATATAAATATTCATATTGCAAGACAAAGCTGAAACTGTACTATTGTTCCACAACATAATCACTTTTACATAGTGAGTCTATTTCACTTCATTAAGTGAGTTTTTAGCAAGAGAAATCACACACTACAACCCCATTGACTTTGGTTGCATGAAGTACACATTGACCAGCCTTGCTTTAGTTGATTTTCCCTAAATAAATTTATGATCTGTGTTTGCTGTGATCTAATATATGAATAGTTCATAGCATACAGTTTCTATGCAGATCAAAGAATTCTTGCCAAAGTAGTTTGCAGATATCGGCATTATGATTTAAACTAATATAGGTGAAGGAGTAATACACATCTGCTGGGAGGGCAAGTTTTTATGATGCTATGTGATCACAATGTGGAGGAACAAGAAGTTTTATTTTTCAAATTCTTCATGTTTGGTTGTTGATTAAGTCCAAACTTTACATCAAATTCAGTTTTCTTTCACTTGAAAGGTCTAAGTTCAGATGGGAAAAGCATAGATTGGTCCTGAATGAAATACCCATCTCACTTTGACTGAACAAGGGATTGAACCCTGAACTCACCAGTTGCTACCTTCAAGTTCTTCAAATGCCAGCACTACCTCTACTATTGAGCCATTGCACTCTTGAACTAGCAGGCAAAATGGCTTACTTCCTGTACTGCAAGTTGCACTAAGTTACATAAATTGCACATCTGTCCATGTCTTTGTTTAATTTATACATTCATATCATGCTTTTGACATTACATATAGGCAAAGCTACCATGTATCTGTGAACTTTTTACAAGTCATTGAATGTACTGTGCATATACTGTATGTCTCTGCATCATTGCAAAATGTACAACCATGTGTGACATTATCTCATCAGAAAGTTTTTTCAAGAGCACTGAAGAACATATTCCAGTCTGGAGTCAAAAGTACTTGACTAAAAGCGGTTTTTCCAATACATCTAATACAAATGCAGGAAAACCTCTTGAACTCTCAAGAAAAAGTACTTCCCATTTCAGAAAACACTCAGATCATGTTTGAAAGTGAATTGGAGGTAGGCAATAGTGTGTGGATAGCTGATATGTAAATCAGCATTTACGGACATCATTGGATATCGGTGACTCCTCCTCAAAATGAATGGGTCATTGTCTTTGAAAAGTTTGTCTGTAACATCATCCAATATATAAAGGTATTGGTCTGCAAGTGACAGAATGGTTTTTTTTTCCAGCTGCTGTGCACCAATGTCTTTCACAAGTGCATGGGTTCAAATCCAGCTTGAGGCAGGCGCGTAGCCAGGAATTTGCCAAGGAAGGGGGGGGGGGGCGAAGCCTGGAAGCAAACTATCTAAGGGTAGTGCCAACATACCCTGTAGGCTGGCATGAAGCACCAAGGAAATCTGGCTGAAAATACCTTCCAGACTGCTGGAAATGGCACTTCCCAGGCCTTGTAAGTTGCATCTAAACATTTTTTTGAGTTACTAGCAATATCATAAAAGAATCATTAAAAAAATACAAAAAATATGCTCAAGGGGAGGGCAGCTGTCCCCTTCGCCCCCTCCTTGGCTACACGCCTAGCTTGAGGTATATGGGATTTCTCTGGGTACTCCGGCTTTCCTTCCACTTAGCACAGCTCAAAACTGGTTGCATGCTGGACTAAGAGCCTGAGGGTAGACCAGTTAATCAGACAACTGTGCTTTTATATATCATCACTTTGTGCTACTATATTTTTATGTACTGTGCATTGATTTAAGACATAAAATGGTTTGAAATTGGTTACTTTGATGATTGTAGTGAACAGAAGGAGAACTTGCAGATACATGACAAAATGCTTAAAAGGTGGATAAAAATTAACATTATGGAATTTTTTCATCTGATCAAGGTCCTTTTCTATATTCTCTTAAAAAATAAGTTTCCTAAACAACTATCCCATATCCTACATATTACCCTGGCCCCGCTCTGACTGCAGCCACCCTTCATCACTGTTGAAGTTACTGTACTGTACCTCCTATCAGCTGCAGTACTTTACATATGGTAAACTGTATACAGTATCTTCCATTTTCTAGATTCCAGTTATCCTGGGTATGAGCAGGAACGTAAAAATGACCCCAGAAACCCTAAATATGAAAGACGCTCATCCAAACCAGCAAACCCACTGCAAATTTTAGCAGAATGAGCACCTGTAGAAAATCCTCCAAAAGCAATCAACTTAAAGCAAAAATGGAATATATTCACAGTATCCAAAAGAAGAAAACCAGAACACAAATCATGCATCTGAGTTTCTGACTTGGCAAGCGAAAACAGGACTGGGGAGGCCGCCTTCTGTTGGAGGCCGGCCTCCCCCACTTGCCAGGACCTTTTTATGGGAAAGTGAGGGTTACGATTGTACATACACAAAAGAGAACGGTGATGTAGATTGAGCTATATAAACACAGTAACCACGAGCTGTAAGGGACAGGAAACTCACAACATGCAAAAAGAGGAAGGCTTCTCCAAGCATTCCAGTTTTGAAGAAAGAAAATTTAGCTACTGTAGTAGTCAGACTTTCATGTGCAACAATCCTCAGATTTCTAACCTCCCCCCCCCCCCCTCCAAAAATGCTAAACTTGCAAATGGAGTGGGGATGCAGAGAGGAAAACAGGCTTCATAAAACAACAATATAAACTAATTCACTGTGCTGGAAATTAAACAATATGCAAACATGGTAAAGGTACAGGAGAGAAAGGGAGGGTAGAGAATAAGCAGAGTGAAAAAAACAGTCCCTAGCCATGGAAAGTTTGGTTTACAAAAAAAGGCACTAAAAAATTGCACTCTGAAGTCTTGGGACATCCATATCTATCTGCTATGTCTACTTTAATTACACTATACATTGCTTTATTAAAACATTGCATAATGTAATTAAGGTAGCCATAAACTAAAATGCAAATTTTAGTACTATTCTACCATCATCATCTATTGAACATCACCAGGGCTCGAAATAACGGGGGCCCATGGGCCCGATGCTCCTAGAAATTCGCTCGGGCCCATAGGTTCTACAGGGAAAGGGGCCCGGTTGGCTCCTAAATATTTCAAGTATAACTGTACAGTCTGCACATGAACCTCTCCACCCACAAGTAAACGATCTTATATCTCGCACGGCCAGTGTACAGTATTTCGTACCCTGACAGTCACTAAAAACCTGCGAAACACCCATTATTTCTGAAATCAGTGCACATCACTCATTAACAGTCTGCTTTGTCACAACACAGAAGATCACTCACGCAGAGGCACACCAATGTCATTCATGAGTAAAAATAGGCAGAGCCTCACAAGTAGAATAGTACATTAGCTATTACAAAACTTGGCAAATGTACTGCAATAACCCACTTGTACAGTGAAAGCAATGCAGTCAAAAATCTGCCACATGTAGTGCAGTAGCGTAGTTCTAATATCGCAAGTTGGCTTGTGTACTGTTACATAACACTGCAGGCCTAGATCATTGACTGCACATATGCATGATGTCGGGTTTATCCAATCAGATTACAACTGATAAACAATAATATGATTGAGTGACTGAGGGGATTTGCAAAACCTGCCGTACTACGGGTGAATACTTAGCGTTCATGACTGACTTGGCGGGAACTGGACAGTGCCCTTCATTTTACCAGGCAATAAACTCCGGAGTTACATTACATGCAACATGTACAGTTGTTAAGTACTGGTCTAAGAGGGTGTGGACAGATTTCAGGCTAGTTTCAGCATCCACAGTACTTATAGTCTACCTTAATTATACATATACTACACGTTTCCAAGCACATAAAAAGTACCCGTACACTAACAGTCCTTTTTTTTGTTAGTTTTGGGCCCCTTGATTTCTCATTTGGCCCCTAGATTCCATGGACTAGGGGCCCGGCTGGCCCCCAAAGGATGAAGGCTTATTTCAACCCCTGATCACTGCAAAACAACAGAAACAAAGATAAAAATGAATGAATGGCTGAAATTTTGGTATAAATTTATGAAAGATGTAAAAGTCCATACTTCACAGCCATTTCCATAACTGTGAAAAACTATCTCACCATGTCCTCGTGATTTTGACCCAATAAGGAGAAAGGGTGGCTTTAGCCTCCTGTTAGGAAATGCAGGAGCCTCAAAGGGTACAATGAACATGGAATGTAATCCTCTACGACAATCAGTCACCCAGGGAGATTCAATCTTTGTGGTTCCAAGCAGGGCAGATTCTTCAATAAAAAACAATGTGCTGGGGTTGGCTTTCCTTCCTGAAATCTGTCACATTAGCAGCTGTCAGGACTTCAATTGCTGGCACCCCACTGGGGAGCTCAGCTCCCCCATTGGGCAATTCCATTTACAAGTTTGCATTTCAAAGTAATTTAATCACTTTTCAATGTTATCCACAGCACGTTAAATTAACCATGAAAAATTCTCGATTTATGCATAATCACAGTAATTCACTTAAGTGTTCCTATATTTATTTTACTAAAACCAGGCTAATTTTGCTCCAAACTTGTAAATCATTTTGCCATTTACATGCTTCTAATAGTCAAACTTTCCACTTTTCCCCCCAACATCCCCTACCCATACACCCCTTCCCTGTGCCAGCCACTCAGCATTATGCATTGGAGAACTGACCTGGCTAATACCCACCTAACTCAGACTGCAACACAAGTTTCATCACCAAACACGCTAGCCTACTATTTCTTTTACAACCTGATCCAGCCTCTGGGTGGTATGCAATAACTCCCTTTGAAATAAATTCATGCTAACTTTATATTAAAATCGATCTCAATTGCAGTTGTACTGTCAAGCTCATTTTCCTTCTTCCCTTGTTAAATAGAACAGAACCCTGGAGCATAAGTTTTGGTTATGAAAGTTATTGCGCTCTGAGAAAGTCATCGTACTTAAATCACTCATTTTAAATTTACTGCACTGAGAATGAGAAATGAGCTAATACAATCGGTCTTGCCATTCCCATCATGCCTCATTAAAACAGACACGAGAACCTCTGCTCTAAATTACCTTTCTTTTTCCATAGTGCGCCCTGGGCTGTGTACTTTTGCCAACAGCCTTTGAATAAATTAAGCATGTATACGAATGTTGGAAAATAAGGCTTGACAACAAATGGATGGAATTTCCGAAAATGAACCACTTTGAGACATATCATGTGGAAGTTTTGTCTACCTAATAGCAATGAATATTTTGGCTTCACTCTTGCTTAATTGAAAATGAGGTTGCTATAGCAATATTGACTACGTGATTACGATCTAGACAAGTTAATTGGAAACCTGTTTTCAGCTTGAATACTAAAGAAAGTTCGCACACAATTTACATATTGTGTACTGTAGAAAACTCAATGGCAGAAGAAAGATTTGTAATTCAGCTGTCTAAAGGGAGAAAGCAGTCGCCCCACGTTTATTTTCAAAAATCTGCTAAATCTTGCAAATCTCCTCTTATTTGGCTCACAAGTATCTTTCATTATGTTTCTGTATAAAAAATATTAAAAATCGAAGGTAAACCAAAGCATTCTGCATGAATCTAAAAATTAAGTAACAAAAATATTGTAACATGGTTGACAGGAGCCTTTCCTGAATTAGGATGGTGGGGTACACTAATTAAACTTGGGGAAACTGCACTTTTCCTTCAAGTAAGTCAATGTAAATGATGAAGGCATCAGGAACTAAAAAGCTTTACACAGAAGCGTTAACAAGATGGTTAGTATTGGACAAAGGAAATGGGTTTTCAAGTACTGGATATCAAACTTTCAAGGAAAACCATCCAGTCAAATCAAAGAGAAGATAGAGAGGGCTTAAGGTGGAACCGTGGGACAGGGTAACCTTTGTTGAAGGTGTGAATCTAATGTACATAATTTCTAGCACCAACAAGTAATAACAGACATCATTCAACTTTACAACACTTGTGAACATTACTGTACTTCTTGAACATTCCTGCTTCTTGACTGTTGATTAATTCTGATATTGCACGATATAAATAAGAGTACCGGTAACGTTCTTTGATCTTACACAGTATCATGCAGTGGGGCTTCTTCATCAAGTGAACTGTAAGCCAATGAAATCACACACTAAAGATAATATAAATCACTATAGAAAAAAATCAGACTGGCTTCAGCCATTTTTGCTGAATCTATTCTCTGTTAGTATTTGTACAAATTTTCATGGCATATAAAATGTAAATTAACTAAGAATTTCTGCCAAAGTTTGTTAAATATCAGTCTAAAGCCGTGGTCACACTACAACGAATTCGGATCGGATTCCGATCCGATTTTTGTCAGTTTTTATTAAAATCTCCTCCATTTCGGGTCGGAATGAACCCAAAATTTGCCAACCTGTGTAATTATATGATTTTTATCGCAGGACTACGAAAATTAAATTTATACGAATTATTTCGTGACGTCACATCGACAGACAGCTTTTATCGGACTACGCGTGTCCGATAAAAGCTGTCTGTCGGTGTGACATCACGAAAAAAAATCAATTAACAGTTCATTTTCATAGACCTCTGATGCAAATCATATATTTATACTGGTTGGCAAATTTTGGGCTCTATTTGACCAGAGATGGAGAAGATTTTAATAAAAACTCACAAAAATCGGATCGGAAACCGATCAGAATTCGTTGTAGTGTGACCGCGGCTTAACAAGTGCAGCCAACAGGTTCAGTAGTAAAACACACTCTGTCAGGTTGGTAGGCAAGGAGGTAGGCGGTAAGGATAGGTTGGACAAAATAATCCTGAAGTAAATTTTCATTTGAATAAATTGATTACAAGGTGACAATACCTGAAATATCCAGAGAATTACATCTTTTTGTTTGCAAAGTCAAGTAATTCATTAATAAACAATTACAGGTCAACTTGTTTGACAGACTGACACAGCATATACATTACATGCTGTCTCTTAAATGTTTACTTTACCTTCATAATAGAGCAAACAGAAATGTGTGTATGCACAGACAGTTGTATTGATTGACCTCATTACTGCATCAATCTAAGAATATTGAACAAAGTAAATTATATACTGTACTTAATGAAATATGTCACAAACCAAAACAGTTTATATAAATTTCTGGGTTTCTAGTTCAATACAGTAGCACAACTGACTGAAATAAGAAAACTGAGACAAAGCTTCCAAGGTAGGCAGAGACAAAAGTGCAGAGAAGGGTGACAGTTGTGGGTATATGTGCAATTGTACTGTACATGTAATGAATGTATCATTTTTGATACTCTGTGATTTTAATGCTAATTTCTGCACATGCAGTCCATGCCTTAACCTGGATGCAGAGATTGTATGCTCTATTGCATACATGCATAAAATATTGAAGTAGCCTATTAAGTACAAGTTTGTCAATTGTAACCATGCCCCCCCCCCCCTTCTCCATAACCCAGGCAAAGTGGGGACTTAAGCAGGGATGTGCTTTATGGAATGTAGCAAGCATGTTTCAATCCTGGCTAACTATAAAATAAGTCACAGTTGGGGAGGGGGGGAGGGAAGGGGGCATCATTTAGCTGAACATGCCCAATGTCTATGCAAAGTCTCTATATGATTTGAAAGTATAAGATAAAGTCCTCATCAAATCCCTACAATTTTCCCAACCCATTCTTCACTATGCACACCTGGCTGAAAAAAGTCAAGTTCCATGTATAGCAGTCCTCAGAGACTAATAAAGAGCACATCCCCAGCAAATATATTGCAACTGCCCTGCTTTCACCCAAATATGGGGGTGGATGCAATGATTACAACTGATAATTTGCATTACAGCATGCTACCATTCATACAGTATCATGCTATCATTAATACAGTATCATGCTACCGTTCATAAAGTATCATGCTACCACTCATACAGTATCATATGCATGCTACCATTCATACAGTATCATGCTACCGTCCACACATTATCGTGAATCATAAACAGCTGGATCCATCTGATAATTTAATCCTTCAAGCAATGCAACATTTTGGCATGAGTATCATTTTTCACAAGGTATGTGTAACTGGCACAAGTTTTCTGTGCAGAAGTACAGTACTCCACATACCTGCTTATATGTATACATGACATATAAATAGGGGGTAAGGGAGGGGCGACATACAGTAGATGACTACACATACATCATGATCCATAGGCCTACGGTATACACTGCACTGCATAGTTGTTTATGTGTACATAACCTGGCAGCTACTACTCGGTACACTATCTTGCATGTATATATATATATACACACTTAAAACACTGTATAACTACTGCATGCTGTACAATGCAAGTATAAAGTGTATTATCCTACATTAAATTAGTCCACAATCTCATGTTTGTACAGTATATATGTGATATGCTGCTGCAGTGAACTGTCCTGGATACTATATAGGCCTACTGTATGGACATACAGTACTTTAATATTAAATTGCACTTGTGATAACCGGTCAAAGCAATTTGATGCTTTTTATGATGTTGGAGGGTGTGTATACTACTACATGTGTTTGGAGTGGAGAAGGGTGGGGGGATGTAATTCATGTAACAGACCCAATGACATGGTACCAGAACAATAAGAATTTCACTTATATCTTACATGAATTGTATCTCTCACCTAACTTCCACTAAATAAGAGGACAACTGACAAAATTTTTTCTTCAAATTATAATGCTGCATTTACCTATTGCATGGAATCAGGAAACAAGTGAAACTGAACACTGAATACACAGCCTGTGTAATATGGATTTTTACTGGTGTGGGATTCCATGCCATGTCACCTGCAGCAGATCTAGATAGCCAGTTTGCAATGGAAATTACAATAAAACACATAGTTCATATCACAAAATGCATAAAACAACCATACTGTGAGACAGCTATCTCTAGATGCAATATTATTCCTTTCTTTAATGGATTACTTAGTTCCCATGGGATTCTACACACAATTTAAATGCACCCTTGTGACCAAGCACTTTTCCCAAAGGAAGTTTTACTGTAACTTGACCATACTGTCATCCTGCGTGTGATCCTTTCAATGGTTTTGTTGTTCAAAAGACGACAACGAGAGTTGTATAAATTACTACTGAAGACTGGCCGTGGCAGCTGAGAGGCTCAAGCTTGGGGATGATCAATGCAGCCCAAAAGTCTGTAAAGAGGGCATCCTCAGAAAGGGCCGAGTTACCCCTAACCCTCTTAATGGAGGTCCTACCTGAAGAGGGAGGGACAACTGAGTACCGAGGACAGAGAGGTTCAGGAATATCTCCTGTCTTTTCTTAAGCTGTATCTCTCGGTGCCCACATGGCAGAACTGATCTTTGCCATGAAGAAAGAAACTCACAGATTCTTCACAGTGCTATCTGGCAAGATCTTCATACCGGACAGACTGCAAGGGTTCCACTACAATCAGCACCCTTAAAAGGTTCCATGCTAAAACAAGTCCACCATCTACAGGGTAATAAAGGATTAGAAAATAGAAAGCAAAAAATACAGTACAAGAATACTATTCAATACTACATGCAAAATAGCATGTTCATTCATATGCGGCAGGGGGGCAACTTGTAGGGTATGGAAAGTGCCATTTCTGCTTACTCCTGGAGCACATTTACTTCCAAAAAAAATTAAATCCTATAGCAATAGCATACATGTTTACAGTGCACAACTAAGATACATGTTTACAGTGCACAACAACTAAGAGACTGCACATGTTTCACATAAGTAGACCACACCCACACCAATCTCCTAGGGCATAGTATCTAGTACAGTATCTATATGCAAATATTTAATCTCAGCTTAATGAATCAAATGGCTGACAAACAGTGTGCCTATTAAACCCCAGTAACTTTATGTTGACAGGTATCACTTTGGAACTTGATATATTGGTACTATGCTGTTTATAGATTTTGTCTACAGTTTATTTGTAGTACTGAATGGGCTATTGAGCTGTGGGAGGAAGTAACTATTACCAAGGGATCTTTCATGCTCTATACTAAAATGGATTTATATAGTGACATTATATGCCTTGTTGATCAGACCTCCCTGCACAAGTACCTGTTGGGGATACTATAAAAGACCTACAGCAGGAAACACACAACACGGATTGAATGTAGTTGTTTCAAACCAGTTAAAATACATAGCAAACAACCTCACATCTTAGTACTGAAGTTCTTCATACTTAAAAACATCATAAAGCTGTCCAACAGTAGTCATCCATGAAGTAAGGTGTGAAATAAAATACACAGCTTTCCTGTTCTCCTTGTATGGCTAATTGGTAAAGTCATGCTCTCTTGACTCAGAAATAAGTAACCACCACACTTTGTGAGGCACTAAAGTCCACTTGAGAAATGTATGAGGCAACATTACATAAATTAAGTGGTGCCATACTGTTTTAGCTTCCCGAAGGAGAAAATTTCGAAGCAGCTCAGACCTCACAAAAACTTGAGGGGGACCGCGGATTGCAAAGTCAGAAATGACTCAAAGTCTGCAAAGTTCTACTATCAGTACAAATCAGTGGTCAACACTGTTCAATATCTCATTTTTGTGTCATAAAAGCCAACGACACAGATGTACCATAACCTTCACAGCAGGTATCCAATATGTACCTCATCTGGATGTATACATTCTAAGAAGTCCATCCAATGAAGGTGTAGGAGTAAAACATCTCCACCAAGCAGTCAAATTGTGCTTATGAATAAAATGGCTATCGCATGTCATACAAATTGCAAAGTTGGAAATGACTACTGTACCAAGTATTGTGTGGTTTGATTCTTCAAATGTGAAGTCAAAGATGATGTTAATCACTTTTCACATGGTCCATAGCCAGCTGCTTTGTTCAGTGCTGTCCTGTCTCCCAAAAGTTATTACGTAATATCATCGAATGTGCACTACTTTTCAGTGCTAATAAATACTTTCCGTCAAATGAGAATTGCTTCTTTGTCACAGTTTTCCGTCAACTGTCGTTGAGCTTAAAAGATAAATTTCTTGGATTGACTAAGGAGAATTGTCACAGGTGAAAAATGTTGACTTCACAGAACATTTTGCAGAGAAATATGGGGGAAACAACACTCTCAGTCCACATCCCTTCAGTAATCTGTACTAGCTCTACTTGTACAGGTCGATGTGGAGGCCAGGAACAAAATACATTGTCTAAAGAGCAACTATTGGCAGCTCTTAGACATTTGTCCAGTTTCACTTCGGTAATACAAAATTGCTGACAAGTTTTGAACAGTACACAGGTACTGTACCCTTTCGGGAAACACTTCGTACTGTAGTTCTGATTTGTACCATCTGAAGGGAAGATTACTTAGATGAACATGGTTTTGAGGTTGGATGTCATCTGCTCTCATGGAAATTGCCCTCTATAATCTTTAGCACAACAGTATACAGTAATTAAGTCAAATACCGTATGATATTTGCACTGCTAAAAAGTGTCAGTGTATGGGACTACCTGCAGTCGAAGGGAACTGAGGAAGTTTGCCCAAAATTTCAGTGATTTTGATAATACATTTGCCTGGAAAATAACTTACTTTGGGAGAACATGAGACAGGCTCATGCAAGCACAGTGAACTGATTTCAGAAGTACACTTAATTAAGGGCAGTGGCGTAGCTGGAGGGGGTGTGTTAGCCCTCCCATGTCTGTCCTCCATCCCAACCCCACTGGAAGGTCCAAGACTGATAAAAATGTATTTGCAGCCTCCTATTAAATGGTGGAGCACCCCCACACAAACTTTCCTGGCTGTGCTACTGATTAAGGGCTACTGACTACAATTAGTGGAAAACATAAATTGTAAGCTACGATTCTACCATTTGGACAGTAATGAAACTAGCAAAAAATATGGTAACAGATGAACCAGTGTGTACTTGAATAAAATCGATCACTAAGAGCCTTTGAAGGTTGCCCTCAATCATGCAACTTAATTTATTAGATGAACAGGGTTGAAATTTACACCTTCCAATTGCATCCTTACAAGGTTACTTCAAACCTTATATGTATATGAACATATATTTTTCATACCCAAGGATACTTTCACACCAACCAAGTAAATATGAACAAGAAAAACAGCTGACACCATCTTTTTTTTTTGCTTCAAAAAAAAACATGTACAGTAGGCCTAAAACAAATTCTGTATTTTATCCACAGTACAACAGTTGTGCTCATGTACACGTACATGCTTCTCAAATGACTAGAATGCACAGTGGCTTGTTTCAGGTTCCCAAAAATGAGAGCTAACAGAAACACACAAATTTCTTTTCTTTTATTAGTTCGATTCCCTGGAGGAAAGATTTCATGCCATCATGCAAAACAATGACGACAAAACTGACATTAACCACTGACAGAATACGGAATATATCAAATGCAAACTGATTGCGACTGTCTTAGATGTCATTCTTGTCTTCGGTGATGAGTTCTAATACAGTCCCATTACTCACAGATGTGAACTAGACCACCAATGGTGGAAACTTCGACTTCGGCGGATTCAGGATTTCAAGCACGAAAGAGACTGAGGGGACTAACTCCATAACGAGCAAATTCTACAGCTACGAGAACCAATTGTACGAAGCCTCGAAAGAGGGATTGGGGTGGTCTAAGGAAAAAACTTGAAATTTATTCACTTGAAAAAAGTAGTATTTCTGACATCTGGCAATAAAAATAAACACCACATATTGTCAAGCAGCTTTAGGACCGTCTGAAAAGGTGGTGTCGAAAAAGGGGCCCGCTACAGCCCGGAAAGCCCCCTCTGGATCTGCGTCTCAGTTTAAGTGCAATTTTGGTAAATAAACATATTGGAAGGTGATTGGACAACATCTGGACAATTCTAACTTGGTGACATTCGAAAACGGGACAATATATTCTCAACAAGGAAACTTTTGCTTGGACATTCCACCCAATATACCTACATGTGAAAACACTACTTGTCAACAGACATTTCTTGCCCTTCAATGGCATCTCATTCAAGCCGATTTCTTAACAAGAGAAGGGTTCATCTTTGGGTACGTAGTGATTTTTCAGACAGTCCAAAACCCTGGGTTTATTAAAAATATGTGTATCTTTTGTAATTCCTGATTCAATTGTATAAATTACACACTGAAAGAAAAATTACACGCAAATGTCGTAAAAATCCTATATTTTAAATCGATACAGCCAATATTCGAAAGGAAATTGAATCGGTTATATAGCAACCGGGGCAACGAAATAGCTCCCTTCATTATCGACTATTGCCATTGCCTACGTAGCAGGCTGCACCGCATATTCGTTGTTCAGTCATAATCATGTTTGGGAAGCCCCAAAGAGGAGATGAGCAAACAGAGTACACTTCGTGGGGTACTATTTTCATTGTTCGAACAGGGAGCTGCTACTCTGTGGCAGCTCCCTGGTTCGAATTACCCTGTGCAGGGAGTTGTTATGTAACAACTCTCTGCCTTGTGCAAACACTAGGGAAATTGCAAACAATGCATAGCTTTGTGTAGCTTTGCTTTGTATGTAAACAGATGGATTACTCCAGCGAGTCCTGTGTTTTTATCATGGGTACATTGGCAGAGAAGATGTTCATTTGGCCAATTCGTGCGCAAAATATACAGCGAAACTGAATGCCAAATGATTTCACTTGGCGTTGTCTTGGCGGTCTTGGCTTCAAAACGCCAAACAAGTGTTTGTACTTAGCAGAATCGATTGCTTTGGACGAAAAGAAGACAAATTCATTTCGGATTTTCTCCGATATACTTCCATGAAATGAAATGAAATTTGCAGAGAAGATTACTAACAAGATTTTAAAGCAACTGGCACCAGTTAATTTTTTATTTTTTGTTCCAATCAGGAGTAAATCCTGCCAACGCGGAACGGTCAATTTTCAATCCAAAATTGCCCCCTAAAAATATCGTTTCTCGTGAAATCGATTATTCCTGAACAAGATATGAACATGGGCGACCCATGAACAAGTGTGCAAACTTTCGGGCACAAATATCAAAATCCCTAGAGGAAGATAGGTTTTATGGCCAAACATTGAAAACAACCTCTAGAGACGTCATATAACCATCGATCAACACAAAATTTTAGTGGTAAAATTTACGTAACACGTTACACATCCTCTCTAAATTTCAGATCCATAGCTTACAAAACGGCTAAGAAAACGCAATTCAAAGACAAATCTCTAAACGCCTCGCCAAAAACTGCTGTGGCGTTCGCATTACTACGACTAGAAGTCTTCTAGTCGAAGTAAAAATGTTTCAGTTTGACTAACAAGGGAAGAAGTTTCCACAAGAACGTGATGAAATTTTAGACAATGTATACAATGTGAAGAAGCTACTCACCATAGTGTTGGATAGATCTTCTTTTTGGCCAGATCACCCTGTAGAAATAAAAAAAGGGACATACCATGTCAGAATTTGAAAAATTGAGGCTAAATTGTGACAAAAGTTACAAAGCATAAATAAAACATTTGAGGATATTTCATAAAGTTTCTAGCAGCTTTTGGTGAGAACAACCTTCACAAAATATTAACTGTCTTTAATTTCAGAAATTAATATCAATATTGAATCAATCCTTGCATACATATTTTGCTGTGCCCCTCACTGCTCAAGAAAAAATAAACTTTTCACCTTTTTTACCACACATGTTCATAAATAGAACTAATTAGCTGGGTTTAAAACCCTGCATAACCTGTATAACTCTAGGTTTGCAATGCTTTCAGTAAAATGGTAAAAGGTGCAAAAATAAAAACACCTTGTTTGAACGTACGCATCAAAGATTTCTGTAGGGGCAGCTTTCTTACAATATAACAAAAGAACCTAAAGAAAAAGGTAAAACAATGATATGTATGGTGTCTCCCAAAAATGCAATCTCTGACAGTAGTTGTGACAAGTGTGTGACATTCCTAGTTCCATTAAAAAGAGAAAAGGATCGAGTTTGACTGACCCTGAGGCCGGGGCACATTTTCACTAGCATGCTGCTATAGGATCCTTTGAAGCCTGCACAGCAAACAAAACTTCTATTCTGTTGCTGCAACTCTTCAGTTGATTGTTAGCAGCCATGAAAACCATCATCTACAAAAATAGCCTTTCTACAATTTCCTGTAATGTACTACAGTACTAAACCAATTCCCTTCCCACCAAATTTACAAAACGTTTTCAAAACCTAAAGCATCTAGGGGGTAGGGTGGACAAAAGGGGAGGGGTATGGCAGGAGTGTGCAGGCTAGCTAGGCCAATGCTATGAAGCAGCATAGCTATAGGGTACCACTGACACTGTAGCCCTAGGTGCATCTGCCACAAAGGCACATACATCATAATCTCTTACAAAAAGGTAATTTACAGTTACGTTGTTTAGCTTTTCAATTTCCTTTTTTTCTACACAAGCTCTCCCATTTCACAAAAATAATAGCATAGTACAAATGAAAGTACATTATACCCCCCCCCCCCCCCTTCGGTAATTTACTCTTCAGACCACAGCATCAGCTATACTGTACTACTTCAGAAAGATCTTAGATGAAGTTTGCAGACTACTGTAGGTGTGGACTGCAGTATGTGTGTGTGGTCAGTTGTGGCTCAAAGTTCAGTATACCACTGTTTCAGCATTTTCATATAAATTGCTGAGTCATGATATCTTACACACAAACTGTTATTTGTTTGCACTACAATTTGTCAATTTCCTTCTTGAATAAGGCTGCAGGGAGCTACCCTAGGGATACAGTGCATTATCTGTGTAGATAATACGTGCTGATTTGCCAGTTTTGCATTGCATATCTCAGATGATAAAAAGGTCCACTGCAAACAATGAGACAGCAAAATGGCTGCAAAATTGTAAATTAAAGCATCAGAAAATAATTACTAACTAAACACAAACAGTGCAATCACTTTAAGGGCACATGGTACTGAAGTCTTTTCAGCTAGCCAAAGTAGAATTAGACATGAGGTCCTACTTTCCATATACTGTACTAGTCACAATTCTCAGCCCCTGAACAAATTTGTCCATGAAATTGAGAATAAGTTGATAATCTGACAAAGAATAATCTGTCCTGAGCTCATCTCTAATGTTCAAGCCAACCAGCACAATGGTAGACACTCATCATGTCACAGAGGGTCTACAGTAGGTGTCAAAATATCACTGGCAAAGCAGCTTTCACTAAATTTAATTATGCTTACTAGATTATCTTTCTAAGGTAACTAGCAAACTTTCCTCGAAGCAAGATCTACTTTTTACAGTGAACAGTCTGCATATCTCCAAACAGGGAGCTGCACTACTGATATACAGTATAGCCAATAAATCCACATCGACTGTAAATCAGTTTGCCATCCACTGAAGTCTGGTTTTGTAGATATCTCTACACTCATTGCACTGTCTGGAATATAATAGAAAGTATGACTAGTATGTAATACAACCAAATGATATTTCAAAACAGAGTTACAGTTCAGGACTATATACATCCCCCCTAACTTCATTAGGATAAATCCAAATTCTAACTTATCATTTAACACAAATCACACAGGACAACACTGCTCCTTTGAGTGAGCTCTACCAAACTAACAAAGTAAGACTGCAAATAACTGTCCCACCTACTGACTGCAATTTGCTGTGCTGTCATTTTTTGTTGTGTAATTTTTTTCAAACTTTTTAAGTACTGCACTCTTTGGCATACATGCAGCTGAAATACAGCAAAATCAGCATTTTAGTAATTGACATGCCTTCAACTGGTCTATTAAATCAATTGGAGTAGAACTTTCATGGAATCAAACCCTGGACACAATCATGGGTATACACAAAATTGTACTACAGCCAGCACTCCAAGGGTGGACAAATGATTCAGTCCAGTGATCATTACTACTGGTACAGTGTAAGTCTAGCACAAACGTACTATACATACCCTGTACAGTACTGTGATGCACACAGCAGGTAAATGCATATGCTATCAGAGAGGTGGTATTAAACGGTAATTACAGTACCACTGAAACACTATTTAAAGACCCTTTTTAGTGTGAATCAATTCACAAAAAGGTAGTAGGAACTATAACACAATAGTGTCACATCCTGTCTGGTACATGTTGAAGACCACATCTTGAAATTCTACCCATTTCCTTGAAACTATACTTTTGCAATTGGTGAAACTTAACTTTCACAGGTTTCATGAATTTTGGTACTCTTAAAGGGGCTTATTACAACATTCATGTTTTTTTCACACCTGTTGAGGTTTACTCACATCTTGATGGTGAATGGTCAAACTAACAGATTCTGCCCATCTGACACACAACTAAAATGGCAGTGAAAGTGACACTTAATGATTGAAGCCTTTTATTACAAATTCATGACCAGGCACTTTCTTCCCATCAGGTATTTATCATATACAACCCCTGTCCACAAAAACTACAATTTCTCATATTTTCAGTAACTTTCGGAAGTGTTACATGAGTAATGACGCTAATTAGAAACACTATCATGCAATATGATTTCCTTCAAACTCATCACAAAATAAATCGATATCAATTCAATTAATGAGCCCCTTCATAAAATACCAGTTTGGTTGCATGTACCATGTAGAACATAGGTACACCTGCAACTTGAAAAAGAATATCAAAACTGATCCATGTCCAACAGAAAACTTTAATTGTAAAAGGTAGGCTACCTCTTTTGCTCATTTGCATAGCAATAACTAAGTATTAAAATGGCTCATAACCAACATCATGTGGTTCTAAAGAGACCATAAACAGTCCTTTTGAGTTTTGAAACAGTGGTCCCCACTAGACCGTTGGCAGCTACTTTAACATCAAAGCATTGTTCTGGATTTATTGCCTTATTGTTAGGGTAGCAATGTGAATGAAAGCGTTTGCCTTGGTCTTAGTCAAACTGAATGCTCATAACCTTAAATATAACTGTACTGCTCCTTAGTACTCCTTGTATCATAGGTGTAGGAAGTGGGAGCCATTCAAAAATGTGGTGGGGTGGAGCCATGCTTCTGCCCCCATCAATCCCAGGACAAAAAGCCTTTGTAAGAAATGCCCAAAATTTGCAGCAATTTACTTTTAAAATTTGTCCAATATGTTGCACCAAATTGTATCTTAGGACCCTCAAATATTCAAAAATTTTCCAAAGGGGAGGAAGGCATCCCCTCCCCTTAACCCGCCCCCCTCCCCCCCCCGGCCCCGGAGGATGATCATCCAAAACAACGTTCAGCCCCTCAGTCTCGAACAGCTTACTACACCTATGTGGCTATGTCTTGTATACATAATTTTCTGACCCACACACGGAAACAGATTTCATAGGAATAGAGTTAGTTAAAGATTGTGCTGTATCTCCATACATGCTGTCACCTCCCTGGTGCAATTATGTGTCACATGGTTCAAGGAATTCTATGGTATTAAACTTTTCCTCTGCAGTTTTGAGGTTGTTGAACGTCCTTAGATTGTATTGAAAACCCTACAGTTTACACAAATACTGGATCACATTTCTCCATAATTTACCAAGAAATATGGCCAGCTTGTGTAGCAAAATGGGATGAGGTAATAGGTACATTGTATGAAATAAATTTCCTCTTGTACTGTACGCTATTCCAGTTACTAACTTACTTTAGAAGTTTTTAAAAGTACTTCTTGGTTATGCCACAGAGCTCAGACAGCGCAGTGCCAGTACAGTTTTCATTGCAACTTCAATGGAGCATTATCCAGCCAGTCCACTTATGACATCCAATCTCCATGATGAAACCAAAGACACACCATTAATAAATTAATGTGCACAAGTGGGAACTGGGAAAAATGCTTTCAGACATGTCTGGTGAAATAATTTGATTTTATATCATACTGCTATGTAATGGCATTCTAATTCTCTATATCTGAAGCATACCTCCTTCAGTTTTTCCACCATTTTCCATCCATATTACTTACATAAATTGTGTGAGTTTGGCACATAAATCAATGAATGAACTGATCAATGTGCATTTTGAGAAAATCCTACAAAGCAAACCTGAGTTTATTTCAAATTTGTCAAAGATTTCTGCAGTTACATAGCAATAGCTGCTAAACATGTATGGCACTGTTTGTATCATACATACAGTACTTTTACTGCAATCCACCTGTGTAATGGTTGTATATTCATTCAAGCATACACATTTTCAAATACATGCAGTATAAAATATTATGAAAACCACCAAATTAAGCATAATTTCCAGAAATGGTAGGAATTTGGGATTTTGCATATTACTGTTTTTTTTTTTTATCATAGTCTCTGAGGACTAAATAACAGATTCATGTCACATTGAAACTCAACAGAACAACAATGGGGCTAATACTTTACCCTTTGGAGGATAAATGTACTTACGTAAGAAACATTTACACAGGTAATAAATGAGGACTCAATGTTTCACATTTATTTTTTCATAAAACCAGTGAAATCCCAGAGTTACACAAAAATAAAAAAAGTGCTATTCATTTTCTTGCATGCACCAATATTATATAATTCACAATTTGACCCACTTGTGTAGCAAACTCAGATCAGGCAACAAGTTATTCCCTCTTACAACTATTAAAACTTATAAGGACAAAGAGCTTATAGGTTTCTAAGACTGGGGGCTGGGGTGGGGGGTGGAACTGGGTCAGAACCAATATTGACAGTTTGAGGAGTACTAAAGCCCAGGCAGTTGCATTTTGTCAACAATTTGGGAGGTACTAATACTGCACAGCCCCCACCCCCCATTCTCATGACCCTTGGGTAATGCATTTCATACCTACCATTCTAAATGCATGTGATATGCATAAGTGACAAGGTATATTAATTTGGTCCACTTACTTTCATACCATTAAGTGCAGTTCCCCCTGAAAGTTTTCACACAAATCATTAAGTTGAAATTGACCCATAAAACTGGGCATAAAATTTTAATTGAATCCACATATTATCCAGTATCCACTATCTGTTCTTACAAATGATGAGTTGGTATACAATGGCTTTCATATTGAGCAGTTTAAAATGTGTAGACTACTACTGTACAGTCCTGCTCATCTGAAGAATAACCAACTTCCTGGTAGGGTGTACTTACTGACATTGAAAACCTTTGAGCCATTAGCCCTGGTATGCTATACCACGGTAGTATTCTAGCCCTGTACTGTACATTCTTTACAATCTACTGCACATATGGTGTATGAACAACGTCCAGTGTTGCTTGAAAATGCACAGTCATGCAGAGCTATGAATGGCATCTTTTAATGCAAACATTGCACAACACTGCTCTTTCCATACAGTAGGACGTTTACAGCACACTTTCATGAAATGGAAAATGATTGTACTGTAGCACAGAGTTAAATGTGCTGTATCCTGTTATCTCAGTCCTGATTTTAGTTTTCAAATGCACATTAACATTTAAAGATTAAAATTTAAAGGTTGTGTGACATGAAAATAACATAGTTGGATATTTGATGTAAAAAGCATTAAAAATCCAGAAAATAGCCGCAGTTTCCATTAAAATCCATCAAATATTGACCATTTTACAGGGAAATTTCTATTTCACCCTTGTATCATGAATAAACATGAGCTAAATATGCAAATATGTGACATCGAAAGAGGGACATACCATATATGGCACATGTTAGCCTTTGTTTTATCAACCTTAATTTCAAGGACACTGGTAGCATTGTAATTCCCTGAGGGGTTTATTCTAAAACTTAAAAATTTTTTCCTTGAAAAATATTGATTTCACTCATCAAACTGTAATCTATATGATCAGTAATTAAGAGATAATTTATATAGGGTTAACAAAAGAAATCATGACACTGTGCAACACTCCACATCACTATTTTTGCATAGGCAATGAGTTACTTCAGAAACCATCAAACTTTGAAGATGTATATTTGAGAACAGTAAAAGATATTGAAATAGTTCCAACGGATCTTTGATTGGAGGACTTAATTCTTTAAGTGACAAGTGAAACAGCTCTTTTTGGTGGCATGTCACATGACCTTTAAAGGTCAGAAGCAGTCGCCCCAAACCATAGAAAGAAAAGTAAGGGAGAATGCCAACACAATGCATCCATGCATGTTTAACCGGTGAAGCCACGAAAATTGTGAGGGCGCTTTCGTTGTACGGCAAAAGACCGTTTGATTGATGTCTCTCCGTACGTATAGTGTGCATTCTGCTGCAGAAGTTATAGCTTATTTTATGCGTTTTTCGAAAGATTTGGAGTAATTTTCACAACAGAAATAAGTCATGGTGCCTTAAGTATTTTGTTTTATACTCCTAACTTGAAAACTTGCAGTTTCTTTGCCAATACTTGGGGCAAAAGCAATGACGTGATATTTGTATTACGCGCAGGTGCTCTGTTGCCGTACAAACTGGCCAAATCAGTGGCTTCAGTCCAGATCGGCTGATGTCATTCTCCCTTCCTTTTATTTCTATGCCCCAAACTCAGGAAACAATAGCTAAATGTCACAAATTTCTTCTTATTTTGCTGCCAAGTATCTTTCATGATATTTTAGAACATAAATATTGCATATTCAAGGTAAATCAAGCAGTTGCCCCTTGTAAATTTTACAATTGAGTGAGAAAAATACTGTCACATGATTCTCAAGAGCCATTCAGGAAATAGGACAGTCTACTATACAATTCTTTTTTGGGGTGACTGCATTCTCCCTTTAAGCTCAATGTGAAAGAACTGCAGTACTGTACCATACTGTGGCACCCCCAAAACTTATTTAGGAATTGCCCTACAGTTCAAAATACAGTAGGTCAATACAGTTTGATGGACATTCATTCAACCGATAATTCCACTCTGGTTGGTCATTGGTCAATGATGACAATATACAGTTTGTTGTAAAAAGCTCACACACAGTTGTGTGTCAATATGCCCTTAAGAGCAGTTGAACTCAGTGCAGGCTACTGTAATTGTGGCTCTGTCTTGTAGAAGACCGGTGCTTAAATTGGAGAAGGGGCTGAAAGTAAACTTAGTAGGGGAAATTTTCACTGCCTGGGGTGTAATTAGCTGGACAGCCTTCAAGCTGGTCTGGACCTAGCTCTAAATAGAGCATTCAGATCTGAGAATCCACTGTAAGTAGTGAATGTATAAGTCTGCAAACAAAAAAAGGTTTGAAAATGTTCAACAGTTGGTTTACATATGAAGTGCAAGGAACAGAAAAATTTGATTCTTCAGTTTGATGGGTTTTTGTCATAATACCTCCACAATACCTCAAAAAAAGGTAAAAACTCTAAAGCCGAATGGGTCAGCCCCCACCCCCATCCCTACCCCCATCCCTGCCCCCTACCCCCGCCCAACATAAAAATCCTTCTGACAGCACTGCTCTTGCACGCTCAATTCATGCTTGAAAACTAAGTGATCGAACTGCCTTTAAATTGCAAAATGAACATATTACTAATAAAAGGAAAATTTACATTCAATAAAAAGAGTGACAGCTTAAGGTCTCCAAACACTATCAGTTTATTTTATTTATTCACACAGTAGAAAGCATATGGACACTGTTGTGTTAATCAATGTTAGTTCACATGTATCGATTATTTGCAGGGAAAACTTTTTGAAGGGATATTAAAACTCTCAAATACAACAAAAAAATCAAAACAGGGTAAGAGAACAAAGGTCACTGATACCTGTATCTGTTCACACATTCCTAGCAAGACAATGAGAGTAACATCAGGTGTTTTATTTGTTTAATCCTATCCAGGCACTTGAATAAAGGTGAGACAAAATTAGGAAGGCCAAGGCAGGTCTATACATATACACTCAACTAATGCACAATATTGCTTGAGCTGGGATAGTACTACCAGGGAGTTCTCTCTAACATTAGAGTGGCAGCTCCCTGGTACTACAGTACATGTGTAACCTTGAATTAAAAAACTCAAAACAGTTGCGAAATATATGGAATATTTCCTTTGGCAAAGAAAATCCAACTTCAAAGGTCTGATCAATGTAAAGGTCACTCATAACATTGGAGACTGAAAGTGAAATTACTTACAATTTGTGCAAAGGAGGCTCCACATTTTTGCAGATCCCACTTCCTGTTGGTTTTGAGAAAGTTGGGAGGAATTCTTGGTATCACACCAGACAAGTTTAAATGCTTTGCTACAGTAGAGAGAGGCCTATCATGTCAATCAATTAGATGTTAATATTCCAATACTTATTTCTGAAGGTGCTGAGAGGGGGAGGGGAGGAGATACTTGGGACTGGAGGAAAGGGTATCAGAAGAAAGGTAAGTAAGTCTTACAAAGAAAAGCCTTCTTTATCCAGGGTGACAACACATGGAACAGGCACATTCAGAACATGGTGCACAGTTAAGTTGATTCTCCCCACTACATATTCCTCTAAAGCATAAAATATTAGTTTTAGTTTATTAGTTATAAATAAAAGCCAGTGCTGCTCCTATGATCTTTTACCCACAACCATCCAATACACTCACTATGATACTCTTAGGACTATGTTCACGTTCTTGCCTATAGGCCCTACACTGCAGTAATATGTACACTATCTTTTGGAATATAATTGCATGCAAGACCTCATCAGTTCCTAGATGGTGTTCTGACAGACTAAATAAACAACACTCTATAAATTTATCTAAATATGGCACCATTTTATTTTAAGCCTACAGTAGGATATATTCCTGCAGTATTTCATAACTCAAGGACTCCGGTGCTTTTATATTTAGAACCCTCAACTGCAGTGTTCTAGACAGTAAACTGTTCAGTTGCAGTTGGAGTGTTGTGTAAACACAGGACTGAGAAATGACAATCACTACACAATGGCAGGCTAGTATTTTAAGCTTTCTGTTAATGCTCTATTCATGGACTTGTATTATCTCACACCCAGTTAGGACAAATCTGTTATGCTTCAAAGCATGTTACAATGTACAGTTTTTTGTGCTACTTAGCACTGGTTCTGCAGTTCCTAACCTAACATGGGATATTATCATAAATTTAAATAATCTCGTTCTGCATCGTTCTGCAGTTTTTCATGCTTTGAAGCATAAATTGAGAGAACAGAACAGGAAAAATTGTCCCAACTGGGTGCACCTCACAAGAACTGATGATACAGTACCTTTGTATCTCAAAACTGCACACCTCACTCAATAAATGACACACTGGGGTACTATTTCTGTTCATGTGGGCTTAGGCTTACAGTATCTACAGTAGAGGCCTACAGCCGGCAATTACTTCTGGTAATGGACTTTGTGGCGGTGCCCTACAAAATGGCATACCTTTCAAGGCCACCTCAAGTGGCCTTCTTGCCCTTCCCAACAAAATACAACTAACTGCCAAGCATATATACCAGATAACACAAATCCTCTGTTCAGCCTTAGTGGCCTTTGAGACAAGTGTGCCCTAAAAGCTAATATGAATATGGCCTAGCCCTCATGATACCTTATTTCCAATCCTGCTACAGGGCAGGGGAGGGACTGCAGCCCCCATTGAGGCTGAATGTATCCTTTTTTAGGTAGCCCTGTAGCCTTGAAAAATTCCAACTCACTGAATGCACTGCATGCACAGTGATGAAAACATGAGAAAATGTATACACTTACTGAAGCACCCAGCACTGTGAATGTATAGTGGGAGTCTGGTTCCTTCTTGAGCCAACCAAGGGAGTCACGGATAATTTGAATGCTCTGCAGGGATAAAGAAAAACAGCCAGTTTCAGAAGTTGATACATGTAGAATGTCACCATCAATCTGGAGAGATGACAAATGCTGCATAAGTTTAATTACTGTACTCCAACAGTTGATGTTTCCAGGACACAGGTAAATTCAATCTTTAACTTGAATACTGCAACTGTGATAAACCACATACATGTGTAAATTAGCATGTTTGAGCCGAAAAGGGAATGTGGATGGGCTACTACCACACAGGGTCTGCATTAAGGATTTTGTTTGCATAGCAAAACTGCTTTGCATTTTTTAAGTTGTATAGCAAATAACAGTTATAAGGACTACTTTTTCAATTTTTGTATCGCTGCTGTGCTCATTTGCATCGCAAAACTGCGAAGCGATACGGCTATTGCAGACCCTGCTACCACAGTGTTCGCATTAGGCAGCAGGACTGCACGATTCCTGCACTTTTCTCAATAATCCCACAAGTTTTAAAACCTTGTGTGAGAATTATTCCACACCAGCTGGGAAAATCAGTTCGGGAAAAAGTTGAGACTTTGCGTTGAACTTATCAAGAAAACCCCTGTTTGAACCAAGTCAAGGGGGGGGGGCCCAAATCCTGAGAGAGTGTGAATGCTGTACAGCCTGTACTACAGTATAGATATGGCCATCCACTAAGGGTGCTGTGTCACAACAATCCTGGGTAGTGCACTTACTTTTTTCCATCTGATTTATTTTTTACTTTTATTGAATACTCTAGCACATGCACTGTTTCAGTGGAATGGTTACATCCTCACTAAACACTGAACATTGGTAATACTTGTTGCATTTGATATATCAAGAGGGCACAACTTAAAAATCTCTAGGATTATAATAGTACTGATTCTTTTTTAGTCAGAAATACCAATGTATGAGGCTTAACTGAATAACTCCTAACAATTACTGATTCAAGGCTTCTTTAAATTCATGGCTCGAAAATATTGCATGCCTTTTATTATTACGTATGTAGCATTGGACTTTGACGGCAGATTTGAATGTATATATATTAAAGAATTCAGCAATATAATACCTGAAGCAATTCTTTTTTTTTTTTTGCATAACCATAGTAGCCTTCTTAAGGTGAAGTAAAAGAAAATTATACAGATGCCTAGACAGAAGCTTGTTAGCAACACTGATATCCTGTTTTGAGAGAAGAAATTGATTTGCTAGGATCATCTGTTCGCAATCTTAAACAAAATTCAGCGTTCTATCACAATCACAGAACAAATTTTCTGTTTTCTCATTTTCTTCTAGTCAGAAAGTATATACATAGGATTTTCATTCAACTCCATACCAGTGTTCGAGCTAAGACGCGGGACTGCGTGAATCCCACTTTTGTCTTTCCAATCCCGCACAAAAATAAATCTTATGCGGGAAAATCCTGCACTTTTCTGCAGCTGAGATTGTAGCTACAATTATAATACACACATTAAATTGTAATAGTATCTTTACCAAGTGATAAGCCCCTCCTTGATTTTGAAAATCCCTCCCAAAAAAAATTTTCTAGAGAGGGAATTCCCTCCCAGGTTCAATTCCTTAGCGCAAACACTGCTCCATACGGTGAAGTGAAGCATTGGTATCAACAATTTGATGTAAGAATTTGAATTAGAAAAACTGTAATCTGCTCTCATTCGCAGACTTAAATGGCATTTGAAAGATAAAGTTCCATCGGAAATGCTATGGAGAAGTCAGAGTTCCATTTAGCTAAATGCAGTTGGAACAGTGATTAAGTCATTAATCAATCGATTGTAGACTATTTTAGTTATGAAAGGCCTGTGGAAGCTTGTCTGAAGGGTTTGCTTTTCAGTATACCTGCAATGAGACAATGATATACTGTACTTCCAGTGGTGTGGAACTGCTGAAACCAACCCAAAGTACCTAGTGAAAGGATACTGTAACACTTAATTCTGTACTTAGTTTTGAAAAGTGAGGGGAAACTGTTTTCACCTAAAACATTTCTAACATACAAAACATGATCCAATAGAGTTTATCAAACACTACAGCATTGTTGATACAGATATGCATATTATTCCAAATGATTGTGGGTGATAATAATGTGTAGGGCACTTAGCACAAGAGTTAACATAACATAACAGGTTAAAGGACAAAGGAGGGCTAAGGCCCCATAAGATGCCCTGAAGTCCATACAACCTTAATTAACTGAAAACAAACAACAAACCAACACCAAACACGCCCTGCACAATCAGATCCTACCACAGATATGGAAGAACTTGAACATCAATGTTAACCTTAAAGTAGTGCACAGATGTAGAGTTAACTACCCACTCAGGCAGACTATTCCACTCATTGACAACTCTATGAGAGAAGCTGAACTTCCTAATGTCGAGCCTTGCAAAACACTTTAACAAGCTTCTTACAATGGCCTCGAACCCAAGAAATACTTTGAACCCTTAAAGGGGAATTTTCATCATCCCAGACAGTTCCAATTCTCCCAACTATGCAACTTCTAGCTCCTCCCATAACTGTATGAAGCTCCTCCTTGTGCAGGAATAAACCTGTTCTATTGCTTAAGGCCATGTCCTGGTGAGCATACAAGGCTATAAAATGTAATACAAGCACCCTCTCTGCCTTGTGTGGAATGTGAGCTACTCTGCATCTTTCAAATTTTCAAATTTTGATGTCAATCAAAGAGCAGTCACCAACTGAGAATTTTGATACCCCTACACTAAAAATATACTTTGGGGTGATGACAGTCTGTCTTTAAATAATTGCAAGATCTATGATAAAGGACTCCTTTCAGAGAGAAATTTGTACACCTGAAGCATGAGTTATGTGTCACAAATGTAGTAAGGTACATACGTTCTCCTTCAGCTCAAACATGTTATGTTGCCCACACAGTGAGTCTGTACCGAAACTGTAAAGTTGCACTACAGTTGCTGAGCCAGGTCTTCATAGACCTGTACAAGTGTGTTTGAACAGCAATTGGATGAAATGAAATTGTCTGCCATATCAGGCCTTGAGTTTTAGATTTTCCAGGTGTGCTAAAAGTCACACTCCTCAGGAAATTAAGGAGTGTGATAGGTGTGCTGTTCTATTAAACTTTAAAAGATTTACCTGAGTTCCCATTCTTTATCTAGGTGTGCAAAAAATTGCACTTCTCACAGTGATTTGAGGCGAGTTTTGGTGTGCAATCACACTTGCATGCCTCAAATTTGAAGGTCTGTCATACTACTGAAATGAATGTTAATACTATGTAAAGATTCTTACAATTCAGTAACTACAATGGCAAAAGCAAATTTGCAATCAAATATGGGCAATACATTCTTGTATAAGGGCCTAGGTGCATATAGCTTTGGGATCTGGGGCAGCATTCCCCTTGAGCAAGAAAAACTTCAGGGCAAGAAGTTGTTTTTCATATGGCAAACACATTTTGCCCCTAAGTGAAATGTCTTCCCATACCAGGTATGCTATTTTTATATTCTCCACATGTAAATCCTTCAAACAATATGTCTAGCAATATTAAATACTGCACCTTAGAATTATCAAACTTTCATAACAATGAACTTTACAATGCCTATATTCTTTTGAAAAACATGAGTCAGGCTTTGCAACTGCACTAGCTCAGAATTGATCACCCACACATCTACAAATCAGCTACTCTGAAAATCAATTACATGCTCAAACATGAATTGTTAAGTTACATATAGGCCTACACTAGCCTAGGGTACCTAGGCCTAGTTCTTACGTACACTTTGTTCCCTGAACTAGGCCTAGGCTATTGCAACACAAACTTTTGACCGCATATTACTGTGAGAGTAATATCGTCTGCGTGCGTTGCTGTAGTGATTGTTGCTATATACGCGTATGCGCGTGTATGAATGTAACTATAGCTATGGACTATGTCACAATTGAACAGCAATGCTTGCTATTTAGCATACAATAGTGTGAACGTCCTAGTTACACGATTTAGCAGTTTCACTGAATGTTTAAAAAACAAAACAGGATCGTTTGTGTAAATCAAAATTTTTGGACACTAAGTGCAAATAATCATAGAATGAAGGTTCTTAAACATATAAAGGACCCGTAGAGGTCAACTATGTAGGAGTATACGTGAATTTGACAAAGTTCGAGACTATTTAAAATTTTTGAAGGTGCGGTAGCCCAATTTTGACAATGGGTATATTGCTGACCTAGTATGGGAAGCCCCAAAGCTTCCCAAATACTAGGTCAGCAGACCGCGGACTAGGCCTACACCAGATTGGAAAGCCTGCAACGGTGAGCGCGGGATATTAATAATGGCCAAGAAAATTGCGTGGCCGATAGTATCTAAGCGGAGTGCACCATCAGTTGGCACGGAAAATACCAAGTAAATTTATGCCAAAACTACCTCCTAGATTGCACGAAATTGCCTTTCCCAGGCAACTTGCTTGGTTGCCACCAACAAGTTTGCACGGTTGCAGTTGTCAGTTGTTAAATTGAGTGGCTGGCAACTTCGAAATTCATATTTTTGCGCGGGGGATAGATCCCCCGCGCAGGGCAAACTTTCCAATCTGGGGCCTACATAGCAATAAGCATGCACATGGGATAGACAGTTACAAACGAATTCTGCACTTATAGTACATTAGTACATTATGACAACAATGGCTATATATAAGGTGTTGTCTGTAGTCTAACCTTTAACTTACATGTCACAATAAGTATATATACCAAATCTTACCATTTTGATTTTCCAGTATCCAGCCTAACAGTTGTCTCTATGCCTAGTATCAAACTAACAATGCATTATCCCTCCATAGGACTGGAACTTTGCTGTGACCCATTTATAGACACATAAGTCTATCTTGTTTCATAGTTACACAAATTGTCAAATGCAAACATGACAATTGATATTAAAGTACTGAGGAGACTGATTGATACTCAGCCTAGGCCCTAGATACAAATGAATTCACACAGATATCTTGATGGTTCAAAGGCTAACAAAGTTCTGCTGAAAGTCCAGGCACCTTGCTATGGGACAATAGTACCAAACAACATAGCAATATGGTATCTGTACTTTGCTCCTTGTTATCCAAAGATTAACGTTAGGCAATTGCTCATGTCAAACTCTACACAAACTTTACCAGGATGTGAAAATTCTTTTGGAGTCATGAATTCCACTGATAAAATATTCCGTGGATCGAGTAGATGTAACTTAGAAATTAACAGTTAAGATAAGTCAACCCACATGGAGTATACTTATCAACAAAAGTTTGGGTGATCGCGGCACACAGTCAGATATTCACGGGTGTTCAAAAGTAGCTTAGCTGAGCCTAACTCCCCTTAGCTGCGTTGGGACGGTAATGTAGGCAGGACTTGGATGGAGTGAACAGCACAGTAAAGGGTCTCTAGCGTAGCCTACGTTTTTATCCCCGAGGGTGAGAAAGGTCTCCGTGACGACCGAATCCGCCGTTGGTCTAGCAGTCTTGTTTATTTATACAGTACTACACTGGAAGTTCAAGTTGAACCTGAATATGGATTTCCTCCAACTGGCACCGATTCTCGCATAAACGCATGGAACGACGATAATATTTCATTACCCAGGACTTACCCGGGACTTCCTCAGTCCCCCATGAATTTACTTAGCCTGTCTGGTACTGTGGATGGGATTGACCCGGTTGATATTAATTTTACTACTTCCGCAACGTTATGTAGTGTATGCATATGGGCTACACACTTTTGGTAATACTCGGAAAAGTCGACTGGAACGTGCGAGTTGACTATGCCGTAACGTTGTAGACCTAACTGACGTGTAACAATCAACAATTTTTCGTTCACTATTCTCAAAACTGAAACAAAGTGAAAAAGCCACTGACCTGTTCATTCATTTTTCTGCTGATTTTCTGTTTTTCCGAGGATGAACTTGGCGTCTCTCGTCTTGCTTGCAGTTAATTTGTAACATAAGCGTACTGCATCAGTTCCCGGCGGCCTGTCTACTACGAACCATCTGCAATGTACATATTGTATTGTTGTGATATAAAGTACGGTCGTATCTGCCAAGTGCCAAGCCAACGGCGATGTCGAGAACATCCAGCTGATTGTTCTCACAGCAACGCTTCAGTGACCTCGGAAAAGCCTGTAACTTTTGTAGGTAAAAGCTCTGTATTTTTACGGGATCCCGAAGAAGTTCACGCCATTGATACATTGATACATATTACATGAGAATAATTTTCCTAAGACTTTGGGCTACATTTGCAACTTACTGATCGATCACTAACGTTAGTGCAAATTCCATAGATTTAGCAGAAATCTGACCGGGCGATCGTAATCATGAAACAATTTATTGATAACTGACCATGCACATGTGGGATGTGGACCATGTGGAAAGGGTTGTGCTTGATTAATGGATAGTTTAGGGAGCAATTCACAAGGCAGGACTGTACGTGCTGGGCACTCTTGTCCAAAATTTTATAGCTAATTTGTGTATAAATCCATCTATCACAAAGTGTAGTTTTGTTACCAAACAAGAGAGATGCCGTATAGCCTTTTTATGGTATGGCCCTGTGTTCATGGTAGAGTCCAGTGGCGGATCCAGGATTTGGCAAAAGGGGAGGGGGAGGGGCAGGTCATTGTGGTTTGTATAAAAATCCTATCTGGGGGAGGGGTCTAAAGAGAGGAGTGTCTCCTGGGGGCAGCGCCAGGGTATTTTGATAGGGGGCAGCATCTGATGAGTAATCACCATCCTGGGGAGGGGTCTAAGGGGAGGGGTTCCCCTCCCCTTTGAGAAATTTTTGTTAATTTAAGATTGCTTAGATGCAAAATGGTGATGCCTTTAGTATATTTTTGAACTGATCATACATCGCTGGAAATGTTCATAATTTAGTGAATTTTAAATTTTACCCTAAATTCACAGTACATTCCACGAAAATAAATTACAAGGCTTAAATAAGACATTAATACAGGGTAGTATTCCTCTAAATATTAAAGAATTCTGAAATTCCCTTGAAAATAGAAGCAGTGCTCCTAATGCTGTGGGCCTGGCCGGTAATAGACTGAAGTTAGCAATCCATTAATAGAGCGCTCATGAGTAACTCCTTGCAATACCCAGAGAAAGTTACTGAGGCCAGTATAAGCCAAAATGTTATCAGCTGAAAGTCAGTAGCAGAGTTATTAGCAAAACACTTATTTCTGAGGTAGAAAACAATGAACAAATTTGAGTTTCACTCTGACACATCTCATAGGCCTATTTCATTGGAATAAGGCATTGTCATTTGTTTTATGAAGTTGAAAAAACTTCAGAATTTTTTAGAAGGGGGCCGGGCCCCTTGCGTCCCCCTAAGTCCGCCCCTGAAGTCGAATGATAATTACGGTCCTAGCTCCTAAGCTCGTGTCTCACGTACATTCCATAACCGGCCCAATTAGCCTACTATTGAATGAGCCTCAAAAGACACTTAAACTATGATTCAGGTGGAAGCCTCGGGGTGAAATGCCACAGCTCTTCCAGCTAAGTCACTGTTACCCATGCAAGGGGGCAGTGTATAGGCCCATTAGTGGCTCGCCATAAGGGCACGGGGGGCCACTTGCCCCCCCCCCCAAAAGTTTGCAAAGCATGATCTTCAATTTTCAAAAAAAAAAAATTCGAGATGGGTTAGGCCCTCCCTTTTCCTTGACTCAGTTTAAAATTAAAGAAGTGAATAACTTTGCAATGCAATGCGAAAGTTAAAGGACATTTTTTTCGGCGCGCTTCGCGCGCGTTTTCTTAGTTGCTTGTTACTTTGTGTACTTCAGACATCATAAATGGACCTACCATTAGTGCGAGCTAAGGTAATCAAAATAAATGATCATGCTGTGATATTTGTGATCTGATTAGCTAAGGCATCATAATGTCATTTGCAGAGGGTAACGGTAATGCTGGAGTTAAATGCCCATAATTTTGCAGACACTTCAGAGCAGTTCGGGGTCATGAGAAACGCAACCCACGAGCGGTCTTATGCCTGTCAAATGAATCTTTTGCTGTGGGGACCTCGCATCAATATGGGATCTTTCAATCTAAAATGTAGCATGATGTGGATCCTTGAAAGTAGGCCTATGTATCTGCCGTTATACATTTTTCAAATATTTTTACCTAGCGCTTCACGTGCAGCCATCATTATCAGTGCAATTACGACGAAAACAGCATTCTGAAACGCGCTTATTAGTCCTTCACCCCTTTCGCTACAACTATCAGGGAGGTCTAATATCATCTCCCTGCACCACCTACGGTCCCTCTCATTCTCCGTTGCTGGAAGCTGTTCGTCTTGAATTTTCGTTCAATGTTAGTAAAAATACGATAGTTGTAAAGTGTTCGGCGTCATACTCTATATTATCATTTGGATGTCAGGTAGTACGCATTATGCCATTGCCCCCATTTAATATTATTAATGCAGAGCTTCCAGGAGTTATCTGCTAGCCTTAGATACCCTTTCATAATGCACAATGAAGGAAAGGAAATATTTCGTAATATCCAAGAATTTTTCTGTGGACTCCACGCACGTATTTTGTGGTAAAAACTTCCCCCAAATAGAAAGCAGTAAAATGGACAAAAGGGAGGAGGCTTCAGGAGGTCTGTTGACAGGCCCGTAGCGAGAGGGGGGGTGACCTACCCCCCAATATTTGGTCGCCCGTCGGCAAATTTTCGGTCTGTCGGCAAAAAGAGGAGAGGGAAAGCAAAAGAAGAGGAAAAGAGGAGAGGAGGAAAAGAAGAGAGAAGAAGGGAAAAGAAAGGGAAAGGAAGGGAGTGAAAGGGAAGACGGAGAATGAAAAGAAAAAAGAGAAATGGAGAACGGGCCAGTCTGTTATCGTCTATTTCAATTTTCGGCTCTTTCGATTTTCGACTCTTCATCTAATTGGCCCATTCAAGTTAAAGGTCCCAGGCGCGGATCCAGAAGGGGGCGCACCCGCCCCCCCTTCTTTCGATGACCAATGATTTTTTCACCAGCGATATGAAAAAATGAGCAAATAGACATGGAATATATGCTTCCCAGATGTGAAAAAGCAAAAAAAAAAAAGGTCTTTAAAATTTTGAAGACCTTTTTTGTGCTCGTCGGCCTTCCCGACGATGTGTGCGCCCCACTTTCTCAAAATCCTGGATCCGCCACTGGGTCCGTCGACAAATTGATTATGCATGTGACGGCCGTCGGTGTAATTGGATGAGTGACTGAGTCCGTCGGCAACTCGGGGGAAAACAGGAAATTAACGGTTTCCGTATAGGTGCACTATTTCGGGTCATATGACATTCTTGAAAAACAACTTTCTGCACATTATTCCTCACTTTTATCATCACCATGTGGAGCAGCGCCCGATTACCCATGGAGAGGGTATCCTAAGCCTGTCTTCTAAACCCTAACCTTGACTTCAAACACATTTTGCAAACTTCTGAGGATCAAATTTACCCACAAACATCCTAGGAAAAATAATGCGTGTCTTATGTCTTCCCTTCACTGCAATCTCAGGCTTTTAACTTTTGAACACCGAAATGAAACAGATACAGAACCCATCTTCAGATCCTGACGTTTAAAGCATATTTTGAAGGCTTGTGTTAAGATTCTGAACACTTTTTCTCCCTTTTTGAACGCCGGACGCCTATCCACTTACCGTATTTGAACGCATGACGCGTCTAGTGTTCAAATGCTGAACACATAGTGTTCCAATTCTGAACGACAGGTTCAGCTCCTGAAGTATAGTGACATAACGGGAAGAATAGCCTAACACATTCTAATAGAATCAACCGGAATCTTTGCATTGGATAATGCATTATGAACCAAAATATACCAATCCTTCAAGAGACTTATTTTTTTACCGAGGAGATTAAGCTTACTGTAAACCTCAGGGCTTCCGGGGCGAAGCCCCCCAGACCCCCACCAGGGACCCTATGGCCGGCCCAGTGTTTTAGCCAGCCCATATCTGTAGGACAACGTCGCATAAACGGCGACAAATGTCGCACAAAAAAATCTGACAAGCAAATTCTACCCGGGTGTAAATTTTTGTGGTTCCTCATTAGGGCAGAAATTCAATCAAATATTGCACCATTTGCGATCTAGGCACCTTACAAATTTCAAAAATTTCCAAAGGGGAGGGGGACACCCCCTCCCCCAGGCCACAGATCAGTAAATGTCGCATTGAGAAATCGTTCTAGCTAAAGCACTGGCGGACCTCTGGATCCCAACAGCTTAAACTGTGACGGCCTGACGAGAGGAATAGCCTAATACATTCAAAGTAGTGGGGGGTCTAGTTTGTATTCATGATGCATTATGAACAAAAATATATCCATCCTGAGACTTAATTTTTCACCCAGAGATATACTTAAACCTCAGAACTTCCGGGTGCTGCGCCCCTGGACCCCACCAGGGGTCCATAGGCGGGGTCGTGGACCCCACCCGCTAAAGCTCGTTTTCGCACTACGCATTACCAGATCCGTCGGCAAAACATAATCTCCACCCCCACCCCACCCCCACCCCCAAAGATAACACCTTCGCTACGCCCCTGTTTGTTGACAACATATTCTCCTCTTTTACCTTACCAAAAATTGGCATTCACTAAATTATGGACATTTTTCAGCCATTATGATTAGCAAAATTTCTAGTAAATGGTAGGGGGTACCCCTTCCCCCGGACGGCACCTTTATGTAGTAACAAACGAAAGATCAAAACTGCTGTATACAAATGCACGGATGCGACAAAAATATAGGTGCAATTTACGCAGATTTGGGGGATCTGAGGTATTATTACGTCATCGTCTATGGTGCCCCCAATCACAAAAACCAGGCGGCGCCACTGATCTCAAGCCAGCTTGCAGATCTTGTAATGATCTCCGAATTCAAAATCCAGTTGTCTGGGATGACCCTATAAGTTGATCCCTGTGTTTTTAAGCTTAACAGGACAGTGTTGCACTTGTACAATTCCAATCCAGTGCAGCTTATCAATGAGTTTTGTGCTCGAAGAAGCATTTCTTAAACTGTTAAATGTATAAAAATACCAATCTCCAAGAACATTACCTCTGAAATTTACCCCTTAAAACAGTCTTCCTGGCACTCCTTAGACATTAAAGCCCAGGAGCTTCCGGGGGCTTCTCCCCCAGGCCCCCCACCGGGCTTTGTCCATGGACCCCACCAGAGGCCCTAAGGCGGGCCCCTCGACCCCACCCAGCATGGGCTACGCGCTTCGCTCTCTCCGTGCACGCTTCGCGTGCACATTTTCTAGATTTGCAATAATTCACCCCATCCCCCAAAAAATGAAAAGAAATCTACGCCTCTGCAGACAGGACTGGCTAAAATTTATTCAACTGCAGGCCTAGTTCTTTCGAATAATTATGGTACCAATGCGCATTCGACCTCTGTCGTAGCTCCGATAAAATCGTACGACAAAAAAAATCGTTCGACGGAAGTGAACGAGGCTTTAGTGAGAAAATCTTCAGGCTCTGGGCTCACTGCTGAGCGTTTCTGAAATCCACAAAGCATGTAATCTACGACAATGGATCGATCTTTATTGGAAATGTGCCCATCACTAGCGTAACTGAAGGGGGTAGGGGCGGTCGCCCCCCCCCCCCCACTTGGCTTCCTGGGATGGTCTGTCGGTACATTCGCTGGTCTTGTCGGTACATCCGCCCGATGTGAACGACTAGTCTCCCCGACTGCAGTCTTTGCTCTCAAGAGGACAATTTCTCTAAAAAGAACCCAAAATTTTCAGCGCCCTTCGCGCGCTGTCGGGTCACTCCAGTTCTTCAATAGTTTCGTTCCACATAGCTAGATAGCATAAGTCCTATCACCCTTACCAAGTAACATGTAGGCAGAGCACACAGGTTATGTAGAGGTCGTAAATTTCATCCCACATCGCAAAGCTATTTGCAGTGTTCTCTCGTGTGTGCCATGCCGTAAGGTTAGATGGTGAGCGACTAATGGAGAAAAGTTTGGCTCTTCCATCCGGCAGTCCAGGTGCCTTCGACACAATGTACCGGTATGCTATCCCCGATACGGTCTACAACCCCTGCAGTTTTATTTTTTCTTTATTGTTCTTAATAATTACGTAGGCTATGTTTTTAGAGTAAGCCTACTAAAAATTTTCGCTCGCTTAGCCCGCTTTGCAATTTCACGATTCAGACTCAAAAGAACACTATCAGTGCGCAAGTCAGCTCTTGAAGTAGTAAGAGATATTGTGCAATATATGCCCTGCAATGACATGGGATGGTCAGACACCTTCATACTTCTCACCACCCCCTCGGTAAAGGAGCTGACGGAATTTGGGGTCGCTGGCATGGCCCGGCCCCGTGTCGGGAAAATTCTGTCGCCACATATGGTCAATTTATTTATTTTGGCTTTCCAAAAAGGGTCATTTCTAAGATAAAACCCAAAATTTTCGGCGCGCTTTATCCACCAGTCCTCAGTTCCGTTACTTATAGCTAAATATAATAGGCTACAAGCCCTTGTCATCTTTTCAAGTAACTGCATAAGTAGAATACATGGAATTATGTAAATGTCGGGAATTTCATCTCATTTCGCTAGACTTAGTTAATGTTCTCTTTTCTGCTTGTATCTGTCTTGCGGTACGGCTAGTGACTCGAGGAGGGGAGTAAAATGTAAGTTGTGTCCGATAGGGCCCAACTGCCAGGACAATTGACCTACGTAAGCTTTAAATAAGCACAGAATCTTTTCAGTGTATAGGCTCACCCAAAATAATTTCGCGTGCTTCTCGCGCTTTTTCGCAGCTTAGAGTCCGGCCAAAATATTAAATCGGCGTAGAACTATTTTCCTCTAATAAGTACAAATTTTATGCAAAATATGCCCCGCAGTGACATGGTATAGTATAGTACACAGGGTTTCTTCAAATTCTCCCTCACCAACCTGTCGACGGGATCGGAGCTGTCCGAGGCTTCGGGTCTCTGGCCCTCCCGTCGGGGAGTCTGTCCCCCCGTCGGGCAAATCCTGGAGCCACCCCTGGGTGGATGGGGGTCACGGGTGCGGGGGTGACTTGTTAAGTGATAACCCTTTGACACTAAGTGTCGGTACATTGACTATATGCTGTCGGTACATTGCCTTATATTCATCCCTGCCCCCCCCCTTCACTTCAAGCACCCCAGTTACGCTACTGGTGCCCATAACATTAACATGCATTTACAAAAATATGTACTTTGGCATATCGTTAAAGCTTTTGCTTTGTCAAAATTACAAAGTTGCGCCGGAAAATGATGTAGCATTGCCATTGCGGCTGAAATTTAATCTGAAAGCTGGAGGGGGGGGGGGATCGAGGGAGGGAATGAGCCATGGAGCCAAAGACGCCGTGGGAGCGCGAAACACTTTCCCTGAGGGAGTGAGGTCCATAGGGCCTACCTGAGGGCCCTGGTGTTGTCCTTGGAAAACGCACTGATAGGGATCCATGAAAGCCCACGTGAGCGCTGATGTATTTTGTGAGCTGAAAGTAAAGCAATTATACTTCTAAACGACATTGGATCGCGTGAAAAAATTCCTTTTTCACGTTCCCATTTTCCTGTGTCAGTGGGGTCGAGGGGCAACTCTGATGTAGGGCTCGAGGGCAAGGTCCCCAGAAGCCTTTGAACTTTTTCAAAATTTTAGGCATTAGAATTAAACATCAAACTATTTACAAATGAAACTGAGTATTTAATAGACCACAAAATGATTTCATCATACCTCTTCCACTCTTCCAAGCCTAATTCCTATATACGGTCAATTAGATAATTCGGAGGGTTTGTAGGCTATATATGTATATATGTATATGTATATGTATATGTATATGTATATGTATATGTATATATATATATATATATAATATATATATATATATATATATATATATATATATATATATATATATAATATATATATATATATATATATATATATATATATATATATATATATATATATATATATATATATATATATATAGTCCAAAAAGGAGCATCACCCGAAACATAATAAATATAACTCTTCAGTGAAATGTAACAAAAATCATTAAGCCTATGTTTCCTGTTCTAAAAAGCTATATACAAATTTTCGGCACAACCGTTGCCTTTATCAAGTTACAACCACCAAATGAGAAAAAAAAACAACCACGGCTTTACACTTAAAAAGCACAGAAAACTAAACAACGCAAAAGCTTTACTCTTTTGTAAAGGATTCTAAGGACGTTCTGACGTTAATTAGTTCTATCAGGGAGTTGTTGCAACTCCCTGGTTCTATTAACAACAAAGGGCCTCATTCTCCAAATGTAGCTATGTTTACCATAGACGTCAGAGCTATGTATCCCAGTATGCCTCAGCACTTGGGCACAGAAGGAGCAAGACGTGCTTTAGATCGTAGAACTAGTAAGATACCATCCACAGACAATTTAGTTGAGTGTATCAGGATTTGTCAAATGGAAACCATTTTGAATTCAACGGCGAATTCTTTACTCAAATTCACGGTACCTCGATCGGACGTGAAAATGGCTCCGGGATGTCCCTGTTTGGGGATAGGTTGGGTGGAAGAAAAAAAAACTTGAAAAAAACTCTAAGAAAAGTAACATCAACACTTTTTTATGATATCGCTTGAAAATTTCCAGGACATGAGCTTTCAAAATAGAAAATGATTAGATGCAACTGGCAAGTCCTGGGAAGTGCCATTTTCAGCCATCTGGGAGGCATTTCGACCAAAATGTTCTTGGCGCCAAACTATGCTGGTGCTACCCTTAGATAGTTTGCCTCCAGGCTTTGCCAACCCTGGCAAATTCCTTGCTCCACCCCTGTGAAAGGCGCCAACATTTAGCAATTAAGCTCTTTTCTGGGAGTAAAAATTTTCGCTGATTTGATCAATAAAAAGTTTTGCCCCCCTAATTTTTTTCTGTGGACGCCCATGTTTGTTAGTGGTACATTCAGGGTGTTCAGAAATTTGGATCCAGGGCCCAAAATGGACCCTAGGGTCCATCTTGTTAAATATTGAAAAATGCTTAACCGTTTCTTCCAATTGATGTTAAACAGAGTTGACGGTCTGTCATAGTGATGCTTGGTTAGTGATCTGGGGGGAGATTCCCTATCATTTGCATAAGTTTTTTCATAAGTTAAGAGAGTTACGAACTACGTAAGAGCTTTCCTTAGTGGTATTCACGAAAACAACTTACGTGGTTCGTGAAAATATAAGCCGTGTAATTACAATAAATGCACAAGAGCCAATCGTGTGAGTGGTTGCAGCTTGTGCTGTCACATTTTTAAGCCAACCACATTGTCTCCAATCATGAATATGACGCGCACTGCTTTTTGTGGTAAACACGCACGGACCAACGTGGTGCAGCAGCTACAACACGCCTTTGTATATATGTGTTGCCACTGCTTTTTGTACTTTCGACAGCTCTGAAGCTTGCGTAAAGTTACGCAAACTTAATACTAAGTAAGAAAGATGCATTGCGTAAGTCAGACTTACGCAAATTTTTGTGCGTAAGTGTCCTTTGTGAATCCGGCCCCTGTTTATGGTATTCTGGAAGTCCCACGGGGGGCCTGTGGAGCTTTCTATGAAATTCTACAAAATACTTCTTCCCCTACAGATTCTCTTGTACATTGTTGATGAATATTAATTCTTTTCGGCTTAATTTTAATTCACACTGCGGCTTTCTGAGGACAATACAATCTAAAATGAAGATAATACGACACATTTGTTGTGACATTCTGGAAGCTTCCTTGAGGGTGTTCGAGATTTGGGGTCATAAGTCATTTGAGGTCAATTAAAGACAAGAATCCAGGGGCCCTTGGTTGAAAGTATGAGCTGCTGCACCATTGGTGCTCTAGTTAACCCTTGTCCCACAATCTGCAGGGACGTTTTGGATGCGCTTCGCGCTTGCGGTGCACGTGGATGTGCCCCACCACCGAAATCTTTCACACGCCACTGTATAGAATTAAGGTTTCAAGGAGGGCATGACTGATGTCATGTCCCTTCCTGAAGCCAAACTGAAAGTAAAAAACATGGATATTGTAATGCAATTGCAAAGACACTTCGTTCTAATGAATATAAGTCTGTCCTCCAGACACAAAGCTGTTGTTCGTTTGCTCTGTAGCTGTGAAGTGGGATATCCTTTGGGCGACCGTCTCCATGGCAGGTCCGAAACCATAATAGGTCAAGTCAATGATATTGTTCGGATATCTTTACGGAAAGCTTTGTTTCTAAAACTGTTTACAGCACTTGCTCACTTGTACCAGGCGCTCTAGTCAATGGAGTATGTGGCCATCTATTGACATTCATTTTCAATTTTTAAACTATTTTGTTTAAATACTGTCACATTCTGGCTTACGTATTTCACACCAATGTTATGCCATTTTAGTATAATAGCATCCCGGAACATTTCTTTTTTTGCCCTTAAATAATATTTTACCTGATTAGGGCTCTATAGCCCCCAACCTTCGCCCATACAGGCGAAGTAAAGGGGAAATTTCCCAGTCTGGTCGTGGAGATTTAATAGGTATGCGTTCCCGGACGTTGACCATAGTCGTCCCACAATTATAGGGACCACCTTCCACCGTACGTCATCTGGAAAATGAAGTTTCACTGGTAGGTATTGTTCAACTATACGAGACTAGTTTCAACACTTTACAAAGTTTACAACGTACACGACTTAACTTCCATCTGTATCGGATGACTCGACTACATGTATCAAAATAATAATAGAAATAAAGACTTACCTAATTCTTATTTATTTTTTCGACCGACTTAGCGGTCCACCAGACGGTCTTAGCGACCCACCTGTGGGCCGCGGTCCAATGTTTGAGAAATGCTGAGCTACTCTAAGTAGAGACGGGGAGTAAGAGACGGGGAGAAGGGGAAATGTTGTACTACGATTCAAGCTGAAACGCTTTATCCATTTGGGTAAAATGAAACAGTCAAAATGATAACTTAAGTATCTTTCAAGAAGTTTAAGACTGACGTTTCAGGACCAGAAAGCCACTTGGGCTTATTATAGGCATTATACCATTTTGATCGTTGGTGAACACCAGTGATATTCCGCTTCTCTTTTCGACGGGTGCTCAAAGGGTAACGAGGCAGGGATATGCTGCCATTAGAAGTCCCCACGACAGACTGGGTGTAGGCTATCCCCAGTTTTAAACCACTTTCCCAAAGGTTGATAGGGATGGATGGATAATCTTGGTTCTACACCACACCCGGATAGTTGACTTGAGTAAGAAAAGGAGTTTGCCAGGGACAAAACTTAATGGTTAAAAAAATCAGAGTTTTTCCGATTTAGGAGGTGGAAACTGCATCTCAATAGCATGTAGCATTTGGAAGAAATTAATTTTCAAACAAATGTACTTTTTTCTAGAGATACAGTGCATTATGGGAAGTCTGTGATTCGCGGCACATAGATTAGACATGGAATTGTATTTTTGATATTGATATTTATGTATGCATGGGGAACTTCAACAACTTTGTATGCTATACCCTGCATATGGTGTGGTTTTATGCTAGGAAATATTTAAATATTCCAACATGATATCAAATTTCAAGGACAAACTAACAGGACATTCAATTATAAAGAAAAATAAAGCGAATCTAAAGCAATGTGCCCACTTTACATTATTCTGTGATCTTGATGAGAACTGGAGGCATTTGTTGACAAATTACTAATCTTTATAATGAGATATCTTGAGTTAGAAATACAGCTGTATTGCTACAGGGTTTAGAGGACATGAATTGGATTTTTTTTCTTTTTTTTTACATAAGACTCTTGCAGAAATAGGGCCGCACCGGAATATGCCTTGTATTACAGACAACCTTATTATGTTCTGCGAACAGCAAACTGTCAACAAGTAATAAGTTGAACCACCAGAAATTCTCAGGTGGTTTCACTGGATCTGATTTGGGAAACACAAAGTAGTACACTCAACCGCCAAGCCACTCCCAACCTTCAAAATTTTTTTGTTAGTTCATTTTTACTTAGTACATTTTGCCAGGGAGAGTGATTTCACTGACTCGGGCACCCGGGTCAATGACGCACAACTTTTCATCTTGACGCACAGACACAAAACCTCTGGGGTCAAACTGACGCACAGCTTTTTCGCTCCAACAATCAGTAATGATAACACAACTTTGCCAATACATTCATTGTGCAAATTAATTCACAAAATGTAGCACTTTCCAGTTCCCATATTGATTATCAACAGATTGAATATCATTTCTTACAAGAAAAAGATAGTGGAAAAGCATCACAAATATAGAAAATAAACGAAAAACAGGAATAAAGTTTGTTGTATTAAACTCAAATTTATTTTGACCCCTTCTCTTTTAAATTTGACTCTTGCAAATTTATTTTAAAGGGTCTGTGACTCCTGAAAAAAAATGCTGAGTGAAAATCCTGAGGGAGTCATAAAACATTTTGTAATTGTGGACTGTTATCTGAAAATAATCACGAAAATTTCGAACAGAAAATTATTTCAAAATGATGAAAATGATATAACCATTCCGTATTTCAGCACCATCCAAAATTAATTTTGTTTGAAATGAGAAGGGAACACCTAAACTCAGAACGGAGATTCGTCAATATGTTGATAGATCAGTCAGCACCCGCGTATGCAGGATTTTATTTAAGGGCGGCGCGATTTCAGTTTTTGACGAATGCAGAGTGTAGCGACCTATGAGAGAGTGTAGCAACTTTCTTTGTACAACGGGTGAAACTTTTTTCTTTTTCAAGTTTTCAGCCCCTTACACCCCCCCCCCCCCCCGATATGCGCCTGGTAAGAAGTCTCACCACAGTTTTTATTACAAAAACGGATACGACAGTTTTAAAACTTTTCGAAACCTGGCTAAGAAATAAAAATTCTGGACACTCCGGAAAAGATTGACTTTGTCGCCTCCCCAGAAATATTTGCCCCTTTTCCTGTCCACTGTTTCTGCTTAAATCTAGTGAACAATGACTTATCACACATAGATAAATTTTCGAAGGGGGTCCAGAGAAGGGGGGTCAGAGACGTCTGGACCCTTTCAATTTGCCAGATGTGCCCTTTTGAAAGTTGAAATTTCTCGCACAAGCAAGACGATTACATGAGGCGGATCAGTGGTAGCACCCGTTCTTTCCAAGATTCTACAGAATATGTTCCATATAACGACTAAAATTTTTGGCGCCTTTCCTGAGCATTATAGATAATGATTGGTTGCCTTTCATATTTAGGATTCAAATAACTGAGAAGAACCCCTCTACTAGGTAATTTTGACATACGTAACGGTGTACACGGTGTTCTCTGTAAAGTTCAGGAATTTCACCCTCACACGAGCTGGATTTTCCTCGTATAATGTCATACGTTACGGAAAACTGCAACGGAAGTCTGGCGGTTAATCGGATAGACGATGGACAGAGCACTATGCATGTAATCCTCATAAGGATCAGTTGCCCCGACAGTTGATGTAATATGCTATCTAGGGGAACGTCAAGAGATTCTACCATTTGTCATTAAAGATTTTTCGCGTTTCGCGCACTATGTAACTTTGTAACCCTCCATGCCAGGTTTCCAGAGACTATTTAGCACTCAGTGGCTTGATACAAGTATTATTGTTCCAACTTGGCTTAGGTTATAGGAAAAGAGAGTTATAGTAAACGATTTTGTAAAGAATTTTGTCTATAATACCCAACCCCATGTCGCTTACCTCAGCCACGGCCCCATTCGCCCTCAGCCTCTTCCCATCGTCGTCCATGCCGCGTCCTCACTATTAGACTGAATGACGTGGAGCAAATGTACGTGCCCCCTGCATACCGACCCTAGACCCCCCATTTCATACGCTCGTGATCTAAGGTTCTCCCACACTGTTGAAAACATGTCCTATCCGCAAAACACTACTCTTTTGACATATGACATGTGCTGAATTGAGGGTTTCTTTATGATACCACAAGATGTAACTAGAACAACAATTTTGGACACTTCGACTAGTTTAGGGGCGAATCAAGGATTTCACGAAAGGGGTGGGGCTAACTCCATGAGGGCAAATTTCACACCTACCAACGTCAATTGTACGAATTAAGCCTCCATAGGGCGGGTCTTGGGTTAACTTGAAATGTATTTCTATTTCCTGGCATCTGGCAATAAAGTTAAGCATACATATTTTAACAGAGCATTTGTGACCGTCTTGTTTTGAAAAGGGGGGTACAGCCGGAAAAGCCCCACTGGAGTGATCATGCGTCTCCGTGTAGTTCTGTTCATTTGCGGTGAAATGTACGTTAACGTATTGGAAGGTATTTGGAGAACATGTGCACAATTCTAACGTGGTGAAATTCGAACGATAATTCAGACGGGACCGTGTCAACAACAGGCCGCCCTTCAATGGCATCTCATTCAAGCTGATTTCCTAACAAGAGAAGAGTTGACCTTTGGGTTTTGTTTATTCAGAAGGTGGTTAGGAACAATTTCTGGTTTACCAAAGGGAAAATGCAGTCTCCCCAATTAGGATTTGTGTCGGTACCCGGTTATGGGCCTACTCTTTCATGAATGGCTCTTGAGAATTATGTGGACACCATTTTTCTCATTGATTTGTGAACTTTACGCAGAGCAAGTCCTCGGTTTACCTTAGAATATGCTATATTTATGTTCTGACATAACATGAAAGATACTTGAAGGGAAATAAGAGGATGTCTGTGGGATTTACCAATTGTTTCGAAATAAGTGCTGGGCGACTGCTTATGCTGTTTGCACTAAGGCAGATTCGAATGCTTCGGACGACACGTAGGTAGTTTTGAGTTTCTGTCACAAACTTTGATGAAATGAAAAGAAATCATCCTTTCAGGAACCTAATCCTCCCAACCCGGAACTGTTAATTTTCGATTCTAATTGCATGCCATCTAAAAAAAAAAAAACGTTTCTGTTGGTATCGATTACTGGTCATGATTCCTAAACAAGCTCTGGGTACGAACTCGTGAACAACTGTGCAAGGTTTGGGGCACAAATGTCAAAATCCTTATAGGAGAAGAAGCGTTTTATGGCCATAAAATTGGAAAATAAGCTCTAGCGATAACCATCAAGCAACAAAAAATTTAAAGAATAAATTTCGGTTACACGTTCCACATCGTCTGCAAGTTTCAGATCTATACCGGTAGCTATTAAAGACGGCCGAGAAAACGCAAACAAAAAGCAAAAATCTCCGAAACGCCTCGCCAAAACTAGTGTTGCGATCGCATTACTTCGTCGAAGTAAATGTTCATAGACAATTTCTCATTAAACCATGTTTCATTGGTATAAAGCGATGACTAAGGCAGAGATCGTTTCCCCTACAACGTGATTTCTCGAATAAAGTTTGCCGGACCTATCTTTTCTCGGGTAAGTTCCAATGTCTGAGTCATGAAATATCAAAATAATGTTTAGATGCAACTTACAAAGGCTGTGAAGAGCAACTCTCTGGATTTCATTCGTGGAGTAATATTCGGCACAAATTTCGTTGGTTTGCTATGTGCGGCCTAATTATGGTGCTCCGCTTAGATGATGTAACTGTTTTTAATCCCCTCCCCCATTATAACAAGTGACGACAGTGACAGGTAGCACCACTTTGTATCTAAACCAACGTTCATAAAAAGTTTCTCGAAGTGGAGGAATGTCCCTTCAGTAGACACCTCTTTCTCTTATATCCAGCCAAAAGAAAGAAAAAGATCACTAAATGATAAGAATTTTTAAACACATCGTAAAATCACTTTCCCAAATAAAAGTCCATTTTGCATCTAATCTACCTTACAAAAACAAAAATTTCTCAAAGGGCATGGTGTCCCCTCCCTTCAAACGGTAACCCGTTTCCTTACAAGCAGCCCCCAAAAGAAAATCCTTTATTATTGATGATTCTAAAAATATAACCAGTTCAACGCTTTGCCAAAGATGGCACCAGTTTTCAGTTTAAGCCACATTACGTAAATGACTAAATGTCACCCCCATGGATTTCGTCATGACCACGGTCCTGGGGGTGCAATACTCATAGGCGTAGGAGCCCAAGTTGATGGGGGGGGGGGGCTGTAAAGACTTGCCCGAAAAATTTGCCCCCCAAGTCCGTGTGCTCCACGCGCGTTCAACATGTTAATTTATATATTATGTAGGTATGCGTCGTTTTTATCACACTTGCTTGCCAGTTACATACGATAATGTGCCATGTTTCTACCCTTTCCATATTGATAATAATTTTTTTTATTTTTCTCATGGGGGTGGGGGGTGGGGTGGGGTGGGGAGCATGTATTGTGTTGTGTGATCGCCAGCCTAGGGGAGAGGAGGTCTAAGAGCCCCCTCTCCTTTGAAAATTTTTGAAAAATTGTGTGTCCTTACATGCAATCTGGTGCCACATATGCTACCTTTGAAGGACAATTTGGGTTAAAAAAAATACGTATTTAGGCACTAAAAAGAAAAAACGGCATCAATGAGGGAGGCATGGCTCAATGTCCCCTAAATACACCACTGATAATCAAAATATAAGTTGAAAAATTAGGTGTCCTTACTTGCAATCTGGTGCCACATATGCTCCTTTGAAGTAATATTTGTGTTAAAAAATTATATATTTAGGTACTACAAAGAAAAAGAAATCGGCATCAGTGAGGGAGGCATGGCCCAGTGCCCCCAAAATACACCACTGATAATAATAATATAAGTTTAATCATTAAAAAACACACTGTTTAATTAATACCGAATATATAGGTGCTGGTGTAATTCAAATCAGAACTTAATTTTAATTACCAAGGAAGTTTTTTAACTATTGATTACCTTTAACTACATCATTGCATTATTTTCCTTTCAGGAGGTGCCCGAAAAATTCTCAGCATAGTGCCCGAATTTTTACAAAAATATTTGTTGGGGGCTGCAGCCCCACACCCCCGCTTCCTACGCCTATGGCAATACTTTCAGTGTGCTTTGAGGTGAGATAAACGGCTGTCGATCTTTCACGAAAGAAATCAGTGTGAGAGCACGGTACTCTTGTTTTAGATGTTCTTGTTGTATTAATTCTTTGTCAATGTAATCGTTGTCGTATATGGGAATTCAAAAATTTAGGAATGCACTCTTTTCATGTTGGACCCCCACCCCCCCCAAAAAAAGACCGTAGATCCGCCCCTGTTTCTGATACGATAATTATGACATATGTTTAAGTTCGCTGGGCACGTATAGCCTGGCAAAAGTAAGCATACAACAGTGGCTCTCATTGGCTGTCACCATGCAGTGGCTTCACTGAGTGATTTACCAAGTAAAGGTTTTGTGGTTTACCTCTTTTGAGGGATGTGAAAATCCCTAACACATAAAATCTTTAAATGAAGATTGTTTCGAAGCGACTTGCAAGGCTTGGCAATTGCCGTTTCCCGTAATCTAAGATGCATTTTTGGCAAAGAGTTTCCAGGTATGCTACGCACCAACCTATGGTACCGCTCCGCTAAGATACTGTTCCATATTAATGGTCCACTTTTCAAAAAATCGTACCTCGCCATTAAAAATACGGGCCTGGGAAAAAGTTCTCATGTACTTGTACAATATTTACGTTTTTTCATCAATCCCCCTCCCCACATGGCACACATACACACACACACACACACACGTACACACTTTTCGACTGGGGTTGACTCTATATAATGTCTGTCACTTGAAGTGACTAGGACAGATTCCTCTGTGGGGGCGCAACTTTGATTTATATGATGTTATTATAGCGGCCTGCTTAAGCCATAGCAGCCTGACTCAATGTAACAAGCCAATAAATCCAGCCCACGAGTCACCTTCTTTGGAGGGGGGGGGGGGGCGGAATACTAACCTGTACAATCTCAAGACGGTGTTAGCAATTCTCTCGTCCAACGAACATAGGCTACTTTATTCACGAATTGCTGCATCCCACACAAGCCCAGACGCGCAGAGCGCGTAGGCTACTTTTTGTACCGACAAATATACATACGTAGACGTATATGTGAACGTATACGTATATGCATACTTATACATGTCTAGTACGTATATGTGAGCGTGTACGTTTAAGTATACTTTTCCATGCTCTTCTCCTACCCCCCCCCCCTCAGCCCCATATGATTAAGCCTGGTTACGCCACTGTGCTCGAAGTACGGTAGGTATGGACTGATTAATTCATTTCAAGAAGTCTGCAGCTGAATTCGAACTCGGAGCCTAGTAAAATTCTCTCTGCTAACTTTACTTTTAGCCCCTCCCACAATTAAAAAAACACCTGTCTAGTGCACTTTCCAAGAAAGAGGCATAATACCTAGCCTGCACTGAGTTAAATTTGCTCGATGCCATATACAGAGGTCGCGCAGATGACGTATTTTATACCACGTGATTAATTTCTCTGGACGGCAAAACTGCTCCTTATTACATTGACTTACCACGCAAGGCTGGTTTTAAAAGGGCCTTTTACCTTGCTGGTGTATAATATTGTAATGAATTTGGGGGGTGGGGAATTTCGACGGTAGCGTTGTGACCTGCAGGGTGGGGTTGTTGGCCTAAGGTCTTGTATTTTGATTGGCCAGAACGCGTAGAGAAGGCAAGAAGAGCACGAAAATGATGAGTAAGTACCTGCAGCGTTGTTTTAAAACTTGTATTAAAACCAAAATCATGTAAAATGATAAAACTCTCCGAGACTAAAAACGACAACTTCTTTGGAACTACAGGCTGACGACTGATGGGTAACATTCACCTGCCGCCAGACCTGGAATAACTTCCCGGAGAAAATCCTTAACTTCTTCTGCCTCGGAGAGAACTGTCTTAGGTAACTACATTTAAACTTAAAGACAGACAGTCATCACCCCAGAGTATATTTTTAGTGTAGGGGTATGAAAATTCTCAGTTGGTGACTGCTCTTTGATTGACATCAAAGTTTGAAAATTTGAAAGATGCAGAGTAGCTCACATTCCACACAAGGCAGAGAGAGTGCTTTTATTACATTTTATAGCCTTGTATGCTCACCAGGACATGGCCTTAAGCAATAAAACAGGTTTATTCCTGCACAAGGAGTAGCTTCATACAGTTTTGGGAGGAGCTAGAAGTTGCATAGTTGGGAGAACTGGAACTGTCTGGGATGATGAAAATTCCCCTTTAATCTACATAATAAAACGAAGTATACACTACTTTTCACAATCAAATGGACCACAATGAAATGAATATGTATAATCAGTTGAACAATAAACACCCGTACCCCCAAATCAAGTCACCCGATCTCTGGCAGTCATAGATTACTAAAAACACGTTCTTAAATAAGGCTTAAAAGCTTCACATAATAGACAGCATCACGGTAAACACTTTATCCCCAGGGTAACAATAAAACCGTACTCTAACTGACTCGTATATCCCTTTTATACACAGTAAAGCATTACACCGTGTGACATAAGCGATTGCATAACGGTACGTGATCTGTGTGGATTAACAGAGATAATCTATGTCGAGGTACAGTAGTTAACAAGTGACTCTGGAATAAATCTCTAATCCAGGTAAAAAGACAGGATCATCCCCGACGAATGGAGAGAAGCTTTGCGGAGCAGCCCCACATAATTTCCAGGAGCTCCGCATAATCCCGAGAAGCTCTGCACAGCCGATATCACAGTTACGTTACAATATTTTTGGCCAAAATTGTTATTTATTGCTTATCATTTGTTGCACATGCCTACAAGAGTAGAAAAAGAAAGTCCCACCTAAAGAAATTCAAGATCTGGAAGGACAACTGAAGAAATAAGCAACCAGCTGTAGTAACCTGAGGAGGAGACAGTTCTTTTTTGCCGTCCAATATGAACGACGACAAATGAACGACAAAACCATGTGCTATGACGTCAATGCACGATCTCTGTATAGATAGTTCTCACGTGACGTCATAGGAGCTTTTCACGTGGCGTATTTCAGCCATGTTTGAGGGCAATCCCCATATGTACGCACAGGCCTGCCCTCAGACATGGCGGTTGCTAATGCCTAGTTGTGACGTCACTGAGAACTATCTATACTGATACCAGCTCCCTGCTGATACACAGTGACTGTGTGTGAGCTTCATTGGGAACACGACTGACTTTACAAGTCATCGTTTACCAACCAGAGTGAAGCTATATTGCTTGAATGAATGGTAATCAAAGTGCAGCCATCAAGGCTGTATTTAGAACTCTAAGGCTATTCCTAAATATGTTTGGCCAGGAAGTTGCCAGCAATTCCCTGGTTTGGGGGATGCCATATCCCCTTTAAGTCTACATTGGTATTAGTGCACACCTCAATACATGAATGGTCAAATACAGTCAACTTAAAGAAAGGATGGACCAGACTATGGAACTAACCCTTGAAAAACTGATTTTTTAATTGTTATTAAAAAATAAGTATTAAAACCATGTGTATTTGTAGGATATGTCAAATGATTTGCCCAGGGATTGGGGACACTGAAAAATCGCAATTGGCTCGGAATCGGACTCCTGTTTTCAGCAGTTGGTGAAGAGATGTTCTTTATCTGTGATCTGCAGGATGTTGTGTTGTAAACGAATCGAAGAACCACGATGCAAAAATGACGGAAGTAGGAAGGTATTTTCGTTTCGTTTCGTTTACTTGCTTTATCACGTCACGTTATATCATATATATTATGTACAAACATAACAAGAATTGTTAATAAAAGAATAAGTACATGAGTTGAAAGGAAGTGCACAGAAAAACCTTTCTGGGCTTAAAAATATATATGCGCACCCGATATCACAATACAAGTAGCAAAAGCACTACGGCAAAAACTAAACACAAAAGAGACAAAGACAGGATTTATTTTTTGCTTCATATCCTTCCGCTGTAGAAAAAGGATACTTTGGAACCCGAACCCTATTATACACAATCGCAGCTCAAAATTTCAATGGTCATAGTACACAAATTTGAAAACAGGGTAAAAGACCTACTCACAATCTTTCCAATGTGGGGAGCTTGTGCCTGTCGAAAACTTCTACAACGGTCCAGGGGCTACAAGACGGATTAATTTAATGTGTAAGATGGCACGAAACAGACCAACTTTAGAGTGTAAGTTAATGTAGAAATAAATAGTGGTGCGTTCAGAAAGTCTAATGGATACTGAACATTTATAGGCTTCAGCATAAGGCCCAGGTAGTGTCATGTACTGGTTGAAACGTGTCCTTTGTCAGGGTTCATCCCAGAGCAGGAGAAACGCCATGCCAAATTGCTTCATTGCAATTGTGGTACCTTATCCAGACTTGTTACTCTCGAAAATAGTAAATACAAAAGGAGAGGTATAGATTTTCCAGGTCTCATTGAAATTGTAAACAGGTTCAATCTTTACTCAGTTTAGAGGGGTCTGATGCATTGATGGCGATGAACACTGCGTTTAGAGGCCCGAGTAGAGTACCTTTATACTTTATAGGGAGAGTAGCGACATTGACGTTCCAAAAAATACAGGTCACGTGACAACAGGAGCCATTTTGTTTCCAAAAAGTTTCGTCAATACACAGTAAGTGCATTGTATTCGCCCAGAAAACGACGGGTTGATGTACATTTGGGTGCAAAGATCGGTCCGAGAAAGGGTTTGGTTTAGAATGTACCGATTTCCCACCAATATCAAAAGAAGAAAGGTTGTGGTTAGTGGGCCCAGGGCCCTATATTGGGAACACTATAACTTTAGAATAACGCTATGATTCTTGGTGAGATTCTAAGGTGAATGTGAACAACAGTTTCATGTCCTTTATGTGCTTTATTTGGAGATACCTCACGTGTAATACTACGTAATACTCCACAATGTGTGGGACCTGGGCCCAGTCCCCCAAATTAGGTATGGGGGTTCTTAAACTTGTACTCTCCCAGGTAGCAAACGTATGGCCCCATATGGGTGAACCCATATGGGACCCATCAAATTTTGCACCCAAGATTCATAAGGGGCACATATGGGCCGTACGCCCACATGACCCATATGGGATAGTTCTGGGGCCCATGTGGGGCAGTTGCCCACATGGGCCCCAGAACTATCCCGTCTGGATTTGTGGGTCATATGGGGCTGGCCCATACGGCCCCTTATGAATCTTGGGTGCAAAATCATATGGGCCCCATACGTGGGCCCCTAAGGATTCCATATGGGAATGTTACCTGGGCTGTGGTATAATTTAAATGCAAAATATGTGACTTTAATGTTTTTGTGTTGTTCAGTGCTCTTTTGCCCAAATTAGGGCCCTGGGCCCGAAACCCGCAATCGACTATCAAGCTGCAATTAATGTATTCTGAACCTTATACCTAAAGTATTCATGCCTAGCTATTATCCACATGAAGTGAATAGGCCCAGTAGTGATGATTCAAAGTAAGGTATTTTCGGTTCATGCACTAGGTTTCCCTATAGCTAGGACCCTATCATTTGGCCAAGAGACCCCAGGGCCATATTAGGGAGTTTTCGATTTCAGGACGACCGGTATACAAAGAGGACGGAACGCGCAGCAAAAAAACTGGACTGCGCATGAGTAGAAGCGAGCATCACTCCGTCCTGTTGATTTTCAGGACGGTCGTCGACCGATTTAACGTTCTGTTAGGGACAGGACGGTACAGGGGTTGCTATGGTAATTTCCCTCGTCCATAACGTGTTTCTGTGACGTTAAATTTGAAGTCAGCTGTATACAAACGTACACGTTTTGTTCATGTGGCATGCAAGCTGCTTACAAAACTGAACATGACAAACAACAGTGCATATCTTGGTAAGCCATTTTACGAACGATTCCGTGCTAAGCTAAGGAAAGCTATCTTGAGGTAGAAACTTTCACAATTTTATGAAGAACCCAGTAACGATGGCGTCTCTAATCCTGTGTAGGTTCGTCATTGTTACAACTAAGCGATGAGTGTGGATGCTAACAAAACATTGCAGCTTAGTTAATAAATGAGCGCGTCATTGTTTTGTTGTTATTCTACCGCACCGTCGTCTCTAAAGCTGCATTTATAGGGCGCGGACGCGGGCGTCAACGCGGGCGTTTTGCCGCGCGTTGACGCGCCCGGAACCATTTATACAGCGCGGGTGAGCGGCGCGTTTTAACAGCTTCTTGCCGCCATACAACACATGGTTCTCAGACAACATGGTGGTTCTTTCTACGTTGCGGCGAATTTCTCTCATCGATGAGGAAATTCTACTCCTCGCATTGTTCTTTCGAAGAAGGAATCGACGGAAGTGCCGATCGAGGAGACAGCGCCGGTGGGGGGTTCACCCCATCAACAGGAGGAGAAAAACACAAGGCGCATACCACAAGCTTGTAGGAGAGCTTCTCCAAGACGAGGAGAAGTTCTATAAGTATTTCCGTACAACAAGGGAACAGTTTGCACAAATCCTGCACTACGTTGAGAAGGATTTGATAAGAGTTGGCAACTCACGGGACACAATTAAACCACGAGAAAGACTTGCTTTAACGCTCAGGTAAGCTCTTTTAATAGACTGTTTAAGAATGCATATAACATCTAAATACAGTGTCGAGATGAATGCCGAACAAAATCCTAAATATGAACAGAGAAATTCGTAAAGACTTCACAGAAGTCAAAATCGGCCTATGATAATGCCATCCTGGTTTCAAACTGGATTCGATTCATTTCACTAATAGTAACACATATTGAATCGTGACAGAGACTAGCAGTGGACAAGTGCATAGGCCTAAGTATTTTAGGAACTTGAACTTTCGGAATAATCACATTAGTACAATAGACATACTTCATGGGATGGCCAAGCTCGCCCTTGAGCGCCCCATTGCCTTCATTGACACGAATGAGCGCATTTCAAAAGGCTATCTATATAATCACGGATATTTCGATTAAATATGAACAGTAGTAATGAACTAGAAACTAGAATGGAGAATCCCCGCAAGAGCCCGGGAAATCAGAGAAAACGTCAGAGTTTATCATTGGTACATATATGCCTTGATATAGCCTATACCTTGTAGGCTACAACACAAACGGTGACCTAGTCAGCCCTGCATTCTGACTACCCATCCAAAACACAGTTCGCAGCACAGGTCATAATGTCTGCTGACTGAGAGAGAGAAGTTGCAGACGAGTATCTGCTATGTTCCCCAGCTATCATGCTGTCCTCGGTGATAGTCGGGGCTCTAGCTGCAGCTGTCGCAAACTGCCGGTCACTTGGAGTTGGGAACCCAGAGATGGTCGCACCAGTGGACGGTGTGGGCTGGGAACATGGAGGGAGTACTACAGATGCCATAGGTCTCACTGGAGGGCTTGGAGACATTTCTGCTTGGAACAGCAGCTGGGAGACTTGCATCTGCACAAAAGCCTGCATGGTTGGTGGGAGCTTATTTGTGCGTATCGCACACAGCTCTGAAAGAATAGTTCATTTGCACCCATGTTTGACATGCCAATAAGTTCCTTCCTATCTTGCTTTCTCTCTCGAATGAGCTGCTTAATCTCTTCGTCAAGTGGATCATCGGTATTGCTTCTTCGTTTGACCTTTCTCTCTTGCCTTGGTAGGTTTTTCACTGCTGGCATCGAAGCACGCTCGTTTTGCCTGCTCGTCTGGCTTAGCTGGTTTGTGGACCTGTCATCGTCTGATGCCTCTTGAGACTCGATGGTTGACCTGAATGGAAAATAAAGATATCGGAATCGGTTTTAGCGCATGCCATGTGCAATGTGAATTATTGTGACCCTGTCTGTTTGTCTTTATGTCTCAGTCTGTCTGCCTGTTTCCTGCAGTTGTTAATGGATCACTTGACCAGAAGGACGTCCAAGTGTAGGGGCACCTGCAGGCTGCAGTGTTTAGGATTTGCTCCCTTGGCCCATTATGGACTTTGGAACCATTAAGGACTCGGAGGCTCTGTCGTCTTGATGAAACAACGCTGTGTACGACTTTTCGGATTGCCTGGTTGATTTGCGCGAGCACCCGAAAAGGTGGTATTCATTTCCAAGTATAATCGCATGGATTATGCATGGATAATGTATATGCCGATAGTGCGCATGCGCGTTCATTTTGTATAGTCCACTTCAAATAAATTCAGACGTCAGTGCCTCTTTAATGTTACATGGGCGCAATTCTATGGTGCGGTATCTTCATTCCAAATTCGACTTGTAGCAGCTGGAACACCCTTCTATGCACTGTATGTTAGCTAGAACGAGCGCGAAGAGCGCCAAAAAAATTTGTGAGGCAAATGCTGATTTTTTCGGGCAGAGGCAAATGCTGATTTTTTTCGGGCAGAGCCGTATCTGTGTCCGCCTCCCTGGAAAACATGGTCCCGTACGCCCATTCAAATGCGCATAAATAACATCCATAGGCGTGGGTTGCAAAAAATGTGATTTGCTCAGGACCAGGGGTTATTTTGGATGAACCAGGGGTAAATGACCCCTGGGCGCCCACTTATTTCAAGCTCTGGATACAAGTCTTCACACCTATATGATATTACGCTCCTCAACCTCTTTATTTTCAGGTACCTCGCCACCGGGGAATCTTACTCGTCATTGGCATTCCAGTTTCGACTTGGCGTAACAACCATCAGTCAGATAATACCCGAAGTCTGTGATGCGATATGGAAGCGGATGAGCCCGTTATACATGAAAGCACCATCATCCCCCGAAGATTGGAAATTTATAGCAGCGAACTTTCAGCAGAAGTGGCAGTTCCCTTTCTGCCTAGGTGCAGTTGACGGAAAGCACGTTGTCATGATGAAGCCCTGGAAATCCGGATCTTTGTATTATAATTATAAAGGGACTTGTTCGATTGTACTCATGGCTTTGGTCGACGCCAATCTCCAGTTCATTGCGATAGATACGGGATCGTATGGGAGGAGTAGCGATGGGGGCATCTTTTCCCGATGCCCACTTGGGAAACGTTTCACCGATGGTACGTTCAACTTCCCGCCTGATGATCATTTCCCTGGATACGAACACATCGGGAAAGTACCGTATGTGGCAGTTGGAGACGAAGCCTTTCCTCTACTGGAACACTTGTTACGACCATTTCCAGGCAGGGAAAATACGTGGGAAAAGCAAGTATTCAACTACCGCCTCAGCAGGGCGAGGCGCATTGTTGAAAATGCGTTTGGGATTCTGACGGCACGTTTCCGAGTGTTTCATACCAAAATAGCTGTGTCGCCACAACGCGCCAACGCCGTCATTAAAGCTGCCTGTGTGTTGCACAACATGCTTCAGAGGAGCAGCACTCCTGCGATGGTCACCACTCTGCTACAGGACGCCCCAGAACTGTCGGGAGCTGGAGGCCTTCGGAATATCAACCACCAGGGCTACCACGGGCGAAATGATGCTGTCGCAGTCAGAAACAGGTATAAGCAATTCTTCAATGAAGACGACTCATGTCCGTGGCAAAATGACCATGTGAGAAGAGGCTATGATGACTGAATGTTGTGACTAGTCAGCTAGTCAGGACTAATAAGGAAGTTACTTAATATCTGTTCGTACTTACTGAGTATCAGCGTCATATGTAGACAGATCCTGCTCATCTTCTTTAGTTATCGGTACTTCGTCGACGTTAGAATCAGTCCTGAAATTAGAACTTGAAGTTATTAACTGATGTATTTTCAAGAGTTGGTGAGGACAGATGATTTTTTAATTTATAATTTTAGTATACGGACACGGTACTAACAGCAACGGCTGTTGGGTAATAAAAGTAATCTGAGTAATCTAATTAATTTCAAAGAGGCCCTGACGTGTTTAAATTTGGGAGGTGCACCGAGAACACGCATCCGGCATTGCCTATACGGGTATACCACTGCTGTTCCAACTCAACTTATATAATTATGCACATCCATATTGGCTCCGTAACTCAAAAGATAAGGCATTCCTAAATTTTTATTTCGTTATTTTAAACAAGACCAGACGGCAGAACCTCTTTAACAAAATTGTGAACCTATAATATGAACAGTATCATTTACATGAGTCATCACACTTGTTCTTTCCTAGACATGTCTGCCCAATTATTTCAGGTCAATGATATGAAAGTCAAATTCAATAGAATACTCACTGGCTGTTTTCTACAGCATAGTCATTGAGGAACTGCATCAATTCGAAGAACGGCCATTTTACCTTCTGTTTAGCGCCATCACCACTCTTCCCTTTCTGTTCACGGCGCTTTCTTATATAGTAATCGCGCAGGTTTTTCCATTTCTCTTTCAGAGAATACCCTGGAAAAGAATATATTTCGGTTTAATTGTACACGTATTAGTACTGCATATGTTAATATTGTATTGAGTGTTTAAAATAACAAGAAAACAAATTCTGAAGTGACTCTGTAATTAACCCCCAATCCAATATTGTGCATATTACCACGCCACACTGGCGGCAGCTTCGCTACGTCAAAGGTGTACTGAGAGAAAATGTCAGGACGCCGCGAGAACTCCAAGGCCTCCGTAATCAATGTAGTCAAGATCATTGTATTTCACCTGAGACCTTGGAGACCTCGCTGCGCGCCCACTGCGTCACGGCCAGGGGTGGCGCCAGCTGGGGGGGAAGGGGACCATGCCCAGCGTCGGGGGCCTCCGCCCCCCCGTCGGTGAACTTCTAAAACTTCGTCGGGGAGCACCACCAGAAAAAATATAAGTCCCAAAAACGGCTAATACGTAAAAGGTGTAGGCCTACGAAAATACACGTGTCTATGGGTCGAGAAGCAAAAAGTCATAAAAAAGTAATCAAAATCTTGAATGGGCAATAGCCGGCAGCGGTCAGAGCGTCCGTGGGGGAGATTGGTCGGTCGTCGGGGAAATTGGTCGTATGTCGGGGGAAATCCGTGGCCCCCGCCGAGGAGCTCGCCCCCCCCCGTCGGGTAAATCCTGGTGCCACCCCTGGTCATGCACGGCTACGTCAATGGAGAGATCGCACGTCAGCGCTGTCCTCTCGGCGTTGCTACTACCCACCCAGTGCGTCAGCCCTGCATCCACGAAGTCAGCGGCTTCAAGTGCACTGCGTCAGAGCTACGTAAATTTGAAGTAGCTCACGTCACGCTGGCACGGTCTCTGGAGACTTCGCTATGCTCTAAAAAGTCAATGAGATCTTGTGGCGCCGAGGCTACTTCAATGAAGATTTCAAGGCGTCCTTGGAGTTTCCGAACGAGGACTCCATTGACGTAGCCCATGGGTCATGGTGACGCGAGTATAACAGCGCCAGCGGGGATGGGAACGTCTTTCGTCGTACAGTTTCCTACCCACACTCACCTCCATTGGGACTAAAACAAGCGACACCACTGCACAGATCAATTGTAGGTAAGTTTGCATGGATGAAATTTGATTTATCGGTGCACCACTGAAACGTCCAAATCTCTTGGCATGGTAGGATCCATACAACATGTGTTTCGGCGAAGGAATAATGTGCTCTCCCCCGGTCCCACCCCCCCCCCCGCATGGCACTATGCATGCAGTTCCCCCTGGCCTATATGGTCAAATTTTATATCGCAGTCGATAAAGTAGGCTATGCACTTATGCAGTCACACGCACGTTTGGTGTGGGACTGTGAACTCACGTACCCAGTAGCGGCGCCAGCGAGAGTCCGGACTCGGAAGAGGGATATTTAGGGGCCTACGCCCCGTCGGGGAAGAGTACGCCTCCTCGTCCGGGAATTACGCATTTTTTTGGGGGATCACTGACTAAAAAGACGACATAGGCATAGGCCTACATGTTATAAAACTGACAAAAACATTAATCAGGCCTCACATGGTTCCCCGGTACACTCCTACAGGAGGCGCCTAAAAACAAATAAATGTCATAGAAACGGGCATAGAAATCTTGGAGCAGCATAGGGCGTGGCCTATATTGGAAAATGATAGTCTATTAGGGCTGCCAGGGGTTAATGTATTTCGCCGGATAAAATCCCCCCCCCCTCCCCCCGAGAGATCCAGAGTTGATCTCCCTACAGTGGAACCCAAGGCGTTGCATACATGAACCTCACCTTTATCTTGGAGACCCATCTTCTCAGTGATGGCCTGCCATGCGTTGGCAACTTTAGTTGCATCGGCATGATCGGGGTCCGTCACGTCGAAACGCCTTAAATGTCAGGACAGAACGCCGGGCGCGCGTGCGTTTTACTCTCCGTCCTGTTGCTCTGTCTTCCTGAAATCGAAAAGTCGCTTTTGTGTAAACAGAGGAAACTTTTTTCCTCCTCTCTGAATTTGAAACATTATCCTATCAAAATGTCCATTTGGTGTCAAAAACTTTCACCAGGGCATAGCCTATTTAGTTTTTGGGCCCTTCCTGTGCAGGGCCTCTTGCCTTTCGATCCTCACCGGAGCTCCCAAAGGAACTTCATCGCATAATTTCAGTCATATGGTTCTCCACCGTGACATCACGTAACAAATGTTGAAAACATGTTGTGAACTTTTGGTGTAAAAGGAAAACTTGATTATCGCCCATAAGTGCCATGTTTAAAAATTGGAACTAATGATATAGCCCCAGGGGCCATTTCTGCCCCTCTCCCCGACCCATTTCCATGTGACTGGGACCCAACAGATTTATCACGCGATCCCCCCCCCCCCCCCCCCGTTCCATTGTCACCAGAAACGATAAATTAAAACCACAGCGCTTACATGGACTCGGGAGTCGATTTGCAGTGTATACTAGACACTTAACCAATGGAAACAAAATGGCGTCCACATTAAGTTGTCGCTACTCTCCCTATAAAGGTACTCTAGCCTCGAAAATACAGTGGCGCCGCCAGGATTTGATGATTGGGGGCCGCACCACAGATGACGTCGTAATGCCACCTTAGATAAACCCCAAAGTCTGCGTAAATTGTACCTTTTTATGCGTCTCTACGATTGTGTACAGTAGTATGGAAACCTTCCTTTGCCACTACATAGAGGTGCCGTCCGGGGTAGGGGTCTAAGGAGAGGGGGTGTCCCCCAACCCTTTGAGAAATTTTTGTTAATTTAAGGTTGCTTAGATGCAAAATGGTGTTATCTTTGGGATGTTTTGGGGAACTAATCATATGTGGCTGGGAAATATCCATAATTTAGTGAATTCTGGTTTTGGGTTAGGTGAAAGAGAGTGTTGTCTAAGAGAAGGGTATGTTGTCAACAAACCTCCTGAAGCCCCCCTTTTGGCTACTTTAATGTCTTCTATTCGGGGGAAGTTTTTACATAAAAAAGTGCGTGGAGTCCGCAGAAACATTCTTGGGCTATTACGAAAATTTTCCTTTGATTCACTGTGCATTATAAAAGGGTATCTAAGGCTGGCAGACACCCGGTTGTATAGAGACTCTTAGAAGCTCTGGATTTATTACATAAAATGGCTGAACTGACATGATGCTTATTACGCAACACCCAAATGGTTCTATAGAGTATGACGCCGAGCACTTTACAAGTATCGTATTTTTACTAAGTTTGAACGACAATCCAGATGAACAGCTTCCAGCAATGGGTAGGGACGGAAAGGACAGGTGCAGGGAGGTGATATTAGACCTCCCTGATAGATATAGCAAAAGGGGTTAAGGACTAGAGAGCGCGATTCAGAATGCTTTTTCGTCGTAAGTGTATTTACAATCACCATCTATACTGATAATGGCTGCTCGCGAAGCGCTCGGTAAAAATTTTTGAAAAATGTATGCGGCAAGTACGTACTTTCAACCTTTTACATCATGCTACAAATTAGATGGAAAGATCCCATAGGTCCCTAAAGAGGTTGGAGAAGTACTTCTGTTTTGCGGAAAGTATTGTGATCAGAATAGGCCTTTAAGCCCTTAGAACAGTTGAATCATTAAATTGACTGGCTTTACGTACAACTTATGCCAGCATGATGTAATGTTAAGATCATTTTTGTGTTCTGCTTAGTACGCATCCAGTCTCCTTTGAAACTAGTTATATTTTTCATTCTAATGCTCAAAATTTTGTTTATATGCTTCAGGGCTTCCTTTCGAAATGATAACAGGCTAGAATGAGGGGATCCCAAGCGAATTATTGCCAGTAGCTTTGTCAGTGGGGTCGCCAAGATGAGGGGACAGGAGGCACGGTCCCCAACCGTTGGCTGTTCCCCCAGTGTTACCCCCTCCCTCAAATGAGATTTTGGGTATTAAAAATTTACATGCACAAACACACCGTTTATATAATCGATATAATACGAACACCCACTGTCACTTTATTAGTCAATGGTACGACTAAAATTACACAAAGTGTTCCCAAGACTACAAATTTGTAGCGCGCTTCGCGCGTATCTATTTGTTGAACTATGTAAAGGACTGTCTTATTGGGAGATACAATCCACAGCTATCGTTTCAATGTCTACTTTCAACAGCTATTGGACTACTGCGGCCGTTAGTCATCTCCTTTCAATACAATTCCCACATTGATTATTTTTAGTCAGATTTTATGCTCGATAACTGTAAAAATTGCGATTTTCGTTGCCTTTTTCAATGTGTATCTAATAAATTTGAGGATAATTAAATATCGTTTCACTCTCACAGACTAATGTCCGTTTGTTTTTAAAGTACCGGTGCTATAAAATTTGCAAGGGTATAACACTGTTAGGAATAAATCTGTTGATTTATATATATTCTCTGGTAAAAAAGTTTGCAAACAATTTCTGTAAAACCAAAATACTAAAATGTTCTGTTTAATTTTACGATTTTTGTGTAAAATGTAAAGACTTCTCATATTAAAAGTAACAGAGGTTACATGTAAACCTAAAACAATTATGTGAAATTATGTAAAAGTTAAGATTCATTTCTTTAAGGTTCAAATTACGTCCAATAAGAACGTGACCAATCTCTCGGCCTGTTGACGTCCACATTTCTGGGCATGATTTTAGCCTAAAGGCCGAGAAGACAGTATTTTTGCAAAAGTCCCCTCGACTCTCTGGCGAAGAGCCAAGGGGAGAAACGAAACATTACTCCCGAAGGCCTAAAAGAGCAAAGTCCTCAAGGGACAACTTTGACTAAACTGACCAACCCGACAGTGGTCCCGTTCTAGACTGGCTGAATAGAATAGATCCCACCTTGGACTGTTGGAGCTCCGCCGTCGTGATCACGGATACACGGACCATGGTAGCTCCGTCTCTGTGCAGGGCCGTCTTAACGCATGGGCCCAGTGGGCCCAGGCCCAGGGCCCCGCGATGTCAGGGGCCCCGCAAACTGACCTCTGCGCAAAAAATCATATCTCCCCTTGCGTAAAAGATTTTTGTGTGGAAATACTTTTCAAAAGTCCAGCGTTGTTATTAGGGATGGAGAGCAACTGGAAGATTACTCTTCTATAATGTATTTTCGCTTTTAGATATATCACATATGTTATTCACATAAAAGTTCCAATTTCCATGCTTTATGCGCGACATGGGGGGGGGGGGGGTAAATGCAGGCATGTCTATGCTTGAGCGATGGTCAAGGATGTCAATTTTTCACGCAACTTTTTTCGAACACACTTGATTGAAGGGCCCCGCTCCAATGCCGGGCCCAGGGCCCGGTGATCTCTTAAGACGGCCCTGTCTCTGTGATCTCTAACACTTCTGTGCCAAGTTGGTAGAGACAGTTGCCCATCAGAACCGGCAGTTCTGTTTATTACGATAGTGATTATATAATGGGAATTTTATTTTGATTGGGACATTACCAAAATTCAGAAATAATGTAACCATTGTTTAAGAAATGAATATTACAAACAATACCAATATATCAGTTGTAAACATTTTCAAGCGAAGTAAATAATTAGTTATTCAGTTCCTGATAAAAACAAACACAAAAACATTAATGAGGTAGCAATAATTGAAAGAGAAACACATGTACCGAATAAACTCCGCCAACTTAGGCTTAATTTTCCATACGTCGTAAAGCGGTATATTTACAGGCGTTTTTACAGAACGGTGTGTTTTAAAGACTGAAAATGTGTGTTTTTTTAAAGAGGATGAGCCTTTATGTTTTTTAACTGATTTATTACGTTAAACATGTATGTTAGTTAAATAACAGTACACTTATGTAAAACAGAAAAAAAAAACACAAAAGTGCTGTAAAAATGTCTTTAAATTTACAGACATTTTTAACAGTGTAACTTTGCTCTCCTAAATCCTTGCCAAGGCGGGGCCAAGTACCACATGAGGCCCTGTTTCATAAAGTGTTAAAATCGATCTTAAGTTTGATCTATCATACAGGAGTGCTATTTAAATCAAACTTAAGTTTAAAGTTTAACGTTTGAGGACCAGGAAACCAGTTGGCTCATCGAGCACCCATGCATGTATATAGATCTATACCAGAGTGGATGGAACACCGACTTCTCTTTTCGACTAGTGCTCAGATATTCACGAGGCAGGTGTGCACTAATCGCTCCCAATCCTGCTCCAATAGTACCGCCATTTAAAGTCAACATCCGACGGACGTGAGTGTGCCCCCAGTCTTTGTCCACTTTGTCAAAGGCTGGGAGGGGTGGAAGTTCCTTGATCTACATCACTGCTAGACAGCTGAACTGAGGAAACCGACAACTTCCTGAAACGGACAACATCCTGGGTAGGATAACTTCCTGAAACGGACAATCAGATACCCAAAGAAAATTCACCAATTTAAACCCCCTCAAAATCACTGTGAAAAGCTATGCTGAACAAGTAAATTTTTAGTCCCCAGAAAATTTCAGTGGTTCCACGGGGATTCGATCCGGAGACCTCTAGTGTGCAAGGCAGTACCTTCAAACCACCGAGCCAAGATTGAGCGTAGGCTATAAATTTACCAAACACGGCTCAGGGATCATAAAGTGATGATACTTGCAAAAGGAGCGTAAGTATTTGCACGAAATCTTCATATACTTAATAGTTACCATAATTTTCTGCGTGCTTGGCGTGGGCACCATGGGGGGGGGGGGTGCTCTCAGCGTGTACTAGCTACTCTTTTTCACATATTGCTGAAGAAAATGCAGGAAATGTATTTGTCATAATTATAATTTTAAGGCACGAAAAACCCAAATGAACCACATTGAAGGGCTTCGTCTTACAAATTTTTCCCGCTAGCCCCTAATCCGAATCAGGAAGAGTCAATACCGTAGACACATCTTCGATGCTCTAATTTGCTTCCCCTAAGTGCCATACCTGGAAGGCAGTTGTCTCACCCATGAATTCCTATTGGGCAGCATGGGTGGAAGAATCGTTCTAAAGCCCAGTACTAACCTAAACACAATCCGTCGTCCCCACTCATCCCCCTCCGAGTCAAAATGGTCAAATTGTGATTTCTATGTTTGTGCTGCTTAGTGCACATCCAATGCTATTTGGAGATACAAAATTAAATGTTCCATTTTAATGGTTACGATTTGTAAATAGGCCTACCCCAGAGCCTCTGTTGCTTTTCCCCACTGACCCCTGCTGGAGTGTTGTACCTAGACCCCACGTACCAGGTGCCCTACGGAGGTGGGCCCCAGCTGGCCCAACATGTACAGGAGAGTGCTTCGCATCGCCATGACGGCCTCGAGCGATGATCAGCCCAGGCTTCATTTTGGTGTGCCCCTCCGGCGAAACGTTGCATCGCCCCCCCCCCTCCCGCAGTTTCCTGTATACAGTGCTCCACATATGGTACTTCCGTCGAAAAGTCTGGCGATGCCACTGGGCTTTATAGGTTCGGCATTCACTCAGTTTTGCAAACCATCCCGGCTGTATAAAGTCTTCAAATTGATGCATGCTCGTGCTTCTCACGTGCTTGGAAACGGACAGCGGCAAAGCCAGACAAAACATAATATAACAGGTAAGGCGCGGCCGAACGGAAAAAATATTAGATAGTCTTCCTCGCACTCAGCCCCCCAAGTTGGGGGGCTGAGTGCTGGAAAGACTATGTAAGAGGAGCGCCTCCATCAGTTGGCGCGGAGCGTACAAGGAAAGTTTTACTTTACAAATCCTCCAGATGGCAGGACAGGGCAGTTCCCGAGTGTTCTAAGCTGCATGTACCCAGCCTTGAAATATGGACCTCATGCCTGCAATTTCTCAATTAAGGAGGAAAAAATAATCTATGAAAATGGTAAGACATATCAGATGAGATGAGATGATACAAAAATCATTATGAATTATGCATCCTCTTTCATTTACTCTGCCGGCCTGCAATGCTCCCATATTCCCTTCTATATCTCTGTTACATTTGCCCAGCACCCCATCCATTCATGTCCATTACTAATTCTATAACCCCTAGGTTATACCACTTGTCCCCAATCCCAGTCCCTTGTGATACCGGTACCTCTCCTTAGCCTACCACCATCTACCTTCTAACTCTCTGTTACATTTCGTCCATACATGTCCACCACCCAAATCATATCCGAGGTCATAATGCGCCAACATCCCCCTCTGTGGTGCTTTTCACCCACCCCAGGCTACGCGTCCCATCCCACAAAGGAGGCTGACGCAATATATGCACAACTATAAAACAGAAAACAAATAAATTCATCAATTACTCTGCGTGAAAGTTGCCTCACTCGATCAATACTAAAGAACAGTCTGTCTGAATGCACTCATTTTAGGGAAAATGATAACACCATTCCAAAGTGTTTTTTTTTTCGGGATGGGGCCGTCTTTCCCTCCGAAAATTATTAGTATATTGTGCATTGGACCAAACAAGATTATGCACCTGAATTGTTCAGCACTCACTTCGAAATTCTTCCCACGGTCCCCACTTCTTTGAGCACTTGGCAAATATTGGGGGGCTAAGCCCCCTACTTTTTCATTGTGGCTGAACCCCCCAAGCCCACAGTTCCGCCGTCACTGTAACAGGTTAAAGGGCAAAGCAGGAAGGCCCGCCATAAAGATGCCAAGTCCAAACCCAGGGTTTACTAAAACAACCAGACCTACAAACCAGGGAGGTGATATTTCCCTGGACAAACCGAGCCCAGATAGCACACTATGTTGGACCAACGTTGGCAAATGGTCGGCAAATGTTGGCAAGCGTTGGCAATAAGTTGTGTTAGCACATAAATGTTAGACCAACACAAGGCCAACCTATGTTCAACAACTGTTGTGCACTCTAACATTTTACCAACGTTGGGCCAACATTTACCAAACAATTGTTGGGTTTCATTCATTGAAGCAACGTTAGGCCAACATTATCCATCCAACAATATGGGCTTTCTTCGGTCAAACAACATTGGGCCAACGTATACCAACCAACTGTTGGACCACATACATTGAACCAACGTTGGACTAACATTAGTCAGCCCAACTGTTAGGCCTTATTCGTTGAACCAACGTTGGACCAACGTGTACCAACCAAATGCTGGGCCTTACTCGTTAAACCAATGTGGGGCCAACATATACCAGCCAAGTGTTGGGCCACATTCCTTTAACCAACGTTGGGCGAACATTACTATCATACAGTAATAAAACAGTATTAAAGAATTTATGTATAGGCCTGTCAAAGCAGTAAATCGAGGTTCAAAATTCATCAGTGGCACTTATCTGTGATATTATCATGTTAAATATAAAAAATAAATAGTTAATGTGGCAATTTGAAAGAGTTAAATTATAAGTCATCCCTCGACTGATGTGCTGAATCTGGAGGACACTTAAAAGTCGGTCTACAACCTATGGTTGGCCCGATCCGAACACTGGATTTCGGTGATGGATTGCTAAAGGCTCACATTGGTTTCGATTGGCCAATGGTAAGCGGCCAAACATTGGCCCAACAATGAAAAAATACTGAGCTGGTCATTTTGGTATCAACCCAACCTATAATTGTTTTAATAGCAGCTATTTCTACATTTTACATTCACAGTGAATATTTTACAAAACGTCCACTAACAAAGTGGGAAGTTTTGCTGAGACAATTTGAGAAAAATGTTTAAAATGCTGCGAAATTCTAGTGGAGCACCAGGTTTATATACCTTTCGTCTGAATGGAGCATTCCGAATTGTTTAAATGAGATTTGTCTTTATCACTTAATGGTAGGTCTAATTAAAATAAATTGTGGCTGGCAATGGTATAAAAACCTCCTACCTTCACAAGCTGGTTCTTTTGCAAAAAAAAAAAAAAGGAAAAGTTATTCGCTGCATCTCTTTATCCGGCCCCCGTGATCACACCAGAGAGTTGTATAAGTCTCTTAATCTCTTGAAACCAGGGGCGGATCTAGGGTCTTTTCTGAGGGGGGGTCCAATATAAAAAGGGCACATTCATTTTTTTTAAATTTTGGTTCCCATAAACGTCAGCGATTACACAACTTACCGCATATTGACAAAGAAAAGACAAACCAAAAGACATGCAAAAACTGGAATCAAAACCTGGAATCTAAACGGTGAAATTGCAACGCGCGCGAAGCGCGCGAAAATGTTTTGGGTAAGCCTACACTTATAAGAATTTGCACTAATTTAAAGCTTATATAGAACAATTGAGCGGACAGTTGGGCCCTATCGGGCATAACTTTATTGTACTTCCCTCCTCGAGTCACTAGACGTACCGTACGACAGACACAAGTGAACGTTAACCAGGTTTAGCGAAATGAGATCCCATTCCCGACATTTACATAAATCCATGTATTCTACTTATTAACTTGAAAAGGTGGAAAGGGTTTGTACTATATTTAGCTATAAGTATAACTGAACTGAGGAAGAGTGGACAAAGCGTACCGAAAATTTTGGGTTTTATCCCAGAAATTACCCTTATGAAAGCCAAAATAAGTAAACTGACCATGGGTGGCGGCAGAATTTTTTCCAACAGGGGGCCGGACCATGTCAGCTACCCCAAGTTCCGACATTCCCTATTTCGAGGGTATGATGAGAAGGGCAAATGTGGGAGCCTCATTATCCCATGCAATTGCAGGCATATTTTGCATTATATCACTTAATACTTCATGATCCGAGTTGCCCACTGTTAGTGTTCTATGAATCTGGATCGTGAAATTGAAAAGCGCGCGAAGCGGGCGAAATTTTTTGATAGGCTTACACATAAAACATATGATGAAACGGAAATAGAACTGTAGGGTTTGTAGACCGTATCGGGTGTAACATACATTGTATCGAACCCACCTGGACTACACGATGAAATAGCCAAACGTTGCTCCGTAAGTCGCTCACCAACTGACTGTACCGCATGACACACACTAGAGAACACCACTAGGCTTTGCGATATGGGATGAAAGTTACGACCTTTACATAAACTATGTATTCTGCCCATATGTTATCTGATAAGGTGGACAGGAATTGTGCTATCCTGCTATGTGGAATGGAACTATTGAAAAACTAGAGTGACTCTACATCGCGCGTAGCGCGCCGAAAATTTTGGGTTCTTATTACAGAAATTATCCTCTTGAGAGCAAAAAACAGGTAAACCGTCGATTAGTTGTCGTCAGGGACTGCGTACTTTCGACTAAGACTCCCCTACGAAACTGTAAAACTTCTCCGATAGGGGGCCAGCCTTCCCCGACGGGGGGCATGAACCCATCCCCCACCTGGCGCTACCGCTATCTCGACTGGGGGAGGAGGTTAAAATACTGTATGTTGTGTTCCCTATATAGTTGCGTCGCGACTGTCAAGAACACTCTGTCAGAACAGATGACTGAAGTCAAATGTTTGCTTTTTTATTTGCTACAGCAGACCGGTCATCGGTCTAAAGACGTCAAAAAATTGAACCGACTGACACTGCGTTATTTGACCTGGTGGTGATTTTATATAGTAATTTTAAAATGAAACAAACACCGATTTGTCTATTGTGACTTCTGGTCAACTCTTGGCTGTGGACTTTACCTAAGACTGGCTTTTTATTCCCATCACTAGGGCAACACTATAAAAGGAGAGTAATTCCAGACTATAAATATCATAGGGAAACATATTTACCTACTCTCTCTTGTTCACGAGAGGATGGATACTAGAGGGTGGAGGGAAGGTTTCGTTGATGTAGCGTTTATGGAGTGTGAACAGATCATTATTTTGTAAGACCAAAAGACTAGCAGTGACCTTTTGGAATCAATATTGAAACCCAATAGTAATACGTTGCATATCGCTAGTGAGTATGACGTAATATCTGCCTGTTTTGTATTACTCTGAATGCCCAAGCACGCCACACGTGGTTCCAAGCGAAAAGTGATTAGAATGCCTGATTGTCACGCAGACATACCGTAGTCACATTCTCTGTAAAACGATTACACTGTTCGTGTTTCGGGGCGGCCAATATAGGTTACCGTAGTCAAATATATTGCCGAAAGTTTCTGCGATACATGGCTAGACTTTTACGAGTGGATTGATCGATCGATACTGGATGGGGGTAACCGAAATCTCCTCGGAATTGGACAACACTGTCATTACCTGTGAAACTGTCTCGTTTTTTTTTTTTTTTTTTTTTTTTTTTTTTGCTAGTGTGAAAAAAAAAACACTTTTTGAAAAGGGCACATTGGAAAATTTGAGGGGGGGTCCGGACGCCGGCGACCCCCCCCCTGGATCCGCCACTGGAAACTGTTCGATATGATCAACCTTAACATTGCTTCATTCACCCATCGTGCCATGCGCAGCCTTTTACCAAAATCATTTTCAGAATTCTTCACCAAAAATTCTTTAGTCCACAACTATTTTACTCGCCAGTCTCATCTCCTACATACTATTGGTACCCGTAAATCATCTTCACAGTTGACATTACGCTAAAGAGCTATGCATCTGTGAAATTCATTACCTAATACATTAATTACCACTCCAAGTATAAGTTCTTTTCGGAGAGGCTTCACCCAGCACTACATAGCATTGTGCTAATACTTAAGCAGTCTCCATCACCTTTTTATGTAACTTCTTGATTGACTTATCATACTGTTTGAATGCATTCATTACATGTGCGTTTTGTCACTACGCATTTTGTTTGTGGAAAGCCGTGTACTTTAGTGAGTGTGTGTGGGGGGGGGGGGGCACGGGTTGAAAGGGGGATGGGGTCTGTGAGGGAAAGTTCTGGTCCTATTATCTTAGTCTTTACCTTTGTTTTAGTTATTTGTTTTTACTGACCTTTATTTCTTTAATTCTGTGTTATTTTTGCTTTCTTTGTTTCTGACTCAGCTACGTCAGTTACCTTTGTTTTGTAGTTATGGGGAGTAAAACTCTCGACAAGCCCCTCGGGGTTTTTAGTTTTACTTCCATCTACTTCATTATGATACAGCTATAATTATTATATTATGTATCTGTACTTTTCAATGATGTAGAAAAACAAATAAAAGGAACAAAACGAAACGAATGGTGAATCCTTGCAGGAAATCATGTTTCTTACTTGTGCAATACAACATAAAGAAGGAAACATTGAAATATCATGAAGAAAATTGTATTATTAATCGTTAATACCAGCAATCAAGCCACAATGAATATATAATAGCTAAACCAATCATCTCATTTCATACATGAACTTTCAATGAAAATCCTACTACATTTAAAAGTGGCTAGTACTAGCAATGCTGGTAGCTTTTAAGACTTGTAGAAGGTAGCTTCTCTGACATATTTCTTTATGGATTCCCATAACGAGCAGTTATTTAAAGAGAATTTTTAGACAAAACGAGGCATAGTTTAGTTGGTGCAATATTGTGCGAACCATTCTTTGCACTGAGCACCCAACCATGGGCGTCAATCCTGGGGGACGGGGGGACAAGGCCCCCACATTTCGATGGGTGGGGGACACAATATCAAATGCCCCCCACATATTTGCGTAAAAGAGTAGTGTCGTGGCTCTGTTTGACTGGCTTTTTGAGTGACGTGAAGGTTTGTTTTTCTCGATGCAGATTCTGAATGCAGATTTCGTCAGGGAAATCTTATTTAATGATAAATTTTCGGTGCGTTTCGCGCGCATGTGTCACGGTTTGCACTCCTTCTTATGACCATCAAAAAGGTAATTGGAACTGTTCTGATCACAACACTTTTCGAAAACAGACATATATCTCTAAACATCTGAAGGGGCCTCGTATCAATATGGGATCATTCAATCAGTGGCGTACGCAGAGGGGACACCCCATTGGGCCATGCCTTCTAACTGATGCCTATTTTTTAGTTCCTTAAAATACGTACATTTTTTAGCACAAATTTTACTTCAAAAGGTAGGATATTTGGCACCAGATTGCATGAAAGGACACCTAATTTTTCAAAAGTTTTCAAAGGGGAGGGGGGACACCCCTCCCACCCCTCCCCCAGGCCGGCGTTCACACAACATACTGCATTCCCTCCCCCCCCCCCCATCCTTGAGAGAAATCCTGGGTACGCTACTGCATTCAGTCTAATATGTAGCATGATATGAAAGGTTGAAAGTACGTTGCTGCCGTTAAACATTTTTCAAAATTTTTTACTAAGCGCTTCGCCGAAGACATTATCGGTATAGATGGTATAGATTTGTGATTGTTAATACACTTACGACTAAAAAGCATTCTGAAAACGCCCTTGCTAGTCCTTCACCCCTTTGCTATACTACGATCAGCTCCAAAAATATTCCAAAGATAGCACCATTTTGCATCTAAGCAACCTTACATTAACAAAAAGTTCTCAAAGGGGAGGGCTACGCCCCCTCCCCTTAGACCCCTTTCCCAGGATGACACCTTTATATATAGTGACAAAGGAAGGATCCACAATGCTGTATACAAACGCAGGGTGCATAAACAAAGTGCTCTTTACACGCCTCCACTCAGTTGGAAAAAACATCCAGCCAGTCGGAATTTGGGACCTTCACACCCCCAAACATATCACCCAAGTAACGGGCCTGGTCGGCGATGTCCATGATCTCCGACAATGATCCACGCTGCAAAGCGTGAGCTAGTTTGGGACATGATGAAAATAACATCTTGAAGTAATTCCGTGGACTCCGAGTATTTCACCTGGCAGATCATCTATGATGGTCATGTTAACTTTGAAATGATAATTCTTTTTAGAATAGGACAGGGGCGTCCGGAGGGGGCAAGGGGGAACTTGCCCACCCTGGAAAATCAAAAACTTGAAAACACGAAGAAAAATAAAGAAAAAAACGAAGAAAATATAATATAAACATTTCTTAACAGTTCAATCAGTGTGAATTTCTACTCTCAAAACAGGAATTAAATAAAAATATCATCACTCGGGCCCCATCAGCCCCCCCCCCCCGAGCATATTTTGGTATTTTTTAAAGTTTATATTTACGATAATGCTTATGTTTCCCCTTTTATATGCAGTGAAAAAGGCCTTGGAAGTGCCATTTCCAGCGATCTGGGAAACATTTTGGACCAAAATTTTCTTGCGCTCCGCGCCAACCCATGGTGACACGGAACGCTGAGAGTCTGTCTATGTGCTTCACACCCCCCCCCCCCCTTGACAAATTCCTGGCTACGCCTTTGTCAACACTGTGTGAAAAGTACTATCTAAACTCTTTACTGGAAGTAAAATATTTCCCATGGAAAAAGTTGGGCCCCTAAAAAATTTTGCCCCGCCCCCCCCCCCCCCCCGTTGAATTTTTTTCTGCGGACGCTCATGAATATCACCTCCCTGCTGTAGAGATTTTGCCACAGTCATGGAAGAAAATCCAAACAAAACCTAAGATCTGGCTAGGAACACAACGTGAACCTCACACAATAAATAAACCAAAAAGGATAAAAAATCTCCCATCCGTCAATTTTATGGTTTTTACCATCTTATTTCTCAACTCACATAATTTTGATTACGTAATCAAGTGTGAGTGGGGTCAGCCTCGGTCACCTGATCCAAACATACGTTGCAATGTACATGGCAGCACCTTCACATCATTGTACTGTAGGCAGTACAGTGCATGCAGCATGCATGTTACACGGGATTCCTAATGACGTGCACAATTCTACGTATGGACCGATGTAGCAAAAGGGAAAAGCTTGCTGTCAACAAACTAGGCAATTTTTATTCAAAATGAGAGAAGGTTGAGACAAAGTTTTCTTTTAGCTATCTATTCGTCACGGAATTACAACCAGAATGTCGTATCCTCACCATATGGACTCGGACGATTCGTTCGATTATTTGTTCAAAATTGTTTTGATCGGAGATGCAGGAGTCGGGAAGACGTGTGTCGTTCAACGTTTCAAGTCAGGAACTTTCTTAGAAAAGCAACATAGTACTATTGGTGTAGATTTTACCATGAAAACACTTACAATAGATGGCAAAAAAGTCAAGGTATGCACCGAATGACAAAGACATTAAATGAACTATTGTAACGCATAGTAACCCGATCTTAAACGAAGAGGTAACGTTTAAGCCTAAATGTTACTGAACTGTTTAATGCAAAGTTAGTGTTTGGCTTATGAAGGCCTAGGCTACAGTATGTCTTATGGTTTGTGGCTGCTAAATTGTAATTTGCGGTTACCATAATCCACCACAATTGGTCAAAGTACTAGTTGGCCAAAAACTGAGTGACTTTTTCATTATATAGGCCTAGGCCCGGTTTAGCCCCAACAGTAGCCTGCTGATGGCATTTAACTAGAAGAATGTGGGCACAATTGGAGAATACCCAGCAAGACTGAAGTTCCATTTGTTCAAGGGATAGGGTAAATGTTAGGGTGCAGTGCAGTCACTTTGTATCCCCATAGGCCTAGGCCTAGAACTGTTCCTCAATTCTTACAGTGAATCCCTGAATCGTGTATGCTTCTGACTGAATATCCATGTACCCTTTAATGATAAGTCAAAGGATTGTAATGCCAGGCACACAGATGAATCAAATGTTCTCAAATAATATATAATATTTTTGACTGTGTATTCCCATATAACCTCAGTCAGAATGAAACATGAGCACAGACTGTGTATCATTGTAGCCTTTTAACAGACAAGTTACCTAGAGGGGTTATATACTCTGTGGCAAGCCATTTGCTAGTGATGTGTCACCATCTTTGAGAGGGAAGATCACACTGAAGATGGCCAATGTATACAGGATGGTTTCTGAGACTGCCAAAAAATTGCCAAGCATAGCTTCCACATTGGTTCAGAATGGACATGAATTCAAAATCCACCAATATTACGAACCATACAAGCTTTGCTGAAATAGACATAATATCATAAGGCCAAGTTAAAAAAATAAAACAGTTGATTGTCTGGACTTTCTAAAAAACTGGAGCATGTGGGGTGTTTTTATTTTTTATTTTTAATTCAAAATGGCCTCCTGTTTCTGTGAAAAGGCACTGTTGTAGCTCTGTACGTAATGCACAGAGACAATAAACCCATCCCACATACACAATATAATGATCACTTGGAGACAATAAAGATGATTTTATGTCCTTCAATTTACAGAACCTGATATTATTTCGTAAGGTAACTTCTCATTTTCAAATTTCCTATAAAAAATATAAAACTGCAAGATATAATTCTCAGAAATAAAAAATAAAAACAATTGATGCGGCTGCAAAAATGTTTTGGGCGGGGACGATCAACTGGTTTTTTTTTTTTTACTTGGCCTAACATAAATAGTTTGCACAGGGAGGATTCATGTGGACAACTCCTGAACCAGGACCACTGGTCAGGGTTTGTTACCTTCAAATTTAAAGGGTCCAAAATGTTGATACTGCACCTTTAAGATTCCCCAACAGTGTGTCTTTAGGTTCCAAAGGCAATTTTAAAGGGTCCAACCCAATTTTCAGATTACACTTAACAAATGCATAATACACAAAGTAAACAATGCACCCAAACAGTACCTGTCTACAATGGAAAAATAACAGTGGAAATCAAGAAATATATTGGGTGCTCTATCACTCATTGCACACACTATGAACATGTCAGAGCTTGGCGGAATTCCAGTTGCTCTAATAATGGCATGTTGTACTGGGGTTTTTCTAAGGAGATTGAGAATTGCGATAGTTTTGTACTGATATTTTTCTTTTCTGGCTTGGATTGTCGCAATGCTGAGGAAGGGAGTGAGAGGCACTAAGAGTGGAGATCCTTGCGTGTCCGAGATTTATTCACGCATCCAGCTGTGAAGGAATGGGGTACATGACGCACAGATGCGCCGCAAATTCGCAACCCTGAGGACCACCCCCTCGGGTGCCAGTGTGAGGTGGGGCATTCACCCATACAATAAGCAAGGCTCTCAATTTTCTGAATTCTGGCTAAGGCCCCTGATCTGAAGCCATGCATTCTCAATAACAGAGCTCCAGATGTGATACTGGACATATTCTGCAATTACTCCAGGAAGCATACAGTGTTGAAGCCTGCATTTGGTTGCCGATTGTTAGACCCATTTCAAACTTGATTTGGGCCTAGGCCTTACATACCCTGCAATAACAGCTTGAAACTCATTGACTTTGGTGCCCAAGTGTTGAACGTCAGCCCATGTACTGAATCAAGTCTCATGCTTAATGCAATATTTATAAACTGCAAAAAGGTAGGCCTCTGAACATTGCACTGTAGGCCAGGCTCACTAGTGTCGATGTGTCCTCTTGAATAAAATACTGCATTAGTGAAAAGCAGATAATTGGCCTATCAGCAAGCCTGTAACTATTTAGCCATGTGCAAAAATTGTGATGTGGAATGTTGCACAGGATCTTTTTTTCTTTTGTTAGTTATGTAGCAGCTTGTCTCTATGTAGTTTGGTGTTCAGTGTGGACATTTTCAAACTAGAAAGTAGCTGCTTCCAAAATAAATCCTCCAGGGTATGCTAACATTTAATAGTGTCCTTGGAAAGAAGGTTGTAAAGCAGCAAAGGATAATGTAATACATGTATACTCTGTCTGTCTGAGGTATGTATCAGTGCTGGTACCAGATCTCAGAATTTAGGGGGAATATTGCTACCCCCATCCAAAATATTTTGGATGGGATGTTTGGTTCACAGTTGCATCCTAAAACGCCAGCTGTTTCCCAACTGATTTCCCCAACAGGTGAAGGATTTCTTGCAGGCGATTTTAAAAGTTGCAGTATTGTTGAGAAAAGTGGAGGAATTATGTAATCCCTCTGCCTAATGCAAACAATGGTACATGTGCAAATTTGCGCAAATTATTCCGCTTGTGAAGTTAGAACTTATGTGATTGTTGAGAGGAGTGTGGAATCATGCGATGGTGCTGTCTAAGTGTGAACCTGTTCAGATGGGTAGCACTGGAGTGTTGCCAGCATTCCAGAGAATCTGGAAGAAGAAAAGGGGAAGGAGAGGGATTTGATTGTCCCTTGAAATGGAAGAAATAAAGAGGGCTGACCAATGAATTACACTAACACAACTATTTCCAGGAATGGTGTGCTGTAAATCCAGGGCCAGTTCTAGGAATTTTCCATCTCCAGTGTATCTGACTTAACGACCTTTTTAAGTACTGTACAACACTGTAGTAGTACAGCATTGTTATAGGCCATAGTGGTCTCTGTATGCAACCAGACAGCATTTTGTGCCTGAAATTTGAAAGACCATCACCAAAGAGAAAGAATTGTCTTCCATCTTGGTGTGATGGCAAAGATATAGAGCTTTATTTGGCTTGCATACAGTAATAAACTTCCAGTCTGAAGTGGGATAAATTTGTTCAGTATTGTTCCCTCAAGTTCCTTGGAATGATTGTGAAGAACAGATACTTGCAATAAAATGTACAGTACAGGCTTAAAGGGCCACTTAATTTGAAACAGTTTATTATGCAAATTTGTGATATCCTTCTGTGCAACTCACATCTCCTGCTTTTGTTTTCTTTTGAAGAGCCTATGAAGTGACAAATTACAGCCATTTGGTGTCATTCGCTGACCATATCTATCACTAAAAATAGCCCTTATGTTCAAAAATACCACCCCATGAAAGAGAAATGCTAAAACGAAATGGTACCCCTTCCAACACAACAGCTCAAAAAATGAAAGTACATTGACCCAAGAATGACGTCAGCTCCGGAACTCAACTTCGCAGTGTGTGTAAGTAATGCGCTTTGAACATACCTTGTACTGTTGATATTACGGAATCTTGCACAATGTATCAGAAACTCCTTTAAAGATGATACATAGCCTACTGCTCTTGCAAAGAAAATGATTGATATAATCATCAGTTATATCTCTACGAAACCTTCGTTTTCCTCAGTGAGGAAAGGGAGTTTTCAACAGATTGAGTTCTGACTTCCCGATCTTCATGAGTGAACTGGTTTGGTACAAGCAGAGAGTTGCCAGCAGAGAGTTGCCACGGACTCTCTGGTATACAAGCAAATGGAAGTTCCCTGGTACAAGGTTATACAAACAGAAAAATACCACCCGGGATATGTAATTGCATCCATTTCTCCCCCAGTGTTATGTAACTTATTATTATTATTGAGGCGGGAAGTAGTGCTTCGTTCACTAGTGTATGTATGAGGGTTCATCAATACACAGGCCCATATACAACTGTACTATTCTGCATAGTGGCAAACAACTTCGGTTATACCAGGTAGTTGCTAGAGTTCCCTGGCTATACCATGGAAGTACCATGGAAGTACTACTACCAACGCATTACGTGTCAGTATCATATTGAAATTTGAACCAATGTCCTCCACTACAATCTAACTTCGTACAAAACACGAAAATGGGGTCAAAAAAATTATTAAAACAGAGGCAATCATAGTGTGAAGGGAGACCTGAAATTTTGGTTGTCTAAGGAAGTATTCGGTATTTTTCCCAGAAGTTGACATTAAGTTACTATTTGAGCTTCAAGCTTTTCAAAGTCTAGTACGAGATCCATTGTTCGATTTTCAAACTAACTTACGTTTGTGACAACTTGGAAAGAAAGCCTTTCAAAGGAATATTGGGATTTACAGCCTATAAATCAGCCATACCCAACAATCTGATTTAAATGTGAGTTAAATAATTTCTTTTTCTTTGCAAAGGGTCGTTGTCTAGTTGAAGATCAGCTAAGTAGTCTGCAAATGGCAAACTGATGGGCTTAAATATAACTTAGAAATATGGACGAAGAAGAGAGAAAATGGCTTCCGTTTGATGCCTTAACTTGTGCTTCTATGGTTACAAGCATTTCAGAGTTATAAAATCCCATTTCAATACCAATTCTTGAAAAACTGGAGGCAGTCAGATGCCATTGTGAATGGGACAGCAAAATTCAGTGTATGTCTTTATGTATACGGTCTGCATGTAAGCTCGAGCGATTAGTGACGATCATCCCCTTTTGGGTAGCAAGAATTTCAAATTTTTGTTGTATATTTTTGCTTGATATTGGCACATTCTTCAGATACATTTTTATGAAATTATACTGCCAGTACTGGACTCAGGCTACACAATCTGTGAGCAAAACATTAAAAGAAGTATGGACTCTTTCTGAACTACTCATTCGCCCTCCCCACTGGCTGCAAGTTCTTCCTTACACTGCCAAACTTTTTCTTGTTCTTAGGCCAGGGACTTGAGATAGTTGGGCTAAATGCTACAGACTGGCTCTTCATGTGGCCCTGTGCTATCATTCTTGTATTGTTTTAGTGGGCAAAGATGCATACAAATTATGGCAAGTTTCTGTAGATAATCGATATTGACGTGATATGAACATTGCAGGGTAAGTGCTTTGTACATACACACACTGTGAAGTTGAGTTCCCGAGCTGATGTCATTCTTGGGTCAATGTACTTTCACTTTTTGAGCTATTGTGTTAGATGGAGTACCATTTCATTTTAGCATTTCTCTTTCATGGGGCTGTATTTTTCAACATAAGGGCTATTCTTGGTGATAGATGTGGTCAGAGAATGTCACCAAATGGTTGTAATTAGTCACTTCATAGACTCTTCAAACTATTTTTTAGGCTTTGCAAAAATCACTTTGTTATTGCAGAGCAGATTGTGAGGAGAGGGTTTCTATTGCTATATCTCTCTTTTTGCAAAAGGACTTACTGTTTTAAAATCGAAAGTGAAAAATATCTAGACATACTGTACTTTTAGCTGGAGAGTCTGATCATTTGGAACCATTTGTTAGCTTCCTGTTTTAGGATTTTCATTTTTTTTTTGTGCTGTGAGTTTCTCTTTTGTGTTGTTTCATTGTTGTGTATGGAGACCACAGTGGAAGAAAGTTACCTGCTAACTAGACTTCTCATTGTCATCCTTACACCTGCAGTAGTATTCTGTTTGTATGTTTTATAGCACAGTGGTATAAATCAAATTAAATAGCAATTACAAAGATTGGAACAAGGTGCAGTGGCCTTAGACCCCCCTCCCCCCACCCACCTCCCCAAACCCCATTACAAATCGTTGCACAATCTACCATTTTAATTGAGTGAATTATTTGCTTATACACTTTATATCTCTGCACACAAATGCCCTATGGGGATGACAGTGAGACCCAATTTGATTCTGTTTTCACATTATTTTAACATATATTTTTGAAATTTTAGACTTTGGGTATGGAGTGACAGTTTCCCAAATTTTCTCAAACCCAGGTGTTTTGCTATGATTGAGTGGTCTGTGGTCTTACTTGTTTTTTAAATGTTTTTCAAATAGCTTCAAGTCTGGGACACTGCCGGCCAGGAGAGGTTCAGGACCATTACACAGAGTTACTACAGAAGTGCAAATGGGGTCATCATAGCATATGACATCACCAAGAAAGACACCTTTTCAAATGTTCCGAGATGGATAGACGATGTACAAAAATATGCTGGTGATAATGTTGTACAAATTCTTATAGGTAAAGCATTAACATTATTTCAGCAGTTCATATGAAAATAGTGTGCAGAAGGGATGTCTAAAATTTTACTTCTTGCTTTATCAAACTTTCTTCATGGGCATACCCTGACGTCCGCAGAAAAATTACTTACCTGTGAAATAAACACTGCATTGTTACTATTATATTGTAACTTTGTATACACATCTTTTAAATCAGATAAGATTTGTATTGTTCTATTGTTAGGGTAAGATTGTTAAGTCAAGTACAGTAGGTTGTACTGCTTTGTCTAAGAATGAAATAAATATCAGCTATTGGTTTTGCTGATCACATACAGTCTGTATGTCCAACAGAATGAGGCAAGGATGTTTTACATAGCCCATTCCTCCCTCCCTGGAGAAGATCCCATGTGTACCCCTGGTTAAAAAATCTCTGGGTGAGATAAATCAGCAGATCACATGCCTTCATAATTGATGTGGTCACCATGGTGTGATCACCAACCCAAGTTATGGTTTAGGTCAGGGGTCGGCAAGCTAGGGGTCGCGACCCTTTCGAGGGTAGCGAAAATATTTTGGAGGGTCGCAAAAAGGATTCCGGAGCGAAAAATAATTGCCAAATTTCTCATTAAAAATAAGCAATGGAGGTGATTCTAATCTAAGAACCAGTGCTCAGCTTTATTAACACTTAACACTGCATAACCAAGTCAAATCAAATTCCTCTCACTGACCCGTCAATCTGAGGGCCACCAAGATTCCGGAGTAAAAAGTTGGGGCCACCAAGCAAAAAAGTTTGGAGACCCCTGGTTTAGGTGTATGCTTGGTGTTAGTTGTATGTGAATTTTGAAATTTTTCATAACTAGTTATGAATTTTGTGTAAGGCTGTGAACAAAATGAAAATCAGAATGTAATGCCTTCTGGCCAGTGTACTGAAATTTTTCTTGTAAAGTATGGTTGGATCTAATTTGGGCACAAGGGTAACATACACTGTATGTAGAATAAATGAAAATTGAAACCACCTCGTTCAAGTTAGTTACAGTATGGTACAGTGCTAAGCATCTAAAATTAAGGAACAACCTTGTTAAGGCCTAACAGTGGCCACTTTCTGTCAGGTGGCTTGCCATTTTAAGTTATACAATATGTGGGAATTTCCCCATTCACTCCATGAAAGGAAAGTGGTCTCCACATTAATGTCATATTTATAAAACTTGTTAAAATGGTCAGAGATTTTGGGGGCAGTTTTTGCCAAGCATTGTTCACGGGTAGCTTTGCTAGATGTGAGCCACAGTAATGTACAGTAGTGTTTCTCAAATGGAGGCTATTTGACCTGCAGGGGTCAGTGAAGTCACTGGAGACCCAAGAGGTAGGCAAGGGGCCAGTGATATGTGAAATATCTGAAGACCGAATGATGTGATATTTAGATACAACAAACAGAGCATGGAAAGTGTCATTTCTACCATTGCCAAAGATATTTTATACAGTATTGCAATAAATGTCGTTGTATGCTGGGCATCAAACAATTGTGGTTCCTTACTTTGATAGAGTCACAAAAAGTCCGGCCACCTGATATTTGGGATTGGTGAAATCTTCCAAGGGCCCACATGGGTTCAGTGGTCATGAAATGGTTGAGAAATGGTTGTAGACAGATATTATGATAACTGGAATTCCTTGAGGTGGAATTCTGAATCATCTTTCCCGAGGATGGGTGAATGCAATTGCCTTTTATAGTCAATCACAAAACCGCAGACCTGTTTTTGTTCTCATCTTCTTTGAAGGAAATAAAAAAGATCTTGAAAATATTCGAGAAGTTGACTTTTCTGAAGCACAGGCCTTAGCAGCTCACCATGATATGATGGAGTGCCTAGAGACATCGGCAAAAGATTCCACAAACATAGAACAAGTTTTTTGGCGACTTGGAACAGAGCTCAAAAGAAGACAAACAGGAGGGCCACTTTTAGAAAATGGGACTTCTGGTAACATCAGTTTTAATTCAAAGAGAGTGGATGGCTGGGGGTGCTGCTCTTCCTCGTAAGCCATATAAGTGCTTTAGAGGTATCCATAGCTTACCAGATGCCATGTGCTGATGTGCAGGCAATATAATATATCATATACCATATTTACATACCACCATCAATATTGTAGGTCTAATATTATACTGTAGTCCAGAGGCATGGTATGAGGTGCTGGCAGTATTTTTTTGGTGTGGAAGGTAAGCTAATATATAATTAAGAGGTGAAACTGTAGGAATTCAGCTTCTTGCCAAACAAAAATTTTAACAAGAAGTAGATGGTTGGAGGTTATATGAAGTCAAAGTTGAGGAACTGTTTTGTATTTTCCCCATATCAGGGAAAGTGCTTACTCCATTTGCAAAGTGGAATATGAACAAGAATGTTCATTTGGCTTAGGATACTACCCTTTTCCATTGGCAGTTCAGATGGCATAAATTATGACATACTGACTTCAGAAGGGTTATCTTTACCTGAATTGACTGCAAAAGGGTGACCTGAATAATTTCTTCGACATTGTTGTTCTTGTCAGCTTTAACTGACAATTTATGATCTCGAAGCTGATGAAGGGGTTATTTTTTCTTGTGCTTTGACTTGCATAGTGGGAGCTGAGCTCCTTTTGTTCTGAAATTGTGAATTTCTACTTAAGCCGAAATGGTCAACAAGGTGTTATGTGTAGGTTTTCGTTTACAGCCATTACTCATTAAACCGACTGAGTGGTATGTCCATTTGTGCGGGACCACTTGACATTCCCTCTCTTGCTCTATTCGGACTCAGATTGGGAAACAGACTTTTTAAATGCCCTTGAGTAGGCATTTATTGTCAGGATTAGAAACCTACAACTCACTGATTACTACAAACTTGCAATTGTTTACTACATTTTTCTAAAAGAATATTATTTTTTCGTAGGCTTTAGGATCATATCTGTGTTCAGAATCTCCATCAAGAAAGTGTGGAATGATTTGTGTAACTTGTCACTGTTTCCACTATTGACTTGCACACATTATGTAAGGTAAGTTGAATTTTCACCTAGACACAAATCTAAAATAAAGTAAATCAAGTCAGTGATGTTTAAATTAAATATCCGTTGATGTAAATCATGTGATTGAAACATTATGGAAGTAAACAGTATGTTTGTGTTGGTCTTCAAATTAAAAATATAAGTCAAACATGTTTTGTGATATTCTTGATGTGAAGTATAAGCACTACTTTGTTGAATTGCATCTTCCTGGCTTTGCAATATCATCCTAATACATACAGTAGTTATTGTACTGGTGCCTTGTTCACAATGAAGTGTTTCAGTTTTTTGTTCTAGAAATACAGCACTTGCTGTGACAAATAGTTTTCAACACACTTTTTTGTAACAATGATTTGGTTTTAATCTCAGTAGCAGGGTATAGGATGGCCATGCTCAGATTAAAGCAGGGTTAGGAAAGAAAATAAATGCAAACTTGGATATGAAACCACAGGGCTCGAAATAAGTAATGCAAAAGGACACAGCCAAAATGAGCAAATTGTCTGTCGGTCTATGTTATTTCGTAGGATATTGACTGAGGGGCACCATCAGTAAGCATCGCTAGGATGAAAATTTTAGGGGGCCTAGGTATCAAATGGGGGGTCAGGGCATCGATTGCTGTCCTTAATTCTTACACATTTTATTAGGACACGCACAATTTGGGGGGACTGGCAAACATCGCCCCCCCCCCACCCACCCGTAGCTGCACGCCTGAGTGTTGGTTCATATTTGTGAAAAATTGGAGTTGACAGTGAAAGTGCCAGTACTGTATAATGATTTGAGGTGGCAGACAAGTAGAGAAGTCTCCATATGTCCCCACAAATGGCTCAAGAGAATTGATTATCAGTAATTGCTAATCTGTGTTCCAGTTGATTAAAAGTTAGTTCATCTTGATTATTAGTAACCTAAATCAACAGTTAAAGAATTAAAACATAAACCTGGAGGCAGTGCACGAAAAAATATGGATTCACAACTTTTGTGGACCTAAATGAAAAAAGAATTAAATTGAAAATGGGGTTTCTTGCATTACAATTGGTGATGCAGACATGATTATTTTGTCCTTTTGCTGCACACTCCACACTTTGAAACCTGACTGCATTTTTCCATGACTGTATACCTCATGGTAGGTGGTGAAAATTGTCGACCAAATGTTAAATATGAGGAATACTTTTTTGAGACTTAAGAATGAGTACCAGTGAACAAAGGTCATCATTAACCGGTTGGATTTATTGAATATTACAGCTCTTTTTATGCCAGAGTAGTTAAAATTATGATGTTTGTTGCCTTTTTCTCTTGTGACAGTACTTGAAACTACAAACGTGGTATACATTATTAGTCTCATTATCAAGGTGCCAGTTAAAACCACATTTGGGCTTGTGGTCCTATAGATTTTGGCAGAACTGAGTGCCATATTTCCATAACCAGGAGCTTTTTTTTTTACAATTGTTGACATTGCAAATTGCACATAATGTTAGGCATGAAAATGCAACATGAAGACTACATGAATACCCTGGTATGACAAGTTACTAAGTGTACAGAAATGTGAAATGAGTTCATGAACCGAAGTCAGTGTGCATGAATTAAGGAAGTTTTAAGAGCATAAATCAAGTAACAGGCTCACTCCCTAATCAAAATACTAACCAACAGTATGTATTAAGTTTAATAAGTTGAGGGATATTACTAGGCACTTTGTAAGAAAATCGGAATCACTGTGTCATACATTGTTGAAACAAAGTAGGTGCTAAATCTTGGAGACATTGGGGTAAAACTTGCCTGGTGCCTACTTACTGTAAGGCTCTTGTATCAGCAAAGATATGCTTAGCACTAATTAAAATATCGTAAATTCTACTTAACTCTGTATTTTAATCTGGCACATGTAAAACCTAAATGTATTTCCTTTCACAGTATATAATCAATGTGCCTGGTACTTTTTGGTGCTGGGCCCAGAACTCAGAAAATCATGGGGACATCCTTGTATTAGTTCATGAGAGCATAGTCATTCATACATGTGGCATTTACACATATTCTTCTTGTCACACTTCCTTGCCCCAGCTGTTTCTTACTTTCATTAACTTTGCCTTCAGATTCACTGTCTGTATGAGAAAAAAAGCATTCTGTCTTAAGATATTTAGTCAAAGTAAACTAAAACCATCTGTTTTGTGCTGAATACTCCTTCAGTATGGTGATAACAATAACACTTGGTATTTATATGGTGCCTAATCTTCAAGTTATCAAAGCACTTTATAATGTTACCACATATGGTCAGTCCCAGTGACAAACTGCTGCAGTTGTACGTTGTACTTAGCGAGGTCAGTTACCTGTTAGCTCACAGTTACCCAGTAAAACAAAGACATAGAAGGGGGGGGGGGGTTGGCAAGATGGGAGGCTGCAGCCCCTGGAGTTCTTGTATGCCAAGGTTTGGTAACAATTTGGCAAATTTCTGGGGAAATACAGGTGTTTCTCAGCTTCCTCTCCCTTCTCCCCCAAATATCCTGTATGTCAGTATGCATTTAATGTATTGATTGACTTAGGTAGTTGGTGAAGCATCTTGCCCACAAACACAAGGTAGTAAGCTTTGCCGGCATCAAACCAGGCTAACCAGGAATCTGTGCATAGCAGACTTGTCTTACATGTAATGGCCAATAGTCTACAAGGCTGGTCGAAGTATTTTAAAAGACTCTTTGGGAATCCTGATAAAGACCTGCATTTATATTTCATAATAGAATAACGATGATGATGAGCATTTTAGAAACTTTGAATGAGTGGCTTCTTTATAAATTTATTGTGGATCATTATGCTTAATTTTATCAGCACAGCATTACACAAAGGCCTGATTTTGGATTTTTCTTCCACAGTGTGTATATTTAGCAATATTGTATCTAGTTGCATTGTAATGGAAGAGAGCTGAAAATTTTATTTTTCCAGATACTGCTAATGTAAATTGAAGATGGTAATTTTTTGCAAAATGTGAGAACAGTTACTACCAGTTTTAGCCAAAAATTATTGGTTCATGTAATTATTGAAACTAATACAGTATTGATATGAAGTCTTTTCATTGTTACTAAAGATCAGACACTGTTTGTTGTGATTGTGTAACATTTGTCTAAGAAAACTATGTGTTACTTCATTATGAAGCATATTGTTTACTCTGTTGTTATGTTTCACATATAATTATTGGTTTCGATGATAAGAGAAACCAATGCATTCGTGATGGCGTATGTGTGTATGTATGTGTGTATGTGCGTGTGTGTGTATGTGTGTGTGTGTGTGTATGTGTGTATGTGTGTGTGTATGTGTGTTTGTGACACTGCTCGTTAACACGATATCTCAAGAAGGGAAACTCTGACAGTTCTCAAACTTGGTACATAGATGCCCCATATTGAGAGGAAGAACCCTATTGTTTTTGGTGGAGGTCAAAGGTCATCTGGGGTCACCGGGGGTCAAACTCCGAAAACCTTGTTAACACGATATCTCAAGATAGGAAGCTTGGATAAATTTCATACTTGGTACATAGATGCCCCATATTGAGAGGAAGAACCCTATTGTTTTTGGTGGAGGTCAAAGGTCATCTGGGGTCACCGGGGGTCAAACTCCGAAAACCTTGTTAACACGATATCTCAAGATAGGAAGCTTGGATAAATTTCATACTTAGTATGTAGATGCATTATGGTAAGAGGAAGAACCCTATTGTTTTTGGTGGAGGTCAAAGGTCATCTGGGGTCACCGGGGGTCAAACTCCGAAAACCTTGTTAACGCGATATCTCAAGGTAGGAAGCTTGGATAAATTTCATACTTAGTATGTAGATGCATTATGGTAAGAGGAAGAACCCTGTTGTTTTTGGTGGAGGTCAAAGGTCATCTGGGGTCACCGGGGGTCAAACTCCGAAAACCTTGTTAACGCGATATCTCAAGATAGGAAGCTTGGATAAATTTCATACTTAGTATGTAGATGCATTATAGTAAGAGGAAGAACCCTATCGTTTTTGATGGAGGTCAAAGGTCATCTGGGGTCACCGGGGGTCGAATGCTGAAAACCTTGTTAACGCGATATCTCAAGTTAGGAAGCTGGGATAAATTTCATACTTAGTATGTAGATGCATTATGGTAAGAGGAAGAACCCTATCGTTTTTGATGGAGGTCAAAGGTCATCTGGGGTCACCGGGGGTCGAATGCTGAAAACCTTGTTAACGCGATATCTCAAGTTAGGAAGCTGGGATAAATTTCATACTTAGTATGTAGATGCATTATGGTAAGAGGAAGAACCCTATCTTTTGTGGTGGAGGTCAAAGGTCATTTGGGGTCACCGGGGGTCAAACTCTGAAAACCTTGTTAACACGATATCTCAAGATAGGAAGCTTGGATAAATTTCATACTTAGTATGTAGATGCGTTATGGTAAGAGAAAGAAACCTATCATTTTTGGTGGAGGTCAAAGGTCATCTGGGGTCACTGGGGGTCGAATGCTGAAAATCTTATTAACATGATATCTCAAGTTAGGAAGCTTGGATAAATTTCATACCTAGTATGTAGATGTGTTATGGTAAGAGGAAGAACCCTGTCGTTTTTGATAGAGGTCAAAGGTCATCTGGGGTCACCGGGGGTCAAATGCTGAAGACCTTGTTAACACGATATCTCAAGTTAGGAAGCTTGGATAAATTTCATACTTAGTATGTAGATGCGTTATGGTAAGAGGAAGAGCCCTATCGTTTTTGGTGGAGGTCAAAGGTCATCTGGGGTCACAGGAGGTCAAACTCTGAAAAGCTTGTTAACACGATATCTCAAGATAGGAAGCTTGGATAAATTTCATACTTAGTATGTAGATGCATTATGGTAAGAGGAAGAACCCTATCTTTTGTGGTGGAGGTCAAAGGTCATCTGGGGTCACCGGGGGTCGAATGCTGAAAACCTTGTTAACGCGATATCTCAAGATAGGAAGCTTGGATAAATTTCATACGTAGTATGTAGATGCATTATAGTAAGAGGAAGAACCCTATCGTTTTTGATGGAGGTCAAAGGTCATCTGGGGTCACCGGGGGTCGAATGCTGAAAACCTTGTTAACGCGATATCTCAAGTTAGGAAGCTGGGATAAATTTCATACTTAGTATGTAGATGCATTATGGTAAGAGGAAGAACCCTATCGTTTTTATGGAGGTCAAAGGTCATCTGGGGTCACCGGGGGTCGAATGCTGAAAACCTTGTTAACGCGATATCTCAAGTTAGGAAGCTGGGATAAATTTCATACTTAGTATGTAGATGCATTATGGTAAGAGGAAGAACCCTATCTTTTGTGGTGGAGGTCAAAGGTCATTTGGGGTCACCGGGGGTCAAACTCTGAAAACCTTGTTAACACGATATCTCAAGATAGGAAGCTTGGATAAATTTCATACTTAGTATGTAGATGCGTTATGGTAAGAGAAAGAAACCTATCATTTTTGGTGGAGGTCAAAGGTCATCTGGGGTCACTGGGGGTCGAATGCTGAAAATCTTATTAACATGATATCTCAAGTTAGGAAGCTTGGATAAATTTCATACCTAGTATGTAGATGTGTTATGGTAAGAGGAAGAACCCTGTCGTTTTTGATAGAGGTCAAAGGTCATCTGGGGTCACCGGGGGTCAAATGCTGAAGACCTTGTTAACACGATATCTCAAGTTAGGAAGCTTGGATAAATTTCATACTTAGTATGTAGATGCGTTATGGTAAGAGGAAGAGCCCTATCATTTTTGGTGGAGGTCAAAGGTCATCTGGGGTCACGGGAGGTCAAACTCTGAAAAGCTTGTTAACACGATATCTCAAGATAGGAAGCTTGGATAAATTTCATACTTAGTATGTAGATGCATTATGGTAAGAGGAAGAACCCTATCTTTTGTGGTGGAGGTCAAAGGTCATCTGGGGTCACCGGGGGTCGAATGCTGAAAACCTTGTTAACACGATATCTCAAGTTAGGAAGCTTGGATAAATTTCATACTTAGTTCGTAGATGCGTTATGGTAAGAGGAAGAGCCCTATCGTTTTTGGTGGCGGTCAAAGGTCATCTGGGGTCACCGGAGGTCAAACTCTGAAAACCATGTTGACACGATATCTCAAGATAGGAAGCTTGGATAGATTTCATTGGTAGTATGTGGATGTGTTATGGTGGGAAGATGAATGCTATCATGTTTGGTGGAGGTCAAAGGTCATGTAGGGTCACCAGGGGGTCAAACACTGAAAATGTTTTTAACATGATATCTCAAGATAGGAAGCTTGAATAAATTTCATACTTAGTATGTACATGCATTATGGTAAGAGGAAGAATTCTATCGTTTTGATGGAGGTCAAAGGTCATCTGGGGTCAAAAAGCAAAATTTTAAGAATTCCCAAGATCGTCTTATGGGTTCACCAGAAGGCAAAAAGCAAATTTTCCCAAGAATTCCCAAGATCATCATCCTGAGTCATCAGATGTCAAAATGCAAACTTTTCCAGGAATTCCCACGATCAAATATGAACTTAAAATTATTTTCCAACATGTTAAGATAGCACTTGACCAGTGACTGAAACATATGGGACATCATGGCATTATTTGGAATAGAACATATATCATCGAAACCTCAATGCATTTTTGCATTCTGGTTGTTAATACTAGCCTTTGTAATGTGATCTTGTGAAAGAGAAGTTTATAATACTGCCTCCAAATTGGTGTGACTATTTTGAAGCTGCTTTGACATAAAGAAAATATGAAGCATATATTAAGGAAAAATTTTGATCATCAAAATTTCAAGATAAATGTATTAAATTGTTTGTTACTTTGCGAAGTTTTTTGGGTGAAATGGGAAAAGAGTAAGACATGGGGTATCACCTAAGAATCCAAGTAGCTGAATTGCTATGTGTATCATGGGTGAGAATATTACAGTTTTATATGGAATGACAAGGAATGAGATCCCTGTGTAACAAAGGAATTGTGTGAAATGAAAATGCCCCCTGTTGAGGGGCAGGATTTAGAATGGGGAAGGTAGGGAGGGAGGGCATAGCCACTCCTCCTAGACCCTACAAGCCAGATGCCATAATAGAAATTGGTTATTTGATTATAATACTGAGAGTAGTCGGATTCAACATCCCTCATACCTGTACCTAAAGTGAAGTGTACCCCCCTTTTTTTTTTTATATTTTCATTCTGAGATTATGAGATTGCACCTTGTCCTTGCTTTGTACCATTACACTTTTCAAGTTTGCAATACAATCACCACAAAGAATTCATTCCACTTGCACCTTTGTTCAAAGTCATGAAATTGACCAAATAGTTTATCGTGAATATTTCAATGCCTTATTACAACAGTTGCCATAAAGTTGAAAATGCACTCACAGTAATTACATCCAGGTCAATTTTGTTAAATTAACCACAACATTGTGATATTCTACTTTATGGATAACTTTTTGCATTATGGTTGCCATGCCACCTGAAGTTCAGCAAAATTATTAAATGGGAAGGATTTATTTGAATATTAGGCCACTCAGGCCATCTTTACCAAATTTAAGCAGAAATTTGGTTGCACTGATATTGAAAGGTTTTGCAAAGGATGTTTTAGATGTACAATTGGTAGACGGTCCTAGCAAAGTTTTGGCAGATTAATGATTTAGTTGTTGACATTCCAAGAATGTATGTTATTTGAACACTTACATTAATATTTATTTTATCACAACATGTTATTCTGGAAGAATCGGTGAATGTTGTTTTGTATGATTGTAAGAAAATACACCAGGCAACTCCTGGGAACACATGAAAAATTTCAATTTTACTCAGCGTTGCATTTCTTCATATCAGTCTCGTTTTCTCTCTCTGCTTTTGATAAAAATAGTTTTCACAGGTATTCCTGTGTTGATGGTGTCTCCCTTTTAGAGAGTTTTATTGAGAAGAATTTTTTCTGTTCTTGGTAAGGATGTGTGTACCATGAGCACACCTGCTGTGCTAGCCAGAGGTCTTTTGGCCTAGTCCTTACTGAGCTCCTTTGTTTTCTGAACTAGGCGAGAGAAGAGTTCCGCTCTATTTTGATTGGAAAGCACTGAAGCAGTGCAGACATTATAACAGTGTGACAGTGGTGATTTCCTCATGCAATGGTGCACTTACCTAGGTTTATGTGAATTGAGACAAAAAGTATGTCAATATCATACTAACATCATCCACTCAGATGTGTGCATTTAGATGGTTTTGGTAATCCAACTTTATAGTGGATCATATTGCTGATTCAGCCATAAAGTTCTTGGTAACACTGAGAAGGCAGACTGCAGACTACTTCTGTGCATGAAGTGTAACTACCAGTATGGCAATCACAAATTTTCTGACATGTGAAAAAACTTCATGGAAGCAGAATATGTGGAATATAATAGTTAGGGAGGTGTAAGCCATGATTTGACATTTTGCTGTATAATATAAGATAATCAAAATTTTATTTAAGTGTTGTAAAAATACTAAAAAAAGGATGGGTGCTTTTGAATTTTTGAATAAGAAAAGACAAGCCTTTGCAATAATGACATTTGTAATGACCTTTTTTGGGAAACCAGGTGTAACGATTAAGGAGTAAGAAGGGTTAATGTGTCACTTTATGAGATTGCTGACTTTTTGTATATTCATCAGTGTTAGGGTGTTGTATTTAATTGAAGGAAGGGTTTGAAGCAATTAATTATTCTTGATATGTCAAAGAAAAAACTACATCTAAGTATTCTGGTGAAATTTCCATTCAGTTCTGACATGGTCAGTAGTGCTTGAGATATCAGCAAATGAAGTTACTACATTTGTGACCCAAAGTGAGCTTGAAGCAAGCAGGAATTCCTCACATTGTTGAGCAAGGCTTTTTTCTTTGTTTTTCAATCTGTGGTTTTGACCTTGAAGTTAATAGGGATATGAATCTCCCGTGGGAAGTTTGAAGTTTGTGAAATTCCCATGCCTCCGATGCATTCACATTCTGATAATATGGGATTATTGAGGTGAAAGTTGGTTGTTAACTTTAAAAAAGGCAAAAGAGAGCTCATTTGAGGTTAATGATGTCATACGAACTTACCTCAAGCTCATTTTAGGTTGAAAAATGTGAAAACTTTATCTACTAATCTTGAGCACCATACATCAGATAAATTTCACCAGATTGCTAGTTTTAGTACCCCTCTAACATATCAAAACCTGATTCAAGCCTAAACTGGTCTTTTAGCAGTGTGGCTGGAGAGGAAAAGTCAAAAAGTACCTTTATTTTCTGAATTCTTTAAAGAGGTAAATTGGTAATGCTTGAAATTGTTTTTCAGTTCAAATTGTTGAAATCGTACTAAAATGTATAATAAAAAAAGTAACCATATAGGACAAAATGTGTGAAAAATGCCACCACTGTCTTTTCTTCAAATTATGGAAGCTGCTACTCGTCCATATCAGTACATTTATAACGCTACTGTCTACATTCATTGGTTTGTTAAGGTATGTATAGTTTGGTAGGGAACTAAATTATAGGCATAGGAAGTGGAGGATGGAGGGGGGCTAAAGCACCCCAGTCAAAACTGTGGTGGGGCAGAACAATGCTTCCACCCCATGTCAATCCACGGATGAAAACCCCTTACACGTTTCATCTGTAAGAAATGTCAAAAACTTGCAGTAATTTACCTTGAAATTTGTCCAAAATTTTGCACCATATTGCATTTAAGGACCCTCAGATATTCAAAATTTTCCAAAGGGAATCCCCCTCCCCTTAGGCCCTCTCCCTGATGGCATTCCGAAGCTATGTTCCCCCCCCCCCCCTCTTGAGCAGCTTCCTATGCCTATGAATTAAATTGTAAGAAAATGTGTTGATCTGATTCATCGTAGAGTGCTTCCAAATAAAAGTTGCTAAGTGTGAAGTCTAATTGTTTGTTTCTCATGTTTTGTGCTTTGGGAGGTGATGATCAGAAAAACTGACTGATGCAAGCTCTTTGTTATTATCTCACCACATACACACTTTTCTGGGGATTCAAAAATAATTTTGGCTTTGGATCTAGGGCTTAATTTGATCATTGATTATAAAAGCATGCAAAACTGATGAACATTGTGCCCTTCATACCTTGCTATTCATCAGTTATTGCATTTGACAGAGCTAGAGTGTTGCCTGGTTTGGTTGGTGGGGGAGACTGTGAGCTGTAAGGCTCAGTTGTGTTTTCTTGTTTTTTTCTTGAAATGTAGCTCACATTTATGAACATCCCACTTTTTGAAAGAAGAGATTGTCTTCCTTTTCTGAGAAACAGCAGCAGAGTGATGGTACCCTGTAGAAGTGAGAACTTTTGTGATTAAGTATTGTACAGCAGCAAAACTTATTTCAAGCTGGCTAGGCCCACCTGAAATTCAGAATTCTTTTCATTTTCTTCCCCCTTTTTGGCCCCTTCCAACATCATTCTTTTTTCAGAAAGTCCACTCAACTATTTTGGGACAAGCAGAAGGGTGAAAACCAAAGGTAACTCCCAATGGAGTTCCATCCAAAGGAGCTATGTCCCCTGAAGGGACACCAAGACTTTAAGTGACCAACCTCTCAGCCTTCGGACCTATATATCATGGGTCTGTGATGATGGCCCCATTCCCTAGATTGGCTGAAGGAACCGATACTACTCTTGCTCTTAGTCAAAAGGACGAGAAGCCTTCCAACATACACTTGGGAACTGGGGCAGGTTTGCCAACAAACAGAGAAATTGAAGCACGCCCACGTTTTCATTTTAGGACGGTTAGTAACACGACCAATTGTACGATTACTATACGAGGCTACCTCGTAGGAAAGGCATGTAACTCGCATTCTGTATCGCTGGCATATGACAGAAAACTTACAGCCTAGGACGGAGAAACATCCTATTATTTTCTCAAATCACCAATTACCATGGCAAGGAATTCTGAAAAGGCGATGTAAGTAGTTGTAGGTTACAGCATGGTTTGTAAATGTATAATACAGGAAGGCCGTGGTCAAAACGTAAATTTGCAACTGTGTTCACATGAAGCTACATAGCCCATGGAGCAGACTGCTCTATGCATAGGCCTAACTAGCCTAGGTGTAGATACTAGTTTCACGATATTTGTAAGTAAATACCACAATCGACCATGGGGCGGAGGCGGCCTCAGCATTATGCATTCCTATACGTATATAAACTATAATACATATAAACAATCACTCACGAGTGAACTCGGGCCTGACGCGACGCAGTTCGATTAGCCTAGCCTGAGAGTGTGACATCAGCATTCACGCTTATTTCAGCCAGGCCCAAGGTGGGGAATGTGATTAGGCCAAGGCCTATATGTGTTGTTAGTGGTACGTTGAAACTCACTTGGAGCCCATTTATTTGGGGAAGTGTCCTGTTGTCTGCTGCGAAAACATAGCACATAGCAACTAAACAAACAACACACACTGGTAACCAGTTTCTGAAGAATGGAAGTAGGACTAGATCTGGGCAATGGGAGACTTGTGAGTATTTGTGCTACATACGTAATCTGGGTTCTGCTCTGCAATTAATGGCTATTGTACACCAACTTCTCCGATATTTGTGGTGCCTATAGCGTTCGTTTATTTCACCCAACTGCGCATGTCCATCATGACCCAAGGCGGAAGCTTGAATTGAGTATGCCAGGGGAAGCAAATGGAACATGCCATAGGCCTACATATTTATCAAGGGTAGGACACCTTCTGTCACGTTTCATTGGCTCGGTGATCACGGTGTGCACGGGCAATATTTTTTTTATGCAGCGCAGATAAGCAGACATAATCCTGAACTATCAGTTCTGCAGAAAAAAGAAATGCCATGCGCACTGACCCAGTGGAATGCTGTATTACAGCACTGTACATATCAGCCATACTTGCACACTGCATATCATTTAATGATCGGCGTGAAGTGGGTCCCGATGAGTTCCCATGTTCTTATTTCACGGAACCTGAAAATGGGTTCCCACAAAACCTGAAATCTGGAGGCCTGTGGGATGATTCTCAACCTTGGCAATTTCCATCCAAGTCAATTCCAAATTTTATGTTGGGGAAAGTTTTCCAAGGGGAAAGCCATGCTGGTGGGTGTTGCCCTGTCACAGTCTGTGACAAATATAGGCAGATTTTCAGTTCCAACAGTCCAAATACAAAATAGCCTTGGGAGATTTTGGGAAAAACAAGTGTAGTACTTTCCATCATAATACTGTATAGCATTATGGTGCCATGAGTCAGTCACTTGAGGCCATTAAGGCCTTCACAAACTCTGGCCCTCTGGGTTGACTAGAAAATCCATCACAGAATGATGGTTGTATTGAGCATTAACTTGCATACTGTAAATGATGTTTTTACTTTTCTTTAGGACCACTTTAGCACGTTTCCGTGCATCACAACTGGGAGAAGCTGTTGTGAAAGAAAGGAGGCCATTTCTTGCTTCAGAAGAAAACAGTTTGAGGAAAGCTGAAAAGTGGAGAAGACAAATCATTGGTGAAATTTCAAGAAAGGTTTCACAGATTCAGAATGGTTATTATTTTGTTTTTACTTTTATTAGTTGAAACAGTTTTACTGAAACAGATGCAGACAGAAATGATATGACTGTCCCTCATACACTGTGCACTGAATATGCAGATTAAGAGATTCAATGTTTTGCTTTATTCTTAATAAGTGGGTACATACATAGTGATACAGGTAACTCCAATTTGGGGGGAGAGGGAACAAAAATTTTGCCCAAATGTTACTTAAATTACTAAATGCAGTGCAAATTATCAAATATTTTGATTCAATATAGCAAATTTTAGTGTTAAATTTGGTAATTCAAGATTTTGTTTAGAACATTTGTTCTTCCTACAGATTCTCCTCTTGAATTTTGCCATATTTTGCCAAACTTTTGTCTGATTGTTTGCCTGTAAATTTTTGGGAAAGTCAATTGCTCTTGCCCCCAACCCTTGTTCATATCTCGGTAATCATCATGCAACACAACATGTGACTTACAGGTGTTGAAAGATGAATACAAGCAAACTTTTGGATATTCTGTATTCTGTAATAAGAACTTAATTGAATTCCTGTGTGTGTACTTCTTAAGGTATTAGCAGTTGAAGCAAATATATTTTGTACCAAAGTTAACATGAGGAAAGCTGGAGTGAGGTCATCTCTCTGTCACATTGGTCAACAGTCTTTTGTTTTCTCTGCTTTATTGTTTTGGCATGATATTGATATGGCTGTAATCTTACCTTTGCAGGGTATGTGCAGTTTGCAAGTTCAATACCCTTCAAGCCTTTATGTTAAAACAGCATTAAGTTATAAAGAATTAAATTTGATGTAAATTTTTTAAGAAAAAAAAATAGTTTATCAGCATCAGGAGATGGCATCACTACTGCTTGGAGTGCTTGCTTCAAGTTTAAGTTAAAATGTGGTAACCTCAATTACTTATATCTCAAGAACTACTGCTCACATTGGAAGTGAATAAAATCTTCACTGTGATGTTAAAAATAAGTTCCTCTTTTACATATTTTGACTAATTTTTGCTAAAATGCTTCTGCAGTCATCCTGTATTTGTTGAATCTACGAGAAACAAAAGGAGGGACCCCTTGGAGTAGCTACATTACTGCATCTAATGTTAACAGTGCATTGCTACAAAGATAGATCTCCTTTTATGCTTTATTAAACATTGCACCACTTGAACCCTGAAACAAACAAATGCTAGTATGTGCTAGGGAGTCATGCGACTTTATTGTGACATTGTGTAGGTAAATCTGCTTTTAATTGTTCTGTCATTTTCTAATGTTTTTGAACCTGCACAGCTGGCTTGGGTGAATTCAAAATCCGCGATCTCAATGATGAAATCAATAAGCTGCTGCGAGAGAAAGGCCACTGGGAGACAAGGATTGTAGAGCTTGGTGGTCCTGATTACCAGGTAGGTCAAAGCAAAACTTTGAAATTATTTCACTGTAACTCAAGCTTGTTGCATCATAATGTGATTACAGGAATGAATGTATTTTAGCAGAGACTGAAGTCTATTCTACTTTCTCTTTTCCTTTTAAAACTCAGAAGCAAGCATGAATTGTGCATTTCTGTAAATTGATATGCCTTTGAATCATTAGTTCATTGCTTATAATGCAGAGAGCACCATGGTAACCTCAGTATTCACTATTCAAAATGGCATTTATGTGTGTGTGTGTTTGAATTTAAAGGGGATATGGCTTCCCCCAAACCAGGGGGTTGCTATCAACTCTCTGCCCAAACATATTTAGGAATATCCCCAGAGTTCTAAATACAGTTGATAACTGCTCTTTGATTGACATTCATTCAGACTATACAGTTTCACTTTGGTTGGTCAAAAATGACTTACATAGTCTATTGTGTTCCCAATTCAGGTCACACACACTGTGCTTAATAATATTGCTTCAAGCAATTTAAACTCAGTGCACTGTGGCTCTGTCATAGAGGTGTACTAGATAGGAGGTTTGGTTTGAATTGGAGGAAGGGCTAGAAGTTAACTTTATAGTAGGGTGAGTTGTTACTGTCTGGGGTGAGCTTAGACAGCCTTTAAACAGTTTGTAATAGCCTGTATTACAAGTTTGGTGTTTGCAATGCAGCTCTGAGTCCACATTTTGGACTGAACTGTAACATGCAGTACACATGTATTTTATATCATTTATTACACTTAATGCTTTGAGAGATATTGTTGCAGCTATAGGGAGCTTGCACCAAAGGTCAAAAGGTCAAATTCAGTGGAGGCGTTAGTTGTTCTGGAGGACCTGTACCACACACCACATTGCTTTAGTACATGACTTAGCATCTGCATGTTTGTGGTTGCGTTATGTGACTTTTGCACTGTTAAACCTGTCTATGATACTTTATATTGGATACACTTGTTTTGGTTATCAAATAGGTGGTTGTTTTAAGTAATAAGACTGGTGATGTAAACTTCTGTGACCTTTGTTAAGAGTGGCCATTAAAGTGTATCTAAAGTTTAAAATTTCAAAAATATATGTTACAAAGCTTGAAAAATGCAACCAAATGGCCCAACTTCCATCTTCACAGGACATTCCTGAGCTGAGATATGAAATGCTGAAGCTTATTCATTCAATTTAAAATGGTGGATTGTGCAGTAATTTGTGATGTCATTCTTGTACTACTCAAATTACAGTCTTTGTTGTTCTTTGTTTTTTCGAAAGCCACTGCACCTTGTCCCAAAATGTGATCACTGTCTTACTGTTATAGGGTGACTTGACTGTATAAGTCATCTCCGTACAACATACCTTTAGGACTGTGACCATTTAGCGATTAATTGCTAAACGATCACATGTGTAATAAATGTTTAGTACAAAGCTACCAGCGATTAATCGCAAAACCCGTTTTTCCGTACGAAATAAAAAACAATCTGCAGTCATTACAGATAATTAGATGTTCACTTTAACTCTTTTGAAAAAGTGAAATACATAATTGTGCAAATGCCACACACGTAAACATATGACATCAAAGTTGAGCATCTGTGAGGGTCCGTATTTGAGGTTCATGGGAACAATGTTCCCCTGATGTCACTAACGCATTTCACATTCATCATGTTCAAGAGCACGTTTAAAGTCTCCATGTTGATCCTGCGATTAATCGCTAAACGATCACAACATTTTGCGATTAAAGGTTTAGTAATTTTGCTAAACATTCACAGCCCTACATACCTTGCAAGGGAACTGTAATTGTTTCAAGGTCCTATAAACATCTTAATTTCAAAAGGCAAAAAAGGACTTCGTATGAGTTGTACTAGAAGGATTTCACAAATTATTGTGCAATGGACTATTTCAAATTAAGTGAATAAGTTTCAACATTTTATATCTCAGCAGTGAAGAAAGCTATGAAAATGGGAGTTGGATGAATGAAACTCATTTTCAAACTCTAAAATATATATTTTTGTAATTCTAGACTTTAGGTCCACATTAAATGATCTGTCAAAACTATGATTTTTGTACCAGCATCTGATCCATACTCATTATAAACAAAATAAATTTAAAATTATTGACAGAAAATACATCTACTGTGAAGTACATTTTCTGATTTTGATTTGCAGAAAGTTGGACCAAAGATGTTAGACAGTGAAGGGAAAGAAGTCCCTGGTAATAGAGGTTACAAATACTTTGGTGCTGCCAAGGACTTACCTGGTGTCAGAGAACTATTTGAACAAGAGCGTAAGAATTGACTGCTTTATTCATTTTACTGCTTGGTGTACTTTATGCTTTGTAGGAAATGCTTTTTCTGGTGATTTCTATTGAAGGAGGCATGGGAAGTGTTCCCACCCCCACCCTCCAGCTCCTCCCTTTCCCAACTACCCACCTGTCTTATTTGGAGGACTTTGATTGACAGTCTTTTATAAAAGAAATACAGTTTGATTTGCCAGGCTCCCTGATGTAATCCAGACTACCAGACTCGACAACTACCCAGTTATTCATGACCCCAATTCTTCCTCTTTTCAAGAAGAGAGAAGACTAGTGGGAGTCTCTGAAAAATAAATTTCTTTGGCAAAAGATTATTTCTTTAAATGAGATATCTGTTTGTATGTTGTGAACCCCATGCCCCACTCTTTACCAGCAAGATGCCCTCATCCCTTCCCTTCCCATGCAAGAGTTATTAAAAGATGAATATGAAAGAGACTGTAGCTATCGATGGGTGCTGTCACTCATTGATTATGACCCCAGTGTGATTTATCATACTTCTCTTTATATGAATAGCAACCCTACCACCCAGGAAAACACGAGCAGAAATGATGAAGTTGATTGATGCAGATTACTATGGTTACAGAGATGAAGATGATGGAGTGTTGGTTCCCTTGGAGATGGAACATGAAAAAGAAAGTAAGACCTTCCCCTAACATGATCAATTCTTAAAAGTTTGAATGGATTTCTTTGTATGCTAAAGTGATGAGTACAGATTGTGTTTATAACATGAATTTATTTTTAAAAATTTATTTTACCAGACACAAAGACTTGTAAGAAAAGATGTGGTGACCAGGACCTAAACTTGTGTATTTTCACTGTGAGGCTGTTTTTGGGACCATAGAGTTATCTGACTTCTCTAGAAGTGTTTTGCCTTGTTCTGGCTCCAGTGTGAATTTTACATAGATTATTGAAAAATTATCAGCTAATGGTGTATTTATGTGGAAATATGAGTGTAAACATTGACAGTTACTACAAGTTACTTGGTACTGCCAGGCCTGTAGCCCAACAGGTGGGCAAGATAGCTCGCAGTGGGCAAGATGGGGCAAGGGCAAGATATATTTAGATGTAGTTAGTAGTCATTTTTGCCCCAAAAACGTTTTAAGGGGGAAAAATTTTTCTAGGGGGGCAGTCCCTCCTACCTGCTTCTTGACTACAAGCCTGGGTACTGCTTGTAAAGACATTTTTAACTTGTGTTGGAATGAAGATAACAGAAGATGTAAATCCTACTGGTTTTTCAAAAAAGGCAATATAGATCTTTTTTTTTTTTTTTGCATTATTTTCACTCTTTTTTTCCTAAAATAACCTGGATGAATTCAGCTCCAGACCAATGTATATTTCCAACACTTTATGGAGCTAATTTAACAATTTTTGGAGCAAAATTTCCAGACTATTTCTGAGCACTGGTAGTAGTTAATGAGCTCCGGCACGCTGGTAGTAGTTGCTGACCTTGCATGTCACAGTACAGAGGAATTAGATGTCTAACTCCTCCCATACTCCCCACCCCAGAGCCCTTGAATATTAATAAGTTCATTTTTAATACAGAATATTTAATGAATTCTTATTAATTCTTTTCATAGACAGCATATTTACCAACTTTTGTGGTTGACAGAGTGTCAATATTTTATGATAAAAACAAGTTTTCTGCCAGCCAGTCATTTTTAAGTGATTACTTTTAATCATTCTTCAGTTATTGCCGCTGCTGTTGAAGAGTGGAAACATAAAAAAGAGGCTGGACTTTTAACAGATGAAATACCTGAATCACAAGAGAAAGAAGAAGAAGATATTTATGCCATTGCTCCTGATTCTGGGGTGAGTTGAACTTATTACCCCTCCTCCCAGCTTATTCAGCTGTGTATCTCTTGACAGACTTTTCAGTGTTCTAGGTGCTGTATTTCTCATATTTCTGGGTTTAGGACATATTCTTCTGACCAGGGTGCTGATAGGTCAAAGGGAATGAAAATTATCTTATTCCAAGCTATTGAAATTGATTCAGGTAATCAATTTAAAATGATGAACAGGACAGATGAAGTCATTGCTAAGAACAAAATGTGCAATTTGTCAATCAAAGATACAAAAGATTTAATGTGTGTACCAAGACTGAAGGATACTTGAAGGGCTAATTTAGTTATCCTAAATGTTTTGAACTCTCCTAGCAAAGTTAGCATTTAGCTCTTCCAATCTCAAGATGTTTCTGAGCACTTCTTCCTAAGCAGTTGCATTGCCCAAGGTCAATCATCTTCGAACTGAATGCGCTAGTTTGTCATCCTTTTTCAAAAAAAAAAAAAAAAAAAAACAGGTCCATAGTCAAGGGAGGCCTGGTGGGGGTAGTTTCCCTGTTAAAGAAATCTTTGTTCCCCCCCCCCCCAAAAATATTTGAAAAAGAAAAACCACTATTGCCTCAATATGTCTTAACAGATCTTACCCCCTCCCCCTGAAAAATATTTCCACCTAAAAGCTATCTCCCCCTCCCTTCAGTATCTTGTCTGAGTGTGGGCCTGAAGTGCAATCATCTGTGATCTGAAGACATGTACTAGCCTATCAGCCCTTTCCAAACAATTTACCCTAATGTGATTTTGGAATATGAATGTATGCCTCTCTGTGCAGCCCTTCCACTATACCTTGGTCAATTACACCTCTTTTATCTGTACATGCCATGGACCAATCTCAGTGGTTTATGTATATGGAGGTACAGAGGAGTTTAATGGGCATCACTGCATCACACATCTCTCTGATTGACATTTGCTTCACAAGCTTGCATTGTGTCGAAATGGCATCTAAGGTCCTATTGTCCATATTAGCCATGAACACTCTCTCTGCATGTGCTGTGCTGGTAACAAGGCAATTCTAAAATGACTGCTATCACATGACACAACTTTTTTAGAGAACGTGCAGATGACGTATTTTGTACCACATGACTAATTTCTCCGGATGGCAAAAACCGTCCCTTATTACATTTACTTACCATGCAAGACTGGTTTAAAAAAGGGCCTTTGACCTTGCTGGTGTGTTATATTTTTGGCCAGAATTGTTATTTATTGCTTATCATTTGTTGAACTTGTCTCTAAGAGCAGAAAAAGAAAGTCTCCCTTAAAAAATTCAAGATTTGGAAAGACAACGAGTAAGTAAACAGCTCTATTACCTGATAGGTGGCAGTTCCTTTTTTTCCGACCAAAATGGCCGACAAAACCTTGTGCTGTGACATCAACGCACGTCATCTATTGTGCAAATTTGCTGCTGTCTTTTCATGTAAATGAAAAGAGGGTGACAAATCACAAATTTTATGTATCTACGGCACCATATCTCATGTTTTGTTTTGTGATGTATCACATTCGTGTCTCTAGACATGCTTATCATACATGATATCATGTAGAGAATTGAGTGCTCTATGGGTGTAATTTGGCCTATGAATGATGTTGCTTGGAGTCATTGGGGTAGGAATTGAGTGTCCATAAAAAGAAATTGGGGATGCGGTGAGGGGATGATAATTGTCTACACCGACTTAACTGTTTCTTCAAGTATTAAGTAATGAACTGATTTACAATTGGTTCCTTTTTCAAATAGTCTGATGAAGAAAGTGATGAAAATGACAAAGAAATGGACACAACAGAAGGACAGGAAAGATATGTGGCCCATGTACCAGTGCCATCACAAAAAGAGGTAAGAACGAACATCCAAGGTTAGGCACTAACATTTCTGTTGCATTCATAGTTAAAACATTCAGTAAACTCATATCTCTGTCCAAAAGGGTATTTGTTATTACTCAGTAATACCAACCTGTGGAAACAGGAGTGATTGGTAACTTTTGATGTAACAAGAAAAAATTCAAGAAAAAAGAAATGAAATAATCAAAAAAAAAACACAGTATTTTCTTTGATGATGCAGTGTAATTTGGTTTACTTTTAAAAATTTAGACTGTTGGAGGAAAGATCTATGGAATATGATAATTATATGATGATACTAAGTATTTGGGTTTCTTTTTCAATTTAAATTTTTTACCTATTTGCAAGGTGAAATTATGTTGATGAATGGAAATTTTTTAATTGCTTTCATTAGAAGTTTCCTCACCACTCCCATTCATGTTTGTCTCTCTTTTGTTAAGGTTGAAGAAGCGCTCTTGAAACGGAAGAAGATGGAATTGTTCGAAAAATATGCTAGCGAAAATCTGATGAAACAAGGTCAAGAAGCCAAGGCGCTCATGGGATTGTGATACTGCCATTAAGGGGTCAAATTGTTAATGACCTTTAAAATGACTTGCCTACGAGATGGCTGCTGGAGACAGAGGTAGGAGGCATGGTAGTCATCCTACTCAGTAGCAGATGGTTGATGAAAGTCTTGCTGTAACAAGCAAAGTGGATGGAGAGTAGAATACAGTAATGTGCCATTGGAGATGGTTGAAGCCTTGGATGTGTTGCAGCATGCATGTCTGTAACTGGAAGTGTAGCTTGGAAGACTGATGGAATGTGAAACTTTCATTTTTGATGAAAAGAAGTATGGCCAGTATGGTAAATGTCTGTGAGAACTTATGCTGTTATGTCATTGCAACATTTCAGTAGAAGTGCCAGTGTTTAAATTTCTTGGTTGGACTTCACTTGTTAAAAGAATGGAAGAAATTAAAGCTGGCTAGTGTTGAAGGGTTATATAAGGTCCAAGGTTTTCATAACTTCATACACATGATGTTAAGAGTGTGTATAGGGTGTATGTGTAAACTCTGAAATTCATATTATTTGTGAGGTCTGGGATGTCTGTTATTTTGTTAAAAGAAGGGTTCAAGCAAAAATTTACTTTTCATATGTGAAAGAGGAGTTAAATCTATGCATTTTGGGTAAAATTTTCATTCAAGTCGGACTTGTTTTACTCAAGATATCAGCAAAAAAAGTTACATTTGTGACCCAGAGCCAAGTGGAAGTTATATTAGTAGGCAGCTCCCTGATATCACTTCCTCACATTGATAGGAATGCTTTGTTTCCTTTATTTTTTTAGTCTGTTGCCTTGAAATTAATAGGGATAGGACCTCCCCATGGGGAATGTGAAGTTTGTAATTTTCCCATGCCTCTCATGCAATCACATTGCAATAGCATTCCATTATTGAGGAGAAAATTGGTGATAAAGTTTAAAGAAAAACAAAAAACTGCTCATTAATGTGAGGGTATGACATCATATGAGCTTGCTTCAAGTTCACTTTGTGTTGAAAATGTGACAACTTTATATGCTGATATCTTGAGAACAACACATCAGATTTCAATGGAAATTTCACCAGATTGCTAAGAAAAAGTACCCCTCTAATATATCAAAGCTTGATTTGAGCTTAGACCCTTCTTTTAAATGAACTTCTTATGAGAGCTGTAAGAGCATGGACTTTTATTGCCCTGATGTCATCCTTGGTTCAATTGAGACCAGGGCCGGCACCGGGGGGGGGGCATTTTCCCCCAGTCAGAAGCTCTGCCCCCCACTCAGTTCTGAAGTAAATTGGCCTGACCGGAGGAATAGCCTAACACATTGAAATTATTTGGAATCTTTGCATTGGATGATGTATTACAAACCAAAATATACCTGTCCTGAGGCTTAATTTTTTACCAAGAGATATGCTAAAACCTCAGAGCTTGTGGGGCTTCCCCCCCTGGAATCCACCTGGGGCTCAAAAGTAGGCCCCTGGACCCCAACCACTTAAAGGTATAGTGGTCTGGCAGAAAGAATAGCTTAGTACATTAAAACTATTTGGAATCATTGCATTTGATGATGCATTGTAAAACCAAACTATATCCATCCTGAGACTTTAGTTTTCACCCACAGATATGCTAACACCTCAGAGCTTCCGGGGGCCTTGCCCCTGGCCCCCCACCTGCTTACAGAGCAGTAGCCTGACAGGAAGAATAGCCTAATACATTTTATTTGGAATCTTTGCATTTGATGATGTATTACGAACCAAAAATATCCTTCCTGAGACATAATTTTCCACCCAGAGATATGCTAGAACCTCAGCTTCTGGGGCTTTGCCCCCTGGGCTCCCACTGGGGCTTTGCCCCTAGACCCCACCCGCCAAAGTTCGGGCTTTGTGCGAAAATTTTTTGCACCCCAACATTTTCTTTTGCCCTCCACCTGCCCCCCCCCCCCCCCCCATCCCACTTTTAAAATCCTAGTGCCGCCACTGATTGAGACAAGTGTGTGAAAGTATCAAATCATTTACAAGATGGTAGTTCAAATTGTAATACTGTTTGATTTGGTCTGTCAGAGTTTATCATGGAGTCACTCCCAGTGACAATAGCAAAATGTGGGAAGCACTGTTTATTTGAAGTATCATCATGAGATTTGGACAAAGTACATCACATTCACATCCTGGTTAATGAAGCCACCAGCATTATTGACTACAAGTCATGGATTTAGAATTTTGTTCTCTTGCTTGGCATTTTGTAGCTTTCAGTAAGCCAGTGTTGAACCTCAAAATAGGCAACATGCATTTATACCTTTTTTGTGGGGAGGCAGTGTTCATGCAGTTGTCCAAGGCTAGAATAATTGTGAAGGTTGCCATTTGGGACACCTTCCATGATGCAGTTTTAAAAGGGCCCTGTCAATGGAAACTTAATTTGTGCAAACATATGTTGAAGCTATTGGTTACATAATGAGCTGTATGTTTCAGAGTTTGGCTTAAATATGGGTTGCCAAGAAGGTGCATTTCATAGATTGAGGAGGGTGTATCTGGAGCTTCTGTTAACTTTTCCTTAAAAGTGCTTGTGGTTGATAGGAAATATTGGGAGTTTATTGTGGTGTATATTGTATTGTGCCAAGTTTTTGTATTTTTATGCACAATTGTACAATCAGGAAATAAATTCAATGAATAGTAATTCTGCTGTTATTTTGTCTCTTTTGTGCAAATGAATTCCGTGAACTATCAGATTTTGTTTATGTTGCAAACCATTGTGTGACTTATCTTCTTTGGTCACTATATATAATGTACTATGATGCCAGAGAGTTACTACCACAACACAAGTTGAGAAAAAGCAAACAAAATAAATAGTACATACAAAAATCATTTCTAGGACCAGTTCTTTTCATTCAATATTGTATTTCAAATGTCAAGCAAATGACTAAACAACAAACATTCTTGACACAAAGTGAAAGTGACCAAACTTCCTGGAGTAAGCATCTCTGCTGATTTCATCAATGAATGTAGTTCTTTCTCTTAACAATCTCTCATGTGGCAGGTAAAGAAACAGCATAACCAGTCTTTGTTGTAAGTAACATGAATATGTAACCCTTTATAGTTTCAAACAATGTCTTCCTTTCAAATGGTAAAAGCTATTTTAACGTTTACTCATGAATAATCTGGATGATGACAAATGTTGCAGAACTAATAGCATCTTCAATTATACAATTCAATTCAGATAATATGTTTACAAGGATGCTGTGAAAATAAATAAGTAGCCACATTAATGCAGCGGTTTCACAAAAAATTTACAGTTAATGGTCTAAATTGTTCCTCTGCTGAAAGAAAGGTCTTTTCAGGAATTTTGTGGTTGCTTTCATCAGTAAGTCTAGTGCAAGCAAGGACTCTTTATCACGTGGACTGCAAATGAACAACAGTCAGCTTTACCTTATACTGCAACTATTTCTAATAATTCTTTCATGTTCTACAACTGGATACTACATCAAATTTATTCTGCAGATTTATCTCAGTCTTTCATACATTACTGCTGGTTGCTTTTAAGGCTGCTATCTGAAGTTTCAACTCCTTCCACTCCAAAGCTTGTCACATCATTGACACTCCATATTATTATGTTCAGCCTTTCCAATGTGTCACTCCCAATACATACTCTCCAAGGGGAGCAGGTATGCACATAATAAAACTCTGTAAATGATTTCACAACCATCTATGCTACTGCTTCCAAGTTACAGTCGGATCCAGTACATGCCACCTCGAATCCTGTTATAGTCGGGTAGTTGTTCCACTGGACCTGAAGCAAATGCAAAATATCTTGGTTTAAACTAACAAAATTAGAAAACATTGAGAAACACTTGACATCACGTGACCCTGAATCTCAAAAGCACAGATAGAATGTCATAGGGTATCACTAACCATCACAATACTGGCACTATTTATCAGTAAAATTCAAATGATCCCCCTTTGCAAAAGCAAAAACACAAAAATCCCACCTTGTACAGATCACTGAAATGTTCCTGTAGTACTTACCAATACCAGCAACAGCTGGGCATTTGTCATAAATGTACCTAGAGCAGACATCTCTTATTGTCTTAGATGAGATTGCATCTATTCTGGCATCTAATTCTGGCAGCGGGATTCGGCGGCCATAACAGAGCATCTGACGGCCAATATCTTCACAGACTGGAGTTGAACCTGTGGTTAGATAAGGCATATAAGGAAGACTTAAATGTTATGACCATTTGGGAAATCCCTCAGTGGAAGCTGTATATCAAAACAAGAAGGTATCCAGTCAACCAGTACTAGATTCTTTTAGTCTGTCCAGGGTCAGGAAACCAGCTCAGCTCATCCATTACCCTGTACAGATCATAGATAAACACCTGCAAGATTCATCTTTTGTTCACAACTAGTATTTGCAGAATAACAAGTCAGGGGTTTAAAACCCTCCCATTCTCACTCTAGGAAATGCCATTCCATGCCCCCATTTCATGGACAAGGGTGTAATCCAAATTTTTGGACACTTATCTAACCATCCCTCTCATTAATACTGACCATCCATTTCACCAATACTGACCATCAAGTTGCAGCAGCATATTGGTTTTCAGGAGGTTCTTGGCTCTGTCCACTTCACTGTCAGTTACTGAAGTACATAGGTACATCCACTCATTCTGTACATGGAATATCATATCTTCAATGGTCATCTTATCACACACCATATAGATACCCCTGCAATGTGAACAGAATATCAGTGAAACACAAGTATTCTGCATATGTTCTTCTGCTGCATCAGTAACATTTTGTAACTGACATACGTAATTCAAATACTGCCCTATAGGACCACATTTTGTAAATAATAAAATTGGACAGTTGAAAAATTAATGACATGACCAACTGGTGCACCACAAACTTCAAAAAAGGTCCTCCTGTAAGACTGTGGATAATCAGGACCCACAAAAATGGCTGGGATGGAAGGTGGTGGGGGTGGGGGTTAGCACAATAAAATTTACATGGAGGGGAGGGGGGTACAATAAAAACTTATGTTTGCTCTGGATACTTTATATAGGGAACACTATCCCCATAATGACAGAAGCTCATTCAAATGCTACCAAGAAGCCCTTTCATAGAGATTACATTGAAAGTGTGGCATACTCCTATTGAAGACTAGAATGATCCTAAGGCCAGTAGAAGAAACAACTTTTAAAACTAATGGATGGAGTAATGACAATATAACACAATCAGTATGCAGATATCAACAATGACTGTGTTCACTGAATTTCTAAGCACTACTGATGGTTGTGCAATCCAAACTAACGTAGAACAAAAGTTGACATCTTTTCACTACCACCTGAACTCACCTGCCTTTCAACATTTGAAGTAAGCACATAAAAAGAACTTACCAAAGACCTGTATCTGTGTAGCAGGTGTTGAAGGATTGGTATGAGTGGCAGAGGTTACCCTGGAAGGCAGCTTGTCCTAGTCTGCTTGCAACATTCTGTGCAGAGAAAATAATACCAATCATCTTGTGGTCTACAGATAAAAGTATGTGCTAGTTTTCACTTTAAATGGTTGTACTATCATAGCACTTAATAAATGACTATTTTCTATTCTTAACCCTCAAAACTTCATCTTTCTAGTGTATTTTGAAATACAGCAATGCTGGTTCCACCTTTCTCTTGACACTGCTTTCGGGTGCTCAATATGGAGAGACAGACAGAAAGACAGACAGACAAAGAGACAGACAGAGCATGTTTGAATATTTCAGGTCAAGCATATACATTTTTGAGGAATTGTTTAAAGTTTGTGTGACATGCCACCAAAAAGAGCTGTTTCACTTGTCACTTAAAGAATTAAGTCCTCCAATTGAAGATCCATTGGAATTATTTCAATATCTTTTACCATTCTCAAAATATATGTCTTCAAAGTTTGATGGTTTCTGAAGAAACTAATTGCCTATGCAAAAATAATGATGTGGAGTGTTGCACAGTGTCAATATTTCTTTTGTTAACCCTATATAAATTATCTCTTAATTACTGATCATACAGATTACAGTTTGGTGAGTGGTATCAATATTTTTTAAGAAAAAGATTTTAACTTTAGTAATAAACCCCCCAGGGAATAACAATGCTACCAGTGTCCTTGAAATTAAGGTTGAAAAAACAAAGGCTAACGTGTGCCATATATGGTATGTTGCTCTTTGGATGTCACATATTTGCATATTTAGCTCATGTTTATTCATGATACAAGTGTGAAATAGAAATTTACCTTTAAAATGGTCAATATTTGATCGATTTTATTGGGAATTGTGGCTATTTTCTGGATTTTTAATGCTTTTTACATTCTGTGCAGAGAAAATAATACCAATCTTCTTGTGATCTACAGATGTAAGTATGTGCTTGTTTTCACTTTAAATGGTTGTACTATCATAGCTTAACAAATGACTATTTTCTATTCTTAACCCTCAAAACTTCATCTTTCTAGTGTATTTTGAAATACAGCAATGCTGGTTCCACCTTTCTCTTGACACTGCTTTCGGGTGCTCAATATGGAGAGACAGACAGAAAGACAGACAGACAAAGAGACAGACAGAGCATGTTTGAATATTTCAGGTCAAGCATATACATTTTTGAGGAATTGTTTAAAGTTTGTGTGACATGCCACCAAAAAGAGCTGTTTCACTTGTCACTTAAAGAATTAAGTCCTCCAATTGAAGATCCGTTGGAATTATTTCAATATCTTTTACCATTCTCAAAATATATGTCTTCCAAGTTTGATGGTTTCTGAAGAAACTAATTGCCTATGCAAAAATAATGATGTGGAGTGTTGCACAGTGTCAATATTTCTTTTGTTAACCCTATATAAATTATCTCTTAATTACTGATCATACAGATTACAGTTTGGTGAGTGGTATCAATATTTTTTAAGAAAAAGATTTTAACTTTAGTAATAAACCCCCCAGGGAATAACAATGCTACCAGTGTCCTTGAAATTAAGGTTGAAAAAACAAAGGCTAACGTGTGCCATATATGGTATGTTGCTCTTTGGATGTCACATATTTGCATATTTAGCTCATGTTTATTCATGATACAAGTGTGAAATAGAAATTTACCTTTAAAATGGTCAATATTTGATCGATTTTATTGGGAATTGTGGCTATTTTCTGGATTTTTAATGCTTTTTACATCAAATATCCAACTATGTTATTTTCATGTCACACGACCTTTAAGTTAAAAACTTATGCCACAGTATCACACATACATTTTAAAAGTTAAAATCTAACTTACACTTCCACCTCCAAAAGATCTATCCCAACTGCCAATAAGCTGTTAAAGGAAGGAAATATAAAAAAATATAAAATATTGTAAAAGCCAACAAGAAGGGAGGGATAAAAGACCCAACTTAGAAATTAAAGACTTGAGAAGATGAAAACAGGCTTCGTGTGTGGTTTACAACAATATCATGAAACCTGATCATAACCACTAATCCCAAAAGTGAATAAACATAATACAATTTACAGTTTCAGTGGCACTTGAGGAAAGTAACTTTTCAACTGGGATATCTAAGCTTTAACCACTTGCTGTACCTCTATGAGCCAGGGTGTTTTCTTTTTCACACATGGGATTCCAATCCAAACCAACCCCCTATTTATTGAAAATATCTAAATAAAGAAAATTTTGAACTAACAGACCACACCATGTGAAGGTATATGCCTACCGCAAAAAAGCAATTTGTTTATTCCATATTTGTGGTTGCTTACATCTGAAAGTCAAACACAGATATGTGCACATTTTCAAAGTTATTTGATGAAACTTTTTCAGGGTGGCCAACTTACAGTATTGGCAACCATCAATGGTAGGTTGTCAGGATGATCCCAGCCAACACTCTCCACAGCCATGGCTATGTGTGCAAGGGGCATGTCATCATCTCGGATACGGATCTACACAGCAAGAAAGACACTAATGAGAATAACTTATGACAAATAAAATCAATTTTCACATTATTTTTACTTTACCTCTAATTTCTGACCTTTCAATCAATGAATCCTCTTTTCTTTGTAACGTGACATCCGCAAATGGCATGTTATCTGGTGTGAAGTTCAAAATGCAGTTTTAGTGCACATCTTTGGTCTGGCAAAGGATGTTACATGCCCGACACTGTCTCCCACAAACTTTGAGCCACATATACACCTTAGACATTAAGTGAATCAAAAACGTAAGGGGCTGAGGGTGACACAAACAGTAGTTTGCTGGTTGACTCGTCTGCCCAAAGATGCTTCAGTATGGCACACAGCCAACTGTCCGCTGAGCAACCAATTTTGATGACAAGCATATTCACAGAGAGAGGAACCCAGGGTGTCTGGAGAAAAACTCACATACCTCAAGCAGGACTTGAACCTATGTGCTTGACAGCACATTGGTACAAGGAACAAGAAACCACTCTGCCATCTAAAAAGGGGGAAGGGGATGTGGGTTGGGGATTAATTTACTTTTGGTGTATTTTGAACTTACAATTACACTCACCTCACTACCAGTGAATCTACAAGGACTGAGAGTGGGTATCTCTCCTTCATACTCTGTTCCAAGTTGTCCAAAATATTTATTGGCCAGGTCCACTAGTTTCTCATGCTGGACTCCTCCTGCCCCAGCCAACACAATTCTAGGCCCCTTGTAGTGTAATGAAATGTAATCCACAAGGTCATTGCGACTGATAGATCTAGGAGTAAGCAGACAGGAACAATTACAATAAAATTATTTAATTTTTATCATGCACAACATCAAGTACAACAATATTAAGTTTGACTACCCTCCTTTACTCAGACTGACTGTGTTAAAATTTCAGCTTAAAAATTAAGTTTACAACCTGATATCTACCTGTTGGTTTCTAAAGGGAAGTATTTTCAAAACTATCCAATTATCACAGTTTGACTCTACTTGTCACCTACATACCAGGGTTTTCACTCATCATCTTTTTTTCAGGAGTCACAGACCCTTTAGAATAAATTTACAAGAGTCAAAATTAAAAGAGAAGGGGTCAGAATGAATTTGAGTTTCCTGCAACAAACTTCATTCCTATTTTTTATTTATTTTCTGTATTTGTGATGCTTTGCCACTATCTTTTCCTTGTAAGATACGATAATGAATCTGTCGATAAACAATATGGGAACTGGAAAGTGCTACATTTTGTGCATAAATTTGTAAATGTATTGGGAAAATTGCTTTCTCATTACTGATCGTCGGGGTGAAAAAGCTGTGCGTCAGTTTGACCCCAGAAATTTTGTCCCTGTGCGTCAAAATCAAAAGTTGTGCGTCATTGACCCGGGTGCCCGAGTCAGTGAAATCACTGCATACAAATACTGACACCTAAAAACATGACTCTTTTCACTTTTGACCATATGTCACCTTTTTGAGAGACGAATTTTCATATGAAAGCTTGAGAACAGAACATGGCACTCTGAATAACTGAATACCAGTAGGTACAACAATGTTGACAGATAATACTTACTTGATATTTTCTGTGGGTCCTAGGATGGTCCTACCCAAAGGAGTTCCTTGGTAAGCAATTGCATGAAGATGGTCAAAGATGACCTCCTGGAGGTTAGTTTCCACTTCCTGTCAGACAGAGGAAAAAAGAGAAAGTCATTAAACCATAACTACAGCTGCAAATGGCAGAAAATCATGTCTGCAAACCCTTAACTAATTGTAACATCTCCACAACACATTTCAAAACCAGAATGCAAAAATGCATTGAGGTTTCGATGATACATGTTCTATTCCAAATAATGCCATGATGTCCCATATCTTTCAGTCACTGGTCAAGTGATATGTTAACATGTTGGAAAAATAATTTTAGGTTCATATTTGATCTTGGGAATTCTTGGGAAAATTTGCATTTTGACTTCTGGTGAACCCATGAGATGATCTTGGGAATTCTTAAAATTTTGCTTTTCGACCCCTGTGACCCCAGATGACCTTTGACCTCCACTAAAAACGAAAGCATTCATATTTTCACTACAACGCATCCACATACTGAGTATGAAATCTACCCAAGCTTCCTACCTGGCAATATCGTGTTAACAAGGTTTGCAGTGTGTGACCCCAGTGACGTCAGATGACCTCTGATCTCCACCAAAAAGTGATAGGTTCATCTTCTTACCAAAACACATCCACATACCACATATGAAATCTATCCAAGCTTCCTATCTTGAGATATCATGTTAACAAGGTTTTCAGGGTTTGACCCCCAGTGACCCCAGATGACCTTTGACCTCCACCAAAAACAATAGGGTTCTTCCTCGTACCATAATGCATCTACATTCTAAGTATGAAATTCATCCAAGCTTCCTATCTTGAGATATCGTGTTAACAAGGTTTTCAGGTTTTGACCCCAGTGACCCCAGATGACCTTTGACCTCCATCAAAAACAATACGGTTCTCCCTCTTACCATAACACTTCTACACACTAAGTATGAAATTCATCCAAGCTTCCTAACTTGAGATATCGTGCACACAAGGTTTTCAGGTTTTGACCCCCGGTGACCCCAGATGACCTTTGACCTCCACCAAAAACGATAGGGTTCTTCCTCTTACTATAACACATCTACACACTAAGTATGAAATTTATCCAAGCTTCCTACCTTGAGATATCGTGCACACAAGGTTTTCAGGTTTTGACCCTAGGTGACCCCAGATGACCTTTGACCTCCATCAAAAACAATAGGGTTCTTTCTCTTACCATAACACATCTACACACTAAGTATGAAATTCATCCAAGCTTCCTACCTTGAGATATCGTGCACACAAGGTTTTCAGGTTTTGACCCCCGGTGACCCCAGATGACCTTTGACCTCCACCAAAAACAATAGGGTTCTTCCTCTTACCATAACACATCTACACACTAAGTATGAAATTCATCCAAGCTTCCTAACTTGAGATATCGTGCACACAAGGTTTTCAGGTTTTGACCCCCGGTGACCCCAGATGACCTTTGACCTCCACCAAAACAATAGGGTTCTTCCTCTTACCATAACACATCTACACACTAAGTATGAAATTCATCCAAGCTTCCTAACTTGAGATATCGTGCACACAAGGTTTTCAGGTTTTGACCCCCGGTGACCCCAGATGACCTTTGACCTCCACCAAAAACGATAGGGTTCTTCCTCTTAATATGGGGCATCTATGTACCAAGTTTGAAAACTGTCGGAGTTTCTCTTCTTGAGATATCGCGCACACAAGCTAAGCGTCACAAACACACACACACACACATACACACACACACACACATACATACACACATACATACACACATACGCCATCATGACCGCATAGGTTTCTCTTTCATCGAAACCAATAATCATGACATTTCCTTCAACTCTTTAGGCATGACAAATCTTAGGAAGGCAGTATGATTCAAACTTGTTTTGTTTTTCCTTCCAGCATTTTTTCCCTTTCGCAACAACTAATATGTGGAACTGGTCTTACCCTTTCTTCTCCTTCCTACCAAATGCCCAGAGAATATGCACATATGTACATGAGCTTGTAGTACTGCTGGCAAACAAACTTGTGAGTCTGATCTGCAATCATCATAATCGGCTACACAGGTGTTGCTAATGTGAGGAGGGGGAAAGCATGAGAGATGCCAGCCGTCCCCCACCCTTTCCCCACAAATGTCTTGCATCTCCCACTGGCTTCACTCAAGAGTGAAATATATACTGCTTCCATATTTGACAGACTCATGAAATGGTGGAGCCCACCCTTGTGTCTCCTTCCCACTACTAAATGATTTTCTTTTTCTTTGCCACTGTAGGGTCACAACACAGAATACCAAAACTTCCATTTGATCTCACCTGCATTTCTCTTAGAATGACTCCCCTCTCACGTTCAATCTCATTCTCTCCAAGGGTGCTGTTTTGTATAATATCTGACAAGATTTCAACAGCTGCATAAAACATGAAGAAAATAACACTAAGTAACTGCTACAGACTTACAAAGGAAACAATTCTCTATCTACAAATAAAGTAAAAGTTATCCTAAGGTGAGTCCATCGTGAGTATTTATTGCCTCTGTTACAAAAACAAACTATACATCAATGACAGAAGGCCAATCAAAAACTGTAACTGACACTGCAACTACGCTGCTACTTTGAAACTAACACACAGTTTTAAGGTGCATGGAAACTTAAATGAAACTGGGATGCTGTTAGAACGATCACTTCTTCAGCATCCCAGACACAATACCAACAAGAGTAAGGGTTAAATCAAAACAACTTTTCTTGTAGACTTATTCACAGATCAATTGTTTTTATCACTCACCTCTCTCTAAATCACTTGAAAAGCTTTTCGCGTAATAGACAGTCTGTTCTCTTGATGTGTATGCATTCAGGTGTGCACCCATGTTCTCTATTTCCAATTCCAAGTCCATTTGTGACCTCTTCTGAGTACCCTGTTAGAGCAAACATAATGAGAAGTTTCATATGTTTACAAACACCATTGTTAATAAATAAATGATGCCCTTTCCCAAAAATATGCAAAATTTCAAATTAATAATGCACTATTTACACTTCCAATACTAAAATATGCAAAAATCATGCCAAAAAGTATTTCTATTAAATTTCAAATTTTAATCTTTAAGTATACGAACCACTTAATTCCAGGGCAAGTCCAAGCTATTCTGTGTGTTTCGTATGGGACAATCAGAGATTTCAAAACTCTGTAACTTTGGTTTGGGAGCTTTTTATTACAGTTTTATGAGCTAGTATGGTGAGTATTATAACTAAGTCTATCATGGAAAAAATTCAGCTTAATCAATTTAATTACCACAAGTGAGGGCTCATTAATGTACCGTGTTTCGTATGGGACCAGAGAAAATGCAAGTTTTTGACCCATAGTAGTTATTCTCAAATTTCTCTGAAAGTATTTGTCAGAATTTAGGTTTAGGAACACATGTTATAGATAAAACAGTCATATAAATAAAAGTTTCCAAGAAAAATTTTGTGTGATGGCAGTGAACCATGGATATGTATGAAAAATGTAGTTTTTCGTATGGCACAGTTTCATATGGGACATTTTGTCCCTAGTACACTACAATGTATTTAAGGATTTAACTGAATAACATCCTACCACCAGAACACCATGTTGTCAAAAACCAATCAGTTGAAGTTCAAAATAGCATTGTTACATAAGATTTCATGCAAAAAAATAGCATTTTTGAAACCAAATGTTTGTTTTTTACGCTAGTTGCTACAGCACACATAAGCATATACTACGAACTAGTTCACAAACATAAACTAAATTCTACAATCCAGTTCTGGAAGTTCAACAGTCTGTGTCTTTGTCTTGTCCACAAAATAATTCCAACTGCCAGGTGTGTAATTCTCTGTTGGTCAAAGTGACATACAGAAATGCAATTTAACTGACCATTATGGCAGAAATTTAGCAGATTTCAAGAAAAAGATGGAAACCTGTTAACTGGGAAATTTCCAATCACCAACTCATCATAAAGATAGTAAACATAAACACAAATAAGAATATGGTAACTATTACAGTATCAGTTAGACAACCATCACGGTTCAAATCCCCGTACAAATTGACCCTGTGTTTACAACTGTGATTTGTGTCTGGGTATTTTGCTGCAGGTTGGCTTAATGCATTAAATGTGGGGGATGGGGAGGGGCTATTATGTGGGTGGGGAAGGGAAAAAGACCACCCCAAGTTTGATTTCAGTTTCCATGCACCTATACAGCCATAACTATGGGGATATACAAATGCCTCCATTGTTCAATTAGAATCCAACACTGCTAAATTGTCCCATACGAAATGCAAATGTCCCATACTAAACAAATAATTAATTAGCCATTAATCAAAAGCAAAGAATATTTATGAAACACAAAGTGATTTAATAAGATGACTGCTTTGTAAATTAGAGGTTTTGAGAAAATTTTGAAAAAAAAATCTCAACTCTTCGAGCGGGGTCAAAAATATCCTGTGAAAATATTTCGTATGGGACAAATGACCTTAGGCAATAACCTAATTAACATATTTTTTTCTAACTTTTCAGCTTTATTTGAAACTTTGTGTTGAGTTACATATGTCCATGGGAAAAAAAATATATTAAATGTACTTCTTCAGTAAGTTACATCAATTAATAAGTGTCCCATACGAAATGCCAATTATGCTAATTATGGAAATTAGGTGGTATTATTCCCCTGAATTATGGATTTTTTTTTAACAAAAAAAAAAGGTGTCATGATTTAATATGAACTTTTAGCTTTACAATGATACCAAATATGCATTCATATTATTAGTTTCATATTTTGATATTTGAGGGGACCTTAGCTTGGACTTGCCCTCCAATTACTGGTAACTATGAGTACATTCCAGATTTTAAAAAGGTCTTAATCCTGAGTTCATTACATGTATCTGAAGAAAGCACATTTTTATGGCAAACCACGACAAACAGTCTTTTTTTGAAGTTTTCAAAATAATTTCACTCAAACAGTCTGAAAGTAGGGAAATGGGTTATAACCTAATTCACACAAATACCAATAACTATAATGAAAACAGAAGAAACCTGCTTTAAAAAAATTGAATTGTCTTTTTACAGGTGAAGTGAAAGTTACCTTAAAGGCCATATGTTCCAAGAAATGAGCCACACCATTGTTCTTGGCATTTTCATATCGGCTGCCAGCATCTATCCACAGACCGACCTGAAAGAAGAAAAAGAAATGGTTGCAGTTTTATTCCCAAGTTTACTCTCATTCCCCCAAAATCATTTTAAAAGCACTGAATTTAAACTCTACGTGTTTACCTATTTCTTTCTATAAAAGCAGCTTTTTAAACTTATAACCCCATTCTCACTCACATATACGGTAACATCTACTACTACCAACTTCATGCAGACCAAAGTAGAAGTACCAAGATGTTTTGCCATTTAATGTATATTAATCCAGCAGTGAAGTTTCATGTTTCCTGTCAGATTTCAAAAAATAAAACAATTGCCATGAACCCCACAAATGGGATGAACAACTGAAACAAACCAACCAGGCCTCAAAATGAGCCTTTTTGCTTCCTTGAAGCATTGTCTAAAACTGAATCATTTGTAAGAACATATTGAGAATGTTTCCATAGGAAACTCCACAAAATATGAGATTAGTTTCCACCAAAAAAATCTTCAGTACTGTCGCTGTCCCATCACATTTCTACAGAAACTGCGATACAGAACCACATTTCTATAGAAACTGAGATACATAATCTTTCTTTGGCACCAAAAATTCATAGTGTTCACTAGATATATGGAGAGAGACATTTCCTCCCAGCACATTTAATGTGAGTGAAACCACAGGTGACTCTGTGTTTTATTCCTGCCGCCCTTCTACAGAAATGCAAAAATGGTACTTTAATTGTTTCCATACTAAAATCTACTTTTGGATATGACCACCAATTTGCGTCTCTGGGTTTGTCACTTTATCAAGATCCAGTGAATTTCCACAAATGCACTTTTCCAGAATTACACTGTATGATCAGGAATCACCAGGAAATCCCAGTTCTGTGAAAGCACACCCATTGTACAACCATTTAAATGAGGACATCTTCCCTAAATGTTGTCTGTTGTCCTTGAAACTGAGGTTTTTATACAAGTCAATGTTGGTACATTGCAAATGCATCATGTAATCAAAACTTAAGCTTTAAAAGCTTTACTCACTGTGCATGTTGGGATGCCAGAGTCCTCAGATGCTACTCGAAATCCATTATTCAACTTTGTAACTTTTGTTTCTGGAACATTAACTAATGTCTGCTGGTAAGTTGCAGTCTGTGTACTCTGAAGTCGTTTGCTTCCAGACACGGCACCCTGAGCAGCCAGACAGACAAGAAAAAGACATTACTAAACTTCTCTTTCTGTGTATGAACTGACATCTGTTATGCTGGCTTTGCAGTTGTATGACATTGTAAGTTACTGATTCTTTAAAGGGAGGGTTGGAGACAAACTTAAGTTTTAATAAGGAAAAGAGGACATGAATCAAAGAATTACACTGGAATTTTCATTTAATGATTCCTATGTAGGGTTCTCATGATTTTGTAGATGAAGTTACTGTGTTTATTTTCCGATTGAACTTGAAGAAAGATGTCATGTCATCTCTGCACATTGGTGGCCAAAGCTTTGTTGTTTTTTTTAATCAATTCTTTTTACCTCAAAATAGACAGGCATGCTAATTTACCCATAAGTGATATGAAGTTTGAAAATGTTGAATGCCTCTTCTGCATTCACAATTTTAAGGGTATGGGATTGTGAATGAGAAATTGGTTTAAAGTTAAGTTAAAATAAAATCATAACAATGTTGATTACTGTGAGGATATGAATCTATCTGTGCTTGCTTCAAGTTCATTTTGTGTTGTAAATGTGACAAATTCATCTGTTGGTAACATCTTGAAAAACACAAATAGGGGATGAACGTAAGTATTACCATAATGCCTACATTGTTCATGAACACACCCATATTAAAAGCTTAAACCTTTTCTAAGTCCCTGACTCCCTGTGCAGGGATTCTCCTGGGCTTCAGAGAGTATGAGTTGGTACAAATCCACAAGTGCTTTATACAGCATTACTCAAGATTAAAATGTCAATGGTGCAGAGTTCAATCAACAGATAAGCACTAAACTAAGCCTAAAACCATGTGAGGCAGCAAGCATAGCAATTTTCTCAGTGGTGGTTGCCTAAAACAGTTGCCCATCGGACAACCTGAAGCTAAATTTAGGTTGTCCGAAATAGTTTTTGGTTGCCCGAATGAAAGTGACAAACAAGAGATGAACACTTCTGTTTCCTGTCTCTGCCATAGAAAACAAACATTTACTTTAAATCCTGCATTTTTTTTATTTTTATTTGCATAGTACAATAATGAATGGGGTAGTCAATACCATTGTCTCAATACCACTTCTTAAGGGGGTTTTTATGACATACTTTCCTGCTGATGTAGGTAACTATCCAATTAAAAATAAAATCTACTCGTCCATCGGACAAGTTCAAAGAGAGAAAGTGGTTGTCCGATGCAAGTGTTACCTGTCACGGACAATCGGACAAGTGCTAAATTTCAGCCCTGTTGCTAATGTAACATGAAAGAAACAAAAATAAAGGAAAATGACTTTACTGTACATAGACCACCACAAAAGTGGATAGGGGTCCTCTACCTAATATGGGGCATCCACATGCAACATACCAGTTTCATCAAGGTTGCTCTTCTTGAGATATCATCTTTACAAGGTTTTCACAGTTTGACCTCTGGAGACCCCAAATGAGAGGTGATCTCCACCAAAAACAATGATGATCCTGAACTGAAGAAGGGGTATCCACATGCCAAGTATGAAATCCCAGAAAGAAAAAAAGAAAATCAGTGCAAAATGCTCCCTGACATGGGGGTGGGGGATAGGTGAAAAGATCAGGGTTACCCTGACTAGAAAAGAACCTACCTCAAAATTGTTACTCGCCCTCATTAACTGGGGAGGTTGAAACCTACAAACCACTTTTCAATGTTAAATGCTATTTTGACCACCTAGTTTCTGACCATGAGAATCATGGGGACTACTGTAATTTCTGTAATTTCATTTAATTCTAAGTGATATAATTAATGGTCATATACCAAATGTAAAACAGTTACCTTCATATGAACTTCTAGCACAACATCTCTGTGATGACCACTTATGGACCCATATGGAATTCATTTTACCTCACATTAGCATGGTATTTAATGGGGTGATTGAAAATAGCCTAAGCTAGTTGGAAATAGCCGATTTTCATCCACTTTTATTATCATTACATATTCCAGTAAGAGAAAACTAATAAAACAACGGACACATACAAAATGGTAGTACAGGCATTGCAGATGTTGACCAAAGAATAAGCTGGTTCGATATCCAGTCAAAACATCCCTTTACCAAATTGTCTCCGCTTTTAGCTACCAAAACGTCCCAGCTTTTTACCAAAACAGTCCCTTTGTATTACACATCTGATACAAAAATGTCCCCGCATATGAAACATGAACATGAAATAAGCAACAAACCACATCTTAGGAAATGTGAGGGGAATAAGAAAGGAAGTTAACCTCTTCAAGTGTTAGAAAACGTCACTTGTAATTGAATTTTTGGAGATGTTAAGAATCAGGGAAAGCTTTTTGGTTGTTTATATAAATTGACTGTACATACACGAAGCCAGCCCGCACGCCACTTTTAAGGTAGTGCTACTACAGTATATCCTACATGGCTTGTGCACTGGAGTACGTACTGGTTTAGCTTTTTTAGAAATGGACATGTCGGGCTGGGCGAGCCGTTGCCTACGTAGCAGACTCTACGGCATATTCCTTGTTCAGTCACATCCCATTTGTCTGGGAAGGTGAGGAGCTGAGCAAACAGAGTTTGCTCCGCGGGGAGGCGAGCCGCAAGTTACTTGCAGCAATTTTGCCATGCCACAACGTACAGCACAGTATGGAGTGATTGAACTGGTATCGGCACAAGCGGTACAGATATTCATTTTACATGATGCAGTAATAGAGAAACACCGTTAAGTTTGCTGTTATTTTTATGTATTTTTCTGTTTGGACTTCAAGAAAACTTCCTCCAATGTTTTCAGATTAGTTTCCGTATTTCCAGTCGGCAAAAATATGGCAGGAATACAAGAGAAATATCAGTCGATTTTTTAAAAATACGGAATTCCGTATTAATACAGAAAACTTACATCCCTGCTACAACCCCATGTTATCGGAATGTGAATGCATGAGAGGCATGAGAATTTTTCGAACTTCAAATTCTCTGTGGAGCAACAAGGTCAACACAACAGACTGGGAAAATAAATGAAACATAGCATTAAATTCTCATTAATGTAAGGAAGTGATATGACCCGCTTGCCTCGAGCTCAGGCCTTGAGTTTTAGATTTTGCAGGTGTGCTACAAATGACACTCCTCAGGATATCAAGGAGTGTGGTAGGCGTGCTGTTTTATTAAACTTTACTAGATTTATCTGAGTTCTAGGTGTGCAAAAAATAGAACTCCTCACAGTGATTTGAGGCGAATGGTGGTGTGCGATTGCACTCGCACGCCTCAAAATTCAAGGCCTGCAAGCTCACTTTGGGTCACAAACGTATAACTTCATTTGCTGATATTTTGAATACTACATGTCCAACTTGAATGAAAGTTTCACCAAACTGCTTTCTTACATATGTGAAAATTAATTTTTACATAAACCCTTCCTCTACGCAGTCTGTCCGAACAATAAAGATGAATAAAGTAAAAAAGAATAAAGAAAAAACGACGACAAAAACTATGGAAATCGATAATGCTTGCAAACAATCTGTATTACATTCCACTCCAGTCCTGGGTGAACAAACCAGTGGGAGTGCTCTAATATATGAATATGTTAAAGGCACCACAATGAAAGGTGCCCACGTATATGCCAGCCAAGGAGCACTGTGCACGTATTCATGCAATAGCCTAACTACGTACTTGAAAACTGACTGTATATTACCTGGAACTAATATTCGAAACATTCAATTGGCTCTAATAAATTCATTCATTGAAGGGACTAATCTCCATTGAAGTCCACCTGACCAATTTTGGAACAAATTACAGCCGTTGTGAGCTAGTCAATAGCACCACAAAGGGACTAGGTATCAGCGGGAGCTGCTACCCGGAAGGGAGTAGACCGTAAACTGCTCAAGGACAAACACTTGGGATGCAGCAAAGTACACAAATGTACATGTGTAACTGGTTACCTGTACTAGCATTAGTATGTAAGTGTCTTCTTGAATTGGTCAGCTGGTGAAATCTATTACGGCTACTAGGGTGAAACAATGTTTCTTTCATTTCCAAAACTCAAGTGTTATGTGCAGTATACAACCTTCAAAATCACACTATTCCCAGCTAATGTATGAATAACCGTAGCAAAATAAGCCCACTAAATCTACAGTACTTTGGAACATGCAGCTGCATGACCCATTCTGCAATTGAATACTCATATAGGGTTTTGATAGGCATGGTTTGTGCTAGTTGTAATGAGAATGTTTTTTTTTCAAAATAGCCTGCATATTTTGACTGATTTTGCACAGTTTCTTTATACTTTACCAACCATAGTTATCATTTTCAGTCACTGCTGTAATTTAGTTAGTTAGACAGATGAGGTTTTACGGCTCAGTTTCTAACCAAATACTTGAGTTGGGCCGGCCACAGCCTTTTTTCCAGTTGTGGCTCACTGGCTTGTTTTCCCTACTTCATTGCTTAAATGCTGAGCACTAAGCACAATGGCAGTAGGTTCCATTTTTAAAGTCTTTGGTATGACCTGGCCAGGAGTCGAACCCCAGACCTTCTGGCTGCAAGTCGGATGCTCTAACCACTTGACCATGGATGCCACATGCAAAACTTCATCCAAGATTAGCATAGGTAGTGTACTGACATTAAGTTTTCCATTTTTGGATATATGCAACATCACTTAAAGTGGCTGAGAACCCCCATCCTACCCTCCAGCAGGGTTTGCGTTTCTCTGAAAAAGTCTTAATTTTTTATGATAGTATTTTCTTTTTTACGGCCATTCAAAATTTCGTGTCGTAATTTTTGAAATTTCTGGCATAAATGATTAAATATACAATGGCTACCAAGATAAGCCATGAACGGCAATGTTAGGCCTAGCCTACCCTATAGCCTAGGCTACAACAACGTTAGCGCAACTTATCGATAAATTCAAGTGTGCATGAAATAATTTAATGCCAACTTATTTTATGATGAGAAACAATCCTTGGATAATAAAAAATATTTTCACTTCCCTCAAAGAGAAATTTAGCGAAAATATCCAATACTGGCCTAGGCCTGTTCTGTGTATGATCCAGCAACAGGCCAGTATGGAAAGTATGGCAATTGCACACCCGAGATTTTTTTTTCTAGATTTTTTTTGCACACTTGAAAATTCACATTATACACCTGATTTTTTAAGCCAGCAGCGATTGCCTCATATAACCCTAGGTATACGTTATACTGACTTGCCCTATTGGATGATCACAAGTTGTGATCATTACGTGCTGATGACTTGATTGAATGATGTATGCAGTGTCGGCCATCACTCGGCCAAGACCCCTGGAGGCTGGAGTGAGGCTGGCATATTTGGAACTTATAATCCAGTATCGATCCCATGAAATATTGCTCCCAAGTATATATTTCACCACGGCGGGAAAAAATCAGCAAAACAGGAAGCTCCTTGCCGGGAAATTTTGCGTCTCGCGGGAAATCCCGCCGAGTCCGAAAAAAAAGATCTATAACGATGTGAGAATTTGGAATGATTTTAAAACCAACATGAAGAAAAATAAGTGATCACTACTCTAGTTGAAACCTTTAAGAAAGAAACATTTTAATTTACCAGCTTACCAGGAGGTTTCTTTATGTCTGTTATTCTTTTATTTTTAACTGAATCCCTTGGTCATGCACTCGCGGCCTTCGATCAGCGTCCGCGCACCTGTAACCATGGAAGTACTACCGAGGTAGTACTTCCATGCTCTAACGAATCTCACTGTACGCACAGCTAATACAGTACAGACTACAGGATGTTAAATGTTTCGGATACTGAGTCAGTCCTACCACTGTGGCTTTGTGTCCAGTCTGCCATAACGTGCATCGCAACAAAAAATAACGTTAAGTTTGTCACTGCAACTTTTGCACTGTAAAGTACCTCAACCATGTGTTCAAATTTCTCGTAAACTGCTTTCTTGTTTATCAAAATCCACTACCTACTGTACACACTGATCCTTCGTGATAATTACAGTAAAACTCTTTCTAATGCATCTCCTGGGCTGAGATTTCACCCGTACAGTATCGTTAACTATGTACGGTACGATACGGCAGCCACTGTGCATGCCGTTATCACATCCTGTACGAACGTTCGTTCCTTGCCTGGGTGCTCTCTTCGATGTGCTGTGCTGAAGCAATGCACGTGACTGCACGTGACCATTTGCTCTACTAGCAAATGGGGGTGTACACAAAAATGGGAAATATTTTCCTCTTTTTTGTCATATATTTGGAAACAAATAGTTTGAATAGCAATGAAAAATTATGAGCAACGTAAAGGTAGGAATCATTTTAGTATTTAAGATAGTAACAGGATAGAACAGGATAGAAGATTTTTTTTTCTCTGCGCAATATACCCCTTGAAAGAATGTGTACGATGGTAGAGCTGATGAAGTGAATTTTGTTTCCAAAAAAGTCTTTCCACCAGAAATTTGAAGTCTTAGTGATTGATTTGAGACGAGAATATTATGGTGGTTGGAATATGTGCATAGTTATGTAGCGTAACTGTTTTACCAAAATTAACTTCTTTTGATAATGAAAGCATGTCATCTTAATGTAAGTGATAAGTATGAAATCTAGGAACATAAGTCAAGCCAATTGATGTATCTATTTGGGTATGTGTTTTACAGAACGGTAAATTTTCAGCACTTTTTTCCACACTATTTCTCGGCCTTAGTATCCGAACGTTCCCAATCCACACGCACTGCGTGCAAAACACGCATGACATTCATATAGCCTACATATGAACAGTACATACAATGAAGGTGCTGAGCTTAACGGCCTGACTCTACTGCGCAAAACAGAATTGCGCCTAGATCGCATGACAGAGGAACAAAACTAAAATAACTGTAAACAAACTTTGAAGAAAAACAACACAAGGAGACTTTACATAAGTAATTCATCCACAAACAAGTCAAAGTACAGTATTACTGTATGAGTACTAGATGTATATGCGTAAATTTAGTGTCGGGCTCAAACAAAGTCATATCGGGCTACCATCAGTCTGATACCAAAAAGCTGGACGGCTACTTCTTTCAAAAATATTTTTCGAGCCCTGGCCTGAGATGCAATCATCAGGGTCCGGAAGGGCCGTTTTCTGCAATCTGGGAGGCTTCATTTTGCCAAAAATTTTCTGTACGCTATGCGCGAACCAATGGTCGCGCTCCGCTTAGATAGTAGAGAATTATAATCACGCGGGAAATAAATTCCAGCTTGCCAGGAAATTTGCATTTTCTCCAGCCCTGTATTTCACACTTGACTTTTCGTGTGCTGTGCGTGTACTGTGCGTGAACATACTAGCGGGAGTTGACTGAATCGGCCCGCCAGTATGCCGGGAGTACCGTTTGCCCGCTGCTACGCTGGGGAGTACGCCAACTATGCCGGCAATCCTCAACTTACTGCATTTTGCACGCCGACAAAGGCTAGTTTCTAAGCTGCCACGCCGGCCGAAATCGTATGGCCACGCCGAAGATCTTCGGGGTATAGTGCACTAAATGCACACTGGAGCTTTACCTAACGAACATCCAGTGCATGCATTGTAGGCTTATGTTGTATCACTTGTATCCAGGGCAGCCCAGTATTACAGACTGATCGACCATGCACACATTATATGAAGAATTTTGGGTTCAGGGATGATGTTCCCTCCTTAAATTTGATCTGATTTGAATTTATTTGCACAACAAAACAAAACAACAAAAAGCAGGAAGGAAAAAACATACAAAGAGATAAAACAGTAAGGAACAGCAAAATAAGACAAAGACATGTGCAGGGATGACATAGAAAAGCAGAAAAGTCTGACAAGTAGACTTATTTCCACTGTGGTCCCTAAAAACATACAAACGAAGCTACATAAAAAGCACAGCACAGTACACACAGAAATTCAAAAAATTAGAAGTATAAAAATATGGAGCTTTCTTCCTCTGTCAATTTGATATAAAAATATCTTCTTACTGCAGTTTTAAAAAAGCTGAGATTATTGCACCTTTGAATTTTGGCAGTTAAGAGTTCGACCTCCACAATTTGCAACTTGTAAATTTAAAGTTTAACATAACATAACAGGTTAAAGGGCAAAGGAGGGCTAAGGCCCCATAAGATGCCCTGAAGTCCATACAACCTTAACTGAAAACAAAGAACCAACCAACACCAAACGAGCCCAGCACAATTAGATTCTACCACACTTATGGAAGAACTTGTCAATGTTAACCTTAAAGCAGTGCACAGATGTGGAGTTAACTACCCACTCAGGCAGACTATTCCACTCGTTAACAACTCTATGAGAAAACCTTAACTTCCTATTGTCGAGCCTTGCAAAATTCTTAACTAGCTTCTTACAATGGCCTCGAACCCAAGAATTACATTGAACCATTAAATAATTGCAAGAGGACAAAGGAATCCTTTCAGAAAGAAATTTGTACACCTGAAGCATGTCCCCCCTAATCCTTCTCAACTCCAGGGTGGTAAGCCCAAGATGCTTAAGTCTAACATGATAAGGTAGATGTCTCACCTCGGGTATAAGGCGAGTGGCTCTCCTCTGAACTTGCTCTAAAAGAAGCTTGTCCTTTTCATAAAAAGCACAGCACAGTACACACAGAAATTCAAAAAATTAAAAGTATAAACGCCATAATTTATTTTTTTATAATTAAACGCCATAATTTGTAGAAAACCTAGGTACAAACACAGATGATACGTTAGACCTAGGCTAGTGTTGTAAGAGTGATTCAATGCGGGCAGAATATCTAGGCTAGTGATAAGTAACTGGGAGCTAAACCATTGAGGATCCTGTACATATGTTGTTATGTACAAGTAGCCTAGCCTATAAATTATAATGGCCTAAACTTTATAGGCCTAGGCTACATTAATAATAGCCTAACGTTAGGCTATGCCGTGTGACGAGTTTCTCCTCACTCGAACTTGTGAACGTCGACTCATTTGAAAAACTTTTGATCTGCACTTGCAATTTTCAATTTATGATAACGTCGAAGTATTATCTAAGGAAACCTTTATAACAATACCTGATGTGACCGCACGGCAAATCTCAGGAAATGATTCGAGGCTCGGTACACGGCAGTTGCCATCTTGTTGATGAGCAAATGTTACGAAGGGTTACCCTGACGAAATAGGTAACGCTTACAAGGGAAGTAAACGGGGAAAAAGCCCAGAAGAAAGCAAGACCCCTTATTGCAGGATTACCGTAACTATACGAACACGACCATTTAACCCCATGATGTAATGGCATGAACTGCAGATTTGATCTCGATCGGGCTTCAGAGATGTAAGAAAATTTAGAAACGCCAGCGTCTAGCTAGGCGTAGTACTATACCTACCTAGGGAAAGCCTAATTTGATCAATTGATCGTGACTTCACAAGAAAAACACGCCATTTGGAAGAGACTGAGGCTTAAAATTGAACATAAGTAGGCTCCTTACTGTAGGCTACAGTATGTTTAAGTGGACATCTTCCAAATACGGTAAGCAGCCCTGTTGTACAGGCCACAGAATCTTGTTCTAACGTAGGACGTGAAGTAATATTTTACAGTTAGGCCTATGTAGCCTAAATGTTTTGCAAAATTTCCAAGTCCACCGCACCTCCAGTTTTGAGTGGAGGCGCAGTCGCAGTCACATTGGCCGTTTATGAATTTGTGTTATTTTGCAACACAATAATTATGTGTGTTTTTATGTACACTGTAAGTATATTTTGCAAAATGTCCAAGTCCACAGCCTCCAGTTTTGAGTGGAGGCACAGTTGCAGTCACAGTGACCTTTCATGAATGCAAGTTATTTTGTTACTTTAATTGTGCTTCACTGTAACTGTGCCTCCGGAGGCGAGGTGATCGTTTATTATTGGCCGGGTATTCTATAGTTGTACCTGTTATGTTGTTATGAGGAAGGACACCCAAAGCTTTTTTGTCTGGGTAGCCTTTTTGACTGTGGCGTAGCTAGGGTTTATGGCACCTGGTGGAAGAAACGAAATTGTCACCCCCCCATCTTCCGGGGGCCGGGGGTAAATCTTATGAATACTTACACAACTCAAGATCTCAAATGACCCAGGCATCTGCAGAAAAAAAATCAGGGGGGAGGGCAAAATTTTTAAGGGGGGCCAAACTTTTTTCATGTGAAATATTTTACTCCCAGAAAAGAGATTATTCTTCACTCTTAAGATAAAGTCAAAATCTTTTCATGTCTATGTCAGGTCTAAGCAGAAAGTTAAGGAGGGTGTTGGGCCTCTCCAAGGTAATCAAGGCACACTAGTTAGTGATCATCAGGGTATGGCCACTTTGTTAAATGATTATTTTATATCTGTTTTAACCAAAGAATCATCTATTTTGGGGACTTGTAGGGGTTGTCATAACTCAGAACTCTTCTTTAGCTAGTGATGTTGTCTTCTCTGAAGAGTTGGTTTGTAATAAATTGAAGAGTTCAAAAGCTAGTAAGGCCCCCTGGGCCTGGTGGGATCCATCCTGCCATTCTTCATGAATGCTCTGAGATTTTGTCAGTTCCTCTTTGCATTATTTTTCAGAAGTTTCTGGATTCAAACTTTGTACCTGCTGACTGGAGGATAGCTAATGTTATGTACCAATTTTCAAAAAGGGGGATCGGAGCTTTCCTTGCAATTACAGGCCGGTCAGTTTAACCAGTGTTGTGTGCAAAGTTATGGAATCTGTAATCACGGATTGTTTGCTTAAATATCTTTTAGATAACGGTTTACTCAATCTGTCACAGCATGGTTTCTTACCTAGTAGATCTTGTGTTACTAATTTACTTTAGCTTTCTTGAGGATGTTTCTTTAGTATCTCCTGATGCAGGTTACAGTGTTGATGTCATTTACCTTGATTTTCAAAAAGCCTTTGATAAAGCTCCATTAGGTAGACTTATGGTTAAACTGTGTAAGTTTACTGATGATACTAAGCTCTATAGGAAGGTCAGTGATGAGGATGATGCCTCATTACTGCAAAAAGACTCGGACAGGTTATTTTCCTGGTCTCAGACTTGGCAAATGTCTTTTAATGCAGATAAGTGCAAAGTCCTTCATTTTGGTCCTAAAAATTTCAGCTATGATTATAACATGAATGGTAGTATTCTGAGTGATGTGACTTTTGAGAAAGATCTGGGTGTAGTTATTACAGGCGATTTAAAGCCATCTAGAATAGTGTGCAGCTGCTGCTGCTAGGGCTGATAGGGTGCTTGGATTGATCAAGAGGAATTTCAATAGTTTTAGTAAAGAAATTGTACTAAATCTGTATCAGCAGTTGGTAAGACCCCACCTCGACTATGCAGCCCAGGCTTGGAGTCCCTTCTATGAAAAGGACAAGTGTCTTTTAGAGCAAGTTCAGAGGAGAGCCACTCGCCTTATACCCGTGGTAAGACATCTACCTTATCATGTTAGATGTAAGCATCTTGGGCTTACCACCCTGGAGTTGAGGATTGGGTGGACATGCTTCAGGTGTACAAATTTCTCTCTGAAAGGAATCCTTTGTCATCTCATAGTTATTTAAAGGTTCAAAGTAATTCTCAGGTTCGAGGCCATTGTAAGAAGTTAGTAAAGTGTTTTGCAATGCTTGGCGTTAGGAAGTTCAGCTTCTCTCATAGAGTTGTCAACGAGTGGAATAGACTGCCTGAGTGGGTAGTTAACTCCACATCTGTGAACTGCTTTAAGGTTAACATTGACATGTTCTTCCATAACTGTGGTAGAATCTAGGCCTAATTGTGCTGGGCTCTTTTGGTGTTGGTTGTTTGTTTTCAGTTAAGGTTGTGTGGACTTAGGGCATCTTATGGGGCCTTAGCCCTCCTTTGCCCTTTAACCTGTTATGTCACACAGTGTTGACAAAGGCATAGCCAGGAATTTTTCAAGGGGGGGGGGGGCAAAGCCCACAGACAGACTCTCAGTGCTCCGCGCCACCAGGGGTTGGCACGGAGCGCAAGAAAATTTGGGCTCAAAATGCTGCCCAGATTGCTGGAAATGGCACTTCCAAGGCCTATTTACTGCAAGACATGGAAGGAAATAAGGATTGTGGCTACTATCCACCCAGCAGCCTAGTCCTATGTCCAATTCTAGGAATAATGAAGTGTTAAGACTTTTTTGCTAAAACAAATAACAGTTATAGTGTCATTCTGAAAATGCTTTTAGTTGTACAAAATAACTTAATTTTAAAAAAATATTTCAGAAGAAGTTATTTTGAGAAAGACACTTCATTTACCATAAATATCTGAAATTAAACTTTGCAACTTCCCTTTAATCGCAATGGGATATCCCAACCGGGCAGATAGTGGCCATGATCCGGAAATAACTGTAAATAGTAAATACTATGCATTTATTCACAGAAAATTCACAAGGCATGCAGGATGGTCTTTCTATTCATACCCATATTTTCATCCTTGGTTTGAGATTTTCCACTAAGTCAAGTAGCTTAAGTGTTGGACAAGTTGTTGAAAACTCCCGAGTGTGGCAGTATCAAATATTGTTTTAAATTTTCTTGCAGTAAAGAGAAGAACAAAACATGGTGAAATGAATGAATGATTTTAATTTTCCATCACCGCATCTAATGTGATAATCATTATCTTGTGATGGGAAATGCAGTGCACAGTCAGGTTAGGCTCCTACAGGTCAATGTTAAATATGGGCTTCAAGATAGTCAGTCTTTCAGCTTTCTACAACAGAATGAATTGCGTCATGAATGGGACACATGTTCTGATCACTTAATCTGTGTTCAGTATCATCAACACGTTTAAGTTTTCCTTGGTGACACTGGTCCTTCTCTCGGTCTTAGTAAGGTTCATAGTAGGCTAGGGAAACCACGCTCACATGAAACAGTGGTAGTTAGGTGACAGACACAGCAACATGATGCAGAATTCAGCGAATACCTAGAATTTATTCATTTCGGCCAATTGGCAGAAAAAGTTGTCAGGTCCATCGGAAGTCTTCCATTACTGATCAAGGTTGGAAGTGAAACGGTAACTTCTGAACTGATCTTTTACTACTCTAACATCAAAACGATTGGGTGTGTATACCTTTCAACAACAGCTGTCATGTCTTGACCAAGACTGGTATATGGACAGGACACATGGGAACTGTGGGTCGCTCATCCCCCAAATGTGTAAACAAAGTTGCCAGTCTAAGTTCAGGAAAGTGAAATTGCCTGGTAAGTACATGTATGGGTGCCAAATGTTGGGTGCCACAGTGTACAATTTAGAGTTGAAATAGTTCAGCAAGTGGCCCAAATTGCTGTTTTCATTAAGGTGCTGCATGCGGCTCTTGGTGCCGCGTTTGGACATTTCTGAGCTCAACTTCACCCAAGGGTCAACACTTACTGTATCAAGCATTGTGCACAGCAGGCCTTTCCTACTATGAGTTTGCTGGTATGCAAAATGCAAACAGTTCAGTATAAGTTATTTTGAAAATGACTCCACCCACTTTTGAATATTAATGAAGGCAATGAAGTATTACCAAAAGGCTCCTTTATCTACTAGCTTATATCCATGCCAAATAAGGATCTAATCAGTCATCCTGATCAGGAGATATTGCCATTGTAAGATTTTAGGTTTAGTCCTTCCCACTCATTAATATGCATGATACCAAAAACAATGGGGCATGACTTCTCACCAGTTCAAAGAACCTACCAAGTATCATGCACTGCAGACCTTTCCTACTATTGCATGAGTTTGTTTCTACGTAGACAAGCATTTTCAGCTGTGATGCTGTCCACTTATGAATATAATGAAGATGATGAACTGTTCCCACAAAACTATTACCTCTGTCCACAGTATTTGCATACCTATGCCAGATATCAAACTTATCAGCATCCTGATTGGGGGAAGAGGGATGTTTCCATTTTAATATTTTTACATTTAACCCCACCCAGACATGATATCAGTGTCCAAAGCAAAAGGGCATAACTTCTCACCAGGGTCAACATACCTGTATGTACAGTACACAGTAGGCTTGCCCAGTAGGTTTACTTGTACACAAGTTTGGGCATCACATACACACACAAACATCTATGCACATACACACTCATACCAAATTTGACTGTAATGGTTATAATGCTACCTTCTGCATCATAAAAAAAAAACAAAGTGACACCATTCAGCAGTACTTTTCATTAATGAGCAGTTTGCCAGCAGTAAATAAGGGAAAATTAGGTCTAAAAGATTGGACATTCAGTACAGTATTTTCCATTTGCAGGAAGGGCATAGACCTGTAGATTCCCTGGGCCTGGTGTATGTATCTGGCTGTTCAAAGTCCTTTACTTCATATTCATTTACCCTCTAATTCTGTAGGTCATCTTTCAATTATAAGGAGAAAATCGACTGTGAAATTCTTTTGCTTTGCTAGTAAAAATTGGTATTGTGTTCTGAATTGGTAACATACCTTTATCTCCTTTTTCAGCAAGGCAATTGTGGGAAGATTCGAGATACTCTAACCATCGGTATTGACAGCTGAATTGCTAAGTGTAATCTAATGGAAGAAACTAGCGACATGGAAGCCTTGGATAAACCTATCTTCAAAGATGGTAGGTACAACAACCCATGGGATACTTGGCGTTGGCCACCATTGAAGAAAATGTTTAGGTGGTTTCTGCTGGACAAGAATCTGAGCAGTGTTCCATCACAGTCAGTAAGTATCATAAGGTACTACAAAAATATATTCTAGGACTTAAATGTTTCCATCTCAAAGTTGAGTATTGCATTCTATACAGTATGAAGGAGCAAGAGAAAAAATGGTGTGGAAAATTCTTGTGAAGAGTTTTCACTTTGTGCTAAAATATCTTTAACCTTTTGTGGTTTTGATGCCAATCAAAGCCTGTGCCTTCATGATGGGGTGTAAGTATGTTTCTTGTTGTGGTGGGATACCAAGCTTGTAATGGGTGTTAGATATAAACTTAAACAGGAAAGAGGTGTATGATTGGCAAGTCTCCTGCTTTACATGTGGATTAAGTGTTAGGTTTTCACTGTTTTGGAGGTTAAAGGACATCTTGTGTGAACAGAGGTCAAATTGTAAATACTATACTACTTTATATCCACTAAATTTGAAAAAATAACATACAAAAGTCTCATTCTTATTTTTTCACATATTCCTAAACAATTGTCATTCTCATTCTCATTCTTGTGAATTTACCAACTGACTGTTTGGCCTAGCGGTTAGAGCATCCACATTTCAGCTGGGAGACTGGGTTTGAAATCCCAGTAAGGTCTGTCACACCAAAGACTTGAAAAATGGGCATGTTGTCTTCTCACTAAGTGTTCGTCATAAGAGATTGGAGCAGGAATGATAATACATTGTCTGAGTCCTTAACTGTGTGCACCATAATTGCAGGCTTGCAGCTAGTTTATAGTATAGTCCACAGGGGCCTGAGAATGTTTTGGATTGAAAAGAATGAGGCAGAATTTTGTAAAGCAGTTTGAGGTCTGTGGCTAACATAAAGGGTTATATAAATGGAAGTGCAATTAGTATTGATTTACTTAAAATGTCAATACCATCTGTAGATACTTGAAGTAAACAGGCAAGGATCCAGAGGGTTGCTTTTCTGGCTCCAGACCCCCTTTTTTGGCACCACTTTTTTGAGATGATCCCAAAGCTGCACAACAAAGTTTGTGCATACTTTTTTTGACTGTCAGATGCCAGATGCCAGGAAATACCATTAAACAGTGTTTAATTTCAAGTTTTTCTCCAGACCCTCCTACCCCCCCCCTCCCAACCCCATAGAGGCTTCATACATTTTATGCTCATAGGTTGGAACTTTGTCTGAATGGAGTTAGCCCCACCACCACCTTTTTTTAAAATCCTGGATCTGCCCCTGGTAAAGGTATAAGAGATTTATTACTTTATGTCAATTCGGAACTTCTGATATTTCACAAACCTCAGTTAAAAAAAAACTTGTGCTTTAAGGCACTTGTGGATCTTAACAACAAATTTTATATTGACACTGTATGTGCTACAGGTATGACTCTATGAGTAGTGTGCCCTTCAATCAACTCTTTGCACTTTATATATACAGTAAGTAAAGTACAGTAATTATGTATACGTAGTCCACAATATGGCTTTTGGCATGGTATGCTTACATGAAAAATATCAGTATTGGATCAGTAGCAGATGGTACAGTATTGAGAATTAAAATGTTGGATATTACCAAATGCTTTACATTCAGTGATGTACAACATTTCTGAAGTGTTTGTTTGTTTCTGGTATAATTTACCAATATTATGATGTGAAACAGAAATGTATGGAAGAATGTTGACAAGTTATACTGTTGTTTCAGAATTGTCTTACTAAGGCTAATTGTTTTGCCCCCATGTTTAGTTCATACTCTGCATGATGTCTTGTCCATCCAGTCTAGAGGTGTGTATGGTGTAACCTCCTTTTTGAAAATCATCTAAAGGTAGCCATACTAATGAATACTTGTTCCCTTTGTACTATAAATGCAAAATAAAATGCTATTATGTATCTATTTCAGATACTGAATTCAAGTTTGCCAATTGTACCAGTTGATAACAATGAAGAACTTGAAACTCCTCCGTCATCAGGTGTACGGTTACTATGGATTGGACATGCCTCTACTTTAGTCCAGTTTGATGGTGTTACTCTGCTTACTGATCCTGTGTTTGGTAGTAGGTGTGGTTTATACAGCAGCTTTGGACCAAAGAGGTACCGCCATAGCCCTATGTCAGTCGAGCTACTCCCAACAGTGAATGCAGTTATCATCAGTCACAATCATTATGATCATCTGGATATTTGGACTGTTAGTAAATTGAATCAAAGGTTTGGTAAAAATCTGAAGTGGTTTGTTCCAATGGGAAACAAGATTTGGTTGGAAAATAATGGATGCGAAAATGTGGAAGAGTTGACATGGTGGCAAGAAACAAAACTATCAGTGGAAGGAAAGGAAATTATGGTTGCATGCACCCCTTGTCAACACTGGAGTAACCGTGGATTGTTAGACCGGTGTAAAACGCTGTGGTCATCCTGGGTGGTCAAAGGACCTAATCACAGTTTCTTCTTTGGTGGAGATACTGGATATTGTTCTGTCTTTAAGCAAATTGGAAAGAAGTATGGCCCCTTTACAGTTGCTGCAATTCCTATTGGAGCATATTACCCAAGGTAAGTGAGGGATTGTTATTAACAAACTACAGAAGTTGAAAGGGTCTGTTGCTTCACCTCAAACATATTTTGAAATATCCTGATATCTCTCCTAGCAGTTAGTGATTACACTTTGATTGACATGAATTCAATCAATAGCATCACACTGACTGGTTGATGACGACTTTTGTAGATCAGTAGTGTGCCCAATGCATAGCAGACATCTTTACACTCAATTGCCTGTGCATGGTTTTTCCTGGGTTTTAGAGAGTGTGAGGTGGTATTAGTTCATGGGAGTAATATGATGCCAGCTTCGTCACCATCAGTGAGTGAGAACTATCAATACTTCCATAGCTAGTACAGTACAGGTGGCAAGTGTAGCAATTTATGTGAGGTGGTGGCTAAAAACTGTAAGGAGTCCACCTGACAAAAAGAATGTTTGGGGAAACCTTGCTGTGGATATGGCCTTGAGCAATTTGAACCAGGTACAGGTTAATATTTTGTCTGGGAGGCCCAGCATGTGAACTATGCAGGGTTTCTTTTTTTTAAACAAATCTGAGGAGGAGCTGGAATAAACTTGATGAGGTGATCTTTTACTATCTGGGGCAAAACTGTTTGCCTTTTTAAGGGCATAATTGCAGTCGCCCCCAAGCATATTCCAACAGAAACATTCCATTTTCTTTGGAATAACCTTCCTCATTGCCCCCTGCATTCTAATCATGTTTTTAGAGATGGAAATTATTTTTGTCAACTCTTGTGGTTTCATCATGAGATTCTCAGTTTTTCTTATAATCTCAAGGTCAAAATTTCAATTTCCAAGATTTATTATAGCTATGACATGTGCATATATTTTCTTAATTTGCTGTTTGCTTCACCTTTGAACTGTCTTAAGTTCATTAGCTTGATTTGATTTAGAGATAAAGTCATTTTAATTGTTGATGAAAGTTCACAGCAGTTTCAAAAGTGAGTACAAGTATGCCTATAGTAGGTCAGGATTTCAATTAAAGAGGAAATTTTGTAAATCCCCATCCTTGAGGGACCAATGTCCATGTTTCTGGTAAAAATCATCAGATTTAGATATTTGCATACAACAGAATAATAACATTTTCATTGAAATGAAAGGGTTCAGTAAATATGAACTTCCTTTGTTGATGGGATCAGTTCCAGATATTCAACTAAGTGGTGACTGCATACGCCCTGTGATCAAATAAGATTGTATTGTTTGAGTTTAATTAAATATCATATTGATTTCAATCGTTTGGTGGTTGAGTCTGTTGCAAGGTTTAAATGTACTGGAAACCTGCATGGCAGTCAATAGGATAAATTTATCAGACACTTACAAACTAATGGGTTGTGAAAGTTTCAAAGGGTGGGAGGAGAGGGGGAAAATGGTGGGTGGGTACACATGGAAAGGGGAAATCTTGGGCAGCAGCATTCACATGAAGCCAGGTAATAGAGCAAATACTCTGTCTTTTATTTGTAGGGATTGTTTAACATGTCAACATGTGAATCCAGAAGAAGCAGTAGAGATTCACAAGGATATCAAATCTATGAGTTCTGTAGGTATTCACTGGGGAACCTTTGCACTTACTTATGAGGTGAGTGAAGTTTTGTTCTTGTATAGGAATAAATGACAGGAGGAAAAGCTACCATTAGTACTTTTGTGAAGCAAATATTTCTAGCTAGCAAAGGTGATGAGGTCTCCATTCATATCGCACCATAAGCAGTAACAATAAGCTGCTTAAAACTGAGTGTGACATCTATTCCTCCCCTCCTTACATGTCCCCAGCCCTTTCACAAAGGTTTTGAGATGGTGGCTGCAGATATATACTTTTGAAATTAATTGCTTTGACAAAAATCATTATTTTTTTTGAGAAACTATTGCCTCCATAATTATGGGGGAAGGGGAAGAGGTGGGTTGAGTTCACAGTCATTATGTCCCCACATGTCATACAACCTCTTTAGCCTCTTGCCTCATTCATATCACTGGCATGCATTAAATGACATGGAATATGTCCTTAAAATAATGAACGTATCCTAGAAACAGGATCAGTATTCTTGGCAAGCAAGCTGTGAGGTATATCTACACATTGCATATGAAATATTGTGGTAACGAGCACTGGCGTAAACCAAAGTTGCCATGATCAATATTTTTGTATTTTTCATCTAAAAATTTGTTTTTCTGTGTTGTAGCATTACTTGGAACCTCCCATAAAACTGAAGAAGGCTCTTAAGGATCAAAACTTGGAAGAGGATGCTTTTGTCACTTTGAAGCATGGAGAAAGCAAGATATTTCAGGAAAAACCTCAAAATAGCCAGACCATCTCAAAATGATGACATCTTCTCAGGTCAAGATCAACTAGGTCATCTCCTCGTAAAAATCTGTTGGCTGGACTCTGTAATCTTAAGTAGTAGCTCTTTTCATTAAACCATACTTGTATCAGGTATTTATTTTTTGTGTGTGCAAAAAATTTTATTTTGTTATGGTAGGCATTGTTATTTGAAGTACAGCTGCTTCAAACTTTGCTACGAACGTCAACTTTTTTATGGATGATGGAAGTTTTTAAAAGGCAGCTGTATAATTTAGTACTAATTTTATTATGCTACAACGGGAGACGTATACATAACATTTCAGTAGTTACATAAAATAACTACCAAAAACATGTAAATGATAAAGAATCAAGGATTTGGTATAAATACAAAAGAAATATGAATGAGATGTTTAAATATTAGAGGACTATAAGCCAGATGAAATTATTCATCATTCTCAAAAAGTTCCATATATATGTTAAAAGTGTGGTAGATATTTGTAGAGCACTGATACTGTAGCTCAATAATTTAATTTATTCAAAGCCATGCCTAATCATAGCAATAGGACTTTATTCAAAATTATAATCACTTCAAGTAAGGGCTTTCAAACATGAGTGTAAGTTTAGTCTAAAAAAGTCAATCCTTTTTCCAAAAGTCTCTTCAGATGGATGTCAAAGGGCAAAAATCAATGTTACCCTTGAAGGGGTTCTGCTCTGGGAAGGAGCTATGTCCCCTGATGGGACACTTGTACTAAACATTCTACATTGCAGCCATCAGACCCTTTCTTATAGGTCTGTCATTCATGGCCCTATTCCAGACTGGAAAAGATGAATGGAAAAGATACCATGCATAATTAATCAATCGCTTCTTGGCCTTTTGGCTAAGGTCATGTGTAGTGTATGTTCTTTTCAGCCAGTCTAGATTGGTATCATGCATGACAAACCCATGATGTAGAGATCTGAAGGTCAAGAGGTTGGTCACTTAAGTTTATTGTCCCCTCAGGGACTTAGTTTCTTTGGGGAGCAGGACTCCTTGGGGAGTAATGTTTGGGTTTGCCCCTTGGCTCTACATCAACTGCATACTAATTGATATGTATATTCCACTTGAAGATGAACGGGTTATTGTATGTTTTCTTTAGAAAGTTGGTAGCCTGTGATTGTTGAAGTTCTGGGCAAATAATCCTTAAGTTTCATCATTATCAAAAGAAGAAAACTATCTTGGACAGCTCCTAGTTGAACCATTTGCAGTTTGTCAATGCCCAGGCAGTAGATAAACAAACAGTGGCGACAGGGTAACAAGCCATGACTGGACAACTCTCCCCAGATAATTGCCACCTGGAAAATCTCTCCCCCCCCCCCTGAAACCGCTAACCCACCCGGACAACTAAAAACTGGAATTTCCCTGGATGGGAGTTGTCTAAGGAGAAATTTTCAGGGTGGGTGTTGTCTGAAGGAGACTTATCCCAGGTACCGGTACATTAGAAAAAATTCATGGCAACTTTTGCTCAATTTTTTTATGCCACCTCAGAAGTTTTTAAATCTGTGGTTGTGGTATTGAATGTCAGTGGGAATGATAGATCCATGCCAGGGGTTCTCAGTTGTTACAGTCTGCAGGCCACTTTAGTTTTAGTTTCTGCTGTTCATTTATTGTAGCAGCCAGTCCTTTGTTCTACAGCTTTTCTTACATATTAAAATTTTGGGTTTTTTGAATCTTCTGTGAGCTGTGTAAGTGCTTGTTGCCGATCACTGTCATAGGGCCCTCTTCCCCTCTCCTAAGCAGAGAATACCCCTCCTCTCCAAAACTGATTAAGTAGGTTTAGTCCTGCATGCCATGGAAAGGCCCCTTACAGAAACACACACTTCTAAGTTCCCCGATGTATGGGCCTTTGATCGGGTTTTCAGCAGAACGTTTATACTCATGCACGATCGATAGAAGATTATCACTATGGCAACTGCCCGTACTGTTTTTCTGTGTAGAGCTGTTCCGGGGAAAGATAATCAGCTTAAGAGAGATAAGAACTGTAGACAGGAAATGAGAGTTACTGGTCAGAGCACTCAAGAAATAAACATTACATGCAAGGCTGCACAATTTCTGTCAAAATCTGTAAGGGACCTTGCTTGACATGTGATGTTAATGCCTGCCAGATATATTGGCACTGGTCATTTTTCTTTGCTTTTCTTAATATTTCATCAAAATCTGATTTTTTCCTTTTTTCTTAACTGCCAGATGGACTGAAGAGTATGAACTGTGAGAATAAGACTTCACACTATGCATGGAAACTTGAGCTTTTAAATCACTCTTTTTTTTGTAAGAACTAGTTATAATTGACTTCTTTGTGTACTCCATTCTTATTTTCTTCTTCTGTAAGCACTTAGTAGGCTAAGTCTTGGAAATTGATTGCTTGCTACTTGTCTTATGTTGTTGCTACCCTAATAACTTTGACTGGGAAACGGATGTATCTTACCAGAGATAATTCTTTCAAAGAGTAATTGGAGTGTTACAGTAGAAGCAATGGTGTCCTGGAAATTTCATGTCTTAACGTACATGTTTCATCCTCTATGGGGTCGGTCGGTGAAACACCACTTCCGAATGGCATCAGTGTGTTGGAGTGAAAACGATGTATTGCACGAATTCGGCACATAGTGTAGTGTAGCGCATAAATTGTTCCTATATGGTCATACTGTAGTCAGTTGTTGTTTTCACTCAAAAGTTTCTAGGGTAACCGGATGACCGACTGACCCCATAATGGGCACACCAATATAACAGAAACTTAGGTTGTTTGTCATCTGAAGTTTAACAATTCTCTGCAATTTTTGTAACTCAAACAGTTTGAAGAAATTTTGTTGTAGGTTTAAGATTTCTTATTATATATCAAAATAATGTAAAACAACTTATTTGTCTAGCTGAGAATGTTTTATCTAGCAGCTTATGTATATAAAACCAAGGTTAATTTATTGAAGTTTTTTAATAACACAATAAGTGTTATGTAGTAACTAAGACCTACTTCATTTTATGATGTTCTGCTGCAGCCATGAAAATTAGATGTGCCAATCACTAAAAGGCCCTCTAAGCTCACCCCAGACAGTAATAATTCTCCCAACTAACCTAACTTCTAGCCTTGCCTCCAGTTTAAACACAAACAACTGTCTAATAGTAGACCACTTCCAAGACAGAGAGCCACAGTAGCCTGCACTGAGTTTCAATTGCTTGAGGCAATATTGAAAAACAAACTGTGTGTGACTGTGAGCCTCATTAGGAACACAAGTGACTGTCCACGTCATCATTACCAACCAGCTATTATTATTTGAATGAATGCCAGTCAATTGTACAGTCACCAACTGGATTTAGAACTATGGGGATATGCCTACATATATTTAGGGGGATGCCATAGCTCCTTTAAGAATTTCACCTTAATACATGGTGGTTTCTAGATCATCATTTGAACCTCATATTGGATTCTTTCCAATTTAGAAGAACATTTCGTAAGGGAAAACCATCAGTTGCTCCAACATAAACTGCTACTTTATATAGACCTCGAACCCTGCACCTTCTGATCTCCACACCACATAAACATTCAATGCCACCAAATTGTGTAATGCGTTACAGTGTGTATTTTGAGATACTGTCAATAGTTTTCATTTTACATGACAGAATGATGTGTAACACCTGCTTTGCAGAGCTGAATGTTTTATCTAGCACCTTTATATGTAAAATGAAAACAATACTAAATTATGTTTTTCAATAATGCAAGTGTTATAGCAGTATACATATAGAAGTATTCATTTATATTGTTTTGTGATATTATTACCACAACCACGGAATTGTGGTATGCCAGTGACTTATGGAGTGCAACTTAATGTTGGGGTGTCTGGTAAAGCCAAAAGGTGTGTATTACACCATCTGGTGTTAAGCGGAAGAGGACTGGGAGGGCCGTCCTCCTCCAGAGAGTGCCCTCTATTCACTGTGCTATTAGTTTACCAGGGTTTAGTTGCGGGTAGATGGGGATAACAGAAGTAAATAGGAGGTAAGTATAGGGGCTTGCAAATTCCCAGTGCAGGGAGTTTTGGGGGGTTCAACATATTAACTGCAACTGGTATCTTATCTTTCAGTTTTTAACATCTCTTCCTATAGAAAAACCAAATTCATTCATATTGGATGAATTCTACCTCAAACCACTTACCCTATGATCTGTAAGCCTTCTTAGCTTCAATAGCCACCAAATTGAGTGATATATATGATATTGTGTAACATGAAATACTGTAGCAGGTTTCACCTGAGTCACTGGAGGTTTTCACATTACCAATCCCAGATACAGTGTGTTGTACAATAGGGAGCTATGAATAGTGAATTTAGGAAGCATAACACCAATTTGTGTGATATTTTAAGATTTGTTGGTTCACTTTGCTTTCTTTGTAAATTTTAAAATGTATGGATGAAAAGTATTATCTCAGCCTTCCTCACATAATTTTCAGAATTATTACCTCTTATGGGCTGTAACTTGTACACATGTAAAATTTATTGTTGTTCAACTTATCTATTGAACATCAGGTATATCAGGAAGGGTAAACTCTTTGGTTACAAATACCTGACATGATTTTTGATTCCTTGCCGAAGGCCGAAGGAATCTATGCGATGGTGATGTTGTGTGTGTGTGTGTGTGTATGTGTGTGTGAACTTGTCTTCCTATCAGACTGAGGACCTAAACAATGGATTTGAAGTCCTCTGAAGGAAAATCAATAGATTTGTCAAGTCCTCGAAAGTTTGAACAATAGAGAGACTATTGTCAAGGTTAGGGTTAAGGAACTAAACACAAAGGAAATAACAATGAGGTCCTCGGATTGTATGTAAAATCGACTTGTGTGTGTGTGTGGGTGAACTTGTCTTCCTATCAGACTGAGGACCTGAACAATGGATTTCAGGTCCTCTGAAGGAAATTCAATAGATTTGTCAAATCCTCGAAAGTTTGAACAATAGAGAGTCTATTGTCAAGGTTAGGGTTAAGGAAGTAAACACAAAGGAAATAACAATGAGGTCCTCGGATTGTATGTAAAATCGACTTGTGTGTGTGTGTGTGTGTGTGTATGTGACACTTTTGCTTGTAAACACGATATCTCAAGAAGGGTAACTCCGAAGGATCTCATACTTGGCATGTAGATTGCCCATATTGAGTAGATGATCCCTATCGTTTTTGGTGGAGGTCAAAGGTCATTTGGGGTTACAGGAGGTCACAAGGTCAAAACCTTGTAAACACGATATCTCAAGAAGGGTAACTCCGAGGGATCTCATACTTGGCAGGTAGATTGCTCATATTAAGTAGATGATCCCTATCCTTTTTGGTGGAGGTCAAAGGTCATTTGGGGTCACAAGAGGTCAACTGTTAAATACCGTGGAAATTGCTTGTAAACACGATATCTCCAGAAGGATAAATGCGAGGGATGTCATACTTACCATGTACATTGCCCATATTGAGTAGATGATCCCTATTGTTTTTGGTGGAGGTCAAAGGTCATTTGGGGGCACCAGAGGTCAAAAGGTTAAAACCTTGTAAAACACTATATCTCAAGAAGGGTAACTGTGAGGGATCTCATACTTAGTTTGTTAATTGCCCATATTGAGTAGATGGTTTCTCTTATTCTTGGTGGAGGTCAAAGGTCATTTGGGGTCATCAGAGGTCAAAATGTCAAAACCTTGTAAACATGATATCTCCAGAAGGATAAATGTGAGGGATGTCATACTTATTGTGTGGATTGTCCATATTGTGTAGATGATCCCTATTGTTTTTGGTGGAGGTCAAAGGTCATTTGGGGTCACCAGTGGTCAAAAGGTCAAAACCTTGTAAAGACTATCTCAAGAAGGGTAACTGTGAGGGATCTCATACTTAGCTTGTTAATTGTCCATATTGAGTAGATGATTCCTCTTATTCTTGGTGGAGGTCAAAGGTCATTTGGGGTCATCAGAGGTCAAAACGTCAAAACCTTGTATACACGGTATCTCCAGAAGGATAAATGTGAGGGATGTCATACTTTTTGTGTGGATTGTCCATATTGAGTAGATGATCCTTATTGTTTTTGGTGGAGGTCAAAGGTCATTTGGGGTCACCAGCAGTCAAAAGGTCAAAACATTGTAAACAGTATATCTCAAGAAGGGTAACTGTGAGGGAATTCATACTTACCATGTGGATTGTCCATATTGAGTTTATGATCCCTATTATTTTTGGTGAAAGTCAAAGGTCATTTGGGGTCACCAGAGGTCAAAAGATCAAAACCTTGTAAACACAGTAGCTCAACAAGGGTAATTGTGAAGGATCTCATACTTAGCATGTTCATTGCCCATATTGAGTAGATGATCCCTATTATTTTTGGTGGAGGTCAAAGGTCATTTGGGGTCACAAGAGGTTAAAAGGTCAAAACGTTGTAAACAGTGTATCTCAAGAAGGGTAACTGTGAGGGATCTCATACTTATCATGTGGATTGCCCATATTGAGTAGATCATCTGTATTGTTTTTGGGTGGAGGTCAGAGGTCCTTTGGGGTCACAGAGGTCAAAAAGTCAAAACATTGTAAACACGATATCTCAAGAAGGATAACTGTGAGGGATCTCAAACTTGACATGTAAATTTTTCATATTGAGTAGATGATCCCTACAATTTTTTGTGCAGGTCAATCGTCACTTGAGGTCATAAAAGGTCAAAACCTTAGTAAACATGATATGTTAAGGAGGATTACATACTTGGCCCGTAGATTGTTCATCATTTTGGGTCACAAGATTTCCAAAGCTTTTGACCTTATTAACATGATATCTCAAGTAGGATAACATGTGAGGGATTTCATGCTTGTCATGTGGGTGATTCATGTTTGTTACAATATACCCATATGGCAAGGAATCACTAAGCCTTTTGGCTTTCTGGTTTATAAGAGAGTAAATATACCAGCATGGTTTGCTACTTTGCTTTTTACCTTTATAAGAAAACAGAAGCTATTTGATATATTCAGGATCATATTTTCATCACAATTAGAGTAGAGTGCCCCATGAACTAAGTAGTAGGTGTAGAAACAGCAGCTGAAAGTGTTAAAATATTTTTCTTGCAGGCAAGAAAAAAAAATATAGTTTGAAAGATGAGAGGGGGAAAAGTGAGAACCATTGACATGAAATTTCATATGTATTCTCTACAAGCCATGCTTATGAACTGCTCGATTCAAAGGAGTAGTCTAAAACCTGGGTTTTCAAGTGGCAGCCAGCAAGCCATTTGCGGCTCGTGACATCCATTAATTTGGCCCGTGGAAGATTGAAGGAATTACAATATTTTGTACATGCAATTTCCTGAGTGCAAACTAGAACATTTGGATGTCACATTTGCTCCCAAACATGTCAACTGGTGATTCTCCCATGGTAGACGTAAAAGTTTCGTTACAAGTTTATGCTTTAAGTGTATTTCCTCCAATTCTAGAGCATTTGGGATGCCAAATTTTCTCCTGTACTGGTAAGGCATGCATGATAGGTGCAGAGTTCTAATAACAAACTTGTGTTTGAAGGATGCAATTACCTACAAGCCAAGGTGGTTGGGATGTCACATATTCTCCCCATAATGGCGACACAAGCCTAGAACAACAATGGCAAATTTGTGTTGTAGAGTGCATTTTCCTGGTATCTAGCACTTTTCAAATGTCAAAATCTCTGACCTACTTCAGCCCCATCCTTGGTGGGATGAGATCGGTTGTGATCTAGGCTTCGATCCTGTATGGCGCCCCATTGAGAAACCACCACCTAAATAAAAAATCCCTAGGATTTTATGTGTGGACTATTCCCTAAAGAATAAGTTACTTCCCCCCTCCTTCCCCTCCTTTGCACTTGGCTTCTTTGGTACTCTAAGATTTGTGAACATAGCAATGTTGGGTCTGAACTTTTCAGTGCAGCTTTTGTGCAAATGTAGACCTTCAGATGGTTTTATATTAATTTCATATTCATAACATTCATATTTGAAATTCTGTGCATAATATGATTTAGAAAATTATTTGATTTGAAGATGTTTTTACTTTGGCAGTAGTTACATCCAATTTATGGTTTGTAGCACTCAACCAAAGCTGTATTAATGATGAAATGATATATACACAATCTATCACATAAATATATTTGGTAGTTATGCATAATTTTTCAAAGTTTTTTCTTTCTTTACTTCTGTACTATCAAACACAAATTGTTCAAGATAAAAATAGTTCAGAACTGACAGACAGTGGGCATGCATTAGGGATAGGAATGGGGAATGGGAGGGAGGATAAGGATTTGGGACCTATATCCCAGCATTTTTTATTGGGCCAATTTTGGGTCACACCCCACTATTTGGGAAATGCCCCAAACCAAATAATTCCCCAAGTATGCTGTTGGCTTTCCATAGTTGATCCATACCACCATATCTCCAAGGAAACTGGATGCAGGTCTACTTTATGGCTTGGATAAAGGTTTATCAGTTTTATACCCGAGAGAAATTGCAAGTGCAGACTGATAAGAAATGTCAAACCTGTCACTACAGAGGCAAGACCAATGTGACAGGGGTAGGGGTACAAACTGCCCCATTGTGGGAGAATGGATGCTGAATGTAAGGGCTTTGAATAGTAGGCTGGTGATTTTATTCTGTTGTGAGTACAGTAAATATTCTAGTATTCAAAAGGTTTTTTATTTTTATTTTTTTGTAGGAGGGGACCCTTTGTGAACATGCAATGTATCCTGGGTTTATAAGGATATTATTGGATGCAGTCTGGTCTGGTCCATTATTCTTCCCACCTTACAGCAGTGGCATAACCATTTGGGGGGAGGGGGCCCATTTTATGGAGTTTCAAATGTGGTGTTGAGTATACATTTTTTCCCTCTTCATTTCTTCCAGTGGGGAGGCCCTGGGGTGGGGGACTTTTGGGAAGAGGGGGCTTGGGCTCCCAAACCCCATTAACTATGCCACTGTCAGACAGATTTTGTTCATGAAGTAAACCATCTAGTAAGGATAGTGCAGCCAAAGTTGGCCCCTGATAAGTAAAGAAGGAGCTACACAGTCCTGTTTATTAGAGCCATACAAGAATGTATAGTAGCTGCTCTTGCAATATATGGAGTCATTCTGACAAGACAGCCTGACAGGAATTTTGAATCCACATATCCAAGGGCTAGGATTCTCAAGATATGGCTCATTGGCCATTTGCAGCCTGTGACATGTGCTATAATGTGCTGCATATAAAGATTTGTGAGGCTCAAAACTGAAATGAAAAAATAAACTATTCAATAAAGAGTTCTGGCTGCTACAGTTATTTATATCAAGTATACTTTCCAGTACCATCAGCCCTCAGCCTAAAACTATTGGCAACCCTAACTAAAAATGTATGTCAAGGTGGATTAGAAAGTTTTATTTTAAAAGTTTTTCGTTTGGTTCTGAAAATGGGCTCTTGCATCATGCCAAACATATTAAGGTATATACCTATATCTCTAAATACAATTGCTGAATGCACTTTGACATTAATTCAAACAATAGCTGCACTCTGGTTTATCAATAATGACTTGCGCACAGGGCCGTAGCTAGGGTCATACGTTTGGGGGGGGGGTGTGAAGGTCCCAAATTCCGACTGGATGGATATTTTTTCCAACTGAATGGTGGTGCGTAAATTGCACCATTTTTTATGCGCCCTGCGTTTTACATACAGCAGTGGGGATCTTTCCTTTGTCACTCCATAAAGGTGCTGTTGTGGGGAAGGGTCTAAGGGGAGGGGTGACCCCTCCCCTTTGAGAAATTTTTGTTAATTTAAGGTTGCTAAGATGCAAAATGGAGCTATCTTTGGGATATTTTTGGAGCTGATCATATATGGCTAGAAAATGTCCATAATTAAGTGAATTTAAGTTTTCCGACTGGTTTGATTCTTTTTCGAAATGAGTGGTGGCCCGTAAATTGCATCTTTGTTTTTATGTGTGTTACGTTTGTATGATACAGCAGTGGGGATCCTTCCTTTGTCACTTCATAAAAGTACTGTCCTGGGGTAGGGGTCTAAGGGGAGGGGTTCCCCCTCCCTTTGAGAAATTTTTGTTAAGGTAAGGTTGCTTAGATGCAAAATGGTGCTATCTTGGGATACTGTTGGAACTGATCATATATGGCTGGGAAATGTCCATAATTTAGTGAATACTTAGATTTGGTTAGGTGAAAGTAGAAAGTATTTTGTCTAAGAGAAGAATAAGTTGTCAACAAACCTCCTGAAACCCCCCTTTTTGACTACTTTAATGCCTTCTGTTCTGGCATTTAAGGCTAGCATATACCTGTATAACCTAAATAATAATAGAGTATGATGCCAAGCACTTTACACCTATCATATTTTTACTAATTTTGAACGAAAATCCAGACGAACAGCTTCCAGCAATGGGGAATGGGCGGGAGGGAGAGTATAGGTGCAAAAAATGATATTAGACCTCCCAGACTGGTATAGCAAAAGGGATTTAGCACTAACAAGCGCATTTTCAGAATGTACAACTAGTTAATGCTATTAAAGTCCACTGGTACGTTTGTGCTTATAATGTTCATAAGTGATACAACATGGATTGTGAGGATTGCGCGCGAAGCGCGCCGAAATTTGAGGGTATACTTCAATGCCAAAATGAAAAACCCGCACGCAGGCTCAGCCAGTGGTGGTGCTTTAATCTGCCGACATGGAGGAAGCGCCCTGACTGGGGGCCAGCTACTCTAAGTCCCGACAGATGGGTGGCCGAACTCAAAATATAAGGCGTGCGAAGCGCGCCGAAAAATTTGGGGTTATATTGAAAAAAAATTTCACATTTTTGTTTTCATTAAGGAAAGTTGAAAAAGTTTGGGTTTTTATTGAAGAATCTGGACACAACCAAGAAATTTGTTCGGGTGACTGCATGGTCGTCGTCGGGGATTACATTCTTCAACCTACCCATTAAGAATCCCCTACGAAACTGAAAAATCTTTTTCTTACAAAATATGTTTGCCAACAAAGAAGAAAGGACCTTCCAAAAATTAGGAAAAAGACGAAAGAACTTTGCGACGATGCATTTTCGTGTCTATCTAGAATCACGCCTACACGGAAGAACAACATTTGTGGAAACGTTGAAATCCAATATGTTTGAAACAGGGGCGTTACCACTAGATAGAACTATAGATGAAAGCGCGCGTAGCGCGCAAAAATTTTTGAATATATAGAAAGAATCATTACAGAACTTACTGGCTACGGGCCTGATAAATAGACGTTCGGAATATTTTCTGAGTACATCTATGTCTTCACCAATATTAGTCTATTTAAAATTTTGCGCAATTTTGTGGGGCTCGGAAAAATGTGGGGGGGGGACTAAAGCGCCCTAGCTCCCATAGATTGTGTCTGTCTGGTATAATTACCTTAATAATGTTCATGAGATTGATTGTAAATCTTGACGCATGCGCGCCCAAATATTCATTAAATAAGATTTCCATAATAAAACCTGCATTCAGAATCTGAATCGAGATACTTTCAATTACCCAACATACCACTCAAAAAGTCAGTCTTTACCTGGTAATTTGTAAACAGCTTTCAGCTTCTGCTGTTGTGCTTCTCCGAAAGTTGCTATCGGAAGATATTGATAATAAGAACAACACTGAGGTAAGGTTTGAAGCGCGCGGAGCGCGCGAAAATTTTGAGAATTTGAGAAGAATTTGCGAAAAAGGAAAGTTTTGATTTGATTTTACGTGAGGAAAATAACGTTTGGTATTATTCTCACTTGGTCTAGTTGGAAAATATACACAAACTTGACGTAGGCTCAGTCGGAAAAAGGTGCTAGACTGAGATATCAGAAATTCCAACTGGCATTTCAGATTTTCTGCCTATGTCGCTCTGACGAACTTTGGGGGGTGAGACACCCCCCACACCCCCCCCGGTCGCGACGGCCCTGCTTGCGCAGTCAGTTGTGATCACAATTTAGCTCACACAAACTAAGTCTGTGGATATGGCCTTGAGCAATTAAAACTCAGTGCAGGCTGCTGTAACTCTGAAACAACAGAAAAAAGACAAAGGACAGAGCAGTTTGATTAAGATGAAAAATGTCTCTGTATATTCACATTTGATGATCTAACCCTGTGCCTGCCAAGGTTTGGTGATGCAGCTATTTACATATTAAAATGGAATTTTCTATGTATCAAAACATTTTATAAGAAATGGAATTTATAAAAGGATAAATTGAATAAATGTAAATTCTATTCCTTCTACACTGCCTTAGAGATGAGCCTTAACAATGCCCATTACTCGATGATGAAACTGATGTATACGCAATGACCACTTTGGGTAAGCCTTTAATTTATTCATCTCTACCTTAATGAAGTATGCATACCTAATGAGCTAAAAACTATCATTTTAAGGTCCAAGCCAAAGGCAATGCAGCATATTTATAAAAATGGAATTTCAGAACAATTAAAATTGTCTTCAAAAAGGGTAAAAGTCACAATACACCAAACTTTGTACCAAACAGGGTCCATTTAACAGGCCCATGGATGGAATTCAAATTTGTGGGAACATCTTACTTTAAAATGAGTGAAAGAGGTTTTTAACCCTTTCATCCATGATAAACTTGTCTGCTTCTGGAGAAATTTCTATATTTATATTTAATAAACAGTTCTATTGAAATTTGAGGAGTATTTAAGTTCAACATAACAACAACCTCATATACTGAAGTTTTACATAACACTCGCCTACATTAGGTGTATTTTAAAATGAATGCAACTTCCAAGTATGATTTTGCTAAAACTTCTTCAATATGTTTAAGGCCCATGGGACCAAGGTGTAAAATGTTTTGTAAAAACAGTACAAAATATCACAGAGAAAACATGCATTTATGACATGCTTTAAAAAAGATTAGTGCTAAAAGAGTATTGCTGTTTGGTAAACATTCCAACAAGGAATGCTTAACATGAGAACCTTTCAACAAGTCTTCATGACCATTTAAAATCTTGGACTTTGACAGGCAAAAAAAAAAAAAAAAAGAAAATTGATGTTAAAATGTGCACTTATCACAGAAAGGCACTAGGTGAAATTTATGAAGTTGACATGTTCCTTCACGTCTTATGAAAACATTTGTGGAAAAAAAGGAAGAATTTCTAAAGTGTTTGATGATTTTTGGGGGTGTATTCTGATACAAAGGGAAGAAAATCGCCCATGGCTAACATGACAGCTATCATTTTTAATATTGTAATTACTGTTAAATCTTTAAGGCCAGTCACTGTATATCACATTACGACTTCATATAAGAATAGTTCGATACCAGTGACGATTTCAAATCAAGGGTACATAAAACATTTATACATTCACACTCCTTGTACATATTGCAATGCTGTGCAAACCAAGTAGTATTGACTTCAACAACAGAAATGCTGTCTTCCAGTTTTGGCTTTATTCCGACTGATGCAATACGTTTGGGGGGTGTGTGATGCAGTCTAGGCCCACAGGTTCAGACTGAAACTAAAGGACTGAGGCTGAGAGTATTCATCTAAGCCCAGTGAGACTGTGAATCCCTTTGGACTCATGTACAAAGTGGTTATTTCATATTTTTTTTTTACCAAAGTGGAGTTATCCTGAGTTGTTATTTCATTTCTAACCCAGATTCATAGGAGGTAATGAGGGGCGATGTAGATTCAAGGTACCAAGCTTTTCTTTTAATTTTTTAAAATGCTGTTCATTGTATTTTGGATTGGTTGTCAAAATGCATGATCTAGGGTCCTAATATAGCATTTCACACCTTGAATACAACATAATTAAGTCAATTTCATCACAATAATCTACCCTCATCAGAAATTTGGGGAATGCATATACAAATCAAACTCAAGATTTTAACTGAATGTGAATATAAGGTCAACAAGAATTCAGCTTCCAAAAAAATATCAAGGCATAAAAATATAAACATGAAAACATTTCAAAAAACTTGGTCTTTTACACTTGACTAAACAGGCTATCTTCCCTGACCAGCAGGGTTCTTGCAACTAAAAGTGATAAATTTACAGTTACAATTGCAGTACAAAAATGTTTTCATAAACAGCATTATATCACCTTAGTCCATTCAATAAAATGGTGCATAATGAACACCCTTGGATGGAGTCAAACTTTTTTAAAATTAATCCATAAATTTAGCCAACTTTTTAACCTCTTTAACAATAAATTTATTCACTAAATATCTTCTAGTTGTAAGTATTCATACTAATGCCAACGACCATTAAAAATTTTAATTCTGATGATAAGCAATTTTTTGGCCTATCGCAAAGGTTTTATGAACCTTTTAACTTCTCAACTTTCATTTAGTACATATTTTTGCTTTTACATCAAGCTGTACTTCCCATATTTCTCCAAGTGCCTGATCACCTGTTCTAACAGTAACCAAGCTGCAGCAGTGACATGTCTTATAATAGCTGCATATCATTTGAGTACTTCTTCCAAAATCCACAAAGCTCCCTGGTTTGGGAGTCAACCAGCTCTGAGAACCCCCCTGTTCACATATCTCTTCCCCTAATGTATTTCCCTAAACAACTGGTAAGGAGGGACAAAGTAGACTCCTCAAACTCCCTGGTCCAGGCAGCTTTCCTAAAGTTGCAAACTTCACAAAGTTACCAGATGTAAAGGTGCATGTGAACTCAGATCAAGCACATAAAGATGGAAGGACAAAGTGGGGGCGCCCTCTAAGAACGTACCATTCACTGTGTTAATAGATTAGCCAATAGTAAATTGTAGCCAACTAAGGAACACATATGTAAACAGAAAGTAAGGAAGTGCAAAGTAGTCTCCTACAGAGGTAGGCACATTTCAATAGGTCATTACTACAGCTGTTTATGCCACATATGAACAGCACATATGCTTCACTGTTTGAGCGAAGGTGGGTTATACCAGTGTTCCTGTTCTGACCTTGCCTTGTAGTGGTGGTCTGTCAGGCTCCCTTTCTGGATTCCACTGAGTAGCCTCATTATCATAATCATCTTCTGCATATTCATCAACATCTGCTGCATATTCAGCATCCTCGATGTATGGTGAGTAATTCTCTCTGCTGTCCCTACAAGAAATGACAGGAATGAAAAAGGTAACTAGAGAGAATTGACCAAATGACTTTATCTAGAGATTGAAAGAACAAAATTCACAAACTATTGGACAATAATATAAAAGACAGATACTGTGGCACTTAATATATAATTAACAGTCTTCAGCAATTAGGGTATTACGTCATTACAAATGAGATACTTAAAAGCATGAAAAAGTGGCCAAAGCACTTTTTTGTTCACCTTCTTTACATAGTAAATACACAATTTCAAGCATATGGAAAGAAACTAGAGGCATTCCACCCATAATGCCTTTCTACATGAAACAGGGTTATTGCTCAAACAATTTCAGGTACTACTCTTGTCTCTAAGACACACCATAAATAGTCCATATTTTTTAACACAAATCTCATACAATGAAAATTCTACCTATAATGATGAGAGGCATTAACAAGTGTACCATTTACACACTTTTATTTGTATCTATTTTATGGACCTAATAGAAAAATGCAGTGAAAGCAAACACACCATTAACAAGTCATGACATTTTATGATTTTTTTCTTTATTTCTTATGACATGTTGCAGATTTATTAAAATTAAGCCAAAAGCCAGAACAGTTAAAAACACCTTGTGATAATAACATGCAATGATACCTGTCAACTGTAACTTGTAAGCTACAGCACTGCATTGTGGGAAGGTGAACACAACAAGAAAACATTTTCATGCAACTTTTTTGGCTTAACTTTCCAAATTTCAAAATTGCTTTCATACTCCCATAACATTATAATTTCCATGTGTGTGTGTGTTTGTGTGTATGTGTATGTGTGTGTGTGCATGTGTGGTGGCAGCAGTGATGGTGCACGGCTCCTTTAATTCACCAAGTACTTAAAAAGAAAACATTTTACACAGCCACTACCAGCTGCAGGAATATCACTAAATGGCAGAGGTTTGTAAAGTTACACCTTTCCCTTGAATCTTGGTTGTGCCACTTGAAATTTCTAATCCACAAATAAATTTTGAAAATTTATATCAAAAGCACAACTACTTTTGAGTATTTCATTCCTTTCTAGAAAACACTGCCACCACTTTATACACAAGCATTTCTGCACTAAAAGATTCTCACAGAGGTATTTTTCTTTTTTGAGCTGATAATTTCTAACATCAACAGAGGTATGTGAAAGAGGTGGAAGTCAAAGCATCTTGTTTTTCTACCAAAAATGATCACTACTATCTTAAAATCAAAGTCAGCTAATGGAGAAAGCATTTTTTGGCCTCTAATAAAACACATATTAGTTCAAAAAGCAATATGAACAGAAAGTTAAGCCAAAAAACTAGAAACAAAATTCCAAAAGAACGAAAACATAAAAAGCCATCTTACTCGCTGCCCTCGGGTGAACTGAACTCGGAACGCTGCAGGAAAACAGGGTCACTATCTTCTAGAGCAATGAGTGAAGGAAGGCTAAATGTAAGTCATCAATAAAAGCAGAAGAAAACACAAAACAGGGAAAAGGAGGGGGAAAAAAAAGAGAAAACACAAAAAACGGTAAGTGAGGAGTTAGTGCATGAAGCAGGCATGGGTGCATGGCAAGCAATTGGATGTGAAGGAATCATTACTACAGTCTCTAGTTCTTCTAAAGCCCAAAGTTTTATGAAGTTCAGAAAAAGTAGGCAAAATTTTTAACCTAAATCCCTGTCACAATTTGCTGAAAGAAGTGTTGTTTTGAGCCCTGATACTATGAAACTTTTGAAGGCTTTTTGCTTGATGATTTTTAAAAGTGAAAATGATGTTTTCATATATGAATGAGGTTTGCAGAAATTTGGCATTGCAAGTCTTACCAATAATAATTATATCCATAATCTAGTGTTCTCATGAAGGCAGGACTGAAAATTATAAAGTACAAATGAAAATTATCATTGCAAAATTATGAATATTCATAGTTTGGTTGTCTCCAACAAAAGATTAGATTCTGATAATATGTTTGAAGTTTACAAATTACAGAGCTTTGCCACTGTCAGACCCACAGGATTTTTTCAAATGATAAAATGGGTTCACAATTAAAAGAAAAGTTCATATAGCCTTTCTCCAATGTTATTTGAATGTTTAAGCTTCTGAACTTAGAAAGGAAAAACAACTTGGGTGCATGCAAACTAAAATGTGTTCATTAATACAACAGCACATAACAGCAAAGCAAAACATTAGTTAATGAGGTAATGGGCTGAACATCCATCATTTCTAATAATGTAATGCAGAGAACATTTATGACACAAAAGATCAACACGCTACATTTGTGAAACACTAATACAGAATATTAATTTTAAGGCTCTCTGTATATACAAGAATATGAAATCTATAATTATGCTTTATAGGGTGGCCTGAATTGTTGACAAATTGAAATTTACAAGTGTAAATAGGAGCTAATGAGGGATGAAGTAGATTTATACCACTACATCAATGAATCATGGTATTCATCACATAAAATTATTCACAAGTTTCTCCGGGCAGGAAGGATGAGGGTGGAAATGATTTTAATTTTCTCAAATTGCAGTCTTAGTTTTGAAAAATGGCTGTTGATACATTATTACATAAACATCCACTTCAAATGGAGAGAGTGGGCTGCACTCAGGTGTTTGCATCAATTCCTTACATTTTTCTTTTCTATTCTATTCTAAGCAGGATTAGCCAAGTTTGAGAAATAACAACCTGTTTGTCTTTCTCTCCTAAATCTAATCCTTGATGCCTCCTTGGTTTTGATGCAACTCATTAATTCTCACTACATGGGATCTTCCATTTCTTCGACAATTTGTCCACCTCAGCTGCAATTGGTGTGTTGCATAATTAGCAACACCAAACCAGACTTGTCATTTGTCAACATACATTTTCTGTTCAACAAGACAGCAGCAAGAACTAATAAACAAACCTTTTTTGTATCAACTCAGATATTTTATGCTTTGTATTAATTCTTGCAGCATGTCTCACATTCATTTGTGCTAATGAAATCTATACAGCTCTCAAGATGTTCATTCCATTCTGTCCGCTATTATACATATCTTTCATAATCTGTTAAACAATTATTCTCACATACCTCAAACAACATTTCAGTTTTAATTAAAGCACGTAAAATTGTATGTAATGCTTTACTCTTAGTTCATAAGAGCTTCCACTATCCCACACAGATTGGCAATTCTGAAGTTTGTCCAAAAAGAAAGTAATATGAAAACCAAAGTCTATTTGTGTCTACAGGTTTAACTAGTTTCAACATACCTACTGTTCATTGGGGTTCTAAATAATTAACATCAATGAGAAATTCACCACTTTGTACATTCCATTACAACTTTCATAGCTGTCCTAAACAATTTTGTATCAATACCTAGGAACAAAAATTCCTGTTGTATATAACATGTAAAAATTTTCTTCACTGCTCTTAAGTCTTAGTTAACAGTCTTGCAGATGTTATATGCTCATGCACAGAGAGCCATCACAGAGTTCATGTTTATGCATTATCACTGAGGGCATAAACATATTCATGAAGAAAGGAACAAATATGTTCTCTATTCTACAGTGAGGCCTCGAGCCTTTATATGCAGAGTACAAACAGGAAAAAAGAGATATATGTGGATAGGAAAGGAATTATCGAAAGAATTATGCATAGTATTTGATGGACCTAAAGGGAATTACTCATAGAGAGTATAAACATATATGTTGAGGTTATAAGTAATTATGAGTGGTTATCAGCAATCATGATACAGTCAGATAAAGGAGGCAGCATTCTTTAGAAGGATTACTGAGTGTGTGAAACTTTGAAATGGTGCACTGCATAGAATAGTTGTCTACTTGGAGGATTATTAGTGTGTATGTTTAAAAAAGTGTACATTAACAAACACATACAGACACACACACTGACAGACAGATATTACAAAGAGGGGTGTAAGGTCAAAGGGCAAAAAACTAATTATCATCTTTGATTAATTTTGTAGATATTCACAGAAGAACATTTTGAGAGAAATAATATCATTGAAGCTATGTAAGTGATGAAGTTTTCATAATCTGTACATAAAATTGTAAATGAAACGAAGAGCTTAGAAATTCCCATATAAAACATATTAGAATCTACTTCCCCAGTAGGTGTTATAAAAGAATACCACATGTACCACCCTTCATTAGGAGTAACAACTGCCAGAACTATACAAGCATACAAACATCAAACTAACATCTTTCTGGCCCTTCTAATTATCAAGCATGCAAAGTTACTGAAAGTTTATTTCCATTGAGCCAAAGTACAAAATACAGGGCTTTAATACAACATGCAGTAAGCGGAAATATGGGAAATTATTTAAGGTCAAAGTAAAAATAAACCGTTCACAGTTGTCAAGTGAAAAGCCACCAAAAGAGAACATCGTACAAATAATATTCAGTTAAAATTATGAAGACAGACCAATGTGCAGCTACATTTCATTTGAAGTGTTTAGAAACCTGAACCTTGGTGGTAAAACCACCCCCTCCCCAACCCCCCGACCCCCACCCATCATTAACATAAGAGAATTGTAGACACCTACCTTCCTGCCAGATGGTGACTGTGATGTTTCTTTTTACGAGTCACTGGTTCGCAGGTCATGGGTGTGGCTGGCTGATAGTGGACTTTGCTGACTGCTATAGTGGTACCATAAACTGGTGGATGGGGTGAATGAGATACTGCCGGTGCTGAAGTCATGTAGGCAGGAGCAGGTTGGGGCACTTGAGAGGACTGAATGGCAGGAGTAGATACTGCTCTGATGGTTAAACCAGACTGGGAGTAACTCTGTTGAGTGGTGAAGGACCTATATGCATCACCATTGTCACTGGTTTGCAATGGTTCCTCTTGGTAAGTTGTAGAAAAGTTTGGTGGTTCGTAATCTTGATCTGAATAGTAATTGTTGTAGTCCTCTTGGTAACCAAAATTTTCTTCCTGCGGATAAGAGTCATAACTATCCCTTGGGTGATAGTCATATCCCTGGGGGTAGTTCCCCTGGGAGTAGTTCTGGTATTGCTCAAAGGAATCTTCTCTCTGGTAGGGTGGTGGATAGTGGTCACCATGGTTTACTGACCATTGATGCCCATTACTACCTGTCACATAGCTTACACTAACATGCTTATTTTTAACTGGTGTGGAATGGTGAGAGCCTGGGTTTCTTGCACCATTCTGATTGAGCGAAGTTTGCGACCTCTGTGAAGAATGTGACTGATGAGAGTTAATAGATGATTGGCTGCTTGTGGAATGTTGGGAGGAAAACGAGTTGTGTCTCCTTCGTCCACTTTGGACAGTTTCTTGAGGAGGGACATGGCTACCTCTACGTGGACTTTGGTGCATACCCTTATCAGTCTGGGTGTAACCATATTGGTACTGATCCCCATCTACATCATAATGTCTCCTTGGAACATTATACCTCCCTTGACTGAGATGTTCCCCCTGCCCCCTACCAGTCTCCAACTGACCCTTCATGCTGTTAGAAGTCATCGTATCTTCCTCCTCCAAAGTAGGTGAATTATTGACTTGTGATGCAAGGTTTCCTAATGATGCATGCTTCTTTGGGGTAGGAGGTTGGCTGACTGACCTACCAGCTTGGTGAGTGTACCCATCCGTGTCATAGGTATAGGAGGGGTATTGTTGACTTGGGGCAGCTGTATGCTGCAAATTGTGCATAGATACTGCATGTTTTGGTGACGTTTGCACTTCATGTATAGGAGAGGAGAGTTCTGGAGACTCAAAGTACCTCCCAGTCTGTCTATAGGATCGAGGAACCATCCCATATACAGGTGGTGGACTGTTAGGATTCCCTTCCATGAACAATGCAGTAGGCGGTGTAGGTCTTGTATGACTGGGAACTGCTTCTGTACTTCCCCTCCTCTTTGCCCTAAGGTCCGAGTCCAAGGAGTTATTACTCCCAAGACGTATACGGAAATCCTCTATACTACCATTGTTTCCTTTACCTGATCTCGGTAGCCTCTGTAAGGACTGATAAATAGGTGGTGTAGATTTTCTGACTGACACACTATATTCTGAGTTGGTCCTGTTATACAACCCCCTTGAGCTGGCGCTGGAATGTGAGCTTGTGTCCGTACCATAACTATGTCTGTCCCCTGCTATACCATCATCACTGTTATTCCTTCGTAAGTCTCTTGGAATAGACTCATATTGATTAGACTCCACCCTTCTGCCAGGTGGTGGCTTTGTTGCTAAATTAGTAAAGTTCTCTTTCCTGACAGTTTCTGTGGATAATATCACTGGTGATGGCGCCCTCTTTGGGGCTTCTTTCTCATCCCTACTTAAAGAGGGAGACCTGGTAAAGTTGTCAAGTAACTGCCTTGGCACACTTTTAGACCTCCCCTTACCGTCTGGGGACTCTTTGGTTCTAGATCTTCCCCTTTCACCCAGTTTCCGGGGAAGGGTACCAGTGAAACTAAATTTACGACCAGGGGATTCCATGTTGGAAATATCCTCGCGCACTTCCATTGAGATGGAATCTATCACAGACATACCAAGCTGAAGTCGAATTGTATTCAGCTGCTTGTGTATCTTGTCCAACTGGAAGAAAAAAAAGGCAAAGGAAACAGATTTAGGATTTTTTCACTTTATAATTTTCAACAACAGACCTTCATGACGAATTTATGTATGTGTCCCTTCAAAAAGAAGTAATATCCCTCAAAAACTGAGTAGTTGGCTACATGCCAGCCCAACCCTACCTTCCTTTGTCTCACCACCTCCCCTTTCCTCTTTCCAATCTCTCAGAAAGATATGGCAGATCTAGCATACCTTTAATGCAGACTTCTTGTAAGAATCTCTCCTTGTTTTTCTAACTTTCTTGCTAATATTCGGATCATTGGCTAACTTTCTTGCTGCTGTGGTAATGTTGGACTGTATTTCAAACTCTTTTTCTAGTCTGTTCAATTCCTGCTCCTGTAATTAAGAAACATAGTTTGAATATTTCCACATGGAGTAAGCACATAGTGAGACATGCAAAATAATACATCAGGCTCTCTGACATATCAATAATTTCTGAGGCAATATAACATACAACAACTCCCATCCCCCAACAAACCCCTACACACAAACATCCCATTACCAACACCCCCCTCCCCCCCTCCCCCACACACACACAATCATCCCATCTCAAACTTGTTCCAGGTGTCACATCCCCTGCAAATCACAACTACTCCTGTTAATGTCTTCCCTCAGTGATACAGTGAAAAAGGATTAACCAATTTTACCTTGTGAGATTAGAAGGATCTTGAAGAAGCAAAATACACTCAGAAACATACTCCAGTATACATGCCCGATGCATGCACCCACCAACACAAACATGCACACACGCATACACACACATACAAACAACATACACAATTTAACTTGATTACATAGTAGGACGATGTCCTTCCCACCTAGAAACTGATATTGAAAATAACACTTTAAGGGGAATCCCAACCCAAAAGCACAAGCAAACATGACGAAAGATTATTCGCACAAACAAGAAGAGGAACTTCTTGTATCATATGGTGATCTGTACAGATGAGGCATACCTTCAAATTAAATGGAAGCAACTCATATGAAACAGACACAGCAAACCACATTCTTTACAAATATCTATATAATTATGTAAATAGCTGTAACAAACATTTCAGCAGTTAAGGTTAAATCTGAAGCTGCAACTTTTGTTTGCAGCCCTTAAGTCCTGCAGCCCTACGGTCCAACAGCCCTTTAGTCCAACAGGCTTGGGTCCTGCGGATCACTGGTCCTACAGCCAGTATGTATACAAGCATGCACTGTAGGACCAATGGGCTCTGGTACCAATGGGACATCATTTTGACTGTTTATCATAGGACAAACAGGCTGAAGACCAATGGGTGGTAGGCGTATAAGCTGTCCCCAATCTTTGATTGGTTTATTTCTAACACAACTATCAGTGAGCATCAGACATTTGACTGCTACAATTCAACTAAAAACAACACTCAAAGTGGAGGACACCCTCTCCTTAAGACCAGAAAGCCAAAAGCTTAGTGATTCCTTGCCATGTGGATTTAATTTTAGTACTGTGGTTTTCAAGTTGACACAGCTTCATTGTGAATTTACTGAATTGGGATGATAATACAAGTCATTACCTCAAGTTCAAATGCAACAAATTTTATTGCGATCTGTTACAAGTGCATATATATCCTTGAATTACAGATATTAATATCTCCATGAAACACTAATATCTCCATGAAACACTAATATCTCCATGAAACACTAATATCTCCATTAAATACAAACCTCTGAGTTTTTAAACTCTTCAACATTAACATGCTTGTCCGACAACTTGTACAAAGTTGTCATTCTCCGCTTGAACTTAGGCGATGGTTCCCCTGGGGTTAAGGGGTATTCTTCTGGAAGTTTGTTGGTTATTTCCTAAATAATGAAAAAAAGGACACATTCAAATAATTTCAGTTCAGAAAATAGGACAGGAAATTCAAAAAGTAGATAACAGGTATTAAGTTGCACTTTGTTTAGCATAAAGTACACTGAAATGACATGTTAATCCAATATTTCTGCCAAAAATTGTTTACAAATGATACATTAAGCTGGCAACATTTATGATGAGGGTACATGCCACACCACTACATTGTAGGTTTAGTGATTATGCAACTTACTGACTTGGAAGTTTAAGAAGTTCAATCAAATGACATTCTTTTGTTATCTTTTCCTTTTTGGGAAAGGGGGTGGCTACATTATTTTTCACAGAAAGATGCAAAATCTCATCATAGTCACTAAGCATGCTCTTACTTGAATAATACTTTACACTTCCCGAAAAAGCATACGAAAGCAAACATTCCAGTAAGGCCATTTTGTATGCAGTCTTTTGTACAGCACCCTAAACATTTTGGCTTTACATTTCAAAGAATAGTCACTTCTTTTCTTCAATAAATTTTTTACAATAAACTTTAAGACTAATATTTTTTCCCCATCTATATCGGTCTCTGTGACTGAAAGAGGCCACACCAATTCAAGCCCTGCAAAACTTGTTCTTACCGCCTCTTTAATGCATAGTTTTTTAAGAGCTTCAATTTTTTCTCTCAATCTCTCTTCTAGGACGGCTTTTCTTTCCTTCAGAGCTTCTACCATTTGCTGTCGAGCCTCCTCTCCTTCAATTGCCAAAAGCTCCCGAGAAGCTGAAAATTGACAAAGAGGGAAACAGTCATATAAAATGTCATTTACATCTTAAACACAGACATAGCTGAGTGTTTTTATATGCTGGGAAGTATATGATTAAAATGTGAGGTATTAATCATCTTCTCCAACCGTCATTTTCTTATGAATGGTAATCAGGAAATTTTACATGGAACATCCTGCTGAATATATACCTGTCATTCAGGTGAAGATAACCAGCATATACTAATGACAGAAATCTTGAATCTTTCAAAAAACCAAAGGATGAAGCCTTACAAAGCTATGTTAATACTTGTCATAAAATATTCAGGGTAAGATGGTCGACATCCTTGTTTTCATAAAACTGAAGAAATCAAGGTCTTCAAATATTCATGTGCAACAAAGGTATGTCATTTCAGGCATACATAATGGATTGAGTGAAGTCAATCCGTCTTTTCAAAGATGCTCTGATTTTCAAATGTTCCAACTGATCTGTCTCAATTTGAAAGAACCTTCCCTGCCATGTGCTCTGTCACTCACAGTCTTTGTTCTGGAATCTATCAATCCTGCTCTTAGAATAATAAGATTTATCTTAAGCGTTTATTTAACAGGTGATATGTTTCGCAAACCAGACATCATATGGTCCTTGGCATGGGTGGTTGTGCCTATTCTTAGATGAATAGAATCCATTCTTGTCAAAAGTAACTCTCCATAGACAATGCAAGATAAGAGACCTCATGATTCTCCTCTCTGAGATAAAACAGAGTCTAGTTGAGATATAATTTTACTTCATTTCAACCTTTCAAGCATTGGACAAGACATTTACCATACCTGCTATCTGGGATGACTAACACAGTCCCGCATGCTATGTTCTTCAGTGTATCATGATTGTGTTATAGTATTATCATGAGACTTTAGAAGTGTGACCCCAAAATGGCACAGCATGATCACATCTGCTTGCATGTAATCCCTGTGTGTCCATATTTTATCATTGCATCATATTTACATGAAATTATGGCAATTACATATGCCCAGGTATGACCAGAAATGCTCATGGTACCCTGTCGACATGCCCACTACCACTGATCTTTTATTATGGTCATCTCATAAATCACACCATGACCAAAATATGCAAATTAGACAGAGTTCTAAGATAAAGACTACCCCTAAGGATCTCACATTTCTCTTTATCTTTAAGCTTGCTCAGTGTAGATACAGATCCTTTTAAACTGGACGTTGATCCTCTAAGTTTATCATCACTGCTGTGCTCCGATGTTTGGGATGAAGACAGCGAGATGGTGCTCACAGTCAGGTCATTGGCGATCTGACTTAAACTTTTGTCGTTGGCCGGCATTTCCTACAGAAGAGAAAGGGAAAGCAAGAGTTCACATTTGAATGAATGCCAACAGGATCGTTGAAAGCCTTCACTATGATCCTTCTTTACATTTCCTTTTTATTTTCTCTAATGTGATGAAACTGATTTGATACTTCCTCATCTAGATCTAAAACTTTAGCTGCAATACACTGACAGATCAGTTTATCTTCATAACTGTCACGGCAAACAGTATAGATGCACTGTTGTAAGGCTGATTTGCTGATTCTGAAGGTAGACTCTCACCATTCAAGGTTTATTTTCATCCCTCCACCCCACCCATCCACCCCTTACCCAAACAAACACATACTGGTTACAATGTTTGAAACCTTCTAGGAGTAACTAAATTAAAAAACAAAAGAATATCACAAAACAGATTACATTGCTTTGTTCATAAATTAGCACAGAATTAATTTTGGTTGTTTTCCAAGGCACATACATAAAGGGTAGATAATGCTTCAGAAGGTTTATGAAGTTCAACTTTGAAAAAAAAAAACAAATTGGAATTAGAGGAGGTAGCTATTTAGACATTTGATTGTTCAGCCATCAATCTGGGTTAAAACATTTGAATTCTTGTTAATCTGTTTAGGTATTTATCGGGAGTAAATCGAGTCCACTAATGGGACACACACAAGGTCACCCCTTAACTTCACTACCATTGGTGATCTGACTGATGCAGACACCATTTTCTGTTTCAGCTACATGCTACTTAATCTTACTCAAATATTAACTAGGAAAAATAATAACCAGTTTGATTCTTAAACACAATTGGAGATTATAATCTCAAGCGATACCGGTCAATATATTATTAACAACAATGGACAATAAGTTACCGTAGTACATGAGTAACTTTTTTAAGGCATTGTTTTCAAGGAGGTTTACCTAAAGTTACTATTAAACACTTTAGGGTAAAAACCAAAACTTCATCTTCACTGAATAATAAATAAGATCCCTACTGCATAGAGTACTTACAAATATACAGTACCCCTTGCCCCTGCCCCCTCTCCCCCCCCCCAACATGCCTGCTATTATCTTCTTCCATGGTACTTAACTAGTTTTAATGTATACTCTTGTCACTGTCTTTAAATGGTGAAAACCTCAATTCCCATATTTTGTTCCTAATTCTTGGTTCTCATTTCAGTGTTTTCAAATGACCCACTTCTTCAGGTGTTCTGTCAATGTTGATATCAGGGGACTTTCATGTTAACACAACAAAATGCTTATCCTTTTACTTCCTGGATTGCTAAAACTGACAAGTTTGCACAGAATCAAATTCTGTTTCACTTTACATTGCTATGCTACTTCAAAATATGGTATCACTCACAGGTTAAGCTGTTAAGCAAGCATCAGATTTTTTGTTTGCTCAGCAAACTGACCCCCAGAATAGAATCTCTCTTCAAAACATTTCTAGTATGTTTTGCAACTGGTTGAAAAGGACAATTAGGTCTACTTTTTACCTTTCAACACAACCATCTATGGGGTCAAGCATCATATTTAAAAAAAAAATGTAGTCACTCCAATTTGAAGAAGTATATCCTGGTACCCCAATTCGTAAATGACTTTCTGTTTATTTTGTCACGTGACAATAGTTTTGTAACCGAATTGTTTACACGTAAAGGACCTCCTTGGTTTACCTTTAATGTTCAATATTTATATTCTGCAATATCATAAAAAATACTTGAAAGGGAAAGAAGAGGAGATATCCAGCGAGTGGGACCAAAGAAACAAGGGCGGGTTACAGTGGAACAGCAAGGATATGCACAGGGCGCCATCTAGCATGGGTAGGATTTTCATTGCCAGTGATTATTCCACGGTATATGGACTGTCCACTAGTAGTAATAGGAAAGGCAAGTAGGAGTGAAAAAGATCTTTGGTTTACCTTTAATATTCAATATTTATGTTGAACAACATCATTAAAGATACTTGTAAAGGGAAATAAGAGGAGATTCGAAAGATTTTATGTTTCAAAACAAATCTGTGTTAATTGCTTATTCACTCAAAGGTGAAAATACTGAACACTGATGGTGTATACTGTACTTCCACTTTCCACTGTCCATTATCCTCTAATTTAAAAGTGCAATTTGATCAAATTACCAAACAAAACTTGAAAAAGATATTCTATGAAGGTAATTAAATTAACATCTGTCCAGCTGTCATTTTGCTTAAAGAGCCTATATGGCACAGCTAAATATTGACCTGGCTATTTAATAGCATCTTTTCAATAATAATATCATTGAAAAGATACTTTTCCACTCTGTGAAATACAATTGTTTCATTCCATGAAAACACTTCCTCCTTCAATTCAATAAAATGATCATTGCTACTTCCTTTACATATGGGGTCGGTCGGTGACATGTACCCTAGTGACATGTCACTTCCGCACGACAACGTGTTGGGGTGAAAACAATTTATTGCGCAAACTGCAGTGCGTAAAGTGTTCCCATACGGTCATACTGTATTCAGATGTTGTTTTCACTGCAAAGTTTCTATGGTAACCGGAAGACCGAACAACCTTATATTGACATCTATCCCTTTATTTTTAAAGTTATATACTGTGGATGCAAAATAACATATGTCACTGTTGCCCTGTTAATGAAGACACTTCCCCAATTCTTCAACACAGTTGTTTCATATTTTTATAACACTTTCACCCTCTTTTCTACTTACTTTACTGTGTTTTCTATCCAAGTAAAATTGATGTTGACTAACTGCCATAGTCCACATTGACCGTATCATCAACGGGTGACCGTACCAAGCATGAACTGTGGCGTTTCCTCCCCCAAAGGTGCGCCGACTGACTGTTACCCTGTGAAAGAAAACGACACTGTTAAGTTTATCTCAAATAAAACACTCTGATCCATGGCAGGTTCCTAGCCTTTTCCCAAACAAAACTTCTCACCATTTCAAAGCTGAGAAACTTCTCAGGAAAGAACAGATACACATGGATAAATTTAATTTTGTGACATAATGCACCTCACCCCATGAATCTGTAGAATGTTCTTCACCCGAAATTTGCACACACCTTTGGAGAAAATGTTTCCAAAATTTCCTACACACAAATGTTTTCTTTAATAAGTGTTAGCTGGCCTAACTTTGTTTTTCATGCATATGAAACTCTTTTGTTTGTAGCATTCTTTCTTCTCAACATGGGGCAAAACATCATGGGCTATTCAGTCCTGAAACATGCGACTTCCAAAATTTCCTAACTTTTACAGATTTTGTCATCTCCACAGAAACCCTTGCAAATGTCAGAAAGGCCTTTATTCCAGCACAACTGTGAAGTTTTTACAAGTCTGTGGAAGGCTTTTACAATCTCCAAAACTCCCTGGTTTGGGAATCTTCAAGCCCTGGTATTTCACCCTATTTATATATGTAATCCCCTCTTAACCCACAATAAGATCCTGGTAGGCACATAGCACAGTGGTGCCCTCCAGGTAGACAATAACACATCTACTGTAAAGTATTTTTGTAAGTATGAGTACAGGTCAGTATGCCATCGTACACATCTACTGTAAGTTTTTCTGTAAGTATGAGGACAGGTCAGTATGCCATAATGTACTACTGTACTCACTATACTCTGGTACTCACATGTGACATAACCTGGAACGTAGCCTGCACAGCAGGTTCTATGGTCTCTTCTTTAAATCAATGAGTTACCTGTTAGCTTGTTAAAGCCAGGTATGAGTAAGCAACCACCTTTGCTCTGTAGGGTGACTGCAAAATAGCATTTGCACACAAACTCGAGAACAATGTAAAAGTTATGTTACAGTGGATTTTAAAAATATGAGTACATTCATTGCATAAACTGATTCTATCTAACTCCTTCTTCACTTACTTCAAATCTACCAATCCCATTTCCACTTCAAAAACATCCCATAGGCTGCAGTTTCTACACAAATCTACTTTATCATGCATGCTCCTAGAGTACCCTACCAGCCTACCTAAAGCCAACTTGTTCCTGTAAGCCTGAATTGAAAATGTCCAAAACAGAGAAAAAAAACTTTAAACAGTGCATAGGAAAGTTACTGCCAAAGATGAATATCTGAAGCAAATTGAAATACAGTAAAATTTATGCAGTAGAAACTTGCAAAACTACAGACTGTTCCCCACCCTGCTCACCAGGCAATTCTCATTAAAAATGCACAACTGTAACATACCCAAAACATTGGCAAGCAGCAAGGAAACGCCAGCCTAAAGGGACTTCAGTGATGCAAGCAATTTTCACACACAAACGAAAATTGTCTTGGTTATCTAGAAAACTCACATGTCAGGAAAACATCCAGGGCAAACTTACTAATGATATTAGTCACCCCAAGAAATCTCATCCTACATATAGACTTAAAATCCAGGCACTTTAAAAACTTTGTTCAATGCCTGCTGTGAATGACTAGCAGTGTGAATGAAACTTTTAGGAGATACACGACATTGACAATCACATGTACATGCAAGGCACGCTTTGCTTGGACTTATTCTGCAAACGGATCCTCAATATTTGACAGTTGTTTTCTCCAAGGAAAGAAAAGCTGTCTAACTGAACCACAAGGGTATAAGTCTTTCTACTATTTTGAGGCTCGCGAACCAAAATTGTGGCAAGATCTTTCTTTTTCATCACTTTTCAAAAAAGAAAACTTTGCCAACAAACCGAGGCAGACATGACTTTTACAAGACTGACACAGCAAATTATTTGAGACCCATCTAGGGCCCAAATGATATTTAGTGTGCTTTCAATCCTTCTATTCACTCACATATTATCTCATAAATAGTAATGAAAGCATTTTATAAGATATTAAAGCTGTATATTTTAACAGCCACTCATCCCTGTAGTGAATGTTACTAGGAGTTAAGGAGGAGCCATAGAAATTAAAGTAGGGAGAATGCTGTCACAGTACATTTCTGAGTTTTTTAACCAGTGAAGCTACAAACTTTGTGAGGGTGCTGACGCTGTACGGCAAATAGATGGTAGATGTGTCTGCATACGTACAGTGTGCATTCAACTTCAGAAGTTTAAAGGCAGTAGGCAGTCACCCCAAACAGAGTGCGTGTATCCTGTCACTCTAGTTCATGAATGGCCGATTTTGATCATGTGACAATATTTTTGTTTGTGAATTGTGGAATTCAAGGAGAATTTCTCCTTGCTTTACCTATTGTTTGTAACAGTTATGTTCAAAACGTCTTCAGAGGTGCTTGTAATGCAATAAGAGGAGATTTGCAAGAGTTTGCTGATTTTTCAAAGAAAATTTTGGGGCGACTGCCTATTGCCTTTAAAGTCATTTTATCCCCTTCTTGAAAGATTTGTGTAGTTTTCACAGCAGGGATGAGGCATGGGCGCCTTAAGTGTATTGTTTTATACTCTTAACATGGAAACTTGTAGTTTCTCCTCCAATAACTGGAGCAAAAGCAACAAGATGTTTGTATTATGCTCCCTTGCTTTCTTGCCATACAGAGAGCCAAACTAATGGCTTCAGTCCAAATCACCATACATCATTCTCCCTTACTTTAATTTCTCTGGGAGAAGCATAATGACACTCTGTCGCTTTGATGTCAGATGACATGTGGAAGGCACTGGACTCATCTGATAAACAAAGCGTCAAGCGAAACTATTAAAAATCTATTCTTGTCTGAGTGAAACATTCAAAGTGCATGCAAGATAACCTTTCAATGGATCCATAGCACAAAAGTGTCACGTATTGTCCTTCTTCCAGAGTCATTACACTATAATCCACAATTCTCTGTCGTCTCATTGCCCTAACCTTCACTCAAAGTTTCTAAATCATCCATGTATGTGTATCCACTGGAAGATGAATTTTCCCTCCTCAGAATGATCAAGATTCTTTGATCAATGAATCTTTTGCAAGTGAAGTCTGCATCCCAAGTTTCACTGTAGTCATCATAAAGGAGCTCCATCCACTGACTAAGTCAGACTTCCTTCAGCAGAAAGATTTCTCATCCTGGATGGATTCACTATTGGCGGCCTATCTAATTAAAAAGGATACTCATGTAATGACATGCAAAATTTGTCTCTCCTCCTGACAGGATGCAAATATCTGTAATTTTCTCACAATCATGTCTGCTTCCTTCCCACCCACCGATGCCTCTTAATCTTTTCCTCAGTAATGGAGGTCAGAAAACACTTTCTGTGACCCTTCAGTTTAAACTTTAAAATGAGTGAAAAGCTGAACATATCTTGCATATGAAATTTGCTGATTACATTCTGCCCCCAACTCCTCATTTATACCATAAGGGGAATGTGACAATGCACTAGCTAAAGCCTGAGGAAAATTATTTTCCAATGGAATTCACACCTTTATTGATTTCTTATATTCTTATCATGCTGCAGGAACTGCTCAAAATTTTTCACAATTCCCCAAACCCCAAAACAAATGAAAAACGGTAGAAAAAGAACGAAAACTTTCTTGGGTGATAATTACGTGTATTTAACAGACAAGCAAAAAGGGGAATGATTTCATGGGGTGTTCTGGGCGAAGGCTCTCTTCCACTGTGCTACTGACTTTGTGGTCTTAAGTGCATGCAATTAAGGGTTACACAGGTATTTAGGAAGTAAGAAGGGGCAATGTAGATATATAAACCACATTACTATTCTCTCTTACACTCTCATCTAGATCTTTTCTTTACATTCAAATCCTATTTTCTATTAAGCTTCAATACCTTTGTTATTCAGGCACAATTTCACCATGATCAAACCACTCTGACATTCCCTTACTCCAACCCCGCCCCCATGCCCCACCCTTCACAACAGATCCAAGATTTCCATCATATGATGATGGTCACTTGTAGTCAAGTTGGATCATGTGATTCTTAAAATATTCAACTCAGAGGCAGACAATCAGACTCACATAGCTCATCCATAACACCTCCATGCTAAAACATACATTGCCACTAGTTTGCAAAATTGAAAGGAAATATTAACATTGTAAATGTCCATCATCACTGCCTAAAAATAGTTTTATCTTCTGTATACATGAAACATTTTACAAAGCTCTGACGACATTTCTGTGGGATTCACTACGTTTCCTTTTCTTTGTCCTCCAACAGGAATCCCTGTGAACATTTACCAGCCATTCTTTGTCTTTCCATCAGAGACATGGCTGTCTAGATCCCAAAATTACACTGACAGAGTCAGCGGTACCAGGAGACTGGGTTTTGTAATTAATCCATGGGAAGAGACAACGCATCACTTAAACAAAACCGTCAACATTCTTAATCAAAAGCCACCGAGTTGCCTCAAGAATCCTTGACATGATATTGACTTAAACAAGAACATGCCAACGACACTGCTTCACTCATTTTCCCAAATGACAAGACAGTTTTGCACACTTTTCTTTCCCCCTTTTTTTTTTTTTTTTTTAAATTAGTAAAATTTGGAAAAGTTGTAGACTTCCTGGCATCTGAATGTCGCTGGTAAGTGCATAACAAGATGTACTAAATACTGGAGTGTAGTCTCAAGGAACGAAAGTGATGGGATGCCTCTTGGACACTACGTTTGGCACAGCTGTACACTCGGTTTATACTTTAAGAATGGAAGTGATTCATGAATACCTTTACATTACAAACCATACAATTTAAGTAGAATTCAAGTAGTGAGGAATGTTGGAAATATTGAATAAACCCTGCCACGGTATGCAAAAAAAAAAGCACCATGAAGTGAATTGTAAATGAAATAAGCCGAACCCATTGTGGTCCAATCATTTACTTATGTCAGTTGCTTTCATGAATAAACATGACTTTGTATTTTAACATTCGGAGACACTGTGTGTAGCACAAGGTACACATATTTAATACTAATTTGATTTGTTGTTGGTTTATCTGCAGATGCATGAATGCAGGTAAAGACTGCAAAGCTGGTCAAAAAGTCTTTCCCCACACCAGTACAGAATGAGTAAGCAAACCACTTCTGCTCCCCTCTGGAGTCTGCATACTGCCAGTTCCTTGGTTTAGTGATTCACTCAAACAAAGTATTTCTGGTAGTCCAGAAGATCCGGATAAATATGTAGTTCGTGTAACCATCATCTTCACTTGTTTTTGTAAAATTTTATTAGTAAAGAGCCATATGGAAACTTTGAATCAAATTACTTCCCCATGACAACTTTTTTTACGCTAATGCAATTATGCAACAAATGGTCACATATCAATTATCTAGCAAACAGTACTAACAGGTTAAATTCAGCATGTGGTCAGAATTGAAATGTAATGGTTCAAAGGAATCAAGTCCAACACTGCAGTTGGCAAAAAATACCAGGAACTCTTCCCAATTATGTTATTCTAAATTTCTCTTTGCAAGAGTAGGAAAGTATATATTAGCTTTTATTTTAGGTTTTTTCTTTTAAAAATTCCACAGCGTTTTCAGGACTGCATTCATGACTTTCATGAAAGTTTTCTGTGCATATTTAAAAGCAATCAATCTGTAAGTATTCTTCTTTTAAATCTCTGATTGCTATCACTCAAACATTTGGACTAAGCAATTCTTATTATTGCTCCTTGTGGGAATCCACTAAATGAGATACTTCACAAGAAGCTTTAAAACACTAGCTTTACAGCTTGAAAGAGTCTCAAGGGCTGGCAAAGTGGTTAGCTAATTGAGATTCAGGAATCTTTAAAATCCTTGCATAAGACAGACATACCAAGCCCCTAGTGAGATTTGAAAACTGTAGAGCTGCATTAAGACTGAATGACATCAATCATTAACAAGAGGCTTCGCAGTGATAGGGTGTGTCTATGTCTGTTCTATTTATGAAAGAAGACAATGAGCTTTATGAAAGAGAAAGATTAAAGAATGTTACATGGCTACTATATGTATGTTCCTAATATTTACGGCCTATGATCACACAACTTGATAATGTCTATTCTGATGATAGTGCAATGAAGCTTGAATGCAGAGAGCTTGCAGGCAAAGTACAAGCTAGATCATTCATTAACTTAGCAAGCACTTCTTGAGACCATGGCTACCGTATAGGCAACGCATCTAAATCTTTACTGATAAGGGTGGGCTTCACAAATTTCTCCTCCCCCAAGAAAATAGTGTTGCCACTAGAAAGTACTGTACCAATATCTATACCAATTTCAGTAACAAACATAACACTATCTCTGAAGTTAGCGGATATATTTCTCTGAAGTTAGCTTCTTGGGATTAGTAAAAGAAATAAATAAACAGTGTGCAACTACACTATGCTGCTTTTGCTGACAACATGACACTACTCCCATCTTTGGGAAAGTTTTTTTTCTTTTCTGAAAACTGGTCTTCATCATGTGTATGACATGGTGTATGGTGCAATATGAACAGTTAACATGATCACAATTTTTACCTTAATATTCCATACTGTAAGGTTGGAAACATGTATGGATACTGTTGATGGTTTATATTTCAATCTTCAACTCATGTAAGGAAAAGATCCCCAGGAAGGAATTAAGGGCACACTTATTTACAATGAAGTGGGGGGGAAGGGGTGGTCACATGGGGTAAGGATTAAGTTCCTCCCTTGTAAACACTGCTAATTCCAGTTTAACAACTGAAAAAAGAAGGAAAAAAAAAACAACAACAAAGGAAAAAAAAAACGAAGGACACATGTACAGATAAAAAGGTATAAAAAATTTACAATTATAAATGCATGTAGACACTTGAATGATGGCAGCATTTCTCTCTCAAACATGCAGGAGAGAAATTTAAACAAAAGCCTCATAATGCAGCAATGTATTAGTAGCTGGAACAAACATGCACTTACTGTGTGGTAGGATCAGTGAGGGCGTCTGTCAAGTCATCAAACGAATCTTGGTCTTGCGGTTGCTGCTGGAAGAGTTCTACGCTGTTCAGGCTGTGGGAGACTCTACACGGGTGGAGTACAAAGGTCACGAGAATGCAAGGGGCGAAACATAAGGAAGGAGGGAGGCAAAAGAAAGAAACATATTAGCATGCAAAACAAAAATGCAAGGATACAAATACACTGTGCAAATTAGCCAAAAGGGGCAGTGAACTAAATTTTTAAACATTCTAAATGTTATTCACAAGGTAACTCATTTTTGTGTTGGAAAGTAGAGACGATACAGTACATACTGCTGTTGTAAAGTATGCATTGTTTTTTTACTTATATTAGGGGTAAAAGAAAAGGCATTGAGGAGAAACCTTACAAATTGAGACGAAACAAACTGTTCCCACTATCAAACAGAAGTAAGGCAGGGATAAACTATATTAAGAGGTAACAATGTTGCATTTGCAATATACAGTACACATATAATTTTTTTTTTTTGTACACTACAGGACTACATGTTGTTACACTGCATTCTGTTCGTAAGGGAATTATAACATCCTGAGTGACATTAATGCAAAAATGAAAGTGACTATTTTCACATTAACTTTCAGTTCTCTCTTTCCAAGTATTTAGGATTTTTCATCAATTAGGAGAGTATTTATGAGGACTTTATAGTCATGAAATCTTCCCTTATCAATTCAGGAACTGAGCAAACTACACAATTTGGAAACAACTTTTAGGCAAATGGGATGGTAGGGAAGGGGTGGGGAATTAAAGTCAGAAGGCCTTTTATGCAGACCTTCTATAACTGTCTCCTACCACTTTCAAAATGTTCCTCCTAACGCTTGAAAGAAATTAAAAATGCATGCAAATCTCAACAAAATCATAAAAGATGCAGATTATTAACAGAGCAAAATTAACAAACTTTTGAACTGAAATTGCAGCAAAAATGAAACAATAAAATTAAAAGGCACAAACAAATGTTTTGCAAGGCAGTAAACATCACTTTTGAGTTCAGTAATAATGTGCTTTGCTGATTGCAAGATACCAAAGAGACACAACTCATTTTGAGACAGACAAGTCACGAGAAAACTTGAAAACCATTGTTTGACAACACTGCAACAGAACTAAACATACAACTTAGTTACTATTCCAAACAAGCATGACAATACTTTAATTCACTGTTCCACAGATAAAGTGAGTCATACTTTTGTAAAGTCTTATCATGATTTGTGTACCTAGTCCCTAGTCCACTATCTCCCCTGCCACTGTAGACCTAACCCTGACTCTGCCCACAGCAATTAATCATTTGATTCTAACTCATACTGCAGCCCTTCTTAGCTCTCTTGTACATTCCAGTTATTGACCTTTTCTTTTTCCATTTTTACACAGTCAACTTTAAAAAGTTTGACAATTAACCCATTTCCAACACTCACCAAGCTTATATTTTTTGGTGAAACTCACCTGGGCACAAAAGGACCCAGATCAAAACATACAAGCAAGACCCTAAGATAAACGATGCAATTTGATTCCCAAAATTCACAAACACTATCCCTCTAATTTGACAATTAATGCTTCAATTCCTCAAATTCTGCATATTTGATCAATTTAGAAGAAACCTAATAATCAAAACAGTGCCGTTTCTGTCAGTTTGCAATGACAGCATCTATTTCTTTTATTTTTGCCTTCTTCGGATTCTTTTCCTGAAGAGATAATTATAATACACTCCCACATCCATCTCACTGGAACATATTTCTTTCATCAGTGGCTTTCTTCAATTTTGTAGGCCTGTTCTTTTTTCGTACAAAAATGTTAGGTTGTTGTAAAGCATTTAAAGATTTATACAGCTTCGTCTATTCACTTGGCATTTAAAGGAATTTGCAGTCACCCCAGTCTTCCTTTGAAACATTAGCTAAATCTTGGAATTCTCCTCTTATCTGCCTCATGAGTATTTCCGATTATATTTCACACTAATAATATCGTACATTTAACGTCAACCAATGGGTAATTCTGCACAAATTTTATAATTCAGTAACAAAACTTTTGTTACACAATTAAAACGTGCCATTTATGAATTAGGATGCCTGCATATACAAATTGTGGTAACTGGATTTTGCTTTTTGTGTCAGCTCCTAAATAAAACCAGTTTAAAAAATGAAGTGTATCTAAAATAACTACCATGATTAACAAGACCACTTATGGAAAAAGTACAAATCAGAAAAATGGACTTAAAATGTTGGAGAGGAATAAAATGAGGGTAGCTTAATCCAGAAATATGCTCTTCTGTTAGATGACTTTCCAAGTCTTGAATTACTTAACTGCCATAAGTATGCACATTTTTATGCCAGCTCTACAGGTATTTCAGTTTTAGAGTCCCCATGCCACTCATGCAGTTATGTCCTGATTTAAAACATACCTAAAATATCTATCAAAGGGAAGTGTGCCATAGTTTTGTCACCAGTTTAAGTACTCTTTATCATGAATTAATAACTAGTACTAAGCCTTCTGCCCCCCTGCAAGAATGTACATATTATGACAGCAAATGTAAGGGGGTGTAACTGTCAAAGTATGGGAGACTTCAGTACATATATTTAGGCCTACTGTATATAAGTTCTAAGTATTCCTTCAGACTTCATACAGTTGACATTTTTAGCATGCAAATGTGTTCTATATTAAATCACACTAAAATACACACATACATAGTAATCACTGCAGGATCACAGTTCAAAATCTCAGAAAACAAACTCATTCAACAGACTGTCATTATTGACAAAATAATCTCAACCATCAGATGTGATGCTCTGTGCCTCTGACTGAGTGTGCAGATGTTTTACTGTAAACCACATTTATGACTAAATGTTGACATTAATCAAACACTTTGGAATGACATCACATGGTTGCTGCCTTATTTTCCAATATTTCCCAGAACACATGGCTTCTTTGATTAATGTTTTGATTGGGATAAAGAGCATTTAATGCAAGGAGAAGGATACAACACATTGTGTAGACATTCTATCTTACCTCTTTCTTTCTTACATAAATAAACAGTTCCAGTTTTGCAACCCCCAAAACATGAATTATTTACTTCCTGGAAGACTGGAAAGACTCCAAGAAACACTACCTTGGCACCCCACTTAATACTCATGAAAGGACAACATATCATGGAGGAGAGCTATGACCTCAGTTTCTATTGTTTTATGTACTCTACAGAATGTTTTTTCAAACTGTTTAGTGTTTTACTCTTCCATCATATTCTATGTCACAGTTGATTTCAACTTACATCTAGTATACACCAAAGCCTACAGCTTCAACTGGTTATAGGTGTAGCAACTGAAAAAAAGACTGGCTAGTGTCATAAGGCAAACTGAGGAAATACCCATGTCTTGTCACTTTGCTAATTTCAGACTGAGAATGAATGAGAATAGTACAGGAATATGATCATAAGAGTGGGATCAGATCCCAGAAGTAGGATCAGCTAGCAATTCTAAATGCAGCTGAGAAAGCAACAGGGATCTGATCCTAGGAGTGAGATCAGCTTGCATAAAGCCTGAATGCAAATTACTAAGATTGAAACAGGGATATGATCCTAGACTGGAATAAGCTTGTAAGATTCACATACTGAACATCAGCTCTTGCAGACTGAGATCATCTTATGTGGAGGAACTGTTTGTGCATGGGACATGACAGCTTGCATTGCCAATGGTTGTAAGTTACAATGATCCCTGAGTCACAAAGCTCATCATGAATCTAATGCTTCTCACATTAAAGTAATCACCACCATGTGGTACAAATAGACGCTGATCCCTGCAGTATGCATACTAATCAGTTGTGTCTAAACATGGTTGCCTGCAGGTTCCTGAGGTCCCTGAGAGCACCGAAAGTACAGTGCTTGTGCATGAAGTGTGGGTTCCAAGGTACAGTGTACACTCTACACTTACAAAGTCTACTATATGGATAGTACATGGAAAGGGGAAAGTTACAAGTAAGCAGTTGCTATTGAAATGGAGACACCACTGTTACAATTATAATCTTTCTGAAGTCAATGAAGTCAATACATACTTTATCACAATTTTATGGAAGTATGCTAGGTACGGAATTGTATCTGCCATGATGAAATACAGAACTGCATAAAGCTGAATCAACTGTTTGGCAGACTGGCACTGGGGATACACTGCTGTAGAAGTGGGGGACTGGGGAAATGGTGTCCCCAATAACTTTCTGTTTAAAGTATTTCTACAAAAATTACCATTAGCTGTGCCTGAGAACAGCCAAAAAGTAATTTAGAAATGCCAAAATCTAGGAGCTAAAGGTCACAATAGCCCCCAATCTTAGGGGCCTTCTAACAGCACTGAGACAGACAAATAGTAATTAGTAAAGAGTGCTATCACTTCTGGATCTCAGTAAAGGCAACAAGTATAAGACGTTTTGCATCAATTTGTTAACATATCAACTTTTTCATGTCTTCATTAATGGGTTTAGTGTAGTTTGTCAAACAGAAATTACACCAAAGATTAGCCCCAAACTGTGGGATGTTTCAAACTTAAACCACTCACACTTTTCCAAATCAGTGCTTGTGCTAACTAGTTTGTGACAATTTTAGCTCACCATAACTGAGAAACATGTTATATACTATGAATACTCTGAAAACAATGTCGAAGAAAACTTGAAATAATCCAATGCTAGCATTTTTCTAGATGTTTCACAAATTCAGAATAGTCTGCTTAGTCTAACAAGTCTTATGCTGCCGCAGGCCTCACTACACACTAACAGGTCACTCACAGCAGAAAGTTCATGCTTGTCAGCAGTTCCTTCAATCTTGAACAAGCAGACATGTTTACGTGAAAGATAGTAAAACCCTTGTACCCTGTTCTCACGAGCTCACCCATGCCCAGGGCAAGCCAAAACTGGGTTAATGTCAAAACCACAGTCAAGCCCTGCAATTTCAACCCACGTCCCAACGAGTTACCTCTAGAACCACTGGCATGGTCAGAATTCCTCATGATAAATAGATGATGGATTGCAGTGCGTCTTTAAGGAGGAATTTAACTATTTATAATGGAAAGAGTTTCACTGTAATACTGTATGCCACAGATATGAGGACTGTGAATCAATTTGTCCAGGTAGTATACTACAGAGTTGAGGCTGAACATATGCTTTTTCAGAGGATGGTACCTTTGGGTTAAGATTGAATTTATTGTAGGTGTGCTTATTCTAAGCAATTCTGGTCAAAGTTGCATTCAGTTTCTACAGTATGTATGGTTCTTGAGATATTAGCAGATGGATACTGTACCACATTTTCGACAAAAAGCGAACTTCCAGTAAGCTTTACACTGTTTTGTCTTTCTTTCAACTTTGCAAATAGCTGATTCCTTCATAATCCAGTGCTGTTGTTATGACTAGTAAATGTATGAGAGTCCCCTGGAGCTCTCACAATATTCCATATTAAAAAGCTCAGAAGAATTTTTATCACTTCAAATTTAATGAACTTCGATGTTAAAGGCTCAGTAGGCCACATGGCAAATGGTATGGCTTATGGTGAATCTGAGGTTATTTCAAAATTTGGACGTTAGGATTAAGCACGATGTGCACATTTATAGTTAATTCACAAATGATTTTTGCCATAATGAGTGTTTTACTTTCTTCACAAGGTTATTCGAGTATGGGGCATGAACAACAACAATTGTGCGCATATTACGCCAAAAATTTTGCCTCTTAAAACATCATTTTCCATTAAAATTTACATTCAGACAGTTCTTTGAGACACTTCAACCAAAATGATTCTATCAGGAAGATAACTCTGATTTATCAATGCTTTGTAATCAGAGAACACAGCTTCGCTTCAAATGTGTTTGTCTTTTCAAAACTAGTGGAAGGGGAAAAGAATTTCTCTTCTTCACAAGTTAAAAACTTTTGTCCTTCATAATCATACCCATAGGCCGGATTACGGGGGGGGGGCACTCCCCCACTGGGGGCACTTTTTCAGAGCTTAAAAAAAATAATACAACCAGAAAGCCCAAAGGCCTAGTGATTCCTTGCCGAATAGGGATGATTTGTTGCACTGAGTTTAATCCCTCAAGTTTATCCTTTTTGATTATATCATTTTCTATGTTGTCACAATTTGACCTCTACTGACCCAAGATTACCTTTTGACCTTCACCAAAACAATAGGTTTCTTCCAGTCACTGTGAACCAAAATTTTCCTTCTGTCATCGTTTCGGCACTCTATCGCCCTAGTGAGGGCTTCAGGTTGCTGCCACCCCCCCCCGTCGGGGAGCTTGTCACCCCTGTCGGGCAAATCCTGGCGCCACCGCTGCTCTATGGAAAGAAGAGGCACCTGGGAAAAGTACGAAAATTTTTATGCAGTGAAAAATACTGCATTTAAGCTAAAGAAAAACAATAGCTTAGGATTAAATGTCCCAAACGCTGTTTCAACGCTGTTTCTTTGGCGCGATTCGCACGGACCCGTTTTAAATATTGTTTTGGGATCCGGGGTTACTTCCTGTAGAACATCTTGCTTGCCATAGCTTCGTAAAAACTCCTATCATTGAAACCACCAAAAACCCATGGTCGTACGCAGCGGAGGGAGAAGTTCTCCCCTCCCCTCCCCAGAAACTTTCAAAGCAAAATTTTTACACCTTCGACCTGTGTAAATTCAACGACTCTTTAAAGATTGTTTAGATGGAAGTTGTAAGGCACGGAAAGTGCCATTTCTAGTACCGTACAACAAGGGAGTGGTTGCAAGGGACAGACACTTAGCCAAGGGGGGGGGGGGCAAAAGCCCTCTTTTTGAGGATACTTTTTAGATTTTCTGTTATTCATATTGCTAAAAAGTCTGAAAATGCGATTTTGTTTTCGAGCTTCGCGCACCACACTCTAAATGCTAGGTCTACCATTCTTAAACTTAATGTTCCAAAGCTCCGGAAAACCCTATAAATAATCCATTTCCCCCGCTACCTCAAATCCTCGGCATTATCGATCCCAGTCAACTGTTATAGTCATACAATATAAGAGTATAATTGCAAAAAGTCAAATTGTGATTTTTGTGGTCTGTTAAGTAAGTGCAAACCTTGTGTCATTTTAAGTTGAAGCTAAAATGTATCATTTCAATGCCTACAATTTTGTGAATACCCCAGAGCTTCCGGGGCTTCGCCTCCTAGACCCCCCACCTGGGTTCTGCCCCTGGAACCAGCCAGGGGCCCTATGGCAGCCCCTGGACCCCAAGCCGTTTGCTTTGCACTCCCGTGGCGGCTTCGGCGCCGTTTGACAGTATGCTCGGGTCCCCCCCCCCTCCCCACTTTCACACATCAAATCCCACCCCTGACCATACCTGTGTACATGAGCATTTTGTAACACATTGAATGTTGAATGAGGCGAAAACATTTGTGATGGTGTTGAAGAAGACATGAACAAACTAAACTGAAGGTGAAGGGCTGAAAATGTAGGTAGGCTGTGAAAGATTGGCAATGGAAAAACAAGTACAATAAATCATTCATCTGTCCTTAAAGATATTTTACCCCAACTCTTGTAGGAATCTCTTGCTTAGAGTGTAATTAAAGTGTAGAATTTCAAAAATAAATGATAACGAGCTTAAAATATAAAATGCTGAATTAATTAACTTAATGTGAAAATCACATTATCTGCTTATACTTCCTTTTGAAATGAAAACGTTTGTTTGACCTTGAAAAATTTACTGTTTTCCTTCATGTTTTACGGAAATGGCTTGTACAGTCAAGTCACCCTAAATGTGACCCTATAACAGACAGTGTAAGAGATAGGGTGATTGTAGGTGGATTGCAGATGGATTATGGTAGGGGTTACATGGGGCGGCTACGGTAAGAATTAATCCATTCAAGTTTTCCTGCAAGGAACAATAATGAGACTATCATGCCAAAAAGACATTTTAAGATATTCACCTCCCGAAGCATTATTTTTCTTCAATTTATTAAAATTCTTTCTTTTTTCTCGTCTTCTTTCCTTCCCTATCCTTTTTCTTTTTGTCTTTTTTTTTTGCTTATTTTTCAATTATTTCAGTCTTTTTTTCTGCAGAGAGGAGAAGGGTTCCGTACCCCCTGAATACATGCTGGGAGGATGGATGATGGTAGGCGAGGGTTGCATGACGCTTTGAAAAATTCTGATCAAACTGTCCTGTAAAAAGGTGTAACAATATCCTACAAATTATAACGATTAATGAGTGCGAAGCCCATTGAAAAGGCCTTTTATTTTATGAATTTCTTGCCTCATTTTACACTGCAAAAGTTATTCATTATATTCAAATTCACTGTTAAAGGAGCTGAGTAGTGGCATACTTCCAGAATAAATACATCGTACCAAACGAGATGATTACCCTCTGTGCGGGTCTAATTTTAAAACTATTAATCCTAATGCGTTTTATATTCTCGTGTAGAATAATCTTGCAGTTGCAAAGTAATTTTGCAATAACATTCGTACACTATTTCTTGGGTTATTTGATTATACACTTGCAAGATATTTAATTTACAATTTGTTTTTTGAATTTCTGGTCCGTTACTTTTTCTTCTGGCACCGGCAATTTTGAATCGTTTCCACTTGTATCGGTTCTGATCGATGCATCGACCCAGGCATGTAGTCAGGGCCATTGCGACCGGGGTGGAGAGTGTCTCACACCCCCCCCCCCTCAAAGTTCGTCAGAGCGACGATAGTCGGAAAATCTGAAATACTAGTTGGAATTTCTGATATCTCAGTCTAGCACATTTTTCCGACTGAGCATATGTCAACTTTGTATATATTTTCCAACTGGACCAAGTGAGAATAATACCAAACGTTATTTTCCTCACGTAATATCGCATCAAAACTGTCCTTTTTGGCAAATTCTTCTCAAACTCTCAAAATTTTCGTGCGCTCCGCGCGCTTCAAACCTTACCTCAGTGTTGCTCTTATTATTAATATCTTCCGATAGCAACTTTCGGAGAAGCACAACAGCAGAAGTTGAAAGCTGTTTACAAATTACCAGGTAAAATACTGGCATTTTGAGTGGCATGTTGGTTTGTTGGGCAATTGAAAGTATCTCGATGCAGATTCTGAATGCAGGTTTTGTCATGGAAATCTTATTTAATGAAAATTTCGGCGCGCTTCGCACGCATGCGTCACGATTTACAATCAATCTCATGGACATTATTAAGGTAATTATATCAGGCACAGTTCTACGGGAGCTAGGGGTCTTTGCCTCCCCCCCCCTCAAATTTTTCCAAGCCCCACAAAATTGCACAAAATTTTATATAGACTAATATTGGTGAAGACATAGATATACTCAGAAAATATTCCAAACGTCTATTTATCACGCCCATAGCCAGTAAGTTCTGTAACGATTCTTTCTATAACTTCGAAAAAAAAACCTGCGCTAGGCGCGCTTTCATCTATAGTTCTATCTAGTGGTAAAGCCCCCATTTCAAACATATTGGATTTATTCAACGTTTCGGCAAATAGTTGTTCTTCCGTGTATGCGTGATTCTAGAGAAACATGAAAATGCATTGTTGCGAAGTTCTTTCCTCTTTTTCCTAACTTTTGGAAGGTTCTCTCTTCAGCCTCGCCATCGTGGCAAACATATTTTGTAAAAAAAGCTTTTTCAGTTTTGTAGGGGAGCCTTAATGGGTAAGATAAAGAATGTAATCACCGGCGACGACCATGCAGTCGTCCCAACAAATTTCATGGTTTTGTCCAGCTTCTTCAATAAAAACCCAAACTTTTTCAACTTTCCCTTAATGAAAAAATGTGAAATCTTTTTTCAATATAACCCCAAATTTTTCGCATTTCGAGTTCGGAAATTTATTGCATCTGTCGGGGACTTAGAGTAGCTGCCACCCAGTCAGGGCGCCTCTTCCCCCATGACGGCCAATCAAAGCACCACCCCTGGCTAAGCCTGTATGCAGGTTTTTCATTTTGGCATTGAAGTATACTCCCAAATTTCGGCGCGTTGCACGCGCAATCTTCACAATCCTCGTTGTATCACTTACGAACATTATAAGCACAAACGTACCAGTGAACTTTTATAGCATAAACTAGGTGTACATTCTGAAACATGCTTGTTAGTCCTACACCCCTTTTCCCATACCTGTCTTTCTAATATCACCTTTCTGCACCTATGCTTTCCCTCCCGCCCATTCCCCATTGCTGGAAGCTGTTCGTCTGGATTTTGGTTCAAAATTAGTAAAAATACCATAGATGTAAAGTGCACAGCGTCATACTCTATATTATTAATTATTATTTAGATGTCACTCATGTCAGGTAATAAGCATTATGTCATTGCCCCCATTTTATATAATTGATCCAGACCTTCCAGGAGGCCGGATACAGGTATATGCTAGATGCCAGAGCAGAAGGCAGTAAAAGTACTCAAAAAGGCAGGCTTCAGGAGGTTTGTTGGCAACGTATTCTTCTCTTAGACAACATGCTTTCTGCTTTCACCTAACCAAATCTAAAATCTTAGTATTCACTAAATTATGGACATTTTCCAGCCATATATGATCAGTTCCAAAAATATCCCAAAGATAGCACCATTTTACAGCTGATCGAGCAACCTTACCTTAACAAAAATTTCTCAAAGGGGAAGGGGTGTCCCCTCCCCTTAGGCCCCTCCCCCAGGATGGCACCTTTATGTAGTGCTGTAAACAAACGCAAGGCCCATGAAAACGAACGTGCAATTTACGGGCCGCCACTCATGTGGAAAAAGAATCAAACCAGTCGAAAACAAGAGCCCAATGGGCACTGTGGTTCCTTGCTGAATGTAATGAAACTGAGCCAACTACTGAATGAACCAGTATTTCTGTTGATTCACAAAATCTGCTCTGTAGACAATGCACATCTTGTGTTAACACATTCAAGCATAAATAAATTGTTCTGAAGAAATACAGCCTACAGGCACTTCAGGGGATACCAACACAGACAGTATACAGTTACAATTTGTTTTATTCAATTAAGCAATCACAATTCATGCACGCTCAATGGTATCTGATCCAAATGATCAGTAACTTGGTTCTCTTTATAAAACTAACAACCCATAGTAGTATTTAATTAATCAATTCTAATTTCCAATTCCTGCAAGCTCACATGTCCTAATCTAAGGACAAATGTTGTCTGTCTAGTGAACTTTCACAACAGTCCTCTGCTTTGTGGGCAGAGAATCTTCTGCAATATTAAAAAGTAGTACTTGATGCACGTTTTCATAATGGCAGGATTATGGATTAAAATCATAATACTATAATTTCAATTAAAATTGAGATACTTGGCATCTCTGAAAGATTTCCCACATCTTTCAGTCAATGATACAGTTTTGTGCTTATATTTTTTGACTTAAGGAATTCTTGGGAATTTGCTTTTTGGCATCTGGTGATTTCAACTCTGACATCCAACAAATCTCATATGGGTTTTCTGCTAGATTTAATGCAACACCTCAAAGCAAAAATCTATTCAAGCCTCCTACACTGAGATATAGAGTTGAAAAGGTTTGCAGAGTTTGACCTCCAGTGACCCCAGATGACCTTTGGTCTCCACCAAAATTTTTTCCCCACCATAAGGCATCCACTAAGTATGAAATTTATCCAAGCTTCCTACCTTGAGATATTGTGCTAACAACAAGGTTATCAGTTTTTGACCCTTGGTGACCCCAGATGACCGTTGACCTCCACCCAAAACTGTATGGCACAGCTTCTCACTATAGTGGATCTATATACCAAGTATGAAATCTATCCAAGATTTTTTCCTTGAGATATTGCATTAACAAGGTTTTCAGTATTTGACTCTCAGTGACCCCAAATGACCTTTGACCTCCACCAAAAATGACAGGATTCATCTTCTCACCATAAGTCATCCACATACCAAGTATGAAATCTATCCAAGCTTCCTACCTTGAGATATTGTTTTAACAACAAGTTTTCAGTGTTTGACTGCTGGTGACCCCAGATGACCTTTGACCTCCACCAAAAGCTACAGCATTCATCTTCTCTCCATAATGCATCTACATACCAAGTATGAAATTTATCCAAGCTTCCTACCTTGAGATATCGTGCAAACAAGGTTTTCAGTCTTTGACCCCTGGTGACCCCACATGACCTTTGACCTCCACCAAAAACAATAGGGCACACCTTCTCACTATGACGGATCCATATACCAAGTTTCAGTTTAGTCCAACTTTCCCTTGTTGAGTTACAGCGTACCGAAGCAAGTGTCACACACACACACACACACGCACACACACACATACACACACACACACGCCAAGCTGACTACATAGGTTCCTTTTGCTGACGCAAGGAACCAAAAATAGAATTCACTTAATTATGGACATTTTCTAGCCATGTATGATCAAATCCAAAAATATTCTAAAGATAGCTCCATTTTGCATCTAAGCAACCTTAAATTAACAAAAAATTTTCAAAGGGGAGGGGACAGCCCCTCCCCTTAGACCCCCACGACGGCACCTTTACGAAATTATGTGTCCCCACTGCTCTATGTAAACGCAGGGCGCATAAAAAATGGTGCAATTTACGCACCACCATTCAGTTGGAAAAACATCCATCCAGTCGGAATTGGGACCTTCCCCCCCCCCTCCCCCAAACCTGTGACCCTGGCTACGGCCCTGCATGCAGTACACACAACTCACAACGTACGTACGTATGTAGTATCTTAGCGTTACAAGTGGCAAGGCACACGCCTATTTCGCGCATCATCTGCATGAGGTTCGTGAACAACGTTGTGGATTTTGCAGGTATTGAAACTTTTTTTTCAATCAATGAGTTTGTTTTCCGTGGTAGACCTAGGCCCTAACGCCAGCCTAAGTTAGGCTAACGTTAGTACTGTTAACGACAGTAACAAGTGTACTGTTACACCAGACACACTGCATACATGGCTTTGATAAGTATCGGTATTGGATCGAATCGATAAACCAAGAAGCATAACCGGATGTGACGTAACGAAGTAAGCGGGTCCGAGAATTTATTCCACTTTGGCGCCTACTCAGCTCCTTTAATTTCTCTTTACTTGTGAATTTTTGTAGACCCACTCATTGGGTGCTGACACCAAACCACACTCCATGGCAATGCAACCGGCTCTTTCTCACACATTGTTTAACTATAAAAGGAAATCTTCCATGAAGAAAACCTCCGTTATCGATAGTGATGAAAAATTAACATCGGGGCCGGGGCTTAGCTGCCTCTCAGTCTCTCCCCCACACTGCCAGCCTCGCTTGATGGTTTGTTCCTTCTTCCTTTCCGTCCTTATCTTTCTCTCCCCAGGGAATTGGAAGTCTTCCAGCTCCCTGCTCTGCCTAAACTCCGCCATGCGTCTGTCCGTCGGAAATCGATTGGAGGGGACATATGCGCCTCCTACATGTATTCTCCATTCTGGAGTCTTTAATAAATCATCATATGATGAAAATTTGGCATCTTGATCCCCCCAGATTGCCTAAATTTCATGCTTCAACAAAAATTTGGTACTATAGTTCAATGGAACTTGCCATTCTCCCAGTTAATATGTTCATGTCCATAGATCTGTAGACCCGCACCATTGCTAAGTCATTCACCATATTCCTCCTCTCGTCGTCAACCACTTAAATGGGCTTTTAATAGAGCTGATTTAAACTTGAGCTACATCCAAACCGGGCAGAAAGATATACTCTGGTTACGTTTTTAGAAAATCTTGTTAACTTTTTGGTTTTTTTTTTCTCATTTTCACCTTTTTTCTTTTCTTTTTTTTTTTGGGGGGGGGGGGCTTGTGAGGAGTGGGAGAGGCAGGCCCCTGTAAATCTGCGACTGGTCATGCAGACCAGGGAGCTGGAAGACATGTCTTCTAGCTCCCTGTGCAGACAGACTTTTTAAGACAACTTCAGCCTTCAATGTTGAATGTACCTCAGCGATACACATTCTCATACTGAGAAAAGGGGTTCCCAATTGCAATCCAATCCATTTTGTCTCCCCACGAAATTGTACAGAATCGCAATTAGTCCCTCAATGTATAATAGTAGTTAAGACTTGTATTAAAACAAATAACAAGTATTTAGCACTACTGAAATTTTGTCAGAAAGTACTTAACGGACTAATAAATGAATTGGTACAATGAAGGAAGATTAACTTAAAGTTAATTAAAGCAACTTCCTAAGTGTGCAATGACTTTATCCTGACAAAAATACTGTACAAGTTACATTTTTCTCTCTTGTCAGAAGAAGTGCAAGAGTGAAAGACATTCAGTACACAGTTGTTAAAACATCATATGTACCAAAGCACTATGCACAAATCCACACAACACTGGTCTATAGAAACCACAAGAAGTACTATCTGACCTCACATCACTCCCAAAAGGCAATTATTTATTTACACCTGTCATACTTTACCCCGGGCTTGGCTGCTCTAACCCTACCTCGAATGAGGGGCTTAATTAAACCCGGGCTTGCCGCGTTCACACGAGGAAAATGTCAGGGTTTCATCAATAGGTGGAGCAAGGGTAGGGCATGAGTGGGGCAAGCCAGAGCTCGTGAGAACAGGCTATTGGGGAATTTTGGGGTTTTGAGACTCGAGGGTTGTGTCTGATTTACTGGAAACAAAGAGTTAGTCAATATTACAGAAGGCAAAACTTATCAATTGGTTAAATTTTTCATCATGATGGATCGTGTGGCCCCTAGCTTGAAGACTGAACCTCTTAACCCACTCAAGAGAGGACCATACTAATAAGAGTGACAGTTTGACTGGCTTGCTCACACACTTCTACTTCGTTATTTACCTAATCAATACAATGTCAGCACAAGAACAGAGCGGTGGCCCCTTTGAACACCTGCTAGACTTTAAACTGAGTGCCCTCGTAAAAATCCTAAAAAATTAATGTTAACTCATGCAATGAATTCTGATTGTTGCAGTCTGCCTCCGAGTGTTGACATAACTACATGACTTAAACTACAACAAAACCTACAAGGAAACATGAGAAAATCTTACTACTGTATATCAACCACATACAGTAGTACACAAGCTTCTTGAAACAACTGTGACCACAAAACTTAATAAGGCTATAAACTGATTTACTTTCTAGAAAACGTGACATTTATTTACTACGAAGGGTACTAAAGGGCATGATCATTCATATTTAGGTAAAACCAAATCAGTCACAACAATTTGTTAGCAAATACCAGCGATGACTTACCATTAAAATTTGTAAACTTTTAGAGTGAGGGGGTTGGGTTAGGTGGGAACGAAAACATTTGCAGTTCTAGAGACACGCCTTCCACCTGCTAGCCTTTTGTTACCCATTTTCCAGATATATATCAACTTCAAACCATCTTTGGAATCTGTTTCAAGAAACACCACACCTGTTCCTAATGGCACTCCATTTATGCATAACTACACAAGAGAGACAAAGACTGCCGCTAAATCATCTCAACGAGCTCTTCTTCAAAGCCAACATGCACTTTCTTAATCAAAACTGCAACGGTCCAACAACTAAGAGTTATAATTATGGGTGACACTTTTCTAGTCATGATAGTTATTACAACATTACTTTCAAACAACCATTCACTTTTGTTTTCCCAACACTAATGTCTCCCCTTGAGATGTAAAACTGGTTATTTTTCAGACAGCGAGCCCAAAATTTTTTCCATTATAACTTCATGAGAAACATTACCCTGAAGTCAAAACAACCACATTGCCAAATGAGACAGGATTATTGTGCCCGTGATTATTTGATTTAGAGTTGATTTGAGCCCACTCTGGTGTTGGTGAATGGAATCAACGTGTGGAACTGCGACTATGACTGACAGACGGTAAATCAAGTTGACCCTTGAGGCAATGATTACGTTTCCTAAACAAGAGTGACAAGACGGACTGTGAAATTAGATAGACACACATGGTATGAAATAGACAAAAGAAGAAGGAAAAATGTGTATCATCATGAAAGAAGACACTAGCGAATTGTTAAACTGCTTGTAGTGAAAATTCGAAACCTCCTCATCCCGACAATGAGAAAGATCATTTGAACAAAATTAAGGAGAGTTGTTTTTACGGAGTCTAGAAGCTTAGATACTATCTCTGCATATGCATAGTACCAGCAGTGGAAATATGCAGGGGTGACTGATGACTGCCCTGAAGTCTACAAAATTGTCCTGACAATGATTCTTTAAATTTGAATGGTAAACTTTGACCCAACTGTGAGAAGAAATATCTGTATTTGAAGAAAATGGGCATAGAAATACAGGGAAGTATACTCAGTACAGGTGTGCAAAAATATCCAAGGAAAACCCATGCTGTTATCCCATAAAACAACATGCATTTACACAGGAAATAAAGGAAGATGGGTGGGAGAGAAGGGATCTTTTGAACTATGTAAGATGAAAATGTGAAAGAAATTTATAACAAAAGTGACAAAGAGAAATGTTTGATTCTAACTTTAACATTTAAATAGATTTGCCACTTTGAAATGCAGGTTGGTATATGCACCCAATCACCCACTGATTATAGATGGAGAAATCAGTTTTCTTTGTTCTAACTCAATTTCTTTAATTTCTGTCCCTTTTTTATGATCAGTATCTTTCACTGTCAACTGTGTTAATCCCAATTTGCATTACTCCATCTAGTTCAAACTTTGCGCATAAAAAAATCTTTCCTTTGTCCCATCTGTCAACAATACTGTCATAAACTGAGAAAAGTCATATCTCAATCTTTTCCTTAATCATCAAAACCGCTTTGTCCGACAAAAACAGCTTCCTTCCCAGGCGTGAATTCAAGCTTATGACTGGCCCGGGAGGAGAAATTAGGCTAAACCCTGTATCTCTTTGTAATAATGACTCAATCAATCGAGGATGTGAAGTCTGCCAAAGTCATTCACCTCAGCAGATTAAAAACCCTGGAGAAGACTTGAGAGGCATTCAGGAAAGGGTTTGTATTTCAGGAAAGGCCATAGCAAGTTTGAATGTTAGCACTGCTATTCATGTCTTTGTTGCTCCGTCAAAAGGTATCAGTGTCTAGATTTCTCTGCCCTTTCCGATTTTAACAGGACAACACAATTTAGGTAAATTTAAACAATCTGGCATCACAAAAGAAATGGACCACACAGCAGGCAAGTCCAAAGGCTATTAAGAAGTCACAAAGAAGGATTTGCTGACCAGAATACATAAAACAAATCATGATAAATTTCATTTAGGGTCAATGAACTGAATCTGAGTACATTTGCTGTGGAAAGTTCTTGAGTCGAAAATGGTACGTGCTTCTAACTAAGTGTCTTTCACTTTTAACACTGGCTGGCCCCCACCCTGCATCTAATGCAACAGGAAGTCATGTTAAGGTAGAACAAAAACACCAACTTTAGGCATATCTGTCTGAAATAACTAAAGGAAGGGTACCTGGAAGGGGAACAAATATACATCCCCAGAACTCCCTAGATTGGAAATAGCAAAGATGAAGATCCAAGGCCAAAAATTGTGTATTATACCATCTGGTGGCAAGTGAGAAGATGACCTGGGAGGCCGCCCTCCCTTGAAGGGCAACCTCTCTCACTGTGCTATTAGTTTACTAGGGTCTAATTGTGGGTAGGTGGGGAATACATGTGTAAATAGGGGGTAAGAGAGGGGCGATATAGATATAACAATTTAAAAGCAGCATTCCTAAAGTTTTTTTTTTTTTGAATGATTGCTCAGATTTTGAACCTCCTCCAGATACTTGAAGTTTTCCATCTCTTGCCCATATCCCTCAAAATTTTTAAGCTTTGCAATTAGCAACTTGAATTGGACTTGTAGTGAAACCATAACATAGTCTCCTTGTACTATTGATCCAAACCTGAAAGAGCTCTTTGCTTCATATACATACGATTTTGTGCTCTACATCATGGATTCAGAAAGTTGATGGGGAGCAGATGCAACACTTTGTTCAATTTCACCTTCCAAGGCTTTCATTCAAAAGACCAGAGATACGACACTTAAAACCAGGGAACTGCCACTTTAACAGAAATTGCAACTCACTCCATCATACTTGTATGCTACTGTGCAAGTTTGACTTGAATTTAGGTCAACAAACTACATTTTCTATAGTTTAGTACAATGAAAAAAGTTCTGCATTTTTGCCCTCAAGGAAGACTAAAATACTGTTGAATCCCAAACAGAATTTAGTTACTCCTACATGCAATAAAGAAGTACTATGATACAGAGATAGAAATCATCACAGAATAATTCTGACATGAGGGAGGAAGAGCCAGGGGATGTAGATTGATACAGGTGATGATGTAGGTGCGGACAACTTCCTCCGGGCTCATTAAAGGAACAGGGTAGAGGAACTTAAAGTCAACAACATCTTACAAGATGGAAGGAAGAGACTTTCTTACACTTCAACTGTGGTAAGAAATAAGTTACTTTTCCTAAGTTAAGTCTAGCACTGTGTGGATATTCTCTGACAAGAAGAGGTAGTGTCAAGGGGGGATGTAGGGGAGGGGAAAAATACAGGTGGGGTCAGTATTGGCAATAAGTGTCAAAATCTGGGGGGAAATTCCCCCCTTCCAAAATATTTTGAGGGGGACTTTGGTTCAAAGGTGGGGATCTCAATTAAAATACAACATAAAAGTCAACTTTTTCCCCACAGGTGCAGGAAATTTCTGCACCCGATTTTTAAACTTGTGGGATTGTTACGAAAAGTGCTGGAATCTCGCAATCCCACTGCCAAATGCAAACACTGGTTGGGATTGAGGGCAGGAACTTGCATTCTAGAATATTTCATCCCTTGGCATTGAAGTATACTATTTTACTTTTTTCACCCTGGGTATCTTCAGAAGATGACATGTTTTGGGGTAAGTGATAAAAAGAAGCCTACCTGAGTTTCAATGTCAGAATCATGAATGGAACAAAGGCCACCAGATTTTCAATTCTAGGCAGCAACAACACAGGTAACGATAGCTCGGAACAAACATACACCTGGGCAAGTCTTTTCATGAGTGAAAGGTCCAGCCCCTTTCAAGTACAGATGTGTCTTCAATCTACAGACACCAAACAGGAATCTTACTACATCAACAGACAATAATATGCTATTTGAGAAAATACCCATTTTCTTACTTTCCATGTGGAAATCTCCACAAATAGAACTGCATAATGTAAAAGCCCTTCACCATCTGGGATTTCATGAAACAGATGTCATTTTTCAAATAGTGAAAACAATGACCACAAATCAGCTATGCAGCCTATTGTCTAGGGCAAACACCTGGCAATCACATGGACTAGTATGAATACAAAAAAAGATCCTCACAAAAGTTCATTAAAAAGTTCCATAACAAAAACAAATACACATAACACATGAACAGACAAAAACAAAGTATCAAAGAAGAAGAGTGAACAAAGGAAAATTCAACTTACCGTTTTGAATCTAAAACTTCAATTGAAAATTTTCTGTTTTGGTAGTAAATATTTTGCAGTTGTTTCCAATGGAACACCTTTAGAAGAAAGATGAAATATTTATGGTGAGGATAGTAGTGTTGCTAAATTATAGTACAAATTTTGTCACTGGAGAGGGGGAGCACGACACAGCAATAGTACCTATAAAAGGGCAAACTTCCTTATTCCAATGCAGTTAAAATCCTTCCCACATTGACAATTTCTAGCCCCTCCTCCAATCTGTCTTAGACATCTCTTTAAAAAAAAAAAAAAAAAAAGCAATAGTTTAATTGCTCCTGCCATATTCTGCTGAGGATATTTCTGCTTAATATGAATATTCTCTCTGCATGATGCACAATGTGGGCTATTCACCCAATCGATGTCAATCTAAGTAAGTACAGTCAAAAATTGTGAATTCTGTTTGCCAAAACCAAAAATGAACTTAGTGTGGAGTGTCTGAGGATTTTATTCTGAACTAAGGTTAGCCTGGAGTACTACACTCCAATGATGAATTACTCATTACACATGTATGCACTGCAGGCCAGCAACAACTAATAAATCAATATAAATGTGACGCAAGTAATAAATCAATGAAACTGTCTTCACAAAATAAAAATTCAGAAAACCACAACTCCCTTCCTTCCAGCTTCAGTGTATATAATACTCCATACTTATATTCATATTGGTGGTTTCATTTGTGTAGGGTCAGTAATTTAACCAACTTGAATTGTGACAGTATTTCTATGACTGTTAAGTACACAGTGATTAATACAATATATTATCACAGTACTCATTAGTTTTTAGCAAATACTACATCAAGGGCTTAGTGTAATACAAAATTAAAACATACAGCTTGAGCTAACTCTTAACCTAAACATGTAAACTGACTCTGAACTGCAGGGCTGGCAACTCTCACACATTTAGCGTAAGAGTCACGCATTTAGACGCCATGTCATGCTCTCACAATGAAGCATCAGTTTCTCATCCAATGTTTCAATATGGTGAAAAAATTCCACTCATAACGCAAACGATACGTAGGGAGTTGGTAAAACGCCAGCTATCATGCTACCTGAGTTCCTTCAACTGATCATAGTCTGCAGTAAGAGCTGCGAGTAGTGCAGTATACAGTATAATTAATCTTGCCATCATCGAGCTAGCTCCTTTCAACCCAAATGTGAACAATTATATCTGAGTCCACCGGATATATTTATATTCAATTTTGGGCTGTCAGCAATACATACCGGTAGGCCGCAGAATTTCCAATTTTTCGTAGGCCTATTGTAATGTGAACAAAATGTCTCCTTAAAAATTTCCATGAACACGATAACATCTGAAAACTGGCAATTGTGGGCATGCAGTAATAAGGCACGGGAAGTGCCATTTCCTGCAATCTAGGGGTATTTTTGCCAAAAACTCCCCCCGGCGGGACGCTCCACGCGAACCAATGGTTGCGCTCCGCGTCAGTAGTCTCCCAGCGAATCTCATTCTCACCGGTCACTAAAAGTTGACAGCCCTGCTGAACTGAAACCTACTACTAGTACTATACAGTTACATAAAAAGGAATACCTGTACTACAACTTGTAAAATGTTTTCTAAATCTAATTGATTCTGCAACAAAATTTCAAAAATTTGCAAGCTTGTGACTTGAGGACTTACGTTCCTAGGGGTAACCCTATCACCTTGATCGTACTGTCCAATGCCCTTGTAACTCAGGCCAAGCCACCAAGGTAAACCAGACTTGTCTTTGACTTCATAGTAATGCACTCCATAGGTTGGAAGACTTTCAATAACTTGCATATAACTGTAAGTATAAAAAGTAAGTTATGAAGAGTAACGCAATTTATACATAACGTACTTGAATTCACTTTCAACTTGTTCACGCCCACAATAGAGACACAAGAGAAAGCCTTTGCAATACAATCCATTCTAAAATATTTCTCTTTTTACAGGCCATACAAAACTAAAAGTACAAGACACCCCACAAAAGGGCTCACACTATGAGAAACAGAAAATCTGAGATTGATGAATATTTCTCTCTGCACTGAGTGGCAACTGTAGTGAAAATGCTATGCAAACAGCACAGCTTCCTTTTAGAATTATAACAAACAATACAGAACATGCAATTGCAATTTCTGGGAAAACTTCTTAAAATGCAGATATGATATATGCATAGCTGCTGTCTGGTTTCTATGATTGTGGAGACTACAGAAGTCAGCAGGTGGCTGTCAAAGTGTCAAATATGATCATGTTTTACAGGAACCATTTTAATTTAAACAATAGGCCTATGCCTTAATTGAATTACATTGGGAACAAAGAGAATCATCCTAGAACACCATTATGCCTTAATTGCATATTAGTTATAATTTTTAATAGGACTGCTTCAATGCGCACACTAGATTTACTTTACAATATGACATAAAATGCGGTTCTGATTCCCTCATTCAGTACCTGTTCTTTTGAAGTGGGGAAAATTCCCTCTGACCTGTCTGCTTTCACTTCAGTTATTTAGAGCTATCACAAAACGGACATTCCAACAAATACCCTACTCCATCATGGTACAACGAAAATCTAAAACACTGTTACATGTAGAGTTTGCATTTAAATAATTTTGTGTGCCACTGAATGGTTTGCCATCCTACTACTGCTGATGCATATCATGGCATAGCTCATTTACAAGAGCTGATACTCCTCATAAACCAGGGAGATGGAACAGCCGCAGTCTTATTACACTGCCAGTGTAATAGAAGCAGCTGTACAAATTTGGAGTACTCTACACTGGCCCCCACCCCTATGGTCAGTATAAACTGTAGGGACAGAAGAATTTGAAAGGGTCCTGAATGCAAAAGCCATGATTACAAAACAGAATTCAACCAAAATGAAATCTTAAGCAAACTGGTTGTAATACAAATTACATGTGACAGTAAAGACAAGCCTTATAGACTCGTCATTAAAGTCAACCATCATCATGGAATGACCCATGCCTATGATCAAAAATTAGAATAATTTCAAACCAACTATAAACCAAATTTGACTTCAGCAGTTTAGATCTATCACAAGATAACATGAAACCACAGACTTAATTCCCCTGACTTTCAATTTTTTTCCCATTCCTCTAACATGTTTTCCCCTCCATTTAACATGTGGTCACACTGTTGTCTGTACTGAAATCTCCTTTTTGTGTCCCCAGGGTACCAACTACCATGGCAGACAAAAGGCAGCCCAAAGGACACAAGACCCAACCAGACTGGGATCAAATTTTGGTTTCCTGTGTAGCTTTCTTGATCAACCATAGCAGTACTACAGAACAGACTACATCAAATCGCTAACACAGGAGTTCTGTCCTTTAGAGAAAACCATCTATGAATGGGATAAAAATAGATTCCTTGAACGCTTGCCTTTCTTAGATGTTATGAAAGTCATATCTGAGGTAGTACTGCAAATTTAAGACATACCAGCACATCTACAGAAGGTTTTGTGTAAGTATACATTATCTGAAATTGTTCTGTAATGTTGGAATGATCAAATCAATGTCAAATAAAAAAAAAAAATGTTTGCAACTAATGCACATTACTGAACGCAGAATTTTAAGTTGTTCTACCTAGCCTAGAAATTGTTCCATTTTCTTATCTACATGTACAGTATGAAGGCTAGGCCGATTTTTACTGGTCCTTGTTTCATAGCAACCCTAGTCCCAAGACAGCTTCCATATTACCATGACAGTATTGTTTTTGTCCTGACTTTGATAGAGTGGTTTCTGTAAACTTGAACTTTCCCTGATTGTTCACCAATTAACTATTCCCTGGTCACAAAGGTGTAACTCATGAACCCTTATGGAATCAATCAATATTAATTTGACAATTCACAGGCAACAATGAAGTTTCTCACATAAATTTCAGATTTATGACCAAATGTTTTTCTGAGGTAAATCAAAAAGTAAGGACTTTCCAAAAAAATATGGGATTAAGGATGAAGGGCAAACTAGGCTGTGACTTTGACTACAGACTTACCTAAAAGAAGTAACAAAAGAGTATGAAAGATGATATCATGCATGTATTTATTTCAGGCAAGAGGTGAAGATGACGTACTCTTGTTTTCAGTCATTTTCAATTTCAAACACATTTCTCTAATTACGTAACGTCATGCATTTTGCAAAAGATCACAACATGGAAAGTGGAACTATAATTTCTAATGTAATATCATCCCCTATTGAGAACACATCTTTCCTTTTTCCATTTTCTCTATAATAGATGAAAAGAAGGCAAATCAGAAGAGGTAGAGTTGTAGAGTTTACAAGTTTGCTCACAGATCTCATATTTTCTTCATAAAATTTTTAAAATCTTTGTCCCCTATCTCTCTTACTTTTGCAATATTGACATCTTAACCAGGTATAACTATAGTTCTTACTTTAATTAAAGGCTTCTGGCTTGCAAAAAGGCATTACGGTTGTCCCTGGCAGGGCAAAGGGGATGGGAGAAGGGCAAAGTATGACAGTAGTGATCACAGAATGGGAGTATGGGAGAAAGGTAAGAAGGGGACATGGGAAGGTGAAGTTGATGCTTATTTTGTGACAATTTTCAGGCCTCTGTTTGAAGATATCATTTCCATCTCCATACAGGAAACTTGCAATTAGCTATTAACAAGGTTCTGCATTGAAATCTACTGTAGTATACAGCTATACTATAAATCTTTGGCCAGATAGGCAAAATTACTTAATTCAATTACAGCTGACATTGTTATGAAACCAATTTATGTACTCAAACTAATTATTCATAACTATATTCGTTGCTTGCACTTTTGAGATGTTACTAGGAAACCTGACATATATGGTCTAAAGGTTGAATATCTTACAAAGTGACATATAGCTTTTACTGTACACATATCCAAGTTTCATTACAAGGCTACAAATTTAGAGTGTGTTTTAAGTAGTGTACTTTCAAGGGTATATTGCTCAGTAAAGGGCACTGCAGGCAATGCAGTAGTGGGAGGGTTGAGTCATAGAGGATGAACTTGGTTTTAGGTTCTATGCTTTCTCATAGCTAGGGTATGTGAATGTAATAGGACTGGGTGTAAGAGGAAAGGAAGGGTCTTTACGAACTTCAAAATATGCCACCGATAACATGTGAAGTTGTGAACGAATTTCTGAACATGTGACTGCATGTGCAAAATTCTCCAAGTGAAATCATAAAGTGCAACTTACAATTTACAGGGCTGGGAATGACAAATGTACAACTTACTTGCACAAGTTGAATGATTGATCATATTCACCAACTAACTTGGCACCAAAGCTGTACAATTCTTTCCTCTCTCCTCCAGCCCCCCCCCCCTCTCTCCCCTTCTTTGATAATGGCTTTCCTTTGGAACAGACTGAAGGAAAGTGAACTCTCCATAAGAGAAAACAAAGACTGCCCCCTGTAATCACCCCTCCCCTTTGCAACAAATTCAATATAATTTACATGGAACTTCACATCAAGCAGATAGTCCATAAGAGTAACAATTTGACTTGATGTCCTCTTGAATTTGATTTTGAATCACAGCACAAAGTAAAGATAGCATCAAACATACTCTTCCAAATAAGATTGAAATAAAAGATATTCATGATTCTATAGTACGAAAGTAAAAGTTCAGAAACAATATCTTTTTGATACTCAGCACTATCAAACAAAACCTATTATCAAATTTCTTCAAAAGATATAGTCACACTTACAACAGTATTTTACAAGAGCAAAAGTATTAACTTTGAACTCTTAAAATAAATCAAGAAAGCAATTAGCAAGAAAACTTCAATAAAATGCATCACACCTTTTTATCAAGCTTTTTGCTTGTATAGCAATCTGAAATAGAATCTTTCATAAGCCTTAAGCTTGAAAAGTTTCAATTCTTAATGTCAATGACCTATAAGAACCAAGCACTGTGTACAAAATATTGCACTCTGAAGACTTAATTGTCCTTAAAGGGGAAATGTGGTCACCCTTGAAAAATTAAACTGGTAGGCTATACCCTGATATCTTTGTTCATGAGTGGCTCTAAGTTACATCAAATGACTAGAACACAGAATTATTAGCCTACATTTGTGCATAATTTCTCCTTGTAATACCTTTAATATGCAACATTTATGTTCTGTAACATGAAAGATACACATAAAGGTCTGGTATACATACATGTGATGTAACCATTGAGTAGTTTGTGAGAATTAGAGGGCAGGCACAGGTGTACAGGCCAGCCAATGCACTCTGTGCAACTGGTCTGTGAGTCCTTTCTGTGGGCCGGCCAGGCCAGTGCAACAATAATGTGGCCAACCTAAGTAAGGGGATGCATTGCATATCATTAACCAAATCCACCCTACACTCTATAGTCTGTACATCATACATAGGCAGTGTCCATGAATTCTACCCTGAAACTCATAGAACTATTTACAAATTTTACTGCTAATTATGGTATAGCCAATGTGATGCCCAACAAGCTTACAAATGTAGGCTATCAGCCTATGAACACTCTTATTAAAGTACAAGTACTAACCACCTTCAATTGTACACAAGTCAATATGCCACACATAAATATGTAGGCCTGCCTGACAAAAACGACATTCCTAAATTGCCTACAGTTATCTTCAGTCCACTGTGTCATGTTGTGAAATTTAAAGCCAGAGCAAAAGCAACTACAAGAAATCAAGGAAAACAACAATCCCCAAAATTGTAAGTGCAGCAGCATTCTCACCTTGATCTAGACAAAAACAATCCAAATTTACTTTCCATTAACACCTCATAACAACAATTCAGAACTTGCTCACCTTATCACAGAAACAATCCACTGCTTTTATTTATTCCATCTGTTCTGAGATTTTATAAGACAATTCCCCCTTGTACAGTGGCACCTTCTTCCTAAACACAGTCTTCAGAGATTTCTAGGGCACAACTTGACTGCCATCTTCACACCAATTATATCCACTACACTTCTTCAGCGTGGTTTTAACTTCACTACAGTAAACACATAACACATGTTTTGGTCCTATCATTTATCAACCGAAAGCTGAAACCATACCAGGTTGTCTGGCTGGAGCAGTGACCCATACCATGAGTAATGGTGTGTCAATGCCACTAGTTTGGCTTCCCTACTAATTTAAGTTTTGACCACAGAAAATTATGAATGACAAGAGATTTACAACTTTAGTGTAGGCCAAGTCAAATGAGTAACAGAAGGTGGGACGGTGAATACCAGCAATGACGTAGGCCTACACTACTGAATGCATGGCCAAGCACCATGACTTGTACTGTATACCACACTGCAGCACCAAGACAGATATTTAAAGGTTTTTAATTACCTTGCTTCAAAATAGGAAGTAGTGAACTACTGACTTTTGTACACAACTCACTGGTGTACAGTTTACAGAAGGAGACTGCAATGAGACCCACACAAAGGCAGCAGCTATGTATGGTGTTTGTGAGCAATTTGATTCACTCCCTGGTAGGATCAATGTTACAGTACAAATGATAAAACACTAAGGGGTACTGAAACATGATCACTGATCACTCTCATTAGACAAAGCAAAGATGCAGTTTCTTTTTGAGAAAGTTATAAATAGTACCTTCATTGCTGTCATCAATTGTGTAAGCCTAGCTGTGCCATGTTTCAATGATATATGTGCATGACTGAAACTATGATAGCCTTATGGTCTTGACGATTCCAGGAATGAGACAATTACCTTTAGGTTATAAATGGAATATAAAACCTGTGGCTCTCCTACAATGTCTACTGTTTAACTTTCAATGCCTTGCAAATACATATCACTTCTCAGTTTCACAAAGTCGACAAACGGCAATTTCTCCCTAATCCAGTGATGCTCACCTCAGATTTCTTCAATCCACACACAACTTCAAAACAACATCATTTTCCACCCAATTTTTTTGTCATCTTTCAAAAGTTCCTGAGGCTAGTGATACTATGGACAGGCTGGTAGGAACCCACCACTACCACCACCATCTCCAACACAACAGAAAAGAGAACAAACAAGGGATAAGGAGAGGTCCTCCATTCTCTCTCTGATTGGTAGAGGATGAGTAAGTCGTGGTTTTGAAACCTCTGAATCATTCTTTGGTAAAACCCTTGCACAAACAGTTTAGGGATTCCTGTTCTTATTTATGCCCCAAGACAAAAACCAGGCACAGTTGGTCATGTCTGTTGAGGGAATTCTGTTTACCACCAAAATGAGGAATTTAGATCATGATAGGAAGGTGTCAATACAAGAACTTTATTTATCTTACAAACTAATTGGTTTTACTTCCTTTACTAACGATTTAAAGAGTTTGTATTCTAAAAGGTTTCTAAGACCATCCTTGATCTATTATTGGACTATCTTGTTATCACTAGCACTGAGTGATTACAAGGTGAGATACACTAGGTTGGAATAGGGCTGTGACTGTTTAGCGATTAATCGCTAAACGATCGCATGAGGAATAAACGTTTAGTACAAAGCTACTAGTGATTAATTGCAAAACCCATTTTACATCCGTTTTTATCCATATGAATACTTGTTTTGAAAAAATTGCAAATGGTATGCATAAAACTGTAAGACATCAAAGTAAAGCAAAGCCAACCAATTCATTTGAATACTTATTGTGTAAATCAGCACACACAGAGTCTTTCTGTTGTGATAAGGTACTTGCGATTAACCGCTAAATGATCGCAAATTTTTCCGATTAAACGTTTAATTATTTTGCTACAGGTTCACAGCCCTAGGTTGGAAGCACATGAACAGAAAGATGTCTCCATTTATTACATACAAACCTAATTGTACACTCTGCATATTATGTTGTTTTAATAAAAGATGCACAGCTACATCTCTAACTAGCTGGCAAACATTATTCTGTTTAAGCACCTCATATTACACACAATGTTTAGCCTGGAGCTATAGCAAAGGGTAATGTATGTATGCTATGTGAATTCATCAATTTTGCTACTATGCAATTTTTTTGCACACCACATAGAGAAGAGAAGAACTTTTAGTTCTATGCTTCTTAGAAACTATATTACGCACAAAATCACTTCTGTTCTCGTATGACGTAAATACAACCTTCTATTCCAATCTGCAATTCTTACTCTCTAATACCAGCAAATAATTTAAGTATATTGGTAATTATTTGTTGTACCAACTCTCTGCAAATGACTGAATTCAGCTTGAGTTACAGGTGTCAAAAACTGCACAAACCATTAGACAGGAACTGTGACATGTATCTGGGTGGGGTACTGGGAGGGGTGGGGGAGGACGGCACAGGTACTTTTATATGAAGTCCACAGCTCCCTGGCCCCTTATGGCTGTGACCTACTGTACATAACTGCTCATGCCAAGACTTTTGTCTGACTTGCTACTTTAGCAAACCTGAATAATTTTTGGGAATTAAATTTCCTGCCCAACAAGAACAGTCTCACTAAAAGCAAATTTATGATTTGACACAACTGTGTTCTTCTCAGGAGGATTCACAGTTCTAAAGATGTCTATAAGTGGTAATCCTGCTTGATAAATGTAGCACAACACCTGAAACTGGAGGCATGCATAATCTTATAAACCACATGACTACATACAAAGTAAGCTTCATAGACCCTTTTCCAATTAGCAATTACAAAGGATTATGAGATAGAGTTTTGGTATACATCCCTTTTGTCAATGGCATTTTACTGTGGACAAAAACAACACACACCAAAACTATATCCCACAATCCTTTGTAATTACTATTTGGAAAAGGGTCTATTAAAGGGGATATGGCATCTCTCCCCTCCCCCCAACCAGGAATTTGCTAGCAACTCTCTGCCCAAACATATTTAGGAATTTCCCCAGAGGTTTAAGTACAGTTGATAACTGTACTTTGACATTCATTCAAACAATATAGTTTCACAATGACTTGTACATAATATGTTGTGTTCCCAATTAAGCTCACACACACTGTGCTCGATAATTTGCCTCGAGCAATTTTAACTCAGTGCAGGCTACATGGCTCTTTCTCAGACAGGAGGCTCGGTTTAAATTGGAGGTGGGGCTAGAAGTTAACTTAGTAGGGAGAATTGTTACTGTCTGGGGTAAAGCTCAGACAGCCTTTCCAAGTCAATTTACATAATTCATAGTAAATAATCAATACTGTGACATACAAAACTAGATCAATTTAAAGGAAGACAAATGTATTATTTCCCTTTAACTCCCCAAAACTCCCTGGGTTGGGAATCTACGAGCCCCGATACTTACCTCCTAGGAGCCCTCTATCTGCAGACTGCACAGGACTATACTGTGCTACTAAAAGCTTGGCAGGGACTTACTGTGGGTAAGTAAGGGTTACAGGTGTAAACAGGAGGTAATGACGGGCTAAGTAGATTTAAACTGTTCTCAGTACGAATTATAGGCCTACATCTCATAAAGCAAGACTCTGTTTTAAAGTGTTAACAAACTGTCTGACCCCAACAATCACCACCAAACGAAGAAAGGGAAACATTCAACCTATAATCTGTTCTCTTTAACATCCCATCAAAATACTTATTTCAAATTCCATGACTGTTTTATCTAAAACAAAGCAGACGCCTGCTTCTTTTCACTCATTTTAGAAGTAACCTAATTACAGAAGCTAACTTGGGTGGTGGCTGAAAAAGTTGTTTCCACAGCAACCATGCCAAGCGTCAATAAGGGTATAGTTTTAAGAGATGCTAATTAATTAATTGATACAATATACCTAATGAGTCACAGGACAAACATTCATGGACAGTTCTGTCAATTTCACATGGCTAATTCTCATTCTGATGCCCTATATTGCTACAGCTGATGCAGTAATACTTCAGTAAATATTTATAAAAGAACAGATGCTTGGTCCAAACTCTGTCATTCAATTAAAACATGCTCCAATGCAATGACTCAGAACAATATTTGAAATAAAGATAACTTCTGTTGACATGTTTTGTATACAAGTCACGAAAAACTATGCCAAAAACAAAACTGTTACTTACCTACATTTCCTTCCAAAGAATTATGCAAAATATAAAGGCCTAGCTAAGACATTGAATAAAAAACACAAAATAAAAATTTACCTCCAACACTAAGGGATAATGTTCCAGGAGCCATAGACATACACACCAGGACACAGCCGATGTTGCCACTAACAGATACGATTGCTAGACTACAGATTGTCTACAATCAACAAATGTGACAGAATACAGAGAGTAAAAGGCTCGCTCAACCCACAACAGAATGGTATGGTCCATTCACATCATTGGAACTAGGCATAGTGGTTCACTGTATCAAAGATGTTGTATTAACCACAGGAATGGATCTAAAAATAATCCCTAACTTATGGGCAAAATCAACTTCCACTTTCATGATAAAGGAACTTGAATTGCAAACATTTTCTAGCTGTCCATGGTATGTCAAATTTTCATTATTTCCTTGTTAAAAAATTAGTATTTCGGGTCAAACTAGGGGGAAAATGTTCCTTTCCAAGGAGACAGTGCAGCAGATAAATACAAAACAACCTTGATGTAAGGTATCCCTTTTGAAGGCAGCTTTGGAGAGATTAGGGTGTGCACTGAAAAGTGAAGGCCTGTAACTTACTTTTTAACAAACTACAGAGGTAGGATAGACAAGAATGGACAAGGCTTTACATGTTAGACATGTTTTTGCACCACCATTGCTTTTAGAATCATTTTCCATTTGCAACGAATAACCTTCTTTCAGCATCTTAGTCTGTCTGTGTAAGGTCACATAAAGAAATTTGAATTTCCATATGATACAGCTCAAACAATTCAACTTGTGAGAAAACTGTGGTTCTCATTCTTTAACACTAACACATAACTGTTGCTTTGAAACGAGACCAAGATCTATCTCATGGTGAGGATCTGGGGCCGTATGCACAAAAAATCCTTATCTTAAGTGGAAAATTCTCCTTAACTTCCTAAAAGAAATCTTAGCTAAGGGAACTCCTTAAGTGGTATGCACAAAGCACCTTAAGAGTTTCCTTAGCTAAGAATTTTCTCAAAGGATAAGGAATTCCTCAACTCTGCAGGATAATCTCTTATGTCTAGAACAATGTTTAGCCTGTGCATTGACCAATAGATTTCATTGTTACAATAGCTCAACACTGGGGAATTCATGGGGAATCACCGTTTTTAAGGAATCCTTTACCTGAAAGTGAGCAAGCACATGGGTGTGTAATGTATACACCGTACAATGTGGAAGGGCTATAAACATGGCAGCTAAACAAAGTGGGCCGAAGTGTTGTGAGGAGAAAGAGGTACTTGTTGAGGAATTCTTGAAGCAGAGGCAAATCCTTAGGGGACGATTCTCCACTAAGATCACATCACAAGCTTTGATTGTTCGCTGTCCTTGGGGAGGGATAAAGGGAGGGGTGTCCCCTTTTTGCTTTTGGAAGAGGACTGAGATGCGTGATGGTGCTATATTTGAAACATTTTGAAGCATTTAAACACGCGTGACGTCCAATTTAGGTGAGGGAGAGCGCACCCATTGATCAGCCAGACTCGTTCAGACTGCTTTTGATTTTCCCCGACTAGCTAATTTTCCCTCGACTACTTACAAAGGTGGGGGAGCCACCCCCCTCCCATCGTGCTGGCTACTGGTCGATATTCATGATAGGAGAAAGGTTCGATGTTCATAATGGGAAAAGGGGTTCGAAATATGTAATACAGTAATAGAAAAGGGTTCCACATTCAAGATGGGAACAGTTCGATTATGAGTATCGAACCCTTTTTTCGATTGTGAGTATCAAACCTTTTTGAGATTATAAATAACAAACCTTATTCGTATTATGAGTAACGAATCCATATTTCAATTATGCAAAGCGAACGTTTTTCATTTTGACTTTCGAACATTATTTCAATTATGAATATCGAACTTTTATTTTATTATGAATAGCGAACCGTCTTTTTCCAATTATGAATAGAGCGGACTTTATAACTAATGGACCTTTTTATTCTTCGCTAGAAATCTCACAAATTCGTTTATGTCTCAGGAGAGTATTTGTAACCCAGTGAATGATTCAACAAGTAGTACTCTGATGCATTCACAGGCCCAGGTTCGATTCCCAGGTCGAGTTATACAAAAGATTCTGAAAATGGAACCAACTGCCGTTGTAAGCAATGGGGTAGGGAAACAATCCAGTACCCCAAAACTGGAAAAAAAAAGAAGTTGAGGTCGCCCCTTGATTAAATCAAAGAGTTGAGGCGTAAAACCCTATCTAGATAACTACCCGATGTGTTCTAAATGTATCTGCAACAACCTGTTGAGAGTTCCAACAAGCATAGGGCCCTCAGGCTTCTGTTAGTGGGTGGTTCAATATTTTCAGCCAAAAGATCCTTAATGAAAAGTATCACAGCTCTATCCAAACGAAATCGCTGGTATATCTCATGTTCGGGGTAAAAATCCAAAGGATTTTCAAGGTTGCGGTATATTCTTGGTCTCGGGACTGCCCTTTCCACTTCGTCCACTTCTTCCACTTCGTCCACTTCCCGGTAAGCAGCAAGAAGAGCCATGCAGAAATAATGTCGTTCCACACTTTGACTTGGTCAAAGCCATGCACAAATGAACCCCACTGTGTTGTACAGTCACTGAATTTAAGGACAAAATTCCCACTTAAGAGATTCGAAGAGGTACCTTAAAGTTAAGGAGATATTTGGGAAAATTCTCATCTTAAGATGCTTTGTGCATACCACTTAGGTTAAGGATGATCACTTAAGGAAATTCTTAAGGAAATACTTAAAAAAATACACTTAAGATGTTTTGTGCATACGGCCCCAGATACTCTAATTTTAATCCTGGCACATACGGGGGCGGAAGAGGTTTACAAAACCCAATACAACTCAAGATGATTGTATAAATGCTCAAGGATCACTGGTGACTAAAGATCAATGCTCTGTCCTAAGATGATGCCCCCCCCCCCCCTGGGGGAAATGTGTAGGAGCAATACAAATGTGGTGACTTAGGGAGGATCAGAGTACATGAGGCAAGTATGATACACTACTTGACACAAATTGGTTCAATGCATGTTTAAAATGTTTTCTTGCATTGTACTCTCCTGTCCTTACTTCAACGTAGCCTTTATTTTATGCTTTTATACCTTTCTACTCACAGTTTATGAGACAGAAGCAACTATGCTAAAATCGTGTAATAGATTCTTCCATTCTGAAATCTTACCAGGCCCATAATCAAGAGCTGCCAAGGAGATGGTGCAACCCCCCTGCATAAATTTGCACCCCAAAGAAAATTTCAAATTATCACTGCCATAAAACATGTTAATATTCTTGCCTGCCTGCCCCCTTCTAAAAACTACTTTTCCCCCTGAAAACTATCTTGCCCCTCTTCACTACCTTGTCTGCATATGAACCTGAACTGTGGGACAGGCTTTTCTTCCTACCCATGGCCAAAATTAAAATGTACCTAAACTCATATCACAAAGCTTGGAATGGTATGCATAAAGAGAAGTACAGAAATTTATTTGTACTTATCCTCACTGTTGTACTCAAACTTCAGGTCAGCACACTAAAAAGAAGAAACACATTCACACAGGCATCTAAGATGATATTGCTCCTACCTTCTTTCCCAAGTTTGTGCCTCCTTTGAAATTGAGCTAGACCATTGGAGAATCTTGATCCAATTTATTTTAGGCGGGGTATGTGCCTTCCTGTTGATTCCCCATTAAACCACTTACAATCTTATTTGTCATCCTTTCAAAGGGCAAACTGTTTTCCAGAATGCCTCATTTAAACTGAAACCAATTAGAGGATAATCCACATTTCCTGGGAAGTCAAAACAAAAGCCTAACATATTTATGTGCCTGAGCTACATAAAGCCCACTCCATTCCAATCTGTTGAGATTGGCTATTGCAACTATAGTGTAAGGAGGGACTTCTTTGAACCATGCATTACTGGCACTATACTTGAACTCTCTAATATATGACACCACTTCTAGAGGTCTCTTCAATAGCAATTTGAATGGATGTTTTGTGTTGCTATGGTAACAGCTCAGCATGAGAAGGGTTAATATAGATTTATACTCATGCTGTGTGTATAATATAATATACTGCCTATGTAATAAGACACAATGGTGGAGACAGACAACATGGTATGAACTATACTAACTTCACAACTAAATGGCAGACAATATTTTTATGTCGATATAATGGATATAATGAACGTGGGCTGGTGCAAGTGTCTACAACAAAACAGATGATGACAAGGCATTCCTAAAATTGAAAATTCATAACTGACATGTAATATAGCTTTTGTAATATTAGCTTATACATATATAGGGTGCATTTACACTTGATCCGGATCTGATTGCCCTCTGTTATCAGCATATCGAATTACATGTATGGCTTGATCCTGGTGCATTTACACTTGTCTCGTACTCTGATCCACCTCCCTGCATAATGAGTGTTTTTGCAGAAGTGACCGTTGAATTACCATTGATGTCGGGTCACCGTTGATCCGGGGAGCGTTTACACTACAAGTTTTGATCGCCTGCACGGGGTCTGATCCTCCCCTCTTATCAGGATCAAAATAGGGCGATCAGATCCGGATCTGATCTGCGTTTACACTACAAATTTGATCTCGAGCAGTGGATCTGACCCCGCGCAGGCGATCAGATCCGGATCTAGTGTAAATGCACCCATATATATATATATATATATATATATATATATATATATATATATATATATATATATATAAACAAAAATATATTATTCACTAAAGTCAATGGTCTTTTGTGTTTTCTTAATTCTGTGTTTTGTATTACACAGACCATTTAGTATAAATATTTTACAATGTCAACCAAAATATGGTGTGAAAGTAGTAATACTTTACATCTTTCTCCACTATATGAATGAAGAACGTGACTTTCTTGCCTTTCAGTTGAAGTACAATGGACTTATTGACAAAACAGAAGAGCTACAAAAGCAAGACATACCTCAATATTGATCAAAATGCAATGTTTTTACTATGTCCAAAGGACTAGACGTAAGAAGGAATAGCAAACATCAGCCCATATGGGTGAGAAACTGAAAAGTAAACATTTAAGCAGAATAGTGACACAAGGGTGTTTTGCTGATTTGATTTCCTCTCATTTGTGGCAAACTTCTAAGAGAAAGTACTTTCAAGAGTTAGGAACTTAAAGTGACTTGAATGGGCATGTAAGCCTATCAAACTGTATGAGTCTGATTATCTTGGAGACAAGAACTTTAATAATTCTCACTGCTGTCCATAAATTCACTCCATTATAGAACTGTAACTGAAACGGAGTTCATTGCATAGGTATTTTCATGTAATCTTCATGTCCATTTTCATGCAATTCTCTGGGCCTACCATGCTTTCATGTCAGGCAATTTTTCCTACCTCAGGTCAAATTTTCAGTTTCTAAGCCAAAGTAGAAGTAAGAGATATAAAGTCTATCTCAGCAGGGGATCGGTTGAGGAAATATCTCCTGGCCACAACCTGTTGCTTTCATCTAACCATGGTTTATTTTATAATCCCAAGATTTTCTTCCCATTAAAGCAGTACTACAACACAAACTGATTCTGGAAAAAAAAACGAAATCAGAATGGAACTATGTTCCTCTAGTATACACAAATTTAATGCAATATATGCCCCGCAATGGCATGGTATAGTATACAGGTTTTCAAACCCCCCCTCACCAACCCCTCGACAGCTTCGGGTGCTGCTCCCCCCCCCGTCGAGCATATCCTGGCACCACCCATGCTGTCAGCAGGACATCCATAACTGTTCCATAGCTGAACAATTTAGACTCCCTCAAAAGTCTTGCAGTCAACTTCCACTTACCTGCTCCCCCCTCCCCCACCCCTCTTAAGCCTGTCTCACTCTACACCTAATATGATACGAAAAGATACAATATGACACAATAAAAAATGTTCCCAGCCCTTTAACACCATAGGAGACTTCTTCCTCTCTCAGCGATATTCCAAGGACTGATAAGTCATGTGATCTAACAAAGCAGCAATTCTACCTTATCACTGGTCGCAAAAAATATCGCTCGACCACAAGTGGATGAAAGTTAAAATTATTTCAACTCAAGTTTATTGTATCACATCACGTTGTGTGGAATCGTATCATGCCTTGTGTGAAAGGGTGTAAGTAAAATTGTTTTCAACTTTTTTCATTGTATCGTATTGCATCTCGTTGTGTTGCCCTGGTGTGAAAGGGCCTTTAGCCTTTCTTCCTATTTTCATCTCCCAGCTCCATATTTCTCTGAGCATGCTCATTGTATCTTTTCCTTCTACTTTTCATCAAATGTGTAGAAAGCTCTAATATGAAGCGACATAACGTCATCTGATGCCATCACCTATTGCACACATTAACAAATAAACCTACAAATAGCATCAAGCATGTAAAGGTGTAAGTGAGACAGCCATTGACAAAACTGTAAAGTTTCAATTAATACGAAAATGATTAAACAGCAAAAAAAAAAAAAAAATAGTGTGACAATGGATAGTCATACGTGTTAGTTAGATAAAAGGCATTTAATTCTGGGAAGTACCTGAACACAACCAGAAGGGATGCACTGACTGTAAACACTACACCTCTTTAATAATGTCTACTGTGTACAGTAATGTCAATAAACCACAACAAAGGAAGTTTGCGCTGCGGTTCTACAGTAAGTATGTATAAATCTGAGACTGCAGCCTGGAAGGATGTGCATATTAATTTTCTGTGTAAAAGCACAATTCTTCAGAAGACAGCACTCAGCAATACATAAATTCCTGTCTAATTTGTGAAAGAAATACCTTTAATATCCTTCTTTCTGATGAAGTCAGGAAATGAACCAATTACCAGATTCTTAATTAGCTGGTAACAGCCACCACACAATGTTAACATGTAATGCTTTTATTGATTGGGTGTTATATACACAATGAATCACCCAGTACTGCACTTTGGACAGCCCTAAACTCTAACAATAGTAATATGTGTAATGACACACAAATAGTCACAAAAAGTCTACAAGGCAATGGATGTAGAAAGCTTTCTGTACCATGAGTACTGTGGGCTACACTACATGGGTTCAGTATGCAAACTTTTGGGAAAGGGGAAAAGATCATTCAAATGAATATGAAGATAAAGCGGGTTGGGGGGGGGGGGGACAAATCCCTACAAACAATTTCAGAAACAAATATACTAGTACTGGTTAGATTTTTTGTAGTGCTGATTTTATTAAGGTCTGCAGACTGGAGTAAGGCCCTAAGGGGAGAGGGAATTTTTACTCACTCTGAAGAGCTAAGATACAAACTGATGGGGCATGCTTCCATTCCCCTTAATAACTTTACATGTTAAAGCTTGGCCTGTGATTGGCATTACAGGTCATATTGGTTCAATCCCGGTGTTCCGACCTCTCTATGTTCCGACTTTTTCACGATTTTTCACGTTTTGGTCGAAACATAGACAGGTCGGAAAGTAGAGACGTGATGACGTCTCTATGTTTCGACCTCTCTATGTTCCGACCGCAATTTGAAAAAGTCGAAACATAGAGAAGTCGAAACACAGAGACTTTGACTACTCCATATTCCGACCTAAATTTCAAACGCAAAGAATTCGGTACATAGAGAAGTCGAAACATATAGACGTTTTACACATTTCTATGTTCCTACTTCTCTATGTTTCGACCACAAAAATTGAGAGAAAAAAATGATAGATGACCCCCAGGGGGCCCCAAAACCATAAGGTGTAGTAAGTCCATGTGTTTTTTAGCCAAAATCATCGAACATCACCGAATTGCATCAAACTTTGCAGCAAGGTCAGTTCCACCACGCCCTTTACGAATCCGAAGTTAAAATTTGCATATCTCCTTCCCCTTAAGAGATACTCGCTTCTTTCTATTTTTGGAGTATTTTCAAACCGCCATATCTCAAAAAACGAACAAGCTGTGCCAAAATGGACCTCAATTTCGTAATCAGCGGTATCAAAAATACCCAATGTTATTTTCAAGCGTTTTCCTGGCATTCGATTTTCCCCTGGGGGTGGGGTGGGGGAATCCGTGTTCCCAAACACGTATGCGATTTGAAATATGGTTTCTGGCTTTTTCGGGGTCGCCGATTTCAGAAAGGCCCTTTTCTCGGCGCAACATTCAGCGAAGAATTAGCCTTTGAAAAGTACTGAGAACATAGAGAGGTCGGAACATAGAGAGGTCGGAACATAGAGAGGTTGGAACATAGAGATGTGACCCTTATGGTTTAACTTCTCTGTTTCGACCAAAACGTTTATAAGTCGGAACATAGAGAAGTCAGAATATAGAGAAGTCGGAACATAGAGTAGTCGGAATATAGAGAGGTCGGAACATAGAGTAGTCGGAATATAGAGAGGTCAGAACATAGAGAAGTCGGAATATAGAGAAGTCGAAACATAGAGAGGTCGGAATATAGAGAGGTCGAAACATAGAGAGGAGCCCCATAAAGGGTACCAGCTTTCCACAGTAGTTGGACAGTCTGAGTGCTGCTGGTTAAAGCAGACCACCAACCAACACCAACCAACTAGTGATCTAGCTAGTGACATCCTTGTTCTCACTTCAAATCTCAAAATGAAATGCTATTGGGTATAAATGGTTGAACAATACAACAATGTCAGCCACTGCATTTTTGCTCAGAAAAATTGTGTTTTCCCACTCCCTTTTATTTCCTTCCCCTACCCTCTTTCTGTCCTTAAATAATGTTCTCTATTTCTCTTTCAATCAATGTTTTTCCCATGAGAAAAACTAGGAAAATAAAAAGAAGGCCCATGAAACTTAGCATGCACTACATGGGGATGTGAGGGCACCACTATTCTCTCAATACTGTGGGAGGAAAGCTGATATGTACTTCATCCTTCCTCTAAACCATTTCACCCACTGACAATTCACTAGACAGATGTTGAGAACTAACACACTCCATTAACACAGCCTACACAAGTACAATCTGACTGTGATCTCCATCCCTCCATTTATGTTAAATTAACTCCTACAGGTACCCTCTTACCGCCCCTGCAATGGCTGAAAAAGGGATGGATACATCCTGCCACTCAAATTACCATGCACATCTGTAAAATGATTCTATAATATTATTATTTAGGCCTACACAGCATTCACCTTTTGAAGAGTTCACCTTTATACAGAAATTTCAGAAATAAAGTTCTCCTTTCCTCACAATTCTCCTTGCATGGAATTGTTCACAAAGGATTCTTTCATGTGAGCCCATTATTTGAGCAGCTGCTTTCCTGAACATTATTTAATAAAGTCATTTACTACATGGTGCTATGGTGCCTTGATATACAAGTACACGACAAAGAAATTACAGAAAAAGATGCAAAGTACTACGCTTTGTGATTTAAAAGCTGGGAGTAAAATTCAAATTCTGAAGTCAATTTAATCAAGGGGCCTAGTATTTGCAATAATGCAATTAATCATGTTTAGTGGCACATTCACTGCAAAATACATGGAATTTTCAGGGCCCATTTTGGAACATTCCGAAGAAGAGTACATAAAGCAAATATCAAGAATGTTTCATGTAAGGTCCCTGCACTACAGCCAAGGGCCAACAACCTTTATCATCACTGCTGGGCATTACACTGGAAAGATGCTGGAAAATTCTATCCCTAAATGTACAAGGTTCATACACCTTATGGTAGAAATGAATTACATAACTCACATCTAGCTTTAAATGATTAATTGCTTCTAAAACTGTATTCGCAAACCCTCTCCTGATAATTCATTAAAACTTCCAGCATAGAAGTGAAGTATTATTCAGGAAGAAGTAATGACAGCTTCTCATTCATACCTTGCCTCTCTATATTATATCCTTAGGCTATCATTTTCTATAAAAAGCAACTTAAAGAAAATATATTTGAGTTCATACATGCATAAACCATCATTTTAATTTGGTAGCACCAACTTTTAATTCCATTCTCCAACATTATAGCCCTTAACTCACAACCCTTCTGGGGATAGAAGAAACATTTCATGTAAAAGAGGCAGTGAATTTTATCCTATATTAATAAGTTCCCATATTCAGTCCACTCATAAATCAACCATGTTCCTTCCATCATGATCTGAACTCTGAGGTATCAGGAGACTTCTAAAGGCCCAGTGAGGCAATTAACATTTAAGATAACATGAAGGCATAAGTAACACTTTGTGATGTTGGAGGTAGAATTTAATGACATCAACAGATGAAGGCAATAGTAAACTTCACCTCAAAAGTTAGTTGCTGTTTCATGAATGACTGGGAATGACTTTTGACAAGCACACACATTCAATTGCCACAAGGGACAAAATCATGCATGGTCTATGATGGCTGCGTACATGTCGGATACAATCTTAAATGGACTTAAATCATTGAAGTTTGTACCAAGTTGAATGATTGAGGAAGATGATTCTCAAATATGACCATGAGCCATCATTAGTTACAAACAAGAAAAAAGTAATTTCTCTGTAATGTTTCTGAGTTAAAGACTAGGTATTGGAAGACTGCACTGCTATGATATAAGTAGAATCCAGAGTTGAGCAATAGTGTTCAACAGGAAGCCATCAAATGAGAAGATGTAATTTACGAGCCCTTACAAGTTCCCACCACATTTGCTGTTGCTTTGGCATTCTAAACTGGCCACCCCACAAAGCCAGTCCCAGACTACCCTATAGGCAGAGTAACGACCATATCTAAGGACCAAGGAAGAAAGACAGCCTATAAAGGAAATCAGAAGCAAACAAACTTAACCCAAAAAGTGTAAAGGAATCTCTAAATTCAAGCTAGAACAGGCAAAAGACACTTAATCCCAGCCTTCACAAAGCCTGAATTATCAACTACTGTAGGCTATTATACTAAATAAATTCATTACTCAACTTTTATATTGTAAGAAGGAAGACTTTATTTTTGCCATCCTAAAGACAAGTCTTGTTTTGCTTTCTGATAATCATTTTCATTTATCTAATGTTCTAGGATTATAAAGATATATCTTATTCATTGACTGCACTTTTAAAATAATGCAAACATGATTACATTACACAACATGTACAGTATGATACATCACCAACGATTGCAGTACCCCAAAGAAACTGATAGCCCCCCCCCCCCCCCCAAAGCAGTCCTTTAGAAAAGGATTCAAGTTACAGTACTTACACAACTACAAGTCAATGGAAGACCTAAAGCTTACATCAATGCAAGATGCACACTATATACATTTGGTCACTCTTTTGATGATGTAAGCACACAAGCAAACTAAAGGCTCTCTTTGCCATAAAGGTGAGAGATTTTGAGAAAACATGTAATCTTATTCAAAGTAAATCAAGCTCGAAGGAAAACCTGTGACTTCCTTTAGAAGAGCTTCCTTTAGTGAAAAGAAAAAGTTAGGCATCCTGTAGAAATGTCCACACAGGGGGTAAGGGGTATTAAAAGGCCCACGGTGAGACCAATGTGAAAGAAGGTGTCACTAAGTAGCAGCAAGTGAAAGACTTTGCCCTTGTATTATATACATTGTAGGAGTGATTGCTGGACTATGCCATTGTACATTGGTTAAAGTACAATAATAATTCAGGCCTTGAAGGGCAGTTGTTTTACAACGCTAAGTGACCACAAACGTAGGAGAAGCCTATATGGCTTATGAATTCCAACTTCACATCGGGTGGCTAACCAACTTAACAATTTAGGTCAAATTTGGTTTTTTGAAAAGCCAGTTCAGATGAGAAAACCAGAGATTACTCTTGGATGAAACAGCCACCTAACTTTGACCCCGCTGGGTATCAAACCCCAAACCACCTGGTTGCTAAGCCTCATTGCTTCAAATGCCACTGCCTTTGTCCACTCGCCACAGCACTGGTTTAATAAGTAAATAAGCAAGGTGAGTTTTCTTATCCCAGTAAAACAATGGCATCTCCTTTCAATGATCTACACTGAAGAGGTCCAAAGTTGTGTCCTCTGCTTGATTTACAACTTTGGTGCACCTTGCACCCATGATACAACATTAAAAGGAAAGTGACAAACCCTGAACATTATGCTTGGCACTTGAAGGCATTTTGATTCCAATGTTGCAAGCACTCTTAATCCCTACGGAACCCCCTCCCCCCCCCCCCCCATTACACCCAACCTTGAAAACAAACTAAACATACACATATAGAACATCAATTAAAGTTAGTCAGTTCCACTGAATAAGACATAAGACATGAACCATTTACTTTACCTGTAACTGTACTCCGAAATGAAACATAACAGTCTAAAGGTTCCTCTTCAACTTGGATTTATTTCATTAAAAAGCACTTTATAGAAATTTTAGATAATTTCTTCACTGAAAAAGTATCAAATACTGAAGGGATAGTGTCCTGCTTAATTAAGTTCACCCATATTGTCAGCCTCCCTTAAAAAGTGCAATTCTTTTAGAAGAAACTAGTAGCAGAAACTGAACTTTACTTGCCAATTTCTGTGCCACTTATAGTCAATTTTCTATTTCTCTATTTTACTGAGACTGACCAACCCATATTTGTGATTTCTTACCTTTTTACACATGAAATACATTCTTTCTAATATACCCCAAAAGCAATTTACTAGAATCTACCCATTTACTGGTCTTTAATAAATCATGTGAAGTTGTACATCAGACTTCATTCCAGACTACCTTGCTTTTTCCAATAATAGATGATTTCTGGAAATTGCAATAAAACTTCCAAAATTAATTCAGCCACAAAATCTGTAAATTTCTGAACCTCAAAAATCAAGAAAAGCTTGTACTTTACCCTTATAAGAAGACTCCTTCACCATTTCTCTTTTCCACCAGAAATGTTCAATATGATTTCCCAGAGCCCAATTTCTGTCCCTGGACACATGTGTATAGTCCAATTGCTTAAAAACAATAATTCAGAGGCACCCTTTTGTCTTGTGTCTTTCAAATTCAGGATGGAAGTTGTCACCCTTAAAGCACTCTATCACACTTCTGAGATTAATTTGCATATTTTCCTCAAGTAGAGCCACCAGAGGCAACGTACCCCACAGGGGAGGTCGCTGAGTGATAGCATGAAATCCAAGACTAAATCAACAACCTTGTCACTTACACAGCAAAGACATTTCTGGAATGCTAAAAGTTGGCTCCTAATGAGAGGGTAAAGTATAATTATGGGGCAGAAGGGGACCAGATACATCTGTACAAATATTACATGGATGGAGTAATATTATCCACAAAGGCATTTAACTAGTGTTTGGTTTGAGATGATGAAAAGAAAAAGAATGAATGAATTATTCACCAGTGAGAGGGATGCATGAGGGTCATGACAAAAGTGTACTCTTTGAGCCTGATAATGACTTCCTTGCTTGAATTCTCCCTAAAACAGTGAGAGGGAACACACTTTAAAGGGAGACAAAACTTACAAAGCTGTGTGTATGTTACTATATCACTCACTACTGATATTCATGAGTATTCATAACAGTCCAGCCGGATAATTGACAATACTACGGTACCTCTCAGTTCTACCAGCACTGCATTAATTAGGAGTCACAGTACTGTCACAGTACTTCTCTTGTGCTATTCAGTGCTAATATTGAGGCCACAGAGAAACCCATTTCCTGCCTGCACTTTTCCAGCCATGGATTTTTGCATTTTCAAATTATTTGACACACAAGTCCACAATGCAATTCTGAAGCTTCAAGGGTGATCACCTAAATTTGGCTGCCAGTTATCAAGTTCAATTTCTACTCTTTTTTGATACAACTTTAATGAGTGTTGGCAACATGCCACCTTCAAAACTTCAAGAGGTAAACACCAAAGAAAATTTATGGGCTGTGCAGACCAAACATGACACACTCTCTTAGATGATTTTAGAAAACCTCTTTTAACTTGTGAAGAGTTCCAGGATAGTACATAGGCTATACTGTATGGTACAAGATAAAGCTGAAACAGACTCTCCCAGCTCCTTGATCTGAGGAACCCTCACATACTTCAGAAAAACACACAAAAATGTAAAGGGTACTTGGCTCACCTCTAAAAATGTTATACATCAGGGTAAATAGGGTCCCTTCAAAATGTGTAAGAGGACAAATATGTCAAGCATTGATGACTAAAATTTACAATAAATCACATTCCTTTCAAACAAATTCTTGCAAACAGAGACAACTTGAATTGGCAAAAGGTTTGTGAGGTGCCCCATTTACCCAACTGTTGAAGCTAAAAGAGCTCAAAGCAAATATTATCTTACACAGGCAAAGGAAGCTGTTCTGGACATTGCTTTGGACCACTGTCCTGGGGAGGAGTCCTTTCTACAGAGGGAACAAATAAGGTGTTTTCATCCTTAAATTGAGGGTGGTGGTAGCATACTTTTGCTCCACCACATTTCTTCCTACGCCTATGCCCCCCCCCCCCCCCCCGGTACACACACTTCCTATGCCTTCGTTATCTTGAGAGCATAAGTACAAAATGGTAATGTGTTAGGTTACTTCAATGATGTCATCCGAGGGAAAACACCTGGTGTTACTCGCATAATGAATTTATGTAAAGGGGTACTATCTTGTTACAAGTTGTAGTTTACATTACAGTGATAGAACTGTTTCCCACTGAGTTGGAAACTGAATATCAAGTGTAACAAGTTGACAACCTATTTTTTTTCAAGGTGATGCACTTGTTCTTTTTCAAGCTGGACAGTAAACCAAAACCCACAGTAGTTAATATTAGGACAGGGTAGGTATGGTTACCATGACCACCACCTATCTCCCACCCTCTAAACACAATTATTACTGACAGTCCACAGCAATTGACATTCTCCAAAACTTCGTGTTTTTAAGAATCTATGAGCCCTACTTACCTCACCAATCACTAAGGAGGTAGGGGAAGAGCGAAATAGATTATGCATTTCACTATGACAGTGTATCTATGATCTCAGTTTATAGTACCCATACCCTTGTCAAATGCTCAGTCATAACTTCAAAGTCCTGAATTTTAAAGTTACTGTACTTTTCTCTTTTACTAGTTACTACATCCCTGATACAAAACTTTGAAAAGGCAAAACTCATCCATTTTTTTTCACCTGCTAATACCATATACATTATAGCTGAATTTCATGTGACACCAGTGATCCGGTCAGCCTTCACAAAGAAAACCCAGCACCTTATACAATACCGGATTTTCACTAAAAGCAATGACGATTTCCTTTGCCCGACAGGGATTTTTCTTATGAGTCATGTAATGTTCTCTCTTGGCCAAAGATTTGTGGTTTTACTTTAAGCATAAAGGAAATGATGTTAATGTGTGACATTTCTGGTTCCTTTGATGTGAACCTCAAAATTGAAGTCTCCGATCTGACATTTAAATTGATCCCCATCTGTGCACCAGAAGGCAGTTTGGCTATTACAGCGTATACCACTACCTCAGAGCTTGCTTGTAGCCATGTCACAGTCGTTTGAGGTCTACCCCACATTTGGATGAAATGGGAATCACCACCTGCCTAGGGGAGACAAGACTTCCTCCTATAATTTTGCTTCCATTGTGTGGTTCTATTGCTATGGTTACACATGTTTTCTTTCCTTCAACTGTAAGTAAAGAAACCTCAAACTTGGATAAACTCCAAAATGCTGACTTTCTGTAAATAACCATGTACTATCAACAAAGTTGCATTCTGGTCTTTCAGAGGAAGAGAGAGTAGCACAAAGCTTAATGGGAGGATGGAGTAAATGACACCCCAATGTCATACGACTGAAAATAAAAAATGTCAGGAACTCATCATTTTGCATGTAAAATAAAGTATACATTCACATAGCAAAAAATAAAGACAGACATCTACAATACCCTCATTGCTCCACTTTAAAAGAAATGACGACCCTGTTCCTTTCCCCACCCCTCCCCACTTTCTTGAACCCCAATTTTTCAGTCTCCAAGCTTTGTAAAAGATGCAAAAAAAAGGAGGGCAAACAAAAGAGACAGTATCTCTGAATCAAAACTTAATTGTGAAATGTTTCCCAAACAGTTGGTGATATGAGGATCGCTGAGGATATTTGTTACCCACTGGCAAACTGGCAACATTTGAGTCATATTAATATTTCTCTCCCAAACCTTTTGATTTCAGCTTCTGTATCTACTGAAATCTACTGGACAATCTCAGTTGAAGAAATTGAAAGCAGCATGTACCTAGTGCATAATGGTTAGTAGCGCCTTGTGAAATGTACACTAAAAGCAAAACAAACAAAAATAGAGGCTAATGCACAACCATAAATGACCTCTCACATGCTAAATGAACAAAGCATTTCATTCAGCTCATCACCATGGAAGAACTTCCAGCAGCCAACCAAAATGGGGGACAAAACTACTCTGCTTTGCCTACTGTGAGACATGTCAACAAATGCCATCAGCTCTGAGTAATGTACAGGGAAGGGGAAGGTGTGGTGGGAACTGCAGTTGCCAGGTCAGCATTTCACAACTGCACAGGCATTCCCTAAGGTAAACCAAAAGGGAAGAAGTTACAAACTTGAGACAGAGGAACTTACCATACAATTGCCTGTCCTGTTGTGAAGCCTATGTTTTGCTTGTAGTAAAACAAAATTCGTTCTTCACAGAATAGTAAGGAAGGGTGGTCCTTCAAGGTGCTCTGAGGTAGTACTGGTAATTTCTTTAAAGTGTCTACAGCTCGTTGATAGCTGTGAATATGAAAGGAGCCCATGATTTATAAATGGTAAATACAGTCTACTTATACATTTGGGACTGGAAACGGATCCTCTATTATCCTATTATCAAAGCGGGCTGTCACAACCTTTTTTAAGTGAGGCAACCACTTCAAAGGGCTTAAAGGTCTGGACACAATACCCCCCCCCCCCCCCCCTTCCAAAAAAAAAAAAAAAAAAAAACTACAGCTTGAAGACATCATTTACCTAAGACCTTACCACGATTAACACTTTTTTTTTGGCAAACTGAAATGGGAACGGTTGCCCCTAACATCCATGTTGTGACTTCCAAGACCATGGCTAATTATGAAAATTTTGCGTTACAAGAATGTTACATTTATGCAAGATGACTTCTTGGTTTAATTGATTTACGTTGTGAGGCATCTTGAAATATACTTCTAAGGATAATGCGATAGAAGGGGATTTCATACGACTGAGGTTGTAGATAAGTGCATTTGCCCTTTAAAACCATCAAACAAACTTTATACCAAGTTTTTTCCTAAAATAATAACTAAAACTAACTGCTTATGGTACAATTGATGTGCAACAAAATTATAGCATGAGGGCTACACACTGTACAACCTTGTTGCTTATAGCAGTCTTGCATTGCCTCCTCGATTTCCAGTTCTCATCTCCCAGACTTGCAATAAGTACACACTCATACCCAAGCATGGCCACATTTTTTGGTTGCCAAGCTCATGGGATCAGACTGGATTGGAAAAGTTACACTGCTACAAAGTGGAATTTTTGTACTTACATACTATCAACTTCTACTTTACTTCATAATCACAACCATAAACAACTAAGTTGTACCCATAATCATGGCAATTTTTCCCTTTCCAAGTCAAGGCTATGTCCTCCTCATGTCCACCTCATGTCCAGTGGCATATCTTAAGGGGACTTGAGCACCCCCGACACACACATCGTGGCATATCTTAAGGGGACTTGAGCACCCCCCACACACATCTCATGCCCACAGCCACCCCACCAGAAACCTCAAGAGCAAAGGAAATAAAGTGCTTTCATGTCGTAAGTCTCTCCCCCATAAACTGTGGAGTCCTTACACAACTCATGAAACATTTCTGGCTATGCCACTGCTGATGTCAAACAGGAGGAATATAAAGTTCACTAGATTTTAGTTGGAAAGAATGTTTTGAAAATGCAAACTTTGATCTTTTTTTCTACTGTGTTTAAATATCATGAACCTTTGAAGGATGAGACCATGCCTCTCTCTTACCTCCTATAGTCACCATCCACAGCTTGAAGTATGTAGGCAGCTAACTCAAACGCTGTCTCGCTGTCAACTTCTATCTCTCCCTACAAAGAACAAGAGAGAAGACGTTAGGTCATTGACTGAGACATTTATCAGTGATACATCTCCTCTCGAAACCTGCCAGCTGTGATATCCTAATCATTTATTCTACATTCTTTGTTTGAAATGTAAAATAAGCATCTTAATGACAATATTTGAAAAAGAGGATTATTGCAATATCGTGATCATCTATGCGGAAAAGATGAAGCAAGCCAAACAGCTCATGTATGGCTACCACCTTCCTTTAAAATCCACATGCTGTCCAAGTAACCATGACGACTGGTGAACATTTGATGTAAATCAGACTCAAATTATTAAGTTAAAAGGGTATTATGAGAAAAAATTTAAGTTAGAGAGTCCTCTCATATTTTCATTTTTTAAGACCACACAAGTTTTTATGACATTTCAGTGGCCCTGATTAAAATAAGTAATATCATATTGTAAGACAGACAAGTTTAATTTATATTCCAATTTTTTATTTTTGTTTGCAAGTTTGTGATCTAAACCATGCCTTTAATTATAAACGTTTAGCATTTGAAAACTTAAGCTGAAAACGGCATGATGAATAGTTTGAACAATCTGAAACTAATCAACTGAATACAAAAGCAATTCATAAATGCAAATCAGTCCGTAATGACTGCATTCAACACAATAATGGAAATGGAAAATTTGTAGCAAAAAACACAAAAATGTTTGCAGCCAAAGGTAACAATGTTACTTACCAAAGGTAACAAAGGTAACCAAATTTGACAATCTAATCCAAGAGATTGGAAGAATAAGGGTGTCATGTAGCACCAAAACTGAAGTTAAACTTTTAATCCAAATTGAGTTAAAAATCAAATCAGTAAGTGATAAAATTATTGACCCAATGGTTATAATTTGTATAAACAAGTGGAAGGGGAAGGTGGAGGGGGACAAAACTTACACCAAATGTTAAAGCTTACTGCTGTTTCGAAATGTTAAAGCAATAGGGGCATCTCAAAAACTGGGGGAAGGGGATACATATGTCCTCCTCGTACACCTAAAATTTCTTCCAATGTGCTGACCACCAGCAAAATAGTTCTAAGCCCATCTCACCAAAGGTTATGAGTACCAGTTTGACAGAAATAATGCTAAACAAGGAAGTCCGTGGTTATACGTACAGAAGAATAAGCCATTCAATACAACATACAAAATGCATTCAACCAGCCAAAATACACTACCTTTTAACAAGAGAGAACACAAAAGATGCAGGAATTTCAACAATATCATATAAAATATCCAAAGATGGGTAAATCCTGATTTAAACAATGCAATAATTATAGCTAATGGTACTATATAGTGTGAAAAGTTCCTTCTAACAACTACATAGTATATATGCTAACTGTCTGTATAGTTTTGACAGTGCCTACGTAGGCTATGCATTGAACCGTACCCCTGTATCACACCCTACAATGAAGTCATAGATCAGGTCACTATTGTGGTTAAGGTGCAGATTGACGGATCTAACAGGTACACAAAAGATGGTTATCTTTTTATTCATGGTAAGGAGTTTTCCATTAATCTCTAATACACACAGGCTATGCAAACAGTCACAGGAATTCCTTGCTAGTCAAGCATTGCTGATATTTACACACAATCTCACCCACTACCAGTTAAATGTCCCTTCACCTTGATAAAGCATTAACTTCACAAGTGACATTTGTATTGTAATTTTTGTTTTCATCTTTCATTTAAAGGTAGGTGTATAATGCCCAAGGTTGTTGGATATTTTCTGCTTACACAAATACATTCACAAGTAGGTACAAAACATTAACCTCCATTCAGAGGAAACAAGGACCCACAGAGGTCAGAGAGGTCCTTACTAATTTTCTCTGATGCAACAAACTGGCCTACCCCAAAAACTACTTCAAGAATTTCTGGTATGTATAGACATAATTACCTTTCTTAGAACTGCTACAAAAAAGCCCTAGAGTTTGCCCTTTTCCTACCAAGTTCATTGAGATGACTATCAACATTCCTAAGTCATCCTTCTACATTGTAGAAAATCACCTGTTGTGAGTTTTTCCAAGAAAATTGGTTTTAACCCAAGAAAATAGTTTCAACTTTCAAGGTCAGGAAAGTTACTTCCTGGCAACTGGTATCCAAAACTCATAAATATGTGTGGTAACAACATTCAGATTCAATCACAATGAAATTTTAAGTCCACAGTATGAGACAGAATAGGCACTGGGCAGGGATAGAGATAAGCCTTCACCCTACTCTGTATAAATAATACAGAGCCTTACATAGACTGATTTGTACCCTTAAACATGTACAGTTGTACACAAGCTTGTTTCACCTGCAAGTCAAATTCCCAAAACTTACCTGGTTTGGGGAGTCAACGAGTTATGATACTTGCATCCTATTTACATATGTATTTCCCTAACTGCCTACAATCCCTATGAGCAAAGACTTCTTACCACAGAGGGTGCACCCACCCTATCCCGTAGGGCTCCTATCCAACTTGTGTCATTCCTCCTTTGCTTGACTTGATAAGGCTATAAGGGAAATACATATGTAAATTGGAGGTAAGGGAGGGGCGACATAGACTGCAAAGTACACACGCTCTTTTAGCTTGTCGACCTTTTGTAGCTTCAAACATGCAATGCAGACTACAATCAAGGCACTGACTGTTTGTGCTTTTTACAATAGGCCTATACATGAATACACCACATTATACATGCCTGAAAACACATGATTCCAATCAAGGAACATGGTGAGTGTATTTCCTGTCATCACTACAAATATCTCATATACACCATTTTAAAGTTCACTATGAAGAGATTTTCCAAAGAAAATTTAAAACTAAGATTTACACCAATGTGGAATTGACTATGCTTCAACTTGATTGTGATATGAAAATATCGGGGTACAATTTTTTTTTTTTTTATTAGGGGGATCTCTACAAATGGTGCAAACACGAAATAACCACCTTGAAATGTGGGAGGCTCATGTGGAGTCCACAAGGATAGGGGCTGTTATTTTATTTTTATACATTTTTTGATAGTCATTTCAGGAACAGAGAGAGAGGATTTCCTCATTTATTTTTTTGCACTCCCCTAAGAGTATCTTTTTGTGAACAGTTTTGGTCACTGTGAGGGCTAATCCCCTGTTAACTTCATGCAGTTGGCATGCTAGTACGTTGGTAAACACACCTTTTGTAACTGGCATCTCTCTCTCTTTTAAATTTTACACATATCTCAGATTCAGCTCTGAAACTTCTTAACTTTAAGGGTCATGGAAGTACAATAGCAACACAGACTGCTTACATATGGTTTCCAGACAATTTATTATCATAATGATACACCTGTGTGCTAGAGTAATAGCAAATATAGTAACAACACTCTGCTTATAACAAAATCAATGGCATTCATGAAAACCATAACCGCTTCAAATCTATGCTAGACCTTCGGCAACCAATCAGGACTTTCATGTGACTAAACACCAGAGATCACAAGCTACAATGCATCCAATAGGAGAGAAATAATTTTCCCAAAATTACTGTACCTTTCAAATCATGAAACTGAGAATTACCCTAAGGGTAATCTTAGTTTCTTAATCACTCCAAGCATCTTGCAAAGAAGACCATAAACTTTTCAAAAGCTCCATAAATGTCTGTTTATATTGGCAATTTCAAAATCCGGCAACAGCTAATCTCACAGCGCCCATACAGTATGATCCCTACGGCTTCTTATCTCAGCCTGTGCTTCGACAGAGCAGTTGCCTCGAGAGAAATCCTGAGTTGGCAATTGTACACTTCAAACATTTTCATCGTACTGGTTTGACTAGTTATTATAGAGTGCTGCAGCTCAAAAGGAATTAATTTTTTACTTTTTCTTCTTTCGATTTGGAACATTTTATTATCAAACCATAGGTAAGGAAAGCCTTTGGGATGTAAACACTTTGGTGCTGTATATCTACTGCAGGCTTTCTATTGTACCTCTAAATAGTCAGAGTTAAGGGTAACATTATTACAGTAAACTTCATGCATGTTTATCATCTCGATACTCCTGAATGTTTTTATCTATGTTTTAACATGAAGGGTGAAGACCCTTATTTAACGATAGTGTACTGCCTGTATAGGTGACATCATATGAGCCCACAGTATATCAAAAGGTACACCTGAAACTATGAATTGCAGTAAATCATGAACTGTACAATATTTCTTTGAAGGTATCGTTATCGACCAAAGTGAAAGGCTTTAGTTGTTATTTCCCTGGGGAGATGCCAGTTTCCCAAACAACTTTCTTCTACTGCCGATGCTTCAATGTCCCTTTAAGATTACTGTAGGGTGTACAGTGGGCATTAAAGGATGAAAGAAGGGGTTCTGAACTATGGGAGCTGACACAGGAAGTACAGCTACAGCACAGACTTACATCTGTAGAAGAGGTGTAACAACACTATAATAACAAATAACTTCACCCAGCTACTCATACTCTTTCCTCTCCTAATCCCTTTGAATCATCAAAATTCCCGGTTTAAGAGACTATGAGCTCCGATCCTTACCTCCTATTTACATACAGGGATGTATAGCTACAGTGGGCGGCACTGGGCGGTGACACCCAGCACTCGACATTCCCGTCTGGCACTCCAGGCAAACACACATCTCCCCGCCCACCACGAATCTGCCTACCGAGACCTAAAACTAGCCCTAAATTTACTCCCTAAGGTAAAATGAGGGAAAAATGAAAAATTAATGGCTGAAAAATGGGGTAGATGCCATGGGGTGGGGTGAGAAGGTGCTTTCCCCAGATCAGACAATTACCCTGCACTCAAATTTGGCTAGCTACATCCCTGTTTACATATGTACCATTATTGCCTGCAACAATTGTCTGGGAAAAAAACTAATAGCACTGCAGTATCCCCAACCAATAGAGGGCACCTAGAACCCTAAATCGTCCTTCTGCATTTTTGTGTTGATGAAAAAGTCTGACAACTTCACTACCAAGTACAATAAACATATCCATAAATTCTATATATATCTGAATACATTCCACCTACCACTGTTGATCATTGCACAATTAAGGGTTACATATATAAATATGAGGTAATGAGGTGGAATGCAGATTATCAGTGAACAAAAGAAGGCAACAGTTATAATAGTACACTGGACCTATATAGCACTACACCAGCAACAAAGAGTGTAGTTCTTCGTACAATCAATTTTAATCAAATGAACAAGAAAAGAAATGAGTCTCTAAGTAACCCTTAAATGCAAAACTAAATCAGGTAACTGGTTCCACAAATGAGCAGCGTTATAGGCATAACACCAGTATCCATGAGGTTCAACTGAGGATTTGGAAGAGATAGGCAGGCCTTGTCAAGAGAACAAAGGATGGATATTGCAACTTCAGCAATGAATTTCTTGATAGTATTCCATAAAATCAGTTTGAAATATGTACATTACTCAACAAATATATATTCTTTGATGGGAGGTGAGACTAATACCAACATTTCCTTCCTATCTGTGGTATTTTGTGTTAAATGTTATGAAGTATGGACTTCCTTGACAGAATATAAATCACCCCCTTTTTTTTAATCTTCCATGTTGTAGGTCCCCATACATGCTATAAAAAGAGTGGAGAAGTTTATTCACATGAAGAATTAAAAAAAAAATAGAAACTTGTTCACAGGGAAGTAAAAGGCATTCTGTTAGGTCTTCAGGTTTGGTACAACTAGGTTACAAAAATTTATGATAAATGGTAAGGTAACATGACTTTGAGGTCTCTGATGAACTACAGAAATGTAACTATGGTGTGTGTGTGTGTGTGTGTGGGGGGGGGGGGTGATGCTCAGGAACATTCTTTACAGCAGTGCAGCACCGAGGACTAACGGTCATTAAGCCTGGCACCGCCTGTTTCTAACTTCACTTCCAACTGTAGTAAAAATGATGTATTAAACTGATTTTGGTGGAAGTTGGAAGGAAAATCAAGGTTGGTTGAAGTTACAAGTACAGCTGATGTAGATGCACAAGTAATACACCTCCATCTTGCGGGCAAACTCTGGATGGACCCTTTACTTAGACCCCACCACTAAAATTGGTCTATCTACAACCCTGCTCTTATAAATTCCCAGTATTATTATCTGATACTAAAGGAAGCCTCCCTTCTTAGGTTTAAACTACTACACAGACTTTATGCAGAAAAGGTAGATATCAAGGAAATCTTAGCTAGGAAAATAAGACCAAAGTTCTACCATTTTAAATCAATAATGAAGCTCTACTGTACAAATAAACATATCACTTGTATAAAGAGGTTATCTGTAAAAACAACAGCAGCCTTTATATTGCTAATTACTGCAATAATCTATTTCCTTCTTGACTGCAAGGAAGTACTTCCACAAACATCAACAATGCGCAATATTGCACTTTATGAAGAAGTGTTGCCTGCATGGCAGACATGTTCTTCTGTTCACTTGTGAGAATGTCTAACTTCATTTACTTTTATATTATTATTATATGTAAAGAATTGCAATAAATTTTGTATTCACTCCACACTTTTACAACTACTTTGACCAAATGGCTTCATGTTACGCCAGTGACACACCAGAGTGCATGTGTATGCATTCTTTATTTATTTGAAACCAAAAGCATCAGAGCAAACTCATCAAAAGCTGTGTAAATCTTACACAAACATTTTACGCACTTTTCTTTTCGGGAACATGCAGGGGATACACTGCACAACTTTTTGAAAGTAAGTTATCTTTGTGAGGACAGCCCCTGGAGTGGACTGACTGTGTTAATTGTATTAATTAATGAAGATTATATTCAAAGTATTCAACTGGTCAATTAAAACACCTAAGTCCAAACTGAATATTCAGTAGTTTAACCCACCTCTCTCCGAATAGAATAACTGCACTGGCCAGCCCCAGGGCCAGGAAATGGAGGCCTTTTAGCACAAGGCGCTTGTAGCTCTTCTTGTGTATTCCTTCTGTAATATGCCACTTCCAATCAAAGAAACATTTAAAGTACGGAGGGGGAGGAGGTAGCAAATGCAAAAATTGCTCTAAGAAGTGGTATTTTAAAGACAAACAGTCTGCTGAGCACGTATGATGCAGGGTAGGTGAATGTAACAGTAGATCAAAACCAGCACTCTAGCAAGGACGTCTAAAACAACTGGCTTGCATAAATTCTTCCTGGTCTGATATATCAGTATCTAAGTGTAATACAGGAACTTCCTCTTTCCTTATCATTTGTGTTTGTAGGGTACTTTCCCAACTTCGACGTAAGTGTTAAGCCAAATGAAGACTTGATGAGAGATGTCAAAAATACCAAATGCTAAACAAGTCAAGTAAGCCCACTGTTTGTCTTTTTTTTTCTTTTGTTGGTGCAACTGCACATAGGTGGTTAATTTTGGAGGAGAGTGACATCTCTGTGACAATACTGGAGTGACATGGCAGAGAAATAAACAATACTATTGGCTAAAACAGACTGACATAAGAATACATGAAACTCCCCGGAACAAAAACACACTGTTTCGCATTTTGTATTTTTTGAGGTCTCCATGTGTGCATTGGGCTTGCATTTTGTATCTCTCCTGTATGCACTGGACTTTTCCTGGTTGCTGTACAGTAGCTTCAGAGTTTGTTGTCATCAGACACTTTATAAAGTACAAGACTGTGAACTCATAAAGCAGTCAAAGAGTAGCAGCATGTGTATGCCTGATGCTGGAGAAGTCATTGGTTTTAAAAATTGTACGAATGTCATTTTAACATTTTCAGTGAAAGGAAACAAAAATTTGAACTCAGAAAAAATCCAAAACTTTACCAGACATTAAAAATATGTTTTGTCCATAAAGACAAAAATGGTGGAAGGAAGAGGACCGGGCTTACCATGATGATGTCACCCACTGTACTATGGTATTAGGTTTGCCAGATTATAAAATTTACAAGCAACTGTGGGGAATGCCATAGAAATTAAAGTAAGGGAGAATAATGCCACACCATCTGGACTGAAGCCACACAAATGGCTCCCTGTACAGCAACAAAGCAACAGCGTGTAATACAAACATTACATCATTGCTCATGCCCCAGTTGTTGAAGGTGACACTACAGTACAAGTTTTCAAGTTAAGAGTATAACAAAACAATTTACAAACCATGACTTATCTCTCTTGTGAAAAGTAAAAGTTACTCCTAACCTTTCAAAAAGCAGATGAAATAAAATTAAACTTCTGAAGTTGAATGAACACTGTATACTTGGGAACAGAGACACACCATAATCTAGCTGTTTGCCGCAGTAGTACCCCTACAATTTTCGTGGCTTCACTGGTTAGCACACAGCAATGCACTGTGTCAGCATTCTCCCTTACTTTAATTTCTATGGGGAATACATATGAAAATAGAGGGGAGGGCCAAAATCTCTGTACTTCCATGGTATATAGTATGAATAGTATAGGATGAATGGTGGACCTTTATTACATTTGTAAAGTACAACAAAAAGGATACATTTCAAACTATGGCAAAAAACTGAAGGAAACTAACAATACTCTCTGTTTATAGGAGAGAAATAAACTTTCATACTGAAGAGGGCACTGCAACTTCAGATTTGAGGAAATGGCACGTACACACTCCAGATAAATAAGAATGGTACTTAAAATATAGAAAAACTACAGAAGGTAGGTGTACAGTCATTCAAAAGCAACACGGATGTAAATGGCACTTTGTCGCTGGTAGAGATACTAGAAAGCCTTCTTTGAAACAGTGGTCTATTAATATTATTTCTTTCACTTAGTGACACACGTTTTTCAGTGAATTTCCAACTCAGTCACTAAACAACCAAAGCTGAAGACTGACGCACACTTTGATGACGAATGAAAAGATAAGGGTACCAACAGCTCGAAGCAAGTTCACTGTTCAAGGGTTTAAAATCAAAGATATGATTGTTTGGTTACAACTGAAGAAAACTGGGTTAGATTATACAAAAGATTTACAACTTGTAACAATAAGAGTAGTTAATCTAACTTAATATGTACCAAACAAATGCTAACTGATACTTTTCTGACAAGTTATTAGAAAATTAAATTAATTCTGAGTATAAAATGGTATTGATAACTATGAGTCTGTGACAAAGTTCTACTGTACTACATCAGTCACTTGGTCAAGGATAAATTTTGTTTAAATTAAAATTTTATCCGTACTAAACAATTGTCATTTCTGTGATGTGGTTCTACTCTCTAGCATTAAAAGCAAACCCTTACAAACCTTTCTTTCTTTTGAATTCAATACAACCTTCATTCACATCAGACGTAATCCCTAAGCCAGTGGTCATTCCTCCAGATCATTAGAGAGCTATGGAGCTTTCCATCATCCCTTGTCTACAACAGCCTCTTTCTTCAATTTAATTGATTCTCTCAATTAATAATTTCAAGATTAACTTATACGATGATTTTCAAGGTTATGGGATGGGCGGTTAAATCCACCTTGGATTGGAATGAGAAAGAATTGTGCCACAATTGGGTTGTCATAAGTACAGTTCACTGAATATGAAGGTAACAGGCATTAAAGGCCATCTTAATAAAGAGTACTGTACTTAGTAGAATGGCTAGAAAGCCAGACCTGTGATATAGACCATGCATGACTCATTCTATTTGTATGAAATTATTGTCAAAACTAAAAATACTGCCAGCAAAAATACTGAAGGAAAGATTCACCTTGAATACTATTTTAATTAAATGTTATTAAATGTGAGGATGATCAATGCATACTGCAGTACAGTATGTTACAAAGATTGAACCAATTAAATTTTTTATTAAAAAAAAAATTGAAGTGTAAAGCTGTAATTCTCTAAACTCCATATGCCTACTGTTTTTTTCTCTAAGAGAGTGGGGACAGAGGTAAGGGGTAAGGGTGGGGTAGGAGAGACAGCAGGTCTCATTGAAAAAAAAAAAAGAACGTTTCAATCCTTTCTTGGGATCACATTGACATGGCGAAGGAAGAGTTAGGTCTTAGAACACCCTCTATAGGTAGAGGATCCCACAGTGCTATTAGCATTTGCCAGATGGTTATTGCAGGAAATAATGGTATACATGTGTAAAAGGAACGTAAGGAGGAGTAGAATAGACTGTACAGTACAATTTTTCCAGTTATCTGGCTGAGAAACTGCTTTCCCCCCAATACCCCTATGGCAAGATCTGACCAGGAGGCAGGATGTGGAGGAGCTTTTGTTTTGGTAATCCAAATAAACAGCTAAGGGAAGAGTCAACTACTCACATGTGTGTATGAGATTCTTAACAGAATTACAATTGCTGCCAAACTTCCAAAATTTAGATGAAGCTTTTAAAAAGGTGGGTCAAATGCTCTTTTCCTCACCTGGAACCATTCAGTTGTGAAAAATACAATTGAATTTTCACAACTTTGAGAAATAATAAGACAATTCATTCAATTTCATTAACTTTGATTCTGCCAATGAAACTTGATCACTTAAAGACAAAGGGCTACACTGCACTCTGGCCCATCTAAGGCTCTGTAACGGCATTTACAGACTTTCATGTCCTCTCACGATATATCTTCAAAATGAAAGTTCAACATGAGTATCCTGAGAACCAAACATTACAGTATGTCTGCCCTAGGTGTACTGAAGGATATTACTCATCATCCAAATTAATACATTCATTAGTAGAAATCTTTAATCTTATGTTTCCCTAATCCTTTGAGATTTATTCACTTGAGACAGAAAACCATCAATTAATTTGAAGCGTGGAAGAGAACTTTCCCAACAGTACTAACTTGATTCTGTAGTGAGTGAAGCGTAATAAGTAAGAGCCCTCTCAGACTGACAATTGCATATTCATGAAGAGATAAATTTACATCAACATTCTTTAATGTTTTCATTTCAAAGCTTGCTTTCGTAATCAGCACTGTAAGGATTTAAAACTACTCTCCCACCAACTGCCCAATATAACAAGAAACGCACCCACATAAAAGTTTCCCAATACCACTTGCGAGGCGAGGTGCTTTTCAAGTGTCTTCAAATATAAGCAGGGTAAGGTCTTCCTTCTTCAAACAACATAGATCCCATGTGAATAAACAGTCAGCAATTCAGACAGTCCCTCATCCAAAGCAGTTCAAGGGCTTTTTGTGAAAGCTCAGATGGCACTCTTGGCAGATACTGTTAACAGATATTACCCCTGAACAAAAGAGGCAAATGTGGTCAAAACTTTTCAGGGCCTCAATAAAAGAACCTGCTGAAAAGTTAGAAAGGCTACAGGTCTGATGTTTTCTGGAGTGACAACGCTACCTTGAAAGTTGCTTTCAGTAGGGAGTTCATTCAGCTGACAGGTTGGCAGATCCTACCTAGCACATTGCAAATTTAAAGCAATTGTACCACAAAAATGACAAAAAAGGACAGGATTAAACAGAGATTACTTCGTGATAGTACAATTAATTACCCCAATGCAAACTGACTACAAAGATTGGTTACCGTACTCACCTAAATTTCTCAACACATTAAATTGTTCAAAATTACCCAAAATCTACCTGTTTTATTAATCTATTAGCCCTACTTACCTCACCTATTACTACTGTTGGACAGTCCATCTACCACAGAATGATCACTGGCAATGAAATTCCCTAACTTGGTGGTGCTATACTAACTCCTGCAGCAAACTATTCTAACCTGCCCTTGTTTCAAGAGCCCCACACAGTGGAGCTAAATTTCTCAACACATTAAATTGTTCAAAATGCACACCCAGGGCTGTTGGGAGGGATGAGAAGACAAGGTATCAGCCCCCGAGCCTTTTCCTTATGGACGAGCCCCTTTGGCCTGGGCATCATTGTTTTAAAAAGCTTTTATGCACAGGCCAGATTAAGGCCCTTTTTCAAAACATGCCTGGCCCTACTTCAATCTTTCTTTGGGTATGTGCATGTCCCTCCAACTGGCTAATATTCTATAAATCATCTGCCTTACCCCCGAAATGGTCATGAAAAGCTTTCCACAATATGTCTGAAAGAACAGTTGGAATGAAAAAAGTTCAGAGTTCATCTACCAAACTGTAACCAATGGAACCATCCAGAAATTAGCTTCTCTACAATTGCTACCGATGGTTCTAAATTATCAGATTCAAACTTCTTTCCTGTTATCATTTCAAACACTCTCAACCACATTTCAATAAAGAAACACCTACAATAAATCCAAAATGAGGTCAAAGATTAAATGAGTGTTATCTCTTTAATCCAGAAGCAATAACTTCTACCTCAAAATTCCCTTTCAAATTTATACAACGGAAGGCTGTTCCAAGACTTCCTCCCTGCGATATTCCTTCCAACTTACCTTTCTTTTAAATAGATCAGGTTACTACCCTTGTACTAGCAGATTTCCTCCCTCACCCATTCATTTAAGTTCATCTCTAATATTTTTGTCAGGTATTTCCTCATCCTGCGGAGATATATCCTGTACTATGCACTAATTTTGATCCATTAAATACCAATCTCCTACAACAAGCTTTGATGTATCACTTCAATTACTTCCTGAATATAAACAGGCCTACCCCTCTACACTACTAACAATTCAGCCAGGATATTGTAGGGTATTGTGAAAGTCAAGTCAAAAATGGGTTCTTACTGAAAAGGTTGCTCTGTGGTATATGTTTGATAAGTACTTCCCAAAGATAATGTAAATGTTGGGACTGATAACACTGATATTACAGGCATCTTATCATGAGAAGGTGGTGATAAATGCTATTTTTCTCTGTTTCCTGTACAAACTATAATGATCCTGTATAGGACATGCTACTGCTGTATGGGATAAGGGAATCCTTTATGGGACAAGGAGCTACAAGGAGCTCTTGTACAAGACAGGGAGCAACATGTATGTGACAGGGAGTTCATTTATGGGACAGGGGAATCCTATACAAGACAAAGTACTCCTGTTTATGGACAGGGAACAACTTGTACATGCAATAGGCACTTAGCAGCCCCTGTATGGGACAGTGTAACAATGAAGCAATATGCTGATTTCTGCCTTTTGTGAGTTTTACTTCTTCAGCTTGCAAGGTTGGTTTTACTTTTAACTCTGGGACTGAGTCAAGAGCCCATCTAAGGCTCACCAAGAACCCTATCAATTGATCTTGGATAGCAGCAGTGTATAGCTGAACCATGAAGCTCCACAGTTAAACAGATTTGTTTCAAATAAAGTGGCCACTTGTATACATTCTATATCTGCATTCACTCAGTTGCCTATGGCAGATGGCATTAAGATAGAACTTTAAACTTAAAAACACATCAACAAAATAACATTGCACATTTAAGTATATACCTGTAAGAGTGTACACGTGTTTTTTTTTTTCTTTTGCCTCGTTCTATTTTAACATCCTTTGAACGTTTCATGGGCTACAGAATAAGTGCAAGGATTTGTATTCAAAATATTCAAAAAGGGAGGGGGGGGGGGGGAACAGCGATGTGACAAAAAAGAAACCCTTTCCTTCCAATAGAAACAGCAATATGTAATCTGTGGGTGTCTATCTTACACAGCTATTTCAGAGAAACCCCATAATACTACTTGTCTGAATCAAGCTCCACTGCTTGATACCAACAATTCAGATAGGTCACAAGGTGATAGTGTGTACTTCCTTTTGAGATTTCAATTCCTTTCAAAAGCTAGCTCATTCATCTAGGGCAAAAACTAGATTATTCAAGGTTGCCTTTGTCTGTGAAAAGAAAGTTGCTTAGGCAGGTATTACAGTTCAAGTGCATTTCCCAAAACTTCTTTCAATCATACAAAGGTATGTCTAAACCAGGGGTCTCCAAACTTTGGTGGCCCAAATTTTCTACTCCTGAATTTTGGTGGCCCTCAAACTGACAAGTCGATGAGAGGTTGGCAATTTTTTTCTCTCCCAAATCCTTTTCGCAGCCCTCCCTCAAAAAGGGTCACCACCCCTAGTTTGCCAAACCCTGGTCTAAACTAACCAGCTGGCAAAGGAAGGAAGATCAACTGTGAAATAGTGTGCCTTTGTCAACAACTCTGTCAGCAAGAACTGGGGGAAGGAGGGGGCAGGGAGGGTGGACAATAAGGAAACTATCTATCCAGTTCACTATATGTAGAAAAATCTCACGTTTGGTACTGGTTAATAGCAATAAATACTTTCCAAAATACTGAGTGAATTCTCCAAACTGCCAGACAGTAGCAAACACTTCTTGTATGAAGCAAGACAAGATGAAGAAAGGATGTGGCTCTTATAAATGTCGCCCTCTAGAGGTAGGAGGGCACCATGCTGGTGCTAATAAATTATGCCTGATGGTACTTACAGGCAAGAAGGGAAATCACAAACATGTAAATAGGAGGTAATGAGGAACGAAACAGAATCCTGGGGGAGGTCTGGAGGTGTGGGGGTCGGGACATCTGGGGGTTGGGGGTGTGGTGTCCAAACTACTCTGAGTTGCACGCAGCATGGGAGATTTATGCAGCTTAGATGTAGTAAGGGGTTAGCATGTATCTGCAATGTGAATACTCTCCACCAAGATGTACCATCTTCAGAAATAACCTGGCATACATACCTTGTAAACAGATTCTTTGGCCTGAAGATAAAACAACTCTATCGTTATACTGTCTCTCAGCTTAGCGATGCTTTCTGAAAAGTACTGGACCCTGAAGTACAGTGTCAATGCCTCCCCTGGAGGTGGACGGGGCAATTCATGGTCTAAAACTTTCTTGTCAGGTTGCAGCCAGTTATAATGGTTTCTGTAAAGGAAAAGAAAGGAAACATTAGGTGTCTACAACAGTACAACTTGAAATAGTTTATTAACTGTAACAATTTTATAGCATTTGTGGGTTACAATTGTCAAGATTTCTAGGCCACATGATAAATTTACATGTCTTCCTGTGGCTGAGTGGGCCAAACTATGATACTTAAACCCACAACCTCCCAAGGCTTACTGCACTAGCAGTTATTAACTTTGTGACCATCATCATGAATCAGTGATGCATATATATGTCAAGCTTGGCAGCAGTATCACAAATGTCTCTTCTTCATTGCCCATTGTTATGAGGTGGGGGCTGTGAGTTCACAATCTCTTATTTCATGATTTTAGTTCAATAATCACAAAGTTTTGAACACTGTAGAGGTACAAATGTGACAGAAAAATATTTTAATTTATTGACTAGTCCATAATGTAACATTTGTGAAATTTGGGAGTTACTGTGTACGTAACTCAATACAGCTGATTGCAGTCGTCTGGTCTGTTGCTGGAGGTGAATGAACAGTCCAGTGAGTCCATGTCAACTTCACAATTTCTTTTCATGACAGCAGATGTACCTTTTAACTTCTAGCCCATTTGCATATGAAAGTATTGTAGCATCTACTGATTCTTTAGCAAAGTGTGTCATTAGCTATGTGAACACAGATTTATACATCAAAGTGATCACAGTAAACCAATGGTAACATGAAAAAGATTTGCAGGGTGTCTTGGGATCATGTTTTCTTTGGGTCACCAGGGCCAATGAGGATTTCAAACTATACTGGCCAGTCAAGAATTTGGGCTTATTTCCAGTCTTTCATTTATTGATTCCAGTATGAGTATAAATGAGTAAATATGTATGATACTCTTTGAATATAAGATGATTTATTTCTTACGCCTACAACTTTTGAGTACACGGCTGTAAGCACATGGAAAATCAAGCCCATTTGTATAAATATATGGAAGACTACATGTCCATTACAAGGACTGAAATAGCAGAGCTTTGTAACTGCAAGTCTAGCAATTGACACTGCTTTCTACCAGTAAGTTGGAACCTGCAAATGTAGTACTATAAAGTTAACAATTCCCTGGGATAACTTTTACTTCCTAGGCATTCTTTTACAGACCATCACAAATAATGCAAACAAAACCCTCAATTTTGTTGTTCCTACATAGTGAAACAGAAGTGGGAATCAAAACTTCCAAATCCTCATCTCAGCAAAACAATCACATATTGTTGAATTAAGGTATCTCCCCAAGATGCTACTGAAGATATTTGACACAATGAACAAACTTACAGTTTATGGTGGTCAGTCTTGAAACATACATTACTACTGTACACTATGTAATACACAATACAAGCTGGGTCAGAATTTTCTCAAAATATAGATGACACATGAATATATTCTGAACATACTCTGCTAGAAAAGACAACTTCCAACAGAGCTTTGCTTAGATTACTTATAAGAAACTACACTTTTAAAAGATCCATCAACTTACAAACTGCAACATCATCATCTAGTCCTGATACTGTACAATCCCTTCATCATAACACAACTGAAACACCTTTCAAATTACTGTAACAAACCAGAGACTTTACAAATAGATTTTAAAGATATATTTTACTCACATGGAAGCCAGTCAAAGAGACCGGTACCTCTACACAGTAACGGTCACGGTATAATGTCTGAATTGATGATCAAATGATCAATAATTGACAGAATCAAGCACAGAGCAAATACACCATCTCTCCTCCATTCACAATGTCTCATACACAAGTAAGGACCAGCTGTGATGTCTGTTGAAGGCCATACAATACACACACGCTCACACACTGTCTCCTAAGCTACATGCATTGTACTACAGAGTATGAGGTCACAATGACACTTGTATTGTTTATGCAAGATGCAAACTACAAATTGCATTATGAGAGGCAGGTGGCAGTTTGACATTCGGAAGTATTGAACAAGGTGTGTACACAACTGATCTATTTCTGGTAACAAGTACAATTTTATGTCTCATGGCCATAAGTTATTTTACTAACTGTTTTAAAGCATTGTGATTCAATGGTTTGCTGTAACTGCAGAAGTTAGCGCACAGTCTAAAATGAAAGACCAGTTGGTTTTGAATGAAGGAGAAACATATATTTGCTCCAAGCAATTTTCGACCCCCAGCTCCTTTTTTTTTTTGAATACTTGTTTCCTTCTTGCTTTTGTATTTTGTGTTCCTGTTATCCTTTTTCTTTTTTTAATTCCAAGGTCACTAGCTGAGCAAAAACACTTAAATGTTTTTTCTAATGTCCCATTTATACAGCTACATTATATCTTTGCATCTTGCTTTATTGTATGCATGTGAAGGTATTTATACAGTGAACGTATAAAAGAGGTAAACTGAACTAAACTGATCTAAACTGGTTTATTTCCAATAAAGCCTTGCACTTCTTTAAATAATCATTATATCACAATCCTGGTTCCTTCACCACAGCAGTCAATTTCTAGTTTCAATCTCAACAGAAGAACTAAATGACTTTGCCATACTTTAACAATCGGGAGTATACATCCAGCCATAATGAAAGGTAATTTTTCTCCACTAATTTATGGTTATGACTGGTAAAACCTTCAATTTTTACACTGCCATGACATACTCAAAATATTTGCCATCCTAGAAAACAACTAAAAGAAAAAATGCAGTCACTCCAAATTGAATTAGTATATTAAGGAATCATAATTTCTGGATGGCTCTTTTAAATCATGTAACAAAACTTTTGTGAATGGAAGTTTTAAATTTATGCAAAATGACCCTTATGTTTAAAAATGTTTACCTTGAAATGCTATATTTATGTTCTGAAGCAATTGAAAGATATTTGCAATTAAATTAAAACAAGATTTGTGTTAATTTAGTTCATATGTCAAAGTAAACAGTACGTTTAGGGCGACTGCTTATTTCCCTTTTAAGGAAACATTCAGAATCGTACCAAGGTGTAACTTAATCACAGCAAATATTTGACACAATTAGACCAACAATTCCCTGACTCTACTGTGAAATTAAAACCCAAGAGCCAAAGTACTTTCACAATACTCTCTCTCCCCCAATGCCAACAGTTACAAGCTGGGGATTTAACAGGTGTGTAATCTGATGACAAGTTTCTGCATCTGTCTCTTTTCTATTTTTTACAGCCATTTTTGTGAATGAAATATTTACAATACCTCTCATTTTAAAGACAAACTTGATGTAACTATGAAAGAATGCAATGGAGTAATTTGAAGACACTCATGATGGAAGAGTACAATTACTTGGCCCTGTTCTCAACTACAAATAAATCAACAAGATACTACATGACTCAACCCTTTGGAACTCACAGCAGCAACTCCCTGCTCACAAACAGAGCAAAGTAAATAGAGGGCAGTATTTTAGTTTTCATTTGATGTACCTGAGATTTAGAGAGGGCAGTATCCAATAATACAAGAGAAGAGAACAAGGGAGATTTTAATCAGTTTCAAACATTACACATTGCAAAAGTTTGTCATCTATTGTACTAGGTGATATGAAGTCCAAATAGTTTTGCAGTTGAGATAATAGAAACAACACTAAAGTCTACTATGTAAAAAAAGTTTCCAAGTATCAGTCCTTACATGTGACACAAAGCAGGATGGTCATGAAAAACTTCAAGTTTTCAATTATCCTCATGTGATATGAGAAAACAGGTCATTATGATTTTACCGGCCACTATACAGAGCTCCATAGGTTCTGAGGACATTGAAAGTAAGGTTGAGATGAATGGATACCCCCTTTACAAGCTGAAGCTGTAGAGAATGGTTCACAGGGTTTCCCTGGCATTGTTTTTGTGAGGCGGCCACCTCATAGTTTTTGGCCACCACCTCATAGAAATTTACTATAACTGCCACCTGCACTGTACTAACTATAGAAGTATTGATAGTTCTCCCTCACTGTTGATGCCAAGGCTGGCACCATATTACCCCCATGGACTAATACCACCTCACACTCTCTAAAACCCAGGGGAAACCCTGGTTCAGAGAGGTTAAAACTTCAGTTCCAGAAGATTTGAGGGTCCCAAAATTTTGACAACAAAAGAAGCTTTTAAAGATGTCCAGGCAACTAACACTTAATTTAAAGTAAAAACTCAAGTGCAAGTAGCCCTTGATAACAAGTACTTGAGAGTCCCTGTTTTATAGAAATATAGTTGTACTCCCTTCACTAGTACAAATATCCATCCATGGACCAAATTATTACATTGACTGGACACTTACAAACTTGGTATGAAATAAGAAAATCCCTCAGGCTTCCTCTACAAAGAGAGTTACTATAAACAGGGAGTTGTTATTTGACTATAAACAGGACTACTAAATGCTGGCTGCTCGTACTCATTTCACATTCTTCTTCTCTTAAACAGAATTTTTTGAGAAAAGATGCAAAACCAATGCTGGTGACAAAAGACTATGAACTATTTCATTAAACTCCTTGCCTAAGGTTCCAGCTTTGTGATTTGTTAATAATTTTTCATTTATAGTCTTTTTACAGAACATACTAGGAGCTCATGCCTCATTAAATTAACCTACATTATGAGTCAGCAAAGAATGACAAAAAGAAACGCAACACTGATACAACTTCAAAATTAAAACATTAATGAAGTCCATCTAAGCGGAAGTCCGCAAATTTCATGAAGCAAATTCCAAAGATAGATTCATATTCATGATTCATTAAAAAAGGCACACAGCAACAAAATCAATCTCTTACGATAATGATTCAGAAGATTTGATGGCGTATATTTTGCGATTCATAAACCCTGCTGCAATTGCTACAACTTAGGGAGAACTGTACATGAACATCAACAAAGTTGATTGAAGTGATTAAGTAGTCATTGCAGATATATTTTGACCAGGGTTCTAGCTAGAGCATATTTAGTGCCAGGCAGCAGTCAGTTTACGAAACAGTCCTGGGGGAGGGATCTAAGGGGAGGGGGTGTCCCCCTCAACTTTGAGAAGACTTTGTATCTTTGAGGGAGCTTGGACTGAAAATGGTGCTACCTTTTGCAATTTTTTTACCTAGTTATTTTATTCAGTTTTTTAGTGATTTTTATGTTTTTGGTATTTTTTCCAGGCTTTTAGTTAATATTTTTTTGAATGTACATAATAATCATCTGAAGCTGCAGTACAGAAATGGCTAAAAACTATTTTGTTAACTCATTATTAATTGTTTCTTTTATTCAGCTTTTCCATTTTTCATATTGCAAAATTATAACACATGTGCTTGGAATCTGATCAAAGCAGCGCTTTTCAGCAACGTTTCAGCTTAGTTTTGGAAAATCTGTGCCGGGCGAGATGGTACATTTGAGTGTTGGGCGACCCCGCCTGGCACCGTCCACCATAGCTAGAAGCCTGATTTTGACATGTAAATCCAATTAAAGTGAAACTGCAGTTGCCCCAAATTTATTGTGAAATATTACATACATCTTACAAATTTCCTATTTCTATTCAAATATCTTTCATGATGCGTCCAAACAAAAATCATTCATGTGTAACATAAGCTAAGTAATTATTCTGCATGAGCTGAACATTTCAGTGACAAAAATGTCATCACAAGACTAAGCAGAGCCATTCATGAATTAGGATACTGGGGTACACTAATTCAAATTGAGGTGACTGCATTTTCCTTCATATTTCCCTCATATCTATGTACCACATTTCAGAACATAAAATATTGCACATAAAAAGTACAAATGTTGCTATTTTGCATAAATTCCCCCAAACTTACCTGGTTTGGGAATCCATGAGCCCTACTTACCCCACCTATTACTACTGTTGGGATTTATTCATTGCCAAGAGTTGTTCAGCAGTAAACAGGCTGTCCAATAGTAGTAATAGGGGAGGTAATCAGGAGTGAAATAGATTACATATTTCAGTTACAAAAGTAGTGTAACATACTGAGAGAGGAATTATCATGATTTTGGATACAGAGTATACCAATTCCATTGTAGGTGACTGCATTTTCCCTTTAAATACAACTGACCGGATATGGTACAGTTCCTATGGCAACTATTATAGAATCATGATCATTTCTATTTTATTTCAACATGAATAATGAAAACCAGCTTATGAAATAAGTATTCCACTACTAGTGTGAACCTGCAACCTCATTTCATACTTACCATTGAAATCATATAGAGGGCAGCATTCCAATATTGCCCATTTACTTACAACATCACACTGACATGGATGTCACATCCTTCTCTTAGTCACAACTTGTATCAGCCTACAAAAAACAACCTAGCCACTCTTGATAATTCCAATTCTTTTCTTCTCTTCATCCCAGTTTACTTAAGACTTGATTAAGAGCATTAATTTGTAGGTCACTCTTCTCAGTGTCTGTTTTTATTCCAGAAGCAAACATAGGCCTCCTTCATATTGGACTGATTGTGACTCAAAAGGTAATTAAGAGGATTCTGTCCACTTGATTCATTAAACACAGTCCTTTATTACAATTAAATTCTATTCTACTGTACAAACTTAAAATCACAAAATGACTGTGCCATCTCTCCCACTGGTTTCTGAAGTTTAATTTTTGTAGGGCATGATGGCAAAGACCAATAAGCATTGTCACACTCCAGACAGTACAGTAGTCAATTGGTAGGCAATTGATGAAGCCAACAGAATGCCTGGCTTCCCTGAATAAATAGGAGTATAAACAGATTAAATCAATCAGGGGTGATCAGACTGAAAGGTATGGGAAAGATAACATCAACATTGAACTAATTTTACCCAAACCACGCTGCTGTCTTTTTACTGGCTTCAGACTGCTTTCAACCACACAGCTAAAGGGACATTTTACTAGGCAGAAGAGAGAGGTATCTTTTGAAAGCAGCTGGTTCTTAGCAAATAATTTCACATGGTGAAGTACAAAATGTAATCCTTTCAGTGTGATAAGATAGACACAGCAGACAATACACACAGGCAGGCCCTCAGCAACAGATCCAGGTGGTTACCACACAATATTAACATATTTGAAGTTACTTTGGAAGGCTTTAAGACCTCACAAGTGAGCAGAAGGGGGTAGGCAGGAACATTTTCCTTTTTTGCAAATTTCATAAAATAAAGAATATAAATTTTCTAATTCCTACATGCTGGCAAAAATTTTGTTTCTAAGTGTTGCATCCTCTTCCATCACTTCAAAATATCTTGTTGGAACAAGATGGCGGTCATGGGTGGGTGGATATGGTGCTAAAACTAGTACTGCAGGTAGTGACCGAAGCATGAATTAAATCCACAATAAATGCAGCAAGCAATAAAAGTCTGCAAAGCAAATATCAGTGTATAAGGCTACAGCAACCTTATATGAGGAGGAGTATGAAATATGTACGCAGTATTTAATATTTACACCACATCAGCTGAGACCAAAGTCATAACTTTTAATGTTTTCAATTTTCGTAAGAGCCACTGTTCAATTATGATAGTACGCTTGGGGAGAGTCTGTCGAGAGAAATAATGATATTGAACTTTCAGTTATACCTTAAACCTACGGTTCGTACAAAAAGGTAAGCAATTGAAAATAAAACTGCTGGGTATAACTTAATGAAGAAGATTCTCACAAACAGAAATTCACTGTATGCAATACAGCTCACACACAATTGGTTCTCCCAAACTTTCAAATGATGCAACATTCCTAACTTTTGTAATGAACTACCGTACATTTTTGGGGGGGAAAAAAAGCAATTGTAAGAGTTTCTTGGAGAGACTGGATGTTTTCAGACCCAGGTTTCTACCTGTGCCTTGTTAACCAAATGTAAACAAAATGTTTCCCTTGGAACTCAAGTGATACTTAAGCTTTTGCAAGAATCCTCTTGAATACCTCTTTGGCAAGGTGAAATATTTATGGATGCACTTCACAATTCATTCCACTAAAAATGGCAGATTTTGATCATTTACAAGAAATGTGATCGGTACACAACTTTCAAAGTCAATCTATGTAAATGCCAAGGCTTGTAATAGGTCAAATACATCCCAAGTTCAACAAAAAAATATCTTTTCAATAATGATTGGTACCTGAATGTCTGATAAAATTGCAGGGAAAGAGTTTTCCAATACAAACAAGTTACAATCATACCTTCTCAAAGCCTTCCTACAGGGGCCCCCGGGGATTCATGGACAGATTCAGCGAAATTATGTTAGACAGTAACTAATGCAGAGGCACTTGCTGAAGCCCAAATGGGAAAATGATATGCAGGGAACTCTTCAAGGTCAGGACTGCCATGACAAGGTCACACAGGGTCAAGGCCCTTGGGCACACTTGGAAATTCCACTGATTAGATAACACTCCTTGTCACTCTTCTGATTTGGTGGATAGATTTCTACTTTTACCATAATATGAGTAAAATTGGTACATTTCCAACAGGGAATTTAAGTTTGGATGTAAAAGTTAGGATTTAATAACTTTGTGGTTTTGTGACACCAGGAGGTAAGAGCTTTCATCTTGTGCTACCTGTCTGTTAGGAGGGCAAGTATGCAGAGTGTTAGGATGGGGCCACTGGGTTACAAACCTGTACCCACTAACCCCTAAATTTGGGCTAGGCACTTGCTGGAATTTACAGGGAATGACAACTTGTCAAAACAACAAGACAAATTTGCCGAAAGGGACATAATCAGTTTTTAACCAGCAATTTCTCCACACTCCAAGCTGGGTGGTTTACCCACTGACACCTAATAATACCACAACTGTAGATACCAAGTAGGAGAGGGGCGATGTAGATTACCAGAGACTATTATCAGAGACTGGCATATGCAGCTGTATTATCTACAGGCAAGATGTCTTTATGAGGTCTAAAAGAACATACCCCACTACTGTGACACAGGCAGTAATTGTTGAGAAGTAGGGGATTTTCATAGTAAAAACAAAAAATGCATAATGCATTTTGAATCCCTGCTCATATTACCAGTTCTCAAAGAGTTGCAACTATAAACATTTGTTATGCACCACCTGAAGATCATTGTTCACATTGATTTGACAAACATTGCCACTTTTCATTCTGCTTGCCTGTAAAGGTTCTTATCCCCCACCCCTCCCCCACCCCAGCCCATCCCACCTATCATCAAACCCTTCTTAGGGTAACCAAACCATTGTGATCACATCCTGAAAACAAGCTCATTCCCACTAGTCAGCCTAAACATTTTACTTGGTACCTTTAGCGCATTTAATGTCCACATTTTCTGAAGAAAGAACAAACTCATACATGTAGTGTCTTGACTCAAGTCCCATCAGATTCAAGTCACTGTGCTGTGTTCCATGGAAGAAACTTTAAAAAACGACTTCATCTTTAGAAAGTGAGGAATCAGTCACGACTTGTGACGAACTGGGTACCTAGTATTTGCCTATATTTTCCTTCTCTACAGGCCTCAGTGTAAACAGACTGTCTAACATGGAGAGTTTACTTGTCCAATTGGAAAGTACTTGGTATTATTTGGGCTTGTCTACAATAAAGGGGTATAAAAGTGTTACAAAGGTGGTGAAATTTGAAGTCCTCTAAGAATAAATTTTTGTTGTGTTATTTTGTTTGATTGGTAGTCTCAATTTTTTCCTGAGAGCAGGAAGATAGTTCTTTTCACCTATCACCACTTTTTAAGTGGTAAGTGTTACTGGTTACGTATGTAACGGGGACAGACATGGAAACTCTTTGCTCCAGAAATCTTTAAGGAGGACAATATGTATAAATAAACCCTGTATTTAATAGAATGATAAAGAACAAACACTTTTTCACTGAAATTGCATTACCATTAGTTAAACATGGACTAGTATGGAGATCAATGGTTATGATGGTAACAAGGACGGACATGTCCGTCCTCGTTACCAACGTAACCAAACTATGTTCAAGAAAATTAAGCACTTTAAACACTTGAATGCATTGTGACACAAGTTTTGCTCTTTCCTGAAGTGTAAACTGATGACATGTGAAACATTCATCAAAAACCAATGTCCCCATGTGCCTACGTTATACTACCGACAAGGACATGGTTACGTTGGTAACATCTGGACGGACATCGCTTTGAAGGCTCTCATACCCTTGTTGCAAGCAAAAAGATGGAGGAAAGCACACAAACCAGTGACAAATATGGCCATCTGCAAACAGATGCAGTTTTATCAAATTCTCTGGTAATTTGTGTCCTACAGGACTGTTAATATGATAGTTACCAACGTAACCATTAGGGGACAGACATGTTACCAACGTAACCATCATGTGCTCTGCAATTGACTATGATGCATTTACTGCTGGATTATTTTATTTGTGGTACTGCACATGATCGAGGTTAAGTGTTACATCATAACCTAAGCTCTGGAAATCTTTTCTTTCAGTTAAAATATCAACAATTAAGATTTAATATCCAGATGGACGGACAAATCTCAAAATTTTACTCCAAATTGCTGATAAAATTTTGCGGTGTTTGTGCACCTAAAAATATTCATTTATCATTTACCATTTATTTTGTACATTACATTTATGAATGAAGACAAAGAACCTGCATCAGTCACATCTGCAAAGGTCCCACTCACATCATAAATTTATTCCACATCCTATGTAACACTTATAGGTGGTAAAAAAGGCCAAAATAGCCCCAAATTCTGCCCAAAACATCCTTTATATAAGTTGGACATTGATAAAATTGTCTTTATTATCTCTCTATAGTCCTCCAAGTATGGTGAACTGTAAAATCACCAAACCATTTTGACATCTTTCAAAATATCATCAAAGCAAAAAACACACACTGAATATTTTCCTTTACTGTAGACAAGCCCATTTGCAAAATTTGAATAAACTTTATAGGAATATGAATGCACTATCCAAGGGGCTAGGGGTGGGTGTCTTGTTTTCAGAGGAGGTATGTTGTATTGAGAATTTTTGAATTATCAATTTGTGCTTACATGTTAACTGGTGAAGCATTTTGGAATTTTTGTATTTAAATTGTATTTATGTTCAGGAGTTGGCTGGAGAAATCTTTATATGGGAGAGGGGGCAAATCATGATTATCTGACCCTCTTGAGTTTTGACCACCCTTTGGCTATACAGGCCGACAACAGACTGATCACATTCTATTCAGAACATAACACAATACAACCATCATAGCTTGATACAGGAAAATTGACCCAGTTTTGCTGTTCATGTCCTTTTTACAACTACCCTGCAGTTTGAGTATATTCGGCCCACCTGTATATTTCAGACAACCTGCCGTAGGAGATAAAGGAAGATAGCCAACTTTACAAGTAATTGAATCAGTCTTTTTTGTTGGATTTAAATGAAAATAGAGGAACAACTTTGATTGCAGACTGCTGAAACATTCATGCAAATTAAATTTGTGTTAAAATTGGGAAAGTAATTAGATAATGAAACACACAGGGTGAGGTAGCATAGACATTTGATGGCAAGAACATCATGTGTTGAGAGATAAGGCTGGGATGTGAAAACATGCTCAACAATCTAATCTAGGAACTGTATTTGCTGAAAGATAAGAGCAAAATGGGGAAAATGCCTTTCACGATATATCCATCCCTGAATGAAGTGTTCATTCAGGTGGTGTGCCTATGTTAATTATAGTGAGAACATTACTACAAAAAAATATAAGTCTGATTTTAAGTCTGATTTTAAAGTGAGCCTACAATTTAGAAACTTGATGGCTAATTAATGGCAAAGTATACAACACCAATATCATATGTCTCTAATTTACAGAGCATTTAGATAACAAAGTCCAAACTTTCTTCAGTTTCTTCAGTTCATTTAGCACTCAAATGTCTCCCACATATCACAAAGGATTGCCATAGCAACACAAACTGCCAGAAAAATAGGTCCAAGTGCCCTCTAAGGTCCCTCCTCTCTAGTCCGCCCTCTATTTTAATATTGAATGTCTTCTTTAATTTCTGCCACGCACAATGCAATAATAGTGTGTGGTCCAAACAGGTCCTATTAGTCGCAACTAATAGGGCCGGGGTATTAGTCGCAACTAATAGGGCCGGGGGTATTAGTCGCAACTAATAAGGCCGGGGGAATTAGTTGCAAGGAATAGGGCCGGGGGTATTGGTCGCAACTAATAGGGCCGGGGGAATTAGTCGCAATGAATAGGGCCCAGGGTATCCGACCCCAAAAGTATGGGAGTCACCTAAGCCTAGTTAATAAAGTATTATCATAATGGGGCATTGCAGGTTATACTTCTTCAGTAGGCTACACCAGAAATGGAAAGACAACGTTGGAATAGCACATGCTTAAAATGAGTTAAATGGTAAAAACTCTTAAAAGCACTATACACTAAAACCCCCAGCTGTAAAACCAGGGCTGGGGTAACACTACTGCAGGTACAGCACAGACTGTAACAACATTAATGGTGAATGCAGCATTACACTCTAGAGCCCTCTTTAACCACAATCAACTCTTCTCTTTCTTCCACCCCTTTTGCCTGAAAAATATTTTGTTCCTTCTCTCAGGCTTGAAAATTGAAATGATTGCTTCTTTTCAGCTTAATTTTCCCCACACATTCAGTATCTGGGTCACAACATACACTGCACATTGTTCAGCAAACCACATGAGCTGCCACTCAAATCACACCAAAACATTCTGTCATCCAGTTTGACCTCAAATAACACTGTAACGAATAAACAAAACCAGATTATCATACTAATTGCAATTTTCCTTCGAAATGAAGGAAAAAAGAAAATAAAGACAAGCCATGATGATGCCCCCAAACCAGGCAGACACGAATTATTTTTTAAGGCGTCATTGATTTAAATTTCACCCCGTAGCAGCTTTATTGACACAAACCTCGAGATTCCACACCTCTGTGCTTCCTTCAACTCTCATCTCTCAGCATACACAACCACCTGTCACCTACCTTATGTTTAAACAGCAGGATAGACTTAGCTACCAAAGGTGTTTGCTCTTTAATATGAGGTCAATCTCTTTCGTTTTTGGGAAAAATGAAAAATACTTTGCGAACATACTACCGATAGCAAGAATGACTCATGGAGATCCACAAGGCGCAGAAAAGTAATTAAATCTTTGTCAGTTGTCAAAATAAAATTACAAGCTATCATTCTGAAGTGGAATGTTGTCCAGTTTTGCTTGAATCACCTTTCTACTTCTAACTTCAAACAGATGTTTTCATGTTCACCTGAAGATTGATCTGTTACATACACAAAAGTGAAACCTAGCTATGTAATGAGCAAAGGGATGAAAAGCAGCTGCTGTGAATGTTTAATTTAAAGCAAAATAACTCGATAATTGCCAACAAGTCCCTTTTACAAATCTTTTGGCCACTTTCTGTCTGGTACAGAGGATAAGGGGGAACAGCTCAGTTACTTATGCAAAATGTCATATTTCATGCTCCAAGATTTTCTCTACAGGGCTCAAAGCTATGGGCAAAAATATCACAAGCTGAGGCACCTCTCTAGGCTATTTAATATCTCAGACATGCAGATATACCTGTACTATAACATTGAAAAGAGTAGAATAAGACAGGAAATGACAGTAGCACACCTGTTTCTGAGTCATATGGTTCAAAGAAATGTTTAAGTATTTCTTCTTTAAAATATTTACACTCATCTCAACAAGCAGGCATGGACAGAAACCCTTGAAGGAATGGGGAGCATAAACAATGCCATACACCCCTCCCCATTTTAATATGCTCTCATTCACTTAAATAGTTCACATACAGTAGTACATATTGTATGAAATATTGTGTTTGAGTGTTGTTAATGCCCCTCCCTCTCTTTTCTATCTGGTAGTAATTCGTATTCGCTGCTAAGAACATGTGGGCTTGCCTGGCATATCCTATAACAACATTAATCATCTGTGGAGAAGGATGGAAAAAAATATGTAGTTGCTAGGGAGAAAGTCAAATTTTCCACAATTACTTCAGTATTTGAATGTGCAAAATTTCCCTCTAAACACCCAAACTTCCTAGAAAGGACCCTCCCAGCTTCCTGATTTTATCCAGTCATGTGACTCATGTCTGTGGTTGTTCAGTCCCTTTCTCACCACTTCTAACAAACATGCAGTGGGCATAACAGTATTTGCTGTCTTTGGCCTTCTCTCCCTTATATCCCAAATCAATTACATGTAAGTGACCAATTTTCAGTCTTCAAGCACATTTTGTAAAATAGCTACCTTAACTTGTAAACAGTTGGAAAAAAATAGATTTTTGCTGTTTATAAAATCTCCAGGCTTTTGTTTTATATTTCACAATATTTGAACACTCCCTCCCTTCTGCCTTCCTAGAATTTTCAATAATTGCATTAACCACAGTTTCCTTTCCTTTGTAGCTTTTCAAATTTTTCACCACCGATGAAATTCCTTTATTTTTAGCTATTCAAATTGTTAAGTCTTGATAATAAAGCCTAGCTGTAAACAAATCAAGCTTTCGGATGATGTGGTTAATTTGGTCCTAACGATTAACATGGAAGGTGTTAATACAAGAGGAAAGATTTTTTTGTCATTTTAAGTTCTAAGCACACATGGAAAGTATTGCTAAGGGTTATGGTCACAAGTATATCCAAACCTTTCACACACTTCTAGCTATTTAATAGGCATGACTGCACAAAGATGTGGGGCCATGAAAGTGAATATTTATTTAGCATTGTCTATTATAGCCTATGTAAAGGCATTATAAAACCCTCCCTAAATGGTTTATACCCTGCAATTACTCTAAAAAGGTTGAAAGCAAGACCACTACCAGACTGTCACCCGATATATGACATACTGCAAATATGCCAAATTTACTGAAAGATCCCAAAAATTGTGTATTACCCTTGTTGTTCACGACTGTGAAAGAAAATGGTAGATTTTTACTGCAATACTCCACTTCAAGGGAATATGCTATTACCTCAATTTGAATTAAAATACCCTGGTATACCAATTCATAATTGCCTCTTTTCAATCATGTGATAATAGTTTTGTTACTGACTTGTTTACATGCATGCAGAAAAACTCTACGAATAATTTGAATGCATGTTTTCTGAAAGATGAAAATATTTTTTAAGGGAAAGTAGAGGAGACTAGTGTAATATATGTTTAAAAATCAGAAGATTACTTATTACCTTTACATACAGATACCTACATAGCATGTGAAAAATATTGTCAACATTCCCATCTCATTCATAAACTTGATCTAACACCATTACAATGTAAAGCTATCACAGATACATACAAAACTTACTGATTATAGAGGCTTCACAGTAAAAAAAAAAAAAACTTGGTACAATCCTTACATCTTTAAAGGATTTATGTGAAAGATTTATTCTGACACCTATCTGTATGAGCTTGGTCTCTCGTTTCATCTCATATCACCTGTCCTACATCAAGATACATGTTTTATTTTAGTAACTGACGCACTAACTGACAGTAAAAAAGGGCGAGTTGTAACCAATGATTAAATCCAAACAGGCTTTAGCTTAAGAGTGACAAAAATGTCTGTAAAAATGGGGCACTGGGATGAACAATCTCTAAAGCATACAGAAAACAGAACGTGCCTCAAGGGAGTAAGTAGATGCTCCAACCTTAGTTTGAAACATCTGCTAAATTCTACAAATATTCTCTTTCACCTTTACCAAGAATCTTCTCTGATGTTCCACAACATAATTTATATTGCATATCCAAGGAAACCCAACGAATTATTCTGCAGTTATTCAACAATTTAGAAAACAAAAACACTGTCACATGATTAAAAAGAGCCAATTCCTAAACAGGATACTAGGGGATAATAACTCACATTAGGAAGACTACAGTTGTTCCCTCTTAACAATTGTGGCAGGCAAAGGAAAGAAATGATTTTCAGTCTACTGTGTGTTCATCATCATGTTGTATAGTAGCAGCCCGCCCATTGTTTAATATTCCAATCACATCTATCCAACAAGTATGCTCATTTAACTCCTGAAATTTTTCCACTACCAGGATATTTCTATTAAAACATTGATCAGCATTTTTCTTGTTTTTGTTTACCATAGTTTGGAAGTTACCTGAGAAATACCAATAACTGCTCTTCGATAATGCCTGTATCAGATACAAGCAGATGTCCATCTCATGAAGATAAACAATTTCTTTCAAAACAAGATTCCATCTGTGCTCTATTCCACATTAACACAAAAAAAAAAAATTGCCTGACTTACGGCAAAATGTAGCACAGGTGGCAGGACACAAATCTCTCATCCATAGCATACTGATGTACAAAAAGGTCAGGGACCTAATTTACAACTTTAATCAAAGTTTTCATCCAGGTTATGCAAAAGGAGAGAGGAGAAAGAAACAGACAGCTTTAATTCTTCATGAGGACAGTCATTCCAGTGTGAAACCATTCCCCTCTGTTATGCATCATGTACCCCCTTTTAGGGTTCTAAATTTAATAGCATGGATGCCTGAGCACTAAAATATAAATCGTGCCTTTAAGGATTCCCACAAAATTTATCTGTAAAATGAGGGCCATAAAGAAGAGAGAAAAGTGAAAAGAGTAAAACCTGTGAAACACTTGCAACTTATAAGTGTGACATTTAAACCCCTGGGAATGACAACCATCCTGAACTTTCACGTCAAACCTGACCTAATGTTAAACATCGCAATACTCATTTTCCACTTAATCCTTAAATTATGCAAAAAGCAATGTAATTTGAAATTAGGGGTAGTATTAAATTGAGAAGATGTGAGGTGCATATAGGAGTGAAAATTCTTTCACTGATAGTTAAAGTTTTACTTCAGTAGTACCTAGGCACTTAAACTCAATTGGACAAAGAGTCAGATTCATTTAAATAAGTATCAAGGGAAGGAATATACATTGAAGGCCAACCAAACTTAAACTGAGTGCAATGTGACTCTAACTGCTACTTCAAAGAACATTAAAACTGACTTACAACAGTGGCAACCAGGATTAAACTGAAAACCAAGGTAAGGGAAATATCACTTTCCAGAAAGCAAGTCAAATTTCCAGCATTTCCTTTTTAATGTTTTCATGTCCATAAAAGCCAAATTTCCCTCCAAATACCAAACTTCCCTGGTAAGGGAATTTTCCGATTTCTGATATTTTTCCACCCATGCTGAAAACATTTAAGATTTTAAACACTTAATACATGTGTTGCAAACAACTTCAACATTCAAATATGACTTGGTGTAGAAAAATCTAATCCTTCAGAGAAATGGTTGGGGGGGGGGGGGGATATTGTTTAATTCCAAAAAGAATTACAAGAAAATGTAGATTCAATGCAACTTTTAATAAGAAATGTAAAAAAATGTAACTATGTGCTAATTTGGGATTTAGGGAAGAGAGTTCAATTGATACCCACCAATGTTTTAATCACCACAGTGACATGGCAACTGTTCCTTTGCATTTTCCCAACTACAGTTGGAAATATATTGCAGCCATCAAGATTATACGAGGGTTCTGTCAATCTGACAGAAAACATTACAAACACATGCATGCTCCCTGTCCACTCAATTTAACTTTCATAAACAAAGAAATAAAAAAGGCTTGCAGTTGGTACCATCCACATTCACACCTTCTTTCACTCCTCTTACAAATTGTCTAATCACTTTCGCTCATGACAACCTGTCTCTTCCCTGAAGAGAAACATTTTAGCAGATAAGTGAGGAACTGACATTTTGCAATAGTTTAGCCAACTCATCTGTTTTTGAGAACATCATCACTCTATTCCTTCTTTCTGTCAGTCATTCCGGGCATTCCGTCCGCATCATCCGACAATGTCTTCAGCCATCGTTTGGTTGCTAACAAACACCATTCAGGACTCTGGAGATCAACGGCATAAATCCACACTCCAAATGACAAGATCAACTATCAAGTTTCTCAGCTTAACGATTCCAGTTGCGATTTAAATTCGATGAGTTGTCGTGATATATGGGGAATAGCAGATGATATTCTAAGGTACAGATAGTTATGTGGTATAGTGCTAAACCTCTGAAGAGGCCTTCCACGAGTGTTAGAATCACGGTTTACGATTAAACACATGCATCATAGAATATGCTGAGATCTGGTTTAATGTACAACAAAGAAAATCCTTGACGAAGTCAAGAGATTTTTAGGTGTGAAATTTACAAAATTTTGCAAGTCAAAATATGCAATATGCAAGCAAGATGTAAGATCTAACACACTCTGACAGGAGACAAGAAGCAGGCAATGTGTTACACATACCATACAATAGTGGTCACAAGTAGATGCACAACTGTAACACTCCCATTAAAAACCATCAAAGGGTATATTCTGCTGTAGGTAGTGACTCCCATCAAGTGTACAACAAAGTCCCCCCTTCTCACACACACACACACACATGCACACACATCCCCAACTCCACCATCCCCCTGACATACATACACATGACCCCATTCCCTCCCATTGAACAACCATCCTTAAACAGAATTGCCATTAAATTCAAAATCCACACACACATACACACAAAAAAAAAACAAAAAAAGAAGAAAGTACATAAGTTGGATTTTGCTACCCATGTATCCAGTCCAAGAATTTGCCCAAGCCATTCTGACCTGAAAACTCTAATAACAATTTTTTTTTTTTAATACAATCCCACTTAACATACTTTACTTTTCAACGTTTTCACCTGCATTTAACAATGTGATTGGATGACTTCCCTTCAAAGGATTCCTAGTCCCATAATTAAATGACATGAAATTACACCAAAACTGGCATCACAAGCTTTCAAGCCAACAGATACAGGCTAAAATAGTTTCATGTTAAACATCTGTGAGATAAGACATTTTCAAGTCTGTAAGTCTATACAGCAGGTGTGAGGGAAAGAGGGAGTGGTGATAAGCCACATCTTATCATAAAAGAAAAGACAAGTTGCAACTGAATACTTCCCACCAACTACATAAACTATCCACTGCTAGATAGAATGGCTCCTGGAGGCCCATCCTCAACCTGAGGCCTCTCAACTCTGCCTACATCCAGCCGCGGAGGTTCCGCATGGAAACTCACGCTGGAGATAATAACAATGGAATCACACTAGAGATAATAACAATAAGACACTTAGCGTGAATCCGAGTTGGAAAACTGTAAAAGCTTCAAGACTTTGGAGACCCAAAAACCTCCGAGGCAGCAGCTTTGCAGCGGAAGGAGAATGAGGACGAGCTGTCGGCCAAGATGGTGGACATAGAGGGCACGGTGTCAGAACTGTCCCGAGCAGCACGCAGCGAGAATAATGCAAATTAGATCTAGCAAGGGGTAAGTATATGTCTGCAACATGAATTACATAAACTATCCACTGCCACACTGTTTTTCCACCCACCCCCCTCTCTCTCTCGCTATCCATCTCTAATCATCTACCCTAATGATGGCTATAAAACGTTAACTCTTCAATGCACACAAAGTAGCTCATATTCTAACCTTCCTTTTCATGGATACTTCACACAGACACACGTACTTGTGGGTAACCCTTCTTTCAAGTGTTAACACATCTAGTAAAATCACCCTCAACAAGCTAACATGTAAGTCTAATGTCATCCAACTTACCTTCAAACTACTTCACTGTTAGTCTGTGTTACACTGGCCATTAAAATCTTTCACATTGGTCCTACATATTCTTCAAGTGTGTCACAACTACACATCCAGCAAGTAGCTGTACATTACCTGTCTGATGGAAATATTTTGCAAAAGGTAACAAAGCTATGACCAACATCATCCAACTTTACTGACTTTTGATAAGGGTCTTATTGGCTTGAGGTGAGGTGGTGTCAGACAGAAGTGTTATCACAGTGTCAATGTGGTGTGAACTTGGCAAAATACTGTAAACTGAAGTAACAGTACAACAACCTGACTAGACTCAATGACAACTACAGTAGCAGCACATACAAGATGTGGAGATGTCTTTATATGTATTTAATACCACTAAAGTAAGAATTAGGATTCCACATGGTGTACCAGTATAGTTTGAATATAATCACAACTGCCAGCATTGTATGGGCTTTCACATCCTGACATACTGAATATCAACATTCTCCAACAGAAATGTATCGATATGAATATTTCCAAGTACATGCATGAACACTCTGTAGTTCATGTATGACCACTTTATACAGTAGTTCATGTATGCACTTTGTAGTTCATGAACACTTCGTAGTTCATGTATGACCACTTTATACAGTAGTTCATGTATGCACTTTGTAGTTCATGAACACTTCGTAGTTCATGTATGACCACTTTATACAGTAGTTCATGTATGCAATTTGTAGTTCATGAACACTTTGTAGTTCATGTATGACCACTTTATACAGTAGTTCATGTATGCACTTTGTAGTTCATGAACACTTCGTAGTTCATGTATGACCACTTTATACAGTAGTTCATGTATGCAATTTGTAGTTCATGAACACTTTGTAGTTCATGAACACTTGGTAGTTCATGAACACTTGGTAGTTCATGTACTGTAATACCACTTTATACAGTAGTTCATGTATGGACTTTGTAGTTCATGAACACTTTGTAGTTCATGTCTGAACACTTCATAACTTCATATGTGAACACTTTCTCGTTCATGTATGAATACTTCATAGTTTATGTATGAATACTTTGTAATTCATGCACTTCAAAGTTCAATAAGGAAACTTCAACTTCCCATGAAAGAAAACTTCATATTTCATCTATCTGTGCAGGGTCAAAACAAGAACTTGATTATCAGCAGACAGAAAGAAATGGAGCTTTATTGTAGAGAATGAGTATGTGATGTTGGTCTACAAAGTAAAAACTGCTGTTAACAGACAGAAATTCTGTGCACATACACTGTATTGCAGATTGACAAGAAAAACGGTTAAAGGGTAAGCTCTTTTCTTTTATTACCTGTTGGTTGCCATGGCATCATGTACAGGTTGATAGGGTGCAAGTGTAAGTGGAAGGAGTTATTTCTACCTGTGATTATTGGTATCAATCTTCTAACACCCTGAGCCATTCCCATAAATCATTCCTATCTTGCTTGAAAAACATCTTGTACACAAACAGTAAAGGTTTGGGGAGGGAGGGGGGTAAAAGGAATTGTGAAAATGAAGTCCATTGACAATATGAGGAAATAACCTTGTTGGACGAAGCAATGAAAGAAGACAGTGGAGAGCAGTCTCTTATCTTCTTGTGTTACTGTATCAACTTCGTCAGGGTTTAAAAGCTAAAGGTGAGGGTTACAAATACAAATTTTAAGAGGAACCTTGGGAGGGGTGACATACTCAGTTATTCCTCAAAACTCCCTGGTTTGTGAATCTATGAGCCCTGGTACTTACCTCCTATCTACAACTGCAGTGGGTTTGGATCAGCTAGCCCTTATCAAGAAGATATACTCATCCAAACCCACTGCAACTGTACGGAGGTAAGAGAGGGGCAATGTAGGTACACAGATTTACTGTACAAGTATTTTAGAAGGGAAAAAACTGTCCAAACTGAACATTCCAGAAAAACAAAACGGTTAAATTTTCTCACAATTCTCCACTTTAAGTAAAAAGGCAAACAGAACACTGTCCAGGTGCATACCCTTTGTCACATACAATACCCTGAAAGTGTATCAGCCATCCTTCAAATTTGTCCAGTACAATAGAATAACAGCCTGTAAAAGCTAGGAACTGATGAAAAAGTTGTAGAGTAATGAAAAAATTTCCATCTAGTCAAGGTCTTTCTGGGAGAAAGGTGTCAGCCAGATTCTGGCTGATTAGTAGACCGCAGAGCTTGCAACCTCAGAAGCACCATGGCTACAAAAAGGTGTTTGGTGAAACCTTGAGATACAATTAATGGTGTTCCTTGCTTGTTGAATATCAGGTGAATATGGCCAATACATAGGGTCCTTGATCACTCCTACAGTTTGTAATTCTTGTCATGAAAAGTAATTAAACTTACGTTTCATCCATAAATGCTAGCCCAAAATATTCCTTTTCTTTGAGGTTGCAATAGGATACCACCAGGTCAAGAAGGTCACCTCCAGAAAGTTTTGGCTGCAAAGGGAACAAAACCAGAATAATTGAGCAATCATTAGATCTAAAACAATGCATCACAATAGTATAGTGCAATGCAATACAATGTCAAAATACTACTGTGTCCACACTCAATTGTGAGCAATGTACACTACAAAACATGACAGCAAAATTTACACTGCAGTTCAACCTCACTAGCCCCTTTTAGCTTTGGTCACTAATTTATGGTTGCAAACTTGCACTGACGATGAAAACTTACAAGAAACTACAACAAAGTTAAAGATACATTGCCACAGGAGTTTACTGGAGACTGCATGATGCTACCAAGACATTCTTCATCAAGAAAGACTGATGAAGATATAATCAATGCCTATCTGAGTCATTTTTAACTCCATTACACCTAAAGGTGTGATGTCACCCTACTTCATCAATAATCCCGATGTCAACAGTAAATGTGTTTGCCTAAGTGTAATCATAAATTTGAAATGGCAGCAAAAGGAGATACTGAGGGCGGGGCAGAAATTATTTATCCTCACAAGAGTGACATGAAACACGTTCCACTTCACAACACAAAGGCTACTATACAACAAAGTAGTCACAACACAGAGGGATGTTCTCAATGCATGCCTCAAAATACACTTGCAGAGCTGGTATCACTAATTAAAACATACTGTGACCAGTCCCTTTACTATATACTGACACAAAATGAGCACATTCATATTAGATTAGCAATATGTATTTCAAATTTCAAGCAGACTTTGTTGCTAGTTAGTCATTGCAAATTTAACATGAAAAGAAAGAATTAACTTTTTCCATATTACTCTTACATCACAATACTGCAGCTCAGTCCATTTTTGCTGGATAAACCAGGATTTTATTTTTACCAAAAATGGTAGAACTGCTATCAACTGGAATTGTTTTTAAAAGTCTTTAAAAAGTGATTAAGCATAACCTGTGTGGTTTGTACATGTATGTATAACTGCAACACTAATACAAAGTTGTACAAGATTTAGGATGACAGCCCAGAGTGTTGCTTACATCTGATGTTTACATCACTTTTACAACACATCATGTGACTAAACCATTGATCCTCCCATGACTCATTGAAACCTAAACACGGTTAAAAGCCTCCTGGTATTCTATGCGGATTCCATTACATTTCTGAACATTAAGCAACAGAAATTGAATTTCCTTCATCCACACATGACTCGTACATGAGGCTGAGGTGCTAATCAGGGATTAGCATTTTTCTTACAGCTAACTTTCAAGTTTAATAGGTTTGCTTAGCAGAGAGAGAATAGTTTAAAGACTAAGAAATGACAAAAGTGAGTACTCTACATACTGATTATGCCCACTCTCAATATGTAAGACAGTCCTCAAATTAACCCCCTCCCATACTCCTATACTGAGGGGGGAGGGGTCCATTGGGCAATGGCCCTCTCCTACGATGAAGTCATGCAGAAAGTCATGGGGGGGGGTTCAAAATATTTAAGTATAATACAGCATTTGGTCACAACCTCACAATATTAGAACATCCTGCATAATTAAAGTTTGCATTGTCTGCATTTTGGTACAGAAACACATCCATTTCCTTTTTCTGTTTCAATTCAAAAGTACTAGTAAAGTTACTTCCTTCCTTGGCTACGACTTGAAGATTTCCTGAAGTATACACTGTCTAACCACTCCTGCACAAAACAATATTACAGTCCTTAGGTTTGCAAAAAAAAAAAAAATGAGGAGCAAGAAGTTGATTCTGACAAGGTTTACTACTGAAATGCAAGAATATCAGCACTTCTGTGGTCAATGCCAAATGTTTATTGCTACCCTGGGAAATACCTACTATACAGAATATCCTTGGATTCTGAACTTTAATTTCTTGTACAACTTCCGTCCTGTGTTCAATACTGGATGTTTGAAACCCTGAAACTTCAAATATCATGAACACAAAATATCCTAGTACCCTGATCATGCATTTCTTGTAGGCCACAACTTCCGCTTTACATACTTGAACAATTCAAAACAGGTATTGTTTTCAACATGTTGCATGAACATACACTGTACCTTTGCATTCTTCATCTTGTAAATTGTCAGAAGACAATTATCATTTTCAAGGGAAGAAGATATTCGTACTGCACAGTAGTTGTTCCCTCAACCTTTACAGGTACTCAAGACAATACACACTTTACCCTTGCTGCATCTATTCTGCATTACTGTCATGTTCAAGGTGCTCTAAGGCTGCCTCTCCACAGAAGTTCATGTGTCACCATTTTGACATTCATGTTTCAATGACATGCAAGGATACAGAAATGAACATATTACTTTCTTTATGACCATTTCCATAGGCATCCACCCATCACCTGTTCACCTCTGTTCACAGGTGAACCAAAGAATGCACATGCTAAATAATTATGACATGGCACATAGTGCATGTCATGTACAAGTTCATTATAGATGGAGTGCTACAAAAGTAACTTAAGGTTCTTCTGTGTAAGACATGCCATTGCAAAGGGATACCATGCACACAGATCACAAAACAAAACAAAAAAAAAGACCAGCAAACTCTAGCTTGTTACGAAACTGGACAAAAACTTCCACATTCCGAAGGTTTGGTTACTTCAGTTAATATAAAAACATGCTACAACAGGGGTGATGCCAAGATTTGGCCGACAGGGGAGGGGTATCAAACTGGGCTAGCAACCTGAAGCCTGAGAGGGGAGATGAGTGGGGAAGGATGACCATACGTGCAATGCCATACAACTCAAGGTGGTGGATGAGGGGTGCATACAAGCACCCCCAATGGTTCAGGCAAAACTGGCAGATTATTTGGTAAAACTCGGGTCATATTCTTAGGTAGGCCTAATACAGGTTTGCGGGGGCAAAAACAGCTCCCCCCGGCCTTTCCAGCAAAATTATCCCACAGGCAGGGCTGGAAAGGAAACAGGAGCTGCAAGGAGCTTCCCATGTTCCTGATTCTTACACCCGTGCCCATAGGCCTAAAATTCATCATTGGACAGCACGTGATATGAACTCAAACATGACTTCAATGGAAAGCCACACTTGTCATGCATGCTTCAAAGGTGCAGTGAACCATGACACGTGAACTTCTATGTAAAGCCAGCAAAAGAGTTACGTTGACACACTGCCCCTGATGTCTACCATGTTGGCTTGAAGCCCCCCTCCCCCTCATTCTTCTGCTGCAAACTTGGTACCTTAGATGTTTCTGTGCCCAAGGAAAGTTGCAGTTAGGTAGTTAGATGAGATTTAACGACACACCAACACGAATGTGTTATATAGTGTCAACAAGTTTAAATACGGTTCAAGTCCTTCCCTTTAGTCGCCTCTTACGACAGGCGGGAAATACCGTGGGCATATTCTTCAACCCCCAGCCCACAGGGGGCTTGAGAATTATACAAACTACATGTAGTAAGGCAATAAGTATGGGTGGAAAAGTTGGGAAGCTGGGAGGCACCTTCCCAGGAAATTTGGGTATTTGGAGGGAAATTTTGGTAGCTGGAGGGAAATGGTCCTTTTTGTACTGTATATGAAAATAAGGAAGTTGTTAAAATTTAACTCCCTTCCAGGGAAATAAACATTTTCTAACCCTGGGAATAAGTGTGTCTGCAAAGTGAATCCGTGGCATTTACTCATCTCATTACAACTGGAGTCCAGTTCAACCAATGCAGCTGGCCCTAGGATCAAAGGTGACATTCAACATGTAGATATTAATAGTGTTCCACCGATCATCTGTAAGATAATCGGCATCGGGCCAATTACTGCACAATCGGTAAATAATCAGCATCAGTAAACTTTTGTCATTCAACCGATTACCACCACCAATTATCTGAAAAGTTCTGCAAACGGGGCTAAAATACACTTTAAAGTTTCTGCAAAAACTTTATAATCCCCCAAAACATAAATTTCTCAAAGTACCCGCCCAAAATATCAGCACTGATACTCACAAAACTTGCAACATTTAAAGCTCTCCAAATGATAGCAATCATTGTAATTGTTGCCGTAACTTCTAGAGCAGCACAGTTCAGGTGTGTCAAAGGGCACACAGTATTTGTGCATGCCACGGACCATGCCGCACATATGCATACAAATTGTACAACAGACAGACATGACTGCTTCGCACTATGGTTTTTCAGGTCTTTCGAAATAATCAGTGGATGGAACTAGACAGAGCCTTATGTAAGTCGACAGACTCTTTGGCTACAAATGTTAGGCCTGTCACATTGTAGGCAAGCATGTATTTATGGTTGATTTTTATCTCAGTATTTCGAGAGGAAATCCTGCAAAAAACAATTAATATTCCATTCATGGAACGTAGGGAACTGTTCCTGATTCTTAAACTCTAATGTGAAGGTTATGTTATTATAGTGTGTGTACAAAGCTAGAGATATATGCCATAGATGGCGAGAAAACATGACATTCCAATGTTAATAATCGGTGATCGGTATAAATCGGCATGGGCCCGATTGTGTGATTGAATAATCGGTAATTTCCGATTATGGTATAATCGGTCGAATGCTAGATATTAATGAAAGATATCAAAATACCTTTTTGTCTACATTATGTTGGCTTTATGTCACACCACTGCCAAGTTTCTGGGTCCAATACTAAGCGCCAAAATAGTGAAATGCAATGGAAATAGCATTAAAGGGAAATGCAGTCACTCCAATTTGAATTAATGTACCCCAGTATCCAATTACATGAGTGGTTCTTTTTTAAAATTTGGCAACTTTCTTGTTATCAAACTGTTAAACCAATTGACAAAGAACACAAGCTATTCAAACCTTTGTAGAATTTTTTTTGTGCATGTTTATTGGTGGTTCTGAAAATCCTGTAGGAATTGCAACTCCTTGCAAAGTTCAGTGTCTTCTTGACTCCAAGAGCTCCAGGAGTTAGGACTGAAAGATTAGTTGGGTAACCTCCCCAAACTGTTGATACATGTACCCAAACTAATGAGTTACTGAGGGTTTGGGGTGAGACTCTCCATACAAATGTGCAAAAATAACATTTCTAACTCAATTTGTAAAACTGGCATTATTTTCTCCATCAGTTTTTGCTGATAAATTTAAGGTACTGCATTCCCTTCCAGAAAATCTAGATTAACCTGATGACCTCTTCAAATTCCAACCCTGTCAAGACACTAGCTGCCTCTCATTAGAATACTGGCTAACTATCACAACTCAAGCAATCATGTCACTTTCACATAGTACCTCAATTATCACATTATAAATCTATGAGTGTTAAAAGTTCCAAAATTATATACTTCACTGGGGATGTGCATCTTGAAGGCAATGAATCCCCTTTGGTAACCCCTCTTCTCACCATCCTAGAACACTTGGAGTCTTTCACCCTTGCATGAAATTGAGATTTTTGGTATCCATGTAGCTTTCACCTACAATACCACTTTTACTTGCCCAAATACAGTAGTTCTACATTTCACTTGTGTAATGATGAAAAACTTGGTGTTTTTCAACGATTTTTATCGCAAGTCATTTGAGCTTTCAACAGCTTAAAATGTCTTGATATTATCTTACTCTTCAGCTAGGAAGTAATTCCATGTTTCTCATAATAGCCACCCCAAGTTTAGCCTCTAAATCCAACAAAACATTTATTAATAGGTGCAGTTGCAAGACTGTCATCGGTGCCTATTACTGCCAGCGCTCATCAACAAACTCTGGCCTTTTAATCTCAAATCTTCAAAATCTTGATTAGCAACACTTCACCAAAAACAATAAAACACAAAACAACTCATTTTCTCTATCCTGCCTATTCCAGACTCTACAAAATATCTAGGGCCCCAAATTTTGAGCTGGAAGCCATCAAATATGGACAAAAACATGGGGCACAGTAGTCAGAAATCTGTGCCTCAGATTAATCAGAGGCACCACATCTGCCTGTCATGATGACCAAAATGCTGCAATTTCACCAGCAGTTATGCCAGCGATAAAACCATGGTCCGCTGACTAATCAGGAGTTGTAAACATTTTTACAACTTTCACAGGGTGATAAATACCCGCAAAAATTGAATTTCCAAAGCATGAATTTATGATACAGAAACAAGATACAAACAGCTTTAGACATCAATTTTACCAAGATCATAAAATTCCCATTCCTTGACTCTTTTTTTTTTTGCTGTTTTATCATCTGTATCACTTTTCAGATGGATAAATCAAGGAATGCAGACCATCTTTTTTCTCTTGGGTTTACTAAATGGCTGCTTCATAACGTGGTAGGATAACATTTCCTGTGCAGAATATTTGTGCTCCAGGCAGTTTCAGTACAGTACAACAGCTTCCAAATACAGCAAGGCAATTACAGTATAAACCAAAACTTTTCATGCCAATTATTCCATTGTTTGTGGCATACTGTAGGAGTAGGAAGCTGTTTCATGACTGGAAGGCTCAACAATATTTTGGATCATCTTCCTGGGGGAGGGGTGTTCCTCTCCCCTCTGGAATATTTTTGAATATTTCAGGGTGCAATTTGGTGCAATATTCAAGCAAATTTTAAGGAAAATTACTGCAAATTTTTTACATATTTTGCAGAAGGAACAAATAAGGGTTTTTCATCCTTGAATTGAGGGGGGAGGGAATATGTTTTTGACTGGGGGACTTAAGTGCCCCTAGCCTGCCCCCTCCCTCATTTCCTGCACCCTTTGTTTGTGATAACCTGCTGGTAGTTTTTCAGGCAAACTGCCATGATAATTTACCGTAAATGATATTATTGTCTTCCAGAAACTTTCACTACTAACTTGTCGGTTACTCATTTCTGACCAAAAAGCAAGCCAAAATATGGTACAGTGCAAAATGAACCAAGCCTCAAAAAACACTTACGAGAGGCATCAAAACCTCAGTGAAAGCTAGTGTAAGTGAAGGTAGCCATAAGTGAAATGTTGCTCACCAATGGCAAGTGGTTTTTGTCAAGGCCTAAAATGAACTTTTGGCATGAAACTGTTAACAGTATCAGTTTATGACCAGTGTTTTGGTAACACAACAATCCGCAACTCTTCCTGGTTGAGCTGGTTTGACTTAGACCAGGCAGTTTTGCACATGTGCATAAAGGAGCCTACTGACTCTTATTCTTACCTGCTACATGTGCTTCCTAAATTGCCTGCAGTGACCATCAGGGAAAGTAGCAGAGTAGCTGATGTCATCCAGAGGGCCCCAGCTCTAGAGAGTGTGTCTGGGACCTCCTGCCCTCCCGCTCCCCCACTCCAATCCTATCATAGATCTTCCCAGTGTAGGGGTCTACTGTGCTAACAACCATGCCAGCCAGTAAGTGTAGGCAATGTAAGAAATATACTGGAGGTACGCGGAAGCAAAAATAGATGCGAAGCAACATACTCCAGCAACTTTGAAACAGTTATGGCCAACTCACTCTTGAACCTGCTTTATGGACCAGGATAACTTGCAAGCTTTTCTTTATGTGGTTTCTCTTCCTTTCATATATTTTAAGACAAAAGTTTCCCATGAACTTTGCTCTGCTTTAGCATTTTTATCAAATGGGGTCTTGTTTGTAGACTCACTAAAGTAATGGATGTTGGAAACAGTATCCAATTTGTGCTTTAACCCCTTGATTGGGGTTAACTCTATTACCAGGGTAGATATATATAAGTGACACACAGGAAAGCCCCTGGTAGTTGAATAAGTTTCACCCCAGTATCAGGTGAATCAAGAAACTGCCCATAATTGACAAAACATGATAACTACAAGTGATGCTAAGTAAAATCTAATGAAAGCTTCCAAGCAGCATGATTATATGGCCACATGGGGACATGATACAATTTCAAAAGCACATTTACCTTCCAACAGTAATGGCATTAATAAATCATGAAAAGTAATACAAAGTTGCCTCAAAGGTCCCTTCTACTGGGAATTAAAGGTGGTTAGTTCACCTTCTGTTGACAAAAAGTTGTTGTAACATTATGGACATCTGGGAAGATACTTGTAGATAACAAACAGCTTAAGGGAATAATTGCATTTGTGTAACAGAAAAACGTCATACTGGTGCCAATAAAAGCATTTCGGTATCTAGATTAATCTTTCATAATATGAAAAGAGATAGGTATCAATATTTTCAAGACAAGAGTTCTCATATAAGTAAAGTCATAGCTTTATAGCTTGTTACTAATTTGTTCACCCAAACAAACTTTCTAATCATGTAACAATTATATCCATTGTAATGTGTTATGTTTTGTAGGAGTAAAGCACTGTTACAAGAGTTGTGGTGATAATAAATGGTTGACTATTGATAAAAGATGATTTTTGTCTGTGCCATGTTGAAGCAATGTAAATACAATGTGCCCCTTTCAGAACTGGTAAGTACTGTTAATTTCAAAGAGACTTGCAAACAGTAAGGATCAGTCCTGTAGCCAGAGGGAATCAGGCTGAAATACAAACTTGTTCACCAGCCACAAGGTTTTTAAAAGGTTGAATAAAAGGAACAACCATGATCGATGTCTGTGCTACTGCTGTTAACAGTGTGAGAAAAACTGCATTTCAAATGGAAAAGATTGAGGAGGAATTCTAATAAAGACCTTTACAGCTAAACAACTGTGACATTTGAAAATATTCTTAACATTCTGCCATTCAGTTTTCTTGTTTGCAAAACATACAGTTCATTTTAGTAAAGATATTGTGTTGAATTTGTACAAGCAGATGGTTAGGCCACATCTTATTATGCTGTGCAGGACTGGAGTACCTTAAATGAAAAGGACAAGTTTCTTTTAGAGCAGGTTCAAAGGAGGGCTACTTGGCTTATTCCCCAGAAGGCATAATCTCCCTTCCTCCCTCCTTATCCACTGTGCTATTAGTTTACCTGGGTTAAGTTGCGGTAAGTGGGGATTACATATGTAATAGGAGGTAAGGTAGGGGCGATGTAGATTCTCCTTTATCATGATAGGCTCAAATGTCTGGGACTTACTATTCCTGAGTTAAGGAGGATTAGGGGGATATGCTGCAGGTTTTCAAATTCCTTTGTGGTAGGAATTCCCTGTCCAATTGTAACTACTTAAAGGTTAAGCATTAATTCCTGTGTTTGAGGCCATAATAAGAAGCTGGTGAAGTGTTTCTCTAGGCTTGACATTAGAAAGTTCAGCGTCTCTCACGGAGTTTTCAATGAGTGGAATAGTCCGCCAGGGTGGGTTGTCAATTCCACTTTAGTCCAATGCTTCAAGATAAACATTGACAAGTTCTATGGTGACTATGGTAGAATATGATCGTGCTGGGCTTTGTTGGGTTTTGGTTTGGTTTGAGTTTTATGTTGGGTTTGGACCGCACAGCATCTTATGGGGCTCTAGCCCTCCTTTGCCCTTGAACTTGTTATGATTAATGTTATTTTCATAGCTCATAAATTTGAATGGCACTGTAAGTTCTTCCTGAGCCAGCTTCTTCAACTACCACTGTGCCACAAACAGGGGATTTAAATAACTGGCTGTTGCCAAACATTTGTGTAAGTGCTGGGATTCCTCTCTGATATAAGGACAGAGGGCTTTACCACAGTCACCTTCGCATGTTTCTCCTAAAAGTTTCTCTCATCAAGGAGAAGTAATTATTCCCATCATATGTTCTGCCATACAGCCACTGATGACTATCTTTAGAGCTAGTGATTTAAATAGCAGCTACCTGTAGTCAAAACACATCAGACCCAGGGGACAATAGGGGTTATGAACTCAACAGCAGTAGCTGTTTCAATAGCAGAGTTTGCCCATTGATCAGAGTTATGCATGAACTGGCATGCTACACAAAACAGGCTTGCAGACGACCCTTCTGTAGTAGTATTGTACTGAAAACTCCATTAAAGGAGTTTCACTGTGCAATGTATTACTGCAGTGTGCACTCACGCCACTGAATATCATCAGTAAGAACGATGTTAACCCAATATCATTCATGCTGAAATGTACAGGACTCCACAAAACTGCAGCATCACAGGAATGGTCTGCTATTGCCTTGATGTCTTCAAAACTCAATAAAACTGGTTATAGAAAAGTTTCATTTTGCCTTTGATGTGCCCCATAAGGCATGGAAATGTTTTTGGTAGAAAATTGTTATCAATGCAGACTCAACTGTCCAACCAGAACATTTTACAACAAATTACAGTACAGGTAATGAATGATCAGTAGTGAAGTATACAAAGCAGAATGGGTTTCTTTCAGGCTTCGTTAAGTATATTGATGCAGTGTCACTGTCAGTAGGTTACCAGAAAAAATTGTGTGTGGGGGGTTCCATCATTTCATGGGTGGCTCCAAATATGGAATCTTCATATACTTTTATACAGTTTTTCAGACTTGTACCTTCCAGTGAAGGGGTGTCTGCAGGAAAGATGTAAAAGGCTTAAGCCCCCCAAGTCCCCCCCCCCCCTTTGGATATGCCACTGGCCACTGTAAACAATTCTAAAAGACGTTTGCCGTCAAGTGGGGATGCCTGAGACAGTTTAAGAAGTTTATTTTACGTAGCACAAAAATTGCAAGCTTAACCTGGGTCATTTTTACACATGATTTATGGGTTTGCCATAGGAATATTTGTTGGACAATTTCTTTTATTCTTTTCTACTTTGATACTTTGGCACATATTTTTATTTACTTATATTAAACTGTCTCAAGTTACATAGAAAGTGTGTAGCAACAGTGTATGAGAGGCTTAAAATGTAGAAAAGCTCATGTTTCAGTATGAAATGCTAAGACAAATAATTGTTCCATTTCAAAGTTATAAAATTTGGATTGGGTTTTTGTGATCACACCAGAAACAAACAACTGAATAGACTACTGGCACCTGTCTCTAAAATTAATGAATACCAAGATGAAACTGTTGCCATAGCTACCATCAATCTTTCATTAGGTAGGACTCACCATGGAGTTCAGAACAAAAAATATATCCTACTGTATCTCTTCAGGCCTGGGGCCAATCATTTTCATGAAGGCATAGCTCCAGAAGATGTTGATTTAGTTTGTCAATCAACGGACTGGTACCATTACAACATAAACATTGCATTGTGGGTAATCATCTTTGGATAGGCTATCTGAGTCATGTTTTGATGCCTTAATTATGAGATCATGCCATATCAAATTTTGACATTCTTAATAGTATACATTTCTTTTACAATCTATTTGATGGTACACACAATATACATATTCCCTGTTGCCTGAGGGTTTTCTCTTCCACCTCTTGGCAGAACCTGTCAACATTGTGAATTTTGAAGTGATAATAATGTACAGATATATAGTATCTTATAATAGCTTTTCTACCAAATTACATTTCCTTGAATTCAAAGAACTGGGGCCAAACAGGGAAACACAACAAGTCTTATTTTTTGTATAGAATGCAGAATCTCTTTTACAGGGTTTGCGTTTCTCTGAAAAAGTCGTCGTAATTTTTCATGATAGTATTTTCTTTTTTACGACCATTCAGAATTTCGCGTCGTAATTATTAAAATTGCTGGCGTAAATGATTAAATATACAATGCCTACCACGATTAGCCATAAACGGCAACATTTGGCTTAGCCTAGCCTATAGGCTATAGCCAGCAACAACGTTAGTGCAATTTAATAACGACCTGTTTTTACGATGAGAAAAGATCCTTGGATAACAAAAAATATTTTCCCTTCCCTCACAGAGAAATTTGGACAAAAATATCCAATATATTCCATGTATGATCCAGGCAAAGGGTATAGCTTTACCTAAGGTTAACAATATTAGATTGAACACAATGACAAATGTATTTCCATACAGTAACAGTACAGTGTACTGTACATACAGTATGTATGACAGTGCCGTCCAATGGTTGTCACTTGTCAAAAGTTGCAAGACATTGGGATAGACCATTATTTTGGAGGTGTTCTTTTTGTTAATCATTTGGATCTAAGAAACTCAGAATTTTCAGCAGGTGATTGTTTAGCGAGTCGAATTTTCTGTCGTAAAGATGGGCAAATCAAAATTTATATTTGTGACTGAATTGTATTTTTGGTCGTAAGTAAAATTTCAGTCAGCGTAAAAAACGCCCGTTTCGGCGTAAAACGCAAACCCTGCTCTTTTATACAAGATCTAATACATGCAAGGCTGAATATAAGGCATACAGTATAACGATGGTTAATGATCCTGCTACATTTAGAGGCAGGTCTACAGGTATTTAAAGGACACCCCAGTGGAGGAGGGCAGGGGGCACACCATCCATTAGAAGAATAGGAGGTAGGCTCTTCATGTTCTCATCTCATCTCAAAGCACCACCAAATCACCACCCTGTCCCCTGGTGGAGAACACTGGAGATCTAAATTTACACACCTGAATTCAACAAATGTCACTAACTGTTAATCTCACATTTTACTATTGATGTTATTCTACTAAAAGACATTATGGTGGGAGGGAATTAGAGAACATTCCCTTATGAAGTACTGTACCTACCCCTACTTGCACCTGAGCACCTTTCTATTTATTACTCAAGAATATGAAGTACACCAGTACCTGCACCCCTACTCAGTCAATCAGGTAGTTGTGCTCCTACCCTGAGTCATACTTGAAGTGAGTATCAGTATGTACTCATACTCTGACTTTGGAACACTCGCCTTTACATGTACTTTTACTTGTGAGACTTAATATGCACCCATACTCACAAATTTTGAACATTGGTCATTGCTGCTAATTAATGCACAAACTGTGCACCTGAAATCCCGTACTCACGAAAAGGATATGTACTCGTACTCACAACCAGAGACAATACACCTATACTCCTAAATTGTACCACACTACAAGAAGCAGAAATTTGTGTGGAATTGGGGGTGAGTGGGGAGGGGGGGGGAGATTATGGGTCCTTGAGGCAAAAATTACTGTGTGAAAAAGTGAATGTCAATGGGAGCAATTCTTCTTGAGATTTCTGCCTATATTTCAAGTCTGCCCAAAATCTTGTGGTCACCCTAGTAATTAAGAGTATTGTACTCATACTGAATTCAAGCTCATACTCAGCAGGGATTTGTACTCACACTACAAGTCTAGCATCCAGTATGTGCAGTTCGATCAACAGAATAAGTGCAAAATGAGATGCTGAAATAAAAAAATATTCCTCCTCTTTAGCAAAATTCTCAATTTGTGATAGCTCTTTGACTGACATCAAAATTCAAAAGATGCAGAGTAGCTCACATTGCACAGTATGCACAGAGAGTATTCTGATTACACATTATGGCCCTGTATGCTCACCAGGATAAGCCCTTAAGCAATAAACTAGGTTTGTGTCTGCACAAGGAGTAACCTTCATAGCTTGTGTCGAATATGTACTCCTCTTTGGCATACATACTCTAACACCTGCCAGCAATGACAGAGATCATCCAATTTTGTTATATTCATGAGCCCAATATGATTTTACTCTGTTGATTGGTTTCAATATATGAATATTCATATTGCACGAAAAGGCTTCAGCTGCAACGTTCACTTTTACACAGTAAGTCAATGGGACTTCAATGAGTGAGCTTGAAGCGGGCGAAATCACACACGAAACCCCACTGACATTTGTCGTTCGAAACAGCATGATAATCAAGACTTGCTTTAGTCATTTTTACATTGAATATTTATATTTTACGTTGAATATTTATAATTCTGTTTGTTGTGATCGTATATGAATAGTAGGGCTGTGCATTTCCGGTTAATTCACTATCCGTTTAACCGTTTTTATTAACCGAACGGTTAACGGTTAACCGAAAATAAAAACAAGTCAAAGTATATAAACAAAATAAAAATTTCGGAAGAGCGCCACCACTTAAATACCAAAGTTTCTATACTTAAAATGGCGCCGGTAGTGATGATCGTCAAAGTAGCGTGCAAGTTAAAACGTTTGCATTAGTTGCGATGTTTTGGCAAGCAGTCCGTACGCATGGGCGAATCACGCATTTATTCAAACTTTTCACAAACATGCATACTTTTTGTTATGCCACTGATTACCGTTTTCGAGATTTTTGCGGTCTAACATAGCACCGTAAGATGAGAAGCCTATAGATATCACTGGCATTATCGCAGTTCAAGACACACTTCTAGGGCTACAGCGATACAGTATCACACGCGCCCAGTGCAGTGTCGAGTACAAACGTACCACATACAGTGTACTATAGTGTGCCTTGTGACCTTGCTGCAATTCATACGTAATATACGTGTGTCTGCAAAGAATTCCAGCACCGTTATGTCGTAAAGGTGTGAAAATTTTTACCCATATGTATTACCGCATGCTCCGTAAAAAATTGTAACGTTGAATTTTAAATTGTCTTACATCGCATGCCTTTTTACCAAATACCTACTAAAAATACCAGTTTCTTCGTAATTATGAACGGCAAAACTTTTCGATAACGGCAGCTACCCTCATGCTTTATTTTATAACGGGACTCGAGCATAGTTGTCTCGTACGCAGTACTGTGCAGTACAATGTACGTACAGTATGTCATGAACGATCGTTCATGCAACGTGCGAAGCAGCTAAGCACATGGCTGGCCGGCCGGCCCGGTTCGTTCAGCAAGCTCAATCAGCTCTGCTAATTACAAATACTGTACTGTACTATACAAATGCACGTAAGTGCAGTGCGCCGGTTCGTTCAGCAAGTCCAACGAACTGTGCTAATTATGTTCGAAAAAAATATGATTATTCATGAAGTTCACCATTGGAATGCTCCATATTTTATGATTTGGGGTTAATAAATGAAATGGCCGAAAGAATTTCACTCATCTTTGCGAATTTGAGGGGTTGAAAATTTTCCTGGAATTATAGTAATGTTCAAAAAATTATAAAAAATGTTTAATAGGTTTTTGTTAAAATTATTAAGTTAGCTTAAATGGGGAGTCTAACGTAGTTACAAATATTTTAGTTGCGCCTACAAGGCTTGCAAGCCAAGGTTGCATAATTAAGCCCAGGACTACATAGCTTGGTCACTATTTTGTGCAGACTGCATATGTTTTGAGACTGATGAACTGTAAACACGTAACCTTGGAAGTTAAGCCCAGGAAAATTCCCGAAGTGCATTTATCTTGAACGATATTAAGCATATATTTTTCTGCCGTCTAGAGGTAACTTTTTTAGTCTTATCTATCAAGTTTACGTTGCTCCACACTTTAAAAAGGTACGGTGGATTGCTGTAGCGTGCACTGCATAGTTTAATCCATGCACCCTTGATAATTTTAATCCTTTTCAAAAGTTCCGTGAAAGAGTTTATTGTCATTTTATTTCGGCAAACCACTCCCAGATCAGGGCGAACGGATCGATATACCAGTCAAAGCAACGCAATGCAGACTGTGCAACTGACATTATAAAGGTCTTTTTTTAAACCTTTTGTAATTTTTCATCCAAAGTTTACCCATTGTTACGTGGTTTTGGGCAAGCAACTTCTGCGGTTTACTGCATAAACGAGTTTAGGTATAATGGTGAACTGCGGCGACAGATTTATTAGGATGCAAAAACGGTTAAACGAAACAACATTTGGCGGTCGTTTAACCGATCGATCGGTCGGTTAACCGGTTAACCGTTTAACCGTCGCAGCCCTAATGAATAGTTAATAGCGTACAGTTTTTACGCAGTTTGAATTCTTGCAAAAGTTCGCGGATGTTGGTATTACGAGTGCAGCCAATATAGGTGCAGGAGTAATACACGTCCACTGAGCGGGCAACACAAGGAGAAAAAGACCAAACCTATTTTGGGAGGGGTAGAAGTGAATAGTTGGGAGACTTGGAACTGCCTGGGATGAGAATTAGTTAGTTAGTTAGATGAGGTTTAACGTCCCAGTTTCCAACCAACTGGTTCAAGTCGAGACAACCACGGCCTTTTTTCCAGTTGTGGCTCACTGGCTTGTTTTTCCTACTCCATTGCTTATGCTGAGCACCAAGCACAAAGGCAGTAGGTTCCATTTTTAAAGTCTGGGATGAGAAGATTTGCCCTTTAATGAAATGACTGCTAGCATTATACCACAGTCACTTTCAAAAAATTACCTATGTTTCTGAACACAAATTGCCCTCAAAGAGAACTTGATAGTTAAACTTTGTCCTCATTCAACTCACAGCCCTGTCCTTCTTCCTGTAGTATCAGAGTCCTGTACTCATATATTCACCTTCAGGGACACTACAAGCCTAGTATACAGAACATGTAGCAAGTGCAGTCCAACTTGAGTTAACATGAATTGCTGAAATAGAATTGTTTGGAAGGTCTATTCTCTATTAAAGTACTGTAACATGCTGACTTTATTCCACATCTCTTTCAAAAAACCGACTACAGGTCCTACTGCAACATTCAGCCCCCAAAATAGCATGAATGCTGGTATTGCAGAAAGTAATTTATACATGTATTTGCCTCAAGGGATTTAAAATCAGTATTATTTTGCCTTTCAATTTGCCATCAGATATAGGAAATGGCAAAATAAAGAGAAGAAATACATACTTGAGAGATAGCTTCAGTGCTTTTGAAATTGAGTACCACATCCTCATCAACTTAATTTCCATTTTGAATTACCATAATTATAGCTCTCATATTTGGGGGAACACAAACTCCGGACTTCTCAGAAATAAGGAAAAAAATGTGTATGAGATGTAGCCAGATATACAGGTGTATGTCAACCACCTGCGAAATGAGATTGTCATCAAAAGACAAGCCAATTTATGGATTCTATAAAATTAGTAAAAATATGTGATTTTAACATGAAGTAAACTCCTCTAAAAATGGCTTTCAAGAGACACTTACTCAATGCTCTCGGTTTAAAATAAGGATACAAAGCCAATTGCTAGTTGTATACTATCTCAAATTAAGGTAATGAATCAGAGTTTCAGACAAGACAAGTAGGATAACTATCTACCATGAAAGAAGTTAATATGATTAATGGCACCGGAACTTTCTATCCGCATAGTAAGGCACTTTGATGACATGACAAGTTACACCTGTTAAAAATCATTTGCAAAATTTTGTTGGGTTCAACACACCCTCTGCATGCTGTATGTTTACAACATAAAAGACATAAAACCAACTGCATACTGATACTGGGAAAATGTTACTAATAAAAAGTCTACTAGCATTCATCTTGTGATTAAATCCTCTAGTAGCATACATCTTCAAGATTTGGTTAAGAATTACGACCATGAAACTTCATCCTGGAAAACTCACTATGCAATTAATGGGTGACAGGAAGAAGACCAAGTTGCAGCTGTCGTAAGATCTATACATCTTCCTTGGATGAGCATTGCTCCAGGGTCCATAGGCAATGTAGTGGTAATACTCAGTAATAGAACTTCTCAAAGATACCTTTCAATTTCTAAGTTAAAGCTTTCATTTAGGGGAGGGGGCTATCAAAAAGGGTACGCTATGAAGTCACTCCTAAGTTAGGAATTACCTGAAGTGCCACAAAAGAATATGGTGAACAAATTCAATGCAAATACATGGTTCAAAATCATCCCATAATGTAAAAAACATTGTAAAAAACACTCAAAATGAAATATCTTTAATTATTCTCTGAAAGTCAATCCTTCAGCAAGAATTTCATAAATGTTCATCCAGAGGCATTCCATCTGCTGCTGAAATCTTATTCTGCGGCTGGGGGATTGTGATTATCGTGTGCCAAACATTAAAATAATTGCCTGAAAACTGATACTGTGTAGATTTATTGTAGAACATACAACATCTTTTTAGCAATTTGCGCATGAGCAAATTTTGCCCACAGCAGTTAATTGAAACAAATGCATCATGTTCATTCAATATATTACAAATCCAAATGCGTTCCATTTTTTATGTAGCATGAAAGAAAAATACAATTATTCTCTTCAATAACTCACTGAAATGCCTGAAGACACATCACATATTGATTTTAATTTGTCATAACTTTGGATTCATTATTAACGGTACAGTGGAGCACTTCAGATCAAATCTTATCACGGCTTTACGAAGACAGCTTCGAGGTTTCTTTATCTTGATGTTCAAATCAAGATTCACACTTCACAAGATGAAGGAAGGACAAAATCAACATAGCTCAGGAATTGTTATAAATTGCTGTAAATCAGCAATACAGGTATGTTCTTTGCAACTATTCTGTCTACAGTGACACTTCTGAAAGTTTGCCTCAAGTCTAAATTTTCAAGAGAAATGTTACAAAATGGGAAATTTGTCTCTTTTGTTCAACTCCCTTCTTCTTCATACCATACCTTTAATCGTAGTTTTATAACTTCAAGGGCTCTCTCAACACCCTTAGGGTACTTCTCATTTGGAGCCTCTATCGTAACAGGGCATTTTCAGGTGTTTCCTACTTTCTGACAGCCATTAACTTTATTTTTACAGTCCCTATGAAACTACAACTTACCTAGGTGGTAACAACAACATTTACCAGTCACCTGTAACTGCAGCTCTAAGCAAATACCCAACACTTCTAAACTTCTGAAGATCCTATCCAATAAGTAATCCAACCTCTTTAAACCTTATATATTTCATTTCAAACACTGTCAAACCTCCACTACTTTTCAACAATAATTTCACAGCTCCCATGAATAGATCAGCCCATGTGTCATACATTCAATACAAATTCCCCTCAACTTAAAATTAACAAGATACATAGCACTATATCTTACTGATGAGGAAAACTCATCCTACCAACACACATAATTAAATTTTACACCTTATAACTGAGATAACACATATCTCACCCAATTATAAAATTCTTTTTGTCAAAAGTACACAAATCCAGGTGAGAAGCCTTTAGGTGTATCTTCTCAGCTGGATCTCCTTATCAGGACTTCCAATACAAAGCACATGACCATTTCAGGAAGTCACAAGGGCCATCCCTGTACTGCAGACTGTAACCTATACCTTTGTTATGCCTACTGCTGACATAACATCTCTTGCTGCTCATGTTGTGTAACATTCTTGTATTAAAGTCATACAAACGAGACCATTCCTTTCTTCTGTACAGGTTGAATACTATGGACGAGCAAAATCAGGATGATGAGATGATGTTCTGGTAGGAAAATGACCTTTTCGCGGTACATTTCACTTCAAGAATTTCTTGCAGTTATCTTGAAAATGTACTTTCCTTTCATCTGCATAGTCATATTCAAGGAATGCTTTTATGTACCTGTACTATATCAATAAATTGGAACCCAGCCATATTTGTCTTTCTCCCTCCCTGCCCCCTTCATTTTCAGGACACCCTGCATCCACCACTGACAGCACTGGAAATAGGTGGGGGCACTGGCAACTCACCCCAGAGGTCTATAAAATGGCCCTTAAAATTACAACTATGTTCCTTTCATTTAATTCTTAGTCACAGTGGCAATATTTTTAGTGAAATCTAAAAACAGCCACCATGGAAAACTTTAAACTCAACCCCTCACCATTGAGAAGGACATTTTGAGAGCATGGTTCATGTTAAAGATATGGTTCCTCTCACCCTGTCACTCCTCCTACTGCCTTTCTGTAATCTTTCAACCAAAATATGAAAGAAAAATTCTACTGTACTATACGGCAAGAAAAAACTTCATTACAGTAATATAGATGAATTTTTCAATAATATCACAACTTTTTAATTGATTTTGACAAAATCTGTAATCTCTGTTCATGATGCATATAACTAGAGCCATGTCTATTGATGGCTGACCTATTTTTCCACACAGTGATGCTATGAACAGTACAGATATGTAAATGACAACCTATTTCCAAAAGAATTCTTTTTCACTGTAAGCCTACAAGTACATATAGCCAGTAGTGTGATTTTATTAAAAGTTGGACACACCACAGCAGTAGCAGTACTATGAACTATGCTTTCCACATACAGCATGTACTAGTGAGCAGTGAATTTTCCCCATTGTAATTGTCAAATACCAGTACCAACTGGGATTCACTTAAAAAGGGAAAAAGCAATCTCCCCAAATTTATTTGGAAACAACAACAGATAATTCTAACACATTACCCTTTATTTCAATTAGAAATTACCTCCACGGGGGGGGGGGGGGGGCACTTTCTGTTCAGAGACGTCATATGCACAAGGTCTATACATATGTATCTCTTCTCACATACATACTCTAACACCTGTGCACATTGACATAGATCATCCAGTTTCACTATATTTGTAAGACTAATCTGAAGTTATGTCTGGACTGTTGATTGGTTTCAATGAAGCTACAATTGTAACACTGTTTACAACCGTCTTACTTTAACAAAGTATGTCAGTGAGACTTCTTTAAGGAGTGAGTTTTAAGCAAGAGAAATCACACACTAAAATCCCATTGACGTCGGTCACATGAAATGCATGTAATCAGACTTGCTTTAGGGTTGAATATTTACGATTTGTGCTTGTTGAAATCGTATATGAATGGCACATAGTTTTATGAAGAATGATGAAGAAGGCTTCCGAAAGTTCACAGGTAGGCAAGATCTCCTGTGACTTCAGGTGACCTTTGACCTCTACTCTAGTAAAAGCAATTGTGTTCTTCTACACAATATAATGCAGATCTACAGTGTACATCATGAAGTATGAGATGTATCTAAGCTTCTTATCTTGAGATATCATGTTAGCAAGGTTAGCAAGTTTTACATGTGGAAACCCCAGATGACCTTTGACCTCTACCAAAAACATGTTCCTTCCTTTGAATATAGGGCATCCACATACTATGTATGAGATCTGTCAGACATACCCTTCTGAAGACATCATCTCACACAACACACACACACTCATTAGGGCATCACACATGTATACACATGTTTGTGTATGCATACAAGTATACTCCATCAAGTCTTCACCTACAGGTATCTGTATCTCTCTTCCTTGAATCCAAGAAGCAATGTCCCAAACTGGAGGACATTTGAAAAGATTTGAAAGACAGTACAACCTTCAGCTGTCACTGTTCTATGAAGAGCAAGCACTGCATGTTATAAAGCACTGTGCATTTTTATACTCAAAATCTGTACCTTTCTTTACAGCCTACACAATTTGAATTTTTTACAGCTTTTTAAATGTAAATAGGGCTGGACAAAATAACCTTGCATCTTTATTGAGTAAACACTTTTCAGCATAGCTTTAGTCTAGCCTCTTACGGTCCTTCATTCATACTGACCACTGAGATGAGACAAATAGGCTTCCTATTAACCCAATTTGTTCTGTCTGTGAGAAAAATTGCACAATGCAAACAAAATCCCATCCTGTGCCTCTCATTGGAAAATACTGGATGTACTTAAAGCTCTGGTAAAACTGGCAAAGCTGTCTGTTGATCTTTGCTTCAAACTGAAGAGGGTAATATCAGCAACTCCCTAGTACTACAGATATACTGTAACAGTACCAAGAAGTAGCAATGTACCAACCCCAGTAGTAACAATTAAAGGGAAATACTGCGTTTAAAATGCACCAACATGGCACAAAAAGAAAAGACCTTTGATCATTATTAACCGTTTAGTCTCACCAATAAAACTCTGGTAATAGCTTTAATTCCTCAAAATGTTATGCATTACAAGAGTAATGGATGTTGCATCATTTGAATTTTTGAAAGTTTGGGTGAACGAATTTTTTTTGTGCAACAAATAACCCAATTTCTTCCTGTGAGAGCCTTATTTCTTGAAAGAAAGCTACCCTACTGCCTTATAGATGAATCCGGAGAGCAAGTGATGGTCTGATTTCAGTCGGCCATACCTGGGGTCTATCACCTTTAATCTTTCAATTTCCTTGCTTACCTGTATGATGGATGGTTGGACATTAAATTGTATCTTGATTCGTTAATTTCACTGAATATGTGGGTTTGAAATTAATGTAGAAAATAAATGAAGACGATTTAAGGCTGGTGGACCCCATTAATGGCTGCCTACAGTCACTAAACACAAGCGCTGATCGGATTCGTCTATACTGAAATGTCTATCATTCTGTATCTTTTAACACCGGTTTAAAAATTATGAAAATTTTCTTTAAAACAAATGCAATATTTCCCTTTAACCAATATTACAGTACTGATGTCCCATATTTCAATTCTCCTGATACTTTCGAAATGAGTGAATGAACACAAATGACAAAACTGCATGTACTAAGTGCTACACTGACTGTAATTTCATTTATATGTTGTAAAACATTTGAAAGGAATACATTGCAAACTTATGTAACACTTGTATGAAGTTTAGATCAAATAATAGTGGTGACTGGTATTTCAGGTAAATTTAGCCGATAATGATGTGCAATGAATATGAGAAATATTGGCCAATACTGATACCAAATATTGATTACTGTCTAACACTACCACAAAGTAAGTGTGCACCGTACAGTACAAGTATCCAAGACGATCTAGAAAATGCCAGTAAATGTGATTAAATTTATAATTATGGAGAAAAACATTTTCAAAGCGGGCTTGACAGCCTCAAATGGGCACTGGTAGCTTCATGGAGCAACTTTAACCATTGTCTGAATGTCTCTTTGAGGGGACCATGGCAAACACTGAGGGCAGTACCACTTTCTTGCCACCAGTGCCTTCAGTTTTCGTCAAACTCTGAAGATCTGAAACTCACAAACTGGACAATTTGAAATGTTATGGATATCTTCTTCAGTACTTCAAAACAATCAAACGAAATGCAACTATTTCAAAGCCAGAAAACTTGTTTGTGAAAGCTAACAGTGTGATGTTTGTTATGACTGCAGACATCCCTACTGAGAAGCATGACATACTATCTTAGTCTGATACACTGGATTCAATTTTTTCAAAGTGAAATGTCAAGTCTCCTTGGTAATTTAATGAGCTTTCAGCACTGTACCTGAATGTTTATCACATTTCAGATCATCTAAGGTAGATGTTTTGCATTTTAAACAGTCACAGTTCATAAGAAATGCATTTTTGAGACATTAAAATTTCAAGTTTAATTTAGGAAGAAAGTGGCAAGGAATGGAAGAGAGCACACCATCAGGGTAGAACGAAAAAAAGTTGTCAACTTAGATGATAAATGAAATTTGAAACATGGAACATTTTAAGCTGCAAAATGAAGCAAGACTCTGCCACACAATAAACTACTATACAGAGAGAGAGACTTTATTTTTGTGACTGAATTAAAATGAGTCAAAATGTTTTTTGGGGGAAAAAACTGAAGACAAGCTGAATTTTAAATTAACTTTATACTTCACATTACATTACTCTACCATATCTTTTTGAATATAACCCTACTTCTAATCTTCACTGAGAAGGAAGGAAATCAACCCAAACTGAAACTATCAGCAAAGAAATAATTCCTGCAACTTTCTTCACTTTTTAAACATTTGGGATTCAATCATAAGGATTAAATTTCAAAATTACTCGAAAGTCTAATGGTCTGTGATCTTGAAAGCATTTTTGATTTAAATTTTATTCATGAGAATGTTGATTCTTTATTTCATCACCAAATTCATTCAATTGTTAAATTTCCAGAAAATATTGCAAAAGTGAAGGACAAACTTACAGCAATTGTCAGCTCCACCTTCCTCTCATCTAGGAGAATGACCTGCGCTCTCCTTCCCTCGCTCATCTAAAAAGAGAAAAAAGATCAATATTCTTGCATGAAAAGTCCAGTTGATAAAACTTAGGGGCGAGTCACAATACAGTGATTTTCAATCCGAAATTCGATCCAAATTTTTCCCAACCAGACCAATAGTTTTTTCATTCAGACTTTGTTCTTAAGATGGTTTTGCACGCACGTCCGATAAACGCTGTCTACCAATGTGATGTCACAAAATAATTATATTACATTTCATTTTCGTAGTCCTCTGATGCAAATCATATATTTACACAGGTTGGCAAATTTTTGGCTCTTTCTGACCAGGGATGGAGAAGATTTTAACTAAAACTCACAAAATCGGACCGTAATCCTATCCAAAATCACTCTCGTGTGACCTAGGCTTTTCAAAAGTGTGAAAATTGTATGCACACTTGTATACAATTCTTGACAATTTTTGCATCAGACACAAAGTTGCAATTTACCCCCTTAATCTGTACTATCATAATTAAGCCTGAGATAAAACGGAGTGAATTCCATGCATACTGTACATGACAACTACGTAAGAGGAAGGCCACAGGGACTGAGGACCATTATCATCCCAGATCTAATAATTTGGGAGCAAAATGTTTACCATCAGGAGTAGTTTGGAAATCAATGTATATATGCATATCTACAGTACCAGTGAATGCAGCATGACAGACAGTGACAGCCCCAAGAGGGAGGGGGTAAAAGGGGAGTATGGGACATTTTAATACTCCAGTGACATTTTCCCCCCTAAACCCAATGTCCAGTAACTCTCCAAACACTGAAAACCATCATACTGATAAGCCTCCCCCCACACATTTCAAAAGTCTAGTGCCTCCACTGATGATGAAAGTTGATCTACTGTATGGTAAAAGTTCTCTCAATACAAAATACCACTCAATTTTCACTTTCTTATTTGTCCATCCCACTCCATTCCTTTCAAACAGCTTACATTTACCCTTGAATTTGATAAAAGGGGCGAAGTAGATTAATCTTAAAAAAAATATAGAAATCAACAAAAAAAAACAGTCAATCTCTTTAATACATTCTCAGCCATTTTTAGTCTTTTCATCACTAAATGGACAAGTCTTCATGGCAACATGAGTGACATTGAATTAAAAGATGAATGTGGACTAACAACAAAGGAAACTTCATGTTCTTAAAACTATTCATAAATACTTATTCATAATTTGTAAATCAAAATGAATTTATAAATGATTATATTACATTCGTCCCACACTTTCCACCTTTTTCTTACAAGGTAGAAGGACACTATAAGAGCACAAAAGGCCACAATCTACTTTGATTAAAATTATCTCTCAACACAGAAGCCCATCAATACAGAATGACCCCAAGGACCAGAAGCACACCATAGAACTAATCACCCAATACCTTAATCATTCAAGGAAAATTATTGATAACAGGAAACCCCAGACTGATGACCATGTGCAAAGGACACATTGATTAACAGGACACTTTTAGTGAGGCAAGCTGTGAATAGTGCCAGAGGCAAAGGATGATATGGGAGTACCAAGCACTCTAATTGCTCATCAGTAATGAGGTAACAGATAATGGATCACTCAGAAAGTAATTGATGGAACGGTCCAAGTCCAGGCTGCAGGAGGTAAAGTGCATTTTGACCATCAATACAAAGTTTACAACCTTATGGGTAACTGGTTGTCAAATTCTTCATGGGAAATTTCAACAGCTTTTTACGATCATGACATGAAAGTAAAATGAAGAAATTGAACTTCTGCTGTCTGGAACACATTTGGATGTGCTGCATTTAGTCAAGATTGTCACAAAAGCAGGGACAAATCAAATCACAATCAGTGAAAATGTTGTTGGCAAAAATGACAACCAGTCCCCTTTAAGATCATAGCCAACTTGAAGTACCTGTACAAGACACAAAAGCCAAACAAACTTGGTACTGCAAATCCTCAACTTGGACTTCCTGTAATTGGATTTTGATAAATTGCAGAGACAACCAGAATGACAGGACTGGATGTTTGTTACCATTTCATTCCTTATTTGGGGTCTTAGAGTGATAATATTAACTGACAACAAAGTTCAGTCAGATGGATTGCAAATCTCATCTATTTTTGAACTGTCTTGCATTTTGATGAATGAGGGTACTGTACCTGTACTTTAACTGTGAAAAAAAAAATTAGGCGGAAAACCCATCTTCCAATGATGACAAGCTGTTTAAAGTCAGGTTAGGGATTTCACAACTAATTCTGCATTTGCTTGGCTTTCCTTGATTTTTCACCAGTTCTTGAAACTTCTTCATAGTGCAAATCACTTTAGTACGTAGCAGGTTAAGTGGTTACCTACAAATTTCAAGGGTCCAAAATGTTGGTATTATGCCCCTTAGAGCCCCAAACAATTAACATTTGGGGTCAATGGCAATTTAAAGGGTCCACCTCAATTTACACCTTTCTGTATGAAAATTAACACACAAAATCAAGAATGCCCATGCTCCTTCCCTACTGAAAAAGTATGAAAACTAATAAATACTGCTTTGGCACATTTGTACTTTGCAGTAGAGACCGAAAATTGCAATGTTTTCCTGCTAGATGTTATTTTTTATTCTGGCTTAGATAGTCAAAGTGCTGAGATGGGAGTGCAGGTGGGCATTCTTGCCAGTTCAAAATTTTCGTGTTGGATCGGAGCAAAAATTTGTACCCTGGCATGTCATGCTCTGAGGATTAAATGATGTTATTAATTTAATAATTATGTAAATCAGGACAACAAAATCTTACACTGAGTCAGTGGTTAACATTTTGTCTAAGAAATAGAGGGAGTCCATTATAGAAACAATACAGTATTTTTCCACTGGCATCTACCCAGGCTTAATCTTGAACCAAAATGCATAATTATGGTACCATATATCCAAGCAATATTGACCCTGCATTGCATCTCAATTTGTCATACAATCTGGTCGAACTGCTCAGAGTATATTAATGCAAAATGCATAGAAATGTTTGTATACTGCAAAGCTGGGGTTTCAATAATATGCACTACTGAACTCAAGAAATCTCAAAACAACTACAAAAAGGGAACACTTCAATTACGCTGTATTCCCTGACACACACTATCCTAGCAGATGACAAACAGAATGCTGTCTGCTTTCAAACAGAACAAAAAAAGTAAAGACAAATAACATTCAGCCTAGGTTTTTATGTCTTACGTTCACCCACAACGTGAATGGCTACACGGATCATTTTAGTGCATACAATAATACACTGCAGCCTAAGTTATAACTATGTGCACGTAGCATCTAAAGGCATAATTTCAATTTCCTTTCTATGCCAGTAATATATAAATCTTCCACACAGAACCAACGTGTACAATAGCAAACCAACTGTTTAAATTCTACGGACAAAAGACACTTCTGTTGTACTGTACAATGGCAGTGATAAGGGGACTATTGTCACTTTTTCTCACAATCTGAACAACAGTAAATTTTCACAAAAAGCAAGTTTACAATACAATAAACTTATGCTTTCTTTACACTTGACAGAGTGGCTTTAAAATTTCTAACAATATTACAGCACACAATAAAACTACTTACAACAGTGAGAGTGGGCATACCAAAGCAATGAGAAATCACAGTATTACCACCTACCTTAAAAATTTTGAATATGTGATGAAATAAATTCCCCATTTACCAACCCAAATGAGCAAGTCATTCAGACCCAAAGGCCTTGAAAATTGGTGACTCCTTTGTACAAGACCTTTTGTCCAATACAGCTATAATTCCTTAGTGATATCAGATTATGACATGATGCACTTGTAATGAATACAACACTGATGCAAAGAGCAAGACTTGAAAACATGCTTATACGTCAAGAACATTTTACAGAAATGTTAAGCTGCATGAAACTTATTTCATGAGTGTTCATTATTACAACATCAATATGTCCCTACACCCTCATCTTGATTCCAAGTAAAAGAAACCATGTGTACTGTGTACAAACAGGATGTTTACTCTGATAAGCAAACCGACCTAAGTGGTATTCATCATAATAGGATACACTGCTTTATCATAAGTAAGCAGTGCCATAAACTGGCATGCTTCATGCAGTGTCATCTAAACATGCACAGTAGTGAGTTCTTATGATTCTGTTAGTATAACTAATCCCACAAACCTAGAATAAACTAAAAGTATCCTAGGGCAAAGCAGTTCTACCGTAAGAACTTATGAACTGATGTAGTTCACACTATGCATATAGGACAGAGTACAATTCATGTGCGATTTTTAAGTTTGAGACTTGCAAATACTACAATCTGACTCAACCAAATCACACCCTACTTCTTCAATAAAACTGTCTATTTAGTTTTTATTGCCGTCTCCACAGACCCTTTTCCAAATAGCAATTACAAATGATTGTGAGATAGAGTTTTGGTACCACTGGTTTGTCAAAGGCATTTCATTTTGGCAAAAAGTCTATGCAAATGTCATTTAAATCTGTAATTCATTTCAAGTGTTCTGTGAACTTCTGTGTACTATCAAATGACTTCCTAAACAAATCCACTCCTTTTAAGTGGCTCCAGAAACTTAAATCTTTGTACCAACATTCACTTCATGGCATAGTTTTAAAATGGTGAAGCAATCTGTAATTCATTTCAAGTGTTCTGTGAACTTCTGTCTACTATCAAATGACTTCCTAAACAAATCCACTTCTTTTAAGTTGTACAAGGGGCTCCAGAAAATTAAATCTTTGTACCAAAGTTCACTTTATGGCATAGTTTTAAAATGGTGAAGCAATTATGGCAATTATGGCATGATACTATTGTATTCAGTATCACCTCTCAATCAGCAAAACGTGTTACTAAGGAAATCTATAACTTAAAGGATGCTAACTTTGACTTGTATTTATCTGATCTCTCCAAAATTAATTGGATGGATTGCTTTGATGGTAATGTTTATTCCACATGGCAAAACATTTCAAACCAGTTAAAAATGTCTATTAGTAGAACAATTCCTGTAAAAAAGGTATGTATAAAGCATGGCACCTCTCAACCATGGATTTCAAAAGAAATCAAGAAACTATGCAGAAAGAAAAGAAATTTATACTTGAAAGCCAAACAGTGTGGTACTATTGAATCCTGGGAATCCTACAAATTAGCCAGTGCCCTATGTAAGAAGGAGATTCGTAAGGCTCATAGGGCATTTATATTAGGCATTGCAAAGGACTCAAATCATAATTTGAAGAAATTCTGGAGAGTTAATTAGCTCCCAAAAAAAGGACATCCAGTGTGACATCTCTCTACTTTGGTGAAACCTTATTACTTCTGCAAATGAGATTGCCCAAAATTTCATGCACTTTTTGCCTCCCATGGATCCCAGCCATACGTACCAAGTGGATGTTTCAAATTTGGACTCATCTTGTGACTCGTCAAATGTTTCTATCAATTTCTCTAGTTTTACTGTGAATGAGGTCAATGACATCCTACAGCACTTAAACACAAGTAAATCAGCTGGTCCAGATGGGCTTTTGCCAATTTTTCTTAAGCTTGGAAGAATGGTGCTATCCCATGTCCTGTGTCAAATTCTTTAACTTTTCTGTCTCTAATAGAATGGTACCTTTTGGAATGGAAAATGGCAAATGTTGTACCTGTTTACAAAAGGGTCACCGAAGCCAGTAGCTGTTTGCTTCAAGCTATAGACCAATTTCATTAACACCAATTGTTAGTAAAATTTTGGAAAAGCTTATTTGTTCAAGGTTCATGAAATTCTTTGATGAAAATAATATTCTTGGTACAAACCAATTTGGCTTTCGCCCTGGGAGAAACTGTGAGCTAATGCTATCTAAAGTTCACCATCTTATTTCCTCGTCATTGGATTCTTCTTCGTGCAATCTGGTGGATGCTGTTTTCCTTGACTTTAGCTCTGCTTTTGACAGAGTGCCACATAATAAGCTCATTTTAAAGCTTCACAAGTTGGGGATAAGAGGAAGCATTCTTGCCTGGATTCAGGACTTCCTATGGATGCGCCAACAAAGAGTAGTTTTTCAAGGGGCATTTTCTGAGTGGACCCACTATCTATAGTGGAGTTCCACAGGATCTGTTTTGGGTCCCATACTGTTTCTTGCTTATGTCAGCGATATTTCCTCTGGTCTTTCCTCAACAATGTTCAGTTTGCTGGAATGATCATACTATTATCCGACCTATTACTTGTGAAGGGGATAAGGATATTTTACAGAATGATTTGAACACTGTTTTCCAGTGGTCTATTGATAACGAGCTTCCACTGAATGTATCTAAGTGTGCAATCATGCACATCTCTAGGTGTAAACCTAACAATGCCTTATTTCATGATTATTGTCTTGGAAGCAATCCTCTTAATGTTGCTGAGAATTATGAGCTCTTAGGTGTTCTGTTTAGCAGCAATTTTTCTTTCAACAATCATCTCGAACATATTTGTAAATCTGCTTCTAGGACTAGTAGGATTTTGTTTCTCGTTGTACAAAATGGGATGCCTCATGATTCTTTCTTACTCTTATATAAGACTCTTGTCTTACCTTTTTTGTTGTATTGTGGTTCTATTTGGCACCCCTTTTAACGTTATATCATTTAGACCGTATTGAAGCTGTACAAAGGAGGGCTACCAGAATTTTGTATCAGAGGAAATTTCCAAATGAGATAGTATCATACGAAGACAGGTTAAAGCATTTGTGAGTATATCAGTATCAAGCACAACCTTGCATTACAGAGACTGCTCTGGTCATAAAATTGTTCATGGGTACTGTCCAGCTGAAATTTACTCAATTCATTAGACCTAGCACTCGTGCCCCTGGAAGGCTTCTTCACTGGACTGCGAAGACTCAGACTTTCTATAATTCCCCCTTTGTTCATTTTACAAGACTTTGGAATGATCTTCCTCTGGATTTGCAGGAAATTCCCTCTGTGAGGAGCTTTCGTAAGAGACTATCTGATCATTATTTATCTATGTATTAGGTATTCTTAAGATAGGGTAAGGGGTGCACTCACTTCACTGTGTGTGTTTCAGATCTCTGGTCTATACCCACTTACCTGGTACCTTCACTATTGTTTGTACCAAATATGTAATAATAATAATAATAATAATAATAATAATAATACTGTTCCACCATTCTATGCTTGTGCACTTGAATTCACCCTTCTGCAAAATGGAACATACCTGTGCAAAGGGCACTGAACTAACTTCAAAACAGCCCACTTCCATTCAAGTTTAGTATCTCAAACTTTGACTGGGCGAGGTTCATTCTATGAATGCTTTGCCAACTTTTCAAGTCAAACAAAGCAATCCCCAGCATTTGGAAACATATCATTCCATTAAAAGCTTTAGTAACAGCTGATAAGTATGTTCAACAGCCAACTGACATTTAAAACACACCTTTCACACTGTACCTTTAATTAAGCAGACTTTACAATTGTCACAGGATACAAATCAGCAGGTGGTGGAAAGAATCAGGAATCTGGAAAGATCCTTGCAGGGCCATTTGGTATTTGGCGGGAAATTTGGGCAGTTGGAGGGAAGTTAGGCCATTTTTATACATGAAATCATGTAAACATTGTGGAAAATTTTTGACATACTTACCAGCACTTTCAGAGCACAGGTGGGAGGAGGGCTGGGGGGGGGGGGCTACAGAATCCCCAGTACAATTTTCTAGGCACGGTCTGACTGGAGAACAAAAACTATACGTGCCTTGAAACTATGCAACAAATGCAACAATGGCGCGAAACTAACTTCGCGAGAGTCTAACGAAGTAGGAAGAGGCCAGCCTTAACAGGCCGCGTGCCTCCTAAAAAACGATCTAAGTGTGCTAGAAAAGACCTTTAAAGGAAGAAAAATACTCAACACTTCTCCTGAAAGGTTATCACGTCTGAAAAAGATGACTGAAAGACAAAGATAGGTTCCGATCTTGCAGGAAACTGACAGTAGAAAACACGAGTGTCTTTACTGAAAGCGTGGCAATAGAGGAATGAGCTGGGAGAGGAGTTGAAAGGGCGATAGTGCCACCTGTGCTAAGAGTCTGCCAGATAGGTATTGTTAGGCAATTAGGGGAAATACATATGTAAATAGGAGGTAAGGAGGAGCGTAATAGACTCCCCAGTACAATTTTCAAATTTAAGTTTTAGTTCCAATAATTATTATTGTTAGCTGTGCCTGAGAACTGTCAAATGTGACAGCAGAAGATACTGAAATCTAGGATATAAAAATCCTCAGTTCCCCATTCACAGACACCTTCTGACAGCCCTGTAAATATAGGTGTGTTGGACGTACTTCAACTTATCCAATTAAGTCTTGCTCATACTAGCCACAGATTTAAAACTTTTACAACTTAACTGCTGACTACTACATCAACAGAAGAGAATTTTTAAAGAGAAACATTGCTCAGAGAGGTCAACAACTTTACCCAACATACATGATGGATAAAAATATGACAAGTCAATATTTGCATTTCCATTTACTGTTCTCCCACAGCAAGTTTAATATACCACAAAATTTGTGTGAGTCACACCCAGTTTTCAATGTTAATCTTAATGCGACTGATCACCTCTTTCGACATTTTCTTCCTAGATTGTGTGTTTAGTATCACAGTTAAATCTTACACATCCATTACAGTAATGAATTAAAAGCTGTAACTGACAATCTGCAGCACTTGATAACCCAATGGGCGCTTGACTCCAGGTGCACTGATTAAAATTAAGCTTTTAATCACAACGTCAAGAATTTTATCATAAATAGTGAAACTTTTTAATAGTCAGTGCGGATCTGATATGATACAGTAAAAAGGCCATGCAGATTTTTTTTCATATTAATGTCCATCTTGTGTGGACAACTCATACACCTACTGTAGTGGCATGACCACACGTACAGTACACATCACAGATGGTTCTGGTATTACAGTGGTAAATAATCACCATAGAAAACATTATACCGTTTACTGGGGCAGGGTTCAGTAGATCGAAGGTTCCCTAGATCGAAGGTCCAAATATCATAACCCTAAACCTTATCCTAACCCTAACCATATTCCTTACTAAAACCCTCATCCTACTGGAGGATAACCCTGAGCCTAATCCTGAACCTTCTTGTTTCTAACCAGAATCTTAACCCAGCTTCTAACCCGAAGTAAATTTTTTCCAAGGGAATCCTCGGTCTACCAAACCTTTGATCTGGTGAACCTTCAGTCTAGTGGGTGTCCCCCATTTATTGTGGTGGAACCGGTCTGTGTCAAAACTACTAATTATTAAATAAACTGTACATTCATGAAAAACGAAAAACAAAAAACAAAAACAAGAAAAAAACAAAAACTAAAAATAAAACAACTGGCCTCCATGTGACAATCAAATGGGTAGGAAATTCAAAACAGGAACGCTCACAAATTTGATCTATGTTATGCATAAATTAACATGGTGTTTATGACAGCTGAAACTCCTAGCTGTGCAATGACTGGAGGCTATAACAATTGAAAACATTATTAAAACCAAAATCTACAAAAAACATGGCCAATTAACCTTGAACTATCTATGACAATTTGAGTCCTCATCACAAGCAGGGTTGAATTCAGCTTTCATCTCCCCTTCACTTTAGCGATTTAATCATTTATATCTAAATACAATAAAATATTTTGCTTAAAAACCTTGCAATCCTGCGACTGAAGTCATTCTTGAGTGAATTTTAAATTGATTTCTTGAATACAGCATAAGGTACCATAGAAAGATTACACCACTGTACTACTGTAGATACACCTTTGCATTAAACTACAGTATACACATGTATGTAATTTTAAAGAGACTATGCACCAAGGACTTAATACATAAGTTTCATTACAATTTCTAAACAAAATAAATCAAACCCTCCACACTTGAAACATTTGAAACTTTCCAATAAATTCCTTATTCTGTTCTGTAAATGAGAATGCAATATTTGTTTACCTAAAACCATTGATCAAAGCATATTCTAAACACCAAGAATTCTACAGAGAGATAAAGAGTGCATCTAGCTGCTACAGAGAGTGAGGGACTACAACTATATTCATCATTCTAACTACGACAGCATGTAGTAAATCAGTAGCTCAATTTTCTTCTTAAACTTTTCCATAATTGTTATTGTATGGTAGGCGTACATCAAAATACCTGTCGGGGATGTTATCTCAAAAAGCATTCATTAATCATCAGAAGATTATCATATCATGTCCCTGTCTCTGATCTCACCCTCCATCAAATAAAAGGAAAAGTAAATCAGAAGAGCAACCAGTCACACAATTGGACAGTTCCTTTTATAAACGTTAACACACGCTTGTCAATCGTCATTAGGTGGACCCTCTGTACTGCGGTGTTGTGGAGAGAAGTATGACAGGTTTAAAAAAAGAGAAGAGATGCCATCACTCCATGGGGGAGCATTTCATGACACGGTCTGAGTGCCATGTACTGTAGCATGTGATTAAGAAATCTCCATGGAGTTGAGAGGGAATAGCATAATTGGGATGTCACACAACACTTTAATGAGTGGGTTGTATCAGCCAATCTGTGCCCAGCTGTAAAATGTGAAGTGTATTGGAATCCCCTACAAATATTTTAAAATACCGGTATACCAACAGGGCCCCTGTATGACAAAGAAGACAATTAGGACCAAGTCAGGCATACCAAAAGTTTGAATATTTCAAAGGTACCCTGTTCTCACGAGCTCACCCATGCCCAGGGCAAGCCAAAACTGGGTTAATGTCAAAACCACAGTCAAGCCCGGCAAATTCAACCCATGTCCCAACGAGTTACCTCTAGAACCACTGGCATGGCCAAAATTTCTCATGATAAATAGATGATGGATTGCGGTGCGTCTTTAAGGAGGAATTTAACTATTTATCATGGAAAGAGTTTCACTGTAATACTATATGCCACAGATATGAGGACTGTGAATCAATTTGTGCGGGTATAGTATACTACAGAGGTGAGGCTGAACATATGCTTTTTCAGAGGATGGTACCTTTGGGTTAAGATTGAATTTATTGTAGGTGTGCTTATTCTAAGCAATTCTGGTCAAAGTTGCATTCAGTTTCTACAGTATGTATGGTTCTTGAGATATTAGCAGAATACTGTACCACATTTTCGACAAAAAGCGAACTTCCAGTAAGCTTTACACTGTTTTGTCTTTCTTTCAACTTTGCAAATAGCTGATTCCTTCATAATCCAGTGCTGTTGTTATAACTAGTAAATGTATGAGAGTCCCCCGGAGCTCTCACAATATTCCATATTAAAAAGCTCAGAAGAATTTTTATCATTTCAAATTTAATGAACTTCGGATGTTAATAGCTCAGTAGGCCACATGGCAAACGGTATGTTTTATGGTGAATCTGAGGTTATTTCAAAATTTGGACGTTAGGATTAGGCACGATGTGCACATTTATAGTTAATTCACAAATGATTTTTGCCATAATGAGTGTTTTACTTTCTTCACAAGGTTATCCGAGTATGGGGCATGAACAACAACAATTGTGCGCATACTACGCCGAAAATTTTGCTTCTTAAAACATCATTTTCCGTTAAAATTTTCATTCAAACAGTACTTTGGGACACTTCAACCAAAATGATTCTATCAGGAAGATAACTCTGATTTATCAATGCTTTGTAATCAGAGAACACAACTTCGCTGCAAATATGTTTGTCTTTTCAAAACTAGTGGAAGGGGAAAAGAATTTCTCTTCTTCACAAGTTCAAAACTTTGTTCCTTCATAATCATACCCATAGGCCGGATTACGGGAGGGGGGGGGAGGAGCACTCCCCACTGGGGGCACTTTTCCAGAGCTTAAAAAATAATACAACCAGAAAGCCCAAAGGCCTAGTGATTCCTTGCCTAATAGGGATGATTTGTTGCATTATCGATCCCAGTCAACTGTTATAGTCATACAATATAAGAGTATAATTGCAAAAAGTCAAATTGTGATTTTTGTGGTCTGTTAAGTAAGTGCAAACCTTGTGTCGTTTGAAGTTGAAGCTAAAATGTATCATTTCAATGCCTACAATTTTGTGAATACCCCAGAGCTTCCGGGCTTTGCCTCCTAGACCCCCCACCTGGGTTCTGCCCCTGGAACCAGCCAGGGACCCTATGGCAGCCCCTGGACCCCCAAGCCGTTTGCTTTGCACTCCCGTGGCGTCTTCGGCGCCGTTTGACAGTATGCTCGGGTCCCCCACTTTCACACATCAAATCCCAGCCCTGACCATATCTATGTACATGAGCATTTTGTAGCACATTGAATGCTGAATGAGGCGAAAACATTTGTGATGGTGTTCAAGAAGACATGAACAAACTAAACTGAAGGTGAAGGGCTGAAAATACAGGTAGGCTGTAAAAGATTGGCAATGGAAAAATAAGTACAATAAATCATTCATCTGTCCTTAAAGATATTTTACCCCACCTCTTGTAGGAATCTCTTGCTTAGAGTGTAATTAAAGTGTAGAATTTCAAAAAAAAAATGAGCTTAAAATATAAAATGCTGAATTAATTAACTTAATGTGAAAATCACATTATCTGCTTATACTTCCTTTTGAAATGAAAACGTTTGTTTGACCTTGAGAAATTTACTGTTTTCCTGCATAGCATGTTTTACGGAAATGGCTTGTACAGTCAAGTCACCCTAAATGTGATCCTATAACAGACAGTGTAAGAGACAGGGTGATTGTAGGTGGATTGCAGATGGATTATGGTAGGGGTTACATGGGGCGGCTACGGTAAGAATTAATCCATTCAAGTTTTCCTGCAAAGAGCAATAATGAGACTACCATGCCAAAAAGACATTTTAAGATATTCACCTCCCGAGGCATTTTCTTCAATTTATTAAAATTCTTTCTTTTTTCTCGTCTTCTTTCCTTCCCTATTCCTTTTTTTTTGTCTTTTTTTTTGCTTATTTTTCAATTATTTCAGCCTTTTTTTCTGCAGAAAGGAGAAGGGTTCTGTACCCCCTGAATACATGCTGGGAGGATGGATGATGGTAGGCGAGGGTTGCATGACGCTTTGAAAAATTCTGATCAAACTGTCCTGTAAAAAGGTGTAACAATATCCTACAAATTATAACGATTAATGAGTGCGAAGCCCATTGAAAAGGCCTTTTATTTTATGAATTTCTTGCCTCATTTTACACTGCAAAAGTTATTCATTATATTCAAATTCACGGTTAAAGGAGCTGACTAGCGGCATACTTCCAGAATAAATACATCATACCAAACGAGATGATTACCCTCTGTGCGGGTCTAATTTTAAAAATATTAATCCTAATGCGTTTTATATTCTCATTTAGAATAATCTTGCAAAGTAATTTTGCAATAACATTCCTCTACTATTTCTTGGGTTATTTGATTATACACTTGCAAGATATTTAATTTACAATTTGTTTTTGGAATTTCTGGTTCGTTACTTTTTCTTCTGGCACAGGCAATGTTGAATCGTTTCCACTTGTATCGGTTCTGATCGATGCATCTACCCAGGCATGTAGTCAGGGCCGTCGCGACCGGGGTGGGGAGCGTCTCACCCCCCCCCCCCAAGTTCGTCAGAGCGACGATAGTCGGAAAATCTGAAATACCAGTTGGAATTTCTGATATCTCAGTCTAGCACATTTTTCCGACTGAGCATATCTCAACTTTGTATATATTTTCCAACTGGACCAAGTGAGAATAATACCAAACGTTATTTTCCTCATATAATATCGCATCAAAACTGTCCTTTTTGGCAAATTCTTCTCAAACTCTCAAAATTTTCGTGTGCTCTGCCCCCTTCAAACCTTACCTCAGTGTTGCTCTTATTTTTAATATCTTCCGATAGCAACTTTCGGAGAAGCACAACAGCAGAAGTTGAAAGCTGTTTACAAATTGCCAGGTAAAATACTGGCATTTTGAGTGGCATGTTGGTTCGTTGGGCAATTGAAAGTATCTCGATGCAGATTCTGAATGCAGGTTTTGTCATGGAAATCTTATTTAATGAAAATTTCGGCGCGCTTCACGCGCATGCGTCACGATTTACAATCAGTCTCATGGACATTGTTAAGGTAATTATATCAGGCACAGTTCTACGGGAGCTAGGGGTCTTTGCCTCCCCCCTCAAATTTTTCCAAGCCCCACAAAATTGCACAAAATTTTATATAGACTAATATTGGTGAAGACATAGATACAGTATACTCAGAAAATATTCCAAACGTGTATTTATCAGGCCCGTAGCCAGTAAGTTCTGTAATGATTCTTTCTATAACTTCAAAATTTTTCCCGCGCTAGGCGCGCTTTCATCTATAGTTCTATCTAGTGGTAACTCACCCATTTCTAACATATTGGATTTATTTATTCGACAAATGGTTGTTCTTCCGTGTAGGCGTGATTTTAGAGAAACATGAAAATGCATCGTTGCAAAGTTCCTTCCTCTTCTTCCTAACTTTTGGAAGATTCTTTCTTCAGCCTCGCCATCGTGGCAAACATATTTTGTAAAAAAAGATTTTTCAGTTTCGTAGGGGAGCCTTAATGGGTAAGATAAAGAATGTAATCCCCGACGACGACCATGCAGTCGTCCCAACAAATTTCATGGTTTTGTCCAGCTTCTTCAATAAAAACCCAAACTTTGTCAACTTTCCCTTAATGAAAACAAAAATGTGAAATCTTTTTTCAATATAACCCCAAATTTTTCGCATTTCGAGTTCGACAACTTATTACATCTGTCGGGGACTTAGAGTAGCTACCACACAGTCAGGGCGCTTCTCCCCAATGTCGGCCAATCAAAGCACCACCCTTGGCTAAGCCTGTATACAGGTTTTTCTTTTTGGCATTGAAGTATACCCCCAAATTTCGGTGCGCTTCACGCGCAATCTTCACAACCCTCGTTGTATCAGTTATGAACATTATAAGCACAAACGTACCAGTGAACTTTTATAGCATAAACTAGGTGTACATTCTGAAACGCGCTTGTTAGTCCTACACCCCTTTTGCCATACCTGTCTGTCTAATATCACCTTTCTGCACCTATGCATGCTTTCCCTCCCGCCCATTCCCCATTGCTGGAAGCTGTTCGTCTGGATTTTCGTTCAAAATTAGTAAAAATACCATAGATGTAAAGTGCATGGCGTCATACTCTATATTATTATTTAGATGTCACTCATGTCGGGTAATTAGCATTATGTCATTGCCCCTATTTTATATAATTGATCGAGAGCTTCCAGGAGGCCCTATACAGGTATATGCTAGCCTTAGATGCCAGAACAGAAGGTAGTAAAAGTACTCAAAAAGGCGGGCTTCAAGAGGTTTGTTGGCAACGTATTTTCTCTTTATAGACAACATACTTTCTGCTTTCACCTAACCAAATCTTAGTATTCACTAAATTATGGACATTTTCCAGCCATATATGATCAGTTCCACAAAATATCCCAAAGATAGCACTATTTTGCATCTGATCGAGCAACCTTACCTTAACAAAAATTTCTCAAAGGGGAAGGGGTCCCCTTCCCCTTAGGTCCCCCCTCCCCTTAGGCCCCTCCCCCAGGACGGCACCTTTATGTAGTGACAAAAGAAGGATCTCCACTGCTGTAAACAAACGCAAGGCCCATGAAAACGAAGGTGCAATTTACGGGCCCCACTCATGTGGAAAAAAATCAAACCAGTCGAAAAAATGGAATTCACTTAATTATGTACATTTTCTAGCCATATATGATCAGCTCCAAAAATACCCTAAAGATAGCTTCATTTTGCATCTAAGCAACCTTAAATTAACAAAAATTTCTCAAAGGGGAGGGGGACAGTCCCTCCCCTTAGACCCCTCCCCTTAGACCCCTCCCCACGACGGCACCTTTGTGTCCCCACTGCTCTATGTAAACGCAGGGCGCATAAAAATGGTTCAATTTACGCCCCACCATTCAGTTGGAAAAAACATCCATCCAGTCGGAATTGGGACCTTCACCCCCCCCCCAAACCTATGACCCTGGCTACGGCCCTGCATGTAGTACATACAACTCACAACGTACGTACGTATGTAGTATATTAGCGTTACTAGTGGCAAGTCACATGCCTATTTCGAACATCATCTGCAGGAGGTTCGTGAACAACGTTATGGATTTTGCAGGTATTAAAACTGTTTTTTGCGATCAATGAGTTTGTTTTTCGTGGTAGACCTAGGCCCTAACGCTAGCCTAAGTTAGGCTAACATTAGTACTGTTAACGACAGTAACAAGTGTACTGCTACACCAGACACACTGCATACATGGCTTTGATAAGTATCGCTATCGCATCGGATCGATAAACCAAGAAGCATAACCGGATATGACGTAACGAAGTCGGCGGGTCCGAGAATTTATCCTACTTTTGCGGCTAATCAGCTCCTTTAATTTCTCTTTACTTGTCAATTTTGTAGACCCACTCATTGGGTGCTGACACCAAACCACACTCCATGGCAATGCAACCAGCTCTTTCTTACACATTGTTTGACTATCAAAGAAAATCTTCCATGAAGAAAACCTCCGTTTTTGATAGTGATGAAATATTAACATCGGGGCCGGGGCTTAGCTGCCTGACAGTCTCTCCCCCACACTGCCAGCCTTGCTTGATGGTTTGCTCCTTCCTCCTTTCCGTCCTTATCTTTCTCTCCCCAGGGAGTTGGAAGTCTTCCAGCTCCCTGCTCTGCCTAGCTAAACTCTGCCATGCGTCTGTCTTCAGTCTGTCGGAAATCGATTGGAGGGGACATATGCCCCTCCTACATGTATTCTCCGTTCTGGAGTCTTTAATAAATCATCATATGATGAAAATTTAGCATCGCGATGCCCCCAGATTGCCTAAATTTCATTCTCCAACACAAATTTGATACTATAGTTCAATGGAACTTGCCATTCTCCCAGTTCATATGTTCATGTCCATAGATCTGTAGACCTGCACCATTGCTAAGTCACTCACCATATTCCTCCTCTCGTTGTCAACCACTTAAATGGGCTTTTAATAGAGCTGATTTAAACTTGAGCTACATCCAAACCGGGCAGAAAGATATACTCTGGTTACGTTTTTAGAAAATCTTTTTAACTTTTTGTTTTTTTTTCTCATTTTTCTCCTTTTTTTTTTTGGGGGGGGGGGGGGCTTGTGAGGAGTGGGAGAGCCAGGCCCCTGTAAATGTGTGACTGGTCATGCAGACCAGGAAGCTGGAAGACATGTCTTCCAGCTCCCTGTGCAGACAGACGTTTTAAGACAACTTCAGCCTTCAGTGTTGAATGTACCTCGGCGATACACATTTTCATACTGAGAAAAGGGGTTCCCAATTGCAATCCAATCCATTTTGTTTCCCCACGAAACTGTACAGAATCGCAATTAGTCCCTCAATGTATAATAGTAGTTAAGACTTGTATTAAAACAAATAACAAGTATTTAGCACTACTGAAATTTTGTCAGAAAGTACTTAACGGACTAATAAATTAATTGGTACAATGAAGGAAGATTAACTTAAAGTTAATTAAAGCAACTTCCTAAGTGTGCAATGACTTTATCCTGACAAAAATACTGTACAAGTTACATTTTTCTGTCTTGTTAGAAGAAGTGCAAGGGTGAAAGACATTCAGTACACAGTTGTTAAAATATCATATGTACCAAAGCACTATGCACAAATCCACACAACACTGGTCTATAGAAACCACAAGAAGTACAATCTGACCTCACATCACTCCCAAAAGGCAATTATTTATTTACACCTGTCATACTTTACCCCGGGCTTGGCTGCTCTAACCCTACCTCGAATGAGGGGCTTAATTAAACCCGGGCTTGCTGCGTTCACACGAGGAAAATGTCAGGGTTACATCGATAGGTGGAGCAAGGGTAGGGCATGAGTGGGGCAAGCCAGAGCTCGTGAGAACAGGCTAAGGGGGTGAACATATGCCATTACTATCAAAGGAATTAGATAACAGAAATAACACACCACAAAACAGAGTAAATGTTTCGAGACAAAGAATGCAGTCAATGTACTGTACATATATCCATCCCTAAAAGCAGACCAATTTTAAGTAAATTTACCAGATCCAAAAAGTACAACAGTGACTGATACAGTGAATTCTTTATGTTCGTCTTTGTGTTTTTGATCCACTTTGTCTGAAACTAGAGTAATCGCTTTCAGGGTGACTGAATACATACTGCAGGGTGCTTCTCCTCCCAGCATGATACATTTGTAACTAGCTTTCAAGAAATGTGAATGCATTTGAAAGATTTTAGTAACTCTACACTTTAGCACTTCAAAAAAATTTAATAGATCGATCTTAGAACTGTCAAATAACATCTCAGTTGTGTCTTGATTCTCATAAAAAGAAAATTCCATTTACACAAAAGTACCATGTACCGCCTACTGTTGAACTTTAAGTAAAGTTGGGTTGATGCATAGTAACTGTACTATGCATAAAACATTGACATAAAATGCAAAGCAATGTGCATTCACACTGACAAATTCTAGAGGACAGTGTTTGTATCTCTCCAACAAGATAATTCTACACAGTGACTCAGTCAGCACATAGGTGTGCATTTCAAAATAATCACTTTGGATACTTTTTCCATGGATTAATCATCACAAATTCTGGATTTCAAACCAGTATGCAATATATCCCATTTCCATTCATAATTTCTTAAATTAAGCTAGTTTTTGGCAAATACAGCATTTACCAAATTTCAATTTTTCTGACAACCTCCTTCTCATCAACCATCTATTCAACTGTTCAAAGCCAACCATTCAGAATGTCACAAAATGTGCAAAATTGACTTTGCTAAAGCACTGGATCCTACAAAATGGAAAACTGTGTGCATAAATTTCTAGTCTGCTTTTCATGACTTGCTAGCTTTGCTAATGTTGCAACTCACATTGTAACACATTGAAATCCTCATTGGAACCAACATCCCCAAAAGCTATTTTGTAGAGGGAAATCAACTCCCCCTCTTTCTCCCCAACCCCCCTCCCTCCTTTCCCCTGATTCTGCAGCCTAGGTCTAAAACTATTGCAGAATACCTCTAATATCTGTTCAATCAGTCACAAGCAAAAGAAAGTACAGCTGAAACTTTGATGTCACATGAATGCCACTAATATACTATTCAAGATGGCAGACAGCAGTGTTGTGTTAACCCAGCAGTGTACAAAGCACAAGAATAGTGCAAATAAAATGCAGGATCTTACAAGGGATAATCTGAAAAGTGGACATCATTTCATTAGGTAGTTCCTTTTTTGGCATGCATACTCAGCGTACATCATATGGTATTTTGGTTTCACTGTTGGAGGACTTTCAATCTATGATATATAGGTAAAGCTGCCAATGTAAACTCTTCAAATGAGTTAGACTAACAGAGCTACCATTTTACCTTATCTCCAAGTGATAGCCTATGCCCTTATAAATCACAAGCTTTGATTTTAATAGTCCAAACTCTAGCAGTGTTTGCTCAGCTTGATAATGAATTTTCTGTCAAGCAAGAACAGCCATATCCCAGTCGGTTTACATCAATACAACCTTTAAGTATGTTATGCTTGTTTTATGGTTGTGGCCTTCAAAAAATTTTAAGTACAAGCCATCCTCCCATCCTTAAAGTATAACACTTAGTATTAAAGTACTGTACACTCACATCCACAGTAAAAATCTGAATTACGATCTACAAACAAGAATTAGAATAAATTCCAGTGTTTTGCCATTAAACAGTACACTAAATATTTCAGCTGTTTACATGCATCTACAGTAAAAACACAAAAAAAGAGTGAAAATTAGGTAGCAAAGTGAAACTGGGAATCCCATGTACAGGGTATGTTGTTACCAAAATTTCACAACAGACATTACTCGATCTAATAAATGCAAGTAATAATGCTCTACATTAAACTATCTATGACAGATTGGCAAAACACTGGAATTGATTCTAATTCTTGTTTGTAGATCCTAATTCAGATTTACTGGTTTATACAGTATGTGAGTAGTCATCAATGTCATGATTATTTCTAAAACTACCAGAATAGACTTTAATAATGATGTTCCATAACAGGCTTCAATTACTGTACATTCGTAAGCAAGCACTCAAGAGTCTCTGATCCCATGTGTGGAGAAAATGGGGAATCTGGGAAGCTCTTTGCCACAGAATTTTAATATTTGGAAGGAAATTTTGATCACTGGAACCTAAAATTTGGAGGCTAATATGGTTTTTTTTCATACATGATGACAACTTGTGGAAAAAATGTGGGAAATTTGAAATTCTTCCCAGGGAATAAAAGCCCTTAATTTCCAGCCATCTCTTGCCCTAACATGACTCTATATCTTTGAACAATACACTTCCCTGACATTTTATTAACTCAGTTACATACTGTACATGTATGTCACTCTCAATCTTCGTATTGTACTACAGTATATGCAAATTGTAATGGTAAGTCCTATTCTTTAAGAAATTGCTCACAATTTCCTTCAAAGTTGTTTATTTTTCTCATACGGTTGTTTATAATTTATTTTCTTCATTTCAACATTCAGGTATTTCCAAGTTCCTACTTTAAGCCCCTACCTCTAGAGGATATATTTACCAGTTACCGGCTACAACTGTTTATTTTAAGCCTTCCATTTGAACAGACCACTGAATGCTATCTACCAAATAGCTGCATCGTTTAATATAAATCACCATAAATTACACTGGTATAGACTAAGCATATCCATAGGACTAATGGCCAGGTTTTTATTCAATCTCATCTCATAGCATGAAAGGCAAGATGAAAACTTCCAAGTCAAAAAATGCAAAAAAGAGGGAATTTATTCTTCAGGCCATTTGCTAAACAAGTGCTGCTATCAATATCGGATGGTTTTCTCAAAGTCAGAACCAAACTGCTCACTTAAGCAGCTTCTCTGGTTATGGATCACCGGTCAAGGGTGTTGTTATGCAAGCTGTAGACCATTTGAAGTGTCAGTAAATTGCATCTCAAGTGGAGAGCATTTTTTTTTTAGCATAAAATTGTTGAATTCTTAAGTTTGTTGAGGGGACTGTTATGCTTCTATGTAAAACCTCAAGAGAACATGAACTGGCTGTTATGCACAATACTGGATAATGCAGAAGTTACACAGCATACAGCTTTACTGGTGACCTTGTGGGGTACATTGAAAATTACAGGTAGTGTGCTCAGAGAATGAAAATCATTGAGTGAAAGAAAATCTTAGTGCATAGAATGTGCCAGAATAATTACCAGACATTATAAATAGTTATTTAATGTTGGACTGCTTAGAATTTCACACACCTTATGCTTTTCTGTAGTAAAAAGAAAGTTGCAACATAAGTAATGATCCATCTACAGAAACTAAGAATGTTCTATGGTAATCTGATGACTTGATTTTTAAAATATCAACGGCACTATTGTCTAAATTATCCTTAATTTTATCTGCAGTACCAACAGTCTGAAAATCTTAGAAAATATAAATCCTTTGGATCATACAAAACTCAAGAAAGGATGGTATAATTTTAAATATTTAATTTAATTATCAAATCGTTAGAACAAGATGGCAGACGTAGGGGGTGCGGTGCTAAAACTACCCCAGGTAGCACAGGAAGCCTAAATTGAATGCAAATTAAGCTGTAGCAAGGGGTAAGTACATGTATATGTCTGCAAAGTGAATGATAGAATTTTTTCCTTATCATTATAATTCTATCAAATGACATTATTGAATAGTTAAACTTAGCACTGCCACAGCTATGTCAGTAACATCAATATTGTGTCATTCTGAAATGTGAAAAGTCTTCATGAAGCATAGTCTGTGCTACAATATACCTCAACATATTCACAGAATCTGACAAAAAAATTACTGGAAAGCTTTTACAATTTTAGGTCTACATACCTACTTCATTGCTGCAGTACATGTATACAACATACATTTGCTGAGTTCGAGAATGTCTATACATCCATATTCTTACCTTCACAAAGCACAATTATTACTTTTAACAGTTTAGGATGATAAACTAGGTAAATTAAACTTATTTTTAATATGAGCAATAATACTGCATCCATCACTAGTAATATCATGGTAGACACTGACAGAGAGGAAAACACCGTTCACTGCAAAGCACAGCCAGATTTGCTTGTTATCCCTAAATTCACAAAGGATCTCACTGACGTAGGAACCGATCACACAGCAAGCTATCCAGGCTAGGAAAGAAATCTTCCTGTTCTCAGGTTGAATATGTAGGGACCTTTCATTCAGCCCTGTTTTCATTCATAGGGCAAGAATGGAATAAGATTTCAAAAGGGAGAGGGGATCATTCCTACTCCCCTCTCCCTTACCCCACCCCCTCCTCCCACTAATTACAGATCACTGACCATGGGACAAGTGCAGTCAAACAATACTCAAAAAGAGAAATTACAACACTGTAGCCAGAATCAGACAGAGAGATTCCAGCTTCTGATGCAGACTTCTACTGTTGAAATTTTTCACATGGTAGCATCTAGCACACATAAAAGACCAACACATGTAAAATCTGTTCAAGGCTCTCACAATACTTTACTACATTTCATGGTACAGTAAAACCAGCATTAATGAGATCTTAGCACCAGATTACATGAAAACTATTTAACTGCTTCCTATGGTAATAAAATGTCTATATTTATTCATTTATAGCTCATCAATCTCTCGCAGTGTTGGTAAGTTTGACAAAAAAATTTAACATAAATGACATACAAGCTTTCTTACATGTATCAGGATGTAAACCCAGCACAAATCATTTCCCCTGATTCATCATAAAGCTCGCTTTGAATTGACTCATGTATATATTTCACATTACCTATTTTGCCAGCACTGTACTTTCCTTTAGAGATCTGCTTAAATCCAACAAATTTTGCTTTTCTCCTCTTTGTTCCAACTGAATTTAAAATGTTCTACATTTTTCCAACATTCCAAAAATGAATGGATTTTCCCATTCAAATCTTTACTGAACATTATATTTTTCTTCTCATAATAGATGGTATTTTTACACCTCAGAATACCTCTCGTGCGAAAAGCACTGTACCCGGTTATACAGTCGAATACATTCCGCCCAATACTGGGCTGCAACATAATTCAATGACTTTTTCGAATACTTGAAATGACAAAAAAGAAATAGTTAAAAAGCCAAACATGATATCCATTTAATTATGCTTGAATATCACATCATGTCTGCTCAATCACCACATTCCCCCATTACAACTTTGTGTTATTCCCTGAGGACACCTACTTCACCACAACTGATGATCTAAATAGCCGATCCAATTTGACTCATTGTCAACATGATCTTAAAAGCAGATTTTTTTTTTGACAGAGCAGGAATGAGAACTAGTGTATGAGGGTTTAATTCAAGTGGCTTTACTTCAAAATACAAAGATAATACATGGTAAGAAATTCTTTAAACCTACTGACAGAATGACAGACAGTTGAGGGAGTTTGGAGCTGAGATTTCTGGAATAATGTGCAACTTAGTAATTTGGTAGTTTTAAATTTCCGAATTATATTTTTAACTTTGAGAACATAGATCATTAGAGTCTCTGTAGATTAAATTAAAAATGAGTTTCAGCATCCTTCATTCATATGTGTTACTGCTTACATGTACTGTGTGTAACTGCAGTACATGTAACATAACATAACAGGTTAAAGGGCAAAGGAGGGCTAAGGCCCCATAAGATGCCCTGAAGTCCATACCACCTTAACTGAAAACAAACAACCAACCAACACCAAACAAGCCCAGCACAATTAGATTCTATTATAGTTATGGAAGAACTTGTCAATGTAAACCTTAAAGCAGTGCACAGATGTGGAGTTAACTACCCACTCAGGCTGACTATTCCACTCATTGACAACTCCATGACAGAAGCTGAACTTCCTAATGTCAAGCCTTGCAAAACACTTAACTAGCTCCTTACAATGGCCTCAAACCCAAGAATTACTTCGAACCTTTAAATAACTACAAGATGACAAAGGATTTCTTTCAGAGAGAAATTTGTACACCTGAAGCATGTCCCCCCTAATCCTTCTCAACTCCAGGGTGGTAAGCCCAAAATGCTTAAGTCTAACGATAAGACAGGTGTCTCACCTCAGGTATACAGCAAGTGGCTCTCCTCTGAACTTGCTCAAAAGAAACTTGTCCTTTTCATAGAAGGGACTCCAAGCCTGGGCTGCGTAATCGAGGTGGGGTCTTACCAACTGCTTATACAGAATTAGTACAATTTCTTTACTAAAACTACTGAAATTCCTCTTGATCAATCCAAGCACCCTATTAGCCACAGCAGCAGAAGCTGCACACTGTTTAGATGGCTTTAAATCGCCTGTAATAACTACACCCAGATCTTTCTCAAAAGTCACATCACTCAGCATACAACCATTCATGTTATAATCATAGCAAAAATTTTTAGGACCAAAGTGAAGGACTTTGCACTTGCCTGCATTAAAAGACATTGGCCAAGTCTGAGACCATGAAAATAACCTATCCAAGTCTTTTTGCAGTAAGGAGGCATCATCCTTATCACTAACCTTCCTACAGAGCTTAGTATCATCAGCAAACTTACTAATACTAGATGTGAGAGAGCTATCAATATCATTGATGTAAATTAAGAAAAGGAGCGGGCGAAGAACAGAACCCTGTGGAACTCCACTTGTAACTCCTTTCCAAGAAGAGAAATTACCATTAACAACAACTCTCTGAGATCTACACCATTGAGCCATGAATTTATCCAGTCAGCACAACTGCCCTTGATGTTTAACCGTAAGTCTACCTAATGGAACTTTATGAAAGGCTTTTTGAAAATCAAGGTAAATGACATCAACACTGTGACCAGAATCAAGAGATAAAGAATGTAGGCCTTCTCATTTACATTTCACAGTTGGTGCTGTGGACAAACCCTGCTCTTTGAACATCATGAAATTGAGTGGCACTGTAATGGGTGTGTGCTACCAAGCCACAAAAAATCATAACTTTGCACAACCAAAGTAAAACCCCCTGTGAATTAAATAAGGAAAAGGGTGGAAAATGAAGAGATTAATAGACAATTGGCTAATAAATAGAGTCCCATTTCTAAAATAGTAGGTTTTAGGACAATAATCTCATGTAACATCTCCATACATGGAAACTTTTAACAAATGTCATTCACCTATCTACTAATGGTGGTTATTACAGTAGGCTTGGGTCACTTTTAATTTTTGCAGTCAGGCACCAGTGGCATCATATGTCACAACTCTGTGAATGGAGCCGTAACTCCTACAATGACATCACAACTGACACAAGAATATATACCACAGAAGCTTTCAAGCATTCATTACTACTGTAGCATACCAATGACTGTTAAATACACCAGCAGGTCTGTACTTAGGCTTCTCAGCAGCTGAAGTGCCAAACTACTAATGTCAAAGAAAGGTACAGTAGTTATTCAACTGAAGAAAAACTTGTAATCATATGTATAATGAACATGGCAGAAAGAATCAGTTGTATTATGATACTTTATTAAAATGTCCCACAGAATATTAATATAGTAGAAATTAAAATATGATTTTTACAGGGCATATTTTTGACAGTACTAAAACTTGCCCAGGAGTCCAATGAAAGTTGAGTCCCTGCTTGACTCATGGCTGGAAGTTGCTATTCTGAAGTAGAGTCAGGAAACCCAACTAAGCCTAAAAGGTCTGCAACACTGTTTATAATAAACTGTCTCCAAAAGTCACCTTCACAGGAACTCTGGTACACATTTAACTTAACTTTGCATTGCATAAAACAGAATTAGTTGTCCTAAAACTTCAAAGGTTTGCTTGAATCCCTTTCCTTCACAATAAACTTGGGAGCAGGGGTTCTACACCCCCAACCCTTTGCCACATCACTAAGCTACTTAACTAAGAGATCATTATTTTACTGAAGACTTACCTTAAAAAAAATAAAAATATATTAACATTTTATAAAGTTTACAAAAGTTTATTAAAGTTTACAAATATTCCTAGCTCCTGAGAGTTATTTTTAAAAAGGTATATTTATCTTCCACACACAATACGGGTGCCAGCCTAATAATAACAACTAAATTAAATAAAAAAAAAATTATTAATTTACCCTAGATGATGCCTTTGCCCTCATTCTTGACCATTTGCTCAATGATAACAGCCCTCCAGTTATAAGACGTCCCAGTTTGTCCTCCTGCATCATGTTATTTGAGTGATTCCATGTAGAGTAACACAGTCACTGACACAATGTCAACCAGCAGGATCATCTATGTGAGAAGTGTACTGTCTACTCACTGCCAAGAGTTATTTAATTCCCTTTGACATTTTGTAAACAAGTAAAATCTACAACAGAACCAAAATTTAATAGAAGCGCTGCCACCTCTCTTTACTATCAACATGGTTCTCAGGTTTCAAGTGATTATACACCATTTTAATCACTATAATTAAAATGGTAGCTGGGAAGGGCATTAAGTTACTGACAGAAAGGTTGAGACTGGCTTCACAACATCCTCGTCCAGTAGAATAAAAGGAATTAATTGGAAGTTAGAACATGTGCAGTCACCATGTAACAACAATGAAAAGTGTCAAGAACACTGGTAACAATACCCGGCCAAACAAATTTGAAAACTTATTTCATAAGCAGTACTTCACACCCACTAAGAATTCTGCACATTCCTTGATCTCAAATAGCATGTCCTTCAAATTGGTTTTGGAGTTTCATTCAGATTCAAAGTTTGGGGATGAAACAAAATGTCTTATCACCAAGTCATGCAGTGCATACCAGACTCTGGGCTTTGTCACACTTCCAAAATAATACAAAAGGTTTTGTTCATAAGCAAGAATTCTTATCCAGTGCAGAACTTGAACAATTAAACTCCATAATGACCAACGGAAACTTTCTTGACAAACTAGACAAAGAGCCACCAAAACTGGGAATTTTGGGTAATGTATTTAACTCTGCTGCTTGCAAGTATTCATCCTGAGTTATTTGATGGAGTAATGAGTAGGTCCATGTAACCAGGCATTGACTGAACAGGTTACAGAAAACTGACAATAACAGACCATTGGACAAATTTTTCTTCCCACATCCACAAAGAATCTATTCACCAACTGATGGGTAAATATTCTTACTGAACACAAACATCCAGAATGATACAAATAAATCTATACACTGTAAGCACAGTATCAAAATCTTTCAAAACAGTTTTCTCTATTGTATGAAGAATGACCATTCACATCTTCCGACTTTACACCTGAACACTGATCAACTGACAAATTAGTTCCCACAAAATCCACACAAAGTGAGAGTCCATACAAAGTAGTCTTCCCCAGCTTGAGGAATGCGACATCAAAATACAGTACGAAATTCCAGTGTTACACTAAATACTGCTTAAACACTCTCACACATCTGGACAGACAGGAAAATATTAACAAGAACAGTACACATCCTGTTTCCCACAACCCTTCAACTAAACTGGTGCCTGGTAGTTGCAATTTTTCTTTACTTTTAGTGTTTATAAATCAGCTTATGAGATTTTCCAGTTTCACAAAGCTACAGCTATAGCTGGGAGATACACCACTTTACCAATAGCCACAAAACAGGATCCTCTCACTGCAAAACAAAGGAACCTCTTGTACATTTATACTGTACAGTTAACCAACTCAATACTACACTACTGTACACACTAATCATAATGGTAGAAAATACTTATGGGTTGAATCAGACTCACCTTAAATCCTGGATTTAAAGGACAGCTAAATACCAAAAATTCAATATCCTAGGCTCCTTTAGCAAAGGGTAGGTACAATAAAGACACTTGAGAGACTACTAAGTCTGATAATAATAGAAAGCTCCCCATTTTCTAGCCAATATCAGATTACAGTGTCAGCTCCATCCATACAGTGGTAAAGGATAAATAATGCCCTTAAAAAAACCACAGACTAAATGTCAAATCAGATTTGAAAGACTTTATATTATCAAGCACAAAGAGATGCTGGAGTCTGCTTTTCATTTCACTTCTTAGAGATAAACCTAGCACTATTCAAGAATTTTGAAAAATGCCATTATATACTTACTACTTACTATCTTACTATATACTCCACTAAAAGTGAAACAGACAAAAATATGAAATTTCACAAGCTCTGGAAAGGCTGGAAGGCAAGTAAGAATGGGTAAGGAACTGGTACAGGTAGCAAGTGTGGGCATGCAAGCTGGCAAAAATGTTCACTTTTCAGAAAGCACATCAAATTCCCCACAGTTTTTTACATGTGTGCATAAACCAGGGAGGTGTTAGGAAGGAGATCCAACCTTCTTTAGACTCTTTGAAGCAATGTTCGTTTCCGACAGTTATCTTGCCTTTGTCCTCAAAACTCTTGTCTCAATACCTAGATCAACTAGGATCAGTGATAAATTGTCAAAATGACAATGAGAAGACACACCTCTTACGTTGAACTCGTTTAGTTTTCGTTGCCAGCCGCCATACAAAAATGTGAAATTTTAACCTTTCGTCGTTATTCGTCACGCTAAATATCATTTCATTTAAAGTCAGCTAAGAATTTCTTTCAACTTACTTTTCAAATATATTTCCTAATAATGGAAAAATTTGCTAAAAACAAAGATAAATGTATAGGCTTGAACAATGTTTCCAGCAGGTGACGTATAAAAATCGTGGGGGACATTATCTAAACGTTTGTTGCCAGTCGTTTTACTGAAAATCCTGATTAAATTTCACTCATTGGCGGAAACAAACCTTACTTCAAAGCATGTATAGACAATGGCCTTTGTCTCGGGATTACTTGGAAAAGAAAGAAGGAGATCATCATTAAAAGGGTTTAGTCAACAGAGACTTAACAATAGGAACAAAGAGACCTGTCAATCAAATAGCAGTGACTGAATAGAATTAAATCATTATCAAGTACATACTGTTTGACAGATTTGGCCGTTGTATCTCCTTAACAACTCCCTGCATAAACACATTACAGCGAGCAAACTTTCGTAGCAAGGAGCTTTCCAGAATTCCAATTTTTCTCTATCCTGGTGGGAATTTCAGTCCACCAGAAAAAAGCACAGTAAAAGCCTGTTTATCCGCACACATAGGGACCGATGGTAGTTCCAATAATGGAAGAGTTCAGATAAACATGGTTGCAAGTAAGTTCAAGTACGCTTAGAATGGTACATTGTGACCTCAAGAAAGGCACGCAAACATTTCCCAATTAATTTTGAAACATCCAGCAAATTACAGAAAAACGACCAAATGTATTGAATTATTATTTTTGTGACTGATGATATAACTAAAAACTTTGTAGACTTCTAAAACCCACAGATTTTATTTCATAATTCATGACTACAGTCTTCTGAACGACTAACCCTCTGTACACCCTAAATATGTGTTTGTGTTGAAGAGAAGCTCTCTAACGATTTTGAAACCTACTCAGTGTTTTTCTATAATTTCTGTTAAGTAATACACTGAAAACTTGTGAAGATACTACCTTGATTATGTTGAATATAAATTTGATAAAATCCCAAAGCCAGTTCGGATAAGGGTTTGAGATAAACAGGGCTAGAATCAACAGGGCTTTACTGTAGTTAAAATTCAGGGATGTCAGCTGGCAACTCCCTAGTAAAATTTATTATGTACTCAGCTAAACAACTCTTTTGTTAAGTTTAAGAAGTACCTGCAGCACTGCAAATATCCTCTGAAAGCTTCATTTATCCAAAAGCCGTACCTTCAAATATGATCACGATTTGAGAGTGTGGTTTAAAATTGGATAAGAGCCCCCTCCAAATTTTGTACAAGAAATAAATTACTCACTCCCATTTTCTTGAATCCCTACCAATTCAATACAGAATGTTTGCAGAAGACAGTGGGGCAGAGTACTGTACTGTAAAATGTAAATCTCTATTAATGCATTTACATGATAAATGCATTTAAAGGTGCCAGGATAAACTGATCTTAAAACCTTACAAGAAATACAAATGATACATACTTCCTTTACCTCTTTTAATGAAATATAAATTGAAAATGTATTGACTTGGTCATGTATGGGTACTAATGACATGACTTGACATTTGCCCTAAATAAAAAATGAGAAGCAAAGTTCTATACAAGTATCAAGTTTGAGGTACTTTACACACTGGTTGTGACTAAAAGATTTCATGTTTAAAAAATTCAGTTCACAATATCCAATTTTTCTGCAATTGGCTAAGTACATGTGAATTGCACACATAAATTTCACACTAATTTGTAATTACTGTAGTATGTCACAAGACAGAACTTTATAACTCCTGCACATTATAAATTGAACGCACAATTGACTTGACAAAATTTGTAGACTTACTGACTTACCCCTTTCAGCAATGAATTATTTTAGTACTGTGCCTGAATTAATTTTCAAAATTGCACTCTTTTCAGGAGCATAGTACTTTCAATGTCAAATTACTCTGATAAAAATTTGTTCTTCAAAGGGGTGTTGAACATATAAGTAAAGTCACTAAAGTGCATGAATTCTTCTCTCAAAAAAGATGTTACTTGGGACACTCACTGTCATACACAAAGAACAACAGACTTTTAAAGAATTATGCATATTTATGCAAATTTATGTCAATTTTGGTAATTTTTCCTATATTTTTCAGGGTAAGTCTTTCTGTAATAACTTTTTCATATACACATTACTGATTAATCTTCTACAGAAGAATGGCAGCCAACAAAATTCTCTATTATGTGGTATATATCTTGAATATCAAGTTACTTTAATAAAATATTGGGTCCATTTTGTCTATTATCATCATTTCCCTGACCCCTCCTACTACTTTTAACCAGAATGCAAAAATGCATCGAGGTTTCGATGATATATATTCTATTCCAAATAAAGCCATGATGTCCCATCTCTTTCAGTCAATGGTCAAATGCTATCTTAACATGTTGGAAAAATACAGTTTTGTATTCCTATTTAGTCTTGGGAATTCTTGGGAAATTTGCGTTTTGGCCTCTGGTGACCCCAGATGCCTTTTGATCTCCACCAAAAATAATACGGTCCATCTTTTCACCATAACACATCCACATACTAAGCATAAAATCTATCTAAGCTTTCTCCCTTGAGAAATTGTGTTAACAAGGTTTTCAGTGTTTGACCCCTGGTGACCCTAGATGACCTTTCAACTCCACCAAAAACAATGGGGTACATCTTCTCACTATTACACATCAATTTACCAAGTATGAAATCTATTCAACCTTCCTACCTGGAGATATTCTCTTGACATGGTTTTCAGACATTGACCTCTGGTGACTCCAGATGACCTTTGACCTTCACCAAAAATAATAGGATTCATCTTCTCACTATAACACATCTACATACTACGTATGAAATCTATCCAAGCTTCCTACGTGGAGATATCATGTTAACAAGATTTTCAGAGATTAACCCCCAGTGACCCCAATGAACTTTGACCTCCACCAAAAATGATAGGATTCTTCCTCTTACTATAACGCATCTACATACGAAATATGAAACTTATTCAAGCTTCCTACCTTGAGATAACGTGTAAACCAGGTTTTCAGGATTTCACCCCCGGTGACCCCAGATGGCCTTTGAACCCCACCAAAAATAATAGGGTTCTTTCTCTACCTATAAGGCATCTACATACAAAGTATGAAATTTATCCAAGCTTCCTACCTGAAGATATCAGGTTAACAAGGTTTTTAGGGTCTGACCCCTGGTGACCCCAAATGACCTTTCACCTCCACCAAAAAAGATAGGGTTCTTCCTCTTACCATAACGCATTTACATACTGAGTACAAAATTCATCCAAGCTTTGTAACTGAAGTTATTGTGTTAACAAGATTTTCAGGGTTTGACCCCAGGTGACCCCAGATGACCTTTCACCTCCACCAAAAATGATAGGGTTCTTCCTCATACCATAATGCATCTACATACAAAGTATGAAATTCATCCAAGCTTCCTACCTCAAGATATTGTGTTAACACGGTTTTCAGAGTTTGACCCCCGGTGACCCCAGGTGACCTTTGACCCCACCAAAAATAATAGGGTTCTTCCCGTCAATATGGGGCATCTATGTACCAAGTTTGAGAACTGTCAGAGTTTCCCTTCTTGAGATATCGTGTTAACGAAGTTTTCAGGGATTGACCCCCGGTGACCCCAGATGACCTTTCACCTCCACCAAAAATGATAGGTTTCTTCCTCATACCATAACACATCTACATACAAAGTATGAAATTCATCCAAGCTTCCTACCTCAAGATATTGTGTTAACAAGGTTTTCAGGGTTTGACCCCCGGTGACCCCAGATGACCTTTCACCTCCACCAAAAATGATAGGGTTCTTCCTCATACCATAACGCATCTACATACTAAATATGAAATTCATCCAAGCTTCCTACCTCAAGATATTGTGTTAACAAGGTTTTCAGGGTTTGACCCCCGGTGACCCCAGGTGACCTTTGACCCCCACCAAAAACAATAGGGTTCTTCCCGTCAATATGGGGCATCTATGTACCAAGTTTGAGAACTGTCAGAGTTTCCCTTCTTGAGATATCGTGTTAACGAAGTTTTCAGGGATTGACCCCCGGTGACCCCAGATGACCTTTCACCTCCACCAAAAATGATAGGTTTCTTCCTCATACCATAACGCATCTACATACAAAGTATGAAATTCATCCAAGCTTCCTACCTCAAGATATTGTGTTAACAAGGTTTTCAGGGTTTGACCCCCGGTGACCCCAGGTGACCTTTGACCCCCACCAAAAACAATAGGGTTCTTCCTCTCAATATGGGGCATCTATGTACCAAGTTTGAGAACTGTCAGAGTTTCCCTTCTTGAGATATCGTGTTAACAAGCAAAGTGTCACAAACACACACACATACACACACACACATACACACACACCCTTTCTTATGAATGGTGGAAATCGAGGTAATTACCTAAAATGAGTGTATGCACTCAAAATGATCAGGAAAACACTGTCTAGCCACAGTAAGTGCTATTAGAATAGCAACTGTAGTATCAGTCCAACCAAGCAATACCTCAGTTGGCGGTTTTACCTCATTTGGTAGGTGTGCAGGTCCATACACACCCTCCTTTTCCACCATGCAACACGACCTTTCACACATACACACACACCCACCAACTGATCACAGCAAAAACGAGGTAGTTACTCTAATGGACTTGACAACACATCCAGCTACAGAAAATGGTCTAAATATAGCAACTGCACCATTATTCTAACCGAGGAATTCCTCGTTTGTCGGTAGTACCTCGTTTTGATAGTGTGTAACCTGATGAATTACCTCGTTTTCCACCATTTGCCAACGCACACACATACACACACACACACGCACATACACACATACATACACACACACGCCATCATGAATGCATAGGTTTCTCTTATCATCGAAACCAATAATAGGTAAGTGCTATGGTAATGGTTCTTAGAAGTTGCCTAAATTTCTTGACTTGTTCAAGTCATGATGAAGTGCGAGGCTGTGAGCATAAAGTACATACTGTGCGGTTCTGGTAAAACTTGCAATACGTTCTCTATGGCAACACTGCTAACAACTGATCTCAATTCATTTCCAGGCTACCAAATTTATCTTGCACCTAATGCCTGATTTAAACTAATGCTATGGTACATAAAGTTAGTCCATTTGAGGTAAGGTCCACAGACCGAGTCAACCACTCTGCTATGATGTAGTGCTATGATGTATTGAAAAGTTCTAGACCAGCGCTTCTCAACCGGTGGGCTGTGGCCCACTGGTGGGCTGCGAAGCTCTCACAGGTGGGCCGCGAGATCCACCACAAAAATAAAAAAAAAAGAATAAACTTTTTGTAAGGTGGGCCTCAGAAAAATTCTGAGAGTGAAAGTGGTCCTTGAGTTAAAAAAGGTTGAGAAGCGCTGCTCTAGACAATGTAGTACTGTACAAGTGATTGACTTCCATAGCATAAAGTGCAAGGTACCATACTGCAGATAACACAATGTTGTGTGTTGTTGGGTATGTTGTTTATTTCATCACAATCAGTATGAAATTTTGGGATGGTGACTTCAGCTGAACTCCCATCAGCAGCGCATCACTGTTATTTTGAAGCATTCATCCAGTATGCAGCAAGGTATGAAGTAAGGGCAGCAAACTTCCCGTAAGTGCGGAACCCTTTTCACCCATGCAGCCTAGCCAGAATTAACGTGTCTGTAGGCAGATTCCCCCATCCCCCTTCCCCTAGATCCAGATGATACCTTCAGGACCATTCAATATTGTCAAATACAAGGATACTACTGTAGTGCTGTATCCCAGCTTTCACGTAAGTTGCTTTCTGCACTTGATATGATATATGGTATGATATGATATGATATGTGATGTGATGTGATGTGATATGATATGATATGATATGATATGATATATGATATGATATTATATAATAATATATGATATGATATGATACAATATGATAGGATATAATATGATAGGATAGGATACAATACAATACGATATGTGGTATGATATGATATGATATGATAGGATATGATATGATATAATATGATACATTACAGATGCAGGCATTACAAACCCTCTACATTTGCATCAGTCAATAAAATAAAGGACAGTTAGCATCAGGATCAAATTTTACTTCCAGACTATTCCAAAGTTTGTCAAGTCTTCTTTCAAAAGTAGCAACTGAGTTAGATTCCATGAAAGCTGCTGGAAGACTATTCAACTCTATTTTAAAGAGAAAATTTGTTAAAATCTGTGTAACAATGATCTTTCACAAGTTGCAAGTACAGAACTTTATAGACACATGATTTGGGTCCAGACTAGTTCCTTACTTACTTGATGAAGAATTACTCAACTTGGAAATGGGGAATTCTTATTTTAAAAAAAACACCTAACAAACATAACTATATTAATTGAAGAAAGAAGTTGAGGATATACATAAAGTGTTTCATGCTTTTGTACATAATATAATTCTCTCACCCTTATTACCTTACCCAGTGTTCTCCACTGATTTAATTTTTGTCCGGGTGCTGTGAAGGTTGATGGTTAATAGTGATCCCTGTCTTTAGTATAGCGAAAGGGTTGGGGTGTTCTCTTTGAAAAATGTTTGCTTAAATAGGCCCACTGTAGATAAATTGATATGGCCTTCCTTGATGACTAAGTGCTGATTATCATTACTCAATGTTCACACTGAAATTATTGCTGTTTGCTCTGTTTTAAGATTTTGAATTGATAATTTCTGTTCGGGTGGCTCAACTGTTCGTTCGGGTGTTACATTTTTTGTCCGGGTGCTCAGCACCCTCTGCAAATTTTGTCCAGGTGCAGCATCCTAACAAAACAGCTAGTGGAGAACACTGCTTACCAGGATTAATTCCGATAACTTTACTTAAACGAAAAATGTAGGAGAAAATGGTCCAATGTTGTTTTCCTTATTAGAGCTAATGAGCTATATAAAATGTTTAATTAGAAAATTTTAAGTCAGAAAAAAAGTCCCCAAGAATGAGCAAAAATTCAACTTCAATGTTCTTACAGTATGAAATGGAATTGCATGCCTTATTTAAAGATAGTCTACCAAAAGTTTCTTTATCTCTGAGGTAAAAATGAAATAATCCAAGCAAATTGCTCTGAGATTGATTAGGCCTATGGGATGTTTATTTTTGATGCAGGTATGAACTGACAATAACTATTCTGTCCAGTTGCTCGTGTTTCACCTCAATAGGTAAAAATAAAAAATATTAACATTTCAAAAAAATACATTTTATCCCCATAAATTTTATTTACATCAGTTTTAATTTAACTGAGTGAATTTTCAAACTTTTTCTCCTTTTTAACCTCCCATAGGAAATGGCCATATGACACCAGCTTTATACCAAACTGAAGATTTAATGAATATTCTCATTCTGGTAACTCGACAACGGTTGTGTTTATGAGCTCAAAGTACAATTTTTACTTTTACATTTTTGTCTTTAACCCGGCCTTCTCGACCATGAATAAAAACACTTGAAATACACACTTGAAGCCTATGTTGCACCAGTCTGCAATACTGAAGTTTACACTCACTCTGACCTGGTATCAACTCCTACAAAACAGCATTTGAGAATCAGACCATTTTTCACACTGAATATTACTGCTATCAAAATACTACCTCAGATTCCTATGATAGTGCTGGACACACATGATTGAAAGCAACACCATACTCAATTAGTTTTTCGTACTAAGTATGGGCTACATGATGCATCAAATGTCAATCCAATCTACAATTCTACAGTACATCTCTAATTGAGTTGTCAAGTTTATGAACTCAGCATGTTCACAAATAGTAATCTTAATGGGTAGGCCTACATGGACGTTTTCAGCGCAGCCCTGGAAGAAACAAAAACTTGTACCGAGGAAACACATGTATTCGCTCAGCATGGGTGTAAAGAGAATATATGCAGTCATCCCAACCATTGTTTGAACATTTTTTACACAAAGGACGAAAATGTTAAAAAATTTCCTTATATCTCCTTGCAAGTATCTTATATGCTGTATTACAACATAAAATTGGATATCAAATGTAAAGCAATACTTTGAAAACCAATAAGTAAACATGCACCAAGCCACAGGTGACACATCATTTGGTCAAGGGGGATTTGATGGTCCACACAAAGGGATACCATACCATACTGGCAAGGGAAGATGCTACTCAAGTATAATGGGAAAAACACACTTGAAATATTAATAATTCTGCCACATTTAGCACTTGCTGTGATGGTTACTTCATGGTTCTACAGTACCATAAATACAATGGAATGGTGGAGATTAACATACGGGATTGCAGACAGCCCGCTTATTCAAGAAGGGTCAAGGATAAGGAAAAATCACCCTCCCCTTTCTCCTGTGACTAAAGGAAACATACTGTGCCTAACATGCAGTCTCTAGACTAGAATTCTGAAGTCTTATGAAAGATTAATTCCCCGTCATCAATTGAAGTGTTTACTGTCAATCAGTTAATAGCTATGATAACTCAAGACACAATAAATACACCAAAACAATTCTGGAACAATTGGTTAAAATTGCTCTCAGTTTGAGTTTCACTGCAGGATACATTACACTTGGTTTCAACAGAAATACAGCAACACTTAACTCCAACACACGTTTCAACTATCTTCTTCCTTAGTAATTCATCACTTCTTGTTTTTCCACTTAACCATAAGTGGGACTTAGGGAGGGATCAAAATGCTAATTCTGGTTACCTTGCTTTAAATTGTCTGCTTCAAGTTGTCACACAGTTCAATGCTTATAGGTAAATTGTGCTGGAAACTGGAATGGTAGTTGAAGACGTGCAAGAGATGAAAGGGATGATGGGAAACTGTAATGACAGTATTTTCTGTTCATGTGAATACTATCATGTACAGTACAGTATTTTTCATGCATCCTTTGATCAATTTTGAAATTGTTTATTATATGTGCAACCTAGACATGTATGGAGGGGTTGGGGGAGGAAGGGGCATGGGTGGAAAAAGTTGGGAAGCTGGGAGGCTCCTTCCCAGGAAATTTGTGTACTTGGAGGGAAATTTTGGCAATTGGAAGGAAATTTACCTTTTTGCACATGAAAACATGGAAGAAATTGTGGACAATTTAACTCCCTTCCCAGGAAATAAACATTTTTTTCCAGCCCTGGGAAGGGGACTGGTCTGGCAAACCATGTTCTTTGCATAAATGGAACCTGTCCAGAGATATACTCATTTAAAAGTATTTTCAGCACTTGCACAAAGATCTTACAAAAATGTTCACAACAACCACATTTTTATAGCCTAAGCATCCCATTTGTCTATCCCTGATTCATAGCAGTGGGTCATGCAGTTGATTCCTATAAGAACTGAGTAGGATAAAAGCCTTCCAAAACAATACATGGGGTCACCTAATTATTTATCCTAAAACAGTGTAAAAAAAGAAGAGAAAAGGTAATTTTATAATTACAAAAATTCAATACAATTGACCTAAGATACTGAAGCAAAGCTGCAGATTGCACAACACCACCTCAAAACATATTGGATAATATGTTATGATATGATTGTCTCTAGCATCGTCTTCTCCGTTGACGTTGCTGGGGGGTGGGGTGTGGATGGGTTTCTCGTTGGAGTAGTCCTTTCTCTTCTTTTGACCTTTTTTTTCTGTTTTTGATCACTTTTTTTTGCTATTGTTGAGGCACTTTGTTTGTTTGCTTGTTTTGTTTTTCTCTTTCTTTATAGGGAGTGCATGTTTTCAAGCCCTCTGGAGTTTTTGTGTACTTCCTTTCGTTTATGTATGTACATAAATTCCTATGTAAAAGTCATATTCTTTATTTTGTTGTATATATGTAAAGCAAAAAAACAATAAACGAAATGAAACGAAAAGATATAAAATATAGGGGTCTACAAATTAAAAAGAAACAGCTCTGGTAAAGACCTTAAAGTGAATACAAAAATGACAAAGAAGATGAGAGTAAAATCATAAATTGAAATAAAGTCAGACCTGTAGTTAATGTGAATGAATAACTATTTACAGTTATATATTGGAAGCAATAACATCACCTTTTATTGAAGTCTCCTGATGACACCATGGCTGGCTCAAATTATTCAAAGTATGGCAATTGTCATTGATGTACCATTTTGCAATCATAAATGAGACACTATTTACTACAAATGATTTATAATTTGTCAAATCTGAGATATGTTAAATTGATTAGTTGCCTAGCTTGTCATATATTCATCATAATGATTTGTCCCGGGACAGCATTGGAGCAAGACAAACCTGTCTCAAACTTGGTAGATTAATAAGTCTGTGACTATTTAGAAATTGAGTGTAACCATAGACCACAGAAGTAGTACCTCAGAGGTACTTCCATGCATAGACTAGTACTGTATAGGGCTTTTTCAAGGTGGTGCAATTAGATGCCATCTGTCAAGAATACAATCCTTTTGAGAATGGTGTGATGGTGAGTATTTTGTAATCATTAGAAAATAATGAGTATACTGCCAGATCTTCAATTTAGATGCACAGATTCCAATGCAATATATTGTCAAGCAGACCAAGGCATTGGTCAGAATCAGTTTAGAGTGGATGTTGGGATGCAGTCATATCAATGGGGTCTGTTTAGGGTGGATGTGCTGATGTGGAATCATATTTTCATGTTCCAAAAACTTCAGTTTTTTAAGGAACAATGCTGTAGAACAATGTGCTTTTAACATGATCACAGAAAAATGTCCAAAAATGTTCACACTTTCAGTTTCTTTGTAGTGAATGTCCATGGGCGCTTGCATGCAGAATGAAATTTTGAAAAGTCATTCAAAAGTTGATAACATAACATAACATAACAGGTTAAAGGGCAAAGGAGGGCTAAGGCCCCATTAGATGCCCTGAAGTCCAAACAACCATAACTGAAAACAAAGAACCAACCAATACCAAACGAGCCCAGCACAATTAGATTCTACCGCACTTATGGAAGAACTTGTCAATGTTAACCTTAAAGCAGTGCACAGATGTGGAGTTAACTACCCACTCAGGCAGACTATTCCACTCGTTAACAACTCTATGAGAAAAGCTGTACTTCCTAATGTCGAGCCTTGCAAAATTCTTAACCAGCTTCTTACAATGGCCTCGAACCCGAGAATTACATTGAACCTTTAAATAATTGCATGGAGTGGATATAAAAGTATTTTTGCACACACTCAGATACATAGTACAGTAGTAAATAGGGTCTGCTTGTTGTAGCATTTGCATCCACATACCTGGATGTAGTAATCAGTAGGGAACATACCACTAGGCCTTTATTTATTTGCTGGTATTCTGGTCACTGGAAATTGTAATTTCTTGTAACTTCAATAGGCCTAGGCTTAGTTGATAGTATTACCAGCATGGTATTTATTTTCCTTCTTTACAGTTAGTAACTTGTGCCATGCCTTACCAGTAACATATATAACTTTGGCCAATGGAGTAACTAAGGGGGCTTTGGGTACACCTGACATTTGCCTGGGTGAAGCATTCATGATTTAGCCTTGCCCATGGGTTTGCAGTACCATTAGGCCTAGGCTAGCTAATGTTACTTGTTAGGTTGTAACTACCATAGTTACTTCAAGCAGGAAAATCCTCCCCAAACTGAAGCCCAACGGTAGTTTTTACATTTCTAACTTATATCAAGTTAGGCCTAGCTCTGAAGTTATTTCCACAGGACTACCCAGTCTACCCTAACTTTAACGTCAGACCTACTGTTGGACCTAGCTCACTTCCCCCTCCCCCTCCCTCCCCTCCCTCCCCCTCCCTCTCCCCCCCCCCCCCCATCCCCCATTTCTCTTCAATCTTTTGCAACACTGCTCAAAGCATTGGCATAGGCCTTGGCCTATCATCAAACTTTAACTTTCAAAACCTGCCAAGTCTACCGTAAAATACGTAAATGATCGTCCTTCATTAGTACTTCAAGTCTAGTATCCCTGAATAAATTAAAATAATTCCCAACTAGGACTAACAGTTGAGTTAGCTAGCCTAAGTCCTATGGCCATGTCTCTTGGAAGTCTTGCTATTGCATGCCAGGCTAGCAGAAACGAAGCCACAGGTTTAATGAAGTAACGTTAGGCTTAACTGTAACCAAATTTTTAACAGAAGCAAACCTTATTTGTTCTCCAATCTTAACCGTCCTGTTTGAGAAAGTTAAATCCTTAATATAAGATCCATTTGTAAGCTGAAATTCCGAGGGTAAAATCTTTCCTGACAAGTGACAGTTTCTTCATTTGAGTATTCTTGTCCTTAAGTTTATGTTTGTAACTTCTCAATCTGTGCACCATATACAGCTGACCATGGACTTCGATAAGTGGCGCTTGGTACCTGAGCAGATTATACAGTACCGTTCGTACGCACCGTGATCAAAACAAGTGCACAACCACGTCGAAGAGTTTCGGTGCCTGGTGACCGGTGTGACATACAGCAGTGTGAATGAAGCGTCCGTACCTTTTTACGATTTGTTATGACGTCAAGGTCAAAGGTTATCAAACTTTTGTTCGAAAACAAATGTTTCTAAATACTGGTTCCAGGTGGGTGCATCTGAAAGGCGCCTCCGAGTACTATGGCATATCACGTCTCGACGTTAATCCTAAGCCCCGTAATCGTACAATGCCCTTGCATGTGCTCTCTCTTCACATAGAAAATAAGCCAACTAACGACCGAGAGAAGAGTAAAGATTATCAGTGTGCGGCTCAAGTTGTATGAGATAAGGACTTCGCTTCGAGTATGTTAGGGTCTAAGTTGTCCGTTTGAGTCTAGGCAGGGCCGACGCTGGAGGGGGGTGTGGGGGTGTGACACCCCATCATACACGCAGTCGGCAAAATCCTGCACTAGTCGGCAAAATGAAGGAAAGAAGGAAATGCAAACGAAGGAAAGTTAGAGGAAAGAACAAAGAGGAAAAAAAAAAGAAAAAAGAGGAGGGAGAAGAGGGGGAGAGAAAGAGCAAACGAACAGAGAAAAGAACGGGGGTGGACAAAGCAGGGCAAGAGAAAGGGGCTGGTGCAGACGGAAGACAGGAGATTGAAATGCATCTGTAGACAACGTTTATTACAATATTTTCAAAGCACGTAAGCAACACCTTTTGAAACTTAAAACATATTCTGCCGGCAAAAAAGCTACATATTGTTTTCAGTACCATTATACTAAAAGGAGTTCATCGTTCATGTGGTTTCTGGCATTGAGTCGGTTAATTCTGCGTCAAGTCGGCAAAATGAAGGAAACATGAGGAAAAGAAGTGAAAGAAAGAGGACAATTTCTGTAATCAGCCGGAACCCAAACTCTTAGAGGCACTGCACGCGCTGTAATTCACTCCAGTTTCAAGTTCCATTCCACATAGCTAGATAGCATAAGCAGGGTGACCAGACGTCCCGTAAAATACGGGATTGTCCCGTGTTTGGTTCATTTGTCCCGCGTCCCGTATTGAACCTCCCCGGGACGCCTATTTATCCCGTATTTCCATGTTGCTGAAGGGGGTTCCTTACAAAATAGACACAAAAAAGGAGACAACTCTGGTAGAATGGACGGATACAACTACTGCAAGGAAAATTGAAATCCACTGTAGAGTGCGTTAGCAGCTTTTCAAAGCCTGCTCACCCCTACGTGTTTATGTATTACAATTGTGGGCCAACGTAGGATAGTGTCGAGGTTCGTAGTCAGTTCCGCAGTTTAGTCACGCATAACACTGGTGCCTCTGGCATACTAGTCGTATGTAGCCTGCAGAAGTGTCTCCCTTATCAAATCAGAACTCCAAATTGTAACTTTTATATTACATGTTCTGAGTTTGTTACATATGCCCAATCTTATAGGCAATTACTCAAAGCTGTGTCATCAAAAAGAAATATAACTAGTCTAGTAATTGACATTTTCAACACATTTTTGGACCTTCTGATTTATAACTTGGACCACTCTAAGTACGACTTTCTGGTGCTTTGAATGCACTAAAATCCAGAAGCTTCCGGGGGCTTTGCCCGGACCTCAGCAGGGGCCCTAAGGCGGGCCCCTGGACCCGACCTGATGGGGGCTTCGCGCTACGCGTGCACACAACGCACCTTCCAACCATGCAGTGTCCCGTATTTTACTTTTCAAAATCAGGGGCGGGATTCACTAACATTTGCGTAAGTTCTTGCGTAAGTCAAAATATTTACGAACTGCGTAAGTACTTTCTTAAGTGGTATTCACTAAAACAACTTACGCAGTTCGTAAAGATACGCAGCGTAACTACTATAAATGCACAAGAGCCAATCGTGTGTGCGGTTGAATCTTGCTTTGTTACATTTTGAGCCAATCACATTGATTGTTATTGTTAAAACGACGCACCCGGTCTTCTGTGGCTACACACGCGGTCCTATGCTCTACACAACCGTGGGCACAACGCGTACTTCTGTATGTGTTACTATGGCTATTTTGTACTTACGACAACTCTGAAGCTTGCGTAAAGTTACGCAAAATATTTAAGAACTTTTCTCTTCGTGAATACCGACTAAGCAAGATACACTTCGTAAGTCTGACTTACGCAAATTTTTGTGCGTAAGTATTCTTTGTGAATCCGGCCCCTGGTCACCCTGAGCATAAGTCCTGTCAACCTTACCAAGTAACATGTTAGCAGGGTACACAGGTTATGTAGAGCCTGGTCGTAAATTTCATCCCATATTGCTGTTCTCTAGTGTGTGTCATGCCGTACGGTCAGTTGGTGAGCGACTCGCGGAGCACAGTTTGGCTATTTCATCGGGTAGTCTAGGTGGTTTCGACACAATGTATATTGTTCCCGATACAGTCTACAACCCTTACAGTTTTATGTTTTTCTTTTTGTTCTTAGTGATAACATGTTTTTTGTGTCAGCCTACCAACAATTTTCGCGCCCTTTGCATTTTCACGATTCTGACTCAAAAGAACAATATCAGTGCGTAACTCGACTCTTGACATATTAAGTGATATAATGCTAAATATACGGTACTCTGCAATGGCATGGGATAGTTAGGCTCCTTCGTGTCCCTTTCTCACCCCCCTCGACATACTGTCGGAATTTAGGGTCACTGGCATGGCCCAGCCCCATGTCGGGAAAATTTTGTCGCCACCCATCGTCGGTTTACTTATTTTAGCTTTCAAAAGGGTCATTTCTGCGATAAAACCCCAAATTTTCGGTATGCTTTGCCCATTCCTCCTCAGTTTCGTTATTAATAGCTAAATATAGAACAAACCGTTTCCATCTTTTAAGTAAAATTTATCGTTTTATGTAAATGCCGGGAATCTCATCTCATTACGCTAAACTAAGTTAATGTTCTCTTGAGTCTGTCTTTCGGTGTTCGGTACGGCTATTGACTCAAAGAAGGAAGTACAATGTAAGTTGTGTCCGATAGGGCCCAACTGCCTGGACAGTTGACCACAGTGGCGTGTACGGGGAGGCCAAAGGGCCATGCCCCTCACGGATGCCAATTTCTTTCAGGTCCTAAAAAACGTAAATGTTTTAACACAAATTTTACTTCCAAAGGTGGCATATGTGACACCAGATTGCATGTAAGGACACCTAAGTTTTACAAAAATTTTCAAAGGGGAGGGGGACATCTCCTCCCCTTACACCCCTCCCCTTACACCCCTCCCCTTACATCCCTCCCCTTACACCCCTCCCCTTACACCCCTCCCCTTACACCCCTCCCCTTACACCCCTCCCCTTACACCCCTCCCCAGGCCAGCGATCAAACAACAACAACAAATTGCACCGCCCCCCCCCCCCTTGAGAGAACGCCTGGGTTGACCAATATAAGCTTTAAATAAGTACAGATTCTTCTTAGGGTAAGCTTACCCAAAATTTCGCGCGCTTTGCAATTTCACAGTTTAGATCTCGGGGAAAACCTAAATCGGGCGGAACTATTTTCCTCTAGTACATACAAAATTTTATGCAATATAGGTCCCGCAATGGCATGGTATAGTACACAGGTTTTCTTCAAATCCCCCTCACCAACCCCTCGACGGAATTGGGGCTGTCGAGGCTTCGAGTCGTCCCCCCCCCCTTGGGCAAATACTGGCGCCACCCCTGCTGGACCACTACCGGTTGGACTAACGGCTGCATCTCTTATCAACACTTTCAGTCGGCATTGTTCCTTCTCAGTCGGCAAACACACCACACCCCCACCCCCATGGTAAATGCTCTGGCGACGCCCCTGAGTCTAGGTCGACCATCTGGGGACGTAGCTCCTTTGGAGAGCAGCCTAAAACTCTTCCGGGAGTTATCGTTTGGTTTTTCGCCTTTCTGCTCTTCGCCAAAGAGTTGAGGGGACTTCGAAAGAAGTACATAGTTGACTCGCACATAATATGTAATGTCAAATTAAATTTTTGCTTCCGATGACGCTTCTTATTGTCATGTATATTTATAAAGCAAAGGAAACTGGGGGATGGGGGACCAGTAGCACTACTCCACTTCCCAAACGTTACTACCAAAGTCTTTATTTACAGACGGCATGGCAGTAGTTTTTATTACATACAAAAATACACTTATTATGATAAAAAAAATCAAAATTAGAATCTGCTGCACCTGATTAGCCGATTAGGAGTATCGGACATGAAGCATCCCCCCACCAAGTATAGGTACCGTACAGCCTTTATATATATATATATATATATATATATATATATATATATATATATATATATATATATATATATATATATATATATATATATATATATATATATATATATAATTTAAAGCCATGGGCACTTGGGTCACTGCTTTCACTGCCACTGATAGGAATATGAGGGTTCTCTCCAGAAAATATTGAAATTAAACCGCATTTGGTGATACCTTTGGGGATTTTCCCTCTGGGTCTGAGAAATTTTAGCTCTCTTTGTGCGAATGTGCACACATAACATCAATTGTTTTGAAGCATATGTGGTGGGCTTGAGATACCATTCCCTGTGGTTCCCGCAAACCACCAGTCTAGCGGTGTAATCTCTAGTGAACATTTAAGGTTGTTAAAATATTAGGTAATCGGAAGGCTGTCAAAATTGACTTACAGTGCCTCATTTTTGTGTCGACAATTTCGGTAATACCCCCAGAGCTTCCAGGGGCCTCGCCTCAGGTCCCCCATTGAGACATTGCCCCTGAGCCCCACTAGGAGCCCTGTGGGAACTTTCCACGCTTCGGTGGGCCTTTGGTATCTATAAAATTCAAAAAAGTTTCTCCGTCCCTAACCCCAACTTTGTGATTCACCATCACAAAAAGAGAGTCAGCTTTTTGAATCCCGCTCTGATGTTTTGCTTCCCTGTGTGGGACGTAAAAACAGTGCATGTGTATGCCTCCCTTTTATTTTCAACAAATGTTTTTATTATAATTGTCATTTCACTCATGGCAACAGTATGCTATATGGGGGGGAGCCTTTGCCCAACGCCATTCGGTGAAAGGGGCGGTGAGCTGAAAAAGGTTGGGAACCACTGATTTACATAACAAGGCAAGGCCGGCTCTGCGAAAAACTTACTAAATGGAGGGCAGTATTGCGAAATGAAACCATACAAAGGTGCTCTAATGAAAATGTGTTTTTACGTACCCATTCGTGGCTGATCATCATGGTTACGCTCAGCATGGAGCTACATGCTCTGATAAGTAGCCTAGGTAGTAATGAGGGACATGGTGGACTGGTCAGCAACTTACTTTCTTTTCAAATTTGGGTAAAGCAATCACTCCACATTTAGTTTATTTTAGTTTTGTTTTATTTTTAGCTTTAGTTTTAGATTAGTTTTCAGTCCTTTTGTTTCGTTTAGTTTAGTTTGGTTTGGTTTAATCTAGTTTAGTTTACTTTACTGAAGTTACGATAATGATTCCTCCAGTAACGTACCCTTGCTTTTATCACAGTCCCACTAAATATTTTGACCTTCGATCGATGTCGGGTTTGTGTTGAGGGACAAAGTCGGACCCGCCGTGTCCAATCCTTATCAAACTTTAAATCTTTATTGAAGACTCGTATTTTCTCACTGCTTTAATTTTTGTTTACCTACCTTTCTTTTTTCATATCCCATCGTTGCCCAAGGACTGTGTGGCCGTCACCATCGCCATCACCAACGTCGTCGTTTGCAAAGTAGGGCGAAATCGGCGAAGACGTCCCTAGGGTGTCGGTTCGACGCTTTTCCAACTCTTTTAAGATAGTGACCACAAAAACGACATCAATTGGACGAATTTTGTCGAACAGTTTTTCCAACCTCTGTGCATCCGTAATTCGTTTCAGCTAAGAGCTATTGCTACTCAGTAAGTTGAAGTCATGACAAAAATGACAACTTGTTGCTGTTTTGACAAAGTTATTTTGAAGGTACAAAATCCAAAGATCTAATTCATTTGAGTGAATCAGTCCAGTCTCAAACTCTTAAAATGTCCTGTCTTTCCCTGGGATTGTTCATCATGTAAAAAAATGTATACCGTACTTTGTCTGATGTTTCAAAAGTTCACTGCGTAGTAATTACTGTTTTGTAGGTTATTTCTTACTACATGAATTAAATCAGGGTCGACGGAACGATTTCAAGTGTGCGCCTGTGTGTGAGGGACCCCCCCCCCCACCATTGCTTGCCCCCTCTCGCAGATCTCTACTCCTCACACACACACACCCCATACACACACACGCACACCCACCTACACACACACACACTTTTGAAGTTGTGGCCGATCCACAGGTTACAGGATTGAGTTCTGAGATATGTGGATTCTGATCAGGGTTAAGAGGAGAAAGATTTCAAAGCTCTGCGTACCGTGTATACTGGTATACAGTATATCCATTTTTAACATGACGCTGCAATGGTATTGGGTGTAACAGAGTATGCCACGCAAGCCACGAGAACAGCAATTTTTTGAAAGGGGAATTCAGTGTGAGAACGACAGTCAATTGGACAGGGAGGGGATGTGTAACGATTAAGGAAATCTCAGGCATGGAATAAGTGTCTGAAAGCTTAAGCAACTTTGCTGAGTCACCTAGGCTAAATAATCTTCATTTGTGAAATAATTTATGAAGCACAGTGCCGTCGGAAGGCATCCATGACTGAGGGTGCATGGAGGAATTTTGGCATTTTCCAGGACCAAGGTAATTTTGGACAAAAAAGGGTGAAACCCATTCGGGGCTGCAGTCCCCCTCCCCCTTCAGGTTCCGACAGCCCTGAAGCATGGTTGTGCGAGAAGGGCACCGAAGAAAAACGTAGTTTAGGCTGGAGCTTCGATATATATTGAAATCATCTCTCTACGATACATTAGCAAAATATCTAGCGATTGAATGAGGACGGAAATGATGTTTGGGAGGATGGAACACCGCAAGGGTCTCATTGTTGTACAAAATATTTGGAACAATTCCATATGGAGTGTCCAGCGACAGTCAGTTTGTTTTTTACGAGTGGAAGTGCAGGAAAAATACATTGGTGTAATTGACTTTACTGCTCGTTTACCTGAAAATTTCTCCATGACAGTAAAATACTCTTCGTATATTTTATTCAGTCTATACAAAAATGAGGGGACAATGTGGGCCCGCTCCCGCGTCATTGCCAGTGGTAACGAAATGATTTGAAATGTGAGGGCCTCGTTGAGCGCATGTAATACTCATTGTAATAATGCAGTTGTTATTATCTAAAGCTCTGCTCAAGTAAGTAAAAAATCCATGGTTGTGTTGTGAAGATAAGTGGGTCCGATGATATGAGGAGACTAATGCAGGACTAGGGGCGAAAGGGATATTTATTATAACATCAGAATGATGCTAAAATGATATCGAGCGTGCGCTTACAGACCTAAAAGAAATAATCAGTCCGAGAATGCTTATCAGTCGATTTGATTGGGAGAAGGAGTAATGGTTAAGTGTTTAAAGGGGGCGGGGGTAAACCACCACGTCCTTGGCCAGTCGGGGGAAAATCACTCAGTCGGGGGATTTAAGGTAAAGGGGAAGAGGGAGAGATTGATGAGACGGAGAGGGACTGAAGAGACAGAAGGAGCACTCAAAACGTAGAACTATCAAACTGAGTCATATTTTTTCCATAACTCCTAACACTATAATTTTTCCGCTCCGCACTGAGCAAGTTAAGTTCCTCGTCCACAGCCCGTGACACAAGTACTTCTATTCTTTCGCGTTTCACACGGGTTTCGGCAGCCGGTAATAGCAGTCTTTATAGTCAGGCTAGGTAGGATACAGGATGAAAGGAAGCACGAGAGGGGTAACAAATTTGTCAAGATGGTGGAGAGTTCAATTTACTGTATGAAGGCTTGTTTAGGATGCCAAATCAGTGACACCGGCAGGTGGGCATGGGGGCGCGTCCCCACACAATCGAGTTCAGATTTTTTTTTTTTTTTTGAAATTTTAAAATGAATCCAAAAGGCGTTTAAGCCATCATAGATTTCTGTAGGGGTAGGGTGAAGGGTATTTTCGAGTAAGTGATGGGTCTAATAATTTTCTATCACTAGTGGTTCCCAAACTACCAGAATTCAAACCTTACCTCAATATTGTTCTCATTATCAATAACTTCCAGTATCAACTCCCTGAGAAGTACAGCAGCAAAAGTTGAAAGCTGTTCACGAATTCTCAGGTGAAAGACTGACTTTGTGATTGGCATGTAGGTTTGTTTGGGAATTGGACTTGGAAGTGTCTCGATGCAGAGCCTGAGTGCAGGTTTTGTCGTGGAAATCTTATTTAATGAAAAATTTCGGCGCGCCTCGCTCACATTCGTCACTCCATCTCCGTGACCATAATTAAGGTATACAATACATGCAACTATTCTGATCACACTTTTTCGAAAACAGAGGTACATCTCCAACCTCTGTTTTGGCCTCGTATCAATATGGGATCTTTAAATCTAATTTGTAGCATGGTTTGGAAGGTTAAAGTACGTATTTGCCAGTATACATTTTTCAAAAAATTTCACGGAGCGCTTCGCTCCCAGCCATTACCGGTTTAGATGGTAATTGTTAATGCACTTACGAAGAAAAAGCATTCTGAAACGCGCTTGTAAGTCTTTTACCCCTTTTGCTATACCTATCAGAGAGGTCTAATATCACCTCCCTGCACCTACACTCTCCCTCCCTCCCATTCCCCACTGCTGGAAGCCGTTCCTCTGGATTTTCGTTCAAACTTGATAAAACTACGATAGTCGTTAAGTGCTCGGCGTCATACTCTATAGTATCATTTGGATGTCAGGCAATAAAATCATGTCAGTGCTCCATTTTTTATAATTAATTCAGAGCTTCCAGGGGGCCCTATACTGGCGTCTGCTAGCCTTAGATACAGTTTTATAATGCAATGAAGCAAAAGAAAATTTTCGTATAATAGTCCAAAAATGTTTCTGTGGACTCCACGCACGTATTTTTGCGTAAAAACTTTCCCCGAATAGAAGACAATTAAGTAGCCAAAAGGGAGGCTTCAGGAGGTTTGTTGACAACATATCCTTCTCTTTGACATCATACTCTCCTCTTTCACCTAACCAAAAATTAGAATTCACTAAATTATGGACATTTTTCAACCATATGATCAGTTCCAAAAATATCCCAATGATTGCACCATTTTGCATCTCAGCAAGCTTAAATTAACAAAAATTTCTCAAAGGGGAGGGGGACACCCCTCCCCTAAGACCCCTCACCAAAGACGGCACCTTTATGAAGTGACAAAGGAAGGAACCCTACTGCTGGTATACAAAAACGCAGGGACGCTTAGAAATGGTACAATTTAGGCAGATGATGGGGGTTTAACTGAGGTGGTACTACAATGTCGTCTGTAGTGCCCCCTCCCCCATCACCAAATCCTGGCGGCGCCACTGTGCCAAAAACCTTCCATACGGGCGTTCCGTGCATGATAGTCTTGTCGGTGAATCATTATTCCTCCTTTGTTGTCCCTGACTTTGCTGGCGGCCTGTAATGTACGCCTAAAGTTGAGTCTGTACCGCCCGATTCCAATAGTCCGCCCTCGCAGTGAACAATTTCATGGAACGGCCACATGGGAGGTGATCTGTATTCGAAAGTGGAGAATATGTCTGGCCCTCTGTAGTGAGCTATCGATGTCGAAAATACTAGTAAATTGTGCGTGCGAACCGCGTGAAAAATGCACGTTTTTAAGATATTTCAGCAATCCGGAGTTTAGTGGGGGACAAGTAAGGGAGAGAGGAAGTTGGGGATGCCCTCCAAACAGCGCCACCACTGATTGTAGGCCTATGTTAAGGAAAAAGATGAATAAAGGGAAATTTTTGTGTGTGTCACTTATGTTTGATTTACAAGCGAGACATTTGCATAAATAGCGCCGCCTCACAAGACAGGATGAAAGTGACAGACTGAACTGCAAAATATCATGTCCTACCTTTCGGTATCCTTTCTGCCAATTGAGTAATGCCACAAAATGACAATACAAAACAACCGGCATGTGAGCTCGAAGCGCTTGAACAGATTTGGCTGTTATGTGCTGTCTTTATACTAAAGATATCCTATGTAAGCATTGGCTAGAATTTCTCAAGATCTTTGCGAGGACAGAAAACAGTGTATCTACCCTAATAACGCTGCAAGACAAGACGTAGCCTCGCGAAAATATTGGTTATACCATGCCTCGAAGGGCAGTTGTTTTACGACGCTAAGCGACCACAAATGTGGGAGAGAAGCCTATGCGGCTTATGAATTACAACTTCACGTCGGGTGGCTAACCAGCTGAACAATTTAGGTCAATTTAGATCTTATCGCGGGACAGTAGCGTGTTCAAAGGGGGGGGGGGCCAGGGGGGCACTGGCCCCCCCCCACTTCCGAAGTCAGTCGGGGGAAAATCCCTTAGTCGGGGGATTTAAGGGTTAGGGTAAGAGAAAAAGATTGAAGAGACACTGAACACTCAACAGGGATGGCGCCAGGTGGGGGCAGGGAGCCCCATCGGGGAGTCTTAATCGATACGATAGAGTATGCAGTCCCCGACGGCGCCTGAAAGAGGACAATTTCTCTAAAAAGTGATTCGATAAACCAAAGGATAGAGCTCTTCCAATCGCCAATATGTGGCCCATGGTGCAGGTAGGTCCCTTCGCCCTTCACGCTAGTCACTTTAACCATCTGTAATGGTAAATAATATAGACCCCGCCAGGGGCCCTGGCGCTGGCGCCTGGACCCCACGCGTGCAAACTCGCGCTTCGCGCTCGTGGTGCACCTTCGGTGCACTTGTCACACTCCTCCATGTCAGTCGGGGGAATCACAGGTTGTGCCCCCCACCTTCGAAATCCTTCACACGCCACTGTCGCGGGATCATGGACTCTGACGGTATATGTATGGTGCAGGATCTCTTCAACGGTGGCCACTTAAGGAGAGTAAACCTTTCTTGGATTTCGCACAAATTTGTCAAGTCGGGTCTGCATGGGCAAGAGAAAACGACCGAGAAGTGGACATGGAAAGAATAAGGAAACTATCACATAATAGGCTAAGCTCGTATATAGCCAACGTTCAGGACCTGCGCAACTAACGTAGAAAATTTTCCCCCACATGGAAAGTAAAAATTACCATTTTGGTGTATCTCTCTTCCCTAAAAAAGATTCCCCCAAGATATCTCACTCCCTCCAGTATCTTGTCTGACTACGGGCTTGCATAACAGGGGGAGGGGACGAAGAGGATGATGACCTCCCCTTCGTTGAGATTATTTTACTTGTATTTTCAGTTATACCCATATGGTTTAAAGCGTCTTTAAAAAGTGCAATTTTTCGGCACGCTTCGTGCGCTCCCATTCTGTGCACTAGTTTCCCCATTCTTACTTTCGTAGGACAATTTGGGTGAAATTATCACTCCATAGACCCAAAAACCCTCACACCAGCATCCATCCTTCCCCCACCCTCTGTGCCTGTGCATCCTCAATCCTGGCTAGCTGTTAGACGGAGTAAGGCTATAGGCCTAATTAAAAAAAAAACTGTTGCTGTGATCTGTTTAGTGCCAAGCCAATGTCATTTGGAAAAGTTTAAATGCATCATTCTAATGCCCACAATTTCGTGAACATCGGCGAGCTTTCCTCCTGGACCCTCACCGGGGGGAATTGTCCCAGTGGACCCCTCGCCGGGCCGTTGGAGGGGTCTTGGAAGGGTTTCGGAATTTCAGTATGAATTCACCTGATGTTACCCTTAGGTGTTGCCCTCCCCCCTCCCGAAAAATTCCAGCGTGCGGCCATGCAACTGTATGTGAAGTATACCTAAATTAGTTGTGGTTCATGTAGGCCTATTTGCGATGGATGCGCGTAAAGCACATCGAGAGAAAAGATCATTTTAACACATTTTATTAACCCAGAATCTAATACATTTCATTTATCGGCGGTTTTTGAAAATACAAATGATTAGCCTAGCTGTATACACATTTTGGGTAAGTATCTGATCTAGTTAGGGCAAGTAGGGTGTGGCGTTTAAGGGGTGGTAAAGAAAAATAAGGGGGAAGAGGCTACATTCCCCTCTCTCCCCCGCCGAAGAGCTGCCCCTAACATTTGACGATGTGACTTTATTTTTCATTCCAAAATTATTTACAATGCTAAATTAGCATTTTGCTTTGTTTCATAGATTTTTGGAGCAAAGAGAAACAATTGTGAATCATATGGAAATATGGGGTATTTCCATCCCCTCCCTCGACTTCCCCACCAACATTTCTTTTCTCTTTCTTTCTTTCTTTCACAACCAGTGAATTCTTGCATCATAAATTTACATTTATTGAGCACAGATGTTCATAGGGTGCGGTACCATCGTATGCCCATCTATAATCAAGTTAATTACTAACAAGGGCGCTATTCCGTAATAATCTGTCAAAGATGAAGTTCCTGGCTATAGATTAGAAGTGTAAAGTGATGAAGGTACGAGCGGAATTTCGCGAGCTTGATATTTGAATGCTCTTACAGTCTATACAGATACGGTCTTTCAGGGGCCGAATTGGTTAATTTTCAGTTGGGGGGGGGGGGGTAATATAGGGCATCTTGCAAAGGGAATTAATTGCAGCCTAATTCTCAATTGAGAAAGTTTTCAGGTGCTTACGAATAAACATTTATCCCTAACTTGACTACCCCACGGAGCAGACTCTGTTTGTTCAGCCTTTCATAAGGCTTCCCATGAAAGGGATATGACTGAAGAAGGAATATACCAGTACCATACAGCCTGACACGTAGGCAAGGACTTTATGGTAAACGTACATAGGAGCGAGCAAAGTGCGACGAAAAAGTCACGCTGAATAAATCTGAAGCAAAATCCCACCTATGGTGCTTCTAATCAAGGGTTCTAGCCAGCTAAAAAATAAAGGACAAAAAAAAATAAAACAAAAGAAAACAATACAAAAAAACAAATAAAAAAAAAACAAAAAACCCAGGAAGAACCGGACATTGTAACTGGGTACCTGGAGGGAGAATCATTTAACTTATTTGCATGCACAGTAAATGTGTAGGCATGTCATCCTGTGGTGAAAAATGCCACTGGAGACACTCTTTCGGACGAGGGGATACCTCACTTTAAGTATGTGCGTTAAGACGCACTGGCTGTTTTTCACAAGGCCTGGTGGTCTGGCTGAAAAAAAAACTACAGCGTGGGACAGAGTGATGTCAAATGTGTTGAAGTAGCAAGCGCACGAGCCACGGGCTATTTAAAGGTTGGGACTCCTCTCGAGTTGAGGTAAAATTTCTCGGGCAGAACATTGGAAAACGTAGGGATATTTTGCCGCTTTCCCCAAGTTTTTTTTCTGGCAAAAACCGCCACCCCCTGAAAAAACATCCCATATCCTATGCCTATCTGCATGTGAGCTATCCTATATATTTACGAACAGGGACGGGCAAATATAAAAAAACAGGATTGCAAATACGTAACGAATTTGGCTGACTTCAAACTGAATTTCTGTACTTTTGAAGAAGAATATCGTAGGTCTTACTTTCAACGCTCGGATTGCAGTTGTAGGCTCGGTTCACCTTCCTGGAGGCCGTGGACTCCAGGATTAAATTTGGGGCTCCACATATCGGAACATGCCGACCATTCAGGCTGAGACGAACCACAGCGACTTCTTAACTGTGCAGAAAATCTCGAACGTCTTCAGTCAGTCAGTTAAATCCAAATATCTTTAGTTCATTAGCGGCTCTCCATAGGGGCACGGGGGGCAAGTGCCCCCCAAAAGTTTGCAAAGCATGGTCTTCAAAATCTTATAAAAAAACATGTGATTCGAGATGATTTAAATAAAATGTATTCCTTAATTTGGACAAAATTATCCCTACTATCTCCCAAATATGATATAGGCCTATTATTTATAAAATTGTTTATACTATTGCAAAATTTTCCGTAACTTTCAAGTACGTTTTTTGTCATAATTTCAAGATTCAACCTAATTTTACTGGAACATTCGACCACTGGTTATATAAATTAAAATTATTGGAGTCGTCATGTTTTTAATTTATTTTCAGGCTCGTTATTCAGCTCCTCCAATGGGGAGATTTTAGTTTGTGATAAAGAAAATGATAAAATTTCACACTGTATAGTAGGGTAGCCATCATCAGTAGGCACGTAGAGTACTAAGAAATTTCTTTTGCTAAAATGTCTCCTAAAACCATTGCCGAGAACGTAGGCTGCAAGTTAGCCCATGATATTTTTTACTGTATTTTCATGTGTCAAAATTTTTTAAGTTTCCAAAAAGGGTGAATTCGGAAACGTTTATTTGGTAAAATCACAGAAGCCTTAACCACCGATGATCGAGAAAGTCGCTCATTAGTCTTCTAAAACCGTACATGCTAGGCTTGTGTGAGGATTAAATAAGTTTAAAATGCGAGAATATTTTCATTCGAAGCTGTGTCAGTGTCTAATCAAACATGATTTGGCTGAAAGTTCTGAAGTCACGACCAGACAGTCAGTGTTTAGTTTAATAAAGTAAATCTAGTTCATAGAAGAACTTGGAGGGGCAAAAGTCGTGTTTTGCCAGAGAGTTTACCCGAGTTGCCAGAATGCCTTAAACCAGGTTGGGAACATCTGGCCTGCAACCCATTTGGTCCGGCCCGCGAGGCAACTCGTGAATGTGATTTCAGTAATACTTGAAATTCAATTTATAATAATTTTATCTACCATTTTCCCGGTACAGACTAAATACGCTGGGTGATGCCGCTTCTGGTACTACACCTCACAGGTTGGACGATGTAGCATGCATTGTAAAGCATGTCTATACACATAAACCAAACTCATGGGAAACTATGCGAGACTTATTTCGTTCGCACCGTACCAGTCCCGGTGGATTGCATGGGTAGAGCCCCTCCCATGAGTGGGTTTAAAACTAAAGAACTGAATAACTTTTCAATGCGGTGCGATGATTAAACAAATTAAGTGAAAACGATATTTTTCGGCGCGCTTCGCGCGCTTTTTCTTGCTAGTTGCTTGTTTGTTCTTATGACTGCCAAATGGCCCGTTATAAGCAAAAGGTCCTCCACATCTGTTTTAAAGTATATCGTTTCTGTTGATGATTTAAAATGAACACACCAAACATTCTGTCCAAGCTGTAGTGAGACTTCTGACTGTCGGACCAATTTGTATAGGGGATGACCTGTTGTTCTGAGTTATAGGGGAATTCTCCTTTCCCTTTCGAAAATTTTGTTTCTGAACGGTACTAAAATCCAAAAAAGTGCTCTCATTTCTTCTCTTTCAAGTGTCAACATGCTCGAAATTTTCGTTTTTTAAATAAAGAAATGCAGAAAACTAATATTTCATGTCTTCTTGGCAGAGCTGAAGCATATTGTGACACAATGATAGAAACAACAAAATATTTAAAGGTGGAGCTCATTTTATAGGCCTACAAATGGGTCAAGCCGCTTTGTCTGTTTCCCTGCCTTTTACTCCGCCCTTAAGAAGTAGCCATTGGCTGATACAGCCATGGTTGTAATTAACGGTTTAAAGGTTATCTCATGACTGACTGCCTGAGACGGGTTTTTGAAGAGCTTTTGAAAACTATATGGGGCATCTCTGTAATACATAATAATAACCATACTCCTGCTGTACTTTCCGGAGCGGATCATTGATATTGCCGGGGGTCGTCCGAACATCCCTGCATGCGGACTTGATTTTGCCCCACAAAACAAAATTTCTCAGAGCCGCCCATGCTTATGTTATACAAATCTCAGAGAGCTGGGGTGTTCAGATATGCAAAGAAAAAATTTGTTTTCCTTTCAGCAGACTTATTTTTTATGCAAAAGTAAGCGGGAACAATGTGCACTTTTTTATTAAAAAAAAAGAATAAATAAAACTCGCAAAATTTCAATGGCCTAACCGTCAGAATATCAACATATGGGCCGGGAGCGTTCATTTACTCAGCGACAGCTCTCAATGCAGTGCAGCTATTGTGTCAGGGTAAAATGGATGTTTTAGAACAACTTCTCCCCCTTCCTATAATGTATATTTCATTCTGATTGGTTCGTCCGAACAATGTGCAGATTTTGATTGAAAAAAAAACTACTTCTCAGAGTGCCTTAACCCACCAAACACTATAGCACGATTTTAAGAACTAGGGCTCGTGAATCGGACTCGGACAGCAAGGACACAGACTCGGACTCGATCTCGTACAGTCCGGACTCGTGACTCGGCTATAAAATCCCAGAAAAGGGCAGAATTTTGTATCACTTTGTTTCAATCCGTCATAACAAAGCATTTACTTGCTCTCTGCAGTTTCTGTACAACCCCACACGCGGCATCTACGTCTTTGTAATATGCACGGTCTAGTGCGGATATTCGTAATAGACCTTATGCATATGGCACAGAGTCGTGGGCGTGGATCATGGGGGGATGGGGGACGCGTCCCCTTCACTTTTTGGAAGGGGGACATCTCCAAAAAGTCCCCCCCCCCACCTTTTTCAAAATGATGAAAAGTAAAACTGTGATGAATTGTATTATAACATACATTACGAATTGACACTACATTTTAAAAGCTAAATTGACAGAGCCCAAATATGGCACCATTTGCCATACAGACACCTTCTAATTTCCTTCTTTTTTTTTCTTAGACTCCTCTCCCAGGACGGCAAATCGCAAATGGTCAAAAGTCCCCCCCCCCCACCTTTGGAGGTGGATCCACGCCACTGCACAGAGCAGAAAGTGCTCCCTCTGTTGGATGAAAGTGGCATATCATTGCAAGTTACACCAACATATGCACTGACAGCTGATTTGTGCATCTGGGGGATAAGCGCCTAAGTCTACTACACGTGAGTGCGAAATCAATACCGTGAGAACACGTATGGTTCATTGTTTTCCTCCAAAATGACGTCAGTGTGATGTAAATGCATAAGGTCTATAGTAACAAACACGTACGCTATAAGTAGGCTTTAGTGGGAAGCAAATGGGGCATAACGGGTGAAGCTGAGGACAAGCTAAAAAGATTTCAAGCGTGGTCTTACGTACGTCCAGGGGCGGAGTTTGATGTCTGAAAGTGTGGGGGGCAGAACCGAGCGGAATGTCAACTCCCCCTATTGGCGTGGGTCCAGGTGCCCGTCTTATGGCCCCGGTGGGGGTCCAGGGGACGAAGCCCCCGGAAGCTCTGGGGTATTAACGAAATTGTATGCATTAAAATGATGAAACTTCAAATGACATAAGGTAGGCAATCAAAAAACCACAAAAAAAAAATCACAATTTGACTTTTTTCAGTTATTATCCTTACTCCATGAGACTAACAGTCAGATGGGATCGATGATGCTGAAGGCTTGAGGAAGTAGGGAAGAATGTTATTTTGAGGGTTTCCCGGGGCTTTGAAAGAATAATTTTAAGAATGGGAGATCTATAGTATTCAGAATGGATGCTCGCGAAGAGCACTGAAAAAAATCCCATTTTTCATACTTTTTAGTGATATGAGTAATAGTAACGCTAAGACAGAAAAATATCCTCAAGAAGAGGCCCCCCCCCCCTTCCCTTCGCTATCCGCCTGTCCCTTATTACGGCACCGAAAATGACACTTTCCGTGCTTGAAAACTTGAATCTAAACAATCTTCAACTGTTCAAAGAGTCGGTAAATTTCCACAAATCGATGGTGATAAAAATTTTGCTTTGAAAATTTCTAGGGGAGGGGAACTTCCCCTACGTTGCGTACGGCCATGGGGGCACTGGTGGTTTTAATGATAATAGAAAAATTTGCACGAAGCTATGACAAGCAGAATGTTCTACTGCAGGAAGTAACCCCGAAACCCCGAAGCAATATTTCAAACGGGTGCGCGCGGAGCGCGCAGGAGAAAACAGGGTTGAGACATTCAGTTGTAGCCTATTGTTTTTCTTTAGTTTCAAATGCAGTATTTTTATTGCATAAAAAGTTTTCCTACTTTCCGCAGGTGCCTGTTCTGTCCATAGAGCAGGATGTGGGATCCTATATCCTGCTCCTTAATTGGAGGCTCTCTTTCCTTTCATGTTTCATTTTGTCGATGGTCTGGGACAAGTGCCGCTCAACTTTTTATTAGTGTGAAAAATAAGGTTAATGTCAATTTTGACGGTTACAGACTATGCGGTACTTAAAAAAGTCAATGAAATCTTTTGTGGGTAGTTTTTTCATGGACATCGTCAATGGCATCGCCAGTTAAAGTGCCAGGGAAGTTGTGGCCGGCGAAGCCTGAGGCTTAGTGGGGACTGCGGGTCCTCCCAGAGAAACCTTTCTTAAATTTGGCGGCTTTTGCGGCCATCCTGGACTATTTCTTGAGAAAATCCTGCTTACCCCAGGTTTAATTTGAAATGCTAATGAAATAGTTTTTATATGATGATCGCAAATTTAAGATAGTAACCGTCAGTCAATTTGCTGAGGATAGTGGTAGTTGGTGAGGAAAGTGAACAACGATAGGCAGATAGGTGTGGCGAGGGTTTTGGAAATGGTTATTTAGCCAAGCTGTCCTACAGTAATAGCGATTAATAACAAGGCAATTCCACCAGTTTCCCTACGCAAAGCAGTACAGCAGTACTACATCGGTTTATGTAAGGCTCATGCGAAGCGATTTCTTTTTTTTTCGAAAACTGCGGTTCCCTATACATGGGTAAGGTTTGGGACTTTGTTTGCATAGACCATGGTGCATTTAATGATGTACATTAGTACTTTCAGTGACCCTTATTTCAGAGCTTCAAGTCACAATACTGTGGAGGGTAGGAGAAAAGAAATTTTACGGTGCCAGACAAAATTTCCAACTGTATTATTCAGTTTTCCCTGGAGGTGCGCGCGAAGCGAGCAGAGAAAAATTTTCCTAGCAATTTTATGGTTTTTGATATTAATATTTTCCTTCATTAAACATTGCAAAATTTAATCATAATAGGCTATTGAAGATTCTCTTATAACTTCTCTGGTCTCGCTTACTTTCGCTCATTTTTTTTTATTATTTTTAGTTTTTAAGCTCTGGAAAAAGTGGGGCAACCCCCCCCCCTTCCGTAATCCCGCCTGTGCGTACGTCCACGTACTTCGCAAAGGTTTACTACCCGATAGTGCAAGAATCTACCATTTCGTCTTTTGTTATTTTCATAGGCGTTGGAAAAGTGGGGAAGGGGGACGACCGCCCCACTCTTCACCCCCTCCCCCACGGCTGTCTCTAAAGTGTTGGTATCGTAATTCATGTTGCCTGTAACAAGCGAACATGATGTTTTTCATTGTATTCACTCTTCCTTTCCTGAACATTAAATTTAAGTCAATTATTTTCGCGCGTTCCGCGCTTGATTCCGGGCTGTTTCTATAGTCGTTTCTCTTCTATGTACGAAAGAAGGGAGGCTAAGTGCAATTTTCATCTTTCTTATGAAACCTGTGATGAAAGATTATTAGAGAGATACCTTTGCTGACATAAGCTTGTTCTTATGCTTTCATTTTTGTTGGTTGGTTTTTCGACACTTTGACATATGATCTTATCGCATGTAACTGAAATGTACCACTTTCATCTGGGGTGCGTTGGGAACACTCTATCCGCGGGCCTTGTGTAGCCTGGAGAGACCATTGATCGGGTCCCAGAGACAATTCACTACATTACTGCAATTTTATGAAATATTGAGATTGTATTTATTTCCATACCACCATTTAACCAATTGGGGCGTTTTTAGATGAATATTTCTTCAGAAAAACAGCGTCAAACTTATTTAAATTATTGCGTGGATATTGTGATATTAATTTTTTGTTGCTTTTTTCGTATCCCCGGGCTTCTAATTCCTCTTATTGATACATCAAAGTGGATGACAGCAAATCTACAGTAAGATCTCCAAGAGAGACCTAAATTTTGTCGTCCATCTCCACATCCCAACCCAAACGGTTCTGGGTATCTTTGATATTGTATGTTTAGCGCACTCGGCGCGGTAGTTGCTCATGCCTGATAGCAATATTGAAAAAAAAAATGATGTAAGGAATTAATGTTCTGTACTGTTATCTTCTAAGTCCATGGAGCCCTCTTTTCATTAATTCTCTCCATTCGACTTACTTTGTTCTCTGCACTAGTGACAAGCTTTTGCCTGATATCTTTTTCAAACATGTAACTACGGCGTTGCACCACTGAATTTAATTCTTTGTTGAAAACATACAGACCCCTGTGATCTTCACCGTAACTGGATATGGCCTAGTGGATCACACCATGGTCATATACTACTTCGGGTTTCGTAACCTCGCACAATGATGTATTCACGTACATAAATTTTCTTCCACATGCGAATTTTCTGCGCGCTTTGCGCGCACGTACATCTTTTTCGTGTCAGTGTCAGGAACCTTCTTGTTATTTTATTATCCTCAGGCTGTAAACCACTCAAATCAGGGAGCTGTAAGAAACAGTTTCCTGCTCAAATCAAGCGGCTGTTGTATGTAAAACTGCATAGTGAAAGTTTGGCTGTTACCGACTTCTCAACGCACACCCAATGCCAGGGACGTAGTCAGGGGAACAGAGGGAGCGACTGCTCCCCCTTTCAGTGTCAAAAAAATGTTAAAACTGTGATGTTTTTGCAGGGTATTTTGTCAGTGCTCTTTTGATCTTAAATTCTCGTCAGCTCTGTTAACTCCATCATAATCGTAGTAACATTTAGGCCTCCTGACTGACCTACTTTATAAAATGCGTCACCCCAACTAGAAAGGATCACAACACACATGTTCGTATGATTCGTTGTTTGCTAAGCTAGCGCGCGTATAGCAGTCGTACGTGATACGCGCTTCCTCAGAAAGATTATTATACTGCTATCACACTGCGCCAGCAGTGTTTTTTTTTAGGCCAGATATCTGACAATTCGAATCAGTACTCTCTAAATGTAAAAGAGTGAATTTCACTCTTCGACGATTGCCTACAGTGACCCCTCTATCTTCGAGTGAAAATTTCACTCTGCTGGGAGTGGTAATTCACTCCAAATGAGTGAATTTCCACTCCGGGCAGAGTGGAATTCCACTCGAAACAGAGAGTGGTCACTGTAGGCAATCGTCGAAGAGTGAATTTCACTCTTTTACATTTAGAGAGTAACGATCAGGTCCAACTCCATCCCACTTTGAAGGAGTTTGCCAAGTTTATTCTCTTATCAAATTATCGACTTCCCAAATCTACTCTATTGTGGTTGGTACTAAGTACTTTGTAAACATGGGTTTCTTCAACTTGTACAGATGGTAACATTAGTCTTCCTTAGTCAGGGAATTTCAAAGACGAAAGAACATGTAAAAGGTGCAATGTTTTGCCAGTTTCATCATTATCATGTGATATCATATTACCAATTTTTCCTGCTTGGATTTTTTTAACATGTTCTTAATTTAAACAGGAAAAATCTGCTGATAATATGATATAAGTATGATAATGATGAAACTGGCAAAACATTGCACCAGATTGCATCTAAGGACCTTCAATTGTTCAAAAATTTCTCAAAGGGAAGGGGACACCTCCTCCCCTTAGACCCCTCCCCCATATCAGTCACAAATGTGCTCCCCCTTGCAAATTCCTGGCTACGTCGCTGCCCAGTGCTACTCGCGACTAGGAAAAAGGAAGATTTGTGCTTCTTCGGCTGAACTGGCTCTACAAAAAGAGCACAGTTTGTTACCAGCATTACATAAACACATGTTAATGTAAACATCTTTTTATACGTTTACATGTACATATGCGTATACGTATACATGTATATACGTATATGTACACATACATATGGATCATTCTGAGGTTTCCAACCCACGTCCCCCCAATTCCAACTCAAACCGCCGCCCTTAATTGCGCTCCCAACATGTGAACGGAACCCTTGGTTTAATTAATACAAGGGCCACACTATAGGGAGGTTTCACGGGGCAAAATGCAAAAGGACAAGTTTCTTTTAGAGCAGGTTCAGAGGAGGGCAACTCGGCTTATCCCCGAAGTACGTTCTCTCCCTTATCTCGATAGGCTCAAATGTCTGGGACCTACTACCCTTGTGTTAAGAGGGATTAGGGGGAAGGGGGGTATGCTGCAGATTTTCAAATTTATTTCAGGTAGCAATTCTCTGTCTAATTGTAACTACTTAGAGGTTTGTGATAATTCCTGCCCAGGAGAAAATTCCTGTTGACACCTGTTAAAATTTCAACAGATTTGAACTGGTATCTTGATTAACAGGGATGAACCTAGCAGGTTTCCAATTACCTGTAGGAGTGAATGAAATAAACAGGTGCCAACAGGTAACTAACTGGTTCCTGTTGGAACCTGTTAAGACCTATTGAAATCCTGCTGAAACCTGTTTCCAATTACCCTTTGGACTGTTGGACCTGTTCAAACCTGTCCATACCTGTTCAGCAGACATCAGGAATTTTTTCCTGGGCGTGTTCGAGGCCATCGTAAGACGCTGGTCAAGTATTTCTCTAGACTGGATATTAGAAAGTTAAGCCTCTCTCACAGAGTTGTCAATGAGTCTGCCTGAGTGGGTTGTTAATTCCACTTCGGTCAATTGTTTCAAGATGAACATTGACAAGTTTTATTGTGACTGTGCAGAATCTGATTGTGCTGGGCTTTGTTGGATACAATATTTGTTTTGGTTTAAATTTTGTTTTTGGGGTCTGGATTATAGGGCATCTTATGGGCTTTTGCCCTCCTTTGCCCTTTAATGTGTTATGTGAACTAACGCAACCGCGTTCTGCGGGAGAAACAACACACGCGGACCCTAGGTCATGTACAATGCTATGTGGTGCGTGGCGCGGTGTTCTCCAGAACAACTAGCGCGCAGTCAGTGGTGGCAGGAGCCAAGGCACCCCCCGTCGGGAAATTTTTACAGTTTCGTCGCGGGGAGTCTTAGTCGATACGATAATGTATGCAGTCCCCGACGGCGACTAGCAGCCCCGACAGTTTACCTGTTTTGCTCTCAAGAGGACAATTTCTCTAATAAAATCCCAAATCTTTCGGCACGCTACGCGCGCTGTAAAATCACTCGAGTTTCTTCAATAGTTCCACTCCACATAGCTAGATAGCACAAGTCCTGTCCATCTTACCAAATAGTACACAGTTTATGTAGCCTCGTAAATTTCATCCCATATCGCAAAGCCTAGTTGCTGCTCTTTTGTGTATGTCAAGCGGTATACGGTCAGTTGGTGAGCGACTCACGGAACAAAGTTTGGCTATTTCGTCAGGGAATCCAGGTGGTTTCGATACAATGTATGTTATCCCCGATGTGCCACCCCGGAATACATCCCCTACAGTTTTTCTTTTCTTTTTGTTCGTAATGATTAGCCTACATAATGTTTTTTGTGTAAGCCTACCGAAAATTTTCGCGCGCTTTGCGCGATTTGTAACTTCACGACTCAGATTTAAAAGAAAATTATCAGTGTGCAACTCGGCTCTTGAAGTTTATATAATGCAAACATGCCTTGCAACAGCATGCCTGGGATATTTAGGCTCCTTCATGTCCCCTTCTCACCACCCCTGGACATAGAGGCTGTCGGAACTGGGGGTCGCTGGCATACCCCGGCTTCCTGAAGGGAAAATTCTGTCGCCACCCATGGTCGGTTTACATATTTTGATTTTCAAAAGGGTCATTAATGAGATAAAACCCAAAATTTTCGGTACGATTTGCCCACTCTTCTTGCTCAGTTCCGTTTTTTATAGCTAAATGTAGAAAAAGCCCTTTACACCTTTTCAAGTAACTAAATAAGTAGAATATATTGATTTATGTAAATGTCGGGAATTTCAGCTCATTTCGCTAAACCTAGTTAAATGTTCTCTTGTGTCTGTGGTGCGGTACGGCTTGTGACTCGAGGAGGGAAGTACAGTGTAATGCCCGATAGGGCCAAACTGCCCGGACAATTGAGCTATATAAGCTTTAAATCAGTACAGATTCTTTTTAGTGCAGGCTTACCCCCAAAAAATTCGCGCGCTTTGCAATTTCACAGTTTAGATTCCGAGAACCGCTAGTATATATATATATGCATATATATATACATATATATATATATATATATATATATATATATATATAGTATATATATATATATATATATATATATATATATATATATATATATATATTTTGCTAATTTGGGATTAAGGGGAAATATCGTATGAAAAAATCCGACTATAAAGGGAAATCGACCAAAAAGGGAAAAAATCAGGTCGACTTAGCGACACTACACGCTTTTTATATAGGAATACGTAAACGGATGGTAACGTCCGTTTCCCTACACAGTCTATATGGCATTACTTCTATGTTGACTGAATTGCGTGCACGTATCTGTTAACACGTACGAATGGTGGGCCATTGAAATAACGTTGTTGTATATCTATTTTTTAAATGCTGCCAAAAAGCGAAATATAATCTTATGTATTTTATTGTTTTTCTTTTCGCCTTTACGAAAAAGGCAGCCCGCCCTCTAAATTTTTTCCCTTTTTGGTAGGAATTAGCGTTATATATATATATATATTTATACATATATTTATATATATATATGTATATATATATATATATATATATATATATATATATATATATATATATATACATATATATATATATCTATTAATAACCTATTAGGGAGACAAATTGCAGTTATAATTGGTGTATTAAGGAGACATTTTCACTAGGGAGACAAATTCCTGTCTCCCTAATTCTCTGCACCGTTATTTTAACCCCTTCTCTACATTCTTTCTAAAAGATTTTTATTTCTATGGTAGCGTATTAGCGCCCTCTTTATTATGCCACTGTGTAAGCTGCATAAATACATCATAGGTGCTATTATTTACCATAGAAATACAGGTGTGTTATGTGCTGCATGTAATTTATATGTATTATAGGGAGACAAATAAGTATTGCGAAATACTTTATAATATTTTATTTAATTAAACCTTGTGTGTAAAAGATACAGTTAAAACAAACGTACCATAAGTTAAAGGCATTCATTAGCAATTATTGGTTTTTTTGTATGAATATTTGTATGCTTAGATATGGAAATATATTAAATTTAATGAATATAACCGATCGTCTCCCTAAGGAAGGATTTTATCCCAATGTCTCCCAAATGTTTAATTTAGTGTTTTATATATATATATATATATATATATATATATATATGTATATATATATATATATATATATATATATATATATATATATATATATATATATATATATATATATATATATATATAAGTGCGAGAAATAATCCCATTTGTCCTAGACACGTAAAGCGTAAAGCGACGTCCTCGTTTTTAACGTATTTCTTACGCATATATATATATATACTTACGCATATATAAATGTATATATATATATATATATATATAAGTCGTGATTGGTAGATCGAAGTTAGAATGTGTAGGTCTTCGACCTATATATATATATATATATATATATATATATATATATATATATATATATATATATATATATATATATATATATATATATATATATATATATATATATATATATATATGTAACATGATGCCTCGCAATGGCATGGTATAGTACATAGGTTTTCTTCAAATCACCCTCACCAACCCTTCGACGGCATCGGGGCCGTCGGGGCTTCGGATCGCTCCCCCACCCCCGTCAGAGATCTGCCCCCTCCGTCGGGCAAATCCTGGCGCCATCCCTGCTAGCGCGTTCACTGAATTTGACCTTTTGACCTTTGGTGCAAGCTGAGCAGTGGCGCCGCCAGGCTTTGGTGATTGGGGGGGCACAACAGATGATGTCGTAATGGCACTTCAGTTAACCTCCCAAGTCTGCACAAAATGCCTTTTTCCCCGTGTGCTCCCTACGTTCGTATACACAGTGGGGGATCTTTCCTTTGTCAGGTGTCACTGCACTAAGCTAGGTGCCGTCCTGGGGGAGGGGTGTCCCCCTCCCCTTTGAGAAATTTTTGTTTATTTAAAGTTGCTTAGATGCAAAATGGTGCTATCTTTATGATATTTTTGGAGCTGATCACATACCGGTATGGCTGGAAAATGTCCATAGTTCAGTGAGTTCTAATTTTTCCGACTGGCTGGATGTTTTTATCCAACTGAGTGGCGACGCTTAAATATTCGTTTTTTTATGCGCCTGCGCTTTGAATACAGCAGTGAGGATCTTTCCTTTGTCACTACATAAAGGTGCCGTCCTGGGGGAGGGGTCTAAGGGGAGGGAGTGTCCCCCTCCCCTTTGAGAAATTTTTGCTTATTTAAGGTTTCTTAGATGCAAAATGGTGCTATCTTTTGGAATATTTTTGGAGCTGATGATATATAGCTGGAAAATGTCCATAATCTAGTGAATTCTAATTTTTGGTTAGGTGAAAAAGGAGAGCATGTTGTCTAAGAGAAGAATACGTTGTCAACAAACCTCCTGAAGACTCCCTTTTGGCTACTTTACCGCCTTCTATTGGCAATGTTTTTATCCAAAAATACCTGCGTGGAGTCCACAGAAACATTGTTGGAATATAACGAAATTTTTCCTCCCTTTCATTGTGCATTATAAAAAGGCATCTAAGGCTGGCAGATACCTGTATAGGGCCTTCCGGAAGCTCTAGATAAAGTACATAAAATGGAGCAACGACATAATGCTTATTACGTGACATCCAAATGATAATATAGAGTAGAGCACTTTACAACTATCGTATTTTTACTAAGTTTGAACGAAAATCCAGATGAACAGCTTCCAGCAATGGAGAACGGGCGGGAGGGAGACTATTGGTGCAGGAAGGTGATATTAGACCTCCCTGATAGGTATAGCAAAAGGGGTGAAGGACTAAGAAGGCGTTTTCAGAATTCTTTTTTTGTCGTAAGTGTATTAAAAATCACCATCTATCAAGGGCGTAACCAGGAATTTGTCAAGGGGGCGAACCCCATAGACAGACTCTCATCGCTTTGCGCCACCATGAGTTGGCGCAAAGCGCAAGAAAATTTTTGCCCAAAGTGCCTCCCAGATCGCTGGAAATGGCACTTCCCAAGCCTAGTTTACAGCATATATAGGAGAAACACTAGCAATATTGAAAAAAAAAAAAAAACATTAAAAACAACCCAAAATATGCTCAAGGGGGCGGATGCCCCCTCCACCCCCTTGGCTACGTGTCTGCCATCTATACCTATAATGGCTGCGCGCAAAGCGCTCGGTAAAATTTTCTGGAAAATATATCAAGTAACGGCATAATTTCAACTTTCCAAATCATGCTTCAACAACTTAGATTGAAAGATCGCATATTGATGCTATAGGCCCCTACAGATGTTGTGATTATAGTTCCATGTATTATTATGTTAATAATGGTCATAAGATGGAGTGCAAACCGTAAAGCATGCGCGCAAAGCGCGCGAAATTTTTCATTAAATGAGATTTCCATGACAAAACCTGCATTCAGAATCTGCATCGAGACACTTTCAATTGCCCAACAAACCTACATGCCACTCAAAAAGCCAATCTTTTACCTGTTAATTCGTGAACAGCTTTCAACTTTTGCTGCTGTGCTTCTCCGGGAGTTGCTATCAGAAGATATTGATAATAAGAACACAGAGGTAAGGTTTGAAGCGCGCGGAGCGCGCGAAATTTTTGATAGTTTGCGAAGGATTTGCGAAAATTCTGATAGTTTGAGAAACATTTGTGATAGAAAATGATTAAATAGATCTATCACTCGGTTGAAGTACACCTCACCCTACCCCCTACAGAAATCTATAGCTTAATCGCCTTTTGGGATCATTTTAAAATTTTCAAAAAATTTTCATAGGGGGGCACGCGCCCCCCCCCCCCCCATGCCCCCCGTGCCGGCGCCAGTGGCAAGCTCCTACACTGGGTTCTATTTTAAAACACATATATGGCCTTCTTTTAATCCATACATGTCAAAATAATTGAACAGTTTGGCTTATAATGCGCACTGTAATACGCGGCACTAACAAAAAGTAAGAGCGAGATCCGGTCGACCGGGGCTCAATGGAAAGCGATGATACTCCTTTACATTTTCAGATCAATAGTATCGACTAGCTACAGGGTATGAAATGTCACCGGTTGGTGAAGCTAGGTAACCGACGTCATAAGCTGTTATTCGAGGCTATTCTCACAAAGCCAAATATTTCGGTGACTTGATCGATAAAACACATTCCATTCATTCTCATGGGGCGGATCCCCACAAAAAATCAGGGAGCTACCACGTATTCCAACGTCCACATCTCTTCAGACTAATTTTGATGTAAAAAGTAGCTACGAAAAAGTAAAATGTTACTTCCATTCTTTTTCAGAAATTGCCAGCTCGGTCATTTCCTTCGTCTTGGAAGTAAAGCATGGAAAATCCAGTTTGCCTTCTTAAGCGTTGTTACTAATTTAAGGACTATGCAACTGTATAGATAGTCCGAATTCCACTGTTGAAACAAGGAGTTTGCCACAGGTTGTTATCTACCGTAAATGCAATGTCAGGGGTCGCGCGCATTCCATACTAGCTTGGAATTTGGTGTGCGGTCCAACCACTTTCATGAATTTGATATAATAAATATCTGATTAAATACAGTCAATTTAACCTCAAATTTGGAAATTAAACTAAATATTTTTAAATTATACAGTTTTGATTTTGCATTTAGATGACAATAAGGGTTTGAAATACTTTCATAATGCAGAGTAAATTATCACACCAACAAACATTACACCTCTAAATAATGAATTCTTCCACAACACATTCCTCCATTCTTGGCATATTTTCTATCAACTTGTTTGATTCATGCGGCTTAATTTTAAGCACGCAAACAGCATTCAGGCTACCTACAGTACCTAGACGATTTTGCTATTGTTTTGGGATAGGCCTACACTACTGTTGTCAGTGTTTTCATTTGGAGGCAAATCCTCGGTTGCATTTGCACTAATTTATCAACATTATGGAATACGCAAAAAGAAGAAAATAATTGTTTCCCTGTGAACAGTCAATCGCCTTTTTGCAGTCAGAATAAGCGTAGCCTAGCAGGCTTTTGTTACAGAAGTGCACTTCTGTAGTGTGCAAATTACCATCGGCTAACGACTAACGTTGTTTATCAAGCCAGAACTGCTTGCCAACCAAATTATTTTGAAGATAAAATGGAGTCACCACTCGACGTTTTGTCTCGTGCTGCTTCAGCAATTGAAACAGATGAGAAGGAGGGTAAGGAATGAGGTTGATAGCACTTAATATTTCTTCGTCGCTGTCAGTTTCTGTTTGTGACTGTGATGTGTGCTTGATTTATTAAGGCCTACAGTTTGTTAGCCTAGGCCCTATTACTATGTTAGGACTGGAGTATTACAGATAGTATTTGTAGGGGTCTGGTTATCAGTGTTGTAAAGAGTCACGACTCGAGTCACTTCTTCTCAAAATGATAGTGACTCGAGAGAATTCAGGAGTAATTTTCCCATTGAAATAGTACAGTGACTCGACTCAAAGTCATTTTAAAGTTTGACAGTTGGTGACTCGAGTCATGAACCTAGGCCTAGTGACTCGATTACAACTCTGCTGGTTAGGCTAAGTGATGCATTAAGTTACTTAAATATTGGTCAGGGGGCCAAAACTAGAAATTGGAAAAACTGGAAATTGTCTTTCTCCTCACAGCAAATTTTGAATGAAAAATCTTAATTTACTACCAGGACTTTTCTTCTCCAGATCTTACAGGTATTGCAGCTGTGTTTGATCACTGAGAATTTCTGGAAAGTGCCAAAAATGTGAAATGAATCAGCAACTTTTTCGCGCGGTAAACTTTAGTGTGCGACTAGGGAACATTGTTTACATCAGTATGCTAATGAGCTATATCATTGCATCAGTATAGAATGATTGCAGAGGCAATTGCCATGTGTATGAACGGGAACTAGGCTACAGTAATCAAAATGTTGTGCTTGACATCACAATGTTGTGCACATGGCATTCTGATGTCAACAACAAATTCGAATGCTATATGGTAAATTTTTACGAAGTGGCAAAGTTGATGATTTTATTTCAGATTTTTGGAACTTTTCAGAGGTTTAAAGTGATAAAAAACAACTGCTAGAAAGGAAAGGGAATGGTAGTAAATTTAGACTTAAGGTCCTAGCTTTGCTATAAGAAGAAAATCAATTTTGACCAGCACTGTGTTTGTCGAAGACCCCGGGTTTTCATTGAGTCGGTGTAAGGACCGTGTATATAGGGAGCGCTATCAGCGACCGGCCATACACGTGCCTTTACTGAGGACTAGGCTAGGCCTAGGACAATTAAGTATTTGGGTACTATTAAGTTATTTGGGGGTGACCATCACCAAGAATCTCAACTGGGGTAAACATATCCAGTCTGTTTGTAATAAAGGAAATAAGATTCTTGGCTTATTATGCAGGAACCTTTCATTTTGTTTCAAAGAAGTCAAGTTGGCTGCCTACAAGGGCTTACTAAGGCCCATCAGATCTCACTTCGTGAAAGATTGGAGGGAGTACAAAGGAGATCTGCCAGGGCCATAGCCTGTGAGTTCTTGTATGATTTTGGCTCGATGACTACTCTACTGAAAGATCTTGGTCTGAGTACTTTGTCTGACCGCTGAAGGCTTTGTAGGCTTTTGATATTTGCTAAAGGTATTTACGGTCAAGCTAACATCCCTTTGTCTGATCTTTGTAAACCAGCTCGTATTACTCATAATATGCATGCTTTGCACTACCGCCCCCTCTGCTAGAACTAAATGCAATAAATATAGTTTCGTTCCCAATACATTTAGGGACTGGAATAACCTCCCAGACAGTCTTATTGACGGGGCTATTAGTCACCCTAAACCGGTGGAATTTATTGCAAATTCTCCGAGAGCCTGACTGACCACACAGCGTGTAGGTGGTGTTATAATGTCCTTAAAGGGAGAATGCAGTTACCCCAATAAAGAATTGTATAGTAGACTATCCTATTTCCTGAATGGCTCTTGAGAATCATGTGACAGTATTTTTCTCACTCAGGTGTAAAATTTACAAGGAGCAACTACTTGGTTTACCTTGAATATGCAATATTTATTACCTAAAATATTATGAAAGATACTTGGAAGAGAAATAAGAAGAAATTTGTGGCATTTAGCTATTTTTTCAAAATAAGTTTGGGACGACTGCTTTTGGCCTTTAACTTGATGTCTCACCATTATCCAAAAGAAGAAAGAAGAAGGACTTAGGTCTACTCTAGGCCTAAAACAGTTAGGCCTGATGTGTGGCATGAAGATTTCAGGCAGGCATGAGTCATAACTCCAAGGAGTGAACTTGATGTGCAAACCCCATAATAAGGGTTAGGCCTAAGTAGTATTGACACATATGATATCCTTATCATTATTGCTTTGGAGATTGCCAGTTAAAAAGGCCACTTAACCCTAACCTATCCCCTAAACTGACTTACAGTATCCTAACACTAACCTTTTCCCTAACCGAACCCCAGCCATAATCAAACCTCAGATGGAACCCCTGACCAAACCCCAGTGATAGGGTGACATTCTCCCCCTAGCTGCATGTCCACCTGCAATTGGAAAGTTGCATGGGCCAAGGCAAGGCTAGGCTATGGTTGCACAGGGATTGGTATATAATATAGGCTAATGCATCTTTTATTTATTTTTAAGAAGTTGGATGGTAGTTTATTCACCTTACACTGTAGGCCTAGGATTTCAAATATTTGTGAATTGTTTGTCACTGTTAAACATGCCCCATATTTTAGGTAAACCCTGGCTAGGAAAGCTTACATTTCATGAGTGGTTATGTGCCTACATGTGTATCAAACATTACAAGTGGTTTCACATACATTTACTCACAGACAGTGCTATTTAAGTCTCTTGATTTGGAACTTTGTGTTGTATAGTTGATTTCAGGCATGTTTTCATCACTTCTCCAGCCTACACATCTCAATCACATAGACCTGCATGCTGTTTTGATAAATTAGTAGTTTATGCTATAACTACTTGGTTAAATCAAAAGTCCTCAAAATAAAGTAAATGAAGGGAGTAGCCTAGTTGTTTATTGGTATTACAAGTAGCCGATATACAACACAATTTTCAAAATCGGCCCATAGCGATAAGAAGTACAGTACACTAAATCATGGGCTGTTGCTGTTGGGCACTGCCACTTAGATTTGTGTCACTTTCATGAGGTAAAATGTTGGCATTTGTTGTCAACACATTAAAAAATTTAATGAAGTGTAGGAAGAAAAATATCAGCTTGGTAAATTTTACTGATAACTGATACTGGAGGAAAATGGGGAATATTGGCAGATTACTGTTGTTGAAGACCAATAATTGGCCCAATACTAGTAGGGAGATACCTTTACTTCCCCTACATACACATTCACCCTTTAAAAGACACACACTTGCTAAAAGTTGTGACAGACTGACAGTAATACAAAGTACTTGCTACAATTTTTTGTCCAGTCACAGAAGAAACAAAATTCCATGGACAAGGGCTGTAAATCCCAGTTTTTGCAATCGTTTAGGGATTAATCATGATTATCCCCTATGCAGTGTGGGTAAATTAAGAGGGACTGAAAATGGGGGAATTAAAAAATGTTCAGATTTGAATAAATAATGAATAATGGCAAAAAGAGTATTGGGAGTTAGCTTTAAATAAAACATTTAAATAGTCCATACAGTACAGTATGTAATCATTTTGCAATTAATGACGACATGATCACAGGATTACCAGGGACATTTCACGAGAAACACAGTGAGTCAAGCTTCTGTAGATGTGCACAGTTTTAATCTTAAAACTATGTAATTTAACATGTTGTGAAGAAGAAAAATATGTACCTTGCTTTTTTGTGATCCATATTTACAGACTTATAGGCCTATACAGTATTAAGTTGAAATCAGTGAGATATAATACTCTAACACCCATACTTCTAAAGAAGTTCCATTCACCAAAATATCATTGCCCAAAAGATGGTTTTTGAAGTTGTTTGGAGTTAAATAAAAGAATGCATTGCCTGATGGGGTGAAAGCTTCCGGTGAACTTTTGTTTGAGAGAACATTTAATTGCTGATGTAATTTGTTTTTTGTGGATGCTTTGTGAAATGCCATTGAATTTACATTGTGTATGCAGTAATGAGGGCACAACCTCAAAATCCTTCAGCTGGTATGAATTGTAGGACTAATGGGCAAGGACAGTAGGGTGGTCTCCCTAATGATGGAGCCCTGTATAAATTGTATAATTAATGTGGTGACATATACAGTAATCAAAAGGGCCCACCTTGTTCAAGACTGATTATTTTGCACAGAATTTATCATTATCATTTTTCGGACTGTCATAAACAGCTTCAACAAAAGTTTTGTTTGGAGAAAGACCTATGGAATAACATTATTTTATTTGAATGCACTGGATATAAACTTAAACTGGATAATTTTGTACTGCATAAACTTTTGGTATTAAAAGGGATTTTTCTGTATTGATTGTTGCAGTTACTACATTCAAGACCTAACCCCTCATGCACACACACTCACACAAAAACTGCCTACTTTGATACTTTTGAACCTTGCAGAAGTATTGTCACTATTTCAAAAAAAAAAAAAATTTTGAACTTGAAAAGTGCTACACATGATCAGGATTAATTATAGCAGCTTAAAATATTAATGTATTGCAATACTTGTGGACTTTATTTATTTACTTTTTAGTAATCTCTGTGCATTTCTTTTTACAAATTTGTTTGCAGAGTTCATTTTTAAACAGTGACCTTGTCCTGCATTCTATTGTTATATCAATGTGTCTTGTACTGCTTGTAACATAGTTGATGAGACAGCCGCTAGTCATATCTCATATATGACTTGTGGAAAGCAGTATGCTGTACATACATGCAGAATCTTATTACAGCAGTTGTAAAGTAGAAACTGTAGTTGTGCTGTACACAGTCATTTAGTCAGCGTAGGCAGGTGCTGAAAACCTTTCCATTACATTTGTGTGGATGGGATTCTTGAGTTGCTATAAAAATGATCAAAACATTTTGGCCTTTAGACTTGTCACTTTGTCGTTATGGTATATTGGTACAAATTTTGTCATTGATTGCTTATGTTTGGATTTGGTTTAGTGTCTTGTTAGCATTTCCTATTTTGATCAAATATTAATTGATATTAATTGATTTTTTTTGCAAATTGTGTTTTTTTTTATTACCTGCAACGTAGAATGCCATGATGGGTACATTCTTGTGTAGTTACAAAATGAGACAAATTGACTGATCCCTCAAAATTGCCTCATCTTAAAGGGGAATTATTGCAGTTAAAATGCACCCAAATGGCAGTGACTGGAAAAATGTTTATTTCCCCAGGAACGGAGTTAAATTTACAACAGTTCTTTCTGCATTTTCATGTACAAAAAAGCAAAATTTCTCTTCAAATGCCCAAATTTCCCAGGAAGGAGCTCCCAGCTTCCCACCTTTTTCCTCTCATATGCCCAAATGGCACACTAAGGTAAAAGCTGTAATCACCATTCAGTCTCACCAATGAACTCCACCAGTAGCTTTATCTTCTTAAAATGTTATGCATTACAAGAGTTACGTACCAATGTTGCATCGTTGAAAGTTTGAGCCAGCAAATTGTTCATGATAAACACATAACTGAATTTCAGTTAGAACCTTGTTATTCTATTGTACTGTTTCTGACTACAAATTCGAGTAATACCTCATTTACATGTAACAATACTTGGTGGTAGACTGGAAGTACTCAGTTACCGATGGTTCACGTTTATATTCTACAACTAACTCATTTCTTGATAGACCTGTAAACACCTCTGCAAAAAGCTGGACGCAAAGACGCATTGCGTCCACGAAAATCATGCTGCAGCTAGAAATTTTCATCTTACTGTAGTCCCAAATTAAGTAGACCAGATGAGCTAGAAATTTTGGTTTTCAAAGTATGTGCGCCCACGAAGTTTGGCAAGTTTTGCAGCCCTGCCTGTAACGTCTGATGTTGGATCAGTATCAGCTGATATTGAGAATTGAATGTAGGATAATTAATATTACTAGTTTAGTTGTAATTTATTGATACAACAGTACAATATATGTAGGAGTATATCTGCATACAATTGTGGTATACTGTATAATGAGTATATCTGCATACAATTGTGGTATACTGTATAATGTTTACATAACACACCCATTGTAGGTTGTACTGTTCACAGTGAATGAAATCAAAGGGGGGTCTCCACTCTTGAAATATCTTTGTATGGGGGTTTCTTATGGGATTTTTTTCATTAAAGCTGTTTTTTGTTGTAGGCTATAGTTCCCTGATTTTGGCAGCAAAAAAAAATGTGCAATTTCAGCAGACAGTTATTTTCTTTGAGAGATAATCTGACCCAAATGTGGGAATCCCGATTGCGTGTGTTTGTGAATACCGGTTGTTTATGAGATATCTGAATTTTTTGTGACTGGCAAGTGCACAGCTAGCGCTATCACTGACAACTTCACTGGAACTGCAATAAAAAATTTCGGTGTAAATCAAGCCCTCCAACACTGGCCCAAGATTGTAGTCAAGGACCTTAGGTGACATGCACCCCCTACCCCCAACAAGTACATCAGCCCTGTAAAAAGTATTCCAAATTTTTTCTTGTAAAAATGCACATTGTTCAGTTGGTTTTGGTGGTTTATATTCTCACAAAATATTGTGGAACACAACACAGTAATTATTTTAAATATTGTCCTCAAACACCATCATTGTGTGCTATTAGGCATTTTTTTTTGTAGTAAAATCAGGGATGGGTTGGTGGTTTGGCAGCATACTGTACTGTACCACAGAGCATTTTTTCTTTCAACTCCTTGATTGGTGGTACACTGTATGTCATAGTACAGCTGAATTAACTGGAGTCCAGCTGTTACTATCTTTATACAAAAACTGTAACAGACTACAAAACTTGTGCCATATTTTATTTGCCTTTTGCTTGTACTTTTATTGACATTTTGTAGTTAAAGAAAGAGAACCGTCTCCCCAATTTTATTCTCAGAAATCTGCTAAATCTTACAGATCTCCGCATATTTCACTCACAAGTATTTATTCTGCATGAATTTAATAGATAAGTAACAAAAATATTGTCATGTGATTGAAAGGAGCCATTCCTGAATTAGAATGACAGGGTAAACTAATTCAAATTGGGGGGAACTGCATTTTTCCTTTAAGGAAATTCTTAGTTAATGAATACAATGTTCAATCCTTTATGAAGACTGTATGATTTTGTGTGCATTAGTGATTACTGTATAAATGATCGTTTACTGGATACTATTGTTGTGTTGTGTTCAGCATGCTGTAATTACCACTTTGAGACTCAAAAGAATACAGCCATGACTGTTTAGTCAGTGTGTGTGTGACAAGTGTCACCTGCCTTCACAAGGAACATGCACCTGCCTGACCAAGAATAAAAGGGTGACAATTAGTGTTGGAATGTTGGCACTCAAAGTTTCTTTGTTCCAAGATCTGATCAAATTGCAAATAGGCTTAAATTATTTAAGATCAGATGTACAGTACTAGCTGTTTTGAGTATGGCAATTTGTTTCCTTTATGACCCAGTGCCTTTATTGTAAGAACTTCAACAAAACCAGTGGGTACACCGTACAGCACATGTTGTTCTTGGAACAAAAATTGTGGAGTAGTGTTTCAGGAATAAATTCCTTTTGGAATGTCTTTACTAATATTGCAAAAATACTTGACCCTACCCCATAAGCACATGAGATCATTTGAATTTGAGGGACACATGGTTTTTGCCCATATCCGAGTCTCTTTAGAAAAAATTTTGCCTGAATTTCTACAGATTCTGCCAGAATTTTGGGGTTGTCCAAAGATTTGGGGGCACAGTTTCTCCTGCTCCACCCACCTCATATGCTCACGCCTATGCCCCCTCCAACCACCCACTAGGAATGCTTCCATTACTTTTAGTGGAATCAGGGACAAGTTAAGTTAATTCAGATCAGATTTTCACTGTCACATTTCATGGGCTTCACATTAAAGATTGACAAAAGACTGTCGGGACGTGAAGCAAACAAAAAAAAAAAAAAATACTGTGGGATGATGGATTTAGCCCTACCCTCTACCTTAATGCTATAGAAGAGGAAATGAGAAAACTGTACTGTCTATGGCAAGCCAAATGCCCAATAATTTGAAAAGCTTGGTTTATCAATTGATAAACCAGGTTTATCGGTCGATAAACTTTATAGAAATATTTGGCATTTGGCTTGCCATAACTGTTATGTATTATCTATAAATATTGAAGATAAAGATCAGTAGCTCATTTGGACAAAATTATTAATTACTCTTTTATATAAAAAATTTTGCAATTGTATCCTGATCACTGTATACATTCTTACATGTACAGAAACTTACATTGGATAATTAGAAGGAAATTCAAGCAGTTATGTTTATTTGCAGTTCAAGTTTCTTGCTTTCATTGTTTCCAAAGACATGAAATATGGTAAAATATGACAGGCTGTCTTTGTAATAATTATGTTCAGTATCACCTTGAAAGTCAAGTGCAGTGGTGCATATTGATCAATTGCTCGCATTTCATTTTTGGTATAGCACCCTCTATTTTAGTTTTGAGATCACTGAAGAGGAAGTGTGTCATACTGAATGTGGATATAAGCCATGGAGTCTGCGTTACAAATCCAAGGAAAGTGTAGGGTTCTGGCCAGGAATGCTAGAGAGCCAGCAGCTTTTCTGGGTCCATAAAAAGGGTCCAGATATGTGCAAAAGGGCTGGTTGCCCTGCACACCAAGTAGGTTGGAGAAAAACCTTTCCAAAGATGACAGATTTTCCAAAGACAGACAATAAACCACATATTCCCATTAACTATGGAGAATACTTTTGTGTGCTTTATCAAAAGAAGGTGATGATTTATAGTGACTAGGTGCAAGTTTATTGAGATGCTAAACATGCAGGCCTGGAAAGGCACATATACTGGGGAGCAAGAAACTATTTTTTTGAAGTCTGTACCCATTGGAGATAGCACTTTTGGAACTTAGTTGTGGTAGGTATGTCTGTGCCTGGTTGGACCACAGGTGCCCCTTAACATTGTATAGTATACCATATACTATGTAGTATATATAGACGGAAAGTTATGTCACAAATCTCCTAGCTCGAACAAATAACTTACGTTTCTGGCACAATTACTGCACTTTTCTCGCCAAATTTGTCTGTGTCGAGACTTTTGATCATAAGGTACCTTAAGGCAGCTCTTTTTCCCGAATAATTTCACTTGGCATTGTCTGAAGGATGAAATTTCGATGGAGTAACAGTCTGAGGATGGTAGCTGCTGATAGGCGAGCATTCAGCACTTCCACACTGTATAATAAAATACTCCTAAAATATTCTCTAAAGTTCTCTTAACTTTCTAAATTTCTTCCAAAATTTGTTTAATTATGGTTCACTTTTTATTATTGCAAATCTTGCAGATATATATTAGCATCAATATGAACAATTTTTGAGCATTAAATTTCATAAAATTTGAAAACCTTTTAAAAAGTGGAAGGGCTAGCATTTTCTACAAGCACTTGTGACAGTTGAACTGTAACTGTTTTACAGTCTTCAACTGCCACAAATGCTCATAGTAAATGCTAGCCCTTCCAATTTTCAAAAGGTTTTCAAATTTTATGAATTTCTATATTCAAAAATCTTGCATATTCACGTCGCAGACATATACTTACCCCTTGCTACATCTAATTTGCATTATTCCCGCGCGCTGCGCACTGCTCGGGACAGTTCTGACACCGCGCCCTCTATGTCCGCCATCTTGGCCAATGGCTCGTCCTCATTCTCCTTCCGCTGCAAAGCTGTTGCCTCGGAGGTTTCTGAGTCTTCAAAGTCTTGAAGCTTTTTCAGTCTTCCGACCTCGGATTCACGCTAAGTGTTCTACTATTATTATATCTAGTATTCTAAACTCCCTTTAAGCCCTTTTCCAGGCTCCTCGTGAGGTTTGGTCTTCGGTTTTTTTAGGGGAAGCTTTTCCACCTTTGTGGAGCTTCGCTAGTTTAGCTTAGGCTTCTAGCCTAACGTTCACCGTATATTGTATTGTATTTTTTGGCGTAGCCTTGTGCCTTGGCACGCGCTACCTCCCTCTTGTAAAGCGACCTTTGTATTCTCATTGTATCTTACTAATATGTATCTGTAAGATTTGTAACAATCAAAGCAAAACATAATTGACAAATTCTGGAAGAAATTCAGAAAGTTAAGAGAACTTTAGAGAATATTTTAGGAGTATTTTATTATATAGTGTGGAAGTGCTGAATGCTCTCTATCAGCAGCTACCATCCTCAGACTATTACTCCATCGAAATTTCATCCTTCAGACAATGCCAAGTGAAATTATTCGGGAAAAAGAGCTGCCTTGAGGTACCTTATGATCAAAAGTCTCGACACAGACAAATTTGGCGAGAAAAGTGCAGTAATTGTGCCAGAAACGTAAGTTGTTTGTTCGAGCTAGGAGATTTGTGACATACCTTTCTGTCTATATAATACACAGTATATGGTATACTATACAATGTTAAGGGGCGCCTGTGGGTTGGACCTGACCTGACACCAGGAGCAGCAGATTACTGGAAAGTGGAGATCCTTCTTAGACCTTAGTACATGAGAGGCGTATAGGGAGAATAAGAATGGTTCATTTGAATGTTAATGTAATTATTTTTTGTTTACCAGCAGTCATTTATGAAGTGTCCTGCATGTACTGTGTCTGTAGGGATCGGTAATACAGGTTTTTGCTGAATCAAACTTTTCAAAGGTTGTAAAACATACACAAGGGCCTCTGGGTGATAGCATAATTGAAAATGAAGCTAACATTATGGTCGAACTGGGTGCAAAGATAATTTTTCATCACGATTGAAATTGTAAGTTTCAATATGTGTGTAAAAATTTGAAATTGTCAGTGGCCTGATAGTTGTGCATATATCATTTGCATAGGTCGAAAAATATGAGGAGGGAAAGCTCCCTGCTGAGAAATAAATTTGGGTATTTGAATGGGCATTTTGTAAATTGTAAGAGGGAGTTTGGCCTTGTCTTAAGTAGGGAGAAATGTGAAAACTGGGGAAAAGTAGAATTGCTTCCTGGAAAATGACCTTTCTCAGCCCTGATCATTTGATCTAGTAATTACTAATTGTGCTGCTATGGCCATGGTACTTTCCCACATTAGAGCTGTGACCGTGTAGCGATTAATTGCTAAACGATCGTATGTGGAACAAATGTTTAGTACAAGCTACTAAGCTATTAATCGCAAAACCTGTTTTTCGTCTGTTTTCTATCCATCTGAATACAATGTAAATCCAAGTGCATAATATTGGCCCCTACGCAGTATGAAGTATGTCATCGTGTGGTGATGACTGTTTTGACTACAAACAAGCCTTTACAGGAATCGTGTCTGGGGTTCACGGGTATTACCAATTCATTTTGAATAGGCCTATTTATCACGTCACTCAACACACACCGAGTCTTTCTGTTGTGATAATGTAATCACGATTAATCGCTAAACATCGCAAACTTTTGCGGTTAAAAGTTTAATTATTTTGCTACACGTTCATAGCCCTATCCCAGATTCATCTTCATGTGCACACAAACCAATAGTGTAGCTAAACTCAGTTTTATATCAAAGCAGAAGATGCATAAAAGATCACGTTAGGTAAAGTAACAGCTTCATAGACTTTGACCCAGGACCATGAACCTAGCTACTTCCTTCTAGTATATGAGGATTTCTGAACACTCTTTTACATCTCAGTTGATGCAGATTTCAATCCAAGCTTTCACTGAGGTAGTTGGCAAGTTTATCTTACATATATTGTTATTATAGAAGTCTCTTTGCAGGGAGCTGCCACATAGACTGGCAGCTCCTTGCTATAGAGTTTGTAACCTGAGGGGGGAGGGGGCAGTCTCCTCAACCCAAATAAAAAGAATTCTTAATGTAATATCCCATAGAAAAAACCTCTACCCTAGGATGGTGTTGGTATTCATTAATTGATTCATATGATGCAAAATCTGCCTCACATTCTACAAATGGAAGAGTACCCACCTTCCCTGTTAGACAATATTTAGCGCTTCACTGCTCTTCCCTACAGTAACTTTGCAGGCAGTAATTTGTTGGGGAATAGACTTGTCACTTTATAAATGTGGAAATCATAGCAGCTACACAATGCTTCTTTCAGGACTCGGTTCCTATCAGTCTAAATACTGTAGCACCATGGGGAGGTTCTGGTATACAGACACCTTGTTCAGCGTGTTTCCTTACCACCACCTCAACAACCTTCACTATGGCATACCCAGCATTCTTGAGATAACTCTGAGACTACCTCACCCTCTAGTAATTAGTAAGCTTGACTTATCACTGGCCTATCTGGTCCAATCATGAATAGTCTGTAATGCTCAACAACACACCCTCTCTACCAACAACCATCTCCATTGGTCAAATGTTTTGCAAAGCTGTTGCATATTTATGATGAAACTGACCTCTTGGAATGTCACATGGTGAACAAGCCTACACAGTTCCTTGCTGTGAAATCTGTGGATTGCCTGTGAGAGGGTTGATGGTTATGCCAGCAGGTTTCAGTCTAAAAGAAAAATAGCTCCACACATTCAAATCTCAAGCATTTCATGCATGTGATTTCTCTGGAGACAGCCTCACTGATCTTAGCACACTCTGGAATAGACTTAGTATATGATTGAATTTTTGGTATTGGATGCATTTACTTTCTAGTCTTGTTATAGCAAGGACTATCCATCGACTTTCATTGCATTGCTAACACCTTTTTTGTGAAATAGAAAATTGGCAGGCAGTGTTTCGTTATTGAGGAACAACCTCCATTCAGGAACATTTTTGCTATTTGAAATTTGTGTTGGTCCAACCAGTTTCTACATTTTTAGAGTTTGTCTTTTACAAACATCCGTATCTGTGTTGGGAATACCTACCACATCTAGACTGTACTTTGTTCTTTGTCAAGTTTGTGTGTCACACTCACAGTGAGACACATTGCATTAGCATTCTAGCATTTTACCATGGAAACACTAGCGTATCATCATTTATTTGGCTTCAGGTTTGATCCCTGCCTCCCATTCTATTCAGGTAGGTAGCTTAGACTGCAGATGCAATTATTATCAGTTCAGTACAGTACTTGCAGAGTTTTTGTGTTCATTGACGTCATTGCCTGAAGCAGTAGAGTAGCTTAATAATGTGTACTTTCTTACATTTTTGGCTTTGATTAACAAAGAATATTGTTCAGTTGTGATGTCAGTGTCTTGAATGCATGTGTGGTGTTACATATTCCATATATTTTGAAAATGAAAATGATACTGTAGTGGATGAATACACAGACTTGTACCGTCAGTTTCCTGGGTGATAATCTTTTATTTTGTGTAGTGTATGGTTATGAATTGAGAAACTAGTGTGTAATATGTCTAACAACAGGGCCATATGTACAGTGACCTAGGCACCAGGCTGCATTCCATGCCCTCCAATCTGAAGATCTTCGGCGTGAAGTTGGCATTTTCCTTATGTTTTCTATTGTTTTACTTGGGGTAACTTCGGCTTGGGCCTGACATGGAATGTACTGTGGCAGGGCTCAAACTAAGCTTGGAATAGGACACAGCCAAAATGATCAAATTAGCTGTCAGCCTATGTTATTTGATAGGACATTGACTGAGGGGCACCACAGCTATCAGTAAGGGCCTGACAGCCATGGCTGTCGGTGCTGCCGGTTATTTCGAGCCCTGCAGTGGCCTTGGCTAACTTCATCCCCTTCATGGTTATGTTGACCTAAAATTCTTATGTACAGACATTATTGCAAGGCACAAGCAAAGTACTGCAAGTACTGGCTGTGCAACTTTATTTATAGTCAGTATACAAATTAGTTCAGACGAGATGACTTCCTTCAGACGTATACGTATAGTATGTTCTCTGCATATGTTTACGTATGTTCTCTGTGTATGTTTACGTATGTTCTCTGTGTATGTTTACATATACTACGTACTCTGTACTGCTAGTATTTTCAGTGAGTCTCATCAGTATAATACATCAGTGACACAATAGTGCCTTTAATAAGGTGGTAATCAATTAGGCCGAGACGGATAACACTACGGTGGCTGAATGTAAAAGTTTGATTTTCTGCTTCTAAACTTACAAAAATGTTTAGTCTGAAGTCAACAAATCATGTGTTCATGGGATGCTGTTCTGTGTAAATATCATATTTATTGTTTAACCCTTGAAACGGTAAAATTATCATGGCTCATTGACATTGTGTGTAAAAGGACTGTACACTGGGGGACAGCTTTCTGTTCCGACGTCTCTTTGTTCTGACGTCTCTCTGTTCCGACAAGTCTGAATGAGGTTAGTGTTAGGATAAGGGTTAGGTTAGACTCATTAGTTGGTTAGTTTCTTGTGATGATCATTTTACATCTTCGACCCTCCTTAGCTGTATTATCTTCAGTGGCATACCTTCTGCCCCATGGGAGGTTCAGTTTGGTAAGGCTATTTGTGTAGCAACTTGTAAGAGGGCTGAGTGGGGCAGTGCAAGTGAAGTTTATCATGTACTACAGTTACTTAAGCCTGTTCTTTTTTGCTCTCTTTTTTGTTTCATAGTCACTAGCTGTGATGAACAATAATATTTATTCTAGTGTTCTTTGTATGCATATTAACGAATTACACGAAGGTTTAAATTTAAATTTTGTCAGTGGGTTATGTACATTTGAGGAATGAATTGAACTGAAAAATGTCATTTGTCATTGCAGCTGAGGGAGGCCTCCATCGAAGTGATTCCTTCGGAGGAAATCCATCCAAGGAACTGCCATCACGTATCAATAGACAAAGAAGAAGTGCTGAACGCAGGGATCTTTCACAGGTGTTACATTTTGACCAAGCTCACCATCCAGCATCCACATGTGCTCCAACAACAAGCACAAAATGTGCAGCAACCCAAACGTGAGCACTTCGACATTATTATGGAATACTTTGCTGTTACTAAGTCCCTTTTAGCAAGAAAGAAGAATCATTACTTTTTTATGGAACTGAAATCTTGAATTGAAGATATGCACCACCTCACTGAAGTGAAGTTTAATTTCCATCCCTCAACTCCATGTCTCCAACCTTATCAGAACATGCATGGCAAGGGAGATTTTCTGTAGATCCAAACACAATTTAAAGGAAGGCATGTGGGAGGGTAGCATGTTGCTTCCATAACTTTTTGTTCGCAGTTTTAAAAGTGTCTGCATGATGGTGAAAGTCAAGTCTGGGGTTTAGAATTAATTAGAAAGCTTTACAGTGAAATGATGTGGAAAGGGTGTTGTAAGTGTAGCACACTTCCAAGTTATAGTTGACCAAAGTGCAATTTCATTCAACATCATATTAAGCTTGCATTGATTTCCTGTCATCCAGAGAAGATGGCCGTGATTTGGTAATATGGCCACATGTTTGAGACAATGTAACAATTACTACTTTATTGCTGGGCAATACAATCACATAGTATTATGCAATGAATGAAATCTCCATCTGAATTCTGACATAGATTTAATAATATTTATCTTTCCCTTCTTACACACAGTATCATAAGCACAGTGCGGCAGGAAGGCAGTGAGTTCGTGGGCATTCCTACACTTAACCCCGCTGCACTCCCTCCTCCAAGTAGTTCCAGCCTCATCTCTCACATTCCTCTTAGCCCCCCTCCCCATCTTCATCCAGCATACTTGCTTGAGATGAGACATCAGAGACCCTCTGTGATAAACAAAGCTCCATCGATGCCAACCAAGGATCAGCAGGACAACCAGACAAATGGTGATACTGAACAAAGGACCAATGGACTGATACATCCTCAACTAGAGAGAGGGGAGAATGGTGGTGGAAGCCCAACAGGTGAGGGCATTCAGTTTAAAGGCTTTCTAAATCTCACCCCAGATAGTAACAGTTCTCCCTTCTAAGTTTACACCAAGTCCATCTTCCAGTTTAAACCAAATCACGTCTAGTACACAGGTAGACAAAGCCACAGAAGCCTGTCTTAGTTTAAATTACATGAGGTAATATTGTCACAGATGTGTGTAAGCTTGTTTGGGAACACAACAGACTGTAGAAGTCATTGTTGACCAACAAGAGTGAAGCTATATTGTTTTAATGAATTTTAATCAAAGTGCTGTATTTGGAGCTCTTGGGTATTCCTAAATATGTTTGGGCAGGGAGTTGCTAGCTGCTTGCTGGTTTGGGGGGGGGGGGGGGGGAGATGCCACATCCCCTTTTAAGATAACTCTCATAATAATAGTAGCAAAACTAGAAATGATAATAGTGATTTATAAAGTACATAATCCTCCTGAAAGGGTAGTCAAGATGAAAAGGGTCAATGGAGAAATCTTATAATCCCATGTTTATTTTTGTTTTTCATTGACTTGCCTGCTAACTTCCATGCAACTCGGTTTTCTAAAAGTATGCATATAATGATTTGTAATACCAAATTTGTAAAAAAAATACTACTTTGCATTTATCAAGCTGCAACATACAAACAAAACATTGTCAAAGGAGATTCCTGAAGGATTACACCTGTTGAATGGTAACCTATAGCAGACAGGTGGCTCTAGTGAATTACTCAACTCTGCATCAAAGTTATGTGGGCTCAAGGCTCAGAGTCAGGGAGCAAGTTATGAGGAATTTTACTATGCTGCTATAAATTATGCACAAAAATCATAGTTTTGAATTATTTGAGTTCTTTTGCACATTTTGACAAAAAAGAAACATGGCTCTGTCAATGATTAATTTCCCTTTAGCTGACCTCTACAGTTCTCTGACATAGTCTCATAGGCAATCAGGTCACCATAGCCAGTTAAAAGTCTGTATAGTGTAAGCCTTCTGAGACAGTTATGATGCCATTGTACAGGATGTAAGTTAAAGTCCTCACTACATCAAGTAGTGACTCCTAACAATACTTGTACCCCATTCCAAAAATATTTTGAGTGACCCAGCTTACTTGAGATGTGCTCTCCCAAGATGAAGAATTATCACTTAGGGGTCATGTTAACCTTAGGTGTCTCTAGGTTAGCATTTTAGGACTAGGTGGTCAGGAAGACCTAGGTAATACATCTTGTAAATGTAGTAAACTGGCTGGGAATTGAACCATCAATTCTTTGGGGGCAGTGCACCACCTTATAGCCACTTGTAAGCCATGCCCTAAAAGGATGGACTCGAACAGTCTAATGACCAAACATGGACTTGTAGGGTTTTTCCAATTGACTTGACAATGGATATTAGGTGTCCACAAGTCATAGCTCTTTTACTTACTACAGGACAAGCGATCATTTATTGATGGCAATTTGTAAACTGGGGTAAGTGCATAAGTCATGGGTCATTATCAACTTACATCAAGCTACAGATTATTAATTAAAGCAGAGCAAAGATGATCCAGAGAAAATGAGAGCAGAAACCCTATACTCTCAGGTGTGTTCCTTATAAATGAAAATGAGAAATGAATAGCAGTGCTGTAGTCGAGACTGGAGGGTCCGAGACCGAGACCGGCCTCTCAACGGGCTTTACACACTGTATGCATAGGGACTCTTAGACCGGTCTCGGAGATGAGACCGACAATTTCTGGTCTCGAGACCGGTCTCTCTGCAGCACTGATAAATAGGCTTATTTATTTCAAAGGACATTGAAAATAAAAATTCCTTAAGATTCACACAGCAGCAGTATGTCATAAGAAACATCAGTAATTGCAATGTCATTATAATTTATAACAGTCACTTTGGGGAAGTTACTTTGGGGAAGTAGGAACAGCTTTTGATTTCTTCATATATTCAGTTTGGTCTCTTCTCCAAATTATATGTGGAGTACCCTTTTTGTACAATAATAGTGATAGGATCTGTACCTAAAGTTGAAATTGTTTAAAGTAAATACTGTGACTAAAATAGATAAGTACCTAATTTTGGTAAACTGAAACTCAAATATTTGCATAATAGTTCCTTCTTTGCTGTTTATAGTAGGCACTACCCTTTATGTACTTTGGAAGCTAAAAGTTTGCATTGTTTGAATATACCAGCTCACCGAACATATGATCAGAGGGCTGATATATTAACATTTAGCAGTAGTTGATGGCTCACTCTGTCTTGTTTACAAACTGTCTACCTCCTACCTCCAGGAATGGGTATAACTGAAAGACTGAAGTAATAAATTCCATGCATTCTTTTCTTGACCCTAATGACCCCATCCTGAATGGGAGATTAGGCTTGCCAGCCAGGCACCCCTTTCTTGCACCCATGCTTTGCAAGTTAAGAGAACAATTTCTAGGAGGGTTGTTGAATAAAACAGACCAGTTATGAGAAGAATGTTGACCTGAAGCAGTGTGGATGGTAAAATTTTATTGGAATGTGAGAAAGAGGAAATTGGAAATGATGGCTCTGTAAACTAGAAGAACAGCCACATGTTTGGATTTTTCTAGTGGAACTTTTATTGCAGGGGAAAAAAAATAGTTCCCCTGCTGGGTATTTAGTGGGAAGTTTGTAAGAACTAGTAACAGTGACCCTTGACCCTAGTTGCAATGTGGTCCCTAATTTGCTGAGGCATTTCTTAACGGGACTTAAATACCTGTCGTGCAAGGAATGAGTATCTCAGTTTTTTGTGACTTAAAAGGCAATGTGCAGTCGCCCCAAAATTTCTTTTCTTTGAAAAATCTGCAGACCTGCAGACCCTTGCAAATCTCCTCTTATTGCATTACAAGCAACTATTAAGACATTTTGAACATAAGTATTACAAACAATAGATAAAGCAAGGAGAAATTCTCCTTGAATTTCACAATTCACTAACAAAAATATTGTCACATGATCAAAATAGGCCATTCATGAACTAGAGTGACTGGGCACACTCACTCTGATTGGGGTGACTGCATTTTGCCTTTATTAAGTGGACCAGAGTAGGTAAGAGGAACAATCTCTCTGACCATTGCCTACCTCTCTGCATTTTTGAAGCATCTTAATCCCCATAGATTGTCAGTTGTCAGTAAAGATAGGGACTGTCATCCCATGGAAGGGAGAGAGGGGTAGGGTAGGGTTAGTCATCCCTTCCATTCATTGCACAACAACCCTGTGATGAGGTTATCTCTTTAAAAACAAGTCTTCTATAGTTTTCAAATTAAATAATGTTTAGTTTTTTGTTTAAATTACAGAGGTATGTGACGAGATCGAGGAGCACTTTAGGAGGAGCTTGGGTAAGGATTACCCAGAGGAAAAGAAATCTACTCCAGTGGAAACCTCTGCAGCACCAGTAAGTGTCGTCACACCCCCTACACCCTCTCCTCAAGCATCACCACCCGTTTCTGTCTCAGGTTCCGTTGATGATCACTTTGCTAAGGCTTTAGGGGACAAATGGAGCCGCATCAAAACAGAGATGGCACCAAACAATGGCCCAGCATCGCCGCCTAATACCCCCTCTCCTGCTGCCCTCACTTCACAAGTCTTCAAGCATACATCGTTTGTGTCTTCATGAGTACATGAATATAAGTTTTTGTGATGTAGTATAATTTGCTCGGAGATGTATGCCTATTTTGTGGAGTGTATATGTAAAGAGTGTTACTGTTCTATAGATCATTGCCTGCTAATATGATTGTTTTGTTTTTTTTTTTTTTATATATGGATGGATGTTGTATTCTCGTATGGCCAGGATGAAGAGCTATGCCCAAGACAAGATTTGTTGTACTTTACAGTGAAAAGTTTCAAACGGGTAGTAGGATATTTAAGTTTCCAGTAATTACCAAAGATACCATGGGAGGAACCTAACTTTATGATACTGCAGTGTTGGTGATACATAGAAAGTACATTCTTTCTTCATATATTAAGTATTTATGTTGCCTTGAGTTTGAGATATGTTTTAAATTGTTTATTGAAAGGAGATGTTCATTTGCAGATGGACTAAATGTATGGTGTATGTTTCTTTCTTTTTTTTTGGGGGGGGGGGGGGGGGGTGGGAGACAGAATGGGAGAGAGGTTGAGAGGAGGAGAGGTCTGTAGAGAAGAATTGGAAGAAGGCTGATGGTCAAGCCATCTGTAAACTGGAGGTCCTATTCCTGGTATAAAGCAGTAAGGGCCTCATAATCTCAATTGATCTGTTGTCTAGTTTTGTTTCATGTTTTGGTGTCTTGTGAGGAAACCAAAAATAATTTTCTGGAAAGAAAATTTTCTCATTGTCAGATCAAAAAACAACTGTTTCTTTATGACTATTTTGTTAAGAAAAACATAACATAAAGCTTTTCAAATTATGAGTTTCATTAGTGAGGCTCTTGGTTGAAATTTAAAAACAATAATTTAGGTGATTAAGAAGAAAATCTTTGTCTGAAATAAATTCATATAATGTAATGTAATCATTTGAGCTGGACTGCCTTACTCTAAGAAAATAAAGCAAGCAGTTTTATTTAAGCATAGATTATTTCTTGCCTCATATGCTATTGATTTATCATGCTCCAGAAATTTCACAGATTTGCACAACACCAGATGATTTTATTTATGGAACCGTTAGTTTAAGAAAATCTTCATTTTTTCGTTTGCTGCTTTGTTGCACTGTTTTGCTTTGTTAAGATAGACAATATAAACTTTGCTGGTGTTCATATGGGAGTATGCAGTAGGTATCAGCAGTTATAATAGCCTTGTAGGGGGGATGATTATTCAGATACTACCAAGTTCCATACTGGACTGGAAAAGATCACCGCAAAAGATGACATGGACATAAGTGAAAAGTTTTAGTAAACATGAACACACATTTATGTCCATGCTGAATAGTGACTAATGAAAAGGGCACTCTGAAAATAATTCCACACTGCACCTTATGATTGCCTATTATAGGTCTGATTCTTGGATAGAAGGGAGGTTGAGACCTTCAGATCATATTCTCATTGCATAAGCAGTCTCACTAGCAAATTTTTGTTGATTTTATTATGCTCCAGAAAGTTCATAGAATTGCACAACATCAGATAATTTCATTATGGTACTGTAAGTTAAGAACATCCTATCTTTTCGTTTGCTGCTTTTTTGAACTGATACACCTTGTGTACTCTCGTCTGACCGTGAGCCACTGATGTCTACAGGTACCTGGTTGCCGGGGTAATTTTATGTGTGGTAGCTGGTATCATCTGTTTTAACTTACTAATTTATGTACATCTAGATACATCGTGACTTCATGGTATGTGGTTTAACTGATTTGTACAGAACTCACTTTAATTTATGGAAATAATTATGGAAGTAACAGTTGCTAATAGGTTTGGGGAAAGATGCACAATGGTGGATATCATACAGTAATATCATAAATTCGTAAGGATCTTAGGCTGAAATGACCTCAAACATTTTCCTGAAATAACTTGACCCTCTGTTTAGATGACTATGGTTCTTGGAGAAAAAGTAAAATCCATACTGTGGTCATGGTGGGAACAGTGTTTGTGTAAAACTAAGAAGTCCAAAGACTTCCTTTGGTTGCATGGAAGTAAAACAAAATACCTTGAAAAACCGAGTACAACTCTGATAATAATCATAATATGTACCATTGCCATTTTTAGATTGATGTGGGATGATGGCTCTCATCAGCATAAGCAATGGAGTAGGAAAAACAAGCCAGTGAGCCACATCACAGAAGATTATAGAGTAACATTGCTTGTTTTGACAATTTCCTCATAAGGTGATAGAAATATTTAAAGGCAGTAGGCAATCATCCCAAAATTTGCTTTGAAAAATCAGCAAACTCTTGCAGATCTCCTCTTACTGAATTACAAGGCACCTCTGAAGACATTTTGAACTTAACCGTTACAAACAATAGGATACTTCACAAACAAAAACTTTGTCACATGATCAAAATAGGCCATTCATGAACTAGAGTGACGGGGCATACTAACTCTGATTGGGGCGACTGCCTACTGCCTTTAAAGGACATATCCAGTCACCATAAGCTTATTTTGAAATATCAAACAGGGCCCTTGAAACTATCCTGTTGTTTTGATATGCTCCTCTAAATGTTCAAGGTGATTTACACCATAGGTAGAGATGAGCGTCCTTTAAGTGGCCAACTGCATTAATTTCTTGACAAGCATATTTCAAGGGAGGGAGAGAGGATGAGAAGGGGGAGAGAGAGAGGATGAGAAGGGGGAGAGAGAAGGAGGGAGGTGGGAGAAGGGAGGGGATTAAGAAAATGCCAGCTACTCAAGGAGACCAGCTTCATTTATCTTGGGGTAACTGCATAAGCCCTTTTAAAGCAGACTTCAATGAGCTATAACCAGGTACGGATCCAAGGGGGGAGGGGGACCTCTCCCGGCCTCGGCCCCCCCGTTTTTCGCCACATTAACAATAACAAATTAATACAGGAAAATTAGCATAATGTTCATCTAGGAGAATATTCAAGGGGACTTTCAGCCCTTCCTTTTTGTAATGTCTATATCCGTGCCTGATAACCCTTGCGTCCATGATATTGTCGACAAATAAATTTGAAAAGTGAATATAAGTTAAACAATGCAGAATTTGTGATGTTTTATGACAGGCACACCTCTGCTATTTTTCAGTTGTTCCAAGCAACTTTCACAAACTAGAAAGTTTGACCTGCAGGATATTCACTAAAAATAAAATGTGGCCATTGGAATGCAGCATACTATGCAGATTGCAAGAATGTATGCCTTGGTATTCAAAACTGTTCTGCCTGGTTTTGTTGGTCTCACCACTGGGACTTTGAGCATGACAAAGGAATTCCCATGAAATCCTGGCTGTGTGCCTTTGCTTTATGATTTTGAAAAAGGATTTTCATTCAAACCTAGCTGTTGCAAATACAAGGCCAAGTGTGTTGGCTCTTTGCCAGATGAGTTCATTCAACGAAGTCTAGAATCTTCACATTGTGTAGTAAATGTCCTGTGAAGTACCTTGTGAGCAGCATATGATCTATTTAGTATGGAGAAAATATTTGAAGAATCCCAAAAATCCTTGGAAAAGAGTCAAATCTGGTCTGATTTGTGTGAAACAGATGTTTTATCTTTCAATTTAAGACAAAAAGATTCCAATTCTCATTATAAATATTCCAGTAAGTTTAAAGTTTCATGTGTAAATACTGTACATAAGAGTAAAATATATATAAGTTTTCGTTCTTTTTGTGTTTATCTATTATATAAACAAATGTTGTCTTTGCAAGTATGCACAGTGAAAGACTGTCAAATAGTTGGACTCAATAAAATTTCCATATCTGGATTTCAAAAGTGCAAAGAATTTTCCTAGTTGTGAATTTGCTGCCACTTTAGTAGCACTACAGCAGTGCAGGCTACGTCTGGTGTGCAGGATACATTTGTAAGAAATTTTAGGCTTCATTACTTGGGTACCTTATACTCTCATGTGCTTTTAGGGCTGATCTTCAAGGCCACTTACAAATAGCGGCTGTATATATTTCCAGTGCGGTTGTATATGCTAGGTATGCAGTGCAGCTCAGGTATTCAAGTTGGTGTTTATGGTTGCCAGGTAACAAGGAAATGTATAGACCTGGTTAGGCTGCATTAGAAAAGCATGCAGGCTAAAGACAGATCAACAAAGGAACTTGGTGGAGTAAATCTTGACTCAAGTACTCCTGGAACTTGGAGGATTCGAGGAATGGCATTCACTTGAGTCTTATATTAAAGTATAAAGACTGTGTCTTACCCGTCTTTTGTCAACAGACCTTATAATATTAACAAACTAATCACCTGAATGCTTAAATTAGATTTAAATGTAACTAGACTGTATGTTATACATGGAGGAAATGATCTCTTTGTACTATCCTAGGCTAGAACCATTGAAACAACTCAATTTAAATTAATAGCAAAGGCAGCTGTGATGCAGTTGCAATGGGTTAGAGGACATTTATGAAGAAGCATGCTTGTGAAATTAATAAGGGTTCAAGTTTTGAAGCCTAGAGGCCACAAAAGTAGTTGTTGTCTTTAACATAACAAGTTGTGCTCCTTCAATTTTATCAGGATTTTTGCTACTTTTGGACACGCATACTCCAGGAACCCAGTAAATTGAACATCATCTGTTTGCTTAGTCATCAAGAAAGGCATTAGGGGAAGGGGGAAGGGGGAGGGGGGATGGTGGCAATTAGTGGATGGTGGGATTGGAGGAGATCATGTAGCGTAGAGTGTAACTAGTACAATGGGACTTGTGACATAGAATCACAAAGAAATCACAACAAATTCAATAATAAAACATTACAGCAGATGTACTCCCTAAAATATTCTCTTAGGGTTCCCAACTGTGAAAGATTGGCTGGTCCACTATACAAATTGGCCGAGGCTGCCCAGACTATAAAAAATTCAACGCAGGATGTTTCCCATTTGCCATATTCTTTCCCTTTTTATCTCTGTTAAATATCTGATATATAACATCTAAATACTTAGCAGCTTAAAATATCCCACCTTATTCTTACCTGCCCCCATATTCCACATAGCTGTCAGCTAAGCTGCCAATCCGTTTTCCACTCTATGTCACTTCACTTGTGCTTGATATCAACATGTGTTGACTAAAGGGATTGAGAAGGATTTATTTGTCATCTTGATAAATCATTTCTAACAAGTACTTGTATGCATTCATATTTAAATAGAACTTAAATAGTTCATAACCAGGAAATAGACAGACAGGAGACATTTCTTGTTGAGGCAAAGAAAAACAGGGACACAGAAATAGCAAGATTTAATGCACACTTGACATACAAGTGTATTTTTATGATGATGAGTTGGAATACAGTACTACATTGGGAGGTTTGCTACACGTGAAGCTTACACCTGGGATAATATTATAGACGTTAAGTGTGACATACAGAATGTCTGCAATTACTGGTATGCTGAGTATTTCGGCAGTACCTATGGATGCTACAAGCTGTATGCTATATTATTGGAAGCATCAAATTTAAGACATGGATAATCTCTAAAGGGGGAGGGTCCATTACCCAAGGCTTTGTGCAGTAGGTTAAGGGTCCGATGGCTGTCATGGCCCCCATAAAGCTTTTTTCATATCAGTTAAGATTTCAGGCAACGTCCCAAAGATTTATTGCTTGGGTGGTGGTTCAAGGGTATATCTTCCTCAATTTCCCCATGGATTTCCAAACATGGTGAGCTGATACAAGAAACTTTTAAGTCCGATTGTGAGATAACTTGAATTGGCATGTCTGAGGGTCCATATTAAGAAAAGTGAATCTACTTGGATTTGTAAAATGATGGTTGACTGCATACTGGATGCTCAATAAACTATTCCAAATGGTTTTATCCCTCTTCAGAGAGTTAAGGAAGGCTATTGGGGGACAGCTATTACTGTTCCCAGCAGGGATGACACAAAAGGCCCTGGTATCCAGTGGCAGATTCTGGAATTTGCCATGAAGAAAAGCTCTGAAGAAATTTACTTTCCTAGGGGCAAATGCTGACATTAAACAAGCCATGGCTGGGGCAGAAGTGGGAAAATTTGGCATCCCAAATGCCCTAGATTTCAAGAGATCACACCATGTCTATCATGCCTGTGGGCACCAGTGTTGTGGAAAAGAGTGCCTACTTTTTACTCCACCACTCCTACCGTTAGTGCACTCCAGGAGGTAAGAAATAGCATTCCCTGGAAAATGCTAAGATTTTAGACTCTCCAGAAGCTACTGCTGTGAGTCTACAATCCACAGAGCCTCCTTTGGATTAATTTCCCAGCCCAATAAGTACACCATCAAATTAAAATAAGATGGCACTACCTTTTGAAGTTTAGGTGCTTTTTGATTCCTTTCCGAAGGTAAAGGAATCTGTGCATTCGTGATGGCGTGTGTGTATGTATGTGTGTGTGTTTGTGACACTTTGCTTGTTAACATGATATCTCAAGAAGGGAAACTCTGACTGACAGTCTTCAAACTTGGTACATAGCTGCCCGATATTGAGAGGAAGAACTCTAATGTTTTTGGTGGGGGTCAAAGGTCATCTGGGGTCAAGGGGGTCAAACTCAGAAAACACAATATCTCGATGTTGGAAGCTTGGATAAATTTCATACTTAGTATGTAGATGTGTCATGGTAAGGCAAAGAATCCTATTGTTTTTGGTGGAGGTCAAAGGTCATCTGGGGTCAGGGGGCATCCAACCCTGAAAACCTTGTTAACATGATATCTCGAGATAGGAAACTTGGATTAATTTCATACTTGGTATGTAGTTGCCTTATGGTGAGGGGAGAACCCTGTTGTCTTTGGTGGAGGTCAAAGGTCATCTCCAGTCACCAGGGGTCTAACCCTGCAAACCTTGTTAAACACGATATCTCAAGGTAGGAAGCTTGAATAAATTTTATACTGAATGTTTAGATGCCTTCTGCTGAGGGAAGAACCCTATTGTTTTTGTTGGGGTCAAAGGTCATCTAGTTTCACTTGAGGTCAAACCCTGAAAATCTTGTTAACACGATATTTCAAGATAGGAAGCTTGGATAAATGCTACTTTTCATAATTTGAATATAAATTTGCCATGTTGAGAGGAGAAACCCTGTTGTTTTTGGTGGAGGTCACAAGTCATTTGAGGTCACCAGAAGTCAAAAACTGAAACTTTGTAAACATGATAAGGGAGAAAGCACAGACAAATCCATTCTAAGAAATGTTTGTTTGTTTTTTCATTTTTTTGTTTTTCAAGTTTTGGTGGGTTCAAAGGCCATGTGAGGTCAGCAGGGGTCCAATTGTGAACACATAAAAAATGATGTAGTACAGAAGTATAATTTGAGGGATGAACCCTGGTGTGACAAAGCACCCTCCCTTTCGGCCACTAAGCATTTGGGCTTTCTTGTTTCACAATTTGTTCAGATATTCACATGACCTTATGCTACGGCAAAAAGTTGTCCTTCTTAACCCTAAAAAGGAAGTTGATTTCATACTTGTGTGTGTGGTATCCCCCTCTTCCCTCCCTACATTTTATTATTCATAATTGCAGGTCTTGCCACATCATGGTTGGAAGCCTGTACTATTTACCTTGAAAGTGATTACCACATCTAACTGGGCCAGAACCAAAAGAATGGATGGACTCTGGAGGTTTTAATTTATGAATCAGATGATGATCATACAGACACCCATGAACCAGGGGCATATCCAGAAATTTTCAATAGAGGGGGCACCAAATATGATTGATCGCTGTCCTGGGGAGGGGTCTGAGGGTGTCCCCTCCTCTTTTTGAAAATTTTGCTTTTGGAAGAGGGCTGAGATGCAAAATGGTGCTATATTTGACACATTTTGATACTTTTTTTTTCGCCTCAACTTTTTTTTCGCGCATGACAGCCAAAAGGGGAGTGCGCGCCTGTTGCACCCACCTGGATCCGCCAGTGCATTAACAGCTCCTTGGTACAAACAGTAGGCAGATGTTGAACAAGAATGACAACACTGCAGGCTGTTGAAAAGTAATACTATATGAGATGTGACAATTAAGTCTGCCTCCAAGGGTTGGTTTATATATTGTGATAAAAAAGGTGAAAAAACTCACAAGAAGATGTCCAGAGGAAAAAAAATTGAAAATAATTGTATCATATGAAAATCAGTGGTGGTCTGTTACCATAGCAACAATCCTACAATACAGTATGGAATGAACAATCTGTTGGAGGATAGTTTCCTCTCAGGCACACCAAACAATTACTTCCCAGTTTCTGTTTCAACAGGTGGGATATTGCTCTTTGTGATACCTGATAATTCTTAAATACCTCTATTCTCAGATCAAATCAAGAAGAGTCTGCAGGCATTTTTCTCAGTTTGTTTTGTTAACTTCAAATCAAATCAAAGTGGGATGTTTCAGTACTATTTATGGATTCAATAAATCAATTCACATATTTTTGACAGTTTCTCACCTTGCTTGAAAATAATCTGGTTAATTCCAGCATCCTACAGTTTTCCTTTACTTCTCTAGTACCCAAAATGGTTTATAATGTGTTTTCATGAGGGGGGAGGGGGTGGGGGGTTAATGGAAAAGGGGAAAAAATTGCTGGATGATAATGCATGTCAGCTGCATGTTTTATTTTGACATGGGAACAAGAGGTCAAAATTTCACCAGGGCAAATATCTCTCCCCTCCCCCCCCCCACCACCATTCTGCAGGTATATCAGAGGTGGCCTGAGGTATGGCCCGAGTCAAAACAGTGGCTGATTTTCATGCTATGATCGTTTGCCAATAGGGGTAAAGTTCAGGGCAAACAAGCTTGTCTACCCCCTTGTGAGACATATTTTGCCATTCCCCCTTCCCCTTTCAGAACCACCAGTGCCACCCTAATGCCTGGCAGGCTTGCTTTTGTTCTATAGTGAAGACTTGTGCCAAGATGCAGCCTGCTGGAAGGTTGTTATTATGATAAGTGGTTTTTGATCAACAAATATTTTCTGCTCTCAAAATTTTTGGCTGGTGGTATTTTCATCCACTCATTGAACCTTCTGTGCTCTGTTAAAACCAGCTGCTGTGTTTTTTTAATCCCCCTCCCCCCCCCAAAAAAAAAGGGGGGAAAGCTGACTGAGTCTTGAGTGCAGTAGCTCACTATAAGCAAGGAATTACAAAGGTAGAACATCTTCAAAAAGTTTCAACTAAATGATGAAGGAGAAAGTTGTCTCTTTAAATAATAGAGTAGAATCCATGAAAACTTCCAACATTGGTAAGTGCAACCATATATTATATTTTGGAGAGAAGGGGAGGGGGAGGGGAGTGATGGGGTTGTGAAAGCTGTCCCAAGGCTTTCAGTCACAAGTATTTTCAGCATTGGTGAAAGGAGGATAGAAATGTTTTGGAGACCCTGAGGTAATGAGTTTATTTCCTGGGATGCATGAGAGGGAGTTACTGGATCCAAAAACCTCTGGTAGCCCGTTAATTGTAGATGTCCAATACAGATCATGTTGGAACTAACTTTGATATACTACCTTTCAAAAGGTGTTGATGGCTTCTGTGTTTTCTTGATTTACTTTTGTCCCCCAAGGGTGTGTGATTTTACCTTTCTGCAATGCTTGGCATTAATAGCAGATGATTTACCTTTCATATGGCCCACAACCCTAATGCTATCAACATCTAGGTTTACCTGGAGACTTCAACAGGTATGAGACCCCTACCTCGGATCTTATCATCACTGAACTGATTTATGTCTTTTAAATTTGAGCATTCTTTACAAATTTGGTGATATTTGAGAGTTTGGGAAACAATGTACATTTTCATCAAATTAAATATTATGTAGGCTATAAAGTTGCTTGAAATATTCCAAATATGTATTCCCATCCCTTGTAATTGGGACGTAGCCGACAACGAACAGTTCCAAGGGAGTTGAGGCCAGAAAGTTGGCTGCTAGAGGGACAAACATATCAACACCAAGGAGCCAGTACTAGCTTGGGAATGTTTCCCACTGAGATTTAATGACCACAGTCTGCTTCAATAAATGTTCAATGCTTGTGGTGATAACATCATTGGAAACACATTAACATATACATGTGGTTTAGGGAGATTATTAAAGAGAATGAAAAGACTAACTAGATCTTTAGGGAATTTCAACTAGGGTCATGATGGCTTTAAGAAATTCTACTCCATCAATCCAAGAAAATAGGAGATGAAGACCTCTAGCACCTGATGTACCTACTCTAAACTCCTTGCCACCTTGATACTAACAATTCTAAATAATGCTAAGTTCCAATGTTTCTCAACTTTCTGGGATCATCTCTACCTCCTTTCAAGCTCTTTGCCCCATTGGTGAACAGCTCCACCAGACTCTGCCATGTCCCTCCCACAAACCTCTTATGGCCCAGCAGTGGGGGCAGGGGAGGCAGGGGCAATATCTCCCATGTGTTGAGAACAATACTTTATCAGATGGCTTTGGTGCAAGTCTATTTCACATAAACTCTGGGTGCTCCTAGACAGGCCCAAAGGCAATGAGTCAGGTTTGTAAGAATACTACTTAGGGTCCCTCAGGACATGCTGCCCCTAGCTGAAACAAAGGCTACAGAAGAAAATACCTTTGTGGGGGTGTAAACAAAATGAGATGACCCAGTGGCAGTTCTATGGAGAAATGGGTTTCCAATTGAGTTTTCTGCTTCCCCTGCTTCCAAATAAAATGGATGCATTATTCTAACCTTCAATTATTCTGAGGCACTCATCTCTTTGCTGTGGCAACTTAGGGGACTTACATACAGCAGGCTTGTAGCTAGGGAAAGGGGTGCACCCCCTAGAAAAACTTATCCCCTAGAAAAAATAAAAGCTACTATTGCCTTAATGCATATTCCCCCCCCCCCCACCCCACCCCCTGGAACTTACCTCTTTACCACCACTACTTTGTCTGGCTACAGGCTTGACTGACTGGCACATGTTTATAGTCATTCATAACCACCCAATATGTCCCAGTCTAAAATTGCTATTTAAATACATCTTGGTACATCTGACCCAAACTCAACAGTCTTGGGGAAATAGATCTGCTTCCGTTTCTGCCTGTTGCCAATGAGGCAGGCTTACTGAACATGTTTAAACTAGGTTGTCTTTTCAATTCTCTAAAATGAGACTGAATCCATCTAATGAAAGTTTCTTGAACTAAGGATTTTACTTCATTTAACTTGGCACTTTTCATTTTTTGCTCCATAATTTATTTCCTGGAGTGAGCTCTGCAAATATCATGAACATTTTTTGCCTTTTGCTTTGCAGGTTTTTCTGCATTTTAATTTGCCATTACTAAATACTAATATACAATAGATGCAATGTTTCAATGTGTTAAGAAGCTCATTGCACATTACTCACCACCATAACTCCACAGCTATTGCCTCCACCACCTGCCTCCCCTCCCCCTGGCAACACTACCCACTCCCACCTGGAGTATACTGTTGGCAGATGACAGAAATGGCCAGAATCACCAAGGGAAGGGCTGCATGATAATGTCTAGGAAGTATTTATTGGTTACTTGGTATTTTCTATGGCAAACCAACTGAAAATAGCTAGCAGTCAAATGTAAAATACATCAGCAGCCTTACAACTTCAGAGTACAGTACAATTTATGTACTTCACATGATCATTCAAACAAAATGTTCTGAAAAGTAAAGTTCAAAACTGTAGAATATAGTACATTGACTCTCTTTTATTTATTTCCTTTCTTTACTTTGCCCCCACTTCCAAACTTCATAGTAAATTCTCAATTACTGTCCTATAAAGGAAACTCCAATTTAGAAGTAAAAGATATCCGATTTATGCATCATTTCAAAGTTAAACTTACATATTTGGCAGAATCTCACAGAAAGAAGGAACTTATGTTATAAATAACAGTGGAAACAAAAATTTCTTTCACTGTTTAACATGAAGAGCACCTCCTTTCTTAACAAAATATTGCATACACACCAGCAACCATAGTAATTGTCTATAAATGACAACCCTTCACACCATGTTCCTCAACAGTTAAACAAGTTACACTGTTTGGCACTGCTGGTACAGCAAACAAACATGTATGTACAAGTGAAACAAATAATACCCTTTGGTGATATCATGAGCCGCAATAGCCACTGCCAGCATAGTAATTGATACCTTTTGTTACTCACTGAACTTACCATGCACCAAACCCCAGAACAAGCAGACTACTAGCTTGACTTGGCCCCAGTGTTACCAAAGTACTAATTTTGTACAAACTATAGCATGCTTAGTGAAATTTTGACAGCATATCATGATTAAAAGAAGTTGGAAGACTGTTCTAGGTTAAGACCTCTCATTTCCCCATCCTCATCACACCCCTGCCATCCTCATCACACCCCTGCCATCCTCATCACACCCCTGTCCCCCCATCCCTCCTTGCCTTGCTTCCCATGATTTAGGTGTCACTGATAAGTTGACAAAAGATTTCTAGAACAAAAACAAGGGAGACATCAGATCTACCAGTGCATGATACATTTTGCCAAAGAGGCCTCAATACATTATGGCACCAAAAAACCTTTTAAGAGGGTCATTTACAACCCTCATCCCTGACTAGCCCCTATCCCCGGACACTAAGGCAATATCTTCCTTTCCTTTTCTAAGATTGAGTGCAGCCAAAGACGGATTTATTATCAAAGAATCCAAAATCTTCAACCGAAGCCCACCCTTGAAAGTCACCTCTGATCTTACATTACACCTCTGAAGGTACATAAAGTTCTCTGAAAGAATTTGGAAAATTTTAATTTTGCTTCTGTCCCAAAGGAGACCTTTATTCACACACCAAACTTTTCCCAAAGAAGATAGCATACAAAGCCAACTAAACACATGGTATGGAATGTTAAAACAATACTGTTCTTATCTTAAGTGACATCCTACAGTTGTTTGCATGTCAAAATTGCCCTCTTCATAATTCTTGTAACATTTAATGTTTTCCTTTTAATGTTTCAAGGGTAACATTCCCCAAATTTTTCTGCCAGATCAAATCTACAGACTTTTAGTTTATGAGTATGGCTGGTGTTTTGGGGGAGAATGTCCACATTCTGCCACAACAAACCTATCAGACTTCTCGTACCTAAAAGGGCAAATATAGTTACCCCATTTTCAACTTCTATAGTCTGGAATGCTGCATCACATAAGGACATTTTTCATTTTCAGATGTTTTCGTTAATAAACTGTTAAATGTATACAAGCAACTCCTTATTTCACCTATGACTGATATGCAATATGTTTGTGCCATGAATTATCACATTATATCAAGTTCGATGTTGTTGGCCATAGGCCATTTCATAGCTCAGGAAAAAGGTGGTGACCAATACTGCAAAAAAGTGGCTATAAGTAAATGTCCCTGTGGCTATACAGTCCGAGCAAAATTGGCCCAGTAACTGTCAAGCCTTGCTTTATAACAAGCGAAAGGTTGTGCATGTACAACATTAGAGGGCAAAGAATTCCAACGGTCTATTGTTCGATGATAAAAATACTCTGAAGTAATCTTGTATTGGCCCTGGTTTGTCTAATTTTACAGAGTGGTCGTGAGTCATAGAATCAAACAGGATGAACAAGTTCTGAGTAGATTTTTGAAGGCCCTTTAGATACTTGTAAACATAAATCATGTCACCACCTAATCTTCTGTAGGCTAAACTATCCAGTTTCAGTTGCTAAAGTCTCTCCTCATAAGGTAGATCCCTCATTACTGGGATGAACTTTGTTGCTCTCTCTGCACTGCTTCAAGCTCATCATAATGAAAGAAACTTTTAAGAGTACATTTGACAGGTCAAACTGAACTTCCAATAGAATGCTTGGGCAACTCATGGCCTTAAATATTCCTCAGCAGACTGTTTTTAAGCATAACCCTCTAACAATCACTGCTTAACTTTTACAACCCTCTAAATTCACCAAATGTTTTCGGTATATACTCTAATTTAATACTCCAAAAAACAAGTTTCCATATGTACAAAAACAAATATATTTAAACAATAACTTTAATATGAACAAAAATTATTCGTGTAACAAAACAAAACACTACTGTGTTTCTATGAAATACATGTCATTGCACTGTGATGAAATCATACTTGGCAAGACTCGCCTTAAAGTTTTTAATTTTTTCCCTCAAAGCATGCATAGTGAAATTGCCCAGCAATATTAACACAAATCTAAGAAAGAGCTGTAAAATTGATTTCATTGCCACCAGACTACAAGTAATGTAAAAAAAAAAAAAAAAATGCTTTGAAGCCATCATCACATGGGGTCACTGAGCAAAGTTAACTAATTATCAAGGTCAGTAACTATTATCATGATGTTATCAACATTGCCAAAATATGTGGCTCAAAGTGTTGAGCAACCTAAAAGTTTAAGCAACCCTTAAACTTGTGTAAACCAATGAGTTCCTAGCCCTTCTAGTAGGTCCCTGGGAATACAAGGTCCATCATTGCTTCACTTTGGCATGTGCAGATTTCTTCATTAGATGAAATGCATGTATATTCACTCTGAAAAATACACTGAAAGTACATGATACTTCTGTAATGGAGACATTTAGTGATTACAAGTACTGTAGGTCAGGGATGTAGCTAGCAAAATTTGAGTGCCAGGTAATTGTCTGATCTGGGGAAAGCACCTCACCCCACCCCATGGCATCTACCCCATTTTTCAGCCATTAATTTTTCATTTTTCCCTCATTTTACTTTAAGGAGTAAATTTAGGGCTAGTTTTAGGTCTCAGTAGGCAGATTTGTGGTGGGCGGGGGGACGTGTGTTTGCCTGGAGTGCCGGGCGGGAATATCGAGTGCTGGGTGTCACCGCCCAGCGCCGCCCACCGTAGCTACATCCCTGCTGTAGGTGTATAGGTAATGGTACAGAATGCAAGTAATATACACACCCTATCTAGCAAAGCAGAAAAACCTCAAAAATGCATAGTTACCAACCCCACAAATGTGTAAACTGACCATAAAATCCCTGGAGATTGTTGTCCAATACTCAAGTATTCTGAATTCAAATAAACTCTCAGGGATTACACTCCCACAAGTTACTTGAAATGCATAAAAGAAATGGAAAATTTATTCCCACTACCATTTCCAGTTTACCAGTTTTCAGGATTTTTGTAAACTATGACATTTGAAGGCCACAATGTGAGAGAAACCCCAGATGCTGTAATTCTTGTGGCAGGCCCACATATCTATCATTTCACTACAGGTAAACTGTATTAGCTCTTGCATCTTTATCTGACCATAATGAGGAGAAACAGCAGTAAGAATTCAGTTTATCTGATTTGTGCAATCTACCTCTTTTCTGAGGTATGGTATTTGCAACAGAAGGAAAAAGTCCAATTTCAGGCCCTCTCCTTACTTGTGTAAAATGTGGCAACTGTGTGTGTTAGCCAAGTGTAAATTTAACTTTGCCTTTACAGTGAGAGAATTTCATAGAGGTCTTGCATGCTAACTCTGGGAGTTATAGGTGAATGCCAAACCTCAACAAAAGTTCCTGAATGAACTCACCATTTGGTGAGTGGAATCAAATATCCAGGATAACAGAATGTAAGTATAGGTTGCCAGGAGCAAAATGTTACCTGCCAATGGCCTGTTGGCAAGCAGTTTTTTCGAGGAATGGGGAATGCCATGACCCCATTTGCATTAGTATACCTTGGTATTTGTACACAGCTCTTTCTCATCATATGACAAAATGTTTGTAACTGAATTAAATTCACACAGAAACATTCCTTTGTTTACCATGGATACAATTTACTTTTGTTTCTACAATATTACGAAAGATACCTCTACAAGAGAAGAAAGTAAGGCTGTGAACGTTTGGCAAAATAATTAAACGTTTAATCGCAAAAATTTGCGATCGTTTAGCGATTAACTGCAACTACCTTATCACAACAGAAACACCTGGTGTGTGTTGATTTACACAATAAGTATTCAAAAGGAATTGGTGATGCCAGGGAAAGTAATATCCGTGAAGCACGGTTTCTGTAAAGGCTTTACTTTGCTTTACTTTGAAGTCTTACAGTGCTATGTGTTCCATTTGTAATTTTTTCAAAATGAGTATTTATATGGATAAAAACAGACATAAAATGGGTTTTGCAATTAATCGCTAGAAGCTTTGTACTAAACGTTCATTCCACATGCGATCGTTTAGCGATTAATCGCTACACGGTCACAGTCCTAGAAGAAAGAGATCTCAAGCTTACAATAACATTTGGGGATACTGATCAAAAGCTCAAGCAAGAGCTAAACAACTTTTGGTGAGAGGATGTGCCAGTAATGAAGCAACCCCATATTTATATTTTGCAAAAGAGTACAAACCACATGACCACTGATATTAGATGACTTTCTGAAATATGCCTCAATGACACCTAACTCTGCTGTATGTCAGCTGAACAAAGCAGAAACTTTAGGGCTGTTGGAACAATGAATAGGGTGGGGGGAGGGGGGAGATAGGGTGGAGGAAGAGCATCTGTAGCCCTTCAATGATTTTCACACTTTGCTTTTTGATCTCTGGTGACCCCAGATGACGATCTTGGGAATTCTTGGGATATTTTGCTTTTTGAACACTGGTGACTTCAGATGACAATTTTGGGAATTCTTGAGAAATTTTGCTTTTTGACCCCAGGTGACCCCAAAAAACAATCTTGAGAATTCTTGAAAAATTTTGCTTTTGACCCCTGGTGACCCCAGATGACCTTTGGCCTCCACCATAAACAAAAGGGTTCTTCCTCAGACCATAAGGCATCCACGTACCAAGTATGAAACCTATCCAAGCTTCTTACCTTGAGAATCATGTTAAGAAGGTTCTCAGAGTTTGACCCCTGGTGACTCCAGATGACCTTTGACCTCAACCAAAGACAATGTGTTTTTTCTTTCACCATAAGACACACACATACCAAGTATGAAATCTATCTAAAGCTTCCTACCGTGAGATACCATGTTAACAAGGTTTTCAGTTTTTGACCTCTGGTGACCTCACATGACCTTTGACCTCCACCAAAAACAATAGGGTTCTCCCTCTTAACATGAAAAATCTATATACCACATATGAAAAGTGTCAGTCATTGCTATCTTGAGATATCGTGTTTACAAGCAGGCATCACATACACACATACATACGCACAAACACACACACTTGCACTACATCACCATCACATAGATTCCTTGCCTGCCTTGGGCAAGCAATCAAAAATTATTATTAATAGTGTCTAAGAATGGCCAAACATTACTTGCACATAGGTCAAAATCAAGATATGAAAATATCCCCCCGCCTTCCATTCCTAGAACCCTTCTGAAGAACTTTCTCATTAAAGATGGAAAGACGTAGTTTACTATAAGACTAGCTCAGCCTCTTCAAGTTACTGAATGGAACACATGGCTTTGTGAGTTCCATATCTGGAGCAGGAAATTTCTCTTGTATTTAATGTGACAAAATCACACTTGCTCTGTTATACAAGTTTGGGGAGCCATGCTTTATGTCAGGTCCTCAAAAATGTAGAACAGAGATTCTCATCAGGCAGCCCACAGCCCTGTTGGGTAGGGTTGGGATCACCATGTAGTCCTCTGAGGAAATTATTGAAAACACCTGCTGTGGATTATATGAGGATGAAATCCACAACATCCCTTTCCTACACTGCAGTACCTTCCTACACCCTCCCCCCCCCCCTCCCCCACCACCTGCAGTATGCATTCCCTGTATACCCTAACATTCTTGATGCTAATGTTGTACCAATATTACTCATAGCTGTTATTACCGATACCAATATTTAACTCTCAATATCGGCCGATACCTACATCTGTGAAATGACAGCATAAGCAATGGAGTAGGGAAAACAAGCCAGTGAGCCAAAACTGGACAAAAGGCTGTGGTGGCCCGACTTATACCAATTGGTTAGAAACTGAGCCATAAAACCTCATCTAACTCTATCTCAACCAACCCTGCTAAGATGTGTCACTTTTATGAGGTTAAAAAGTGTAACTCATAATCAAACAAACTAAAATAATGAAACATTTTTATGAAGTATTGGACATGAAATATGGTTTGGGTAGCACTGGCAATTTAGTCAATTTTATCAATACTGATGCAGCATGAAAATGGAAAATATTAGCCAATACCGACATTAAATAGAAATAATCAGTCCAACACTACTACATACTACCATTCATAATCTCAGTGTTCCTATGTCTCCACAAGATATATGAAAATAACATCACATTCCAATGTTTCAAAGAATGAATCATATTGATATCTGCTTCAACTTCATCAGAGTAAGCATGAAGTGCATAGATAATCAACACAAAGGCTTGCACAGATGAAATCTTGTTGCAAATGTTCACAGTGTACCCGCATTGCTGGCTGTATGAATTATGGAAAGTCTGATCTCCTAAATGACTAAACATCCCATCACTCTGAAGACTTCACACTGTCATCGTCACTAAAGGCAAGAATCTGTAAGGAGAACCGTTTGTTAACTTAGCTGAAAATTTTAAGCAAATAAAGACAGTAACACTGCTACATTCTGACTGAAACTTGATAAAATGATAAGTTCACATCTTTCCTGTTTAAGATGAACAAATACCTGGCCAACTGTTAATTTGTACTTGCATCATTAAAGCAGTTGACAAAATGACAAACAATCAAACAAGAGAAACAAAGCAACAAAGTCAAAACAAACTTTTCATGTTACAAACTACCTGAGACATTACAGGAGCTATGGCATCCCCCCAAATATATTTAGACATATCCAAATAGTTTTAAATCCAGTTGGTGACTGTACTTTGATTGGCTTTCATTCAAAAAACAATAGCACCGCTCTGGTTGGTAATGATCACTTGGACATTCAGTTGTGTTCCTAATTAGGATCACAGTCACACATAGTTTGTTTTTCAATATTGCCTCAAGCAATTGAAACTCAGTGCAGGCTACTGTGGCTCCGTCTTGGAAGTGTTCTACTACTAGACAGTTGTTTGTGTTTAAATTGGAGGTGGGGCTGGAAGTTAGGTTAGTTGGGAGAATTTTTACTATCTGGGGTGAGTTTAGAGGACCTTTAAATATTTTTCTGACTGCATTTTTGGAAATCTTGAGGACCAGTATAAAAATTACCTTATTCTGGGCTGATGAAACAGATTACTCCTGCTCATTATCATAGAAATAAATCTTCCTCTCCTTAAAGTTATGCTCTTGAAAGTGAGATTTAAGCACAATTGACTTTTGATACACAACAGATTGATGTAATCTTTACATTATGGTGAGTTTTTTGTTTAATTCCTACACGCAGTTCTCCAGATACTAGTAGATTTAAAGGGAAATGTAGTCACCCCAATATAAGTTAGTGTGTCCTAATTCATGAATAGCTCATGTGATGACATTTTTGTGACCAAATTGTTCAAATCACACAAAATAAGTCCTTGATTTACCTTCAAGTACAATGTTTATTTTCTAAAATGTCATTAAAGATACTTACAAGGAAAATAACAGGATATATGTTACAATTAGCTGATGATTCAAAATAAGTTTGGGGTGACTACACATCCCCTTTAAGTTGCCACTTTTTACATCCAAAGTGAACTTGAAGAAAGCAGTAGTGATGTCACTCATGACACTCATGAACACCATTTTGCTTTCTTTGCATGTTACTTTGAATTAGACCAGGGTGTGAGTTAACCTACAGGGTGTGGGAAGTTTGGGAAATCTGGAAGTGAAACAACACAGTTTATCAATGTTAGTGTAGGCAATTAAAGTTGTTCTTTGTCTAGTTTGTAGTCCATAGTGCTTCTTGTTTCAGTTTTGTGTCCTCTGTTAGTCATCTGTAGAGTTAGTGTGCCTCACACATAGTTATGTATTTAGCTTTGAGTCTTGTTTAGTTGTGTAATTTGCATTAGAATAGTTTAGGTGTGTCATGTATATGTATGATAATTTGGGGTATGAGTTGTATAGGCAGGCAACTAGGTAACAAAAGGAGAGAAGATCAATTAAGGTTGAGACAGAGTTGAGATACAAGGAAGAAGCAGAAATTGTATCCAGAAGGGCAAAAATAAATCAAGTTAAATGCTGAGTTCATGTCTTGTACATTTTTACCCACATCAATCTACCACATTACATTACGCTATGATGTCATCTCTGCTAACAAGTTCACTTGGGGAGATATAATAACTTTGAAATGCTAGTATCTTGAGAATGAACATAAGAATTGCATGCCAAGTCACCAGGAATGCTACAGTCCTCTTTATTGTAACAAAAGTGTATTTTAAAACTTGAAAATATAGATAAAAGAACAAAATTCAGCTCACCTCTGCATTATCCACTTCTTGATGCAGTACAGTCAGTCCAGTGTGGTCTTCTAAAAATGATGGCTGGTTAAAAACTTTAAGGAGGAACTTAAAACCTTGCTTCTTATAGCCAGACAATACTGACTCGGAACATGCTGTGCATTTGTCAAAGGCTACACTGGCTGGTAGGATAGTGTGGTACCGTGCTAGAAAACCACGAACCTGGTGTTTGAAAATATGAAAACGTACCTTGTTGACATATTTGTACTGTTTAAGAAAGGGTGGGAACCTCTGACCTGAGGGCCATATGCAGCCCACAAGACCATTTGATCCAGTCATGAGTTAATTCATAAAATTAAGTTCAGAATCACTTAAAATATAGTTGTTACTTATCTTTTAGCTCACCATTTATCCTACTTACCAGGATACCAGCCATAATCGGTAACCACCGATTACCGATTATTCAATTACACAATTGGGCCGATGCCAATTACCAATCACTGATTATTTACATGTATAGGAAGGTCATGTTTTCTCGCCGTCTGTCGCATATTTCTAGCTTTATACACACACCATAATATAACCTTTACACTGGAGTTGAACAATTTAAGAACAGTTCCCTACGTTCCACGAATGGAATATATTGTTTCTTGAAGGATTTCCTCTCGAAATACTGAGATAAAAATCAACCATAAATACATGCTTTCGTACAATGTCACAGGCTTAACGTTAGCCAAAGAGTCTGTCGGCTTACATATTGGCTCTGCCGACAGTAGTTCTATTGACGGATCATGTCGGAAGATTCAAGCTTCCTGTAAAGGTCTGCACTGGACTGTAGAAGTACTACTAACCTATCCACCCCAGTTTTAGGCAAAAATATCTAACTACCTTGGCACTTCAGGGCCACTAAACTTTCCACTCAATTTACTTGATTTACTCATCTCACAGTTCCTTAACAATATGGATATAGTTTTAGGAAAGCGTCTTGCCCAACACTTACGTCTTCCGTAAAAGATTCTCCAAATGAAACGTAAAACTAATTCCTGATAAATTCCCATAATCAAAAAACTGTCGCCGTTTCAGCGTGAATTTAACACAGGCCCATTTCCCTTCGTTCATCAGTTAGGAGCACAGAGTAATTCATGACCAACGTGCTACGTAAAAAGTGCGGGCAATGCACTTAGCCTTGCATTATGTATTACACACTGTACTGGTGTCCTTTCGTAGGTCAACTTCAACTTTCCCAAGAACTGTACAGCAATTGCGTGTGCGCATGGTGCATGTCATAGATAATTAAAACCTTAACAAGGAATGTGAGAAGTGGCATAATTTATGCAGGATAATGAGCCTTGAGTTTCTAAAATTGCTACAGTACGTGCACCAAATATGTACAGATGATGTGGTTAGCGCTGAAACTTGAAAAAACGTAGCGCGAAGTCATTTCTTCCTGTAGTACAATTTGTATGCAGATGTGCCGCATGGTCCGTGGCATGCACACCTTGTAGGTAATACTGTGTGCCCTTCATGCACCTGAACTGTGCTGCACTAGGACTATGGCAACAATTACGATGATCACTATCATTTGGAGAGCTTAAAGTGTTGCAAGTTTTGTAAGTATCAGTGCTGATATTTTGGGCGGGAACTTTAAGAAATGCGTGTTTTGGTGAATTATAAAGATTTTAGCAGAGACTTTGAAGTGTATTTTAGCCATGTTTACAGTTATCAAATAATCGGTGGTGGTAACAGGCTGAATGACAAAATTTTACCCATGCCGATCATTTACTGATAGTGTGATAATCGGCCCGATGCCGAGTATCTAACAGATGATCGGTCGAACACTAACCAGTGTATTACTACTTAAATCCTAGTCTGCACAATGTAACATGCCCACTGTTTCGTTAGACATGAACTAGGTACAGAATCCTTGTACTACTGGTGGTAACAGAAGCTTTGTACGGGAGATAGACTACAAGGCATTGAGCTGAAGTGCACTATCACATGTACAGGCCTAACTATGATCGTACAAACTCGATCTGCACTGTGTTTGTTTCCGTAGACTCCAGGGAGTCAGAACTTCTGTCCCTCCAAAGAGTGAATTAACATTTGCAAGGCTGCTGATTTTGCAATGTTAAGTGTAGAAAAATAAAGTTGTTTCACATGTGCCAGTTTTGTTCCATGGCACACACTTTTCCAATGTGTTCATTCATTATTACTTCACACATATTAAATAAAAAGATGAATGGTCACATTGTGGATATGCCTTGTACATTCAATGCCATTTAAAGATAGTGGTTGAACATTCTATTGCCTAAGAATTTGTACATACTCCAGAGCTTGGTTGCCCAGTTCATTACCTGGCCTCTTTTCCCTGGACCCTACCAGTGCCCTAGTAAATAAGTTTGCTGGGTCCTCACCGTCTGCGGCACCATTGGCCGCAAGTGGATTATGACTATCAATAGGGACCTTCAGAGAAATAAGGTTCCCCACCTTGTGTTATGTAGACAAAAGGTCAGGATACATCAGCCTTATCAATGAGAAGAGTGACCTTTTTAAACAGGTATCCCTCTAAATGGTATGAAAATTAGGGGATGCTACCCCATTTTGGCCCTACACCACAGGAATGTTGGAAGGGAGGATGATACCTAGGAGGCTTGGGGGCTCTGGTAAGGTGAATACTCCTTGCTGGTAGACATGCACCATTTAGAAAAGTTTTTGCCCAAACAAAATTCCACTACCGAAATTTAAATTGTTCCTTTGTATAACTGTATAAGCCAATATTAAAATTAAATGCCTCTTAGTGATCAGATGGGTCATGAACTTTACTAGAAAGGTCTCAATGTGAAGACAAGGACTATGAGAGCATATATAAATCTACATTCTAAGGCAGTGGTTCCCAAGAGGGGTGCCAGCATAAGATTAAATAAATAATTCAAGAATATACAATTATTATACATTGTAACTAGTAACTGTATGCCTTGTTACTAAGTAAGAAGACATGGGAAGTGCCATTTCCTGCAATCTAGGTGGCGTGTTAGCCTCAAAAGTTTTTTTTGACACTCCGTGCCAACTAATGGTGGCACTCTGCTGTAGATAGTGTTAATAGGGTGCCACATTTTAACTCATCATTACCTAGGGGTATCAGATGTCCAAAAAGGATGGGAACCACTGTTCAAAGGTTTTAATGACATCATGAAAAGTCTCACAAAAGTTTACAATGTGTCCAACACTCACGAGTCCACGTACCACTGATATTCATAATCATATTTTTTGACTCGTTTTGACCAGTTTTTTAAACATGACCCCTTTTCCCCCTCCCTCATTTCAGCTTCAACTGTCCACCCTGCCTTGTCTTATTGTTATTTAAATCAAATATTCCTAACCTATGCTTGAATCTAAGATGCATTTTACCTGGTGAGGAACAAGTCCTAAAGGAGATATCAAGCTGGCATTAAGATGATCATCTTTAGCACTAGTATCAGCTGCAGCCTGTCCCCTAAAAATAACAACACCAAACAATAAAACTACTTTTCATGTGCAGGGGAAGAAACATATGGAATGGACATTCAAGTATCCAAGTAATGAACAAACAGTACAGTTTCATAAGTTTGGCATAAAATGGCAGGAAAGCCTGTACAACTAAGCAAATTACTCTTTAATAGTACTTCCTCCATTTTGAAGTGGTATATCAAAAACACGAAGGTGAAAATGACATTTTTTGTTCAAACAAACCGCAGCAAATATTTTTACCACTTTACAGACTTGTGAGTACAATGGTACAAGTCTACTGTGTCTAGCTTTGAGTATGAGGTCAAGTACAAGTCATTCAATATAAATATAACAGTTTACTTTGGCATCAATGCATTTTAACAAATTTGTGAGTGCAAAACAAGTACAAAAGCAATACTCTTCAGCGTAGGTATAGTTAAGTGTTGCAAGTATAAGCATGAGCACATACTCAATAAGAGTCTCATATTTGACGGAACATTGCACGTAGAACAGTGTTCACACTAGGAAATATAATCAGAAGGGATAATCCCCCACCCCACCCCTTCCCTTTCTTGTTGGGGAGGGTTTTTTTTTTCAAATTTGAAGAGGGTGCATTTTTAGTTACCATTTCGATCTATATGTTTAACCAAATTCATTTGTCTACATAAGGAAACAGTTTCTTTGTGTACAGGGTGGGATGGACAAAGAGAGTACTTGTGCACAAAAAATTGCACAAGTCAGACTTATGCAGTGCATCTTGCTCAGTCAGTATTCGCGAAGGGAAAAGTGTGCAAATACTGTGTTAAACTTAATGGAAGTATCAGAGTTGTTGTAAGTACAAAAAGCCATAGCAACACATACTGAGGCACACTTCATGAAACAGATGTGTAAGGTGTAGAACCGTACGAGTGACCACAGAAGACTGTGCATGTCGTTTTTAAGGTAACAGTCAATGTGACTGGCTAAACGTGATAAAACAAGATGCATTCACAAACTGGACTGGATCTCTGGCATTTACTGCTTTTACACTGTATATCTTTACAAACAGTATATATATGTTTTCCTGAATACACTTATGCAAGTTCTTATGCAGCACATAAGTATTTTGACTTATGCAAGGTTTTATGCAGTTCTTAGGGAATCCCACCCACCATGTTTTATGAATCCTGCAAATGTGCATTGCTGGTATGGAGTATGGATCAGGTTTTCTATGTACAAATTAACTAATTGCTAAATGCAATTATTGCTTAATGTAGAAAAGGATAACTTCTAGAGGTAAGAGATTTGCGTTTTGTAAATTAGAAAACGGAATTTGATGTTTTGGTACTACACTACTTTAATGGAAGTAATGTGAAAAATGACATTACAAAAAGGAATTTAGCTTTTAGAAAACGGAAAACTCTTGCCACTACGATGCAACCATGCACAAAACTCATTCTCACAATTTCTGGTACAGCATGCTGTTTCAAAGTGTACGTGTAGTCTGATATTTGATGGTGATAACTGATGTAAAGATATACCTACCCATTGGGGTGTTGTAATAAACTGACCATTAACTCTACAGCCAGTGCTGCAGCAACCATGGACAACCCTGGCCTGGACACAGTGCACTGCTGGTCAAGAGTCCGGTCTCTGGTTGACTGGAAGAAGAGGAATCAAGTTTATTTGAAACTATCAGGAATGAGTTAATGTTGTGGAGGACAATGGATACATGACTACTAAAGGCATACCCCAAAGATCCCACTAACTCCTTCCAACAACTACTGCATATATTTACAGTTAATTATACATGCATATGAATGAAACAAATCACTTAAAAACAGCACTGCTACAAGAATGAACATCTGGACCTTGGAAAAGGAGTGGGAAATAGCACTACAGGCTTGCAATGTGGTAAATAAAATTGCCAAGAACTGTTTCTGCTAAGCTATCAAGCAAGTCACACTGGTTATTCTTCAATGCATGTTCCTGCAAGCTATATATTTCTGTGTACCACAGATGTTTATATACTTCAAAAACTGTAACTTAATGTTTGGTGCACAGATTTGGGAAAGAAAGTGCAATTTGTCTCAGTGTTGCACCACATTTGCACATCTTTAATCCTATCTCATCTCCATCCAACAATGAAAAGAAAAGGAAGAAAACTGAAATCTGAAAAAGAAATTGTCTCCTTACTAGAACTGGAAAGGATTGTTAGCTGCATAAGTATGAGAACTACCACTGAATGATCCCTAGCAAAGAAAAAAAATTTCTACTCTCTTTCTGATTTCAGCCTTAAACACATTTCTCCAGTTCTTAATCATCCCTAAATTGATATGACCATCAAGAAATCAAAGGTGTGACTCTTCTAGTGAAATTTAATTACACTTTGGGAAATCTTTCTTTCAAAAAGTGTCTTTGGGTTAAGATTTTATACACCAAAATATGTAAGAGAAGAAGAAAAAGAGATCACAGGTTGGTCAAAACTTACATTCCCAGGTGCTACAACATCATTACAGAAGTAACATCCTAACCGATCTCCGGGAATACAAGCTAGGTTAATAGGTGAGGCAGGCTGTTTGGCTGATTGGTCACTCTTCATACCATGTCTTAGTACCAGGTAAGTGTCAAAGCCTAGAGCTGCATTGATGACTTGCTGTAAACAGAGCAAACAGGGTTAAAAGAAGGGTCTCAGCTCAAACCAAGTTTTGATATGTTAGAGGGGTACTTATTCTAAGCGTTCTGGTGAAATCTGCATTGAAATCTGATGTGTGGCTCTCAAGATATTAGTAGTTAAAGTTGTCACATTTCCAACACACAGTGAACTTGAAGCAAGCACACATGACATCATAGCCTCACATTTAATGAGCAGTCTTTTGTTTCTCTTTAAACTTTACAACCAATTTTCTCTTTCATAGTCACATTTTCTTGGAATGTGATTGCATGAGAGGCATAAGAATTTTGCAAACTTCACATTCCACATGGGGAGGTCCCATCCCTATTAATTTCAAGGTCAGAAAAACATGGAAAAACAAAGGAAACAAAGCATTTCTCATCAATATGAGGAAGTGATGTAACCTGCTTGCCTCAAGCTCACCTTGGGTCACAAACGTAGTAACTTCATTTGCTGATATCTCGAGTACTACCTGTCCGAGCTGAATGGAAGTTTCACCAGATTGCGTGGATTTAGTTCCTCTTTCACATACGAAACTTAATTTTTTGCTTAAAATCTTCCTTAAACTTCAAAAACGTTCTTACCGAAAATAAAATTTATACCTCCAATATCAATAAGAAATTATGCCCTGGCTTGACAAATAGCAATCAAAGCAATTTTGAGCCATGTTGATAAGGCACAGAGATTTTACTACTTTCTTATTGGTTTCCCTTTCATAGAACATAGAAACATGCATGAAATGTGTAAAATATTAACCAATCTTTCTGACAATCCTAACAGACGAAACCACTGAGGTTAAATGATTATTACTTAGGGTTATTCAAATATACACGTTACACACATGAATACACACTCCCATATGCAAAACACATTCATATGCAAACTAGAAGGGATATGTTAAAATATCTTAATTATTATTATTATTACACACGTACCCATATAGCACAAAATCCAAAGGTTCAAAGGGCTTAAAAGAGGAGACACAAAATAAACACTGGGTATAGATTAACTACAATACTACAATACATTCAAACTATTTATGACATCATACAGAAACTAATGAATAAATAAGTTGTCATTTTTTGTCACACTTTGCACAAAAATTTCTTTCATTAACACACTTGAATGAATGCACCTACTTTCATGCATTTTAAAGTGACAAAAACATCACCGGGTGTTTATCACATTATAGAATGTAGATTTGTGTCCCTTTATGCAAACAAGCTGTTTCTGAAATACTTATATCTATTTTTCATGACACAATAAACTATGTAAAGACTTAACAAACCCCCAACCATCATTTCAATAAATATTTATCTTGCACAATCCATTAACATCCTAACCTTTGAGAAAAGAAAGTTGCCTTCAACTTCCATTAAACAATTATTGTTCTTGAAACTAAAAGCTACACGAGATTAAAATTCAAGTACTGAAATTGTCACTCCTGGAGCTGCTGAGTTTGGAACTGTCAATTAGTACTCTTTACATTTAAACTCAGAAGGGTAATGTAACCATGTTCCATATCTTTTATAACAATGGCAGTGTATTATTACCAAGACTGATGTTTCACTTTCACAAGTTAATTATTAACACTTTGCTATGACAAAACTAGCTCTGATAAAGTAAGCTAAACAAAGGGAGTGAGTAATTGATATAGCATCTGAGTGACTTTCCATTTATACAGTGGCTTTATCAGAGTAGTAGAAGTAAAAAGCTATTAGCATTTTGTATGGGAATATGAATGCATGATATTCATTCATCCAGAAGTGTACAGCTTTATACAACCTCGAAATCTAAATATCATGGGATGATGAGGTAAGGGGGGGGGGGGGGGGGAGATTAAGTTAAAGATGAAGGCAGGGAATCTATGTGAAGTTAGACTTTCTCCAAAGCTTTCTGACCATAGCACCTCTACCTCTGGCATAGCTAAACATGAGCAGTCTAAATGTGACATCATGTTTTGTTTACGCAAACATGTTAAGGCACAAATGGAAACCTTGTATAGGTGTCATGCTTTGTACACTGCAACAAGTCAAGTGTTGTAGAGTTTACACACTGTACGTAGTAGTATGGTATCAATACCTGACTTTGTATACATATGCACATCTATGCCTTTCCATTTCTCAAACACTGCATCGCCATTACAAATATGACGTAGGTGAAAAGGATTTATTTTTCAATACCTTTCGTTTGCTGGCTGCTATCACCGTGGGTAACCACCTGCTTTCTCTTGTGTCCATCAGGAGAAATATGACATCATGGTCATCAATCAGTGCTTCTAATTTATGGACATCTTCTTCCACTTGCTTTATTGCTGCTTCTTCAAATAGATAACAATTAAAGAAGTGTTTATTACTTCAACAGTCTGTATGTATTTGCAATTATTTGACAGATGTAACTTTAGATCGTCATCTGCTTGCAACAAACTTTTTTTTTCCAAACAATAAACCTCTACATGACTCAGTCAGATAAATGTGCTTGAACTAGGGAAGCAATACAGTCTGATCTAATAACTACTAGCTTTAATTACATAAACTCACTAACAAAACACTGAAAATACCTTAGCACAATGTTGCAGCCAAAGTCTAAACATCTCTTATGTAGGGTTGCTTTCCGTACCCACCCACTGACAGGTTATTACCAATAGCTTACTCCAAAATCCAATACTGGTAAAGGGCTTTACCTTATTAAAAATGCCTCTACAAAATGAACTTACCAGTTTTTCCCACAGCGTGGCCTGGCATTGGAATGGAAAATTGATGGCCTGAAGATTTCTAATGAACAAAAGAGCAAATCACAAAATTCAGCCATTTTATTCAATTCACAATTCATCCAGAGCATGTCTAAGTGAACAAAACTAAAACTCAGTCCCTTCATTACTTGATTCTAAAGACTAACGTTCCATCCTTTACATTTCTTTGAAATTTTAACATCAATTTTTCGCCACATTGAAGCTACCAAGAAATATGAAAAGAGAAGCTAGCAAGTAATATGGAAAGAAAACAAAACAAAGCTTACAACTCCTGGAAATATCTTTTGCAATTTTTCTGCAGCAGTGGTTGCCTTGGGTCTTCCTCCATTCTGAGAATCTTCAAATTCAAAGAGTGTTTGGCGGACTGGGTTAGAATAGGAAATTGTTGAGTTGTCAACAAATGTGACTGTGCGCACTCCCCAACCCTGAAGAGAGAGAATTATGACAAAATGAAGTCTGTTAAACCAAATAAAATAACACCTAGATGTAAAAACTTTCCAAGGATTTTGTAAGATACTAAGTCAACATTATTTTACTATCCTAATGTTTTGAGGTACATGAAACTTTGATGACCACTTATATTTATCAAACTGAAAACCAAAAGAATCTATGGATGGTCAGCCTCCTGCCAAATGAATTCATTATGTTGTTCCAGCTTTTTGATGCAGAGCAATTCTTTTCTTGAGATCTCTTAACCTTTTCTCATATGGTCACTGAAAGTTTATTCAAGCATTACTCATTTCAATTCATGCTGTCTTTACTCTACTGTGGTATGGTGACCATGAGGGCATACCAAAAGAGTAAGTTACTCTGCTTTTTAGGTACAACAGTAGATGATAAAGGGAAAGGGGGGGGGGATGGGTACAACATATATGCATTTTGATATCCCTTTTATCCCACACCCTATAACACAAGAATTCCAAGTTGTCTTGTCTTTCCATGTTTAAGATCCACTCATGATTATGCATCAAGACACATTACAACCTAACATACCACACCCAGACGAGAGTTCAGAGATAAACATTAAGACCAGTACGGCACCCACAGTACATGCCCTAGCTTCCCACAATTCTCCTTAAAATTCAGTCCTACCAATGGCAAAAGTTACGATAAATTGATAAGAATAAGTGACCTCTTTTACTGTATTAGCTACCACCAAAATTGTCCAGTGTCCATTCTGAGATTTATTTTATGCTGTGGGAGGTGTTAAATTTCTTCTGCCTTTCAGAGGAATTTCCCTAACTGAAAACAGTACCACGAACAGTTTTACTTTCAGCAGATTTTTTTTATACTTTATCCACTCACAATTAGGCATCTGGCAACATTACATCCAAGTGTACCAGCACCAAGGAGGAGACATCTTGTCTGAGCAACCTTATCCAGGTCCAGCTCCGGTAAAAGTCGCCACCTCATCAGTTTTAAATTTAAATCAACAGAAGATTCAGCTAACCTGTAAAATTGAATGGCAAGTAAGTATAAAATACTAGTCATGTAAACTACACAGCAAAGAAACACTGACTGAATTTTCTGTGCCCATTTACCCTCTAATGTCTTGATGTATGTGATCTATCACAGAAGTGATGGTTCTCACAAATAACAATAAGCTTGCAGCTTTATATTATTCACATATGTCCTGGGCAGATATTTGCATAAACATTTACCCCTGCACTTAACACCTTCATATTGTTTTGTTATGTCTGGAGTACCCTAACACTGATGAGTAAATATCAACACACAGCTTTCTTTGATTGTAGTGTATTGCCAAGCCCATAGGTTTCATTAAGTTCTGCAATAATACACACACATATGAAAAGCTTGTCTGGATTTGAAGACTTAACTCAAGTGCACACACTTTCCTCTTCTATGTTACATAATGGAATGGTTTAATGAGAAAAATTCTGGACTTCCTGGTCTTAAATTTTTTAGAAGTTTAATCCTTACAAACAACATCAAAAGTGCAACTCGAAATGATAGCAATTTAGAATTTGATACTATTGTACATGAACCACAACCACATAAGTGACATCTCATACCAATGTAAAACAAACTTTATCCCATGCTAGTAAAGAATGTTCGGAAGTAAAACACCATTGTTTTAACAAGGCACATACCTGAATGCACAACATAAATCTCATAATGCCAAAGACAAAAAACTTCTAACATGTATGTGCTCCTGTGAAAGCTCCAGTCATGGAAAGGATCATCAAAAAGCTTGATCTAATCAAGCACGACTCACCTGTTTGGGTCCATACTTGCACTAAGGTCTACTACTCTTGGTGCTAGTTTGTTCTGGTTTCTCTCCCAGCCTACACACTTGGGACATTCTGTGAAATATTAGTAAAGAATTGATTTATAACAATTAAACAGCACCTTTTCTAATGACTTTTTCATGGGCTGCAGTATCAATGCATGGATCATTTGAATCATTTCAGGGGCAATCTGGGCATCAAAAGTGATTTCAGAGGGCCAGTCAGAAAAATAAAAGGGGTACCATGCACAGGTGCCAACAGGATGGGGGGAGAGTATGTTTACGGTGATTGCTGAGTGAGCATCACATGGGACAGAGGGTAAGGATCCCAGCCACAGCTTCTGCCCTGCTTTGTACATCAAAAGATTTTGAAACAAACATCCACTGAATGTACTCTACATGCTGCAGAAAGTAAACTGATACTTTGACTTCATTCACATTGAATGGCCTGATATTTACTAAAAGATTTTTAAGAAATGACTGGGTCTCAGAGTCTAGGCAATCATGTGTTACATGTACTTACCAGCAATATTCTTCATAGAGGGTAGGTTTACCTCTAATACTATGCTGTGTAAGCAACTCCTCTGTCCTTCTCTACTTCTATCTCTGTAACAAAGAATGGATACTGGGGCTTCACTGGGCCTAAAAAGGAAAATATGACTATCTGTAAGATTTAGTTTTAATAGTTTGTGAAAGTATGGTATGACTTCTTTAACCAAACCTTCAAATGTTAAATTGACAATTAAAGTTGCCATAGCAATAAGAAGAAGATGCAGGGCCAGCTGGAAAGTCTAAAGTAGTGCCCTCAGAGAGGGTCCTTTTATCCAAGAACTATCATTAAAAGTCAAATCTGAAAAAGACATGAAACAGCATGCCAAAAATCAAGCCTCTATCACCACCTACGAGATACTGGGTCACTCTGAATGAGCCAGTTATCTTTTGCAACATTAAACAAATTAATCCCAAACAATACTCAAACTCCTTTGTACATCCTAAAATCAGTATTACAGTAAAACTTGAATACTTTCTCACCAATGAGATGCGATGAGGGCTAAGTAATTCCTAAGTGGCCAGCCAGGATGCTGATCAAGATTGCATGGATCACAAAAAGCATAGAAAATCTGAAATGTAAAAGATTTAGGGAAATCAGTAAACTTGTAAAAGACTGGAAGATAGGAAGTGCTTTGTGATTGTTCTATGTAAGGTGCTACACAAATATATGCTATTGTAATTACTATATCAGTGGCACACCCAGGATTTTTTTTTTTTTTTTTTTTGTAGGGCGTTAGGGAGAGGAAGGATAGCTTTGGAACACTGACAAACCTATAATATCTTTGAGGAGATCTGGAATGGAAAGCTTTACATCACATCAAAATGCGACATATGCAGACGTGAAACATACTAAACCTATGTGGCAAGGGTAAACATACTCTCTTTTTAGCAAAATTTGTTAACTGGTAGAGAAAGAACAAATTACAAATCATTACATGCTGAGAAGCAAGGTTCAAATTTTATTTTGCTTTTCAGTGAGGTTTTCAAATGTTTGGGAAATGTTTCCCCTGGAAAAAGTTTCTACGGGTTCATTTTGGGGTCTCCAAGGTTCTTTTTTTAGTTTTGTTGACAATTACCTAGTAGGACAGCAGGCCAGTTTAGGTAACACTGGGTATCCTTTTGGCTTCCTCAATACCTGAGGGCAATTTTGGCCCTTGTGAGGGGAACTCCCAGTGGCCTGAGTATACTGGATGATGTCGGGTAGCAGCTATTACCATATGATTACATAGTAAGTATCCACATGACCACGGAAACTGTTACGATCACAACATGACAACAATAAAGTTTTCTGTAGGTGCTATACAAACATACATCACATTGAATATATTACATTCAAAGGAAGACATTCTGGCACCTAAATGAAAACAAAACTGCTATGTTAAATGTACCAGCATCTAGAATATTGTAACTATTTACTACTTAGGCTAAGTGCTTCTATGTTTATATAACCTATCTGTTTGCATATCCTGCTTTGTGGTTGACTGAAATGCAAAGTTAAACAATATGAAAATTTATAAACACCTTGGACTTGTTGGAAACTTTGTCTGCACTTTCCAGAGTTTGAACCTTAACCGAGCTGCCATCTTGAATGACCAGGAAAAAGGCAAGATGCGGTACTTTCTTTGTGAGAGTGTCATACTGCTTCTGTAGTGATTTTATCTGAAAAAAGTCAGTACAAGGAAAAATGAGAATAAGGAACACACAAACAGAGCAGAATGGCTTTACTATTATAAAAATAAAACTACAAAGAAAAAAACAAATGGCATGTTAGCTCTAAGCCACGTAATGAAATGTTACGTGCCAGTCTTGAATGATGGTTTACGTCTGAAGTAGAGGTGTACCAGGGCTCTACATTAAACTCCTGTCTCATAATTTGAAGTTGAAAGAAAAAATATTTTCCCACAGTAGGATTAGGTAGGAAAAATATTAAAAAAATCTCATTTCACAAATCACACCACTCTTGAAAAAAAAGTGAGGGTCTGCCAGACTGTTGGGTGGAGAACCCATAAATTAAAACACTATATTACTGTAAATGTGTAAAAACTTTTTCATCTCCAAAGATGGAAGAAGGGTGCAATTCAATAACTGTTAAGACTATTTCAAGGATTGTTGTCATCTATGTGACTGTAAACAGCCAAGCTGGGAATCAATATTTTGTCTGCCCAACCAAACGGGCCAGTGAAAAAATTCCAGGGCATGTGAATTTCATTGGTTGCTTGCCAGACTTGGCAAGTGAGTTTGAAAGTAAGTGTAGAGCCCTGTGTACTCAAGTATTTGTAAAGAGATCATCCTGAGGGTTACTCTTTTATTCATTAAAGCACACCAAAGTAGCCTAAGCAGGCATGATCCAGGGGGGGGGGGCTCAACCTGCTGGTAAAACCTCCCTCCCTCCTTCCTCCCACCCCCAACCCATCCCACTTTTTGCACACTTCTTAGAAAAGTTACTACCAAAGTTAAATAAAATACTGAAGACTTCATGGTCCTGATTGTGACTGTAAGGCCCTCAGAACCCAGTAAATCTCACACTTAAGTACAAGATATGCTGATATTTCTTCTTAAAAGTGTTTTCTTTATTGCAATCAGACATTTCAAAACATATATTAAACGCAGGCAAGTGAGTCATTCCATGTCCACATTCAAAAAGTCAAGGACACCAATAGCACAAACTGGGTAAACTCTACTTGCAATTTTGCCATTTCTAGCACTTACTTGAATTTCTCACACTAAGCTACCCATGAGAGATTACTTTTTTTCAGAAGCTGTGGTTATCTTGGGGTACAAATCTCTCAGCACATCCTAACAGGAAACTATCCATTTCCTTAAGAACTGACATTATGGACACATTAACCAAATTGTCCCAACTCATACAACCCTTTTTAGGGCATGCTGCAGTCAATAAGTTATATGTACATGAACAGAAACCTAGCAATAACTAACTAACAGCTTATTAAGTCTCTTGAGGCAAGCCAATAGCCAGCTTGTCAATTTTTGATAAGCATTGTGCTTGCTCAAAGAAGCAGAGTTTTTGTTTGAAATGTACTTCCACAAATCCATCCAAGGGTTCCATCACTGAAGGTTTCATAAATTGTGGGGAGGAATGGACAACACAAATTAGGAAAGAACATCACCTAAGAATGTCCTCTCCACTCCCTCAAGCTACATGCCCATCTTGAAGTAAATCTCACAACTTAATGACACTAATAGATGTACAGGTTCACAATCTCCTTCCCATGCAAAGCCAAAATTTAATTTTGTGGGTGAGGGGTATCACCTAGACAGAACACATGGCACCAAGAGGAACAAAATGGCTACTTATATAATTCTTGGTTATAGTCGGTGGATGTATCCTTGTGTGATACTGACCCTACTTTCTAGTGCTGCAAAATCAAGATTAACTTTGATGAGATTTTCATGGAATACTTTGGTAACTTTTACACTTTGCTGAAGTTTCTTCAACACATCAAATGTTTTCCTGTAGAAACCTTTGAGTTGGAAACTCACATTTGAGAAACAACCCTTTACTGTACCTGATCAGGATTGAAGACTTCTTCGAGTTTCCTTGCTGGTTTATGTAAGGTAATAGGTTCAGGACTCACAAGGGCTGGAAATGCAAACCAATAATGATAATGGTACTTCTTGAGATCCTGAAAATATTAAGAAAAGGTAAACTCTTAGAAAACAAAACAACCAAATATTACAGACTCACTGAAAATTTCAGTACCCTATTAGCTATCAATTTAGTGAAATATTTACTTTTGAGCTAGCTAGGAATACCTAAATTTCATCAACTGCCATTCAGTCAGCATGCTTAAGTGCTGGCAGTGCAGTCATAGCTACAACCCTCTACATGTATCTAACAGCTACCATGTCAGATTACTGTCATAATGGTCCACAAACATGTGCTATATGTATGTAACAGCTACCATGTCAGATTACTGTCATAAGGGTGCACAAAAATGTGCTACATGTATCTACCAGCTACCATGTCAGATTACTGTCATAATGGTCCACAAACATGTGCTACATGTATCTAACAGCTACCATGTCAGATTACTGTCATAAGGGTGCACAAACATGTGCTACATGTATCTACCAGCTACCATGTCAGATTACTGTCATAATGGTCCACAAACATGTGCTACATGTATCTAACAGCTACCATGTCAGATTACTGTCATAATCATGGTCCACAAACATGTGATACATGTATCTAACAGCTACCATGTCAGATTACTGTCATAATGGTCCACAAACATGTGAAACATGTATCTAACAGCTACCATGTCAGATTACTGTCATAATGATCCACAAACATGTGCTACATGTATCTAACAGCTACCATGTCAGATTACTGTCATAATCATGGTCCACAAACATGTGATACATGTATCTAACAGCTACCATGTCAGATTACTGTCATAATGATCCACAAACATATGCTACATGTATCTAACAGCTACCATGTCAGATTACTGTGATAATGATCCACAAACATGTGATACTAAGTCAGAAACCTCACATGGCAAAATTTTCTACCATTTACATAACATCTACAAACTCGTGTTCAAAATGGTCCTTCCAAAGAAAACAATGTTGAAATGACAGAGGAATGAGGGACCATGGTTATCACCCCTCTTCTATTAGGCTGCAATACACATGCATTAGCTGCTTCAGAAGAGGAGCATCCAACATTTTGGCTTCTCAATGCCAAAAAAGTTCCAAATTACTTTAAATTTTTGCAGACTTAAATAAGCAGCCATTACTATAAAGTATACAGTGATGAAAAATTTTCAAAAAAGAAAAGAAAGTAACTTACACAAAATGTTAGCAGAATAAATCTTGTAAGTAAAGATGGATTCTGGATTGACTTCCTGGATATAATGTCCTCCCAGACCTTGAACATAAACAAAGACAAAAAAGAAAAGAGTGGAATATACAGTCTTATCAGACTGGAGCTGCAGGAAATAGGTCTCTCAATTTCTGTAGGTTTCCTGGTTTGGCCTAGTATAAGACTGATAAAGAGGAAAAAATATTGTTGTCAACCAGCATATACCTCACGTCCAACGTACTCCCCACAAACAAAATGGCTCTCCTTAATTTGAAAGGCAATGCTGTTATGAAGAGATATGAATGCAAGTAAACTTTTCTTTAGCTACTGCAAAGAAACTTGATTAAAACAGCCATCTACATATTTTAAACCCAAATATAGATCTACTGGGTATTACAGTTGGCATTGCTGTACTGCAGGATTAAGAATTTTAGAATTGGAAGGGTTTATATAATCTTTTAGTTTCTCATGCCAAGACAGCCTTCCTAAAAGCATACAAATTCAAACTAAATCCCATTAGTTAAAGGGCCAGAGGGGTGACAACGTATTCTGTGGCACACAGTCCAGCAGGAGCTACTAAATGGGATGTGAATTATGGAGCATAACAAGAGTAGAAAAGCAGGGCTATTGTAAAACAGGTTCTTGATTACAATAAGTCTGGTTTCATTTCATTAAACAGTGGGTGGGTATGTGAGTGTTTTATTATACATAGCTGTTATTCAACACTACAGATTTGCTCTTTATATACCATCAGTTTTATGAACATAAGCATGTTGAATGCATGGACATGTGACAACGAGAGAACAGGAGGTCCCAACTACGGTGAATAGTACATGTGTGACAGTGCAATACATACAGCACTAGCTACAATAAATGTGTGCTAACCAATGCTATACAGTATACTACATGTGTGAAATTAAAGCTATTGCTATACAACATGGCATAAAACCTGCCGATAATGTAACAGCTCATTACATCAACATATTACACAAGTGGTACTTATTATGAAGCAGCGAAGTGGGTAGTATGTCAACACACAGGATCCAGCTACCTAACCTAGAGATGAATTCTTGACTAATTCCTTGCTAGCAGAGGGTACCAAAAAATTATTGGAATATCAGACTTACATGCTTGGCAGCCTTTTCTATCACAGCTTTCTTGTCACATTCTTTAAATGCCTCTAAGGTGTTGAAATTTACAAGTGTACCAGGAGATGGGAAAAGATGTGGTGGAATGTGGCTAGATCTATGGACAGAGAAAAAACAACAATTATTAGGATATGTATCTTTTGTTTCTGGGGTGCCGAGATATTTTTGCCTCAACAAACTCTGGCAAATCACAAACTAGAAGAGCAATGCTGTTGTGCAGCTCACACAATTTCTCTTGTCTGTTAAAAATAGAAACTCACAAAACCAAATTTTATCATCTATTCATCTGCTTCCAAAAAACCTCCTTACCTTACAAAGGCAAATGGGAGGGAAGACAGGAGCATAATAATTAATAGAAATCAAGACCCATCTGTAAAATCACAAATGTGTTAAGGAATGTAAACCTGTAACTGACATAGTTTTATGACAGATAGCTACAAATATCACTGCATATTCTCTCATATCAAGCAAGCCTGCAAAGGCTGTATATACTTTTATTAGCAGCAAGACTGAAAAAAAAAAGTTTGTATGATGTGTCTATAAACTGTTCAAGTGTTGCAAATGCAAAGTACATTTAATCGCACCTACAATTCCACAAGTAAACACTGCATGGGTTTGCACTGATCGAAATAAAACAGACACTCCAAAGGCTCCTACTGCACTTGAACTCAAAACAGTTAAATTGCAATTACTTGACTTGACCAACTAAATTGAACAGAACAGAATGGGAGATATCCCCACAATATAAAGTTAAGCCTATTTCCTTTCATGTTTAAGCCACACTGACCACAGAGTTGCTTCAGATTGTAGAGGCCACTTGATAAACAAACACATGCATGTTGATGGGTTGAATTTCAACAGCCTGCATATCCATTTGTAAGATAACAACTGAACACACAACCAAGCACACTACTATCAGTGCAATGGATAAACAGCTAACAGCTCAGCAGGCACAGTGAACTCAGCTCTACAAAAACAGCTTTAAAACCCAACTTAACTTTTCTATATTGGAATGCAAATAGGTAGGTATTAATGCTCTGCTGACAAATAATCATATCCCAAAATTTCAGCCCCAAACCTCCTCACATCAAAAAGAAGAAGATTTTGTTGAAAAGTTGATGCCATCTGCCCCATTTTATAACCTCACACATGTACTGTATACATGTGTGAGCTAAAAATGAACAAACTTTTCTAATATTTTGCCTGAGAAACTGATTTTGCTGGGATTCCAAGGAGGGGAGATGGGGGCAGGGGACTGCAGCACTCTTCCCTCCTTGCTTGTATGTATATGGAAACATGCCATTATTCTATGTATCTATATAACCCCCTACAACTTTCTGGAGAGAAGTGGAAATCTCAGACCAGGGTTATTGTTTTACATTACACTCATCTGGTATTTTCCAGTCTGACACACTTCCTAGATGGAGCAAAACCCATCATAAAGCTAAGTTTGTTATATCTACAACAGTAACCAGCCTACAAATATATACTTCCTTGAATCGACATGAATACAATTTTTTTTTTGCTGAAGAAAATTCATCAATGTGGATTCATGTGCAGTGATGTAGCTGACACCAGCACACAATGGTATGGACAATGTGCACATGGAGAACATTCAATGTTAAAGTACCAGAGAGTCCATTTTGAAACAATTCTCGGTTGTGTAAGAAGACCGTGCAACAGTAGAGAGGGAGAACTGTCAAGCTGCAGTAATCACAAAGAAATGGAGGGGGAGGGTGGGGTAGTTTATTTACAGGAAATGTCCAAAATTTTGGTACATACCTCTAACGACACATTTTTCTGAAGCTTTTGCCACACTAGAGGCCCTCACAATGGTTCTATTCAAGAGCACTATCACCACACTGCACTCCAAACATAACCCTTGCCTTCTAAACCTAAGCTGTGAGCTGCATGTGATATACTTATAAGAACAAAAAATTACAAAGATTTCATTAAAGTAAACATTTAATGATTATTGTGGGAAGTGAAACATTAACAACATGAAGCCACTCTTCCAAAGTTTACAGTGTAAGTGCTAAGAATTTAAGATATTCAGCACAGGGTAGGTATGAATGCTTGGAATACTAAATTTGACGACTGAATAATGCACCACTGAATGTTGCAGAGGAGGTAGTACATTTATGATGACACTTACCCTTCAAATGCATTGTACTCCAGACATAATCTGCATGGAACCCCCTCTGGGTCACCTAACAGCAACGAAAGAAAACATTCTAATCACTTCACATCACATGCACAGATACATACCTACAACAGAGTAAAACACATACTGTTGGATTTATCTTCATGACATGAAAGTCCTTTTAGTCCAAATTCTTGTAGAAGCTGACCACAGTTAATCAGGCTTGCATCATAACAAGGTAACAGAACTTCAGCTCTATCAGCACAAAGTGCGCTCAAGCGAATAATGACTTGTGGTGCTTAATTAGTAGTTCCAGTGGCTACTAGGGCTTGGCCGGATCATATGTCCGGACTGAGCATGGTTGTGAAGATACAACTCGCTGGACTAAAACCACAGAATGTGAAAGTTACTGACCATCACTAATAAGACTTTCCCGGGCTGTGGGGGACTACTCGGGATTGTAGACTTATGGACATTTGCATGGCATGTTCAAAATAAACAAAACCACAACAATGGATTAAAATCAATGTGATGGTTGCTAGCAAAGAGATCAAAGATGAAGGAGATGAATGGGGGAGGGGGTAGGGGAGAGCAAGGGTAAGTTTCTTAAAAGAGTACATCCATCCTGACACAGACATAAAGTAAACTTCAATTAGGTATGTGTGCATTTTCTGCTGCAACTTACCATCAGACAGTTTAAGTCATACAAGCAATTTACATATGAAGCCCTCCCTAATTCCTCTTTCGTACCACATATGGTTACAAAAATTCTAAAAATCAACTTAACTACCTACTCCTTACATATGACTACAGAAAAATCACTTAGTCTTTACTTAAGGTCCTCAGCTGGACAGATTGGACTTAAGTTCAAACGACCAACTGTTAGTTTTTCGATCAGGTTAAAGGTGGAATGTTTTTGGTTTATGAATGAAGACTGTTTTTCGAGGAAATAAAATGGCCAGTGGGTTTTAATAGTTGCACTTCCTTCTTGATGTCAACTAGTTCCTTTACTGGGTGATCTTTGACAACAGCAGAAACTGTTTGGATGTCTTGTGAGTCACGAGGACTGGAGTATCATTTCCTGAAGATGTTTTGAACTCTCAAATGACTTCTTTGAAACAAATATAACTGAAATCATGTGATTTCCAGATCATCTACACTCAATTTATTCATCATCGATAAAAATAAATTATTACTAATTGCCTGTACATAGACAAAACCAGACAACTTCCTTAACAGGAAGATAGAAACAGTTCAAAATTTGGCGGCCAAGTTCAATTGCATAGAGAAAAAATTTGCAATTGTTCATCAGGAACAACTTCCTATTAAAAAGAAAGTAATAATTAAAATGTGACATATGATACCTATACAGTTATGATTCAGTGAATATTCAAGAGATAGATTGCATTTACACTACAGAAAATTTCGATACCTTCCTACATGTTTAAAGAATTATTTGGAATTCAAAATGAGATAGCTGGGTGGACTATTTTCAAAAACCCTCACAAGAAGAAATTCATTCTTTTGTACTGTAGCTCATGAATAATGTGATCACAAAAACTTTCAAATTTTCAAATGATGCAACCGCATAATATTTTGAGGAAGAAAAACTACTGTCAGAGTTTATTGGCATAATTGGATTTTTTAACAACAGTATTTACACCCTATTTTCTGCCTATGCCATGTTGACACAATGGAAACACACAATTTCCCTAAATTCAACCATAAGAGCAGCAAATAACCCAATGAGTCTTTTCGCAATTTCGACTGTGCATGCACACATCCTGAAAGCCTGGAGGTTAATAAAAACTCTGCTGTACCTACAACTTGTGCCAAGAAACTGTGTTTCGTTTAGAAGATGTTAAAATCATAACTTTTTTTACATCAGACCAGTTTGTACGAAGGGACCTTACCTGTGGTGTTGTGTCTGGAACAACATGAACATTGTCTTCCTGGTCTTAAAAATTTGCTTATAATCTGTCCTAAATGATGTGTATTTTGCATCTTTTGTGTGGGGAGCAAAGTTTGTTTATCTTCCTTGCATACCACAATTCTTTGCAATTGTCATATTTGCAGAAAGGCTTATTACAAGAGCCTTACTTCAACAGAAAACATGAACATACCAAACAGTATCAATGTATAAATTATTACTTGTTGGGTTCATGCCATACACATGGGATAGTTAATTGATGTGTTCAAGTGCTAACACATTTCGAGCAGGAATTGCCACTCTGTCAGGGTGGCATTTCCCTTTCTGGGGCATGAATCCTTTATTTTGGTTTTGAGGGGCATTTCAGGCACACAGTTCAGGTTTCAAAAGCAGTAACTTGACTGAAAAGGTTAATTATGACTTGCCTTTGGGATGGTAACAAAAGACAATTACACAGGCAGTGCACAGGTGATTAATACTTAAACATTTGCTGACAATCTATTTAAGTATAAAAATTTACACCAGTGGTTTAATTGTTTTTCTTTACCATTGCAGTAATATCCATATACTTAACCAATGTAGTAATATCCATATACTTTACCACTGTAGTAATATCCACATACTTAACCAATGTAGTAATATCCATATACTTCACTTTACCACTGTAGTAATATCCGTACTTAACCATAGTAGTAATATCCATATACTTAACCATAGTAGTAATATCCATATACTTTACCATTGTAGTAATATCCATATACTTAACCAATGTAGTAATATCCATATACTTTACCATTGTAGTAATATCCATATACTTAACCAATGTAGTAATATCCATATACTTTACCATTGTAGTAATATCCATATACTTAACCATAGTAGTATTATCCATATACTTAACCATAGTAGTAATATCCATATACTTTACCATTGTAGTAATATCCATATACTTCTTTCGGTTGGTCATCAAGCTTGTATTCTTCAAGTTTCTTCTTGCTCAGAGTCGGCCAGAAGCCGGCATCCAATGCACTACTGAATGGAGCAAACTGAAGCTGTTCTGTTTTCTGTGACATGCTGGCTACAACTGATGAAATTTTCAGACTGAACAGCTAAAAGTCTGTGGGAATAAAAGAAAAAATGACAAATACCTTACGTATCAGCTTCCATTGTTAATAAGGTACATACAATACCATTTGTGAGCTTTCAGTTTTTTTTCATGCAACCCACAGATAAAGTCTGAAACCTCTGTTTGTGTCAATGGCCAATGTGGCTCTAACAGCACATTAATCCTCTTTATTGTAACTTTCAAACACATTTAACTCAAATGTTCTAACACAATCCATAGTGAATCCTACAATCATGACATTACCCAATGACCAAAATATCGCCTCACGTTTTTGTGTTCAAATTTATTCCTTCTTAAGAAGTATGTAGTCGTGCCTGCCTGTCAGAGATGTCTTACTCCTGTACTTATATTGACTGAATTCATAATATCAACGTCTGTGAACTTTCGCACAAATTCCTTGTCGATATGCATACAGATTGTGTGCTACTAAAAGTGCTCTAAGATAACAACATAGCACAAATATTAATACTCAATGAAAAATCATCTAAAGCAAGTCTGAGTTACATACATTTCACATGACCAAAGTCAAGGGGGTTTTAGTGTGTGATGTCTCTCGCTTACATAGGTTAATGTTCAATGGAGACCTAGGCCAACCCCAATAAGCATGCCTTAATGTGAGTGATGAAAAAATGGTATTTGTGAAATAAGACTCAACATTTTAATTAAATATCATTTTTTCTTTTTCACCTTATTCACTAGAGTACAAAGTAACACATGTAATGCACACTTTTCAAAATATACAAAATGACGACAGCTTTTGCCAAATTTTTTACAATGTACACCTGAGGGCCTTGGGAGGGTATGAAGAAGGTATGTACTCATGAAACAGTCAAAACATGGATTACCCCAACTGACAAGAATTATAGTGAAGCATGAGTCACCATTAACTGACAACAGACAGAAAAGTAGAAATAGTTGAGGGGGCAGGGAGAAGTTGCTGAGCTTACTAAGGCTGTGAATGAAGTAAATTCTATCCTCCCTCCCCCCTCCTTTCTACCAACACAACTAAGTATCCTCCCCTTTTCTACCAACACATCTAAATATTAGGGGAAAAGTAGGGAGGTCATTTACACTCTATGCCCTTCAATTGCCATATAGTCAGTCAGAAGATTAAGTTAAGTGTATACACTATTTTTTTTTTTTATTTTGGACAGTCATGACAAAAAAGTAGGAAGCTGAATAAATACAGGTCTATGTGTTTTATCACCTTACCTTACTCTAAGGACCTTACACAGCAGTGTTGGAGGTCCTAGAGTTAAGGCTAGCCTCATGGCCAATTTTGTACAGTAGGCCTTCACATCATGAAGTGATACCTTACCTTCCGACTTGTACCCTCTGGCCTCAGATATTATAAGCTAAGGGGCTCTGTGAGGCAGTTCCACTATCGGCAGCCCATTAAATGATACCTTATAATTTTCTTAAGATCCCATACAAAAAGCACAGTTTTTGCTCCAACAAATCATTCTCCCATTGCAAATATAAAAAGAAAATGTGTCACCATGTCTGACTTACAGTACCACATGGAGTTAGCAGGGCTGTATTAAACACAAACTGAAATGGTTGGTTAGGCCTAATGTATCATAAACCATATCAGGAACCATCTAGCTGGCTTTGGTCTGAGGGGTGGAAGGGCAGTGTGGTCTTGACCGTGAGAACTATGGCAGGACTCTACATGGACACTTGTTGGATTGCCCAGGCAATTAAAAATGTTCCAGGGCAAGTTATCTCTTTTTCCAACTTGAGAAAGTGGTAACTCCTATCTAAAAATTTGAAGTGGAAAGGAAACATACATTCCCACAGTAAGAAGAAGAATATTAAAAAATCTCATTTCACAAATTATACCTCACTTGAAATAAAAGGTTGAGGGCTCCCCAGACTCTTGTGTTCAGAACCCTTAAATGAAATCATTGTTCACTACTGTAAATGGGTAATAACTGTTTCATCTTCAATGATGGAAGAAGGATGCAATACAATAATTGTGAAGAGTAATTTCAAGGATTGTTGTCAGATGTCTGACTGTAAATAACCATGTGAGAAATCAATATTTTGTCCACATACTGTAACCAAAGGGCAAATTGAAAAATGCCAGGGCAAGTGAATTTTGGTGGTTGCTTGCCGACTTGGCAAGTGAGTTTGGAGTTAAGCTGTAAAGCTCTATATGGACTTTATTAAAATGAACACTGTTGCACAAACCTGTACATTGTTGATGGCAAGTTAGGCTACTGTACCTGTAGAAATCAGCCTGCAATATATACTTAAATGTATACTGTAAATCTGGTAATTGCAAAATCTTTCCCTCTACTGTACATTAGGGATAAATATTACTAACACTTAAAAAATATGTTTGGCCCTAACAAAATACCTATATGTAGTCCATACAATGTGAAGGTGAAACTATGTACAAGCTAGGAGGTCACTGAATGCATTACAATAACTATAGTGCCTATTGATATACAGGTTTCAAATTCTTATAGAGAGCACAGCAAAGCTTAAATGTTACAGGAAAAGAAGTCTTAATTAAACTGGAACAGACAGAATTTCACACAGTTACTAATTAACTATAAGAGCTTTCAATTCTTTTTTTTAAAGAAAAGCCATACCACTTAACTTCAAAATACTCTTCTGGTCTGTACTTGGCTCTTCAGTCTTCAGAAAAGAAATCCCCATCAAAAATGAGACAATGTTCAACATGCAGAATGCAGGGAGGCCAGTGCAGGAGAGGAGACTTTTCTTTCTGGAATAAATCTATTCTGTGTCTGCCTTTTACACTTTTGAAAATGGAAGCTACTTAACAATTCCTGCAAGTACAGCACATCATGTGACAAGGAAAGCACAGAGGCCTTATACTTGTTCAAACAAAATGAGTTCAAGTATGACAGTTCACGATTGGTTAATGTTGTGCTATTTTTAAAATGATAGTCATCATTACTCAAGCAAATCGGGGTATTAATAATTTGGAACTAAAAAACATGGATCATGTTGATGCTTAGACAAACATCAGATCTTGTCAAAACCGGTTATACACTAAGCTCCTCATTAAATATAAAATTTTCAAGATGTACATGTATATTTTCCAAAAAGTAAACCTTAATCCTCTTGGATTTTAATTCTATGGATCCTAAGCTGATACATGTGAGCTAACTCCACAACATGTGATGTAAAGTAACTTCCAGAATACCTCTGGAAGTTACAGGCAAAATTTGACATCAGAGTAGGAAGTTTCTTCAGTTTAAAGTAACTGATTATGTAAAAATGAGTACCCATTGCAAACTTCAACATCTACCCCACATTTTGCTGTCTCAGTGTGAATACAGAACATCTGGCATTACATTGTATCTATTTTTATGTAATGTGTCAAGCATAGGCAGACACTGCATGTAACCATTTGCTCACATCAGTCTTTAAAGTATCAGGCACATATCCCAGAGGGGGGTGAGCACTGGGAGTGTGGGGACCCCAGGATGAGAAAAAGAAAAGAGAGTTGCTACACTTTCTAATAGGTTCAATACTGTTCGTGGTGTTTTTCCAAATTGACACCCCCCCCCCCCTCCCCGGGTTAAAAAGTCCTGCATACGTGGGTGCATATAGTGCCGCAACTTCAATGGTAGTTCCTGATATTCAACAATATAATTGGCTGTTGTTGGCATAAAGGTATACTGCAGTCTACACAAGATACACTGGGAAGATTATGAGTGATGACAGTTTTGGCTGAAATGGGTGGTGCAGGGTGGACACCTGGAACTGCTTACTTGGGCCCAGAATTCAGCCTAGTACTACTTGGCACAAACTTAACTGGTACCAAATACAGTAAATTTGATGAAATTTTTTGTGAAGAAACTTAGCAGTAAGATCAATTTTGTGGTATTTTTGATGTTTTGCTCAAATACTATACCAATTTAGGGCCAACTGTTAGATGCATGTTTGATGCCATATATATTCTCTATATGGACCTTTTACATGGAACCCACCACTCAAGTTGGTCCAGTTAGAAAAGAACACACTCAAATGCTCACCTAAATCCATAAGCGTAGGAAGCGGGGGGCTTTAGCCCCCAATCAAAAATGTCAGGGGGCTGAAGTATGCTTCTGCCCCCCCCCCAAGATCCAAGGGCAAAAACCCCTTGTTTGTCTCTTATGTAAGAAATGTCAAAAATTTGCAGTAATTTTCTTTAGAGTTTGTCCAAAATTTTGCACCAAATGGCATCTGAGGACCCTCAAATACCCAAATATTTTCCAAAGCCCCTCCCCCGGGACAGCGATCCGAAACAAGGTTCAGCCCCCCAGTCTCGAAAAGCTTCCTGAGCCTATGCCCAAACCTGTCTTGGACTAAAATTAGGCCAGTTCAGTACTCAATGGTTCCATCACATTTGATGAGTAAGGGTGGGGGCACAGTCCATAATAGGAGGGGCACTTAAGTAATTCAGCCATGCCAAAGCCACTATGGGAGTATGGGTCAACCAATCCCCAGATTGTTGGCATTGGTCTAGGGGCAATGTGCCAGTGAAGGTTCAGTGAAGACAAAGCTAGTTGTGAACATTGCAACTTATAAATCAAATGGCATGAGATGTGCACTCTCACCTTAAACATTTTGAACAACTTGAACACATTAGACTAACAGTTGGTTAATATGTGAAGGAAAAGTTTGTACTGTAGGCAGGGAGGCTAAATGGCTGGAAGATCCCAATGATCTTAGAGAGTTGTTGCAACAATAATACCATATAAGATTCCCTGATAATCACACCATGCATAAAAGTTAGTGCAAGCAAAGGGATAGATAACTAGTGGCATAGCCAGAATTTTCTATGGGGGAGTGGGGGGGGGGGGTGGAGGGTGCTGGATCTTCAAATGAGGGGGCTGGACAACATATCTATTATATTTTTTCAACGTATCTCTGATCACCAGTGGGGGCTACTGGGGGACTATGAGATTTCATGGGAGAGCTGGAACCTCCCACTTGTAGCTAGATGCCACTGTTGATAAAGTTTGTGAAACAGACAGATACTGTTACAGATGACTGCACTTGGATTGACATTCATTCAAACAATATAGCTCCACTCTGGTTGGTCTACGATGACTTGTACAATCAGTTGTGTTCTCAATTAAGCTCACACACAGTTGTGTGTCACTTTGGCCTCAAGAAATTAAAAGCTTATTGCAGACTGCTGTGGCTCTGTCTTGGAGGTGTACTAGACAGGTGTTTTTGCTGAAATAGGAGGAGGGGCTGGAAGTAAACTTAGTAGGGAGAAGTTATTACGTATGAGATGAAATTAGAGAGCCTTTAAAGCCAACATCATCTTGGATAAATACTGAAAATATTCAGGATACTGTAGGTATGCTATGGCCAAAGAAGCTTGATATCGTTACACTTAGGTCTACCTACTATGATGTCAATGTTATAAATAGTTTAACTCTTCCAGGGCTTTAGCTTCAAAGAGGGCACAGCAAAAATGCCCTTGGGTAGGTTCTAATACCTGTAGATAAGGGCATCATGGCAAAAAGGAAGAGCATGACAGCACAACATATGAATATGAAGAAAAAGCATCAATGCATTTTGCATTGGAAGTGTTTGAAGTCTTTTTTATTGCAGACATGGTTGATATCCAACTCAAAGTAACATTTTTGGCATATAATTATCTCCCCTAAAGAGACAGTCACATACACACATTTGTCAGTGCCCCTTTCTTAGTGGTATGTTCCATGACTTGTATCTGTTCTCTGATATTCACTCCACATGGGAGGCTACTACTTTTGTTAAAGGGACCTTGTTTTAATACTTCCTCTTAGCTCATAACTACAAACTGGAACTTGAAAGCAACTAAAAGCAAGTCTAACTGCTACTGTCTCATGAACTGAACAACATTAATGGACCTTAAGTGTATGTTTTTGCTCCCTTTAAATGTGAGATGGGCCCACATGTAAAGGGTTGTAGGAGCCTCATAACCACAAAGGACTGTTATGGAACTATTTCACAGATATTTATGTATAGAAAGAAGACATTAGTTTGTGCACTCATCTGTCTGATAAATGACCAACAGCCAAATCGAAAAATCGCAATGCGAACGGCGATTTGAACAAAAATTTTGGATTTCTCTGTAGCGTTACTTTGCCTATAACTCCATGGAATGTGCAGCTCTGAAAGGAGGCACCGACAGCAAAACAACCTTTACCTTGCACTGCATGTTTTCCTTTATGAGACAGCATAGATAGCTGTGCAGACTACAATCGTTCATCATCTGCCCTGTGAATTTTGCCTACTGTGGCTCCCGACGTGCCATTTTGCACAAATTATTCTAATCAGAAGTGACTTTATGGCCCGAGTTGTGTCCAAAGAGATGTTAGATGTTCTTACCCATCAAACGACGTGGTTGAAAGAAATCAGTGAGTTTCACAGTGGGCGTAAGAATGTAAAAATAGGCCAAGTTTTGAGTATCATCCTGAAAAGTGACTTACCTTGTTAATGTATATGTATAGTGTAGGCCTATATGTAATGCTTTGAACGCCTGTGGGTCGGGGGATGTGAAAAATTTGTACACAGTGCACAAGGGCTGTGATGGAAGAGTGTAACGGAAACACATAGCAGTGTTTAAGGGCCTGGACCTACTCTACAAAGTTGCACACGACGAAGCTAGGCCTAGGTTGGCCTAGTCCTTAGTAAAGGGCTTTGGTCATTCACCTGCAGCCCACTATGCACAGTCCTTACACCGACATATGAAAATAGCGGGGGAATCGGCTGTCTGTGAGATGGCTGAAATTGTCTTTCTTCTCACAGCAAATTTTGAAAGTAAAATCTTAAATTTATGACCATGACTTTCCTTCTCCAGATCTTACAAGAGTGTTGCAGCTCTTTTCGATCACTGAGAATTTCTGAGAAGTGCTAAAAATTTGAAATGAAATCAGCAACTTTTCCGCGCCGTAAAATTTACTGTGCAACTAGGGAACTTTGTTTACATCAGTATGCTAATAAGCTACAATGTTACATCACTACAGAATGTTTGCAGAGGAAGTTGCCATGTGTATGTATAGGACCTATAGTAGGCCTAATAAGATATTGTGCGTGACGTCACATTGCTACGCACACAGCATTCTGATGTCAACAAATATTTCGTACACGACAGTAAATTTTACGAAGTGGCAAAGTTGATGATTTTATTTCAAATTTTCAGAAGTTTTCAGAGGTTTAAGTGACAAAAGACAACTGCAATGTAAGTGTAAGATTTAGAAAGGGAAAGGAATGGTAGTTGATTCAGACTTTAGGTTCTAGATTTGCTATAGGCCTAAGAAGAAAATTAATTTCAACCAGCACTGTGCTGGTGGAAGACCCTGGGTTTTCAATGGGTCGGTGTAAGGACTGGACGTGTATAGGCCTAGGCTCACAGGCATTTAGAGCATTATATACACATACATACACACCATACTATATATATTAACAAGGTATGACGTCTTCAATGGTCGCTATGCGGCAGTTGCAATTACCTGCATAGCTATCCATTTGGTCTCTCTCACAGAATGCATAGGCCCAATGCATGTAGGGTAAAGCACAGCAGAAGGCAAATCCGCTTTGCAGATGTGGGCTTCGTCATTCACCAATCACAACGCACGTTAGTGTTGCAAATCGCAAAGCCGAGTAGCGACCGTTGAAGCCGTACTACCTTGTTAATATATATAGTATAGTGCTCCGAATGCCTGTGCCTAGGCTAAGGAGCTATCAGCGCATGTACCTTTACTGAGGACTAGTGTTCGACCGATCATCTGTTAGATAATCGGCATCGGTAAAATTTTGTCATTCAACCGATTACCACCACCGATTATTTGAAAACTGGAAACAGGGCTAAAATACACTTCAAAGTTCCTGCAAAAATCTTTACAATTCACCAAAACACGCATTTCTTTAAGTTCCCACCAAAAATATCAGCACTGATACTCACATAACTTGCAACATTTTAAGCTCTCCAAATGATAGCGATCATCGTAACTGGTGCCGTAACTCTAGTGCAGCACAGTTCAGGTGTGTGAAAGGGCACACAGTATTACCTACAAGGTGTGCATGCCACGGACCATGCCACAATCTGCATACAAATTGTTCTACAGGAAGAAATGACTTCGCGCTACATTTTTTCAAGTTTCAGTGCTAACCACATCGTCTGTACACATTTGGTGCACATACGTACTGTAGCAACTTTGGAAACTCGAGGCTCATTATCCTGCATAAATTATGCCACTTCCCACATTCCTTTCGTTAAGTTTTTAATTACCTATGACCTGCACATGCGCACACGTAATTGCCGTACAGTTCTTGCGAAGTTGAAGTTCACCTACGAAGCACACCAGTACAGTGTGTAATACATAATGCAAGCTAAGTGCATTGCCCGCGGTTTTTACGTAGCACATTGGTCATGTACTACTCCGTGCTCCTAACTGATGAACGAAGGGAAACGGGCCCGTGTTTAATTCACGCTGGAACGGCAACAGTTTTTCGACTATGGGAATTTATCGGGAATTAGTTTTACATTTCATTTGGAGAATCTTTTACATAAGAAGTAAGTGTTGGGCAAGACGCTTTAAAAAGGGTTTAAAAAATATGTATCCATATCGTTATGGAACCATGAGATGAGTAAATCAAGTAAATTGAGTGGAATGTTTAGTGGCCCTTAAGTGCCAAGGTAGATAGTTTTGCTTAAAACTGGGGTGGATAGGCTACTATATAGCACTACGACAGTCCAGTACAGACCTTTTCACGGAATCTTTCGACATGATCGGTGTATTGAACCACTGTAAGCAGAGCCGTATGTAAGCCGACAGACTCTTTGGTTAACGTTAAGCCTGTGACATTGTATGAAAGCATGTATTTATGGTTGATTTTTATCTCAGTATTTCGAGAGGAAATTCTTCAAAAAACAATATTCCATTCGTGGAACGTGGGGTACTGTTCTTAATCGTTCATCTCCAGTGTGAAGGTTATGTTATGGTGTGTGAACAAAGTTAGAAATATGCGACTGACGGCGAGAAAACATGACCTTCCTATACATGTAAATAATCGGTGATCGGTAATCGGCATCGGCCCGATTGTGTAATTGAATAATCGGTACTCGGTGGTTACCGATTATAGCATAATCGGTCGAACACTACTGAGGACTAGTGTTTGCACCAGGTACCCAACCGACGATGTCAGGACCCGGTTCTGAAATTGTTAGCCGGATCCAAAGTTTCACTAAAATAGATTGCACGTGTGACAGAACCCCTAACATGTTACTTTTTCCTGGCAAAATTTATCATGCACACGCCTAAGAACACTTGTCATGCCCATACGTAAGATACATTGGTGTTACATTATATTATTATTATAATAATAATAATAATAATAATAATAATAATAATAATAATAATAATAATAATAATAATAATAATAATAATAATAATAATAATAATAATAATAATAATAATAATAATAATAATAATAATAAATAATAATAATAATAATAATAATAATAATAATAATAATAATAATAATAATAATAATAATAATAATAATAATAATAATAATAATAATAATAATAATAATAATAATAATAATAATAATAATAATAATAATAATAATAATAATAATAATAATAATAATAATAATAATAATAATAATAATAATAATAATAAGTCTTGTATAGCGCAGAATCCAGAGAATAAACACTGCTCAAAGCGCTTTACAGGTGCCGTAAAAAAGAGCAGAGAAGTTAGAAACATTGAGAGAAAATGAAGGTTTTGAGGGACCGTTTAAACTGGTCGAGGGAGTCTAAAGACCTGAGCTTCAGCGGGAGCGAATTCCATAGGCAGGGCGCGGCGTGGTGGAAAGTTCGATCCCCAAAGGTCCTTGTACGAGAAGCCGGAACATTTAACTGGAAGAGGTAGCGCGATCGGGAGGATCTAATCCTAGTTGCTGGATGTAAGGCATTGGATAGATAGGCGGGGGTACCAAGTTTAAAACCTCGAAAGGCTAGAAGGAGTAATTTGGGGTAAGGAAAGGAGTAATATCAACGTGCAAAGCAAAATTTCTTATTATGACTTTACAACAAACTTGTAACCTAACAGAAGTTATATTTTCAGTTACCTGGGTACCTGACCAACCATCGACTTCGGGTACCCGGTTCCGAATTTTGGACCCGGTGCAAAGACTACTGAGGACTAAGGTCGGCCTAGTCCTTACACAACATTCACTCTTTGGTATCGTTAACGTAGTATACAGTGTGGTCCTGTTCAACAGTGGCGTAGCCAGGTTTTTGTCAGGGGGGGCAAGAGCACCAAGTTTTCCCCCAATTAGTGATCTGCTTCCTAATAATCAGTGTTCTCCGCAGGTCCAAATTTTGTCCGGGTGCTTTCCTCTGACCTGGCTGATGTGACTGATCGCTGTCCTGGGGGAGGGGTCTAAGGGGAGGGGGTGTCCCCCTCCCCTTTGGAAAATTTTTGCTCATATAAGGTGGGCTAGATGCAAAATGGTGCCACATTTGGTGCTAAATGTAAACTGAATACATCACCAAGAATTCCTATTTTTTTTAGGAAGCTTTTTTATCTTGCTTGTCTTCAGGGCATGGTGAATTTTTCTTGAGTCCTACTGGTAGATCAGAATCACAATGGGTGAAGTACAGTAATTAAGTGAACCCTGGTACACCTTTCCCTTCATCAGTTCACCACATTCACCACAATCAGTCCAAATTTTACGAGGACCTGCCCTTGTAGCAGAGTATAGCACTTGACCACTGACCCATTCTAACAACTGCATATACCACAATGCTGCTGCTTTAATTATCAAGAAACATTGGAAGTATACAGTGAAAGGACAGAGTCCCTTGTCAGAGGTCCAGAGATCCCATGCAGTATAAAACAGATAGTAAAACATAACTAGTACAACTATAAGCGTGGTGTCATCATTCCGTCTCTGAAAACCTTAATAATGAGGACTGGTTGTGCCAGTGTGGCATAAACTTTTAAATAAGTAAAGTGTACTGGCTGAGAAATTTAAAATTTTACCAGATCATGCGCAAATTTCACCATATATTCACTTTCAAAATTTCCCCCAAGATTTTCCAGAGGGGGCAACTTGCCCCCCCTGTCCCCCCCTGGCTACGCCACTGCTGTTCAAGGACTAAGAACCCTGGAATAGTACTCTGTTTTACCGTTAATGTAGGCCTAGTACACAGTCCTGTACATTCCAAAGGTTGGCTTAACATTAACAATAACATAGCCTATGCCTAGGTGGGAATATTTTATAGAAACCTATCATTCTGCTCCTGCGATGTGAAGTTAGCTGCCTACAAGGGTCTCCTCCGGCCTGTTTTGGAGTATGCTTGTTGCACATTAGTCTTATTTACAAGATAAACTAGAGAGCATTCAGAGGAGATAGCCTAGGCTCGTTTTATAAGTTCCAAATTTTCTTGTGAGCCAGGGTCGATGACATCCATTTTGAAGGACCTTGATCTCCCCACGCTAGCTGAGCGTCGCAAGCAAAACAGACTAGCCTAGGCATAATTCTCTTCTTGAAAGGTTTTTTTGGTAGGCTAAGGCTAATATTCCCATGGACAGACTCAGACACCCAACCCGGACAACTCATGGGATGCACAACCTCCATTTTTGTCAACTCTGCTCTCGGTCTAATTGCTATAAATTTAGTTTCTTCCCCAGTACTCTGAAAGATTGGAATAATCTACCTGCAGCTTTGACTGATGGTTTAGAACATGCAACTAAGGAGAGAACGTCACCCTATTGTTAAAACGGGGTTTGTCAGGGGTTCCACCTGGGGGTTCGATTTTGCCTGTGGTTCGATTAGGGATACGGTAAGGGTTAAGTCAGTTTAGAGGTTAGGTTAGGGTTAAGTGGCCTCTAAAATAAGCAATCTCCGAATCACAAATAACAAGGATATCATACAAATGAGTACTATTTAGGCCTAACCGTATTTTGGGGTTTGGGATGACGTCCTCTCCCTAGACTCATGTTGGTTTAGAATGGTCACAAAGACCCTGTTCAACATTTTACTACGCCTAGACCTAATTTTATTAGGGCTTAGGGCACCCCTGACACATGTGCGGTGTAGTAATGTCCTTTGGATGTGTCACCGTGATCCCAAAGAAGAGTTAGTAACGATAACACAGGCCTATATAGGCCTTGGGCCTAGGCCTATAAAGGACAAAGGACTTAGAATTTCCTTACTTACCTGGGCCTAACGTTACTGTACATTGGCTGCTACAGTACTAGGTGTACACTGTTGGCCTCAACAAACTACATTAAATTTAGGCTAGGCTAGTGAAAAACTGCACCAAATGCAACTTCACGGTCTTCACCAGTTGCGCATACGCCGTATAGTGAACATCTAACAAGTACGTATACCTGCACTGTTCACCACCGTTATTTGATCAATCTTGATAGCATATTTACCTTCTCTAAAATTGTCGGTTGGCTTTCTGGCTTTCACACGGCAGACGTTACCCATCTATTCTAAGCCTATTCAGTAGTTGCGCGAAAAGGTACTTTTTGCCGTAGGCCCTATGCATGATGTGCGCTTAGCCATGTATCTGTTTCACAAATAATTTGGACGTAACTTGTGCGGGTGTAGTGTACACCCTAGCGAGTAGCGTACGGGTAGCCGTACCGTACCGTACGAGTGGGAATATAAATAGTGATGGTCAATCAACGATACCGTAGGTGCATGTATCGTATTTTACAAAATTTTTGGCTTTTCAATTTTCTTAAAAAAACAATACTATGATACAAAAATACATGAAATCATTAAACTGTCAGTTTTAAATGATCTTTAAAGTAATTTAAATGCCTTTTACGTCTAAAACATTAAGAAATTACGTTATGTATTCTACATATATTTTAAACGGTATGCTCTCAACAGGTAAATTAGAAAATTTAACATTAGGTCCATTTGTTAGGATTATTTCCATAGAACTGGATAGCTCATGATTATTTCCCTTCGCGGGTAAAACCTTCATACGGAGCTTATATTACGGAGCCTTATAAAAAGTCTTTACACAGTCTGCTCTAAGAAAAGTTACGATTAAACCAAGTAAAGGTACGTTACACACAATGCAGTTTACTGTAACAATGGTACCCATACCCATACTTAATGCAATTGAAACGCGTCGGTAGTGGGTTGATTCCATAGAGCAGGATATATCCTGCTCTATGGTTGATTCTATATAATTTGATTGTGGCGAGAAATAGGCCTACACTCATAACTAGGCTACCTCCATTTGGGGTAGGGTGGGGTCGAGAAAGGTGGGCGGGGAAGGGCGGGGAGGGGTTGTGGAGATGGGGATGGTCGTAGGGTGGGGATGGATATTGCCATGACATTTGAAATCAAGAAAAAGTTCGGATGAATCTTCTATCAGTCACAAATAATCTCTGTCTCGAGTAGCCTACTATTTCATGTGTGCACAAATCATCATCAAAAGCTAGTAGGCTCAGGCTATCTCACGAAGAAAAATTCACTTGCGTATGGTTTGCGACTAAATTTCGCAAATTCGCCAAATAATAGTAAAACAGTAGCAAAAGTGTCGCCTGTATTCGCAGGAGTCGCAAAAGCATCGCGAGCGGTTTTAAACCTGTTCAAAATTTTCTGTGACGATTTTGCGAAAGTCGATCCCCAAATGATAGCAAAGTGTTAGTAAGACATTCTCACTAATGTAGCACTAATGTAGAACTAACGTCGCGCACTTTGAAGAATCGTTCCTAGGCCGAATGGCCTCTGGTTTTTCCTAGGTTGTTTCACGACGTTAGTGATAAGTTAGTACGAAGTTAGTGCTAATATTTTGCGACTGTTTGAAGTAGCTTTGGCGTTCCCGTCTTCACGTGAGACATACTTAATTCGCAAGTTTACTTTTGCGACTCAAGTTTGCGCTTTTGAAAATGCAATAGTCGTGACAATAAACGTGCGAATTTGTCTTCGTGAGATTGTAACTTCACTCAAGAAGACAAATTCGCACGTTTGATTTAGCGCTTATTTTGCGTTCCAAAACGCAATAGTCGCAAAAATAAACGTGCGAATTTGTATTCGTGAGATACTGGCTATAGGAAACGAGCCTGAGTAGCTTGCTCCAAATCTATTTTGAAACATCAGCTCCTCGATCATATTTGTCTTTTAAGAAATTTTACACACGGAGTTTTCCACTTGAACATAAACAGTAAATGTTATAGGGAGTTATTCAGCACCGTACGAAATTGAGTTTAATAATCCACTGAGTAACGAAAATATCGTCACATGATTAAAAGCAAATTAGGATATCGGGATATTCTGATTGCAAATTGGGATAATTTCCCTTGTCCTCTATATATCTTCTTAATTATATCCTTCTTTACAATGGTAAGAAATTGACTGACATTGTATATGGTAGCCTATACATTTACTAAATCGATAGTGAAGTTTTGTACCCCGGCAACATTCTCTGCCTTGAAACGTGTATAATGGGAGCCGCCATGCTGTACGTACTATTCTGGCTAATTTTGAAATGAAATTTCACGGTGATGGCAATTGCAGAGCTGGGGGTCCGATAAGAGGGGCAGGAATGGTTCTTTGGGGCGCTCACTAGTAAGTGAGAGAAAAATATGATGCCTCGTCGAGGCTAGATGTTTGCAACATTTCTGGCAATTGATCGATCCACGGTCAGTTGCGTTTCTGTGATTTATTGAAGGGCCGCTGAAGGGCAAAACTTGGGCTATGGGTCTAAAGCAGAGCAGCAATTTTTCTGGCAACTAAGGACCCTAATATGCAGCAACATGTTTATGATGCAGGGTCTGGGGCCGACAGCCCCTACATGCAAACATGTCGAGTTCAACGCAAAAATTTAATTTATATGGTAAAATTCATGTCATACTTATTTGCCAATTTCAGAATATTTCCGGGAAAATACCTTCGACCAAATGTTAAATGCTTTCCAATACGTCTATGGATGCAAAATCATGCAATAATCTGCAAATTTTGAAACATTTCGTTTGAACTGATAGGGAGGATTCAAGGTTTGGAAACTGAGAGTGGGCTCCACAAGGGCACCGGGGGGTTCGTCTACGGCGGGCTCAAACGAAAAGTTCGTAAACTAGAAGCCCTTGTAAACGTTTCAAACTCCAGCATGTGACCCATCAATGCAAAGCTCACGACTTGGTTGTTTCTGGCACATAAGAATTTTCGCAGAATGACCATTGACTTTTTGAGCTACAGGCGCATGAATAAAAAAAATTGTGATCCGCCACCCCCTCCCCTTGTCACTCACCAGTATATGAGATAAGTCCGCTGTCTTTCCATAACCTCACAATCGGCTCAAGTGGTATCAATTTCAACCATTTTTTGACAGCATAATCTCCAACTCAATCACTTTCAAAATACATCTAAGAAAGGATTCACTGCCCTCTCACAACAGGTTCAAAAATCAATCCAAACAAAATTTTTAGATACTACATGTAGAGGGTTCACCCCCAGCCAAAGTGTTATTTTATGGAATGGCGGAGCGCCTCCTTAAAACGGCAGGGAAAACGCGGAGGGAGACTTGGTCAAGTTGAAAGGAACCGCTGTCTTCTTTTACAAATCATCGCACCATGAAACGTGGACAATGGTTATCTATTGTTGGCAGATGCTTAGCCCTACCCCTGAGAAACTTAATCCATAGTTGCAATACAAGAAGTGCATTTTACAGTCGGTCATCTATGAATATTCAGTCCAGAGTGGCTTTCCTTTAGAAACAAGAGTTGCTTTGGAACCTAGGCAAATTCGGTATCAATAAAGACAGGTCTCCCGGCTACTTCCCAGCAAGCAAGCCCTGTTGGGTCCCAATTGGGTTTTACTTGGGAAGCTTGGGCTTAATTGGGCTTGGGCTGAGGTTGGTGTTTACCTCGGGTTCCAACTGGGGCCCAATTGGGCTCATACGAGAAATGAGAGAGATGCTGTTAACTCATTTGGGCCAAGCTGGTACCCAGTTGGGATTAATTGGGCTAAGTTAGCCCAATTGGGGCCAGGTGAAATCCGTGTGACAAAACAGATTGGGCCCCAATCGGTAGCCCAATTTGGCCCCATTTAGGACCCAATATGGTGTGCTGTTGGGGTTACGTAGCCGGGAGCCCTGTCTTTATTGATACCTTTCGTATCAAATGCAAATTACATGAAATATGGAATCGTTTTCATCTAAGAATGGGAAAAAAGTTCATAAAACTATTAGCAATTTCAACCGAAAAAATGCCAAGTGGAAAGGGGGGGGGGGGTTGTGCGACTTTATAATGTAGACTACATGCAATAGCGTGTAGTGACCTGATTTGGAAATTTACAGTGAGATATGATTAACAAAACGAAGCCTAATTAAGGGAAGAAAAAGTGGGAACGAAGGGAAGCCGATAAAAATTTCAAAAAGGAAGATATGAAAGAGAAAGCAACTGTAAAAAGTCGACAGTTCCCCAGCATTAAAACTGCAAAACGAGAAAAACACTCTGTCCAGTCTACGGGAGGACTTGAACTCACGTACTTACAATCGGAGTCGAGCGCCATACCAACTGGGCCACGACAATGCTGAAAATCCAGCCCACTATAATTAATATTAATTGTCTATAGTGTAAAGTTGTGTGATATACAAGTAGAAGTGCCGGAAGTAAGGGGGGGGGGGCTGGAGTCGGGAGCTGAAGCGAGTATCCCCTTTCACCTATATCCTTAAATATTGGCAGCCTATGCCGTACTTTAAATTGCCTGAAACACGCCCCCAAAAATTGGTTCAATATGCTTGAATGTTACGCTATTGATGTTTATAGCTTGGCCTGTAAAGGTTTCTTAGTAGCCTGCAAATGACATCAACAGGGGCGGGGGAGGGACGGAGTAAAGCTCAGGAAGTCGTGGTTTTGTCGGTCGCAAAATTTTCCAGTTTCTTCGGTAAACATGTAGTCGGGATAGGCCTAGTACTGAGGTACGACAAAATGTATAATCCCGACGCTGGCAGGAGGTAGCGCCAGAATTTGCGCGACAGGGGTCCGGCAACTTCCCTACGTAGGACTGCAGCCTGAAGCCCCGACAAGGGAGACGGAGTGCCGTAAGGTCGTCGAGAGAAAAATTCGAAATTTTCGGCACGCACGTTGGGTTTTTAGGCGTAAAATTGGGAAACTTGATCTTCCCTCATTTAAATCAAAATATCAAGTAAACCACAAGGTGGCGACTGCATGGCTGTTGTGGACAACTTCATATTTTAACGTTTCCCGACTGCACTGGGAAATTTAATCACCGTGATGGGGGGGGGGGGGTATCCGTCCTCGACGAAAGACAAACATGGCACCTCCTCCCATCTGGTTTCAACACTGTCCCGATGACGATCAGTCCCCTGCAGGACTTTCTGACTTCTTTCAAATCCTCCAACTCGAACACAACATTTTCATCGCCCTTCGGGCGCTGTTACAGTTCGAGCTTTACTTACTGGTGACTTTAACATGCTACAACTTTTCAAAGGCCTTCAAACGGACCAAAATCAAGTATACGCGAATCAATGGAAGAATGATTGCTGCTGGTACACGTTCGCGCTTTCTGAAGTAAATAAATGCTAAGACTTCTTTGCAAAATCCTTACCGTAATGATATGGTAATTTAAATATCTAAAGACGGCCAGCTTGTCGCTGTTCTGTGATTGTTATCTTTAACCTGAAGAAGCATTCATTCATGTGCGTATCAAGGGAGGGAGGTGGAGGACGTTGGGGCGCCCCGGGTTGAAGACATGCACTTTACTACACTCTTCCACAGGCCGTTATGCTCGGCATTTGTCAAACTTGAAGTCACCCCCCTTCCATTAAATAATCCTGCATACGCGGATGTACAAGGCTTTATTCAACGAACCCGTAGCCATTCCTTTATTATTATTAATTAACCTCATGCAGCACTTAAAATTTGGTCCGACTTACACACTAAAACGGGCCTTGTTAAAGCTGCATCTCATTCCTTGTCAAAGTTTTCAACTCCAGCATGTGACCCATCAATGCAAAGCTCACGAGTCATGGTTGTTACTGGCACATAAGAATTTTCGCAGCATGACCATTGATTTTTTGAGCTACAGGCGCATGAATAAAACAAATTGTGATCCGCTACCCCCTCCCCTTGTCACTCACCAGTATATGAGATAAGTCCGCTGTCTTTCCATAACCTCACGATCGGCTCAAGTGGTATCAATTTCAACCATTTTTTGACAGCATAATCTCCAACTCAATCACTTTCAAAATACATCTAAGAAAAGATTCACTGCCCTCTCACAACAGGTTCAAAAATCAACCCAAACAAAATTTTTAGGGACTACATGTAGAAGGTTCACCCCCAGCCAAAGTGTTACTTTATGGAATGGCGGAGCGCCCCCTTAAAACGGCAGGGAAAACGCGGAGGGAGACTTGGTCAAGTTGAAAGGAACCGCTGTCTTCTTTTGCAAATCATCGCACCATGAAACGTGGACAATGGTTATCTATTGTTGGCAGATGCTTAGCCCTACCCCTAAGAAACTTAATCCATAGTTGCAATACAAGAAGTGCATTTTACAGTCGGTCATTTATGAATATTCAGTCCAGAGTGGCTTTCCTTTAGAAACAAGAGTTGCTTTGGAACCTAGGCAAATTCGGTATCAATAAAGACAGGTCTCCCGGCTACTTGATACCTTTCGTATCAAATGCAAATTACATGAGATATGGAATCGGTTTCATCTAAGAATGGGAAAAAAGTTCATAAAACTATTAGCAATTTCAACCGAAAAAATGCCAAGTGGAAAGGGGGGGGGGGGGGTTGTGTGACTTTATAATGTAGACTACATGCAATAGCATGTAGTCATGGGCGTTAATCCCGGGGGTGGGGGGATATATTCCCCAACATTTGACTAGGGGGATGGTCCATGCTCATACCCCCCCCCCCCCAATGTTTCAGTTTACAGATACGTGTATGATGGAAAGTATATTTTATTCTTCATTTTCGTAAGAAATTTTTTCAATCTCGCTTCACTTTCTATCACAAATGTTTCTCAAACTATCAGAATTTTAGCAAATCGTTGGCAATCTATCAAATTTTCGCGTGCTCCGCGCGCTTCCAACCTTACGTCAGTGTCACTCATATTATCAATGTCTTCCGATAGCAACTTTCGGAGAAGCACAGCAGCTAAAAGTTGAAAGTTTACGAATAAATAGGTAAAAGACTGGCTTACGGCAGTGTCATGTAGGTTTGTTGGGCAATTGAAAGTGTCTCGATGTAGAGTCTGAATGCAGGTTTTGTAATCAGGTAATGGAAATATTATTCGTCACTGTTTACACTCCTTGTCATGACCATTATTAAGGTAATAATACACGAAACTGTTCTGATCACGACACTTTCCGAATACCAGAGATACATCTCCAAACATCTGTGGGGACCTCGCATCAATATGGGATCTTTCAATCTAATATGTCATAGCATGATGTAGAAGGTTGAAAGTACGTATCTGCCGTCATACATTTTTTCAAAAATTTTTACCAGAGCTTCGCCAGTTCGCGCTGAGCTATATTCGGTATAGATGGTGATTGTTAATACACTTATGACGAAGACAGCACTCTGTAACGCTCTTATTAGTCCTTCACCCCTTTTGCTACATCTATCAGGGAGGTCTAATATCACCTCCCTGCACCTATACTCTCCCTCCCTCTCATTTTCCATTGCTGGCCGCTGTTCGTCCGGATTTTAGTTCAAAAGTAGTAAAAATACGATAGTTATAAAGTGTTCGGCGTCGTACTCTATATTATCATTTGGATGTCAGGTAGTATACGCATGATGTCATTGCCGCCCCCCCCCCCATCCTATAATATGATTAATGAAGAGCTTCCAGGAGGCCCTATTCAGGTATCTGTTAGCCTTAGATGCCCTTTCATAATGCACAATGAAGGAAAGGACATATTTCGTAATTAACTCAAGAATGTTTCTGTGGACACCACGCACATATTTTTGTGTAAAAACTTTCCCGGAACAGAAGGCAGTAAAATAAGGGATGGGGCTTCAGGAGATTTGTTGACAACGTATCTGTCTCTTAATAGACAACATATTCTCCTCTTTTACCTTACCAAAAATTAGCATTCACTAAATTATGGACATTTTCCGGCCATATATGATCAGTTCCAAAAACATCTCAAAGTTAGCACCATTTTGCATCTAAAAGACCTTAAATTAATAAAAAAATTTTAAAGGGGAAGGGGGAACCCCTTACCCAGGACGACACCTTTATGTCGTGACAAACGAAAGATCAAAACTGCTGCATGCAAATGCAGGAACACATGAAAAATAAAGGTGTAATTTATGTAGACTTGGGGGAAGTGAGGTATTATTACGACATCATCTATGGTGCCCCCAATCACAAAAAACCTGGCGACGCCACTGATTTCAAGCCAACTTGCAGGTCTTGTAGTGATCTCTGAATTCAAAATCCAATTGTCTGGGATGACCCTATATGTTGATCCCTGCCTTTTTAAGGATAACAGGGCATTGTTGCTCTTATACAATTTCAATCCAGTGCAGCTTATTAACGAGTTTTGTGCTCAAAATAGCATTTCCGTAATGTATGAATATACCAATAGCCTACCAAAGAACATTACAGCATAAATTAACCCCTTAAAACAGTCTTCCTGGCACTTCTGAGACATTAAAACCCAGGAGCTTCCGGGGGCTTCGCCCCCTGGACCCCACCCGTCATGAGCTCGCGCTTCGCATGCACATTTTCCACATTTGCGATAGTTCACCCCCCCCCCCCCCCAAAGTTGCAAAGAAATCTACGCCCCTGCGTGTAGTGACCTGATTTGGAAATTGAAAGTAAGATATGATAAACAAAACGAAGCCTAATTAAGAAAAGAAAAAGTGGGAACGAAGAGAAGCCGATAAAAGTTACAAAAAGGAAGATATGAAAGAGAAAGCCACTGAAAAAAGTCGACAGTTGTTACCAAACATTAAAGGGAAAATGTTGTCACCTCAATAAAGAATTGTATAGTAGACTACCCTATTTCCTGAATGGCTCTTGAGAATCATGTGACAGTATTTTTCTCACTCAATTGTAAAATTTACAAGGAACAACTGCTTTGTTTACCTTCATATGAAATATTTATGTCATATAATATTATGAAAGATACTTGGAAGAGAAATAAGAAGAAATTTGTGACATTTAGCTATTGTTTCAAAATAAGTATGGGGCGACAGCTTTTGACCCTTAAAACCGCAAAACGAGAAAAACACTCTGTCCAGTCTCCGGGAGGACTTGAACTCACGTACTTACAATCGGAGTTGAGCGCCATACCAACTAGGCCACCACAATACTGATAATCCAGCGCAGTATAATTAATATTCATGAATACTTTTTGAGAATGCTGGCTTATGATTGGTCAGTTACCCATGTTCTAATCCAGTGTAGAGACATAGGGTGTATGGAGAGCAACTTTTTGATCAGCATGGTTGTAAACACAGCTCTAACACTACAGTAAACAGTTTGTTTGTATAGGATAGGTAAGCCTGGGCCTTCAACTGTAATTTTTTTTCAGTAACTGTCCAAATTATAAATAATATATTTTGGTTGACAGCAATGTTGCACATCCAAACAAATAATTAGTAGTCTATAGTGTTATGATATTTTTGTTACTGAATTGTTAAATTCATTGAGAATAACTCCTTTCTTTACCTCCTGATTGCAATAGTTATGTTAAAAACATCTTCAGAGTTACTTGTAAAGCAAATAAGAGAAGATCTGCAAGAGTTTGCTGACTTTTCAAAGCAATTTTGAGGTGACTGCCTATACTGCCTTTAAAGGGAACAAGCATGCCCCCCCCCCCTCAAAAAAGAAAATTATTTTGAAAATCATCTAGATCTTTCAAATCACTCTTATGTCACTTTTAAGCATATTATATATGTTATGGATGTTTACGAAAATAAACGTTGGATATTTAAGGTAACATGAGCTATTTAACATAAATTTAACAGTGTGATAAAAAAAATTCACACGATTGAAAAGAGCCATTCATAAAATAGGATACCTAGGTACACTAATTAAAATTAGGGTGACTGCATATTTCCTTTTAATAAAAAGTCCATTTCTACGGCACATGCAACAGTAAAAAGGTAGAACTTCCAACGTGCCTTTGGAGTTAAGTGCGATTTATAATTTTGACCGCAATGGGTGAGAGTACATGGACCATGAGTATGGGTACGGGTAAAATGACAAGGGTACGAGTACGGGTACGGGTACCAGGCCATGAGTACGGGTACGGGTACCAGGCCATGAGTACGGGTACGGGTACCAGGTCACGAATACGGGTATGGTACGGATACTACAACACTGGTTATTTGTGTACAATGTACAGATGTAAACTATTGTCACACACGGTCAGCTTAATTTCTGAGGAGGCCAGACTATGGAAGCGAGTGCAAACGATGATAACCTCATTAATCGTGGACATGTACAATAGAATTAAAACATCAGCATGTATGATATGCTATACACTGGTAGATAGATTGATCTCGGAACCGGTGCCACTAGAATCAGAACTGGCTGGAACTTAAGGGGTACGTGCTAGACTCGGAATTGGCTCAGAACTCAGAGATGAGGAATCGGAGTTGGCTCCGACTCGGATAGGGTAGACTCGCGTCCTGCCGTAAAGTTTCTAAAGGCAATGATTAAAACATGCAAAGTAAACCGTTTGTCACGGTGAACTATCGTCACCGTGTCCTCTTAAGGACAGAATGTGCTCAATGAATTTAGCTTTTGTTAATTGACCTTACTTTTCTCACTGACTCAGGGAAAAGTTTGCCCGGGAGCACCCTTCAGTATTTTCCAACCAATCTCACAAAGACTCAGTCTCATGGATAATCAGCATTGATCTTTTTAATAAATGATTTGACACTCAAATCAAGTTTTAAACTTGGTTATAAGACTGATTACGGAGAATGAACGAACACTCCTGTCAAAGACCTCACCAATCGACCATCAAGTGGCCCTGCAAGCCTGCAGCATGTACATCTAATATCAACTCTTGATTCTAATCGTGACTAGAATTTGATGTTGGTGAGGAGGACGACGATATGACAGAGTTGAATGATAAATATATATCGAAAATAATAGTACTACCAAAGTGCCATCAATTTGAAACTTTCCTGTTACCAGTTCAAGGAAAATGCAATTTGTGGTCATTTTGACTATTAGTAACGGGAAAGTAACGGGGCCAATTGTAACGCCGTTACAGTTACTTTAAGGCAGAATTGTAACTAGTTATTTGCTCCGTTACTGAAATGCAAATGCAACTCGTTAAAAGGTTCCGTTACACAAAATGTAACTCGTTACAGTAACGGCGTTCCTCGTTACTTCCCTACCCTGTAAAATGGTGATTGGGCCCGCTATACCTACTGTCGTTTGGGGCATGAAACGTCTTCTAGGCTGGGGAAACATTAATTTTATTGTGTTTCACAGAACTATGGATATGTACTGAGTAAGAGAATCTTTAGCAATTTCAACAACTTTTGTTAACTTATTCTGGGAACTTTTGTATTACTGTAGCCTTTTATAACAAGAACGCCTCCCAATGAGAAAGAATTTTGTGATTGGTGGATCATCCGAAGGTATAGCTATGTCTCCCTTTCAATAGAGTCCATATATATAATGCACAACGTGGTGTTTTTAGAGTTACTTTGATTACGCTTTTAAATGTAAAGCCCTTTTTTAGTAAATATGAAAAGGGCATATAAGAGTATAATATGAGGGGACTGATCAGTCCCCTCATATTATACTCTTATATGCCCATTTCATATTTACTAAAAAAAAAGGCTTGTATGGGTAGTGCGAGCCAGCTGGCTCACTCATCGCCCAACAAAATTATCCCCGAATTAACCAGAATCGAGGTGCAGAGTTTGGGCAAAGTCTGTTTCTCGCACAGACTTTTTGGAAAACTCCAGAAAATTTCTGGTTAATTCGGGGATAATTTTGTTGGGGGATGAGTGAGCCAGCTGGCTCGTACTAGCCATACAAGGTCCTAAAGGGACGGAAGTGTCTTTCGGGAGGCGATATGTTCAGATGTAGGGGAACGATATACTAAAATCCATTAAAGCAATTGTATTTTATTTTCTAAGGGACTTGGGGCATTGCCCTGGCTCTCCCTTGGCTACGGACTTGAAGAGGACAGAAAAATATCCTTACGTTATCACAGCTGCCATAGACCCGTTTCCAAACAACGCTTACAAAGGATTGTGGAATAGAGTTTGGTATGCGTCGTTTTTGTCAGTGGCATATTAGTGTGGCGAAAAACGATGCATACAAAAACACTATCCCCCAATTCTTTTTTTTAACTGCTATTTGGAAAAGGGTCTATGAGACAGAAATGACGCCAGGAGTTTGCTCTGCAGGAACTTGGGCAAGCTCCTCAAAAGACCTTATGAATATGATGTCACAAAGCAGAAAGGGCTCCCTCGTTTGAAGGAAAAGCGCTAATCAAATTACACCAACAAATGCAGACAGCTGATTTGTCAACCAATCGTATACGCGCGTAAGTCTACTACAGGCGCTTGCGAAATCTATTCCGTTCGTGCTCGTGGGCTTCATTGTTTTCGTTCAAAATGGGTCGGCCTGACGTCAATGCCCATAATCTCAGAGAAATCCTAAGCTCAGGATTTCTCTGCATGGTCTATAGACTTATGCATACCATTGTCACATAATGGAAAGTGTGCCGTCTAATGGAGGCAAGCGCTTATCATTGTAACTTACCCCCAGAAAATGCAGACAGCTGATTTGTGTGTCGGTCGGATGTGCATGTAGTCTTCTACGGGAGTGTGCGAAGGCTACGTCGTGCAGTGTACTTCACTGTTTTGCCGCCAAAATGACGTCCCGTGACGTCAATGAATAAGGACTACGGGGTCGGTCGGTGACATGTCACTTCCCCATGACAACAATGTGTTGGAGTGACAACAATGTATTACGCATATTCGGCACGAGGTGTAAACCAGGGATAATTTTCACTCCAGCAATGTATAGCGCGTAAAGTGTTCCCATATGGTTATAATGCAGTCAGTTGTTTTCACTCCAAAGTTGCTAGGGTCACGGTTAGACCCGGATGACGGACCGACCCAGGGGCGTCAATCCGTATTCAAATGGGGGGGGGGGGACGGGGACATACATGACTTAGCACAAACCAATCCTTTGGTTTTGAAGAGGGAGTGTCTTCCTATAGGCCTTCCCCCCCCCCCCTTCCTTATGATGACTGACGCCCTATGCTAATAAGGATTATCATTTCAAAGTCAACATGACCATCATAGATGATCTGCCAGGTGAAATACACGGAGTCCACGGAATTACTTCAAGATGTTATTTTCAGCATGTCCCACAATAGCTGAAACCACGCTTCGCAGCGTGGACCATTGTCGGAGATCATGGACCCGACATGAAACTGTAACACCTGTAACACTGAGGTTTGGGGTAATAAATGGGTGGAGCTGACTATAAGGCGTCTCTCTCATACTTTTCTGCATGGTCGAAAACTCATTAAAATATTTAGTCCTATATTTTAATGTCTTGACCAGGCCAGTTGCTAGGGTACATGTTTGGGGGTGTGAAGGTCCCCAATTCCGACTGGCTGGATGTTTTTTCCAACTGAGTGGAGGCGTGTTAATTGCACTTTGTTTATGCGCTCTGCGTTTTGTATACAGCAGTGGGGATCCTTCCTTTGTCACTACATAAATGTGTCCCACTGGGGGAGGGGGCGTCCCCTCCCTTTTGAGAAATTTTTGTTAATTTAAGGCTGCTTAGGTGCAAAACGGTGCTATCTTTCGGATATCTGGAGCTGATCGTATATAGCTGGAAAATGTCCATAATTTAGTGAATTCTGATTTTTCCGACTGGCTGGATGTTTTTACTAACTGCAGTGGCGGCGCGTAAATTGCACCTTTTTATGCACCCTGCGTTTGTATACAGCAGTGGAGTAGTTAGTTAGTTAGATGAGATTTAACGACACACCAACACGAATGTGTTATATAGTGTCAACTAGATAGAACGAAAAAGTTTAAATACGGTTTCAAATACGGTTTAAGTTCAAGTTTGGTTTCAAACACAGCTCAAATACGGTGCAAGTCCTTCCCTTTAGTCGCCTCTTACGACAGGCGGGAAATACCGTGGGCATATTCTACAACCCCCAGCCCACAGGGGAATACAGCAGTGGGGATCCTTCCTTTATCACTATATAAAGGTGTCATCCAAGGGGAAGGGTCTAAGGGGATGGGGCGCCCCCCTTCCCTTTGAGAAATTTTTGTTCATTTAAGGTTGCTTAGATGCAAAATGGTGCTATCTTTGGGATATTTTTGAAGCTGATCGTAGTATAGCAAAGGTGTGAAGGACTAGCAAGGCCGTTTTCAGAATGATTTTTAGTCGTAAGATGCCATCAATCACCATCTATACCGATAATGGCTTCGGCGAAGCGCTCGGTAAAATTTTTGAAAAATGTGTAACGGCAACAACGTACTTTCAACCTTCGACATCATGCTACAAATTTGACTGAATGCAGTGTCGTACCCAGGATTTCTCTCAAGGGGGGGGGGCATGCAGTATGTTGTGTGACTGCCGGTCTGGGGCAGGGGTCTAAGGGGAGGGGTGTTCCCTCCCTGGAATTTTTTGAAAAATTACGTGTCCTTACATGCAATCTGGTGCCACATATGTTACCTTTCGAAGTAAAGTTTGTGTTAAAAATTTTACGTTTTTTTAGGAACTTAAAAATAGGCATCAGCATGGCCCAATGAGGTGTCCCCCTCCCCTTTGAAAACTTTTTAAAAATTAGGTATCCTTAATGCAATCTGGTGCCAAATATGCTACCTTTTGAAGTAAAAATTGTGTTAAAAAATTAACGTACTTTTAGGAACTAAAAAAAATAGGCATCAGTGAGGGGGCATGGCCCAATGGGGTGTCCACCTCCCCTTCGAAAAATTTTGAACAATTTGGTGTCCTTACATGCAATCTGGTGCCAAATATGCTAATTTTTGAAGTAAAATTTGTGTTAAAAAATTTACGTATTTTTAGGAACTTAAAAAAATTGGAATAAGTGGGGGGGGGGGGGATGGCCGAATGGCCCTCCCCTCTGCGTACGCCACTGATTGAATGATCCCATATTGATGTGAGGCCTCTTCAGATGTTTGGAGATGTGTGTCTGTTTTCGGAGAGTGTTGTAATCAGAATAGTTCCATACGGTATAATTACCTAGTAATGGTCATGAGAAGGAGCGCAAACCGTGACGGATGCGCGCGAAGCGCGCCGAATTTTGTCATTAAATAAGATTTTCCTGACGAAATCTGCATTCAGAATCTGCATCGAGACACTTAACAATTGCTCAACAAACCTACATGCCACTCAAAAAGCCATTCAAATAGAGCTACGACACTACTCTTTTACGCAAATGTGGGGGGACATTTGATATTGTGTCCCCCACCCATCGAAATGTGGAGAGGGGGACTTGTCCTCCCATCCCCCCAGGATTGACGCCCATGGACCGACCCCATAGGGGCCAACAACCCAACCGTGACAACGACAAAGGCGACGGTTTGCCGGAAGGATGGAGAAACGCAAAATTTTCCGCGCACAGAAATTTTGGGGATTTATGAAGAAAATTTTAAAATGTAGCTTTTACTAAAGAAAACATTGGTTTTTTACTGTAGAAAATTTTGGATTTCTATTGAAGGACATTTGAAAATTTCGGGGTTTTAGTGAAGAATATGTCTGCCCTCTCGAGAGCAAACTGGGTCATGTAAACCGTTGGAACGGCTGGATAACATAACACGTTAAAGGGCAAGGAGGGCTAAAGCCCCGTAATCCAGACCCAAAACAAAACCAGCACCAAACCAAATATCCAGAAAAGCCCAGCACAATCAGATTCTGCCACAGTCACAATAAAACTTGTCGATATTCATCTTGAAACAATTGACCGAAGTGGAATTAACAACCCAATCAGACAGGCTGTTCCACTCATTGACAACTGTATGAGAGAAGCTGAACTTTCTGATGTCCATGCAGTCTAGAGGAACACTTGACCAGCTTATTGTGGCTTCGAACACGGGAGTTAGCACAAACCTCTAATTACAATTAGACAGAGAATTGCTACCTGAAAGAAATTTGAAAACCTGCAGCATATTTCCCCTAATCCTTCTTAACTCAAGGGTAGTAAGTCCCAGACATTTGAGCCTACCGAGATAAGGGAGATAACGTACTTCGGGGATAAGCCGAGTGGCCCTCCTCTGAACCTGCTCTAAAAGAAACTTGTCCTTTTTATAACCAGAAAGCCCAAAGGCTTAGTGATTCCTTGCCGAATGGGGATGCTTTGTTGCACTGAGGTTTATCCCTCAAATTTACAAGTATTACAAGTATCTAACACCCCTGTCTTGAAATATCGTGTTTTTCAATGCATTTGGTATTTAATTCTGATGACTTCAAATGACCTCTGACCTCCAATGGATCTTGGATCTTGAAAATTCTTGGGAAATTTTGCTTTTTGACCTCTGGTGACCCCAGATGACAATCTTGGGAATTCTTGGGAAATTTCGCTTTTTGACCTTTAGTGACCCCAGACGATGATCTTGGGAATTCTCAAGGAATTTTGCTTTCTGACCTTTAGTGACCCCAAATGACACTTGGGAATTCTTGCTTTATTACATCTGGTGACCCCATGACAATCTTGGAAATTGTTGGGAAATTTTGCCTGTTTTGACTTCTGGTGACCCCATATGACAATCTTGGGAATTCTTGGGAAATTTTGTTTTTTGACCTCCAGTGACCTCAGATGACCTTTGACCCGTACCAGAAACAATTGGGTTCTTTCTCTCAACATGACAAATCAATATAACATGTATGAAAAGTGTCCTTCATTCCTACCTTGAGATATCGTGATTACAAGGTTTTCAGTCTTTGACCTCCAGACACCTCAAATGACCTTTGACCTTCACCAAAAACAATAGGGCTCTTCCTCTCCACATGACAAATCAACATACTAAATATGAAGTGTCTATCATTGCTATCTTGAGATATCATGATTACAAACGATTTACAAGCTTTTCGCAGTTTTACCTCCGGTGACCTCAGATGATCTTTGACCTCTACCACAAATAATAGAGTTCTTCTCAACATGACAAATCTATATACCAAATATGAAAAGTGTCGTTCATTGCCATCTTGAGATATCGAGTTTACAAGCCGTTTATGAGGCTTTTGCAGTTCAACCTCTGGTGACCTCAGATGACCAATGACCTCTACCAAAAACAATAGCATTCTTCCTCTCGACATGACAAATCTGTATATCAATCATGAAAAGTGTCCTTCACTCCTATCTTGAGAAATCGTGATTACACGGTTTTTCAGTCTTTTACTTCCGATGACCTCAAATGACCTTTGACCTTTACCAAAAACAATAAGATTCTTCCTCTTAACAGGACAAATCTATATACCGAATATGAAATGTGTCGGTCATTGCTATCTTGAGATATCATGTTTACAAGCTGTTTATAAGGTTTTTGCAGGTTAACCTCCAGTGACCTCAGATGACCTTTAACCTCCACCAAAATCAATAGGGTTCTTCCTCTTGACATGACAAATCTGCATACCAAATATGAAAGCGTCCCTCACTCCTAACTTGAGAAATCGTGATTACTAAATTTTTAGTCTTTTACTTCTGGTGACCTCAAATGACCTTTGACCTTTACCAAAAATAATGGGGTTCTTTCTCTCAACATGACAAATCTATATACCAAATATGAAAAGTGTAGGTCATTGCTATCTTAATGAGATATCGTGTTTACAAGCCATTTAAGAGGTTTTTGCAGCTTAACCTCCAGTGACCTCAGATGACCTTTGACCTCTACCAAAATCAATAGGGTTCTTTCTCTTGACATGACAAATCTGTATATCAAATATGAAAAGTGTCGGTCATTGCTATCTTGAGATATCGTGTTTACAAGGTTTTCGGTTTTTGACCTCTGGTGACCTCAAATGACCTTTGAACTCCACCAAAAACAACAGCGTTCTTTCTCTTAACATGACAAATCTATATCAAATATGAAAAGTGTCAGTCATTGCTACCTTGAGATATCGTGTTTACAAGCCATTTATGAGGTTTTCGCAGCTTAACCTCCAGTGACCTCAGATGACCTTTGGCCTCTACCAAAATCAATAGGGTTTTTTCTCTTGACATGACAAATTTGTATACCAAATATGAAAAGTGTCGGTTATTGCTATCTTGAGATATCGTGTTTACAAGGTTTTCGGTTTTTGACCTCTGGTGACCTCAAATGACCTTTGACATCCATCAAAAACAACAGGGTTCTTCCTCTCAACATGACAAATCTATATACCAAATATGAAAAGTGTCGGTCATTGCTAACTGGAGATATCGTGTTTACAAGCTAAGCGTCACATACACACACACATACACACCCACATACGAACACATACGCACACACACACACACACACACGACATCACCATCGCATAGATTCCTTGCCTGCCTTCGGCAAGGAATCAAAAAGGATTCCAAGCCTATACAGCATAATCAAGATGTGGCCTAACCAACTTATATACAGATTCAACACAATATCCTTACTAAAATTACTGAAATTCCTTTGATCAATCCAAGCACCCTATTTGCCTTAGCAGCAGCAGCTGCTGCACACTGCCTAGAAGGCTTCAGATCACTTAAAATGACAACACCTAGGTCTTTTTCAAAAGTTACATTACTCAAAATACTACCAGCCATGGTATAATCATACCTCAAATTTTTAGATCCAAAGTGAAGAACTTTGCATTTATCTACATTAAAAGACATTTGCCAAGTCTGAGACCAAGTAGATAATCTACTAGTAAGTCCTTTTGCAACAGTGAAGAGTCCCTCTCATCATTTACTTTCCTATAGAGCTTAGTGTCATCAGCAAACTTACTAATACAGGATGTGAGAGAGCTATCAATACCGTTGATGAAAACTAAGAAAAGAAGTGGCCCAAGAACAGAACCCTGCGGTACTCCGCTTGTGACTTCTTTCCATAGGTGTAGGAGGTGGGGGCTTGGGCTACAGCCCCCCAGCCAAAAATTTTTGTGGAAATTCGGGCAAAATGCTGAGAATTTTTCAGGCACCTACTGAAAGAAAAACAATGCAATGATGTAGCTAAAGGCGGGGTATTAATAATTTAAAAAAAAAACTTCCTTGGTAATTAATAAAAAGTTCCGATTGAATTGCACCAGCACCTATATATTCCGTATTAATTCATCAGTGTGTTTTTTAATGGTTAAAGTTATATTATGATTATCAGTGATGTATTTGAGGGGCCATATCGCCATGCCCCACCATCACTTAAGCTGATTTTTTTCTACCTAAAATACGTAAATTTTTTAACACAAATTTTACTTCAAGGTATATATTTGGCACCAGATTGCATGTAAGGACACCTAATTTTTCAAAGATTTTCAAATAGGAGGGGGAAACCCTTAGATCCCTCACCCTGGCCGGCGATCAACGACTTTCACAAAAATTAAAACCAATAAAGAAGGCAGAAACACGGCAAATTATTGTATGTTATTGGCATGCGGTGTGATAAACGATGAATGCCCATATGATATGTACATTAACATGTCGAACGTGCTTGTAGAGGGTGGGAATTTTTGGTTGTATTTTCTGGGCAAGTCGTTCCAGCCCCCCCCCCCATTAACAACAACTCTCTGAGATCTACCTTGAAGCCATGAATTTATCCAGTCAGCGCAACTGCCCTTCCCCCCATCAATTTGGGCTCCTACGCCTATGCTTCATTCCAAGAAGAGAAATTACAACTCTCTGAGATCTACCTTGAAGCCATGAATTTATCCAGTCAGCACAACTGCCCTTCCCCTTGATGCGCCAAACCTATGCAGTTTTACCATAAGCTAGTCTACCTAATGGAACTTTATGGCTTTTGAAAATCAACGTAAATTACATCAACACTGTGACCGAAATCAAGAGATAAATAAACATCCTCAAGAAAGATGCTCAGCAAATTAGTAACACAAGACCTATTAGGCAAAAAACCATGCTTAGACAGCATTAGCAGTAAACCATATGGTTGTTGTCGTTGATTATATTCTGTTGTACCGTAACCCATTAAGGCTCACCCATGAAACTGGAAAATTGCGCCCACGGGGCCATACCACCTCCCTTCCCCTCCCTTCCCCTCCCTTCCCCTCCCTTCCTCTCCCTTCCTCTCCCTTCCCCTCCCTTCCCCTCCCCCCTTCCCCTCCCCCCCCCCCCTCACTTCGTGCAGCTTCCGCTGAAGTGTCAACTATAGCAACAACACAAATCTCTTCTATCCAAAACAAAGGTATTGCACGGGGAATACCCTAATGTTAGGCTAGTTAACTTATCTTCCTGCGGATTGGCCAATTGCTTAATACTGTGGTATTACTGGTCCATTGGGATGTGGCGTTACATATACTCATATAGACTTCTTTAGATTCAAACGTTCATATATCATGTTGTAACATGCCGTAAGTATAGGACGCTCGCTGTTCACACACGGGTCTTGCTGCTTCGTTGGTCTGTGAATAGATCTCTGAATGATCTACTAGACTAACGCTTAAGCGGCTTACGACTTGGACCTTCGGCTTAAGTGCTTTTTTAACTGGAATAGGCACTTCTTTTATTTTTAAACCAATTCCGCAAGACTAATAGAAGGCCTAGTATGATTACGAAGACACACAGTAACGCACGCCTGACATTTTCCCTACCGATGTTAGGACTGTCACTCACGCTACTGTTTTCATTGGTACGATATGTATCGCTTGCTGGTGCACCACAGTTTGAGGTGAAGCAGACGAGGTATAATGATGGGGAATCTCAAATGACGAAAATACAAAAAGAAGGTGAACATCCACGGTATGGAAAGTGCTGGCTTAATGCTCTAACCAAAGTAACGGAAGGTAATGATGTTAATATTAGGCCTAGTGAGGGGTGAAGACCAATAGTCGGATGCCTGTAATACATCAACCAGTAACAATTATAGGAGTAACTATAGAATACAGGGCCACTCAGGAGTTCTATCTGAGCATCCGGATGTGCGGATACGAAGTCGAAGTTTGGAGAAATCTGTAGTCTTTAAGAACATGTTAGTATATGTGGAAACTTCGGAAAAAAATTAAGTCCCTCCCAAGCTCACCCTGGGTGGATGTGCGGATGCGAAGTCAAAATTGTTTACCAAGATTTATCTTCGTAAAAGCAGAACTTACTGTAATTTCTTTCTAAGTCTGCTGCAAGTATTTTTGGGTGCATACTCGGATGCGGGGTCAAAATGAAACTTTTCGAAAATGTATTAAGCCCATTCCAAGTATTCCCTGGGTGGATGCGGGGATGCTTGTATGGGGAGTCAAAGTCGGGGCTGTTAGATAAATAGGAAAGGTTTAATAATAAACTGGAATATGCATACAGTAGGAGATTTTAATTTGAGAACAATTGATTGTTGTCTATTCCATACTAAGACCTCTTAAGCAATATTTTGGAGTGGATGCGCGGATGCTTGGATGCGGAGTGACAAGTTTCACCAATATTAGTTAATATTCTTAGAGTGGATGCACTGATGCTCGGATGCGGAGTCAAAAATTTGGGGTGTGAGGTAAACAGTCACATCACATCAGGATGCTAGGTGTTATTCAAGAGTGGCCCTGTATTCTATACCCAATTATAAAATAGTATATAGGCTATACAGTACTTAGTATATATGCCCATCAATCAGACTGGATCTGTGAGCTGGGGGGAGTCGGGTCGACCCCTAACCAACGCACATGCATGTCTTAACATGATGAATTGGTCATGTTAAAATGTCCAGTTGAATTCCTTCCTTGCCCACTTACACATTTTACTGATAGTCAGACAATAATATCCCATGTACAGTAGGCATATTGACATTTAATCCAGCTCCAGGAAACATATATATCCAATTAAGGCCAAGTAAAAAAATATATATGTTTCGCGTCCCCGCCCGCTTCCTTTTTCAGCGCCGCATGAAATATTTTTTTATTTTTTATCTACTGATAAAATGCGAGAAAAAAAGAAAATTTCGAATAAATCTACCGAAAATAATACTTGCGAACACTCGTAAGGTCTTGCCGATTACTTTTTTCAACCTACGTCCAAAGTTAGACGATGTGCTAGCATCCGCAGCCTATACTAGTACTACTGTACGTACGCTTGTAGCGCTCTGTGAACGTTTGCCAACACTGTGGCGCGATGAAATGCTTCAACGTAGTTTCGCTGGCAAGTCGTTTTATGTTCTCACGCCTGTGTCATTACACGCCGAAAACGATTGTGTTTTGAAAGTGCGGATGGTATCACAGACTAGCGATATATCTACTAAGCAGATGTTAATACGTAACACACACTGGTATTATGAATGTGCTATCGTAAAACTCACTCAAGGGAACCATGCACTACAAGACAAATATAAGGGTATGCTGGAAGTATACGTTGAATTCCAATGGTGTTAAAGAAGTTCTTCTACACTGGTATAAACAAAATAAAACAAAGTTTTACAATCACTTTTGTGTGTCAACGAGTTATATTTGTACATATCTTTTAAAATGATGTAATTTGGATTGCGGGAAAGTCTGTTTCAGCCATCTTGAAAAAAAAATAAAAAAAAAAAGCCCCGCCTCCTCCTTTTTTTGCAAAAACCTGACGGGAAACATATATATTTTTTTACTTGGCCTAACTGACACACAGGAAATACTTTCAAAGAGAAAGTTAGCCTTGTGCTTGGATGAGGTTTGTTTACAATTCTGCCTACTCCACAATGTTATTCTTTTCAATCTGGGTGGAGTAGAGCATTGGTGTAAAGATGATAAATGACCTCCTGCGATGGGGTTGGAAATGGGATATACCACATTTAATTAAGACAAAAGAAAAGTGAGGTTTGGAAATCGACATTTTCAGTGTCTTGCTGATTCAGCATGATGTTATATGGTAATAGCCTATAAATACAGTAAGACATATAGTAGCGTACTTCGCAGTGTTTTGGAAACAACTTTGCTTGACACCTAAATCATGATTTTTATGCCTTGTCCTTAATTTTACTTCTTTCCAATAAATAATAATGTTCCAGTTACGTTTTGATCATGGAGTATTATATTGATTCATTCGAACCACGAATGTCCTCAAAACAAAACACGCTCATGTGGATTGGACTTTTTTGCCCAGATATGTTTCATTTTTGAAAACAAACAGCACAGGTTGGGGGCCTGACTATGGAGAAGACCTAGTCATATAGGGCCTATAACCCACATTATTTGGCCAATCTTTCTCTGATAGCAAAGAATTATGTACACAAAGTATCCCATCACATTTTGCTAATTACCTTCAAGCTTGTTAAAAATTGCTACTCATTTGAAAAACTGCATTTTTGTTTGAAAATGTCTATATGTATACAGTGAACATGGACTTTATGATAAAGAAAAAAAGAACCTCACATTTGTTGAATGAACTTTACAAACTTCACATTCACTATGGCTTTATTTTCAACATTTTAGGCAAGATCATTATCATGTATAATTTCTTTAATTGCTACAATTGTTGTTTTCATTTATCTTTTGTTTGTTTTTCACTTTATTCCCATTATAAATTTCAACATAAGTTACAATTAGTTGAAAACAATAAAATAAAGAATAACCAAGAAAAGTAAATTCATAAAGTTATACAAAAGCTTTGCTAAGTTGTTTCTTCTCTTATTTTAGGTATCACCCCTTCCCCCTGTCAAAAAAAGGCATCCTTAATCTTTCATTTGTCTTTTCATTTTTTGGAAGGTTGTAAACGGTTGACAGATGATGAACAAAGTAGAATGGCTCTTGCTCTCACCAATTGTCATCTTGAGAAAGCTGGCTTCACTTTGTACCCATGCGATGATGAGCAAACCATCTCAAGCTGTTTATCACCCATGCAAACTGATGGCGTGGCCTTTAATGCCTACACAGAATTCTTTACTCACACCCAAAACATCTGCTTCTTTCTACAAAATCAAGTCTGGCATGAAAAAACAGAGCAAACAGTTTCCAAGTTAGCTGAGAGCTCAGAGATTGTTGCAGACCAGTTGCAAGTGACGAGTCACCTCCAAGCAGAAATGATGCAGAAACAAAACACATCCATTCAGAACCAGAATGTCATTCTACAGAATGAAGAATACCTTCGCGAAGCTCTAAAATCATCAGCTGAAAGTGTCAAAGACGTCTTTGAGGAGATGAAGAGTAGCACCAATCAACAGAAACTGCTGTTTGAGAAGACATTTGAGAGAGTCTCAGAGGTACAGAGAATAATACTCGGCGAGTTTACCTGGTTGCACTCATTATTGTTTTACACAGCTGCAGTTTTGATCATTTACATGCTAACATCAACGCCAAGGACAAGCGGAGCTAGACTGTGGCTTTTCTTGGTGTTGGCATCGAGCTGGTTAACAGAGAGGGCACTGTTTAGTTGGTTTGAAGAGTCCAATGAGGTAAGTTTACAGGTTTGGCCTACTTCATAGACTGAATTCAATTTTGAAGTCATGAAGTGAGAAGTCACTTCACATTTGTTTATGATTTATAACTGTGAAATCTGGAAATTGTATTCCTGTGTCAGTACTGGGCCAGTACTACTGGCTAAATCAGCAAGCCAGAGTTGTGTATACTGTATACCTGTTAAGCTATTATACAGTATGTGCTGGGATGTTTCTACAATGGTAGTCATTGAAAAGATGAAAACACTGTACTACCCTGTTACAGGGTTCTTAGCCATTTTGGAAATCAGGGAAAACAAAAGAAGTTTCTCTTCTTTCAGTCAGTCCAGGAAAAGTCAGGAAACTTGAGACAAATGCCAATGGCGCCAATACCTGTAGGGTTTGGTGATTGGGGGGGGGGGGGCACCACAGATGACATCGTAATGCCACCTCAGTTAAACCCCAAGTCTGTGTAAATTGTACCTTTTTTATGCATTTCTGCAATATACAGCAGTGGAGGATCCTTTGTGCTTTGTCACTACATAAAGGGTCCTGAGGGTCAAAGGGGAAGGTTATCCCCTTGCCTTTGAGAAATTTTTGTTAATTTTAAGGTTGCTTAGATGCTGGTGATATTTTTTAAACTGATCATATGGTTGGAAAATGTCCATAATTTATTGAATTCTAATTTTTGGTTAGGTGAAAGAGGAGAGTATGTTGTCTAAGAGAAGGGTATGTTGTCAACAAACCTCCTGAAGCCCCCTTTTGACTACTTTACTGCCTTCTGTTCAGGAAAAGTTTTTGCACAAATACCTGGGCGGAGTCCACAGAAACATTCTTGGACTATTATGAAATTTTTCTTTGCTTCATTGTGCATTATAAAAGTGTACCTGAGGCTGGCCTCCTGGAAGCTTTGAGTTAATTATATAAAATTGAGCACTGATGTGATGCTTATTACCTGACATCTAAATGATACTATAGAGTGTGATGCTGAGCACTTAACAACAAATGTATTTTTACTAATTTTGAACAAAAATCCAGACAGATAGCTTTAAGCAATAGTGAATGGGAGGGAGGGAGAGTAAAGGTGCAGAGAGGTGATATTAGAACTTCCTGCAAGGTACAGCAAAAGGGGTGGAGGACAAACAAGCGCGATTCCGAATGCTTTTTTGTTGTAAGTGTATTAACATTCACCATCTTTACCAAAAATTACCTCCACGCAAAACGCTCTGTAAAATTTTTTGAAATAAAAATAAACGGCAAATACGTACAGTACTTTCAACCTCCCACACCTCATACTACAAATAAGATTGAAAGATCCCTTATTAATGCAAGGCCCTTACAGAGGTTGGAGATGTACCTCTGCTTTTCGGAAAAGTGATGAGATCAGAATAGTTCCATGTATTATTATGGTAATGAAATGGAGAGCAAACTGTGATGAATGTGTGTGAAATGCACTGAAATTTTTCTTTAAATATGCTTTCTGTGACAAAACCTGCATTCAGGCTTTGCATCGAGAAACTTTCAATTCCCCAACAAAACCTAACTGCCAATCAAAAAGCCAGTCTTTCACCTGAAAAATTTTGGTAGTTTGTGAAGGATTTGTGAAAATTCTGAGGTTGAGAACCATTTGTGATAAAAAAGATTAGAATAGCTCCACTCGGTTGAAGACACACCTCACTCTACCCCTACAGGAATCTATAGCTTAAATGCATTTTGAGATTAAATTAAAAATTTTCAGAATTTTTTCAGAATGGATTGGGGAGGGGGGGCATGCACCCCTTATGCCTCACCGTGCCAGTGCCACTGACAAATGCAACAAATCAAGTAACAGTCACAGAATTTGATTGGTCCAAAAGAGAAAGAGGCCAGTCTGTTTATATTTTGCCTAAACAGCACAGTCACTGGAAGGTAGGCAATTGTGAACATGCTTTATATATTTAAAATAGGTGGGAATAAGTGTAGAATACTAAAAAATCATTAGTGGAAAATCAGGCAATCTCATATTCATGAAGTGCTGTGAATACTGTATCGAGGTCTTTCATTGACATCATGTGGCGGCACATCTCTTTGGTTGCTGGACATTTTCACCGCCAAGCATTCATTGTGGCACAGTATTATCCAAGGTCATGCCATGCATGTTTACTGTAAATGCTCTTAGTGGACATGAACTGTACTGTAACATGCCTGGCAGAAAAAGGCAATCACAAAAGCGTGACATCACACAGAACACCTTTACAGGTATATTGCAAAGTCATATCAGGGAGTTGTTATTCAGAAGGAGGTTTAACGGAAAGTTTAATTTATGCTAATACGCTACGATCGACTATATCCCGACGAGATTATTAATGATAAGATACTTATTCCGTTGATGGGGAATTCTTTCTTTTATTCGTTCGCTTCAGTGTGACATCGATATGTTAGCGACATCATTCAGGTCTAGTAATCCTATCACAATTGGTTTACTCTGGACAATGCGTTGATGAGTAGGTTTATGCCGCCAACTAAAAGTAGGGGCAGGTGCTACTGTACAAAACTCGAAACAACTGTTTCATTGAAATAAAGCAATGAGGTCTGCCCCTTCCTAAAGAACTTCCTAAAGAATGTCATGCAAATGAGCTGCAGAGGCAGAAGTCTACTTTTGTCAAACAGGCTGGAAAGTTTCCAGAAGTTTCCTGAAATAACCGGGTATACAATCAGATTCAGAATTTTACAATTTGAGGCCTTACTGGTATATTCTGATCCACGTCACCGAATGTTCAAAGATGCAATATTTTTTAATTTTCCAGCGACTGGCAATAGTGCTGTGGTAGTAGCGACAAATCCCCAATCTTACTGTTGATGTAGCAGACTACAAATTTCTATAGTATGAATTACATAATCCAGTATAAGTCTTACAGAAATGCCAAGAAGGATACAAGAGACAGATTACTGTGAGACCTTGGCGGTGTAAACTTCACTTCAAAGCAATGTATCTCCTTCCAAATTACAACTCTCTGGTCATATGTGAGTAACTACAGTACATAGCCTTTTCCTTTAATGAAAAAAGGGAAAGAGTTTGAAGAAATCAGGAAAGAAGCTACTCTCCTCTCTCCATGGGTGTGAAAGTAAAATAACATAATTTTATGTTTTTATTTCCATTTCCAGGATACAGTCTACTATAATCTCTGGTTCTGTAGGAAAGTATTTTGTGTCGTCTGCCTCCTTGTACTGGTAGTATTCGCTGTGATGTACAAAGATTATACACAAATCAATCACCAACTGCTTTTAGACTTACATAGAAAATTAGGTAAGTTAAGAATGTTAAGGCTCAAATGAAATGGTTAACATTTTCTAGTCTGATGTGATCCATTGTATTGTTTCAAATGCTGTTGCCTCTGTCCACGGTACAATAGTAGCAGACAGCTATGTTTTCCCTCTCTACAGCATGGTGGTTTGTGTAATGATTCAGATTAATAGTTTTCAAAATTATGGATTACTTTCACAAGATTTTATGTGATGCTTTGTTTCCATTAAGTTGGCGTAAAGTGTCATCTTTAGTAGAGAAATAGACTCAAACTTCATTATGCTTTTTGTGGACATGATATGAAAAGGAATATAATATTTAAACCAGCAAGTTGCAGGTTAGTGAAACGTACAGTTTGCCTGCCGTGCATATTCAGTGTGGCCAAAGCAGGCTTCGATAAACTCTTTTGCATTACTTGTCCATCGGGCTAGCTGTTTTCTTAGTTTTAGGGCTGTGAACGTTTAGCAAAATTACTAAACGTTTAATCGCAAAATTTTGCGATCGTTTAGCGATTAATCGCAAGCATCTATGATCAACATAGAGACATTAAACGTGCCCTTGAACATGATGAATATGTACAATGCGTTAGTGACATCCAGGGGACATAGTTTCCATGAACCTCAAACACGGATCCTCATAGAACTAGAAGCTCAACTTTGATGCTGTATGTTTACGTGTGTGTCATTTGTATAATTATGTGTTCAACTTTTTCAAAAAGACTTAAAGTGAACATCTTATTTTCTGTAATGACTGCAGATCGTTTTTTATTTCGTACGGAAAAACAAGTTTTGCGATTAATCGCTGGTAGCTTTGTACTAAACGTTTATTACACATGCGATCGTTTAGCAATTAATCGCTAAACGGTCACAGCCCTACTTAGTCTACTTGTCCGCATGAATATCTACTTGTCCACTTTTAATGTGCCTTTGAACTTCTTTGTGGAGGAGACTTCGCAAGGGTACTTGCCTGACGGGCTATGATATTGAACAATGCACTTGCACGAGTAAGATTTTACTTGTCCCAGACTGTCAGGCGGGGGATTTTTCGAAGCCTGGGCCAAAGATGATATAAGGGACACAGAAATGCTTACCCTGGATGAGTATTTTTAGGAAGTTTAGAAAAATGATTCTGTTGTCTTTCTGCTCCCAATAGGGGTACTAGGAATAAATAATTATTTTGAAATTACCTGTGCAATTATGAAGCAACTGTATTGAGAAGATCCTACAATTTTTCCTGCTCATATAACCTGGTGTCTTTATTCCCACAAATACTATTTTTGCATAGGCAGTGAAAGGGCTCCTGCATGACAGGTTAATTGCCCCCATTTACCACCTGTGCTGACAGAGACAATTGAGGTAGAGTATCTTACCTAAAAGCAACAAATGTCAAATTTGATCACCAGAAAATGCTGTATTTTGACATTTTAAAAAAAAAAACTGTCAAATTTTCTGTATTGGGCAGTGAAAACCCCATCTCAATAAGTTTTGCATTAGGAAGATACTAATTTTAAAGAAATGCTATTTTTTCAGCTTTCCACAGTCCATGATGATGATGGGAAATCTGTGATGTCATCTGGGCAAATTGTTCAAACCTGCTACTGCCTTTGTATTTCTTTAAAATTTTGACATCACTATATGGAATATTTCATAATTTTGTTTGCTATACTATAGGTATGGAACAGTTTGTTATTAGATCTATATAGGAAAATGTGTAAGCATTCCAACAGTATCAAATTTCAAGGATAAACAAGGTATTCAATTATGAAGAAAACAAAAGGAATCTGTGTAAATATTCTGTGACCTTGTGGAAACCCAGAGGGATATCTTGACAAAAGTAACCAATTTTCAAAAAGGGGTATGGGGTTTTGAACGAAGTGTACTGAAGTTTTCCTCTTTCATATTTAAGACCCCTACAAAATGCCACCAGACCGTCCAGTGCTTTTAACATAGTGAACTGGTCAGAAATCAAATCAGAAACCCTTTGATTACAGGCTAAGCTCTAACTCTCCAGCCATTATGCACTCCGTGAAGTTAAATCGAGCATTGTCGCTCTTGATGATGATTGTTAACTCTTTTGACTTTTTTTACCATTGAACCACAAAAAACTGATTTTAATATCTTTTCTTTTACCTTCTTTTCATATCAAGAGAATATGGTTGAAGACAACAGTTTACACAGCAAAGTTGGTGCTGACTTGTCTCCCCTTGCCGTTCAAGGTAGGTGCCTGTCAGTATTAGTATAAGACTTAAACTTATTGTAAATGAATTGTATTTTATGTAAAACTCAAAACAGAGATTCAATCCTAAAATACTGTAAAAATGCTTGTTAATTGCTCCATGTAAAGAAGGCCAATCAGCAGGTGGCTGATATGCAATTCAGGGCTCGAAAATAAGCTTTTCCTCTCTGGAGCTAAAAACAGCTTCTGACAACAGTAATTTTGAAGCTTTTCTGGAGCCGTTTTCCTACTTTCTGGAGCTTTTTTCAATTTTTCAAAAAAACCACTGTTCCTTGCATGTAACATTCTCTGATTGTCTCCAGGATGTTACGTGTGCAATTAGTAAAAGAAATTCAAAATAACAGAGACAGGTAATAAGACAATAGAGCATTTTTGGTGTAACACCAGGCAGTACTAAGCATGGTGTGGTCACTCCATCTCTGAAAAACTCTGAAAAACTTGGAGGGGCTGGGTGCATGTATAGCCTACGGGTGGGTAAGTGGGTACAGGAGTTCATAAATTCTATTGCCTCATGAATCTTGCGCTATTTTTAGCGCCAGACAAACACCCACTTTTCCGTTTTTCTGGTGCAGTTGCGGGGGTCTCTGGTACTTTTGCACCAGAGCGCCAGTCTATTTTCAAGCCAAGCAATTTGTGCTAGTTCAAAAGTTAACAAGGAATATCTGGAAAACTAAGAACATAAACTCAGCAGAGAGTGTCTTAATTGAACAGAAGATAAGACAGGTTTTGCATCCAGTTAAAAGCAGAGATGGCCAGAGATGGCAAAAGTGAAACTGACTTGAAATTTGTGTCCAAATTACTCAGAAAAAGTATTGAGGCAGAGGTGCAATGTAGTCAGTGCAAACACAGGCATACCCATCTATTCAGGAGGCTAATCACCTTAGATGATACAAAGAATACATATATATCAGTAAGCTTAGGCAGGTTACTCAACTGTAATTCAGGGTAAGACTCCTGACCCAGAGGCAAATACAAATTCCATCTTCTGTAGATTTATGACTCTCTTGAATTTTCAGTTATGTCAAAAGATCTGCTAAAAATCATAGTTTGGAGTTTACATTTGTGTTCTTTTGCAGGTTTTACTGAAGGATTGTAATAAACTGGTTCTTTTGGTGATTTCTCTTTTAATTATGTGTTTTCCTTTCTGTTTATGGTATGATTCTGTGACATTGACAGATTGGCAACTCAGCTGTTGAAAAGCCAGTATAGTAGCAAAAGCAAAGTCGGCTAGTTAACTGGTCCACCCGAAGGCGTTTCAGTCCGGCACGCAACCGACTTTCTCAGCTGGGCAACCGATTTTAAAGCACAGTATAGTATGCCTACTGTTGCATTTATACCTATTGGAGGGGTAGTTGAAACTTCATAGCTGCTGTGTCTTATAAAGTTCCTTTGTCAGTTATCCATTTTAGGAGTTGTAACTTCATTCAGAATGCTGGCTCCTTAGGCTGAAAGTAAGCTTGGGTGGTCTACCCATCTTTGCTTTAGAGTCCTGACATCTGGCTGGGAGTAAAGACTCCACTTTCCCTGGAATCGCAATTCCTGGGTAACTTTCACTACCATCAAAAATGTGCCCAGAAATGGTATTTTGGAGTCCACATTTGTGTTATGTCACAAGTTTTAATGGAGTTTTATAACACAGCTGGGCTCTTTCGATCTTTTTCTCCATTCAGTTGTAAGTTTTTCCTTCAGTTGGTCACAAAAATTGTCTGATATTGTCAGGAAGTCACCTCAGCTGCTGAAAAATCTGAAGTGTAAGGTTACTTGTGTACTTATACACATTGGCAGGCTACTAGTTGACAGTTTATGGCTGCTGAGGTATTATGTTGCTATGTCAATTATGATGTCATGGAAGGAGTCGCAACTCCTTCAGAGCCGGAACTGATAAACCTGCAAGTACCTGACTCCAAAAATGTTGGAGTAGCTCAAGCCTAGCTGTAAGTACTCAACTTGACAAATACTGCAGGGAATAATTTAGTGTTCAAAATATGAATAGCAATTTTGAGGTTTCTGGGTTTCTCTACCACAAAATCATTAAGAATCCTAATGTTGTATATACAAAATCTGCTACACAATTTTGCATTTGTGAAGCAGTTTGTCCATCTTGTGTAGCAAAATGCGATGCGATACCAGATTAATTATTCCCTGTACTGGAGTCACTCTTGGAAGCCTAATCATCAGTGGTAACAAGATATCTTTACCTTTGAATGTCTTTTATTTCTGTCACTTAGCTCCGAGTTCTTTACATGCAATCACCTCTCCCTACGATGAGACCAAGGATTTGACCTTCATACCAAATCAGTTGGAATACAGCAGTGACTCTGACACAGAGAGTTACAGCACTGCAGGACCTGGTAGCCGCAAGACCAGTCGTCCAAACACTCCTGCCATTTTGGGACCAGATGATTCTATCATGACCACATCACCTGCTGATGAATCTGAATTAGGTATGTGGCACTTTGATGAGATATAACAAAGTATGTTTGTATAGAAAACGAGCAGTTTACCATATGCAGTGTCTAATTTTTACTGCCTTCCTTTAGTCCCAGAAGACCAGCAATGCTGGCAAACTTTCATAGGGGAAAGAGAAAACATTTTACATGGGGGCGGAAGGCATTTATCTTGAAATAGACTTTGGTTTTTACTAAGGGAAGGCAACCGCCCCTAGACCCCTCCCTCATATGCCTATGCAAACTACGAAATATTGCAAAACATTGTGCACAAGGTTGCTCTTTGGAAACCAAATATTATAACCAAATTTTATGAGGAAATTTAAAGTGTTTTTGATGTAAACAAAGCGTGCTTGACAAAAGGTACAGCTCAAAGCTATTTATTCTAAGCATATGAAAGTCTGATATGAAGATATTGTTGAAGAAAAACCCCTTTCCATCTGTGTGGCAAGTGGAGTGATAGACTGGTAAGAGAGAGGGTGTGGTGGCCTATTGGTTAAGGTGTTGGTCTTGTGATCCAAGGATTGTTAGTTCGACTCCCACCTTAGTTCATTATGTTGTGTCCTTGGGTAAGAGCCTCTGTCTCAATCGTCTCTCTCCACCCAGGGTTTAAATGGGTATCTGTGCAGTGAATTGTCATTGGGCATGCTGTTAGAGCTGCTGCCACACTGGAGGGATTGTGTCTAGGATGATTTACCGTTCAGCAGGGGTAATATTTGTAAAGCTCTTTGAGGTAATTTTCATTATAGTGTAAAATGCTATATAAAAACAAATTACTATTATTGTTTCAACCTGTTACTAATATTGTTTCTCTGCTTAGGTGGAGATGATATTACCAAGCTTCTACTAAGGGCCTAGTTCTTGTCTAGCCTCTCTCATAGTATTTTTTGCTTTTATCAGTTTTGATTGTATTAAATGTTCCTAAAATAATTAATGTGACTACCTTTTAGGGAGCACAACTACTTTGCATAAATTTTCAATTCCCTTAAAATCAGACACTGACATACAAAAAACTGAAAATATCTTTCATGTTGATTTGAATGACTAAGCTCTAATAATTTGTGATCATAAGTCATGATATTAACTTCTGTAGATTTACCTAAATTAATGGTATTGGCAAATGTGAATTATGGTAAAATATAAGCAAATTGTATAAAAACACATTAAAATACAATTTACAATGAATTGTACCATTGAGAATCAAAGTGACATTGCACATATATGAACAAGACATATACTAACATGACAGGATTTCTAAAGCATGGAGTTCTTGAAGTCTGTCAACTGGGTAAGTTATTACTAAAACACTAGGAAGTGCACAGTTGTAAATTTTAATTTGAGATAGACCAACGAATCTGCTATTCTTGGTGAAATAAAGTTACTTTGATTAAAATCCTCCATGGTAGCAGAAAGATTGATGTCAACATGGAGAGTAGTAGGCCTACTATAGCACTATACTTGAAGCACATCCTAAGCCTGGCTAGCTGTAAGCCTATATCTTGGTGACTCAGGCTCTAGGGAAGACTTTTGACATCCCCCTTCTCAGTGGGTGCCTTGCCAATAAGAAACAATGATGAAAAATAGTTTTTGATTACCTGTGCATTTTACTTTAGAGCAATTCCCCCCCCCCCCTCCCCCTTATGCACTGATATTTAATGGCTGATCTGTTGTTAGTGGATTAGGAAACTACCCTTCTATAACCCTGTGGGTTTACAATCAACCCTGTTGATCAAATTGACAGTGTTAGTCACATGAGGCTAGAATTCAATAGGAGGATTTAGCCATCAGGCGACTTAATACATCTATATTTTTTACCCGGGAAAATGGCCTTTTCCCGGGGAACTTTGGCTAAACGAGCCTATTGAATTCTAGCGGCATGAGATGCCTTGGACAGCTGTGAAGGTCTGAGTGTTACACTGAAAAGCAGCTGTGGTTCTCAAAAGCCATGGTAAAAGAGGACTCAGGACACTGATCATTTCAATATAGGTCTCTGAGGAATTTTCTGAAAATAGCCTCTCCTCTTATATCCTCTTAGAATAATGAATTTAAATAACCCAGTTCAATCTTACAAAAGTGCATAAAGATGATTAAACACAGCCAACATGAATATTCATTGGCTCAAGTATTTGCATTAATATGTGAGACATCATGGCAGATCAAGCATTGTGACTTCATGTATGGAAATGAGTCACAGTCAATTTAATTTTCTCAGTATGCTAATTCATTAAAATTATGTAGGCAATTTTGACCCTCCTTTTGAGTTATATAGGAAATTCACTTAACTATAATTTTGGCACCAAAAGAAAGCTTGGAATTTGCTTGTTACATATAGTGGTACTGGATATGCAATGTGGCCTATGACTATGACCCACATGCAGTAATTCCTGATGATCTGCCATGGTGCCTTACATTTTTAAGCCAACCAACTGCAGTGGCCAAGTGGTTAGAGCATCCGACTTGCAGCTGGAAGGTCTAGGGTTCAAATCCTGGCCGGGTTATACCAAAGACTTTAAAAATGGAACCTACTGCCTTTGTGCTTGGTGCTCAGCATAAACAATGGAGTAGGGAAAACAAGCCAGTGAGCCACAACTGGAAAAAAGGCCGTGGTCGTCTGGACTCGAACCAATTGGTTGGAAACTGGGACGTTAAACCTAATCTAACCTAACCTAACCTAACCTAACCTAACCTAACCTAACCTACATTTTTATAAAGCCATATCTAGTATCCATGATCAGGGCACTGCTTCCTACAGAGTTGTGTTCAACCTTCTAGTTTGATTTTTATAGCATGGACTGTTGCATAGATCAAATTTACAACTGATTGTAACTGTTTATTAAACAAGGCCCTGGCATATTGTTAGCAATGACTGTTAGTAACTAGGCCTTCTATTGGTTGTTGGAGTGTAATCAACTTCTCTTTAATTTATTCCAGGTTTAAATGGAACTAGTGTAACTCTTACCAATGGAGATATCTCAGTGAGCGTCAGAAAGAGAGGGCGGTCTAAGGAAAGTAAGAAGAGGTGGTCTCGGGAGCCAACTCCACTCAGGGTGAGTTTGCTGTGTTATGAGAGATAGAGTGGTTAAGCCACATGAATAGGAAATACTTTTACAGAAAGGACCTGCAAACAGGGATGTGCACAGGAATTTTGTGCGCTCTAGGCTCATTGATCACACTCCTGTAGTAGAGGTCTAAGAGAAGGAAATTTTGAGAGATTTCGTATACTTCATAAAAATATGAAATGTAATGCCAGGAAGGAATTACAGTATTGAGTTTGTTGTGTGCTAGGTGGAGGCTGCTGGTGCTGGACAAGGTTACCCGTGCACCTGCCCAGCATGGTCACCTCCTTGTGCAAAGTGGCAACTTCACTTTTTTGTCAGGTTACATTGTCTAGTTCCTTGGGTGACATATGTTAATATTAAAGGTGTGTATTTTGTTTGCTGTACAGAAATTTTCCATATCTTTAAAGCCATGGTTTTTAGGTACAGAGTGACATACATTCAAAATTAGGTAGGTGGGTAACTTAAGTTTCAAGAACTCAGGTTTTCACATAAAAAATCCAGTTCTTTGGAGTTCAACATTTGGTTTATTCAGAACTTTAAATGTTTAAATGATGCATAACTCTGACTTTATTGGTGAGACTGAATGCTTTAATAATGATAAAAAGACATTTTCTGTGTAAACCATGCTGATGCAATGTAACCACAATTAAGGTGTAGCGGTATTGCCAATATAAAATATCGATATACTGACCTGAAAATATGGATAATATCGATAATATCGATATTTTCGTGGAATGGGTACGCACACTATACATAGGAAAAAACGAAGTATGGGAAGGTATTACTATGTACCCGGCCCCAGACGACTTAAATGCCGAATTCTCCTGCGTTGGTAGTGAAAAATAAATCAAGATTTGTGCAGAAAAATTAAAAAAAAACTGTTTGCATTTAACATTTGAGTAGTTGCAGTCGCAAAGTAACTTTCAATTATTTCTTTGGGAATATGTCTTATATAGCTTTTAGTGTTACTTCAGCATCACACCAGACAATCAAATATCCCTCCACCTCGCTAAAGCAACAGCCATGATCTAAAAAAAATCTGTAGTAGGTCTGCCCCTAAATCACTACAAAATAGTTTCAAAATCTGTGATTACTGGTTTCACTGACCATACAAATATTTTCAAAACGAGTGGCCCAAGCATTAGCGTAATTCCCACTCAGTCCTTACTAGCATGTGCTACGCCGATTCCTTCCACTATCAACAGCCTTGTGTTTTAAATATTTTTCTTTCAAACAAAATATGGCATATTTTGATTCGCAAGTTTTGGGATAAGTAAAAAGTGTTCGTTTTGGACTTATGTAAGCCAGGGGCCTCCTCCGTTATTCAGTTTGGCACTAAGAAGTACGTACCTAAACTCTCGTAAAATACCTCGCACGTAGTTCACTACGCAATGCTGCATCAAAACAGCCTTGTTTTGCTAGTCACTATATATCTAAAATAGCGACCGATATTTTCGATATCAACTATTTGTCGGTATTACACTCAATTATAACCACTAAGGTACTAGCAGTCGATATTTCCTAGCTGATCTCTTGTATTCAGACATTTCCAATAATCTACGAATGCAGTACTGCTCGTAGTGAAAATCCAGGCACCGTGCAGTCCGCTGCAGGCTGCAGCTCGCTAGCTGCTTCAGCTTCTCGGCACTCTCGCACGTGTCCGGTACCTGGGATGTCAGAATTTTCCCAAAACTTTCAAGTCCAGCTATAAGAACTTTTACGCAGCTATTTTTGCAGGATAATCCCCATCATAGTGTCAGTGATCTTTTTGTAATGTATGGAAAAATTTCGCAGTCGAAACTACTCGCAAGATTCTGCCCAAACAAACAAAATATATGTCTCACAAAATTGTTAAAAAACCCCTCGTATCAAAGTACGCTGATCCAGTCAAAGGTCACAATACTCCTATGTACAGTATGCTGCGTAGTTTGTTTGGAAGAGTCCAAACTAAATATTTTCTACAGTACTACATGTGTTGCATGTGTGAACTGATAGCGGCATGTTTGTAGGTGTTTGCATACATTCATGTTGTCAACAGAATTAACGTAAAGCTTCCCCAACGAAAAATTACGAAGCTGTACTAAACCCACATGTGGCCTATGGAATAACATGCGTAGTACAGTATGTGTACCCACACTGAACTTCTAACGAATGCATTTGCAAAAATGTTACGTTATTTTCTGTTTGTGGAACTTTACTCTGTGAGATAGTCTCAGATAGATCATTCTACAGTAAGTCTGGATATCATGAAAAATTAGTTTACTTGTAAGGTCTCAGAATAAACTTGCATGCAGTAACCAATTCTGTAGAAAAACTTTCGTGTCACCGATACGCCTCATGAGCTAGCTCTGTATATTCAGCCATTTATGCCCCATGTGTACTTTGGCAGTCGATCGCCAGTCTGTACCGACATCCACTGTGTACACAGTAGGCCTACATTGAAGTATTCCGCTGCGTATACAAACCGCAGATATAATTCATACCGCATGCCTATATGCTGGTAGCATTGTAATGAACAGCTCAGTGTTGTGCTACGAAGGTCACAAGAGGTGAACCTATACCTACGTTAGCTACGCCAAAGATTCGTTGGTTACTTGACCATATCGATGCTTTACTATCCAGACTTTACTATATATCGATATTTTTGAAAACGCATATCGACGATATTACTAAGGAGGAAATATCGATAATATCGATATACCGCTACACCTTAATCACAATTCACCTCTTAAAATGTGCATATTCAGCATCTACATGGCTGCAGGAATACTTATATCAGGAGACATGAATTCCATTTTGCTAGTGAAGAAAATCTCACAGAATTAAAAGAGAAAACCAAAAATGAATATTTAGAGAAAGATAGTACTTAAACTCGAGGAGGAATGTTTTTACAGTGTAGCACAATATCATCTACTTAAATTATGTCCACTGATTAACAGGATATACAGTGACTTTGTAACTTAAAAATGGATATTTTCCTCATGAAATTTGGAAATTTTTTAAGAGAAATATCATAAAGTAAGTCAGAGAAGTCTACTTGTTGAAATGCTGAGAACTGTGTATGGAATCAAAAAATATCTTGACTCTACACTTTAACTCTATGCAGTGTCTGCCTACATCCCCAGTAGTGGCAATTTTATATGACCAGTTTAGTTGAGCTAGCTCTGTAATCACCACTCCTTTATGTTGTGTCGATATGCTATAGACCATACATATTACAAGGCTATTGACTGAAGTTAACTTAGAAATATCTCATGGATATCAAGGGAAGAAGTTATCAGAGCAGTAGAATACCATAAAATGTAAAAAGAGAACTAACTTTTCGTAATAAAAATGCAACTTTCTTTGCGTGGCCTATGACATGACAATCAATTCTAAAAGAAGAAAGCACTGATAACATAATTATAAGAATTCATATTCTGTAATTATTCTAATGGCAAGCTATTCACTGCAAAGCATTGAGAGGCCTGTAAACCATGTCACATGGTTTATGGAAAATGGAAATTCACATTTCAGTTATGACATGATGTGATAATTGGAATGTAAATTTTCATTTTCCAATCAAAGAAATGCTAATATAAAGGAATGAAATCAAGTCGGATACCTAGTAGAAAAGATGTAAGTGTTATATGTTATTAGTGTTTTCAAATTGATATTTTTAAGTTATGTTTTCATTTTATTTTCAGACTACAATCTATCAGACTCCATACAATCTGAGGAGCAGAAGTCGTCAGTCTACCCCCAACCCAGTATTGAAAGCAGAGACAGTGGACATGTTCATGGCAGCGGTAGAAGCTAGACTGAGAAGCTCCTCGTCAAGAAGATGAGCAGCCAGCAGAAAGGTCAAATTTATTGTAATTATCAAAGAATAATTGGGTTGATATGAACAGTCCCATCCTTTACTTGTCCCAAAATGCATTGCCGAGGAGGTATTGTAGTCAGAATATGTTCAAAGTATGAATTTACTTTATCAATGTTTATGGACATTGAAATGTTGTCCTACTGTTTGTAGTGGAAAGAATTTATTAAAATATATTGTAATTGTAACAGTACTTTGGTAGTACATGTGTGAAGGTTCTCAATGTGATACAACATTTGGTGCTTATAACAGGGTTGCATGGTGCTTGAATGTCCTTAACTGAACTAAAAATCTTTGTAAATTAATATATTAAAAATTTGTATGTTTTGTAGAATTTCTTGTCTTCCAAAGGCATGGGGAAGTATCTTGCACTGATACAACATTCTAACAGTCAGTCAGCTGAAAGCTGCAGAGAATTAACCATGTCACTGAAATAATCTGCTAGGAACCAAAACATGTTGAAGGTGTTAGCTCTGTCCTTTATGCTAGACTGGAATAGTCATAAACACAAAGATTTTCTGTTACTGAGTAACTTTAGTTCTGTAGTAAGACAAGTGTTCCAATGCAAGTTTCTTGTATTATATGTAAATGCTTGTTGGTGAACCTGAGAGAATGACTCATTTATTGAAACTTACAGGCTTTTTGTCAAAGATTGCTGCCACAAGATTTGCAAGATTCTTCACTTAATCCCATCTCAAAGTGGGACAATTTGGTATCTCTTTACTTCGATTTGATGTTTTCTTACATGGAGAATACAATCAAGATTCTCATAGTAAGACAATTGAACAAAGAAGTCAAGACAGACTAGGGCATTATTGTTTATATTCAGACATTGGTATTCAATATTGGTACTATTCACATTAAGAAAATATCAGGTTAGGTTAAAATGTTCCTGAATTGCTGATAATACAGCAAACCAATATTGCTACTTAAAAGAGAGGCTATTAATATTTGGTTATACTATTATTACAGTATTGAAGTGTGTCAGAACTGAGCTGCAGTCTGGAATTGTACTGAATCATACTGTTGGTCCACTTAATATTCATGCAAAATGAAGATACACTAAAACATTCAGAACATGCAACAGAGGTCAAACAAAGATGACATGGTTTCCTTTTGGGCAGAAACGAGACAGGAACAATAAACCTACTCCTTCCTCTGTGGCAACTTTTCAGCCACAGCTGGTAATCTATGGTGATCAGTTGTCATTGTGATAGTTGACATTTCTCATGTGTGGAGGAGCAAATTCATGTGTAGAACCCCACAGGCTTCTGTAACTTAATCAAGTGGAATGCTGATTTAACAACCAGAGAGATCATAGGGGAATTTTCTTAGAGAAATGGATTGGATAGTGTGTGGAACTTTAATGGGTATAGTTTCTGCTAATAAATATAAACATATAGTAATAATTTTCTTGTTGCTAGCTGTTAGGGAGCAGTAATTCAGTACTTTACCATTTCCAGTATGAAATGAGGAGAAAATATAAAGGAGACCTTCTAGTTAATGGACATGTAAGTCCATGTCAATCTTGTTCATGTGTTTCTGGGAGATTTTTACCCAGATTTCATGCCAGTCTGTGAATGATCATCCAAGTGCCAGGCAAGCTGTAGAAGTCTATGTAATTCCAGCTGGTGCTGACCAGCATAGCTTGAACCCTAATACACCACAAAATGCCCATGATTGGTGCTCAAGAGGGTGATGATAACGGTGCTAAAAGTATGCTTACCTTTATGAAAGGGTGAAAGAGCCCTTTTTGGTACAACAGTTCAGTTTGTTCCAGGATGTCAATTCTTCTTCAAATGTGTTATTTAGCTATTGTACAAACTGTATATCAATTTTTCTGAATATTTTCCTATAAATTCATGCTTGATAGTTGCTAACACTACATGTAGGATGAGCATCAACTCCTGATGAAATAAAATATATCTGTACAAATAAAAACCTTTTTACAACATTTGCTCTCTGCACAACTATAGTAAACTTCCAGAATTTAAAAGAGAGATTTGTAGGGTGTAAGGTTAGGAGTTTTTCAGTAGACATGCCTTGGTAAACCTTGATAAGCATTTGTGTTTGTTAGATTTTTTCAGCCTGACATATGTTTTGGTTTTGATATTTGTATGAGAGTTAAACACTTGCAGAATATTTTCGGTCCAATTGAGTGCATGTATGCTTTTTCTTTCTATCTGTCAAATATTCAATGGTTATTTTAGAGGGAAATAGTGAATTATAGTGCTTGTCCAAAAATCAGTTCAGTTCTTAATTCAATAGCTAATTAGGTAGTAAGCTCAGTTATAAGAGCATTTTGTTAATTTTCAAATTTCAGTTATTTCATTGGGAAGCTGCTGGTTCAAAAAATCAAAAATAGTTCATTTTCTCAATTCAGTTGTTAGGTTACTCATTAATTACTCAGTTTGTTTTAGGAAAAAATTCTGCATGAAAATTGTTCAGTCTGGATATGTGTTTCAAAACAAGTTCAATTTTATTTTGAGCACTCTTTAGTTGAGTAAATATTGAAAGAAAAATCCAGATAAATAAAAAAAAAAATTATTGAATTTTCATTAAACAGTGTAATAAAAAATTGGGTGTATTATTTTTTAGCTATCTTCATGGTGGAATATCACATTTTAACTTTCTTTTGCATGCTCATTTTTTATTGAATTCTTTATGAGTACTTCAAAGTATTGAATAAAATTGCTTTCTTTACACATACAATGAAGAGGTTGATAATATGGACCAATTTAATAGAAGCCTTAAATATTAAATGTAGATTAATTATGTTGACTGTGATTATGCTATAGACTGAATCATAACCAGTGCATGATCACCGCTGAGTAATTCATTATTTGGAGAAAGCTTACACAGTACTTTAAAAGTATTCACATTTTATCTTAATAAAAGATAGGAATATTTACAGAAATTTGGTTCTTGCTAACTTTCAAAGTGAAAAAATAGTGGGCAAATGAATGATATATTGATTTAATTACCTAAACTTTGAAGGTAAAAATCAGGCCCATAGCTAAAGGGGAAAAAAGGCTTTGCAGCCCTTATGGAAATTTTTCCCCCAAGAAATGTTCTGAGAACAAACATTACTATTGCCTTTATACCTATTAACTAATCTCACCCCTTGAAAAAATATTATTCCTAGACACAGGCAGAACCCAGAGGGGAGGGATGGGGATAAATCCTGCCCCCTCCCACTTTTTGGAAAAGCCATTGACTTTCATTTTTCACCCAATGACTTTGCCTCAAGAGCCCATTGTCCTTGCACTTTTTCACATATAATCTCTACTACTGCCACTGGAAGCTTTCTTTGCACTTTTCAGCACCTTGTATGGCTGCATGCTTTGTGAAAATGCCTTTTCATTTGGTAGTTATGATATTAAATAATTATGTAGCAAAAATATTACATAGAACTTTATTTTTGGGGTGCAATACTCACTTTAGGGGTTAAAAGATAGCAAATGAAATTGTATTTGTTAGTAAGTCAAATATTTGAATGGATAGAATGGACTGCAATCTTTTTTTACCAAATAATGTAAATTGAAAAAAGAGGTGATATAGTGTATATTAATATTTGTATTCAGTGATTAAATTGTGTTTTAGTAACTAGTAAAATATATTTGGTGGAATAAGAGAGATTTTGATCATAGGATGGAATCCTAGTAAATAAAAGGGACTTAATATAATTGGTTTCATAATGAAAGTACTCCTTGCAAGATATTAACATGTAACTCTATAGGTTGCTAAAAAATAATAAAAAAAGTAAAGTGTAACATTTTGGTAAAATGAATACTTCAAAATTTGTGGGTGATCTAAAACTTGAGTCTGGGCAAGACTTTCTGAAATTTTCTTGTAGTCTAGTGCAGGGTTTGGCAGACTAGGGGTAGCAACCCTTTTGAGGGTCGCAGAAATATTTCGGAGGGTCGCGAAAAGGATTCAGGAGGGAAAAAATAATTGCCACCCTCTCATTGACTCCTCAATTTGAGGGCCACCAAAATTCCGGAGTAGAAAGTTTGGTCCACCAAGCAAAAAAAGTTTGGAGACCCCTGGTCTAGTGCTAATGCACCCAAAGTCTCAATCAGTACTCGCAACACTGGAATTCAAGTACGGCTATAAATTGAAGTAACTCAAATGGAGCCCAAGTTTTGGTAAATAACACTTGGATCTTACTTTTGGAATTGTGGCTACACCTCAGCTGATTGCTTCCTAATGTTTTTACTTGAGTGTCAATATTTATTGCCTGCGGTATGAATATTCAATGAAAAAAGACTTATCACCTTTCATTAGCAAAGTGAGATTTCCAAGAATTGTTATGGAACAAAAAAAAAAAGAAACAATAGAAGATATGATTTATTGCACTGCACCAAATTTGCAGCTTTGATCAGAATGATGATATTAGAATTTTCTTCTTGCTATGATGTGATAAATCTTTTTTCTTCATGTGGTGTGGGTAAGATTTTGATAGTACTGCAATTTCAAAATACAAATTTGAATGATGCTTACCTCCCCCATGTTGTGATGTCCTCATTGTCTTTTCTTTTTCAGCAAATGTCTGTACATAGTCTTTTCTGTATGAAGCCTTCTTATATTTTGAACCAAACAAGATTACCATTAGTGAAGTTTCTGTCAGAGGTGCACACTTGTAGAAAATACCAGATATCTCCCATGGGTTTTGCTCACTCACTGACACCATCATCTATCATAGCGGCATCCCCATGTACAAAGGAAGCAATTTTCAGTGGATGCTGCATCTTCGTAAGGTGTGGCCCGCGAAACGCCAAAGGGTGGAGATCGACTGCCTTCCCTGAGAATTTTTCGTAAATTTGATGGCTTTTGCTGTCTTTTAGACCATTTCTAGAGAAAATCCTGCATCCCCAGTTATAATTTGAAATGCAAAAAATAGTTTTCTTATGATGATTGCAGCAGCGTATCAAGATGGTCAGGGGCCCATGGACTAAAGAACGCATGGGGAGGTACAGGGTACATATAAGAGTGAGACCTTCCGCACCGGCATCACCAGCTCCGGGTTGGTTGGGGCCCCCTGAACCCTCGGGGCCCATGGACATCGTCCACCCGCTTGCTTCGCTGCTGGATGATTTCAAATTTAAGAAAGTAACCGTCGGTCAATTTGATGAGGATAGTGGTGGTTATGGTGGGGAAAGTGGACAACGGGAGAGATGACATGATGCTTATTACCTGACATCCAAATGACACTATAGAGTATGATGCCGAGCACTTTACACATTCGTATTTTTACTAAGTTTGAACGAAAATCCAGACTAACAGTTTCCAGCAATCGGGAGTGGGAGGGAGGGAGAGTATAGGTGCAGGGATGTGATATTAGACCTCCCTGATAGGTATAGCAAAAGGGGAAGGGGTGAAGGACTTACAATCGCGTTTCAGAATGCTTTTTCGTCGTTACTGCATAGTAACAATCACCATCTATACCGAGAATGGCTGCGCTCGTAGGCTTGTTCAAGACTCGAGTTCATTTCCGTCTACCACATATCAGCTGTGAAGCATATGTACCAGTGCGCCCTCTAACTTCTATTGAACAGTTCTCGGTAAAAAAAATTTGAAAAATGTATAACGGCAAATTTGTCCTTTCAACCTTTCACATCATTCTACAAATTAGATTGGAAGATCCCATATCGATGCGAGACCCTGACAGAGGTTGGAGATGTATTTCTGTTTTTTTGGAAAAGTGTTGTGAACAGAATAGTTACATGTATTATTACCTTAATAATGGTCATGAGATATAAGTTTAAACCGTGACTAATGCACGCGAAGCGCCCCGAAAGTTTTCATTAAACAAGGTTTTCATGACAAAATTGTATTTATGCTCTGCATCGAGACTTTACCAATTTCACAACAAACCCATATGCCAATCACAAAGCCAGTCTTTTACCTGAGAATTCGTAAACAGCTTTCAACTTTTGCTGCCGGTGTGCTTCTCCGGGAGTTGCAACCGGAAGATATTAATAATAGGAACAATACTGAGGTAAGGTTTGAAGTGTCAGAAAATTTGATAGTTTGCGAAGGATTTGCAAAAATTCTAACAGTCTGAGTATCATTTGTGATAGAAAATGATTACAGTAGATCCATTACTCGGTAGAAAATACACCTCACCCTACCCCTGCAGAAATCTATAGCTTAAACGCCTTTTGGGAAGATTTAAAACTGTTCAAAAAAATTCTGAAATCGATGGGGGGGGGGAGGAGGGGCACGCTCCCCATGCCCCTCTTGCCGGCACCACTGCAGTCTGGTCTCAAATGTTCAATTAAACATTTGCTGACTGAAAATTACATAGCTTCATTACTTATCTCAGGCATATTGCCAGTCTTTCTGGAACTCTTTTTAACGCCTATATATACGTTTGTATTGTCTTTCTCTATTATAAGGCTTACCAAAGTAACCACTCAAAATTCTGTTGAGCTTAAGTATTCAGCAAAGCGCACCCTATCTAGCTTTAACTCGAGCACTAATCGTTGAAACTTCACTTTACCGTTTTCTAGACAAGGGAACTGGATGTACCAGTACCACCGACTGTTGTGGGTTAGTGCTTAACGGAGGGGGGAGGGAGGGAGGGGAAGGGGAACAAGTCGAGCAAGTCCTTTCTTCTTAGGAATGTCCCAATTTTGTCGAAGATCCTTATTGGGTATGACAAAGTAGGGAATTCACGACGACGTTCGGTATGATCGCCACTGAGGGAAGTGATACATACGGGGATGCATTAAGGGAAATTTTTATTTTTCTAGGGGGTAGAAAATTATCTAGGGCCGCCGCTCCGGCCCCTTGGCTAAGATCTTGGGCGAATTTTCAAAACCGTGAGCACTAGAAAACATACAAATTTTATTGAATATATACGCACAAAACAGACCATAAAATCCCACTTTTCCGCCATTTTTTTTTAATCAAAATGGCCCAATCCGGACGATCGGCTGGTCGATTTCTTCTTGACTTAGTTGGTTTGATGATGAATAATCGTCGCTAAGATTCTACGGAGTTTTGCAATAATCATACTGACTTTGTTTTGCAGGAATTTATAATGAGGCAAGGAAGGTAAGGTACGTAAAATGAATGGGCGCGAAGCGCGCAAAAATACCACCTTTACCGACATTTTAGTATGTGCTTACCTTTATTTCATGTATAGCATAAAAATAACATTGAATATGCACTGAACAGACCTAAGAATTGCAGTTTGCCCTTTTTCATGTTAGCCTTATTCGGACTAACGGCTGGTCGATTTCTTCATGATACAGCAGGTTTGAAGGTTGGGAGAATGGACAATCATAGAGGTTGCTTAGGCTTTGCAAACCTTAGTCACGCTGTCCTATTTGAAGTAAAAATTGGATGATCAGCGTATGTGTGAAAGTGCGCCAAAACTGTCATTATATAGACATTATTGTAAGGTTTTTCTTACTCTTCAAAAGTGATCTTTTATATAATCGTTCCCCATAATGTCGACTTCTTGGTAATTACTGGGTTTTTTCGAGGGGGGGGGGGGGGAGAAAAACGATGGTTTCGTCCCGCTTTTGGTTTCTTCCCTCACGGTTTGCTAACCTGATGAACGTATTTTCTATTTTTGGCAAAGTTTCTAACTGATCATATGTTGAAAAATTTTCATACTTTACTAGGTGAGTGTAAGGTTGAGTGTAAGGGAAGGGAAAGGTGTACTGTCTAGTTAAGGGGTAAAACTCCTCCCCTTAAGAAATTTTTGTTTATGTTTAAATTGGCTTAGACGCAAAATTGTGCTCTCTTTGGCAAAGCTTTTAACTGATTACATGTTAAAGAAACACCATTATATTTTGTTATATTTTGGCTGACACATTGCACCCCCTTCAATGCCGGCTGGCAAAACGAGACCGGCATAAGACCTCCTGGGAGCTCTGGGTAATCGCAAAATGGGGACGTTATTGTGACCTCACAGCCATGCAATTGACACTACAGGAGAACTAGCACACCAAGCACTTCATAAAAATCGTAGTTTTACCAATAAGCATTTTTGATAATGCTTTTGTTCTGTAAATGCAACCTTTGAATAAACTTGTGTAATGAGTAACAAGTCATGGACATCACACTACAAATGTACCCGTACCCGTACCTGCGAAAACTACGTTTAGGATGGTATCAAATAAAGAAAGGAACTAAAGGTTGAGGTATGAGAAGTAGGGTTACCAGCGACAAGTGACAAAAAAAAAACCCGCTACATCTTTCAACAAAAAACGCCAGAAAACGCTAGATCCGAGTTTTCACATGTATGTTTTGCAACCATTCGTTACAGTTTAGTGACCATTTTCAATAACTATCTACAACGCTTCATCATCATCAGGAAATAATACGCGTTATCTGGTTATCGTGGAAATAAAGACTTCAAACTTCCAAAAAGACATTCACAGTGTAGAAGCTGCCAACTTGGTCACACAGAAGTCTGTGCAATACAAGGTGCAAGGCCGTGTTACAATATCACGCCATATACAGCTACAGTATACGTATACGCGGTTTCATTTCCTACAGACAGCAATCCACCTTAATGCAAATGTGTAGTTTACGCAATATTATAGTGTAAAAAGCCGCAAGAAAACATAAAAATGATTTCATTTGGTTCAAAAGTGGTAATTTGGTCTCGAAAGTCCTATAAAACAACTATTTTACTTTTGAATGACCAATTTTGGGCAAAAAACGCGGGATTCCACTAAATTTGAAAAAACGTACGCTAGAACGCTAAAAAGGTGAAAAAACGCCAAATCTAGTATAAAAACGCTAACGCTGGTAACCCTGATGAGAAGGATGTATGAAAATTTCAAAGTCTGAGAAAAATATAGACTTACAACTAGAACTATATTCATAACGAGTTGATATTCTGAGAAAGCTTTCATGTGTATGTTCGTTTTAGTAACATTAGGCATCGGTTTTCATTCCAACAAAAAAAAAGGTTTTTTTTTATAACAACGACTAGTCAGACCAGTAGCCAGACAAGGTACTGAAGGGGGCGAGACTAGCTTCCGGGCGAAATTTTTCAAGGGGCGAGATAAACTAAAATGCATTAAGGCAGTGATAAGTTTTGATCTAGTAGGGGGCAAAAAATTATCCGGGGGCTTCGTTCCTTGTCCCCTGGCCACGGGCTTGCAATTACTACCATTTCCTAACAGACACCATAATTTTTTAAACGGCGGAGATGGGGAGGGGGGCGTCATGTTCCCCCAATATCTGAGAATCGCCCATTGACTTTGATTTTTCATACAGTAAATTATCAAGTTGAAAATGGGGTCATGTCCCCCCAATACTAAAACGAATCGACGCCTATAGTTTTTACAATACTGATACCTTTGTTTTTGTGAGTATCGTTTGTACATAGTAGGCCTACTAACAACAATGGTTGTATGTTTTCACATGTTTCAGATACGAATCGGTGCCCATATTGTACAATATTATGAAGTGATCTGTGTTGCTTGTAGAGCTGCTATGCCGGGCTTACCACACACATAACCAGGCCCGTAGCCAGAGGGGGGCTCAGGGGGTTCGCACGAACCCCCCCCCCCGCCCAGACCAAAATTTTTGTTATTTTTTATTAAGGCCTAAATGGATTTTTGGCGTTTTTCAGGGCAAAATGTCAATTCCGCTGTTTTAGCCAATGTAAACCGTAGGCCTGTGAGTTAGGCCATGTCAGACGTCCGGGCGGGTTTGTAAAATTGCCCACAATGTTCGGATTTTATGTATTTCTCACATGATCTGAAGCCTAATTTTGCTTTGCGGGCTAATTATTTTGAAAGCTTAATTGTTCGTATTATTGGTCTGACCAAGTAATAGGCCTATACTGATGCCGTGAGTAGTGAATAAAACTAACGGTATTCTATACCTCGTATACGCAAATACAACGACTATAGATTCCCCGTACCCACGTCCCACATAGGCCTATTTAAGCGACCGCAAAATGCATCGCGCTAACCTATCAAATACTGTTGTACTGTACAATGAGTACGGCGTTACCGGACATGTATGGTGGGAAGGGGGTGTTGAACCTCCAAATGGAATTTAAGCATGCTCTATGCCTTTTCAGGAAAATACAAACACAGTTTTTGTCAGGGGCGGATCTAGGGTCTTTTCTGAGGGGGGGGGGGTCCAACATAAAAAGGGCACATTCATTTTTTTTAAAATTTTGGTTCCCATAAACGTCAGTGATTATACAATTTACGGCATATTGACAAAGAAAGGATAAACCAAGAGACATGCAAAAACTGGAATCAAAACCTGGAATCTAAACGGTGAAAATGCAAGGCGCGCGAAGCGCGCGAAATATTTTTGGGTAAGCCTACACTTATAAGAATTTGTACTAATTTAAAGCTTGTATAGAACATTTCTCCAGACAGTTAGGCCCTACCGAGCATAACTTTATTGTACTTCCCTCCTCGAGTCACTAGCCGTACCGTACGACAGACACAAGTGAACGTTAACCAGGTTTAACGAAATGCGATTCAATTTCCGACATTTACATAAATCCATGTATACATAAATCCATTATGCATGTATTTCTACTTGAAAAGGTGGAAAGGGTTTGTACTATATTTAGCTATAAGTATCACGGAACTGAGGAAGAGTGGACAAAGCGTACCGAAAATTTTGGGTTTTATCCCAGAAATTACCCTTATGAAAGCCAAAATAAGTAAATCGACCATGTGTGGCGGCAGAATTTCCCCAACAGGAGGCCGGGCCATGTCAGCAACCCCAATTAGTTCCGACATTCCCTATTTCGAGGGGATGATGAGAAGGGCAAATGGAGGAGCCTCATTATCCTATGCCATTGCAGGCATATTTTGCATCATATCACTTAATACTTCAAGATCCGAGTTGCGCACTGACAGTGTTCTTTGAATCTGGATCGTGAAATTGAAAAGTGCGCGAAGCGGGGTAATATGTTTGATGGGCTAACACCTAAAACATGACGAAACGAAAAAAAGAACTGTGGGCTTGTAGACCGTATCGGGTGTAACATACATTTGTATCGAAACCACCTGGACTACAAGATGAAATAGCCAAACTTCGCTCCGTAAGTCGCTCACCAACTGACTCTACCGCATGACAAACACACAAGAGAACACCAACTAGACTTTGCGATATGGGATGAAAGTTACGAACTTTACATAAACTATGTACTCTGCCTATATGTTACTTGGTAAGGTGGAAAGGACTTGTGCTATCCTGCTTTGCTGAATGGAACTATTGAAGAAAGTAGAGTGACTCTACAGCGCGCGTAGCGTGCCGAAAATTTGGGTTCTTATTAGAGAAATTATCGCCTTGAGGGCAAAACACAGGTAAGCCGTCGGGGTGACTAGTTGTCGTCGGGGACTGCATACTTTCGACTAGGACTCCCCGACAAACCTGTAAAACTTCCCCGATAGTTGGCCAGCCTTCCCCGACGGGGCATGAACCTTTCCCCCACCTGGCGCCACCGCTATCTCGACTAGGGGAGGGGGTTAAAATACTGTATGTTGTGTTTCCTATATAGTTGCGGCGCGACTGTCAAAAATACTCTGTCAGAACAGATGACTGAAGTCGAATGTTTGCTTTTTATTTGCGACAGCAGACCGGTCATCGGTCCAAAGACGTCAAAAAAATTGAACCGACTAACATTGCGTTATTTGACCTGGTGGTGATTTTATATAGTATTTTTAAAATGAAAAAAAAAAAGCCGATTCGTCCATTGCGACTTCTGGTCAACTAACTCTTGGCTGTGGACTTTTAACTAAGATTGGCTTTTTATTCCCATCACTAGGGCAACACTAATAAATGAAGAGAGTAATTCCAGACCATGAATATCATATCGTGTTCATGAGAGGAGGGATACTAGCGGGTAGAGGGAAGGTTTCGTAGATGTAGCGTTTAGGGAGTGTGAACAGATCATTATTTTGTTAGACCAAAAGACTAGCAGTGACCTTTTGGAATCAATATTAAAACTCAGTAGTAATACTTGCATAAAGCGCTAGCTAGTGAGTATGACGTAATATCTGCGCGTTTTACTGTATTACTTTGAAAGCCCAAGCAATGGTTCAAAGCGAAAAGTGATTAGAATGCCTGACTGCCAAGCAGGCAGTAAGAATTAGAGTTAGATGAGGTTTTACGGCTCAGTTTCTAACCAACTGGTTTAAGTCGGGCCGGCCGCGGCCTTTTTTGCAGTTGTGGGTCACTGGCATGTTTTTCCCTACTCCATTGCAATCAGTAAGACATACTGTAGTCACATTCTCTGTAAAACGATTGCGCTGTTCGTGTTTCAGGGCGGGCAATATAGGCTACCATAGTCAAATATATTGCTGAACGTTTCTGCGATACATAGCTAGACTTTTACGGGTGGATTGATCGATACTGGATGGGAGTAACCACAGTCTCCTCGGAACTGGACAACTGTCATTACCTGTCAAACTGTCGTAGTTTTTTTATTTTTTTTTATTTTTTTTTATTTTTTATTTTTTTAGGCTAGTGTGAAAAAAAAACAATTTTGAAAAAGGGGGGGGGGGGGTCCGGACGTCGGTGACCCCCCCCCTCTGGATCCGCCACTGTTTTGTGTATTTCTCTTTTTCACTTTTTTACACTTTAACAATATCATTGTAGGATAAATTTACTCCGTTGTTGGCCCTATTTTACATTTTTTGTGGCTAACCTTTTTTTTCATGTTTTCATTTGATTGAAAATGTCCAAAAATTCCAGCTTAGGTGTTCACCAGATCACTCAATTTTTATGTAAAAATTGCAAAAACTCCCTGAGGTGGGAGGGGGAGAACCACACCCGCTTTCCGCTCTGTTGCTCCGCTCCTCGCTTGGGCGCTTCGCGCCCTCAAGAAAATGCCGAACCATAGTGGCGGCGATGAAAAGTCAAAAAGTGGGGGCTGAAGGTATGTTCAGCCCCCCAATATTTGTCAAGTACTCCAAGAAGCGGGGAGAATTTCAAAGTGGGGGCTGAACACATTCTTGCTTAGAACATTTGGGAAGTGCCGTTTCCAGTCATCTGGGGGTTTGTAAAGCCGAAAATTTTGTGGTACGCTCCGCGCCAACCGATGGTGGCGCTCCGCTTAGAAATATATATTAACTTTTTCCATAGATTGATTTTTTTGCATTAATTGAGAAAATGCAGACATAAGATCCATCATCAGGGCTGGGTACATGCAGCTTAAAACACTCGGCAAGTGCCGTTTCCGGGCATCTGAGGGTTTGTAAAGCCAAAAATTTTCTTGTACGCTCCGCGCCAACTAATGGTGGCGCTCCGCTTAGATAGTCCTGTCGCACATACGCATGACGAAACACCCCCCAGGTAAAAGCTGGCTACGGGCCTGCATAACGGTTTTTACGCTATTGCTCATAAATTATGCTTTATAAATTGTGTAAGATAAGGGATATACAGAGAAAATGCACATTCTTTCTTGTGCCTTCACTGAAGCCTACCGTGCATGTTGATATAACGCCCAAAGAGACAAAAATATGCAGTGCACACCATCCCACCCCTATTTATTTCCAGACCTTAAAAAAAAGACAAATTACAATAAAAAAAGTACCTAAAGGAAACGAAACCAGAGAAATTATGAGGGATTTTTTAATATTATGGTAAAGTTTTCAATGCAAAATGAAGAAAAATATCAAATTCAAATATCATAAAAATGCCAGAATTTTTTTCCGCTCGCTTCGCGCGCACCTTCAACCATTAGCGGCTGGCCATAGGGGCACGGGGTCCTTTGCCCCCCCCCCCCAAAAAAAGAGTTTGCAAAGCATGGTCTTCAATTTAAAAAAATAATAAATAAATAAAACATGTAATTCGAGATGGCTTAGTCCCTCCCTTTTCCTTGAGTGAATTTAAAATTAAAGAAGAGAATAACTTTCCAGTGCAATGCAAAGGTTAAACATTAACAAAGTGCTTTCAAAACAACATTTTTCGGCGCGCTTCGCGCGCTTTTTCTTAGTTGCTTGTTTGTTACTATATATACTTCAGACATCACAAATGGACCTGCCATTAGTGGGAGATAAGGTAATCAAAACAAATGATCACGCTGTGATATTTGTAATCTGATTAGCTTAGGCATCATAATGTCATTTACAGAGTGTAACGGTAATGCTGGAGTTAAATGCCCATAATTTTGCAGACACCTCAGAGCTTTCGGGGTCATTAGATACACAACCCATTAGCCGTGTTGATTATCATCCACGACTAAAAGTAGTTTTGCCCGGGTGTCACCTGGCCAGATTAGCATAGGTATCTGTCCACAAAAAGTAACGGACATGCCTAAACGTATTGTGTTTCCCACAGAAGGAGAGGTTTCCTTTCCCTTGTCCAAATTGACAGCGCCGTTGGCCCACGAGCGGTCTTATGACTGTCAAATGGCCTGTTATATAAGCAAAAGGTTCTCCACCTCTGTGCTAAAGTATACCGTTTCAATTGATTTAAAATAAACACACCAAACAGTCAACCTAAGCTCAGTGTAATGAGACTTTTGACTAGTGGCCTAGCTATTTGTATATAGGATGAGACGTCGTTCTGAGTTAGGGGAAATCCCCTCCCCCTTTAAAAAAATTGGTTTCGGAACGGTACTGAGATCCAAAATAGTGCTATCATTTCATCGTTTTCAAATGTCTTCATGCTCAAAATTTTCGTTAGTTTAAGAAAATAATCCAGAAAACCAATATTTTATGGCTTCTTGGCAAAGCTGAAACATATTGTGACACAATGAAAGAAACAAAATATTTAAAGGTGCAGGGGTCATTTTATACAAATGGATCAAACCGCTTTGCCCATTTCACCTGCCTCTTACTCCACCGGTTGTTTTTATTTTCAAAGTAATCAGCTCATGAGTGACTGCCTGAAATGATTTTGAAGAGCTTTTGAAAACTAAATGGGGCATCGCTGTAATACATAATAATAACCGTACTCCTATTGTACTATCCCGAGCTGACACTAATATTGCGGGGGGGGGGATGGAGGAGGGGGGATCTTCCGAACCTCCCTGAAGACGGACTTGAGTCCCCCCCCCCCCCGCCAAACAAAATTTCTTAGAGCCGCCCATGCCTGCAACGAATACTAACTAATACAGTGACGGATCTCAAAGATGAGGAGGCAAGGGGCAATTGCTGTTGAATTATTATTTGGGTCCTCAATTAAAATTTCTTTTAAAGCATAGGCGTAGGTTCCCCAAAATACTTCACTGACCAGGCGCGGATCCAGACATTTCAACCGACTGCATGGTCAAGTGGTTAGAGCATCCGACTGCAGCCGGAAGGTCTGGGGTTCGACGCCTGGCCGGGTCATACCAAAGACTTTAAAAATGGAACCTACTGCCATTGTGCTTGGTGCTCAGCGTAAGCAATGGTAGGGAAAACAAGCCAGTGAGCCACAGCTGGAAAAAAGGCCGTAGCCAGCCCGACTTAAACCAGTTGGTTAGAAACTGAGCCGTAAAACCTCATCTAACTCTAATTCCAGACATTTCGAAAAGGGGGAGTATTCTCCTAGAATAACATGATGCTAATTTTTGCGTATTTGTTATTGTTAATGTGTCGAAAGGGGCAATGGCAGGGGAAAGCCCCCCCCCCCCCGATCCGCACCTGATGACAGTACTAAATGTACGTCATACCGGTACCACGTGCAATGGTCCTTCCATACACAATACAGATACATACCCGTGTATAGAGAATCACGATTCTCATTAAAAAATATCGGCGTGCTTCGCATGATTTCAATATAAATAGGAGTTGCGTTATAACTGCTGCCCGTAGAAAATCGTTTGTGAAAGTGCCTCATCATTACATCCTGTATAGGATAGCTTAAGTATAACTATGTCCAACACCCTTCGCAACCCCCTCCCGCAGTTCGCTTTCCCCACCCACTACCACTAACCTCATCAACTTGACCCTACGGTTACAAATTGAAATCACCATAAGAAAAATATTTTAAATTGTACGTGGGGGATGCAAGATTTTCTCTAGAAATGGTCCAGAATGACCCATCACCTGCATGTCATCACATGTCACAAAATTCTCAGGGAGGACCAGGGGTGTAAATACGGGTGTGTGTGTGTGGGGGGGGGGGTGTGACATCCCCCGTGAAAATCAAAAGTCGGTCTCTGAGCTCCAAAATGTCTGTCTCAAAGCCAGGTCAGTATGCCGTTGTAACAGCAGACCCGACAAGAACAACATTTGAAGTGAAAAGTTTGTCCGAAAAGCAAAAAAAGGGTCTTCAAAAATCGGCTCGTACTACTGTGTGAACGTGAAAATCAAAAAAAAACTCGGTGTCTCAAATTACCCAAAAGCAATATAAAAAAATAAAAAAAAGGTCTCCAAAATTTCGAATCGTACAACTATCTGACTATGGCAATAGGAGTCGGTCTCCAAGAAATGTAGTCAGTCCCAACAGTTCACACCCCCTGCAAGTTAAAGAATATACGCCCCTGGGGAGGACCCTCGGTCCCAAGCCTTCGGGGCTCGCGGCTAAAGACTTGGCACCGGCCTATTTTTACAGAGATGCAGTCTCCAATGAAAATTGTTTTGTAAGAACTATGACCAATAACATTTCATTGATTTTGGAAAGTATTTTATATACCTATCACGGTCAAACGTTGATCATCCTTACAAATTACATGATACTTTAAAGTGTATTTTCGGACCTATCTTATTTTCCACAGAAATAAAGGACTTGCAAGGCAGTTCATGACAGCGTCCAGTGGCGTACCTAGCGGGGCGGATCCAAGGGGGTTTGGGGGGTTTAACCCCCTTTGGTTTTCCAGGATTTTTCATTTTGTATAATATGTTGTTTATTTTCCCCGGTATATTTTGAAGGCTATTTCAGTTACAATAATGTCACCGGTGAGGTCCTGTGAGGCAGAACGTTCGTTTTCGGTACTTAGACATGTGAAAACGTACATGAGAGCATGGGCGTCAATCCTGGGGGGGGGGGGGACGGGGGGACAAGTCCCCCACATTTCGATGGGTGGGGGACACAATATCAAATGCCCCCCCCACATTTGGGTAAAAGAGTAGTCTCGTGGCTCTATTTGACTGGCTTTTTGAGTGGCATGTAGGTTTGTTGGGCAATTATTAAGTGTCTCGATGCAGATTCTGAATGTAGATTTCGTCAGGGAAATCTTATTTAATGAAAAAATTTCGGCGCGCTTCGCGCGCATGCGTCACGGTTTGCACTCCTTCTTATGACCTTTAAAAAAGGTAATTATACATGGAACTATTCTTTTCACAGCACTTTCCGAAAACAGACATACATCTCCAAACATCTGTAGGGGCCTCGCATCAATATGGGATCATTCAATCAGTGGCAGAATGGAGGGCCGTTCGGCAGTGGCGTAGCCAGGTGAGGGCGTGGGGGCGACAGCCCCCCATGAAAGCTTGTCGCTCCCCCAGTCGCCCCCCCCCCCCACTGGCGATCTGGGCCAAAAAAGAAAATTCACTCAACTCACTACTCAACTTGATAATGATATACGATATACCTATTTTTTTGCTCTGAAAAGGGCAATTTCTCGTATAAATGACCCAAAATTTTCGGCGCGCTTCGCGCGCTGTGAATTACTCTTGTTTCTCCAATATATTTTAAGTTCCATTTCACATAGCTAGATAGCATAAGTCCTGTTCACTTTACAAGTTACACGGTAGGTAGAGTACACAGTTTATATAGAGATGATAGTAAATATCATCCCAAGATCGCAAAGCCTAGAGTTGCTGTTATCTTGTGTGTGTCATACGGTACGGTCGGTTGCTGAGCTACTCACGGAGCAAAGTTTGTCTATTTCATCTGGTAGTCCAGGCATGACCGTACGGGCCGGGGGGGGGGGGCAGCCGCCCCCAAATGTCAGAAACCTGTCTAAATCGGGCAGATATTTTGTCTCAGTCGGGCGGAAAATTGGACATTTAAATTCTATACTCCAGACTCTGAGGCAGGGGTGGCGCCAGGGTGGCTCCAAGAGGACAATTTCTTTAATCAGAACCCAAAATTTTTGGCACGCTACGCGCGCTTTAGATTCACTCCAGTTTCTTCAATAGTTCCATTCCACATAGCTAGATAGCATAAGTCCTGTCAACCTTACCAAGAAAAATGTAGGCACAGTACACAGGTTATAGATGTCGTCAATTGCATCCCATATCGCAAAGCCTAGTTGCTGTTCTCTAATGTGTGTCATGCGGTAGGGTCAGTTGGTGAGCGACTCACAGAGGAAAGTTTGGCTATTTCATCAGGTAGTCCAGGTGGTGTCGACACAATGTATGTTTTCTCCGATACGGTCTACAACCCTAACCGTTTTTATTTTTTTGTCTTTGTACTCAATGATTTCATATGGGTTTTGTGTAAGCCTACCAAAAATTTTCACGCGATTCGCGCGCTTTGCAGTGTCAAAATTCAGATTCAAAAGAACACTATCAGTGCACAACTCGGCTGTTAAAGTATTAAGTAATGTTATGCAAAATATGTCCTGCAATGGCGTTGGATAGTTCGGCTCTTTCATATCCCCTTCTCACCACCCCTCAATAAAGGGGCTGTCGGAACTTGGGGTCACTGGCATGACCCGGCCCCTGTGGGGAAAATACTGTCGCTACCCATGGTCCATTTACTATTTTGGCTTTCAAAAGGATCGTTTCTGCAATAAAACCCAAAATTTTCGGTACGCTCTGCACGCTCTTCCTCAGTTCCGTTACTTATAGCTAAATTTAGTACAAACCCTTTCCTCCTTTCCAGGTAACTTAATAAATAGAATACATGGATTTATGTAAATGTCGGAAATTTCATCTCATTTCGCTAAACCTATAGTTAATGTTCTTTTGTGACTGTCGTGCGGTACGGCTAGTGATTCTAGAAGGGAAGTACAATATACGTTATGCAAGATAAGGCCCAACTGCTCGGACGATTGACCTATATAAGCTTTAAATAAGTAGGCCTACAGACTTTTCTAATGTAAGCTTACCCAAAAAATTTTCGCGCGCTTCGCGCGCTTTGCAATTTCAGAAGTTATTCTGCTATTGCACGTCGTTTGTTTTGTATTTCTGGGGAGTTCATATTTTCAAGCCCAGCAGGGTTTTTCGTGTACTTCCCTTCACCTCATGTACATATGTCTCTATTACCATTCATCATGTATTTTTGTATGTATGCGTGAAGTGATAAAACAAATAAACGAAACGAAACGAAAAGGGAAACGAAGTTAGATTCCGGGAGAAACATGAAATCAGTGCCTTTGCTTCTCTATAGTATATACAAATTTTATGCAATATATCAGTATGGCATGGTATAGTACACAGATTTTCTTCAAATCCCCCTCACCAACCCCTCAAAAAAATCGAGGATGTCGTCGCTTGAGGTCGCTGGCCCCGCGACGGGCAAATCCTAGCACCACCCCTGCTGTGAATTACAAAGAGACCAATGGTATGTGAACTTCACAATTTACGCCGAATGCAATGGTTATCATAGGCTATTAAAGTACCCACCATAGTCTAGGCCTAGGTGCGTGGCTTTTGTCACTGACAGCGAGTATCAGTATGTGCAGGAACCTAGCCCACCGCTACCTCGTGAGAATAAAATAAAATGAAACTTTACGTTTTTTCACCAAAACTGCACATCTTGATGGCTGCTATCAAGCCTGGCAAGTGCTATTTCCGGCGATCTGGGATGTATTAAAATCTCAAATTTTCTTGGTACGCTCCGCGCCAACTCATGGTGGCGCTCCGCTTAGATGGTAACAAGGCGCCCTCCCATGAAATGGTCAAGCCCCCCCCCAGCGCCCCCCTACTTAAAAAATCCTGGCTACGCCACTGCCATTCGGCCATGCCCACCCTCACTGATTCCGATTTTTTTAAGTTCCTAAAAATACGTAAGTTTTTTAACACAAATTTACTCAAAAAGGTAACATATTTGGCACCAGATTGCATGTAAGGACACAATATTTTTCAAAATTTTTCAAAGGGTAGGGGCATATTTTACTTATTATAACATTGTCTGGAGAAATAATTACTCATCCCGCCTACAGAAACTCGTGTCGCTTCAAAAACGAGCCATTCGCTTTATTGCCCATTCAAATAGTAACACCAGAAGCAACCCAATCTTTTCTTCTCTGAATACCTTGAAAGTCTCTGACATCAACAAACTCCAAATAGCTTGTTTTGTTCATCAATACAACAATAGGCTCCTTCCTAACTTTTTTGATAATCTTTTCACAGTCCGTAACTCTATTCATAGCTATAGCACCAGAAAAAATGACCATTTCAATCTACCTCTCAAGCGCTTGACCTCTTCCCACTATTGTATCTGCTTTTCAGGCCCCAAAATTTGGAATGCACTTAATGAAAATTTGAAAGGGACATCCTCTTATACCCGTTTTAAGAATCACTTCAAAAGGGAACTAATTTCTAAATATATGTAAAATTATCTCAGTTTTGGACTTCCCTGTGGGTGTGGTGGGGGTGGGGGTTGTTTTTTGCTTAACAGAGTAGGGGATCAGGTGTTTGGTGTTGTATTGTATCTTGTTGTGTAATTTGTGTTTTTTCTGTTTGATGTAAATTTTGCCTGTTGGTTTTGTTATCATTTCTATTTTATTATTTTAGGGGTTCCCTTCCCCACAAGTTTTGTTTTTAAACTTTCTTTGGGAACTCCTCAATCAATGCTCTTATATATTTCTTATGTCATACCATATATGTTATTCGAATTTTTATGTGCATTGATTGAAATAAAGTGTTTTGAATTGAACACCCCATTGGGCCATGTCCCTCTCACTGATTCCGATTTTTTTAAGTTCCTAAAAATACGTAAATTTTTTAACACAAATTTACTTCAAAAGGTAGCATATTTGGCACCAGGATGCATGTAAGGACAGTAGGACACCGAATTTTTCAAAACTTTTCAAAGGGGATGGGGACACCCCATTGGGCCATGCCTCCCTCACTGATTCCGATTTAAGTTCCTAAAACTACGTAAGTTTTAAACACAAATTTACTCCAAAAGGTAACATATTTGGCACCAGATTGCATGTAAGGACACCATATTTTTCAAAGAGGAGGGGGACACCCCATTGGGCCATGTCCCTCTCACTGATTCCGATTTTTTTAAGTTCCTAAAAATACGTAAATTTTTTAACACAGATTTTACTTTAAAAGGTAACATATGTGACACCAGATTGCATGTAAGGACACCTAATTTTTCAAAAAATTTCAAAGGGGATGGGGATACCCCCTCCCCTTAGACCCCTCCCCCAGGATGACACCTTTATATAGTGACAAAGGAAGGATCCCACTGCTGTATACAGACGCAGGGTGAATAAAAAGGTGCAATTTACGCGCCGCCACTGCAGTTAGTAAAAACATCCAGCCAGTCGGAAAAATTAGAATTCACTAAATTATGGACGTTTTCCAGCCATGTACGATAAGCTCCAAAAATATCCCAAAGATAGCACCGTTTTGCACCTAAGCAGCCTTAAATTAACAAAATTTCCCCCCCCCCCTTAGACCCCTCCTCCAGGTCACAGATCAGTAAATGTCACATTGAGAAAACGTCCAGGCTAAACACACTGGCGGGCGTCTTGATCCCAACCGCTAAAAACTATAGCGGCCTGACGAGAGGGATAGCCTAATACATTAAAATCAATGGGAATCTTTGCATTTGATGATGCATTATGAAACAAAATATATCCATCCTGAGACTTAATTTTTTACCCAGAGATATACTTAAACCTCAAAGCTTCCGGGGCTTCGCCCTCCGGAATCCACTAGGGGTCCTTAGGCGGGCCCAGTGTTTTAGCCAGCCCCTACACAAAAAATCTGACAAAGCAAATTCTACCCGGGTGTAAATTTTGAGGTTCCTCATTAGGGCAGAAATCCAGTCAAATATTGCACCATTTGCAATCTAGGCACCTTACAAATTCCACAACTTTCCAAAGGGGAGGGGGAACCCCTCCCCGTAGACCCCTCCCCCAGGCCACAGATCAGTAAATGTCGCATTGAGAAATCGTCCTAGATAAAGCACTGGTGGGCCTCTGGACCCCAACCGCTTAAAACTATAGCGGCCTGGCGAGAGGAATAGCCTAATACATTCAAATTAGTGGGGATCTAGTTGTATGATGCATTATAAACCAAAATATATCCATCCTGAAACTTAATTTTTCACCCAGAGATATACTTAAACCTCAGAGCTTCCGGGGGCTGCGCCCCCTAGACCCCACCTGCTAAAGCTCGTTTCCGCGCTACGCATTACCAGATTTGTCGGCAAAACATAGTCTCTACACCCCCCCCCCCCAAGAAAACACCTTCCCTACGCCCCTGACTCCGTTTAATTCACCTGGCAGATCATCTGTGATGGTCATGTTAACTTTGAAATGATTAATTCTAGAATAGGACAACGTCAGTCATCATAAGGGGGGGAGGATCGGGTCTATAGGAAGACGCCCCCTCTTCAAAACCAAAGGGATTGGTTTGTGCTAAGTCATGTATGTCCCCCGTCCCCCCACCCCACATTTGAATACGGATTGACGCCCCTGCATGAGAGCCACCATGTCGGAAGAAAGGTTGGCAGGGTTGACAATGATGGTTGTTCAATACAGAGACACAAACGAATTAGACACACTAGCCATAGTGAAACGTTTCTTGCAAGTGCATTCTAGACGGCTCCACTGCAAATCTTTACTATTTCAACCACACTGAAACATTTCACCAACTCTGCCAGCTTACTACCACCAGGGAGTTGCTATTTGACAAATAGCAACTCCCTGCTACCACTGCACAGCTACGTCACGGTCGGGTACTACGAAGTATGATTAACGCTTTTTGTTTACCTAATCTTGGTCTCCATATGCCATGAAATCGCATCCAGTAGTGCCTAACTCTGTTTAAGAACATGGTAACGCGACTCCAGCTTTTCGCTTGTACTCCTGCTGAAAAATTCAAATATTGTGTTGAATGGTAGTGGTTGTCGTTAGAATTTTCATGATCCCAGACAGTTCCAATTCTCCCAACTACGGTATGCATTTTCTAGCTCCTCCCATAACTGTATGAGGCTCTTCCTTGTGCAGGAATAAACCTCTTTTATTGTCCTAGTGAGCACACAAGGCTATAAAACGTAATAAAAGTACTCTCTCTGCCTTGTGTGGAATGTGAGCTACTCTGCATCTTTGAAATTTTCAAACTTTGATGTCAATCAAACAGCAGTCACCAACTGAGAATTTTGATATACATACACTAAAAATACACTTTGGGGTGATGACAGTCTGTCTTTAATATAATCAGAAATCGAGAAGGCCAATTATACTTTGGACATCCGTTGGATGTAAAGACGTTCAGGGAAAAATAGACTTTTCAGTGGGATCATACTTCGAAAGAAGTTACCATTGTTCTGGAAGGTATTATAATCCAAAATTCGCTTATATACTGGGTCCCCTTTCTTTACTGGGGAACAGTGAGAGAGCCTTGGGTACCGTGATTGAGTCAGGACTCAAACCCGGGACCTAGCTCTAGCACGTGAGTACTGTAACTACTGTGTCACCACTATTGTTACATAAGATATACCGGTATTCCTTTTTATCCAAGAGTACGTTATAACCAAGATCACGTTTAAACATTATTCCATGCAGAACAGTGGATGTTTGCCTGGAGTTTCTTGCACATGGGAAGTGCCAGCGACCTGTAGGCGGTATTTTAGCATATTTTCCTTCGTGCCTCTAGAAGACATGGTCGTATGTACAGCAAGGAAGGGTATCAAAGAAACGTAATGTTTCCATGGAAATGACAAACATACAAAACATGAAACATGAAGATGGCCTAAGTATAGATTGTAGGGTTTGAGAAGGGTCAAATTTTCTTGGTTCACGACGCGCCAACCAATGAGATACTGAACGAGACAACCAAAAGTCCCATGCATGCGATCAAGCCTACCAGTTGAATTTTGAGGCCCCAATACCAAAATACTTGCAGAAGATTTCAAAAAGAGAAACCAAATTTTCTTTATTGAGCACAAGCGAGCAACTTTCAGTGAGTCACTGTGAGTGCCTAGAGAGAGCACAACAAATGACTCAATGCTCCGAACTCCTGACGCCCAAGATCGTTATCGGGCTGTAGAGCATGCATCTCTCACAAGAAGGAAGACAACTTTCTGACAGGACATTTATCATAAAATTTCTGACACAGGGAATTTCAATGAAATGCCATTTCCTGCAATCTGCCGGTTTTCTGGACAAAAAACTATCTCTGTAACCTTAGCGTCAACTCATGCATGGTGGCGCTCCGCTTAGATAGTAACTATATCGCAACCCCCCCCCCCCCCTTAGTCAAAACCTGCATCTGCCCCTGCTTTAGGATACTTGGTACCAAGGCGGATCCTTTCTTTGTCACTCAAGGAGAGGGCTAAATGGAGGATGTGACATTTACATAAGGTCTCTTCGGTGCAAATTGGGCTGTCTTTTGAGTCTGACAAAGCTTTGGACTGACTACATGTTTAGAACTTTCTTTACAGTGTCTTTTTTCTATGGGAGGTGGGTGCATAGAAGTCTGGGTGATACACCTCTTTAAGAAATTTCTGTGTATTTAAGATAGCCAAGATGCGAAACTGATGTTTTGGGGAAAGCTTTTAACTGGTCACATACATGTTTGCAAATTCTCACTATTAGTCAGTGTTGGAGGACTCGGACTCGAGTCCGATTTTTGAGGACTCGGACTTGGCCCGGACTAGAGGACCTAAGGACTTGGACTTGGCTCGAACTCGAAGAGCTTTGGACCCGGACTCGCTGTGCGAGTCCACCCGAGTCCATAACTTCCATAAGCATACAGTAAGCACACATTTAACTTCAATATAAAGTCAAGTTAAAAAATTAATTACTGTATAATTCTATTCCTTAGTTTGCAGAACAGCTTGATTTTTGGTACATGTTTTGTACATGCGTTCTTACAGCATACAGTAGAATGCCAGTGAATGCTACAGAAAAAAAGGGGGGATACCCAAGTTATAACAACTTCGCACTTCTTCTGTTCCGGCACCTTTGACAATTCCTGTTTGTGGGGTTTACTTTCAGCAACTTTGTATTCATTGTAATTAATAATTCAATTCAGTCTCAGATAGTCCGTTTGTTTCAAGTTTGATTTGGTTCCCCATACCTACAATTATAGAACACTGTTGCATGTATTCTATAGTTGTAAATAATAAACGTTACAGTGCAATGTGGCAAGTTGTTTACTATACTCTCATTGAAAAGTTTGTCATTGTCATGAAAGATACTTTCATGTGCTATAATCACTTGGAGCATTTTATAACTGTAACTCAATATAATCCGCAAGGCTCCCCACCCCCACTTGCCAGGATCCCACCCCCTTGGGCCCCTTCCTTAAATGCATGATCTATTGTGCATAAAGCACATTGAAAAGAGAAACTGCTAGATGTGTTGCTGGTCTCGGACTTGGCTCGGACTCGACTGTTATGGACTCGGACTTGGCCCAAACTGGAGGCCTTTCGGACTCGGACTTAGCTCCGACTTGGACCCTCCTGGACTTGGTCTTGGTTCAGACTCAGGTTTATTGGACTCGACTCCAACCCTGCCACAGAGTTGCCAACCTCAAAAGTGGCAAACCTTGAGGTTCTCGCAAGAAAACCTTGAAATCACATCTTAAACCTGGAGATTTTAAACAATTCTCACACGTTGTTATGAAAAGTGTTTTCTAAAGTAGGAAGATTTTAGATTTTTTTGTTCATCCTCTTAATAAAAGTTAAGGTGCCATCTACAAAGCCGACTGTTTGAAAATTGCGGAAGGTTTAGGTCGACTTATATTGAAGGGGTGTCACAGTTTCACTTTGCTTGTAAAACAAATGACAATCGTAAGTCATTAGACACAATGAAACCAGGGGCGGCGCCACAGAGGGGGCAGGGCAGGCATTTGCCCCCCCCCCATGGTTTTTGACTCAAAACTAAAATCGTCTAAAATAACGTTTTAAGACACATAATTTTGTAGGGGATGGGGTGAGGTGTAACAGTATCATAGAATAAAGTATCATTGTGATACATTATCCGTCCCATATAGGACATTTTCGGTGTAAATCCTGGAAAATTTGCGCGCTTCGCGCGCGTTGTCTTCTCTGTCTAACTCATTGTACATCCACCCGTTACTGCATCCACCGCAGAGCTTACACTTAGGCCCCTTCTACATCCCAGAAGACCCATGATTGAATTTCTCTCTGAGTTTTTTTTTTTTTTTTGTCGTTTAAGGGTTAATACCTAGTAGCGTAAACAAGAGGGGGCCAAAAATACAGTATATCCCCTAGCGAGATTCTGTGAAAATTGCTGTCTATTTGAAAACAAGCAAAACATAGTATTCAACACTAAACTGACTGATTTGAGTGATTAAAAGTTAATTCAAATCCGTATTTGACCGACGTATTTATCAATATTCTGTAAATTCTCGGACTACGCTCGAATGTGGTATCTATTTTGAATTCCATGGCTCCCTTCACGACCGTGGCTCACGGAGAAATAGGCCTACATCATATTTTAGTGTGTAAATCCAGTACGCATGGACCTACCAGCTCTAGTTGTACACTTGCCCTACACATGCAGTGACATGTCTGTAGTGCAATTTGAAAGGTCTGAGAAGGACCATTTAATTGCGATATAGAAGCCATTTTGGCAACATTTTAAAAACGTTAGTGGAGCTCCGCTTCTATACCAACGCAACCAAACCCGTTCACACGCTCATGCCTGTCAGTCGTCACTTATCAAGTATCGTACTGTTCAGAACTGCCTTCAAGATCCCGAGAAGTGCCATTTCATGCAGTCTGGGGGTCTGTAGGGCGAAAATCTCTTGTACGCTTCGCACAAAACTATGATGGCTCCGCTTCGATGGCAACTTCCATTCTGCGCCCCTCCCCCAATAGCCAACACAAATCGCCGCCCTTGCCCGTTTGTTATGTAATCGTCGACAATAAGTGCAACAAAGTTGGAAAACTGTAGTCGGCCAAAAGTAAAGAACGTTGGATTACTTACCTAGAAACTAGATTTCTCGAGAAAAAATATGACTTCAAAAGATGCAAAATATTGTACCAGATTGCGTCTAAGGCTTCCCGGTAGTCGAAAAATCTTTCACACCCCCTCCCCTTAACCCCGTCCCCTCCCTCAGAATCGCGATCGCTCATCTCATGCCTGGGGCGGATGCAGGGGGAAGGAATCAGTCGCACCCAAAAAATTCAAGAAAAAACGGCAAAAACGTTTGTTAAGCTATAGTATGAGGAGGGGACAGGATGTAAGTACGCTGCATCTTTGGTCTATGTCCGTCCCCTATACGTTTCTTTGCCTGTGTTTTTAGTTTCTTCAGTTTAACGTACGTTACCTATCCGTTCATTGTCAGTTCTATTCCTTTACGCTTCCGTTACTTATGCGTTAGTATCCGTCGAACATTCGGTACAAGTACTGTACTTTTACGTTTCATCCGTTTGTTGTCCGATAATGATCCGGTGAGCAATAGCAATCACTGGAGACGAACGGATACTAACGGAGAAGTCCAGTATGAGAAACGCACGAGAAAATGATAAAATGGAAGCTTAGCGGATAAGTAACGAATACGTAAGGGGACCTTTTTCGGTCGACGTCTGGTCCAAGTTTTGTGCATATTCAAAGTCTCTCGCCGTTCATACCGGACGTTCCCGGTCATGAAACGAAGTCGGCGGAGGAGAACAGGAGACTAAACGGATACGAACGTACATCAACGGAGTGACATTTTGGGTCTTCGTTTCCTCTCCGTTATTGCAATCCGGTGAGGTGTGACAGGCGCTTAAAGACTGACGTGTGTTATGGTACGGTATCTCCCTCCCTCCTCCCTCCTCCCTCTCCCTCCCTGGTGACGCCATCCCAACCAATTATTTATACCTCTGCCTGTGAATTCATTCTTAAGATTTAAGTCCAAATTTTACATAAATAATACTGCAATAAAACAACTTGCAATCAGTTTTGTCTCTTATCCCATACATGCACGTTTCATTTTAGGAGTTTAAAGTGGACCTAAAGTATAGAATTATAAGAATATATATTTTAGACGTTGGAAACGAATTTTACTCATCCAACTCTCATTTTCATAGCTCACCCTGTTGCTGAGGTATGAAAAGGTAAAATTTATTCATTTTATTTGAAATAGTCGATTGCGTAATAATTTGTGATGATCTTCTTGTAAAACTCACATTACTTGCTTTTGTTTCCTTTTGAAATTGAAATGTTTTTATAACCTTGCAAAGATTACTGTTGTACGGTGAGGTTTTGTATAGTCAAGTCACCCTATAACAGTGAGAAAGTGATCACATTTTGGCTCAAGGTGCAGAGGCTTTCGAAAAAATAAAGAAAACAAAGAATGTAATTTGAGTAGTACAAGAATGACATTAAAAATTATTGCGCCATCTACAATTTTAAATTGAATAAGCACCAACATTTTATATATCTCAGCTCAGGAATTCCTGTAAAGATGGCAGTTAGACCATTTGGATCCATTTTTCAAGCTTTGTAACATATGTTTTTGAATTTTTAGCCTTTAGATACACTTTAAATTTAGCAAAAATTTGGCAGTTCTCTGTAGACCACAAAAATGCATTTTCTATGTGCGTTTCTTTCAACATAAAAAGTTGATTTAACTGTATTTTCAAAGCAAAGTGAACTCAAAGCAAGCTGGAGCGATTTCACATTCTCACATTGATGAGCAGTTCTCCCTTTTCTGTGCCTTTCAATCGTTTTGGCTTACAGACCCTTAAGGGTGCAATTCGCAAAATTTCAATATCTCCTATGCATATTACGTAATGATACCATACGATTATGAAGGACACTAAATCGGATTTAAATTTAACGATACACATAATTCAGTCTATTAATGTGAGGAAATGACGTCACACCCGTTTGCGTAAAGTTTACTTCAGCTTGCAAATTTGGTTACATCATTGGTTCAAAAACTCGAAAAACTATAGGTAAAAATTTAATGTTATCTCATAAAAGTTATGATTCCTCTCCCTTTTATAAAATTCAATTTTGCGTATAACTCTTCCTCAGTGATTCGGCTTTTCTATAAGCAAGAAAAAAATCACATAATGAGAATTAATTTTTTTCTCATTAATTAAGAAATTGCAGACATGAGATCCATATTTCAAGGATGAATACATACAGTTTAGAACACTCGGGAAGTGCCGTTTCCGGCCATCTGGGAGGGTTTGCAAAGTCAAAAATTTTCTTGAACGCTCCGCGCCAACTGATGGTGGCGCTCCGCTTAGAAATATGTATTACCATTTTTCATAGATTTATTTTTTCTCCTTAATTGAGAATTTGCAGACATATGATCCATATTTCAAGGCTGGGTACATGCAGCTTAGAACACTCGGGAAGTGCCATTTCCGGCCATCTGGAGGGTTTGTAAAGCCCAAAATTTTCTTGTACGCTCCGTGCCAACTGATGGTGGCGCTCCGCTTAGATAGTCTTGCTGCACTCAGCCCCCCTCCCCCAATATTTTTTCGTTCCGCCTGCTGCATAGTTGAAGCGTCTCATTCAGTGAGGGGCCGATTTTCACTGACAGACAAACAACCCTTCTCACAGTTCGTATTTATTTCAAACAAAAAAGTTCTGTTTTTTTAGAGAAAAATAAAGTCCAAGAAAATGAAAACGCCAGAACGCAGGTTCTGACACTGGGAGGGGGGGGGGGGGTTGGGTGAGGCTCGGAAGTCTTCAATGCCTGCACCCCCCAAACAATAAAGCTGGGTCCGACCCAGCATGCTTTGCCACCCCTATCGAAAAACCCTGGCGCCGCCCCTGAATGAAACAGTTGACACATGACGTACGTTGGCTGCAAAAGCTTTGTTACTAATAACCAGAAAGCCTAAGGGCTTAGTGATTCCTTGCCGAATGGGGATGCTTTGTTGAACTGAGGTTTATCCCTCAAATTTATCTTCCTTGACTACATCATTTTACGATATTTTAACAATTTCACCTCTGCTGACCTCACATGAACTTTGAACCCCACCAAATATAACAAAAAAGAAAAACGAAAGTGTCTTGAAAGGAATTCAACTCCAATGGATCTTGGATCTTGAAAATTCTTGGGAAATTTTGTTTTTTGACCTCTGGTGACCCCTGATGACTATCTTGGGAAATTTTGCTTTTTGACCCTTGGTGACCTCAGATTACGATCTTGGGAATTTCTTGGGGAATTTTGCTTTTTGACCTCTGATAACCCCGGATAACGATCTTGGGAATTCTTGGGAAATTTTGATTTCTGACCTCTGGTGATCCCAGAGGACAATCTTGGGAATACTTGGGATAATTTGCTTTTTGACCTCTGATGACCCCATATGATGATCTTGGGAATTCTTGGGAAACTTTGCTTTTTAACCTATAGTGACCCCGGATGACAATCTTGAGAACTCTTGGGAAATGTTGCTTTTGATCCCAGTGACCCCAGATGACAATCTTGGGAATTCTTGGGAAATTTTGTTTTTTGACCTCTGGTAACCCCAGATGACCTTGACCTCCACCAAAATTGATAGGGTTTTTCCTCTCAACATGGCAAATTTATATACCAAATATGAAAAGTGGCTGTCATTGCTATCTTGAGATATCGTGATTACAAGCCATTTACAAGGTTTCTGTAGTTCAACCTCTGGTGACCTCAGATGACCTTTGACCTCTACCAAAACAATAGCGTTCTTCCTCTCAACATGACAAATCTATATCCGCCATTCCTATCTTGACATATCCCAATTTCAAGGTTTTCGGTCTTTGACCTCTGGTGACCTCAAATGACCTTTGACCTCCACCAAAAACAATAGGGCTCTTTCTCTCAATATGACATATCTATATACCAAATATGAAAAGTGTCGGTCACTCCTATCTTGAGATATAGTGATTACAAGCTTTTCGGCCTTTTACCTAAGGTGACCTCAAATGACCTCTGACTTTTACCAAAAATAATAGGGTTCTTCCTCTCAACATGATGAATCTATATACCAAATATGAAAAGTGTCGGTCATTCCTATCTTGAGATATCGTGTTTACAAGCCATTTACGAGGTTTTCGCAGTTTAACCTCTGGTGACCTCAGATGACCTTTGACCTCTACCAAAAACAATAGGGTTCTTTCTCTTGACATGCAAAATTTGCATACCAAATATGAAAAGTGTCGGCCTTTGCTATCTTGAGATATCGTGTTTACGAGGTTTTTCGGCTTTTAACCTGCGGTGGCCTCAAATGACCTTTGACCTCCACCAAAAACAATAGGGGTCTTTCGCTCGACATGACAGATCTGTATACAAAATATGAAAAAGTGTCGGTCATTGCTAACTTGAGATATCGTGTTTACAAGCCATTTACGAGGTTTTCGCAGATTAACCTCTGGTGACCGCAGATGACCTTTGACCTCTACCAAAAACAATAGGATTCTTTCTCTTGACATGCAAAATTTGTATACCAAATATGAAAAGTGTCGGCCTTTGCTATCTTGAGATATCGTGTTTACGAGGTTTTTCGCAGTTTAACCTCTGGTGACCTCAGATGACCTTTGACCTCTACCAAAAACAATAGGGTTCTTTCTGTCAACATGACAAATCTATATACCAAATATGATAAGTGTCGGTCATTGCTATCTTGAGATATCGTGTTTACAAGCCGTTTTCGAGGTTTTCGCAGATTAACCTCCGGTGACCTCAGATGACCTTTGACCCTATTAAAAACAATAGGCTTCTTTCTTTTGACATGACAAATCTGTATACCAAATAGGAAAAGTGTCGGTCATTGCTATCTTGAGATATCGTGTTTACAAGCTAGGCGTCACATACACACACACACACATACACACACACGACATCACCATCGCATAGATTCCTTGCCTGCCTACGGCAAGGAATCAATTAGTTGCCTCAAAATGATTTTCACCATGATATGTGGCATTTCACCATGAGACGATGCCCAAAACCGTGAGACTGACTGGGAAACAGTGAGAGTTGGCAACTCTGCTGGTATTAGTGCCGATAATTTTGTGTTTGGCTGGGTATAAGGGAGGGGGTACTGTTAAAGGCCTCCCCTTTGATAAATTTTTGCCTTAATTATAAGGTTGTTTTGATACAAAATGGTACTATCTTTGGCAAAGCTTTGAATTGTTCATATGTTTCAAAAATCATTATTATTCAGGGTTTGGTGGCAGGGGCGTAGATTTCTTTTCAACTTTGGGGGGGATGGGGTGAACCATCGCAACTGTGGAACATGTGCACGCGAAGCGTGCACGGCGAGCGCGAAGCGCGAGCCCACGACGGGTGGGGTCCAGGGGCCCGCCTTAGGGCCCCTGGTGGGGTCCAGGGGCAAAGCCCCGGTGGGGGTCCAGGGGGCGAAGCCCCCGGAAGCTCCTTGGTTTTAATGTCTCAGAAGTGCCAGGAACACTGTTTTAAGGGGTTAATTTCAGTGGTAATGTTCTTTGGTAGGCTATTGGTATATTCATACATTTAGGAACTGCTATTTTGAGCACTCGTCGATAAGCTGCACCGGATTGGAATTGTACAAGGGCAACAATGTCCTGCTAAGCTCAAAAAGGCAGGGATCAACATATAGGGTCATCCCAGACAACTGTATTTTGAATTCGGAGATCATTACAAGACCTGCAAGTTGGCTTGAGATCAGTGGTGTCGCCAGGTTTTTTTTTGTGATTGGGAGCACCATAGCTGATGTCGTAATAATAGCTCAGTTCCCCCAAGTCTGCGTAAATTACACCTTTGTTTTTATGCGTTCCTGCATTTGCATGCAGCAGTTTTGATCTTTCGTTTGTCACTACAAAAAGGTGTCGTCCTGGGGAAGAGGTTCCCCCTCCCCTTTAAGATTTTTTTTTATTAATTTAAGGACTTTTAGATGCAAAATGGTGCTATCTTTGGGATGTTTTGGAACTGATCATATATGGCCGGAAAATGTCCATAATTTAGTGAATGCTAATTTTTGGTTAGGTAAAAGAGAATATGTTGTCTATTAAAAGACAGATACGTTGTCAACAAATCTCCTGAAGCCCCTCCCTTATGTCTATTTTACTGCCTTCTATTTCGGGAAAGTTTTTACACAAAAATGTGTGCGTGGAGTCCACAAAAACATTCTTGAGTTATAACGAAATATGTCCTTTCCTTCATTGTGCATTATGAAAGGGCACATAAGGCTAGCAGATACCTGAATAGGACCTCCTGGAAGCTCTGAATTAATCATAATAATTGGGGCGGGGGGGGGGGGGCAATGACATAATGCGTATACTACCTGACATCCAAATGATAATAGAGTACGCCGCCGAACACTTTACAACTATCGTATTTTTACTACTTTTGAACTAAAATCCGGGCGAACAGCTGCCAGCAATTGAAAATGAGAGGGAGGGAGAGTATAGGTGCAGGGAGGTGATATTAGACCTCCCTGATAGGTGTAGCAAAAGGGGTGAAGGACTAATAAGAGCGTTACAGAGTGCTGTTTTCGTCATAAGTGTATTAACAATCACCATCTATACCGATAATGGCTCAGCGCGAACTGGCGAAGCTCTGGTAAAAATTTTTGGGAAAATGTTTAACGGCAAATACGTACTTTCAACCTTCTACATCATGCTACATATTAGATTGACAGATCCCATATTGATGCGAGGTCCCCACAGATGTTTGGGGATGCATCTCTGTTCTTCGGAAAGTGCCGTGATCAGAACAGTTTCGTGTATTATTACCTAATGGTCATAACATGGAGTGTAAACAGTGATGAATAATATTCCCATTACAAAACCTGCATTCAGACTCTACATTGAGACACTTTCAATTGCCCAACAACCTACATGCCACTCCCATAAGCCAGTCTTTAACCTGTTAATTCGTAAACTTTCAACTTTTTGCTGCTGTGCTTTTCCGAATGTTGCTATCGGAAGATATTGATAATATAAGTGACACTGACGTAAGGTTGGAAGCGCGCGGAGCGCGCGAAAATTTCGATAGATGGCCAATGATTTGCTAAAATTGTGATAGTTTGAGAAACATTTGTGATAGAAAGTGAAGCGAGATTGAAAAAGATTCTTACGAAAATGAAGAATAAAATACACTTTCCACCATAAACGTATCTGTAGACTGAAACATTGGGGGGGGGGGGATGATTGCATGGGCCATCCCCCCCTAGTCAAATGTTGGGGGGGATATATCCCCCCATCCCCCCGGGATCTACGCCCATGTTTGGTGGCACCGTGCAATATGCCACAGCCGAAGACTTGGTGGGAACCTTTCCCCTCTAAGTGCGCTACTTGGATGGCCACCATTGGTTGGTGCGTAGCGTATAGGTCTATTTTTTGTTGAAAGTGACACTCAGATTGACTGAAATGACACTTTCTAGAACTGCAAAGCTGCATCTAAATATTTTCAAGACTTCATGCTTTAGAAACTAAGATTTCAAGAAGAAAAGTTTAACTTGAAAAACGTATTCAGTAAAATAACTTTTTGAAAAAAGAGGACACAAAGTATCTTACAGGCTAATTAATTTTAGTATGGCAATCATAGGCTATTTTATATATCAGCATGCTGTTGCACCCCTTGAGAAACAACACCTAAAAGCAATATGGACTTCAGCTATGTTGTGATATCATGCAAAAGGATGGAGATTCATTCGTCAGTGTGAGTTACCCGCATAAGAGCCCGTCTGCAGCGGGGGTCTGGGGCCCTCCCCTGGAAAGTTTTGGGAAGAGGGAACCTTTTTATGCGACTTCCCATGTGCCAAGAACCTTAAAAACATACCGGTAATCAAGACAATGGAGCTTTATCATTTTCACTAATTTTTCAAGTAGGCTATTTAGAGTTTGGAAATCTTAGTGGGGGACTTCTCCCTTGCCACCTCACAGGCTACAGTCCTGACTTGAGGGTCCCTTTCTAAACCATAGACAAATTGAAAATGAAACATGAAAGAAAGAACAGGTGGATGGTGAAAGTGGAAGAATCTTTTACGTAATGGATACTATTGCTTTAAAAATTAAAGAAAACGGTAGGCTACAATAAAATGTCTTAAAATAACGTTGTTTTCTTCTGCGCGTTCTAAACGGCCCGAAAACCCCTTCTATTAATAGCCTTCTGCCATGGAACACTCGACCCCAAACGGCCTCACCACTGTCTCGGAAATGGTGGACACTGGGCTGGAATCGGAGTTGGCTCCGAATCGCGTGAGGTGGACCAGAATGGCAGCAAAAACCATAGAATTTAAGAAAGAAAAAATGGGGAGGACCCTCAGTTTCCGGCCTTCGACGCTCACGGTTAAAGGAGTCGCCGGCCGCAACTTCGGAAGACGCAGCCTCCAATGAAAATTACTTCCCTGGCACATTAATTGCCGATGCCCTTGGCCATGTCCATGGAAAAACTATCCATGAAACATTTAATTGACTTTTTAAGTATCACATAGTCTATAACCTTCAAAATCAACTCTATCTTATTTTTCACACTAATAAGAAAAGTTGAGGGGGACTTATCCCAGACCATCGACAAAAATGAAACATGAAAGAAAGAACCAAAGAGCAGGACTGATATCGGTTCCTATGGCTCTATGGAAAGAAGAGGCACCTAGGGAAAGTAGGAAATTTTTTATGCAATGAAAAATAGTGCATTTAAAACTAAACAAAAAAGCCTATAATTAAATGTCTCAAACGCTGTCTCAACGCTGTTTTCTTCGGCACGCTTCGCGCTCACCCGTTTCAAATATTGTTTCGGGAATCGGGGTTATTTCCTGTAGAAGTTAGAACACTTTGCTTTTCATAGCTTCGAAACAACTCTTCTATTATCATTGAAACTACCAATGCACCCATGGCCGTACGTAGGGGAGGAGGAATTCCCCCTCCCCCAGAAATTTTCAAAGCAAAATATTTTACACTACTGAAATGTGTAAATGTAACAAGGGACAGACGCCTAGCGAAGGAGGAGGGGTGGGGCAAGCGCCCTCTCCTTGAGGATACTTTCCTTAACTTTTCTATTACTCATGGTACTAAAAGGTTTGAAAATGCGATGTTTTTCTGCGCGCTTCGGGCGCACCCACTCTAAATACTAGGTCTCCCATTCTTAAAATTATTGTGCCAGTCCCCCGAGGAACCGTCAAAATAATTCATTTTCCCCTCCTTCTTCAAGTCCTCTGCATTATCGATTCTGGCCGACTGTTAGTCATACGGAGTAAGAATATAATTGCAAATAGTCAAATTGTGATTTTTGTGATCTGGTAAGTGCCTACCTTATATCATTTTAAGTTGAAGATTCATTAAAATAAATGCATCATTTCAATACCTACAATTTCGTTAATACCCCAGAACTTCCGAGGGCTTCGTCCGTTGGCCCCACCGGGGCCCTGCCCCTGGACCCTGCCAGGGGTCCTGAGGCGGGCTAGCTGGACCCACGCCGTCGGAAGCACTTCGTGCTCCCGCGGCGCCATCGACGCCGTTTGACAGTCTACCCCCCCCCCTCCACTTTCAGACTTCAATTTGCCCTTGCTCGGAGTATTAATAAATTTCTGTAAGTCGGTTAAAATATCACGCGAGAAAGAGTGGGAAAGCCACTTGATAGCAGATGTCACTAGTGTCTCTTTTTTGGTGGAATCCCACTCTTTAACATTTAGCAGTTTAGCAAGGCAGTGCAAGTGTTTCACCAAAATCTCGCTGTCTGTATTTCGGCCAACTCTGTAAACCTTTTTGAAATAGAGGGCAGCAATTGTCTTCGCTTCCGGGTGTGTAGAAACTTGCAAATCTGGTACACACGAATACACAAACTGTTATAGTAGTCTGACAGTATAGGCCAAATACCGCATGTAAGGCCGGGCGTTTACTAACATTGGTATACTACACATCTGTATTTGATTACTCAGCACGTAGAACTGACAGAAGACAGGGGAGCAGTGCTGCTAAATACTGAAAATGGTAAGCTAGGATTAAAAAAAGATGGATTTAATACTATATTTTTAGAGCAACGCTGTTTCTGGAGAAGGTGCATTTATAAGCCGAAAATATCAGTTTGCTTTTCATCGTAGTAAATGAAAGGGTGACTTCCTGGTTTCCTCCCCTTGCTGCTTGGTCCTTTGAAGTTGTAGGCCTAACGTTTACTCCCCGGCCTCCCAATAGTAATACACACAGTCACGCTCACAGCTCAAGCAAAGCTTTATCCTAGCCTAAGGGCCCAACGTTATACTTTACACATGACATAGGCAGGCTCTGGTAAGTTTAATTTTTTACACTTGCCTGATTGGGCACAGTTAGGCCTAGGCTAGCCTAGTACCATTTCTACTTGCCTGAAAAAAATACAGTTAATTTGCAGCCACCACGCGCAGATCCAGGATTTTGAGAAAGGGGGACGCATACACCGTCGGCCGAAGGCTGACGAGCGAGCGCCGAAGGCGTGAAGTCATGGCATGCACACACTGTATATATCGCTACTTGAGTATCAGTTTGATGTTGTGCACAAATCAATATTAATGGGGCTAGTACAAGCAATTTTGGTTACGTGTGAGTCAAATCAGTGTGTCAGTTTTGAGTAAAGCACAACGGGACCATGTTTCAGATGTCAATATTGTGTAAATCATAAAGTACAAGTACATGGTACTGTGCATGTTGTTAGTCGTGATACACCGTGATCAAAACTTTTTTCAGTCCATGATAACAGATACTCATACATGATACAAACATGCAAATAATATGGTTAGAAAGCTAAATGTGTTCTCTCCTGAAAAATGTCCATTTTCTGTATGATAGTCTCTGGAGTGCTTTTATCGCAATTCCAAAATCATCACAAAATCTTTACAGATTGAAATCTGGGAGACCGCGTGTAGTGAAGTGACAAGTGGCTGTTGGAATATTAATTGGAGGACAGTATTGGGGCAAAGTGCACGGTAGTACATGAGATATTTATACCGCATGAAACCCTAATATGAACACCCCTGTCCTTCAGAAAAGTTTTACGCAACACCCATTTTATGGCTGAAATCAGTTTGTTAAATTGGATTGCAAGTTTCGCGATGTGCGTCACACAATAGGGAAGCCTTTGCAGTTTTTTCTCAGGGCAATTGCCCGATTGGACACCATGCCCTGTGATTCTGCTAGCCTGAAAAAATATGGTTGCTCCGGGCAATCAGACAGGCAATTTATCAGTCTGGACATAGGCATTGTCCTACAGAATTTTGGGTCAAGTCTAACCCTTCAACCGTGCTGTGTGTGCTTCCATTAAATACTCCTTTGACAACCTCCACCACAAAACAACATTTCTGCAGTTCTAATACACCGAGACTCCAAAACATGATTGATAGAGTCACTGCAGGTGCAGTCAGTCATGGTTAGGAAGATAAAAAGATGCTTGGCCAAGTGGACGAAGGCAGGGACATTTGCAGCGATGAAGCTTAGCAACCACGGATATTTGGAGTTCATCCAAGAGCAATCTATGATTTCCCATCTGAACTGGTGTTTCAATAGAAACCAGATTTGATCTAAATTGTTGAGTTGGCTAGCCACCTGATCTGGATCTGGAAAAATACTGCCCAACACTTCTAGGTGGAGTCAAGTGTGCAGGGTTTGTGTGCACAAGAAGAGTAAGTCCTCCCGTCTGAGGAACCTCAAGGCAGGGTCCTTAAATTGCTTGGGGTCTTTAAGATCTGTCATATTCAGGGGGAGAGGGTTCCAGTCTCTGATGGTACGAGGAAAGAAGCTGTATTTGAACCAGTCATTGTTGGTTTGGATAATAGAGAAACTGTTCAAATGATGGTGCCTAGAAGGCTGCCAGACCAGTTGTAGGAGGTTGACAGTTGGCAAGGCAAGGAGGCCCAATCAAGCTTTATGGAGACGGGAAGTTGTAATTTACTGTAAGCCATATGCATCCACTGAGGTTCTTCTTTTGAAATACAGTGAGACATCCACAGGGACATGAATTCAACATGCATGCACCTAAGCCCTAATGTAATTAGCAATAAACTGAACAGGGTCCTTGTGACATAAGGAGTAATCAACTGAAGAGGCAGGAAGACTCCTCCAGTCTTTGACCGTATTAGGCAGGAAACTAAAGTTGTAGCAGTTTGTCCTAGCATATACGTAGATGACAAAAAGTATAGGTTATGCATCCAGTGAGTTCTTCAGGTGGGATGCCGAAGTCTATCCATAGGTATCAGAGCCTCACCAGAAACACTCTTAGTGAAAAGAATTAACCTGTTTTGCCTACGGTGCTCAGCTGACATAGGGAAGTCGAGGTCCTTCGGGGTAGAGGTCATAGACCCTGGCTCTCACGAGAAGTTCGAAGTGATAAAACAAGCCGATCTCCTCTTAATACTTTATATCTGTAGCTTATCCTGTAAGTCATTCTGGTGTGGATCCCACACATTGCTAGCGTACTCCAAAACTGGTCGAAGAAGACCTTTGCAGGCAGCTAACTTCGTATCCCTAGAGCAAAAAGACAGATTCCTTTGGAGTATCCCTAAGATTCGGTAGCCTTTATTGGAAATAAACTTGCTTGAAACATGCTTTTCCCAACTAAGGTTGCTAGTACGAACAACCCTTAAGTACTTAATCTAGTCAACCTTGAGTAACTTCTCAACATTTAAGACATAATCGAAACAAATGGTTCTGACAGTAGGCTGGCATGTCATGCCCCAAGTATTGGCCCAGAGACCTAGATTATCAGTGTCATCGTGGAGCTTATGACAATCACTAGCATCATCAATAACTGTAACAGACATAATCATCAGCACAGAGCCTGACATTAGAAGTGGCAACATTTACAATATCATTAATGTGCACTAAAAAAAACTGATCCTAAGACAGACCCCTTAGGAACACCAAACAACATCATTGAGGTTTCTAAGGTATCATAAGGTATATGTACTGTAGTGAAAATGTCAGAAAAGTGGAATAAACTGATTAGCTTTTTATGCTGTCAAATATGTTTGGTTGAAATCCATTGTTTGTAAATGGGTCACATTATTTTAGTCATATTGAACCTATATTACATCAGCCAGGAGATCTAAAGAAATAAGAAATTTGTCTTTGATACTGTTAAGTCAGTTGACACAATAGATCATGTTCATAAATCAGGGACAGGTCATTTCTTTCCAGCTCCCGTAATTAAATATGGAGACATTGAGTGAACCACCGTTACTTGCGTTCACATGGGATAATATGTGTGTCACCTTGATAGCAAGAATCTACAATGACTTTACATTGTTGATTCCTTGCCAAAGGCAGAAGGAATCTATGCGATGGTGATGTCGTGTGTGTGTGTGTATGTGTGTGTGTATGTATGTATGTGTGTGTGTGTGTGACGCTTTGCTTGTAAACACGATATCTCATGAAGTGTAACTATGACTGAGCTCATACTTGGTGTGTGGGTTGGTCATATTGAGTAGATGATCCCTATTGTTTTTGATGGAGGTCAAAGGTCATTTGGGGTCACAGGAGGTCAAAAGGTCAAAACCTTGTAAACGCAATATCTCAAGATGGGTAACTCCGAGGAATCTCATACTTAGCAGGTAGGTTGCCCATATTAAATAGATGATCCCTATTCTTTTTGGTGGAGGTCAAAGGTCATTTGGGGTCATCAGAGGTCAAATAGTAAATACCCTGGAAATTGCTTGTAAACACGGTATCTCCAGAAGGATAAATGTGAGGGATCTCATACTTACCATGTTTATTGCCCATATTAAGTAGATGATCCCTATTATTTTTGGTGGAGGTCAAAGGTCATTTGGGGTCACCAGTGGTCAAAAGGTCAAAACCTTGTAAACACTATATCTCAAGAAGGGTAACTTTGAGGGATTTCATACTTAGCATGTGGATCACCCATATTAAGTAAATGATTTCTTTTATTTTTGGTGGAGGTCAAAGGTCATCTGGGGGTAATCAGAGGTCAAAAGGTCAAAACCTTGTAAACATGATATCTCAAGAAGGGTACCTGTGAGGGATCTCATACTTAGCATGTGGATTGTCCATATTGAGTATTGTTTTTGGTGGAGGTCAAAGGTCATTTGGGGTCATCAGAGGTCAGAAGGTCAAAACCTTTTAAACATGATATCTCAAGAAGGGTAAGTGTGAGGGATCTCATACTTAGCATGTGGATTGTCCATATTGAGTATTGTTTTTGGTGGAGGTCAAAGGTCATTTGGGGGTCATCAGAGGTCAAAAGGTCAAAAGCTTGTAAACATGATATCTCAAGAAGGGTAAGTGTGAGGGATCTCATACTTAGCATGTGGATTGTCCATATTGAGTAGATGATCCCTATTATTTTTGGTGGAGGTCAAAGGTCATTTGGGGTCACCAGTGGTCAAATGGTCAAAACATTGTAAACACTATTTCTCAAGGAGGATAACTGTGAGGGATCTCATACTTAGCATTTGGATTGCCCATATTGAGAAGATAATTCCTATTATTTTTGGTGGAGGTCAAAGGTCATTTGGGGTCATCAGAGGTCAAAACGTCAAAACCTTGTAAACACGATATCTCCAGAAGGATACGTGTGAGGGATCTCATACTTACCATGTGGACTGTCTGTATTGAGTAGATGATACCTATTGTTTTTGGTGGAGGTCAAAGGTCATGTGGGATCCCTAGTGGTCAAAAGATCAAAACCTTGTAAACATGATATCTCAAGAAGGGTAACTGTGATGGATCACATATTTAGCATGTGGATTGCCCATATTGAGTAGATAATCTCTATTGTTTTTGGATGGAGGTCAAAGGTCATTTGGGGTCATCAGAGGTTAAAACATCAAAACCTTGTAAACATGATATCTCCAGAAGGATAAGTGTGAGGGATCTCATACTCACCATGTGGACTGTCCATATTGAGTAGATGATCCCCATTGTTTTTGGTGGCAGTCAAAGGTCATTTGGGGTCACCAGAGGTCAAAATGTTGTAAACACTATCGCATGAAGAGTAACTGAGGGATCTCATACTTACCATGTGGATTGCCCATATTTAGTAGATGATCCTTATTATTTTTGGTGGAGGTCAAAGGTCATGTGGGGTCACCAGAGGTCAAAAGGTGAAAACCATGTAAATACGATATCTCAAGAAGGATAACTGTGAGGGATCTCACACTTGACATGTGGATTTTTTTAATTGAATAGATGATCCCTACTGTTTTCATGCAGGTCAAAGGTCATTTGAGGTCACAAAAGGTCAAAACCTAGCAAACATATTTTAAGGAGGATAACTATGAGGGATCTCATACTTGGTCTGTGGATTGTTCATATTTAGCATGTAGGTCATTTTGGGTCACAAGATTTCAAAAGCTTTTGACCTTATTAACATTATATCTCAAGTAGGATACCTGTGAGGGATCTCATGCTTGTCATGTGGGTGATTCATGTTTGTTGCAGTATATCCATATGGCAAGGAATCACTAAGCCTTTTGGCTTTCTGGTTTTTATTTATCAAGATCACAGTTGCCTTCCCATTTCTTGTCATCAAACTTTCAGTGGACTTCCATTGGCATTTATTTAGTCATGTCAGGAATTATATTTTCAGTGCAGTATTCGTGTTATATGATGGCATTATTCAAGTAAAGATTTGAGGTTGATCTGGTAATGAGCTTGTGGTCTTGAAAATTAGCCAGTGCATGATCAGGATGCAGGGAGATCACCTTGATGATGAGTACATTTGCACAAAGAATTTGATCATGGTCTTGATATCAAACCTGTGATAAGATGATGCTTATTTTATCCCAGTGCCAGAGAATAGATACCCCAATGAGGGACTAAAATTTGCATGTTTATGCAGGAGAGTTCTTATGAGACCTCCTACGTTAAGAGGGTAAGATTGCAATTGGGTCAGTCATAACCATAAGTGAGATTAATTATAAAATTGGATAATGATATTTTACTTCAGTCATCATTTGGAATCTCAACGCAAGTCAAACTTTGGAAATCATGGAAACGTTTTCTTTTCTCGCTTCCAGGCTGCAACTTTACGACCGTACTTGGATGCTGTCAGAGCTACCCTGAGTGCAGCAATGTGTATAGAGAACTTTTCATCTCAGAATGTCGAGAGACACAACAAACCAGAAGTAGAAACAAAGTGAGTGGATGATAGTTGTCATGGTTACTTTTGATACCATCCAATTATTTCTGGAAAGTTAGAAGCACCATTTATGTCAAGTTGTTAGGTCACAGATTTTATGGCAAAATTTCAATTCCAAGTGATTTTGCGTAGACAAGCTTACAGTACAAGTACTTCCTGATTTGAACTTTAGCTTATTAAGCAAACATTTTACTTTTTATGCGACAAATTGTTGCTTAGTGACTTGAGAAACACTTTGGTTTTGTAACAAATTATGAAAGTTTTATGATAGTCAAGGGTGGAAAAATCAGGAATTTTAGAAGCTCCTTGCAGGGAAATTTTGGTGTTTGGAGGGAAATATGAGCAGTGGAGGGAAATTTTGCAAGCTGCACAGGTAGATTTGTACAAGCAAACTTGTAAAAATTGTGGAATGTACTTGCTGGGATATAACATTTTTCCAGCCCTGATGACAGTTTGAGTCATCATGGAGTCATATTTCTAAGGCACTTGAAGGTTGCTGCTGTAAACAGATTCTTATGTTTTATCTAAAGACTTCTCCCAACTTTTCAAATGTCGAGGAGATTGAGCAGCTCGAACTGATGTGTATTTTACCTGCAGTCCTGTGTCAGCAAATACAGTTAGTTCGTGAAAGGTGACGGTTGATAAGATAGATGGATATTATGTGTCCTTTATAATCTTTTCTTTCTTGCATGCAAGGTATTTTATATGACATTGGCAGAGTTCCAGGTACTGTATGCCAATGTCGCCAGTGGGAGAAATAGAAATGGACTGGTGTCTTAACAGAAAGATTGGCAAAAAAGTTGGCCCCCATAATTTATCGCATTAAGTAAAAAAGCAAACAAACTGTTTTGTAGATAGCAATTGTGTGAAGAATAATAGAAGAAGTACACACTAAGCACTGTGAACTTTCCCAGTTATTCATGATTGTATAGTACTGTGGCATCAGGTTTAAACTCATTCCGCTTGAACAGTGAAAACAGGTTTAATGTACATAGTGTGCTCAACAAGTTTTGTCAATTGGTTAAACTGCCTTATTCTTACTCCATAAATATACCAGGCGCTTGACGTGTACAACCTACACGTGTGCATTCCTACAGTATCAGAGTTTCAGCAAACCGAGCTCCAGGGTCTAAGATGTGAAATAAGAATCGTACTGTAGAGTGGCGCTTAGGCAAAATACTCTGCATCTGCCAGACATGAATTTCACCCCTGTGTCCATTGTAAGTTGGTATTCAAATTCAATTAGGGCATAAAATCCACATTCCACAAAACATGCTGCAATGTATTATAAAAATTTACAAATTTGTTTAACTTTCTTTGAAGCTGGCTGTGATTCTGCTCATTCGTCAGTTAATCCTTCAGTTTAGGCAGAAATACCATGTCCGGAAATTTGAAAAAATTGGAAGTACTGTTTGTACTCTACACCTATGTTCAAAAGCAGAGCACGGAATATGTTTTTTAACTACAATATGTGTATGTCAGTCATGTACAATATAAAAGTTACTCCCAAGAGCAGTGTACATTGTCTTGAACATTTGACTTTTTGTGAGTTCACATTAGTGAAACACTAAAAATATTGCTAAAAACATTTAACATTATCCCTTTAAAATGCTTTGAATTTTAAACAATATTCTTGCAGTAAGATTTTTGAAATCTGTGCATGTGTAAATGTTTTACTGTAAAATGAGAGAGATTTTAGTCCTGCAATCCATAATTCAATTGCAAATGCAACAGCTCTCTTCATACAGTAGACTGTGCATTGTATGCATTAGTGTATGTCTCAATTACAAATAATATTGTCTATTTAAGTATCCACAGATAACTAAAATGGTCAAGGAACCCCAAGGCATGCAGTGCATGACATTTGCGAAAAACCCTCACATAACAATCTGAGATATTCGTAAACTTCAGTTTCAATGGGATTGCCTTAAGCTATTTGGATGTGGGAGGTTGGTATTTCATATAGTTGCTACATACTTAGGGCTACTGTAACATTGAGGGATCTTTTACTGTACTTTGCACATGGATCCACTTTACTGAATTCAAGGTGGCTATTGTTTTTGGTGGAGGTTAAAGATCATGTGGGGTCAACAGAAGTCACATAATGAAAACCTTATATCAACATGCTACTTTATCTCTAGAAGGGTTTAAGGGATGTCACATGTTGAACATGTTCCACTTTGAGTTCAAGCAGACTACTGTTGGTGGTAGAGGTCAAAGGTTACATCAAGGTGAAATTGTGAGAACCTTGTGACCATATATCTCAAGATGGGTAACCTTGAGGGATCTCATGTGTTGCATGGAGATGCTTTGCCTGGAACCACATGGCACTGGGCAGAGTGAAAGAACTGCCATATATTACCTGTATGTACAAGAAGTCTATGTTTTGGTGAAGGTCAAAGGTCTTTTGAGTTTAAAGACAGACTCATCACCCCAAAGTATATTTTTAGTGTATGTATATCAAAATTCTCAGTTGGTGACTGCTGTTTGATTGACATCAAAGTTTGAAAATTTGAAAGATGCAGAGTAGCTCACATTCCACACAAGGCAGAGAGAGTACTTTTATTACATTTTATAGCCTTGTGTGCTCACCAGGACATGTCCTTAAGCAATAAAACAGGTTTATTCTTGCACAAGGAAGAGCCTCATACAGTTATGGGAGGAGATAGAAGATGCATAGTTGGGAGAATTGGAACTGTCTGGGATCATGAAAATTCCCCTTTAATTTCTCTTTGGCAAAGAATCATGAGTGCTGGTTTTGAATGCATGATTTGATATACTTTTATGACTCACTTCAATATTGCATGAACTGCATTCATGTTCATTTTTGCACACCTTAGTGGAATTGAAATGAGAAAAACAAAGAGATTAAACTGAAAATGAAACCAAACGAGCCAGTGTTCCTGATTAAAATAGAAATTAACTCTTGGCAAAGGGAAGATAAACAATATGTTGTTCAAACAGGGCATGGCAATCTGTTTCCTTTTTTTTTTCTTCATGATATAAGGAGTAGCAAGGAACTTCTTCTTAAGCCTGTCGTGATAAGCAGAACTGAGAAGGAAAAAGTCCTCATCGAAAGTTCCATTAACTCTATTAGAATTAGCATTGCCGTCAAACAGGTATGTATTTTGCATTTAACTTCAAACAAAAAGTCACTTATGTTCAATTTTAAGTTCACAGATGTAACAGGAATTAAGAGTTTGAGAAAAGGCAAAGTGTTTGGCCCTCATTCCCTGACATGTGAGATCCCTCCTTTTTAGCAGATATCTGCAATTTTGACTTACAGTTAGGAATCAGCAACTTTTGTCACCTTACATTGTCCCCACTCTGAGTACCTGAAGGTTCAAGGAATTTCAAGGATCATAACTTTTCCACCTTTCATAACTGCATAATCTAAGTGGACATTACCCAGTGATAAGAACTGAATGTGAAGTGCTCTTAGGAAAGTGCATTGTGAAATGAAGGTACACGTAAAGTAGTAAGAGGAACTAAAAATGAAGGGTCACGAAAGCAGTGTCTTACAGTTATACGTAATTTCCATGCAGTATCTTGGTGATATGTTTCTTTCCAGAGTGAAAACATTCTTAACATGTTGGAAGGGGGGGGGGGGTGGGTGAGTGAGTGAAACATCTGCTCTCAGTAAATTTAAAATTTAAAGGTCCTGTGGCCCTTTATACAGTAGGTCATTATAGATGGGTCAAATATTACAGTCACTGGCAAAATATTGAGAGGAAGGAAAGTATTCCATCCTCCTAAACCAAGTTACTGGTGGATCATGTCATTTACTTTACAAATATCAGCATGTAGTTTCATGTTTGACCAACGATTGGGAGATGAACAGAAGTAATCAGTATACACCAAAAAAGTTAGGCCTACATCTCCACCCTTGTGTATCTAGATGTGTGTCTACAAATGTTTTGGTAGTTAGTAAATTAAATCATCAAACATGTTCGTAACTTGGATAAGGATGCTACTAAATGGCACTGGAAAAATCATTTTCCAAGACCACTGAGTCATTGGAAGGTCATCTGGGCCGTTATTGTCACCTGGATCTTGACCTCAGATTTAAAAAGGTCATTTACCCACAACCAGCCAATCAGAAATGGTTGTGTCATTGCTATGTCTTGGTATGAGCTATGAAAGTTGATTTACTGTTTAACTCTGAGCTATATCTGTGGACAGCCGTGAAGGAATGGAGAATTTTGACCATACAGGTATGGTTCTTTCTGCACAGCTTTAGCATGTGAAAATTTGGAGGTATAGATGAGCCTTTACTCTGTCTGACCATCTCAACCAAATTAAAATAGCAATAATAAAAATATATGTTTGTAGCGGCAGTAGCGCTTTGGGTGAAAGAACATCCCAGGGCACCTTGCAAGGTAAATGTGACATAGTATATTGAATACCTGAAATATAAAAAAGCTTGTAAAACCAGTAAGCGATAAGGCAAAGTGAGTAAACAGTAAAATTTGAACCAACAAAAAAGGACCTAACTAATTATAAAAATAGAATGGAAGTACATAAAAAATCTAAGACATGACAAACATAAAATACTTGATGCAAAATAAAATTTGATTTATACTGGTGAAAAGTTAATAAAACATGAAGATTGCAAGGTAAACATTGGAGGGTTCTAAGTTTCCGATCAAAAATATTAACAACTATTCCGGTCATCAACCGGTCCTCCCTTCAAATGGTCCTCCATTCTCCCCCAGTAACCTCTCCCTCCCCATGCTTCTTTTCTCCCCCATGCACCCTTGTTCCATCTTTGATCATTGCCATTGTCTGTGTTCCTTGTAAATACACGTTTTTGAAAAATGGTCTTCTTACAGGCTGACGAGATAGAGAAGATTCTGTGTCACAAGTTTATGCGATTTATGATGCTAAGAGCAGACAACTTTTTTATTCTTCGAAGAAAGCCAGTTGAGGTGAGTGATATTGCTACAGGTGGGTGAGTGATATTGCTACAGGTGGGTGAGTGATATTGCTACAGGTGGGTGAGTGATATTGCTACAGGTGGGTGAGTGATATTGCTACAGGTGGGTGAGTGATATTGCTACAGGTGGGTGAGTGATATTGCTACAGGTGGGTGAGTGATATTGCTACAGGTGGGTGAGTGATATTGCTACAGGTGGGTGAGTGATATTGCTACAGGTGGGTGAGTGATATTGCTACAGGTGGGTGAGTGATATTGCTACAGGTGGGTGAGTGATATTGCTACAGGTGGGTGAGTGATATTGCTACAGGTGGGTGAGTGATATTGCTACAGGTGGGTGAGTGATATTGCTACAGGTGGGTGAGTGATATTGCTACAGGTGGGTGAGTGATATTGCTACAGGTGGGTGAGTGATATTGCTACAGGTGGGTGAGTGATATTGCTACAGGTGGGTGAGTGATATTGCTACAGGTGGGTGAGTGATATTGCTACAGGTGGGTGAGTGATATTGCTACAGGTGGGTGAGTGATATTGCTACAGGTGGGTGAGTGATATTGCTACAGGTGGGTGAGTGATATTGCTACAGGTGGGTGAGTGATATTGCTACAGGTGGGTGAGTGATATTGCTACAGGTGGGTGAGTGATATTGCTACAGGTGGGTGAGTGATATTGCTACAGGTGGGTGAGTGATATTGCTACAGGTGGGTGAGTGATATTGCTACAGGTGGGTGAGTGATATTGCTACAGGTGGGTGAGTGATATTGCTACAGGTGGGTGAGTGATATTGCTACAGGTGGGTGAGTGATATTGCTACAGGTGGGTGAGTGATATTGCTTCAGGTCGGTGAGTGATATTGCTACAGGTGGGTGAGAGATATTGCTACAGGTGGGTGAGTGATATTGCTACAGGTGGGTGAGTGATATTGCTACAGGTGGGTGAGTGATATTGCTACAGGTGGGTGAGTGATATTGCTACAGGTGGGTGAGTGATATTGCTACAGGTGGGTGAGTGATATTGCTACAGGTGGGTGAGTGATATTGCTACAGGTGGGTGAGTGATATTGCTACAGGTGGGTGAGTGATATTGCTACAGGTGGGTGAGTGATATTGCTACAGGTGGGTGAGAGATATTGCTACAGGTGGGTGAGTGATATTGCTACAGGTGGGTGAGTGATATTGCTACAGGTGGGTGAGTGATATTGCTACAGGTGGGTGAGTGATATTGCTACAGGTGGGTGAGAGATATTGCTACAGGTGGGTGAGTGATATTGCTTCAGGTGGGTGAGTGATATTGCTACAGATGGGTGAGAGATATTGCTACAGGTGGGTGAGTGACATTGCTACAGGTGGGTGAGTGACATTGCTACAGGTCGGTGAGTGACATTGCTACAGGTGGGTGAGTGATATTGCTACAGGTGGGTGAGAGATATTGCTACAGGTCGGTGAGTGATATTGCTACAGGTGGGTGAGTGATATTGCTACAGGTCGGTGAGTGATATTGCTACAGGTGGGTGAGAGATATTGCTACAGGTGGGTGAGTGATATTGCTACAGGTGGGTGAGTGATATTGCTACAGGTCGGTGAGTGATATTGCTACAGGTGGGTGAGTGATATTGCTTCAGGTGGGTGAGTGATATTGCTACAGGTGGGTGAGTGATATTGCTAGAGGTGGGTGAGTGATATTGCTACAGTTGGGTGAGTGATATTGCTACAGGTGGGTGAGAGATATTGCTACAGGTGGGTGAGTGATATTGCTACAGGTGGGTGAGTGATATTGCTACAGGTGGGTGAGTGATATTGCTTCAGGTCGGTGAGTGATATTGCTACAGGTGGGTGAGTGATATTGCTACAGGTGGGTGAGTGATATTGCTACAGGTGGGTGAGTGATATTGCTACAGGTGGGTGAGTGATATTGCTTCAGGTGGGTGAGTGATATTGCTACAGGTGGGTGAGTGATATTGCTACAGGTGGGTGAGTGATATTGCTACAGGTGGGTGAGTGATATTGCTACAGGTGGGTGAGTGATATTGCTACAGGTGGGTGAGTGATATTGCTTCAGGTCGGTGAGTGATATTGCTTCAGGTCGGTGAGTGAAATTGCTACAGGTGGGTGAGTGAAATTGCTACAGGTGGGTGAGTGATATTGCTACAGGTGGGTGAGTGATATTGCTACAAGTGGGTGAGTGATATTGCTACAGGTGGGTGAGTGATATTGCTTCAGGTGGGTGAGTGATATTGCTTCAGGTGGGTGAGTGATATTGCTACAGGTGGGTGAGTGATATTGCTACAGGTGGGTGAGTGATATTGCTACAGGTGGGTGAGTGATATTGCTACAGGTGGGTGAGTGATATTGCTACAGGTGGGTGAGTGATATTGCTACAGGTGGGTGAGAGATATTGCTACAGGTGGGTGAGAGATATTGCTACAGGTGGGTGAGTGATATTGCTTCAGGTCGGTGAGTGATATTGCTACAGTTGGGTGAGTGATATTGCTACAGTTGGGTGAGTGATATTGCTACAGGTGGGTGAGTGATATTGCTACAGGTGGGTGAGTGATATGGCTACAGGTGGGTGAGTGATATTGCTACAGGTGGGTGAGTGATATTGCTTCAGGTGGGTGAGTGATATTGCTACAGGTGGGTGAGTGATATTGCTACAGGTGGGTGAGAGATATTGCTACAGGTGGGTGAGTGATATTGCTACAGGTGGGTGAGTGATATTGCTACAGGTGGGTGAGTGATGTTGCTACAGGTGGGTGAGTGATATTGCTACAGGTGGGTGAGTGATATTGCTACAGGTGGGTGAGTGATATTGCTACAGGTCGGTGAGTGATATTGCTACAGGTGGGTGAGAGATATTGCTACAGGTCGGTGAGTGATATTGCTACAGGTGGTTGAGTGATATTGCTATAGGTGGGTGAGTGATATTTCTACAGGTGGGTGAGTGATATTGCTACAGGTCGGTGAGTGATATTGCTACAGGTGGGTGAGTGATATTGCTACAGGTGGGTGAGTGATATTGCTACAGTTGGGTGAGTGATATTGCTATAGGTGGGTGAGTGAAATTGCTACAGGTCGGTGAGTGATATTGCTACAGGTGGGTGAGTGAAATTGCTACAGGTCGGTGATTGATATTGCTACAGGTGGGTGAGTGATATTGCTACAGTGGGTGAGTGATGTTGCTACAGGCAGGGTCAGCTATACTCTGAGTGTAAAGTTTTTCGAGTTTTTATCTACAACTTAAAACATTTCATGTAGCTGCTAAAAAGTCATACAGGCCCTTTCATACTAGGTACCATATGGCAGAATGGGATATGATAAAAAGCGAAAAGTTGAAGCAAAGTTATTACCTAGACCAGGGGTGATACAACACCATGATACTGGATTGTAAAAACTTCAACTTTTAGCCCTTGTAGTTCCAGTGAACAGCCATGAGATGGAATTGCCATTTTGTTTGATCACATGGCTGATGGAGCATTAGAATTCTGCTGAAAGATGAAAATTTCTTGGGAGTGCGACATTTTTATCATGTTGTTGTTTGCATAACATCTTGTACTGTAGTACACACTCTGAAGCAGGGTCTGTTATACATGTTGTCGGTATAGTCATTGGGCAGGTCTTGACACATAGTGCATGATGTTAAAAAATTACGGAGTGACAGATAAAAATGAAACGTTCATCAGTCTGGTATGGTGAGCTTAACCAATTGGAATTTTAGGACTAAAAGCAAATGAATCTGAGAAAATTATCCTGTATATCTGGATGTATGCAGCTTGGTAGGAAATTAAGTAGCAAATGGTAGAAATCTCTATCCTATTACATTTCATAAATACAAGTGGTTAGCTTTTACCCCCAACCATGAAGATCCCTTCTCTATAAAAATATACAAACTAGAGTGGTTAGTCTGTAGATAATTTGTAACATGTTGCACGCGCCTGCAAAAAGCTGTACGCAAACACGCACTGCGTCTGCGAAAATCATGCTGCAGCTAGAAATTTTCAACTTAGTCCCAAATTAAGTAGACCAGGCGAGCTAGAAATTTTGGTTTTCAAAGTATGTGCGCCCAGGAAGTTTTGCACGTTTTGCAGCCGTGATGTTGCACTATCTTCGAGGCATGCAGTATTCCTTCAGCTCAATGTGATATTGGAAAAGAAGAATGATCTCATGCAGAATTCTTTTCATTTCATTTTTTTAAAAACCAGTATGAATAGCAAGTATTTATAACAAGGAGTACAAAAATCATCAGAAATAAAAATGAATGCAACAGGTGATGACATATTTTACATAACCAGATAAAAAATATTCTAAAAAAAAAAAAGAAAAAAACTTAGGCCTTTAATTTTTCATGTTAGTGAAACACTTAATGGAAATTTGTACACTGCTGCAAATTTCACTCTTTATATTTTCTTCTGTTCACACAGGGCTATGACATCAGTTTCTTAGTAACCAATTTCCACACGGAACAGATGTACAAACACAAGCTAGTGGATTTTATTATCCAATTTATGGAAGATATCGACAAGGAGATCAGCGAAATGAAACTTAGTGTTAATGCCAGGGCACGAATTGTAGCAGAGGAATTTTTGAAAAAGGTATGGCATGCAAAATTATAGGATAGGGTATGAGTCAGGGTAAGATTCTGTGCAGGTTCAATGACTTAATTGTCATCATTTCAGTGCAGGTCGTTTGCATTGGTGTGGGCAGTAAACACCTGAACAAATTTGTAATCAGCCAATCCTGCACCTCAAAACTTGTCTTTTGAATTCAAAACAAGGGGTGTCCACAGGGACCTTAAAGTCATAAAAGAACTTGATTTCATTTCTTTTTTGTTAGGGCCTAGAGTTCTTGTGGGCAGAGTGTGGTCCTTGAGCTGCAAGACTCTTTTTCCTGTTTTGAGAGATTTCGTTGCAAATTTAGAGAGCATTTGCCTATCTTTCTTTGCATCTTTCCTGACTTTTTTAATAATGTATGACCAAATATTGTAAGATATATAAGTGCCTTGTCCGATTATAAAATTTTACTGTGAACTGTAAATGTGTTATAAATATGGAAATGTTGCTTGTATTGAAAGTTAAAATGCCAAAAATCATGAAATACCCGAATGTTATGTCATGGGTTGGCACAGGTCTTGTGGTTGTAGTTTTCATTTTAAACCATCCAAACATGGTTGTATTTACCTTGTGTTTTCTTTACCCTAGAATTGCTTTCAAACTTAGTTTTGTACATCTTCATAAAATGGAAGTATCAAATTTCATATGTTCAAAATTTTGATGTTATTCACGTATTTCACTTTTCTTTTCTTTCAGTTCTAATCTTGTCTCGGGGAGCCAGAGATTTTAACAGTGCCTACTAGCTTCCAGCCAGATACCAGGAATTTAGCAATTTCATCTGGCAATTGTCAAAGTTGTTAGACAAAACATTTTGAGCTAGATACAGCATTTCTTTTTATACAAGGGTACCGTCAGCAATCATGTGTACATATATATATATAAATAAATAAATGATGCAACAGGCATAGAAAAGGCTTAGAGTTAGTTTTAACTAGTTACTAATACAAATTAACTGTGTTCTGCAACAGTGCTGGGTATGATGGGATGGTCCTCATGTGCCCCACCAAAATTGTTATGAACCACTTGTTGAAACTTTTTAAGAGTACACTTATATTTGACACAAACAGCCTTTTTTGATTCCTTGCCAAAGGCAGAAGGAATCTATGCGATGGTGATGTCGTGTGTGTGTGTGTATGTGTGTGTGTATGTATGTATGTATGTGTGTGTGTGTGTGACGCTTTGCTTGTAAACACGATATCTCAAGAAGGGTAACTATGACTGAGCTCATACTTGGTGTGTGGGTTGGTCATATTGAGTAGATGATCCCTATTGTTTTTGATGGAGGTCAAAGGTCATTTGAGGTTACAAGAGGTCAAAAGGGTCAAACCTTTGTAAACACGATATCTCAAGATGGGTAACTCCGAGGGATCTCATACTTGGCAGGTAGGTTGCCCATATTAAATAGATGATCCCTATTCTTTTTGGTGGAGGTCATAGGTCATTTGGGGTCACAAGAGGTCGGATGGTAAATACTCTGGAAATTACTTGTAAACACGGTATCTCAAGAAGGATAAATGTGAGGTATCTTTTACTTACCATGTGTATTGCCCATATTAAGTAGATGATCCCTATTGTTTGCGATGGAGGTCAAAGGTCATTTGGGGTCACAAGAGGGCCAATCCTTGTAAACACTGCATCTCAAGAAGGGTAACTGTGAGGGATCTCATACTTAGCTTGTGTATTGCCCATATTGAGTAGATGATTCCTTTTATTTTTGGGTGGAGGTCAAAGGTCATTGGGGTCACTAGAGGTCAAAAGGTCAAAACCTTGTAAACATGATATCTCAAGAAGCGGTAGCTGTGAAGGATCTCATACTTAGCATGTGGATTGTCCATATTGAGTAGATGACCCTTGTTGTTTTTGGTGGAGGTCAAAGATCATTTGGGGTCATCAGATGTCAAATGGTCAAAGCCTTGTAAACATGATATCTCAAGAAGGGTTAGTGTGAGGGATCTCATACTTAGCATGTGGATTGTCCATATTGAGTAGATGATCCCTATTGCTTTGGTGGAGGTCAAAGGTCATTTGGGGTCACCAGTGGTCAAAAGGCCAAAACATTGTAAACACTATTTCTCAAGGAGGATAACTGTGAGCAATCTCATACTTAGCATTTGGATTGCCCATATTGAGAAGATAATTCCTATTATTTTTGGTGGAGGTCAAAGGTCATTTGAGGTCATCAGAGGTCAAAACATCAAAACCTGGTAAACACGATATCTCCAGAAGGATACTTGTGAGGGATCTCATACTTACCATGTGGATTCTCTGTATTGAGTAGATGATCCCTATTGTTTTTGGTGGAGGTCAAAGGTCATTTGGGATCCCTAGTGGTCAAAAGATCAAAAACTTGTAAACATGATATCTCAAGAAGGTTAACTGTGATGGATCACATATTTAGCATGTGGATTGCCCATATTGAGTAGATAATCTCTATTGTTTTTGGATGGAGGTCAAAGGTCATTTGGGGTCATCAGAGGTTAAAACATCAAAACCTTGTAAACATGATATCTCTAGAAGGATGAGTGTGAGGGATCTCATACTCACCATGTGGATTGTCCATATTGAGCAGATGATCCCCCATTGTTTTTGGTGGCAGTCAAAGGTCATTTGGGGTCACCAGAGGTCAAAACGTTGTAAACACTATCTCATGAAGAGTAACTGTGAGGGATCTCATACTTACCATGTGGATTGCCCATATTTAGTAGATGATCCTTATTATTTTTGTTGGAGGTCAAAGGTCATGTGGGGTCACCAGAGGTCTAAAGTTGAAAACCATGTAAATACGATATCTCAAGAAGGATAACTGTGAGGGATCTCACACTTGACATGTGGATTTTTTGAATTGAATAAATGATCCCTACTGTTTTTCATGCAGGTCAAAGGTCATTTGAGGTCACAAAAGGTCAAAACCTAGTAAACATATTTTAAGGAGGATAGCTATGAGGGATCTCATACTTGGTCTGTGGATTGTTCATATTTAGCATGTAGGTCATTTTGGGTCACAAGATTTCAAAAGCTTTTGACCTTATTAACATGATATCTCAAGTAGGATACCTGTGAGGGATCTCATGCTTGTCATGTGGGTGATTCATGTTTGTTGCAGTATATCCATATGGCAAGGAATCACTAAGCCTTTTGGTTTTCTGGTTATGATATTCCTGTTATACATTCTCCAAATAAATAATTAGCTCTCACCACTGAAGTAGCCAGGGCTTTTTATTGGGAGTGCTCAAGTGTACAGACACATTAGATTGGCTGTATACTGTATGTCCATATTTTCTAGTTTTTTGTGTGTCTTTTCGTTTTCTTTGTCATTTAATTGGGGGTGGCTATGGCCACCTTGGATACCCCCTGACTATGTCAGTGGCACTCACCCAACCTTTAATCATCACAAAAATTTTACTAATCTACCCAAATTTCACTTTCAGAGATTTTTCATGATGATTTCAAACACACACATATTGCACTTTAAAGGTAGAACAAGGAGAACTATATTTTGCTAATTCAGTAACATAAATACCATCACATGATTAAAAAGGCACAGCTGATGATGAGTTATCTAGGAACATTGCAACGGTATGTCTCTCTTTGACAATGTTAGTGTTAGAAGTGGTACTGTTCTTTTCAGTTTTAGAAAGGAAAAATGGTGATGAGGATTGAACTTTGTGCAGCCCAAGGTGTTAGTAGGTCAATTTTAATTCTCAAAGGCTGTTTGCCTTTTAAATTAAATAGGTAAATTGCATTAATGTGGGATGTTTAGATGCCTAGGGGAGTCTTGATTTCTTTCACTTTAAATGTAAGTGAAGACTTGGCAACTGAGGTCTTTATTGCACTGCAGATTGATCTCTCTCGATGGCTTCTTGTTAAGTCTCGTGTCTCTTCAGGGTCATACATCGAAGGGCCTGAAGGGCAGTTGTTTTACGAAGCTAAGCGACCATGGAAGTGGGAGAAGCCTATGGCTTATGAATTACAACTTCATGTCGGGTGGCTAACCAACTCAACAATTTAGATCAAATTTGGTTTCTTTTGAAAAAGCCAGTTCAGATGGGAAAACTGTAGATTGCTCTTGGATGAAAAAACCCACCTTACTTTGACCCGGCCAGGGATCAAACTCCGAACCTCCCAGTTGCTAAGCTTTATTGCTTCAAATGCCACTGCCTTTATCCACTCCACACCTTTAAATGCCTCTAGCCACAGCACTCCATTTGGGAGTAGTTTTAGGTTTTAGCCAGCAGTGTGACAAAGTCCTCAGGATTGTTCCTAAAAATCTGACTTGAATAACTGCTCTGATTTGAGGGTGTTATATATATTTACCTTCTAACGAGCCCCATAAAGAGATGGTTTTGGTAAATGTAATGTGGACAAAGTGTTGTCAGTTTTTATGCATGACCTGAAAGCTAAGGACCGAAGAAGTGCATCTTGTTTGTAGGTAGTGCTTGAATTTGAAAACTGTTAAACTGTATGGAAAGAGTTACCTTGCAGGGCTGTATGAGAGACCCTGTATATGTAAGTTACAAAGTATTGGTTTTATAGGTGCTGGATGGGTCCTTTGCATAAAAACCAATAGTTGAACATTTTATGCATCGGAAAAAACAGGAAAATTATGTATGGTTTCTATTTGGACATCATCCTTCTTGAGTTATCAGTATGTACACTACTGGAAGACATGGACCCAGACAACTCACACAATATTAATTCATCAACCCATGTGCATTAATAAACCTCTTTCATGTACTTAATATTTTGAAGCTGTAATTTTCTGTTGTAAGAGGTTGAATTTACAGAATGTGCAGGGGAGGGGGAGGGGAGGGGGAGAGGTGTTTGTGAAAAGGGTTTTGTTTTAACATATGCTTAGATTTTGTCTTCCATGCTTCAGGTGAAATGGACACTGCATACCTTAAGAGAAAGTTTGCTGGAGTATTCTGCACACAAAGATTGAGTTGAAAAATGCCTCTTTACAAGCACTTATTCCTAGGGAAACTCACTCCAGCACTTGCTATCCATTCAACAACAGCTTCCTCTGGCTGTGGTATGACATAGCACTTCCAGTTGATCCTGTCTAGTGTGTTATGGGCAGAAGGGTGTCTCCTTCAAATCTACTGAGATAAGTTTCTTCCAGGACTCTTGGGTCTGCCCCTCCCATGGGGACTGACTATTTTCGCCCATTATACTTTGAAGTCAGGCTCGGATCCAAGGGGGGCTTCCTCGGGCTCAGCCCCCCCCCCTTTTTTGCCACATCAACAATAACAAATACGTGAAAATTAGCATAATGTTAATCTAGGAGAATATTCAAAGGGGCTTTCAGCCTCCCCCCCCCCTTTCGAAATGTCTGTATCCGCGCCTGGAAGTCGCAATGGCCCAGTTTTCTTAGAGCTGGTTCTAAGTAGGATACTACAGAGAGTTCTCTACTTGGTAGGATGTTCTGTTGTAGGTATTTGACGGCTAGTACACAATAAATTTATTTGTGTAGCATGCCCCAAATAAGCAGGTTGGTGTGATTCAATTTATTGAGACATATCTGTAAAAAAGTCAGTTGTAGGATCAACTCTGAAACTTGTTTCATATGCTATCGGAATATTTTTTTATATAGAATGTTTTCCTTTCAGAGTGGGGTGTGGTGAGTGAGGGTAGGGCCAAGGACGGGGTTTGTGTAGTTAGTTTGTTGGTCTTTCAGAAGACAGAGAAACAAACATCTTATTTTTTCTTGGGGGGGGGGGAGGGTTCCCAAAAATTGTCATTAGAAACACGATGCCTATATGCAATGCTCCTTTGAACACAGATATATCATTCCACTCCTGTATGCAGGGCTTACATTACACATGTAGATGACTTCTTGAATCAAATTGTCATATTGTCAATACTAATGTGATCATTTGACTGATGGAAGTGGAAAATAAAGCTAAAATAACCCAGAATGCCTTTATGTTGTGTCTGTATAATAATAGTTCTTGTTTTCCCCAAGTATCTTGACTTTCTATACTGTCAGTACCTTCTGCTGTGAGTGGTGGGCTTTTAAATTACAATAACACAAACTGCCTGTTGGGGAAATCATCCTCCCTCTAAGTAGGAGCATAGCTAAGCTATGTATCAACTAGTTTCTAACATTAAGGGGAAAAGTCCTCATCCCAGACAGTCACAATTCTCCAAGCTAAGTTTTACATCTGGGCCCTCCTCTAGACTGCCTTCTTATGTAGAAAAAACCTGATCAGAGGATACTACTCTGTAAGTTGAGCACTACCTCTGTGCTGTGCCACGATTGTGGGCTACTGTATATTTTCATTTGAATTTGGCCATTGGTGCAATCGCCAATTGAGAATTCCGATAGCTCCAAACCAAAAATGTATTTGGGGCGATGGGTGCCTGTCTTTAACGTGAACCCTTTCACATCCCCACACCATTCCCTTCCCACGTCGTACCCTTATGGCCATGGGTAATCTCCTTGAGTATTGTGGAAAGCCTTATTATCCTCTCAACCAATCTACAGTACTTGTACGATACGGGTCGGGTGGCAGAGTTTTTCTCCGCGCTTGGCATAACTTGGAAGTTGGTTGCTAAGCCGACGACGTAAATTGCGCCGATGACTCGGTCGAGCAGACCAGTTAACTGGCCGAAGGATATAATACTTTTGGTGTAGTAGCTTGGACCATAGCAATGTTGCTCAGAGTTGGCGGGGAGGGGCAGGGCACTTATGCTTGGATGGGCGTTAGTTCGGATCCATAATTAGGGTCTAAATGCACCGGTGCGTGGCCAGGCCGACCAATCGTCACCAGCAGCTGTGACTAGCATTGGTCTGTTTGAACTGTGCGCGGACTGACTGACTGACGCTGGTAGAAAACGAGCCAAGCATACCAGTTGGGGGACTGATGGGCTAATAGCGTAGGGTTACCCTCTCAAAGGAGACGGTAACTCCTTATATATAGACATGGCAAAAACGGTCGTCTTCCAATGTACAACGCCGCATGAAGAACGCACATACCTCAGTCTCTTCGTGGTTGTCGAAGGATAACGCAGTGCGCCTCCATAAAACAAAACTCGGTACTTTTTGAAACATTTCAGGAAACGGATGGAAAGTTCCGTTGCACGGACATGATAGCAATTCATCAAAAATACTTGAAATCATACCATCGCACCATCAGGTGGGCGGTAACATCCTCAACGTCAGAAGGAGATCAGTTTTCAAAACACCCATCTTGAAATAATTCCAAAATTATCTTCAGAACGTCCGATAGTTTAAGAATGTTGGGTAAGAAATTGCAGCACATACATCGTACAATCTAGAAACAACATTTACTCACCATGTCCTTTCACAAAATTGCCAATCGTCACAAATGTGCACAATTATGTTGAAAGCCTATTTTTGATACTTATTTCAATATTTATTTATTATTTATTTTACTTTATTTATTTTATTTTTTTGCACAGTAGCGGAGGATGGATGGGGGCGGCAGAGGGCGACAGCCGATGATGACTCTCCCATACACTGCAAAAATTAAGTCAATTTTATAACAAAATTCGCGACACAGCCGGTAACCTGAAAGAGTATCGGTATTTTGTACCTCACAGTCTGTTTTGTCGTTATCATTCCCCCTCCTCTTTCTCCGGGCTTCTTGTTACACCGTTTTCGACGGGCAGTCAGTTTAGAGCTTGTAAAGGCAATGTAATGACCTGTTGCAGTCATGTGATCATAATTACATCATTAACAAAACTGGGACAAAGCATCGATGTTTAAACAGGACAGATGTCTCTCGTGGGAAACATTTCTTAGGCAAACATCGGCTGATGGAACCTCCATCTAGACGGAAATTGATTTAAGTTTTATCAAAGGAAACACCATCCCATCCCAGCTGTTATGTTGATTTAAATTTCAATTATAATTTTTCTCTTTTCATCGACAAGTGTCTTCGTCTTTTCGATCTTGTACTTGGAAATACTTCACTTTAAAGGAGCGTATTTAATTATCTCAAAGTCCCAAGCATATTTTGAAATTAGGGCTCAACCGATCATAGGATATCGCGACCGGCCGACATTATATACATCCGCAAAATATCGGAAGGCGAAATATGTTGTGTTGCAGAGGCGTATTGAGAATTTTTAATAGGGGGAACATCTGAATGGTCGGTTAGGGAAGTGGCGGAGGAACGTCTTGTAGTGTGTACGGTGAGTGCGAGGCGTAAAGCACAACCCATAAAGGGTGGGATCACGGTCCCCTCTAATGGGTCCTGGTGGGGTCCAGGGAGGCATAACCCCGGGGGCGAAGTCCCCGGAAGTTCGAGGCAATTTGCTGTTTCAGAGAGTTCATGTATATTATTGGGCTAATAATTTCGTGTGCGCCCGAAAGTTTTCACTAGTACTCATTAATAAAAGTTACGTGCAGGTCAGCAAGACATATTTTCAGGTTTCTAACAAAGTGTGTCTTTTACCATGCCCATTTTGAATTAACAAGCTTTTAAAGGTAGAGAAGAGCGAACTAATCCTTAGGCAATCTGTGTCCGTCCATAATCACGTCTGCACAAAAAACAATAACTGTGACCCATTAACCGTTGAAAAAACCATTGTGTTTGAAGTGGTGGTGAAGAAATATGGAACAGTAGGTGAAAGGACGCACATTTTTTTTTCGCAGTTAACGAAACTTTTTTAAAATACGTCCATCGTCCTGTCGTAAAATAACCTTACCCCTCTCCCCTACAGGCCTTTTGTAACTTTGGGATCATTACAAATTCTGTTCGACACTACCTTGGGGCATGCGCCCCACACCCCTCCGGCGCCACTGTTCAGAGGTAGGAAGATTTTATTGTGCGATCGATTTTCCAGATGGGGGCATAAAAGTGCCCCGTGCCTTCTCTTGGATACGGCCCATACGGGCCCTGGCAATATTCTCAATTGACTTTCACTGCATGCTTTACGATCATTACGCATAATTTTAGTTTTCAGAAGTGGGGTCAGATGCCAAATGTATCATTTGTTGAGTTGTAGAGGATGTGATATCCAGTAGGTGGGTTCACAAGTACGAAGTTTCGTTTACGGTTTAATAATCACAAGAGCGTATATGTCGATGTCACCTGATGAAAAATTGAGAGATGATTTGATTTATCAACATTTCCGTAACCCAGGTCACCATGGCTTGGAGGACGTCAACATACAATTAATTGGCGGGGTTGACACTGAAAAAGATCTATTGGATAAAGAAGGACAATGGGCATGCAGATTTAAATGTATAAAGCCTCATGGACTAAATGAAAACGATTTCTTTTTCAGTCAAAACAGATCTACACAATTTTGTAACTTTAGGGTTAACTTTTCAACTTCGGACGTGCGCTTTTTATATCGGGCGCTCGCCGCAGTAGGCTTCATTTTTGGTGTTATATATATATATATATATATATTATATATATATATATATATATATATATATATATATATATATATATATATATATATATATATATATGGTCCTATCCTTTCACCATCTGTAACCCCCATTGTACGTGCCATTTACAGGAATGTAGAGACCCTCCGTCATGACCCATCCACCCGTGACCATTTCCCTGATCCCCCATCACGGCATTCAGAATTGAAAAGAACATATCTAAGCACTTGGTCCGTGCCTCTCAACCTCAAGCAGTAGTGCCTGACACCCCAGGAACTTTTCCTTGCAACCGTGGGAGATGCAATACTTGCCCGGTGGTCAGTTATGACATAAACCTTTCCATTGTAGGTCCCAACAACAACCGGTTTAACGTTCATCAGCATTTTACCTGTACTTCAGCCAATGTTGTTTACGTTCTCGTATGTAAACGCTGTAATATACTGTACGTGGGAGAAACAAAACGTCGTCTTGCTGACCGAGTCACCGAGCACCTGAGATCAATCAAACAGAACCTCCCAGGGTTCCCGGTAGCCACCCACTTCAATCCCCCGTCAACATGCTCGATCCGTGACTTGATGGTTTCGGCGGCCATCTCGTGTCGAGGTTCCGATCATGACCGCCTAGCTGCCGAAAACCGCCTAATCATGAAACTTGGAACCCTGTCCCCACATGGTCTGAACGTTAGACTTGAACTGTTATAACGCAGCAATTCCTGCATTATTTTGACTTGTGGTAACCACTTAACACTGTCTGTTTTCCTAGCCGAGGTTTACCGTGCCCAATTTTATTGTGTATTTTTTTTTTAAATTGTACGTTTGGCCGTGTCAACGATCAGTTGCATTTTTGCCACCTGATGAAGGGTTTAAACCCGAAACGTCGTGGAATTTTTCACAAACTTTTAGCACTATTTACTACTTCATTTTTACCTACCTACTTCATAAGTGCTACGCAGTACTTTGACCTATATATATATATATATATATATATATATATATATATATATATATATATATATATATATATATATATATATATATATATATATATATTAAAATTAGGTCCACGTATCAATATTCCAATGAAAAGTACAAACAAGAACAAAGAAGAGACCAGTCTCATAGTTGACAAACAAGAATACAGATTCAAAAAAAATGAATTTTATTGAAATTTTTGGTCCCCCTGGGACCTTCTTCAGCAATGACTAGACTGCAAGTGCGAAATTTAGAGTTCAATGTACAAGGAACAGACTATTTAACTTAGCAAACATATACTGTTAGACTTAGCGATTAAACATGTTTCCTCGTACATTGATAAAGGGAGTTGGATAAATGGAATTCATGTTTCAACCTTTAAAATATATCTAGTAATTCTAGGCTTCAGGTCCACTTTAAAGCCGTGACCAGAGGATAGAATTACATTTTATCACATAGTCCTTCTTTAGATGATCATCTTGTAGCACTTCTGAGGCCAATATGTACCCTACAGGCTGACCCGAATGTGACTCAAATTGGTTACGTCTTGATCACATTAAATATTGTTCATTGGCTTCAGCTTGGAGATGATTGCAGTATGTTTTGCTTGGACACATTCCAAATATCATTTTATTAACACTTTAGCACAATGGAGCATTGAACTCCCAAGTGGCCATTCTCTCGGTTGGAAAGAGTTATAGGTAACTATACATTTCCCTTTTCACGTCAAGTAATAAATCAGAATCTGATTATGGCATGATTTCAATTTGGAACATCATTTTCACTGTCTGCCGGCTATATAAATAGAAAAAATACCGAAGCTTTAACACGACTTCACCCGTCAACCATCCAAAGCCTTTTGCAGACTCTAAATGTGACGAAAATAGCCAAATTGAATTCATGTGTGAAAGTCGAGAAAATCGCAAGTGAAATTTTGCTTGATATATAATGTAAATGGCAATATACAGCTAACTGTAACCAAGTTAATTCTTTGCAAGGGACCATAAACTGCAATAAAATAATTTGCTGTTTAATAATTTGAACAGGTGACAGTACTGCCGAGACACAGCGTGAGATCCATACAGGTTTGTGATGCGAAACTTTGATAAGAAAGTCAAAGGGTACATGTAGTCCCTGTAAGATTATTTTGACAAAGATGTACGAGCCAGGAGGCTATGGGGACCTAAAGCTCCCACGAAGTTGAAGCAAACCAAATTTCTTATACAGATTGTTGGGAAACTCGGATAGTTTGGTTTGCCCGATGTTTTTCTCGAGCTAAGACAACTCAGCCCCTTGTAAACTATCCCATACATAAGCCTGTGTGCCTTGAAAGAGTATATCACTAAACCTATTGAAATGATCCCCTCCCCCACACCTCTTGATTCGTAGGATAAACGACGTTATGCTTGAGATAAAAAAGGGGATACGCAGTCATCCCAATTTGAGTTACGCCCTCTACAACTTCAAATACGGTATTTCTTTATAACTATGTGACAACAATTTTGTGACTGAATTGTTAAAACCATGCAATGCAAGTTCTGGCTTACATTCAATATGCGATATTTGTATGGCAGCCCGAAGTGAAATTGTAATTCATAAGCCATAGGCTTCTTCAGTTCCACATTCATGGCCGCCCAGCGCCGTAAAACAACTGCACTTCAAGGCCTCAGTTATTAAGGTCGGGGCAACTGCTAATGCCCTTCAAGAATCGGTAATAAACATGTCAAAGGTTTTGTCTCCATTGTTTTCCTCTTGCCTGAACTGTCTTTCTCTAGAGCTTTCTCCCCATGGTCCTACGGATGTTTTTATTGCATATTTTTGAAACTGTCACAAATGTGCTACTAATGCATTTTGCAGACCAGTACTCAAAGCAGTCACCTAGAGAACACATTCCAACATCCGCAGAGTTGTTTATATTGTATACCTTGGATGAGTAAAATTTCTAAAACCCCTCCTCTTTAGCCGAAATGAGTTCACAGGGTTTCCGACAGATGCATCCTGGGACACTCAGAACACAAGACATAGAGGTAACGGTACTTGAGTAGCCTCATTTCGTGAATTGCTGTATAAATTATTTTGAACTTATTCACTTGACCCGAATCCAGCACATCCTGTTTTTGTCTCCATTTGATATAGGGTATACTACTTTGCTGTACAAAAAAAAGAAAGAAAAATGGTTCGAAAAGATGTTCTATTTGGATCAACTTAATACCATCTTGTTGAAATATCTGAAACGTTTTTGGCAAATGTGATTGTTTGTTTAGCTCCACTGTACAAAGCGGCTGTCAAAAGTTTACACAGGTTATCCTGGCAGGAGTTAAAATCTTAAACCAGACCCCTTAACGACGACTATCTTTGAGATATGACTTTCCTGTTTGGGATTGATAATTTATACCACGGAACTTGAAAGATTGTTTAGCTTCGCGGAATTATTATTAAAAAATGATAAATTTCGAGGTCAAAACAATGATATTACCGTGAAATCCACTAAGAATGGCCACAAATCTTTGATCGTTACGCGTAAATAGTAACCTAGCAGCACGAAATCGTTTACGAGAGATGATACGTGCTAAAACGTGTCGGATTTTTTTTTTATAAGAAACTATTGCAAACCATGCGAGACAAAGCCAAACGAAGCGTATTTTCTAGGGCAGCATTACGTCCAATTACAGACAAAATGGGGGGACGTGTAGATATGTGGCATTACGTGGAGGTTGGAATAAAGACTTGTTGACAGGATGTTGCCTGAAGTATTGATAAGACTCCTGCCAAACGTCTGAGTTAACATTCTAATAAAAGAAAAACTTGTCAACGATGCACACCGGGAACATACATTTGATGAGGGGAGGGGATGGTTAAATTTGTTGGGATAACATTACCTCACCTCCTCCCATGATGTTAGTAGTAGACATTCCAACATTCTCTGAAAAATTTGAGAGAGCCCCTACTTGTTTTGGTCAACTTCTAAGAACTCCCTCCCCCCTCGCTTCCGAACATTAGATAGGACTGTTTTACCACCATCTATACTAGAATGTACTCATCGAATGATATATACATGCATGGGAAGAGTCATTGCTTGAATTTTTTCACATTGCATATCTGAAATGCTGTCTGTCTTTGAACATTTTTGAGTAATTTGAATCCAAAATAATTAGTCGCCCTAGCAATCCTCAAGTAGGCTGACTTACCAACTTTGTAATACAAAAGTTACCCCTTCTTTGTTAAATTAAAACTTACCCATTTCAGAGTGGAAGACCCCTACTCTTAGTTCCTGCTCATTGAGAAGTGCAACAAACTTTCCGCTTCAGACCACTTCTATACTCCAGCATCAGACGTTCATTCATGAAGCATTGAATGAATTGTACGGACATGAAGTGGTGACCATGTGAAGATAATACGGACAGATTTCCCCTCCACAAGACCATCACCACCACAACGCAGAATTTTAAAATATACTAAAAACTTGCAAATGTTTTTACTCCAACTGTAAGCCTCCCTTCATGAAGCATTGAATGCAGTAGTACAGAAATGTGGCCGGGGATAAATATGTTAAGATAATACGTCTGTCCCACTTCCCCACTCCTCTCGCCAGTGCCTCTGGAAAGCTTCTATGGGCAGGAGAGAGTTGAGATTTTTTAGCTCCTTGAGCTTGACGTTTTCTAAGGTAATCATTCGCCGAGCTCAGGAACAGCTAAAAATAAGTTTTATTGGCAGTATTGGGGGATGTAACCCAAACACCCCTGCCCCGTCTCTTAACGCCCTGCGCAGAATTACAGTGAACGAAAACAATAAGAAATACTAAGCTTGCTACACCTTTAAAATATCTCTCGGTTTTTCATTAGAGAAGCAAGGATATTTCAATCGGATAAATTATTTGGTTCAATGTCCCTGCCATCTTTTTCTTTGATCTCATTGTCATCCTTGAATGGTTCCTCTCAAGTTGAAGAGGAAGCATCAATCGGATTTCCTCCTATCGACTGTTATCAATGTGACATCGGTGGAAACTAAACGCTTGGAATAACATCGCCGCGGAAGACGTTAACGTGCTTTAAGTGATTTAGACCAGTGAAAGCGTAATTGTCACTACTTAGCAAGGTGTACATAACTCGACCATTTGTCTGGTAATAACGACCGTCGATAAATGTTTACCAATGTTTGTTGCGTCATTCCTGAAAGAAACCATTAACGAGTTGTTTACTATGAATTGTTTGACTCGTCATATCATATTAGAGATATGTCGTTAGTAGCATGGTACATGGGTAGTGTAGGAAAGACGAGTACAGTGTCAATCGTCCCGTTACGGTCTTACGGAACACAGCCAGACTTCCTCAAAGACCCGATTGCTTATGGCGATAAATCCCTACACCCTATCGATTCTCAAGGGGCGGTCCTCGAGCTATTTGGGCCTCGATGTGCACTAAATGGCCCAGGAAGATTTGAGGTGGCGGCCTCGGCAATTCTTTTTAAATAAGGAAACAAGCTGTTTCATGGGTCCTGGGTACTAAAATAAATTTAAAGTAAAAACTCTAAGGAAAGGAGCCCTTGGTCCAAACCTCTTGATGACCCTTGCCCTACACATTTTTTCACAAGTTCTCACTCATCTAAGGAGATCTCGGTACTCGTTTCTCCGCCACACAACCGACGGAACTCGGCCTCGAAGTGACACTGCATAGGGATCAGGATTAGGCTGCCGTACAACTTGACACCTGTATTGCATACTGGAGTTTGGTAGGGCCTATATCCGAGCACATTTAACCCGAGTCGGAACAAAGTCCGATTTCAAATGCCCCAATTCCGGTCCAGGCTGAGTCTCGTCCTATCTAGTTGATTTGACAATGTAGCACTGTGCACAAACGGCTTTTATACTCCGCTTTTACATGTACAGTTAACAAATTTGTTGTAACTAGGCAAATTTGGTATTTTTTCGGCTGTCAGACTGTGTGTACCCATTCCTACAGCACATAAAATTTTAATTGATGTCCATCATACTTTCCATTTTTGTGGACGCGGCTGGAATCGAATCTGAGTCCAGCTGCGGCCCATTGTGGCTAATTCTGATCTTGGACTTCCCGATGTTAGCCAATTCCTAGACTAGTAGTGACAAAGGACTCAAGCCCGAAACTGGACTCGATCGTTACAGCTCTGTCGCGCGGCTATGCACAACCGTCCAAATGTGTGGTGGAGTGAACAAGGCTGACTCGAATTTTACGGACCTTGGTTGTCTGGGAGCTCTGAATTTTAATTAATCGGCACACAATCATAACATAAATTTTGCATTTTGCACATTTGTCCTGAAATCGACAATTTTTTTCTGCCCGGTGGGACTGTGGGAGGGACAAGGGGGAGGAAAGCTGCACCGGACTACCTACACCTGTAGACCTGTAGATGTAACAACACTGAGGGCCATGGTATCTTGGAACTAGGACTGCCAGCCAGATCTCATACTGTAGCTATATAAGCACCACATTGAAATCTTACCTAAAACTTTTAACACCATTAGGTAAAGGGTTGGTCTAATAACTGCCTGCGTAAGGGCCTTTGGTCCTCTTTCTCCCAAACTAAAAGGAATAATAGCATTTTGGCACAAAAACGGCCAGCCTGTCGCTCAGCATGGAAGAGGTCTATCGAAAACCTACCGTATACTGCGAGCTATCAACCATCAAAATGTAGTCGTCCAAACCATGCTCTGCATCATCTAAACCTTACAAATCCCGTATTTATAGGCCTTCAAGTATAGTTCGTAATGCTTCAGACAATATTGCATAAATCCTTCTGAAAGCCATTAAGTTCTACTGCACGAATTGAAAAATTTACAAACAAAATTTCAGTCACATAATTAAAAAGAGCCATTCATGTGTTGGGATACCAGGGTATATTCATTCAAATTGGGGAAATTTCGTTTGCCCCTTTAAGGAACCAACCAATAACCATCAATCAAGACTTTCCTTCATCTGCCCGTGTTTGCCTCTGTCGACACATCAACAATGCATCAACCCAACTTGCAGTATTAGATTATTTTAACCTTTGACCTCACCATGTGATGATCGTCATCTTTCAGCGCTACTTTAAACGATAAATGTTTTGGTAAGAAATTATTTCCATAACATAATAATGGAGGAAAATGCGAATACCGAATAAATACGGGGGAAGTTATACCCCTTATGGAGTTATCATTATTGTAATCTGGTGAAGTTTTTGACGACATCTCAACACCTTTGGATGCCAGTTAAAAGATGTCTATCATTTATCGGTAACTTAGCTTCCGTTTGTGGACGCTTGTCATATTCGTGTCATGTGCATTTATTGATTTATTTACTTAAAACTAAGATGTAATCTAAAACCTCAAATATCCGCTGATATCTACCGGATGAACTCACCGTAAAGAGAGGTGACAAAAATGTTGTTTTAACCGAGGAGACTAGCTTCAATCAGTCAGTGCTACGTAACTAATGCAAACGATGAAAAATAACGCCATATACAATACATAAGATATATACCTATAGATAAGCATCTGGAATAAAATGTTTTCGTAGAAAGTTAAAAAGTCAGTACCTTAATTTTTCTTATTAATGTCATAATCCCGTTAGAATCCACCAGTAATCGGGTAATAGACCCTTGTTGGCCGGCCTTACAAAAACGGTTTAACGTCACTTTCAAGTTAAGGCTAACCTGTGCTAGGCATCAAATGTAAGTTCATCATTTCACTAATTGAGGCACAAAAATTCGTTGGAGGAGGGGTTGTCAAAGACCCATGAATTCTTTTTCTAAGTGTACAAATGACGATGATTCTTTACTGAGAAGTCATCAGTTCTCGCACTTTCAATAGAACGTTTTGAGAGGGGAGAGGGTCCGAAGAAACTGAGTACGTCACGTGCTCGTTTTGAAATGGTGACAAAATGGAAGATCCCTTATCATGTTATGTCTACACTTCAAAATAAACTCTATACTGCTAAACTTTCCTAAGCCAAAGCTATAATAGATTGTCTGAGTGATATCTTTCACTGCACTTGATGAATTAACTTGGAAGCAACAAACAACCTCACATTATGATGCCGGAGAACATGCCTTTTTTGCCAGGTAATTTTATCAATGGCTTCAATTTGCAATCCATTCTAATATTAGTCACGCAGGTCAACATTTGGCAATGTCATTGCCAGAGAGCAACTCACAAAGGCGAGAGGCAAGTTGAAGCAATTGCCTGCCCGGCCGGCTGTAGGATTTGAAACACGCTCCTCATCTTTCCCCTTTCAAAATTATTTATTTTTGTTCGAAATGTTTAAATCTGTCGCCTTTTGAGCTGTACTGATCTTCGTGTTCCATTCAGTGCGGTGATAAACTGACTTTCCGTATATGAGCAAAAAAAAAAAAAAAAATTGCGATTAGACACATCGTGCCTGGTACTGGTAGCGGGAATTCTGCTCACTTATTTTATGTCGCTGATTTATTTGTTACTCTAAGAAAATAACACAGAAGTAACAAAATAAAGGTTCCGGAACCTATCATCTTCATAAATCTGTAACCAGGACCTGGGACGTGAAGGATCGCTTCTCCTCACAAATGAACTAGAGGTGAAAGTTTTTACATTTAAATATATTTACTGATGTAAACTCCGACCTGGGGTGGGGTACTATTTAAGGAAGTGTCGCACTGAGAAATTATTGAATAATAAAAGGTGCTAAGATGCTAACTGGTGCAGCCTTTGCAATTCTCAAGTAAATTTATGTTCAAGAGTTGGTCAGCGTAAAACTCTTCATTGTGGGGAGGGGGTTTTCGACCCCCACGACCTCCCGTAACCAGCATTAAACCCCGTTAATCTCATTAATTTTATCGAAAAAATAAAGCATTTCTCATCACAACTGGCACATCATGATTATTTCAGCGGATGGGGGAATATGTTGTCTAATCTCACCCCAGACAGTAACCATTCTCCCTACTAAGTTAACTTGTAGCCCCTTCTCCAGTTTAAACCAAACCTTTTGTCTCGTACACCTTTAGGACAGAGACACAGTAGCCTGCACTGAGTTTAAATTGCTCGAGGCAACATCGTCAAACGAAGTGTGTAAGAGCTTCATTGTTGACCAACCAGAGTGAAACAGTATTGTTTGAATGAATGTCAATCAAAGTGCAGTTATCAACTGTATTTAGAACTCTAGGGCTATTCCTAAATGTGTTTGAGTGGAGAGTTGCTAGCAACTCAATGGTTTAGGGGATGCCATATCCCCTTCAAGCAGGGCCGTCGACAGGGGGACAGGGGGACAAATTTCCCGGGACCCGGGGCAATTTGGGGGCCCGGGAAAATTGGTCATAAAATATATTATATCATATCGAATTATTTCCCCGTGAATGACACCACACTTACTTTGGTGAGAGGGGCCCGCATTGAAATTTTGTACCGCGTCCCGGGTCGGCTGTCGGCAGCTCTGCCTTCACGTAAACCGAGAAAACTATCATGGTAACTACGGTAACACTAGGCGAATTCATCAACTAATGAAAGTGAACTCGTAGCAGATGTGTTAATTAGTTTGAGTTTCTTCTATTACCTGGGGGAATGTTGTTTAGTTACCTTATGTAATCATAGATGGATACCGAATAAGTTGCTGTTCGTTTTCTTTCATTATATGTTGGTTTGTTTGTTTTTTATGTTCCCTTCGAGATGTACATGGAGCTATAATTTAAGCAAGGAAGACAAAAAAAATGTGGTAATCCGAAAAAGTTATGAACACGAAATTACTATATGTCATTCCAGCATTAATCATTAGTCATTGTCTACACTCTTCATAGACAATGACGTCACCATCTGAATATTATTATGACGTCATTTTGTGCCACTGCTTTACAAACAATATGTTTGAGAACCAAATGCTGAGTGGAATCAATTTCTCTCAAGAGTGAAATCTGATTTTCTTTCAACCTTAGCTTCCAAGAATTGTTTCCCAAGAATTATTTCCCAACGGCAGTGTAAGTTATAACTGAAGAAATATTTACTTCTTTCTACAGCTGCCTTGGCAAAAAACATCTTCCCAGACGCGACGAGACACGAGGTTAATAGTTCACGTAGCAGCTCTTTAACCTGACGTGAACCGCAACAGTTTCGGCATTGTATTGAAGATGTAATCAAATGTTTTCACGTCTAACCGGTTCCTCCTGTAATTATTTACTCGGTTCGATGAGGTGGGTCTCTTCTTGGCAAGCTTCTCCACTCTTTGATGGTTCAACGTGCGTCTTCATCATTGTTGGAAAACAAAACATAAGTTTATGCAGACCGTAAGGCATTACAAAGACCAACAAATTTTTACTAACTCTTCAAAATTCAATAAGGTTGGTTTCCGAGACAATAAGACAGCTATGAGGCACTTATTCGCACTCTCCTTTGCATATCTGAGTAGTTATAAGGAGACCATGTGGTGGGCTTCTGGGCTTTTGATGTGACACCACTTATTAGGATCATGGTTAAAAGGAAAGCTGTGGTTCAATTACTCTTGTACCAAAAATAGGATAGGCCTAATCCTTAGACCCTGGCACACTAAGAACCACTTGGTGGGCATTTTTCGTTTTTCAAAACCACCGTCGTCAAAATAAGCTTCAAGAGGAGCAACTAAAGGTGTTGTGTGATCATGTGTGGGTTTTTGACATGCAACGTGACAGATTGGAAAATTAGGTTTAATGTACTGCAGTGGCATAGCTAGATATTTTTTTTTGGGGGGGGGGGGGGCAAAAACAAAAAATTCCCAACAGATTATTATCTTAAAGGGGAATTTTCATGATCCCAGACAGTTCCAATTCTCCCAACTATGCATCTTCTAGCTCCTCCCATAACTGTATGAGGCTCTTCCTTGTGCAGGAATAAACCTGTTGTCCTGGTGAGCGTACAAGGCTAGAAAATGTAATAAAAGTACTCTCTCTGCCTTGTGTGGAATGTGAGCTACTCTGCATCTTTCAAATTTTCAAACTTTGATGTCAATCAAAGAGCAGTCACCAACTGAGAATTTTGATATACATACACTAAAAATATACTTTGGGGTGATGACTGTCTGTCTTTAAAGTAATGATGTACTATCTGGCGTATAGCGCGTGGATAAAATTAGATTAAAATATCTCCGAGATTGCCTTAAATGACACTTCCAGGCCTTGTCAGTAACCATTTCGATGTGTAATTCTGCTTAAAAACATAAGAAGTGTTGTAAGTGTTTCAAATGAATTGTTTTTATTTATTTCCAATAGAGACTAGAAATTTCCGACAGAGGCCTTCGGAAGCTTTGTTGGGGGGGGGATCGACCGCCCCCTGCCCCCTCTAGCTACGCCACTGATGTACTGTCACGAATTTCTTTTTACAGAGTTTGAACCAAGATCGTGTACCAACCAGGGAGGTTTATACGTAGCCAACGTTGAAGTACTATCGCGAACTACCAATCAATGGAATCGCCAGCTGAGAGGGATGGGGAGAGCGGAGGACACATGCCCCCAAGTTGTTCATAACCTCCTCCGTTTGCACCAACTGAAATTCTTTGTACTGAAAATTAGTTATGCAAAAACACACCGTTTATTTATCGATTCGGACCCAGGACCCACTGTCACTTTATCAGAAAATCAGGAGACTAAAATTTGTATGAAAAATGTTCCAAATACTACGTTTTTGTGGGGTTTTCTTTTTTTTTTTTGTGAAACACTGCCTTACCGGAAAACATAATAATCCAGAATTATTGCTGAAATATTTAATTTCAAGAACTATGGCACTACTGCCGCTGCGGTCGTAAGTACTCTCCAGAGTCAGTACAATTCCCAAATCGATTATCTGTTAGTCCAATTTTATGTTCGCAAAGTTTTTGTTGCGTTTTTTAACCGTCATTCATAACATATAAGGATATTGAAATAGATCCATCTCATAACGTCTTTTAATTTAAAATATCGCCGGTGCCTTACAACTTGCAAGGGCCAGGAACCTTTGCTCTCCTGGGTCCTCACTGAGGCTGAGCCAAGAACCACACCAGGGATCATAAAGTGGTGAAACCGCCACAAGGAATATAAGTACTACACGAAAAATTCCACATTGAATGTCAGAGTTTTCTGCTCGCTTGGCATATGAGAAAAGGAGCGTTCTCCCCTTATTTTCGGCAAAGCAATGAATTTGTAACCAGAATTTTACATTTCCAAGCCCATGAAAAAGGTATATGAGCAGCACTGCAGACGGTTACGCCCCCCTTTCTCATATTCCTGGATCCGGTCCTGCGCTTGGGGTGTGCATCAGAGCTGGTTTCGATGGGCTTTAACCACCCTTCTTTCATTTATTGCTGATAAAAGTGCAAGAGATCTTTTTGTCCTGATTATAATTTTCAGGCGCCCTGAACCCTATTATTCACATAACAGGGATCATTTCGTCCAAATTTTCCCGGAGAGTCCCCGGGTCCAACCGGCCGTAATGATGCACCTTCGGTATTCCTATGTGATGGTTCCCCTTCAGAGTTATACCTCCCTGGTAGCTAGTTGTCTCGCAATTAATTCCTGTTGAGCAGCACGAGTGGAATTATCGTTCTATAGAATAAAACATAATACAACCCCTAAAATGATTCTTACAACACCCACCCGAATCATCAAATCTTTAGTCCGAGTTAGTCTAACAAACATGGTCAAAATTTGATTTTTGTGGTCCGTTTAGTCTCTAATCAATGCCGTTTGGAGACACTTAAATGCTTCAATGTAATGATAACAATTTTGCGAATACCCAGAACCTCCAACGGAGGGCGTCAACTCTTGGAACCTGACGTGTCGTTGCCAATGGACCCCACTAGGGGACCACGGAGAACCCCTGAACCCTACATAGTAGGGGGCACTTCCTATGGCGCTTCCCACAGCCTCTCGTTATTTTTAGGTATGAAGATCACTACTTTCAGATTTAGTGAAAGTAGGACTTACGCTAGCCTAATGTATTTTAGTATAAGGTGATATTTAGGCTATGCCGACTCATGGCTCCTAGCAAGAATTTCAAAACAAATGCGTGTGATTTTCTTCCACATTTGACAAATAGATAACAGATTGTTTTCTTTGCCCAGACGTCGGCTATTTTAGCCACCGTGACATCTTACCGTGATTTTAAAGTCACGAGAAAAATTAGTGCATTTCTGCAGAAATTAACGTTAAATTCTGCCTTGTAAAGCACTGAAAACTTGGTGGATAGTACCGTAATTGTGTTGAATATTATGCTGTTGTTAAATCTGACTGCTAGTTCGGATAAACGGGGTTTCGGATTGACGGGGTTTTACTGTAATCAAAATAAAGTTCTGATTTGAATGCCCCAGCATCTATATATTCGGTATTAATTCACCAGTGTGTTTTATAATGGTTTAAGTTATATTATGATTATCAGTGGTGTATTTAGGGGGCCACTGGGCCATGCCCCCCTCACTGATGCCGATTTTTAGTACCTAAAATACGTAAATCTTTTAACACAGATGTTACTTCAAAGGTAGCATAGGCTGTGCGGCACCAGATTGCATGTAAGGACACCGGTTTTTTTTTAAAAAAATTTCAAAGGGGGATGGGGACACCCCTCCCTTATGACCCCTCCCCCAGGCCGGCGATCATGCAACATAATGTATACCCCGCCCCCATGAGAGATATCCTGCGCTACGCCATTGATTATTATCATTATTATTGTAACAAATTTCCCAACAAATTATAACCAATATGGAAGGTGTAACACGGCAAATAACTGTAAGTAGTAATTGGCATGCCGTGCCATAAACCGATGCATGCCTATATATGTACAATAATATGTTGAACTCGCGTGAAGCGGGCAGAAGTTTTGGGCAGTATTTTCGGGCAAGTTGTTGCAGCCCCCCCCCCCCCCCCAAAAAAAATCAACTTGGGCTCCTACGCCCATGAGTACGAAATGAATTTAGTTTTCAAGAAAGAAAATTTAATGAGTTTAGAAGCAGTCACCAAATTTCACAATTCCATCGGGTGCGGTCGGTAAAGTATGTAATCCCCTATGGCGACCCAACGTCCCGATGGTTTACTTGTTTTTGCAAAGTAGGAGAGTAGATGCTTCCATAAAAACTCAATTTCTTTGAATTTTTCTTCAGTAAAAATCCTGATTTTCCCATTTTTTGCAAGAGAGACCCAAAATTTACAAATTTTCTTCAATAAAAACCTATACGCTTTCGGCGCGCGAACCTTCGCCCGGCGAAAATTTTACGTTCGCCATTCTTCCGGTAACTAGTCACCTTTATCGGGGCTTCGGTATGCTTTCTCCTCCCCCGGACGGGCAAATTCTGGCCCATTCCTGCTACGATTACTTTTCTAGGGGAATGGAACCCCTTCCCCTAATAGAAATTCCCTCATTCCTTTTTTTTTTTCTTATTTTTAGATGTTAAATGCCAAACGGTGCAACATATTTTCAGTCTTTTGTGTCTCCACTTATATTCCATTTTACTGTTTTTGTTGAAAAATTGGGAGGAGCACATGCTACCTCATACCCCTTGGCTGCGAGACTGCCCGGGTAGCTTATGTTACTTAAAACTTGGGTGACTGCATTTTCCCATGTAAGAGTGACATAGGGAGTGAGTGGCAGTCCCACATAGTACATGCAGTAGATTAAGTCCTACCGCCAGCAGTGGTGGCACCAGGATTTCAAAAATGCTGTGCGTGCGCATTAGCGCTCCTGTAAGCTGTATAGGCTACATATATGAGCGGACTGGAGGTAGGTTGAGCGGGGGGGGGGAGGCCATGACCAGGGGAGAAGTGCCCCCATGCCCCTTGGTGGCACCGCTGACTGACAGGTAACGAGTTGTCTTCTTCCTCATTGTCTTCGTCTGTCATATGGGTAACGGAAACTTTTCTCCGAATTATGAATTAAATCCGGGTAACACATGACGCACTTAGTTATAGTAACCCTGGGGAGATGGGGTGCTCCTTTTGATCTCTCCCGCCCCTCTCTCAAGGGGTAAATAAAGGAAGCAACTTACGCATGGCCTTTCAGGCAGTGGTTACCCAAACTAATGAAGCGGTAAGCTTTGCTGTGCCCTTTCTCTGCCCTCTTTTTCGATGTTCTGTGCCTTAAAAGTGTATTCATGACACACGGTCAATGAAAACATGTCAAAATACATGTGCAGACAGGACATGCTGTTTCATGCGGTGGTGTTTTCGTCGCCAGAGTCAGCATGATGCAACGTTGTCTGTGATAAGTAATAAGAGAGATTAATGATTTGATGACAGAGAAGTATGTTTCCTGTGATAAGACTCTCTGACAGACATATCCAACCAATTTCAATCGGAACTATTTAATTCTGTCGACGAGATCGTATCAGGAGGTCCTTGGTACCCTATTTTTTACAAATTTCAACCCTTTCTTTGTTGGTATATGTCATTCATTCCAGATTAGCAAAAGCGCGAAATTGAAAAGTCGTGCTCCTGGATCTTTAATACACATCACTCAGCCATTAAAGAAACTGTTTTTGAACTTGCATTGCATGAGGTATTCCCTATACTCATCCCAATGATGTGGTAAGATCTTGTAGAGCCGAGAGGACCCCCGGGCTTCGATAGTGCTTTACGGTCTTCCCTCTCTTCAACAGATGTCCCATTTTGTTGTGGATCATGATCATCCTTGTCTTTTTTAATGGAAGCGGTGCCTGCATGCATTGACATGTTAGTTCCACACCACTGTGCTGTAAGCCTTTCTCAATATCTTGGGTAGTACTTCTCCTCCGATAGATTGCTCCCCGAAAAAAAAAAGATTTCCTCGTTGTCACTACAAATTTCTCTAACAGCACATATTTCATTGAGTAAAGAGCTGCATACGTGTTACAAGACAGCACAACCCTACCTGAACCGACTTCATGGTCAAGTGGTTAGAGCATCCGACTTGCAGCCGGAAGGTGTGGGGTTCGACTCCTGGCCGGGTCATACCACAGACTTTAAAAATGGAACCTACTGCCATTGTGCTTGGTGCTCAGCATAAGCAATGGAGTAGGAAAACAAGCCAGTGAGCCACAACTGGAAAAAGACAGTGGCCGGCCCGAGTTAAACCAGTTGGTTAGAAACTGAGCCATAAAACCTCATCTAACTCTAACCCTACCTGAACCAGGAGCCAGCTCCTCAGCTGCAGGTTTGTAGGGCAGGGGTGAGTACTTGTGTAGCTTCATGTGTTCCCGGACAACTCCTACCCGGACAATTTACCCCGGCCGTACAACTCCCCCGAACAAATTCCTCCATGACAATCCCCCGGACAACTCCCAACCAAGACAATTCTAAATTTGGTGAGGGGATATTGTCCGGAAGGAAGTTATCTGGGGTGGACATTCTTTAACTTGGAACTGTCCATGAGAGAATTGGTCTCCTTCACGAGGGTCCGTTTTAAGAGTGTACTAGCTGTGAAAATGGTTGGAGCATTATTCCTTATCTGTTGTGGTTATATGTTCGTAATAGCCTCCATCTCATACCAGGGAGTTGTTAGGTCCCTAACAACTCCTTGCTCATACTTATAGGTAACGAATGACTTCCTTCACTAGAACTAGAAAACAATAAAAATAAGAAATTCTGTTCCCGACTGGGAGGAAATATGTCATCTTTAAAACTAACTGTCATTACTGGGTTGGAACAGAAAATTTTATAAGACTCTGGTGGATTAGGCGAAATGGGGGGGGGGGGGGTGAGGGGTGAGGGATGCACCCTGCTTTTGGGGTAGAATATTGGTTACTTTCGGGGTAAATATATGCTATTTTTGAGCAAACATGCGATCAAACTTCGGGCAAAGTTCCCAGCCCCTCCTCCATTCAAAGTACTCCCCTGTACGCTTATCGTGGGCGTCAACAGGTGAGGACGAGGGGACATGTTCCCCCACTTTTGAAAGTGGAGAGGATATCATATCGTTTGTCTGTCTCACTTTTTTTTATAGAACCCGAAAAAATTGTAGGTAAATATTTGATTCCATAGCTTACAAAATAGCTAATTAAATAAAATCAAGTTCGAAAATGGTGGAAAGATCAGAATGGTGGGAAAATGCCTCAGATTACTCAGATCTTCTGAAATCCAATTTTATGGGGTCCTTAAGAGAGCTCCTGATTCCTTCTTGTTTCTAGGGCTTCGCGATTTGCACTTGAAGTATTTTTATCACGGTTAAGCCTCGCCCTCTCCCCCCTCACACACACCTTTGAGAAGCTGTTGACGCTTATGGTGCCTATGAAGAAAACTTACAAAAACGGCCTGTTAAATCGATATGATACAAACTGACCTACTTCGGAATATTCACTACCCCTGTAAAGTTTTTTGAGAAGTACTTAAAGTTTTATGAAATTTACTTCGACTTATTTCATAATTTGAACTCTGCGTTCCAACATTTGAAAACAGGGGTGATGTGAACTTGTCCTACTTCTTGACAAAGGGTAGTTTTGTTACCTTCAATATTGAGCTTGCAGTAAGCTGGTTGGTCTACACAATGCTTTAGTTGCGGAAGTATTTAAACCAGCCGTGACCATAACAGTAACTTTTACTCGCCTTTTGGGAGAGATCCGTAGAGAACTTTCGTCCAAAATTAAAGATAAACTTCGACTGTTCACCACTAACTGTATTGACCTTTTCTTCATCTCATTTAGGGAGATGGACATCGGAGACAGGTGTTCTCACTAATATAATGCATCATTTTAATATTTAATTTTTGCCTGCCGATGTTTAAGTATCTAAGAGGCAATGCCATACCATAAGACAGAAGCCCCAAGACTTAAACCGGAAAGGGCGGACTGATCAAACTAAAATTAGTTAAAAGTAAAAAAAGAAATCTTGGTTAAATTTAACCAGGAAAATGCTAAATTCTTATCAGGATTTCTAACCAGTCGTTAATTTAACAAGGAAAATGTCAATTTTTGACCCGGATTTCCCGGTTATTCTAATCAGGAAATGTATGGAAAACTATTGACCCCGATCCTGGTTAAATTTAACCAGGATGTTTTTAGAGTGAACCAACGGAATCATACAACCAATCTGGATCGCACACAATTGCCTGAGTTTGAGGAGTTGGGAGGGAGCAGTATACACTTAAAGGACATTTGCTTGGAACCTTCATGAAAGTCTGTACTGCTGTAGGAAATTTATAGCTCCTAAATACTGAAGGTATTGTGGGCCTTCTTGTTTCTATAGTCCGACGTCAGTACCGGAGAGGAAAGATTGCGAAATCGGGCAGTGTGTGTGTGGGGGGGGGGGGGGGGAGGGGGTGGGTAGGAACAGTTTTTATTCATCGATAAAAGACTATATTTATCATAGTTACATTTAGAAATGGGGATTAATGTACTGAAACAGCCGCCGCAGTGGATATCAAGCGCTGTTTGTTCTGAAATTAATTCCTTTCTGTGAGAACCCAACAGTAGCAACCTGCGTCCGACGTACTGAATTACAGTACTAATGTACAAGGTACATTAGTATACGTAGATTGAGGACGTTGATAACTTAGCGTATAATAGCTCAGGAAGAGCACCGAGCCCACCGACACCGATTGGGACGCTGTTTCCCCCTCCTATGAAAGGTAGAAGAAGGACGAAAATTGCGTGAAAGTGACCGGGCTCGTAGTTAAATATATGGCAGTTCCAAGGCATTGGGTGCGCGAAGGGATACCCCTAAGTTCGACGTAAAACTCATAGATATCATTCAGGTGTTTTTGAAAGCATATACGTTTTCTTTGTAAGTCACCCCCTTTTCTAAGTAGGCCCCCATTTTCTTCATTATCCCTGGGAACATGCTTTCTGTACCCATTGGATAATCCTGGCCTGAAAGTAAAAACACTGCAACTGAAGGTAACGAAGAAAAGTTACTCTTTCGTCAGTTTGTAGACCGCTGCAAAGTGATATCTGTAGGAAGTACCCGTATTCAGCCTGAATCTAACTTAGATGTTGTGGCACCATTTGTTTGCAGTAATATTTGTCTTGTTGGTTTTCAAGTCACAAAAGATACGACTTTCAAATGCTTCCTTTAAACGATAAGAGGTTAATTGGACTGAGAGCGTAATGTGGATCTCAGGAACTCCTATAGTGTATGTAACGAAGTTATTGTCAGGATCTCTTCTAAGACTGATCAAGTAAAAAGAATGCCAAAACTACGTTTCTTCTGGCCCGAAGCTGAACGAAAAACTAGTTAGAATGGACGAAAAGACCCGTGGTTCCTCCTTTGTTACTGAAGTTAAGTATCGGATGAGGTAAGTGAATTCTACCGTACAATCTTTTCAACGTGACAAGTCCAAATCTAAACAGGTTTGTCAGTTTTATTCTTGTTAATGGTGAGATGTGGTTTTCATGAATCAAAAGGAACCGACAGACTCGAAGAAGGAAGAAGAGAGCGAAGCAAAAGTAAAGTCAGCTAGTTAACTGGTCGCCTCAGTTCGGTGCGCGGCAACCGATTTTGATGGCAAGCCAATTGCCAAAGTGGGAGAAAAGCCGGAGTAAAACCCACTTACATCGAGGCACACACATGAAAAACACATTGGTGCACAGGAGTTGGAATAGACCACTCTGCCACTCGAAGACCAAAGTAAAAGAAAGGGGGAAAATAGATGAACCCATGTTTCAAAGTAGTTTTTATCTATGCATGCCATCCTTATATAAAGATGAAACATACAGGGGTGACTGGGGAAATTTGCTGCATGGTCACTGGTGGTATCTCTTCGGACATCCATAAAGACTGGTGCAGTGGCTAAGTCTGCAGTGGTACTCCATACAACCCGCCCACGGCCTTGGAAACCTTGAAAAATGAAAGAAGACACGAATAACGCTCCCACGTTTGTCGGAGAGAACTTTGATTGACGGTCCTCAACAGTCGGTGGGCACTTCAGGTTTCATTTTTAGGGGGGGTTTCCTCCTTCAAAAAATTGTGGGATTTGGGGTCAAGGGGTTGGAAATCTCGATAAGTTGCAACATAAAAAGTCAAGGCTTTTCCCAACAGGTTTTCTCAGCAGGTGTAGGAAATTCCGTCACGCGGTTTTAAAACTTGTGAGATTATTGAAAAGAGTGCCGGAATAGTACGATTTCGCTGCCTAATGCGCTACCACTGATCCTGACGCACCCTGGTATTTCAAAATATATAGCCTATATCAAGTCGAATTCAAACAAAATGCGAGTACGGAAGAAAATGGACATTATTTAATTAATAACACATCTTTGTTCAGTTTAAGGATATAGGGCTCCATGAAGCAATAGGCTATAGGCTACTGCCAAAAGTGATGCATCACTGTAAAAAAAGACGTCTTCATTTTTTAACACATATATGGCGTTTGAAAATTAGAAAACGAACAACAAAATGCATAAGCACAGTGAATGACTGAACGAATATTAACACATGGCAAAGATAATGACGTCAATTAAAGTGCACTCTGCAAACAAGTTGATATGTTTGATATATATGTTAATTTTTTCTTTATTAAAAATAACTTGATGTTTACAGTAATCATGAAATTAACGCATAAACGCGTTTACGAGATGGCGTTAAAGTGGCGTCAATGTTTTAAAGTTGGCGTTTTAGACGTTTAATTTGCTTATGTATTTTAGTGTCATTTCGGTTACATAAACGCCAAGACGCGTTTATTATCTGTTACAAAAAGTGTTACTCATTTTTTACAGTGATATGCGTCTTAGTATAATGAAGCTTTCCATTATTAGACGCGCCGTTGTATTCATGTAGTTGACCCTAGGAAAATGAACGACTCCTGAACGGACCGACTTATAGGGTATGAACCATCGCCCACAATTCACTTATAGAAATATAAGTTGAACCTACAAAACTTCTTATTACTTTCCTCATAATTCTTCCCTCATTATGTTTCACAGCACAAATGCTTGCATCGGCCTATCACTGGTTAACTAAGGTTCAGTCTTGAGCGAATGAAACGACGTATTGGCAAAATTATCACATGATTAAGAAAGTATAAATGATTATTTGACAAATACGTTCATTCAAATACTGTTTGCATACAGTTGTAACAGGCTGCATTTTGTCCTTTAACATCTCACTCAAGACACACATTGCAAGTTATATCTGCTGATATGGTTCACTCCTTTTGATAGTGTGTGGCAAAAGTGATAACTTAATGATCAGATGATAGAGACATAAAGGGTGGCTAGCGTGAGTTCCAGCATATAACGTCTCCTCACTGTTTGTTTCGAACAATAAAATCAATGGGTATCAGCTCCAAAAAGTTTTCTGGCATGTGGTACAGCTTTTATGAACTTAGTCCCACGAGGAAAATATGTGGTATCATTGGATCTGCCAGATCGGTAACCTCAGCTTTGCTTGCCGCGCCATATGGGAGCTTTTCTCAGAGGGACAGTTATATCTAAACCTGAGGAACTTGTTAGCCAGCCCTGGCAAGTTTATGATCAACTTTTAGTCATGGTTCCCCCTCCTTGCTCTAGCAAACTTGAGACAAATTTATTAACATGGTAAAATCAAAAAAATGTTTCAAATATATGCCACTTTTGGGTTAAAATTACATCGAGGTCAAAGGTTAACCGTGACTTCCACCACCCGTAAATAACATTTAGTGTAGGTGTATATGTTTTCCGATGTAGGTGAAACTTTGGGAGACACGTTTTATTCTAAGACTCTTGTCTACTGTATGCCATGAGGAGAAATTGTCTACCCGGATGCTAGCTTGCAAAAGGATTATCTACCTCAATCATTTATGTTCGTCTGTTGTCAGTGACCCTCGAACGGGGACAAGGGGCATGGACAACCCCAAATGAAATTTCTTAATCCCTGCTTTCCCCAGATTCAGTTCAGTCCTTGTCCCCAAAACCTGAGAACAAGAAATGATAAAATAAGACGTGATGTCAAAATGCCTACCTTATCTAGATAAACCCAAGTTGCTTTCTGGCACTGAATACGTTGAACCTTGTCTTACTTTTAGTATATGTCAGCTACTCCCTTAAAAATAACTAAAAATAATCATAAAAAAGTAAGTTTGTCGTTGTCGTGTTTAATTAAACTGATTTCCAAGTTGAGTAGACAGTGGCGTAGTCAGATAATTCTTCATAGAAGAGCTGGGGACCCACCATTTTATGGCAGTGGTGTATTTTTCACGCTTGATTTTTCCAATGGGGCGGCTTGGTGTGAGAGATTTTTATGGCGGTATGGTGGGGGCTGCCTTCCCCGTTAGCCATACACCATTGTGAGCAGGACCACAATGCAGGTTGGAAAAATCTTTCTGATGCTATCTGATGCTGTACAGTGCGGAATGTTGCACCATGGGAATGAATTTCGTGGTATGGCTGCATACTTGTATACTATCTAATCATAGGGTTGTAATGCGCGAAATTTGGAAAGCTCTGTAGGCAGTTAGGCTTGTAAGTCAGACTCCCTTTTATTTTGGATAAATATTGTGGTTTTAAAAAGAGTTTTGAAAGCAATCATTTGTTGGAGGAGAAAGGTTGTTCTGGGGTGACAAACTTGGATTCAAATGTATTGTTTTAGACACTGGAAATGGCTCTTGTATATTTTTTTCATTTTGTGATTTATTTGTTCCCGTACTGGGTCAAGCCAGTTTTGCGGAGAAGACAAAATAATTTTTTTGGCATTGAGAGAGGGATGTTTTGGCTGCAACTTCCATGAGCCCCCCCCCCCACCCCACTCCATATAAAACATGTTGGTTTTACTCTGAGGGCAAAAATGTCCTTCTCATTTACTTCATGATTGCTTTCCAGTAAGGTAAAATTCAAGGTAAGCACATTCCCGCCGCCTTGTGAGATTTCTTGATTTTCTTCCCATGCACATTTTTATATACCGAGAGTAACTCTTAAAATTTCATATTATAAGTAAGCAGTACGGGACTGTTTTTCTCAGGGAGCTGTGGTGATTTTTGCCCGACTCTAGACCTAATTTAACTGTCCAATTTTCCGCCCGACTGAGATATGACATGAAATAGCAAAAACTACACTTTATTTAATATATAGAAAAAAGAACGATTTTGTAGGAGGCTTGTGCCAACCACTGTACCCTTCGCAGAGCTTCATATATAGACACCATATACTTTCTCGATGTACTGCCTTGTGAAAATGTTATGCACGGCGAGTTTTGTCAGGGAAAGCCTTTGTTAATTTTTTTTTTGAACCTTGGTCACGTTTTACTGCTTTCACAAGATATTCAGTTTATCAGGTTCAGTTTCCGCCACCACTTTGTTAGTTACCTTACCCTTTACCGAAATCTACTGCCGTTATGCGTGATGCTCCGCATAAGCAATGGAGTAAGGGAAAACAAGCCAGTGAGCCACAACTGGAAAAAAGGCCGTGGCTGGCTCGACTTGAACCAACTAACTAACTAAACTAACTAACTAACTAAACTAACTAACTAACTAAACTAACTAACTAAACTAACTAACTAAACTAACTAACTAAACTAACTAACTAAACTAACTAACTAAACTAACTAACTAAACTAACTAACTAAACTAACTAACTAAACTAACTAACTAACTAACTAACCAACCAACTAACTAACCAACCAACTAACCAACTAACCAACTAACTAACTAACTTACTTACTAACTAACTAACCTTAAACCGTTTGTCAAATAGGATCAGAAGAAGGTTGTTCAGGTCATACTTGATTTTTCATGATGGTATAAAATTTAAATAGTACCCAAAGTTAGGAATTGAAACTGTTGTGTGTAATGAAGAATTTCGAGCATTTCTGTAGTTACAGTACCCGCGTATGCAGGGTTTCATTATCGGAGGAGGGCGAAGGGGGGACGTAATTTCAAATTCGACAAACGCCAGCGGAAGCGACCGATGAGAAATTGTAGTAGAGGCTTTTTTGCGTCAACCGGGAGGGGGTAGAGCACCCCAATTAAACGCCCCTGGATACACGCCTGTGTCGTGATTGTTTCTGAAAATGATTTAAACGAACTGTGGTATGACAGCTTCATTTAAGCTTACTGTGTTTATAATTCTATGTTAGTTTATAGGTCTCAGTATATCCCTATGAATTTATTTTCTGGGCCTAATCTGTAAACAAACAGAGTTGGGAAGCGAAGAGAGTGCCGATTCTCCCTACGAATGTTCAACCTAAAAAAAATACGTCTCCTGTCATCACCATGCAGTGTTTTTCAAGTTTTTTGTGTCCAATTTTCAGTGGCATTTGAAAGCTATCTCCTGTTTCTCTCAATTTTGTGTTAAGTTACGCTATTGAGCAGCTGAGTATAGCATGCTGTTTAAAATGGTATCTTTGTTATCACAAGTAACTTAGTGTGTGGGATTGTATGTTTTCGTGCACGAATGTTCAGACATTTTTTCTTCAAACGACATTTATTGGCTGAGGAAATTGAAACTTGGTTTATTTCTCGTGTTTTATTATGTGTAATCAATTCTCATTAGAAAGGTTAACATGGTTGTACCATATGTCAATCGTATTTGATGACATTAAATTGACAAATGTCGCAAGAATCTTTCTTCTTTTCATGAAAAGAAACAGGTTGGAGCCGTCACAAGGTCTGTTTTCGATCAAACCAGCTCGTCTTTCGAATATTCAGCTGTCTGTTATATGTAGTATAGTCAACGCGACAAATTGGAACTTCAATTCTTGGCCTGAATTGAGCCCTCTAAAAGACCCCTGGTTACATTTAATCCGGATCGTGGTCCCCGATTATCCAGCCATTTCCTGGTTAAAAGATAAATTCTCATCAAAATTGAAAATTTTATAGACTAAATTAAGGACTGGTGATAAGTCCTGGTCAAAAATCAACGTTTAACTTGTAAAATTTTAGCAGAATGACTTGGTCATTTTAACCAGAATATGATTGGATAATCCGTGACTACGATCTTGGTGGAATTTATCATTTTAAAGCGTGCTTGATATTTGATTCTTTTTTAACAAGTTGGACGACAGACATAGTTAACGGTTTGTGTCCAAAAAGATTCTGGGAGGGGTAGGAGCAGGCACACGTAAATCTTCGGGGAGGAGAGACAAACAGGGAAAAGGGTGGGTGGTAGGCATTTTTACACGGGAAACGCCGGTATGTAGAATCAATCGCTTCTGAAAGCCAAGTATAGCGCACACCATTCCTCGTGTGCATGCAACCGGTCTAAGGCCCCTGGTGAGGTGCGGGGCAGCATTTGCAAAATTGTAAACGTTAAAATGAAACTGTAACTTTTCTCAGATAGCAAAAGTTGCTCGCTCAGCAGACTACAAAATAAATGCCAACTCAAGATAATATCTTTGACTAACAAGTGGTCGTTTTCTGGAGGTTATGGGATGATGCAGGGGGAGGATAGTAATCGTGGATCCCAGAGTATTCAAAAAAATAATTGTCTCCCCACCACCCACAAAATGTAAAATGATGAATGCTTAAAGTTTTCAAACACAGGCTAGTAATCAGAGGGGGGTAGTAGGCAGGGGCGTAGATTTCTTTTCAACTTTGGGGGGGATGGGTGAACTATCGGAAATGTGGAAAATGTGCACGCGAAGCGTGCACGGCGAGCGCGAAGCGCGAGCCCATGACGGGTGGGGTCCAGGGGCCCGCCTTAGGGCCCCTGGTGGGGTCCAGGGGCAAAGCCCCGGTGGGGGTCCAGGGGGCGAAGCCCCCGGAAGCTCCTGGGTTTTAATGTCTCAGAAGTGCCAGGAAGACTGTTTTAAGCGGTTAAGTTTAGCGGTAATGTTGGTAGGCTGTTGGTATATTTGTACATTAAGGAAATGCTATTTTGAGCACAAAACTTGTTGATAAGCTGCACTGGATTGAAATTGTACAAGAGCAACAATGTCCTGTTATCCTTAAAAAGGCAGGGATCAACATATAGGGTCATCCCAGACAACTGGTTTTTGAATTCGGAGATCATTACAAGACCTGCAAGTTGGCTTGAGATCAGTGGCGTCGCCAGGTTTTTTGTGATTGGGGGCACCATAGATGATGTCGTAATAATACCTCAGTTCCCCCAAGTCTGCGTAAATTACACCTTTATTTTTCATGCGTTCCTGCATTTGCATGCAGCAGTTTTGATCTTTCGTTTGTCACGACATAAAGATGTCGTCCTGGGGAAGGGGTTTCCCCTCCCCTTTAAGATTTTTTTAATTAATTTAAGGTCTTTTCGATGCAAAATGGTGCTATCTTTGAGATGTTTTTGGAACTGATCATATATGGCCGGAAAATGTCCATAATTTAGTGAATGCTAATTTTTGATAAGGTAAAAGAGGAGAATTTGTTGTCTATTAAGAGACAGATACGTTGTCAACAAATCTCCTGAAGCCCCCTCCCTTCTGACTATTTTACTGCCTTCTATTTCTGGAAAGTTTTTACACAAAAATATGTGTGTGGAGTTCACAGAAACATTCTTGAGTTATTACGAAATATGTCCTTTCCTTCATTGTGCATTATGAAAGGGCAGCTAAGGCTAGCGATACCTGAATAGGGCCTCCTGGAATCTCTGCATTAATCATATTAATTGGTGCGGGGGGCAATGACATAATGCGTATACTACCTGACATCCAAATGATAATATAGAGTAAGACGTCGAACACTTTTCAACTATCGTATTTTTACTACTTTTGAACTAAAATCCCGATAAACAGCTGCCATCAATGGAAAATGAGAGGGAAGGAGAGTATAGGTGCAGGGAGTTGATATTAGACCTCCCTGATACATGTAGCAAAAGGGGTGAAGGACTAATAAGAGCGTTACAGAGTGCTGTTTTCGTCATAAGTGTATTAACAATCACCATCTATACCGATAATGGCTCAGAGCGAACTGGCGAAGCTCTGGTAAAAATTTTTAAAAAATGTATAACTGCAGATACTTACTTTCAACCTTCTACATCATGCTACATATTAGATTAAAAGATCCCATATTGATGCGAAGTCCCCACAGATGTTTGGAGATGTATCTCTGTTATTCGGAAAGTGTCGTGATCAGAACAGTTTCGTGTATTATTACCTTAAAAATGGTCATGACATGGAGTGTAAACAATGACGAATAATATTTCCATTACCTGATTACAAAGCCTGCATTCAGACTCTACATCGAGACACTTTCAATTGCTAAACAAACCTACATGTCACTGTCATAAGCCAGTCTTTTACCTATTAATTCGTAAACTTTCAACTTTTAGCTGCTGTACTTCTCCGAAAGTTGCTATCGGTAGATATTGATAATATGAGTGACACTGACGTAAGGTTGGAAGCGCGCGGAGCGCGCGAAAATTTTGATAGATTGCCAACGATTTGCTAAAATTCTGATAGTTTGAGAAACATTTGTGACAGAGAGTGAAGCGAGATTGAAAAATTCTTACGAAAATGAAGAATAAAATATACTTTCCATCATACACGTATCTGTAGACTGAAACATTGGGGGGGGGGATGATTACATGGGCCATCCCCCTAGTCAAATGTTGGGGGGGGATATATCCCCCATCCCCCCCCCCCTGGATTTACGCCCATGGTAGTAGGGCCGGGAGACCCGCCCCCAAATATAAGCCCAACTCAAAGACACGTATTTAAGATCTCTGAGTTACGTATAGCTGTTCGAGTTAAGTACAAACTTTTTAATACCCTCACATGGGGGGGGGGGGGGGGTTGGTACAGTCTGGTCTCCCTCAGTATATAAAATAACTGTGCCTGAGTTGCAACATTCACCGCTTAGCCAAAACGTTGTCGTCCCTGAGTGGCTTGTAGATGTAGCCTTCAGAAAGCCCACCCCTGTTACCATTTATCGACCGCGATTCCATGGAGCACCTATATTTAAAACTGAAAACGTCACATTGTGAAAACCTTCCCAGTCTGCCTGCGTAATCGGTATTAGTCTCATTATAGACATGCGACGTCTTCTTACAGTCTGTACAATATAGGTGGATGAGGGCAGGTTCCATGAGCTGTCACACCTCCTCTTCTTGAGAGTTATTAGTCTGTACAGTGGTTATTGATTTCTTTCAGTTTTCTTTTTGATGGGGTAGCCAAGCGCCCCTTAATTGCCGTAAATTGCCGTTAACATGGCTCAACAATCATCTGCGTATCATAATGGTTACCTTCACAATGTATGTTTAGAGCCTTTCGCATTATGCGCCTGCTCAAAGGAATTGAATTGACCAAGTCAAGCTGTGAAAGGGAAATTCTTTGCTTCAGGTAACATTCGCTCCTTAAAGTGATACAAGTTTGAACTACACAGGAATTGCATACTATGCACGATGATGTTCCTTTCATTAAGTTGCCTTTTTCATTACAACAAGGGCCCGGTTAGGGAGGGGGTGGGGAATCTGTTGTAAATCTGCATTTAAATCTTAGGCTTTCAGCGTATACAGGTTGAAAGTGATCCCTAGTCCATATTTTTTAATGAAATCCTACCATACTAACTGACTACGCATCAGCATGGGACCTTTGACTTGTACATAGGATGGGGCAAATGTATTTTGTGGGCCATTTTTTAATATTCCTGGGAGCTCACGTCAAAGATCCTAGTACCTTCATCACAAATGTAGGGATAGCGAGGCATGTCTCAACAAAATTTTGAAATTCTAATCGCCAAATCATGCCATGTTGGTGCAATGGCCATGCATGCATTTTTCCGCATATTTCCTCCTTCAGAGCCAACCGTTTTTAATAATCTGAAGCCCGTTGCCTAAGCCTGCGTGTGTACACTTCTGCAGTGACTGGTTAAAGGGGAGGTGAAGGTTTTCTCCCCCATGAATCTTGATTGGGCGCCCTTTCCTCCATATATTGTCATGACGCCCCAAGTGGATGGAGTAAATGCAGAGCCATAATGACAAGTGAGGAGCAACCCGGCCTTACTATGAGCACGGTGCCTGCACCCGTCACAGCACTGATGGACTGCAGCACATTAACTTACCTTCATAGGAGGTGTCGTATACCTCTTTGGCGTACATACTCTAAGTTGGTATTACCAGGGAGTTGCTATTTGTCAAATAGCAACTCCCTGGTATTACGAGTGCAGCCAGTATAGGTGCAGGAGTAATACACGTCCGTCGGGCGGGCTACACATTAACCAAAATTATTCGAAAAAGGCGAATGTAGCCGGACATTAGATCATTTAAGTCCACGTTCATGTATGTAGCAATTACAGTGACGGGGATGAAACAACCGTGTAGATCCAGAGCAGTCAGGGTGGAGGGAACACTTTATTTTCATCGGCTCATTCGTTGTTTCTAGGGAGTGACGTCACCTTGCTCAATTGCTCATCTCATCCCATGAGTATTCAACTGCGTTCTCAAATATCTGACCACTGCTCACTTACTTCTTGGATTCTTTCATCATTATCTCAACTGAATGCAAGAAAAAGGAGTTGCAGCTTTTATACTTACAAGAGGCGCCGTCTGTTGCAATCTGTAATCCCCCGGGAATTTACATCGATTGTATTTTATTGGACCAGGCTATCGCATCATAAGTGATGGCCAATTCCCTCCCAGAACCAGAACTGTAAAGAGGGCATTCACACTGTTGCCTTTGACGTAGGCTTTACTATAGCCAGTGTTGTGAACAGTGTCCTTGCACATGCTGTAACTGCTTTAGTAAAAGAGTTGGAGTGCGCAGTAAAACACGTAGCGAACAGAGGCTTAAAGCAGTTTTAGCAGAACAAATTGAATTTACCGCAGAAAGCACATTCACTTACATAAAAATAACCTGTAACTGGATGTATAAATGCCGTTTGAAAAAAAGAAGGAAAAACATGTTTTGCGTGTCACCTAAGTTCAACACTCTTGTATACTTGCATTGATATGTCCCTTTAAATTATGTCCGAAGGTCAGTCATGTATCTATTGTTACGCTGGTAATGTGTTGTTTCATGACAGGTAATGGCATGTCTTTAATGAAGAAACCATACAATTCCAGACAATAGCATCCTAATGGTGGATTCCACGCAACCGTAGCAACTCCAGGAGAAGACATAATAAAGACATAAATATCGGCTGTAAAAAAAGGTTACAGAAAACTTAATACGGTATCTTTTAAATAGCATTATTGACGTCAACAAGCTAGAAATTTCGGGCCAATGCACACTCCTTTTACGAACTTGGCTTTGTCGGTATACCGCTATGAAATCCTTCGTGCTTTCAATTGAAGTTTTGATTTTTTATAAAATAAACCAATGTAGAGTAAAAAGAAAATGAAGTAACTTATCAATTTATTATCTTTACTAGAAATCAGAACATACTTTGAATAAAGTAATCCCTTTTTTTGCTGCTAAGTATTTTTTACAGAGTAACCTAACAATTGGGGTTTGTCACTGAAAAAGTGCAAAATTTTGCTTTGAGTTGTGGGAAGGATGCTGGGACGAATTAGCTTTAGGGGTGGGATTCAGGGACCTGCAGGCCCCTCACAGGCTCTAAAATCTCACCCCACAGTAAAACGTCTTCCTCAGGTACTAATTAGTTACTTCTAGCTCCTTCAATTTAAACAAAACACACCACACAACACACTTGTTTAGCACAGGCCCATAGCCAGTCTTCGCGCTGAAGGGGGCGAGAGAGTAGTGGGGCTCAAGCAATGGGAGCCCGTGAAAGATCTTATAGGGAATAAGCAGTGGCCCCAAGTTTATTTTCAAAAATCAAAGTCTTACTACAAATCTCCTCTAATTTCCTTTACAAGTCTCTTCCATTATGTTACAGTGATAAAACAATGTTGAATAAGTAAACCAAGCAGTTATTCTGAATGAATAAAAAAATAAGTAAGAAAAATATTGTCACATGATAGAAAGGAGACATTCTTAAATTAGGTCTACGGGGTATACTAATTCAAACTGTGGTGACTGCACTTTTCCTTCAAAGGTCCTTTAACGAAGATGACAAATACTGTTGACATAGGCGCAGAAGCCCAAGTTGATTTGGGGGGGGGGAGGGAGCTGCATCCCCCAGCCCCCTGCCGCCTATGACTGTTGCTTTGCAGTGTTTTTCAATAGAAATTAAGAAAAAAACTTCTTCATGTCATTGAATGTTCGGTCTCCATAGCGGGTGGTCATATAATGTAAGAAATTTTCTCTGTCTTAATGGCCTAGTGACTCATTGAATAGAAGCTTCGCCTTGACCACGGAATCAAATTCACCTTTCAGCATTCATCACAACTCGTGTATTTTATTTCTTATCCCCGAAAATGGGTGACTCCAAGTAATAATGAAATGGTAAATCCAATGAGACAATACTAAACAAGAACAACTGATTGTCTTTCTAAAGAATTCGTGTTTAGTAAACCGTTTTCAATTCCCATTTTGAGAAATTTTGAAGGCGAAATTATAATAAAAGAAGTTTAAAGGCATCCGTAGTACTTCAGATGCGTTTCTACAGTCATTTTAAAGAACAGTTCAACGTTGGTGTTCAATGCAAACAACATTTGTTCAAAATAAGACAACAGTAATAGACGGCGGCTTACTCATTTCACACATTACTGGAAATATTCAAATGCTGATAACCGGGGAGTGTAATTCGTGACTGGAAACCTAATTCGGCACATCTTTGAAGTTGCTCTGAAAGTAACATTTACCAATTCCTAGTCACTGCTAAATCCTAGTCACTGCTAATTCGAGAAGAAAAGGGGGAGAGAAAATAAGTTATCTCTTGGAAATAAAGAAGGAATATGAGTTGCTTTTAGTGAATCGTGTCTGTGACGCATGAGCCAAATAAAGAAACTCAGTGGAGCAGTTCGTATCTGTGGATTTAACATGCAGTGACTTCACGGGAATTTGGCATGTTTTTAAATTGCCAAAAAGGAAAGCACTGATTTTGAGGATAAAACTTAAAATATAAAATATTTCTATTGGAGGAAAACCCGGGAGAAAAATGTAAGTTGTTGGTTAATCATATCAATGCATTTCAATAAGGTTAATTCATTATAAAGCTCCATTGTCAAGCCTATGTAACCTAGACCAGAAATCGGTGAGATTATGGTTACAATTAAGTAAAAGTGACATCACAATTGTTCTACGCAGATAGAATGTTCTTTCGTATGAAAGAAATTCAACACCGAAACACGGGGGCAGGGTCTTGGAAGTTGGAGCTTTGACATCACGCCTGTTTTTGTCTTCTTCCTTTTTTTCGTGCGCATGTCATACCTATTGCGGCGAGAAAAAATGTACATTTTTTTCTTTCCTTCGTCCTGTCCCTCTTCCATGAAATTGGGACATATATTGTAGTACTGTGTTTGAATGTTTGAAGACAAGGGTCGGAAACTTACGGCCCGTGGGCCGGAAAATAAATCCGGCCTTAGAGAGATACTATAAAGTTGTGCATACAAAGAAGCTTCCTTCCCTTTAAAGCCGCGGATCAAGAATAATTTTGCCTGCTTCCACTAACAGGTTGCCTGCCCTCATGTAAAGGCTCGAAGGGACCGGTTTCAGAAGATTTCGAATCGAATCATGACTAAATTCTTAATTATGGTTCGAATAACCGGTGCTTTTTCCACACAAGAAAAAGGATGGCTACCTTAGGCGTAGGAAGCGGGGAGCTGGGGTAGCAAATTCAAACTATGCCTTCAACTATAAGCCACTCTGATTGGCCAATGATTTGTTCAGATCAGTAAAATGTGAGGTGCAGTGTAACCTACATTGCACAGTAGACAAGGTTAAGAAGGTTATCACTGAGTAACTCCACGACCAGACAGGATGGTCATAATATAGATAGATGTATCTGATGTATATCATAAAATACCGCACACAGTGTCTTCTCCTAGCTGTTTGGAGTTATAAGGTTTGCCATCAAAATCAGTTGACGGCGGCCGACGATCGGTTGCGCGCCGGGCGGACCTGGCGGTTAACTACAGTAGCTAACTGCTTTTCTTTGCTTGTGCACTTAAACTTCTACAGGCTTAGGAGGGGCTAAGAATACACTTAGTTGTGTGAGTGTAGGCCATTGTATATAATAAGGATATTTGCCCTCCACGTTTAAGCACTGGTGTTAATGCAACTTAACTTTTGCACTAGTAGGCACATTAAAAGAGGCCCACGGTTCTCGTTGTCAGAGACACTACAAGTGCACGAGCAGGGGTGGATCCACGATTTCATAACAGGAGGGGGTGGGGTGCTAACTCCCTTAGGTTAAAGTTCGGACCTACGAGCAGCAAATGGGGAGGGGTATGGGAAAAATTTGAACTTAAACACTGTTTAATGGTCTTATTTCCTGACATCTGGCAATCAAAACCATTTACATAAAGTGCAGCTTTGGATCATCTCAAAAAAGTAAGTGGTGCCGAAAAGGGGAAGGCTGGAGCCGGAAGTGCCCCCCCCCCTCTGGATCCGCGCCTGAAGAGTAGTGCTAGTTTTCATATCATTGCACCATGGAAGTACTATACCGTCTCGGGGCCTCGGGGGTAGAACTTCCTTAAATTCACTCACACCACTATTTGCGGTATACAATTCTGTTATGTAGGCCACTGAACTTAGACAAGAAGTAGGATTCTAACCATAGAATCTTCCAGTTCACATCATTCAAGTAACATCTTGAGTATATTACTGCTACCGGATGGCACTGGGACGTTTATTTACACAGTTACAAATGTTTCTTTATTCAACATTTGATTGTATTCGTCTACTTCAGTTGAACAACCTTTCTGCAATGTTGTTCTAAGGACGAGCAGTGGGGTCATACGTCTCAGTGCCGAATGGCTGTATAGACTCAGTGATTATCCAGTGAGTATCATAAGCGGCTCGCCGTAGGGCACAGGGGGACAATCTCCCTGCTCGCAAAAAAATTGCAAATCATGGTCTTCACTCATCAAAATAACGCATAATACTAGATTATTATTCTATTATGGACCACAGCATTATTTCCATCTCACTCACACATGTCATATTTTTATTGGACACTCAACCACAAGTCATAGGGATTAAATTGTGCGAGTGGTCGTAAGTCCTAACTTCAGGATATTTGCCCACACCCTTCCCAGCAATCTTTCAAACTGCTTCTGGTGAGTATACCATCCGGAGATAAAATGTCCACGACTGTTTCCAAGCCGGTATAGCTAAGGGAGGGGAAGTGGGAAGGGCCCCTAGAAAATCTTCCCCCCAGAAAATTAAAAATTACCTTGGCTTAAATACATTTTAGTAAATCTCGTTTCCCCTAATAACATGTGACATATTTCCCCTTACTGGAAGCTATCTCGCCCCTTCAGTACCTTGCTTTATTGTTGCATGTACAGATACTAAACACCTACATGGTAGGGAAGGAGCACATATGCTGGACGCTCGTTTTCATGCTGAACCGTTTCCTCATTCAAGTTATACCCATGAGTCACGGTCGGCTCAGAAAGTACAAGATTTAAGGCAAAGGATTGGTGATAACATTACTCGAAGACTCTCGCCAAAAACCAAGGTAACTTAAACAAAAACCAGTTGACTGTTATACAGCCGTGAATTTAGCAGAAGTGAACCTTGAAATCTGAATAAAATGTCCTTTAAATAGTCGAACAAGGGGTAATCGTTGACGAAAAGGTGTCAGCGTCATCACTCTAGCAACGCCTGGCAAGAACTCTCCTGTCTATTGCACTTTAGTACGTGATAGAAATATGTGAGTGACATTTGGAGACTGACAAGACTGTCTTACTGACAGGTGAACGTCGATCTTGCTGATTACAAATGAGTTAACCCTTGCTCTAGCTTAACTTTATGTCTCCATATAACATGGTTTTTCAATTATTTTGTTAGCGGGCCACATTTTTGTCATCAGGAAAATCTCTCGGACTGCAGACAAGCGTGTGGCCAAGATCTTATCATATGGGGAGGGGGGTGGGGTTCAGGATGAAATGACCCAACGTTGCCAGACCCCCAGGGCAAGGTCCTCTCTTAGGGCCCTTGGTGGGGTACAAGAGCAACGTCCTGGCTGTGGACTATGGTAACTGACTTCAAAGCTTCTTAGGAGTACGAACAAAATGGTAGGAATTAAAGGGAGCATTTAACGAAATCTCATAAGTTATATTGGATTCAAAAAAAAAAAAAAGAAACAGTCGAAACCTTGGGAAAGGAAGGTGACATGGGTACAAGCAACCTTAGCCGGTGAGGCCGTTGAGCAGAATCACAGTGATGTTCAAGAAGGGTCGGGTGGGGGAAGATCCCAGAAGCTCTCCTTCCGATTTTTCTGGACTGTAAGGATACAGTTCATATCACTACTTACATAGTATAATGTCATGGGGAGAGCGGAAACAACAAACGAGGTCGAGTTACGCATAGACTGTGGGCTCCCCTTACCCTGCAAACGAATATCTCGTAAATCTCTGTGAATGTAGGGATGAGTTGATCAAGTAAGACCTTTGGTATCTGCAATGCCTTGTCCTTGCGATTCTGTTTTTCTTTGTTGGCTTCGTTGCGGGGTGTAAACATCACAATAAGTTGGCCATCAATCTATCACAGTACTTCAAGTTCAATCAATCATGTGCAATTTATTCTTTTACAACTGCTAGGATAACTGACGCGTCTGATAGGTTTCTTATGATGGATGGTACATTGTTTTCTTTACTGCAAATAGTAGCTTTAGATATTTGTCATTTACAGGAATGCCAACCATTTTATGAGGGCTAGGGCTGGGGTGGGGGTGGGGGTGGGGACAGTGTTCGAATTGACCACGTGCAGGGGCCGGGTAGTCACTGCTCTAAAAGCCCGTTTTTCTCGATAAAAAGGAGTGACATGATGACCTACCTGTCACAATGCTTAACTGAGCCAAGTAAGAACGCCTCCCCCGTGGTCCTCGACGATTGTAGGCTACTTGAGACTTTTAATCCATTTGTAGGGATGCTGAAAATTTGTGGCTTTGCGAAAATTGCGTTAGAATTTAGCATGCACATCTGATGAGAGAGGTAGCTTCTTAATAAGCTTATTTCGATAACTCTTTGACACGTCACCTTTAAAAGGGTTGGTAGTTCGGACCTCCAGTCCCTTTCCACATTTTGAACACTTGGGGAGAGGATGAAGGATAAAGGATCCACACGATTTCTGCAATACATTCTTGCTATGCACACAATTGCCTTAAGGGCGAACTTGGTTTTTTGTGGCTCTAAAGAGTAATGGTTCATTGAAATACCAATATTCACCCTGTAAACTCAACTGAAAGATGGTGAAACTTTGTTTTGATCTCACACACTGTGAAAACAGTTTGGTAAAAATTTCACCAACACTAGGAACGTATGTGACAACACTAAAATTGGATAAAGTTTGTCCCACAAATGTTAGTTAATGGGTTTACGGAGAGGCTGGTTAACAATCGCTGGGTAATCAACCTCTGGGTAAATCCATTTATCAACAATTATTGGGCAAATTTTACCCAATTTCAGTATTTTCATATACGTGCCGAGTGTTGGTTAATTTTTTACCCATTTTTCTTTACAGTGCATTGGAAACGGTTTCGGCAAATTCATTTGAATCTTAACTTACCACGAAGGCTTATTGCTGCGAAATCAGTAAGAATTGTCAAAAGTTTCTTTGCCAAAACTGGAGTCTCGAACTAATGATTGTTTCCAGGTGGAAATGTACGTTTACTCATTTTCAGGCAGTATGCAACATTTGTTTAATTATCATTATTTTGTCTCTTAACTGCGTTTTAAAGTTAAAATGTACGGAAACGATTGGGAATACCCCCTTCCTCTATAGGCTATCTGGACTTTTTGATATTTCCTTTTTCTAACAATACCAGGGGACCCACAACTTTGAAACTGCGGTGAACAGCTAGGGCTAGGAAACTCAGTTAGAAAAATCTTGCAATAAGACGAACAGTTACATCAGACCGCTGGGAAAAACACATCACAAATGGAAAACATGCATATATTATTGCTTTAATTGTTTCAAGTTAATGCAATAATACAGTATGCTGTAAGCGTTCGGTTGCGATGAAAATTTCTGTACTTCCTTTCGGCAGAATCATAGCCAGTGGAGGGGGGGGGCTGACGAATCTGTACTAGAAACAGGAATAAGAACCGTTGGTATGCTAAACTATAGGACGAAAGAGGAAACGCCAGACTCGGTCGATTCTACCAGTCGTAGTGTAGGACTTGTATTAGCTAAGACTTTGTATGTTAAAATAAAAGGAAAATAAGCCTTAAAGGCTTTCTACAACAAATTTTGTTTTATATAAACTGGTGTGCATGCAATTCTCTTCAAGAGAAGGGCATACACTTTATCTGACTCAGACCGGTAAACAGATATGGTACAAAAGAGGGAGAAATATAGCTTTGGGGGAGGGGCGAAATACTTTTAGGGGGAGGGGGAGATATACTAAAATGCATAAAAAAGTAGTAATTTTTAATTTTCTAAGTTTTCTAGGGGGCTCCGCCCCCCATCCGCCCTTCTCTACGGGCTTGATATGGGTTATTTTGACATTTGATCTGATGGACTTGATGTTAATTTGTACTGGCGACGTTGTACATATATCAGGATACTGCAAAACTGTCGCTAGATTTTTTTCATTGTCCACGTGCTTATCTTTTTCTATTCGTACAGAATGATCGAAATGGATCAACGGCAAGTAAAGCAGGCAACAGGAATCCTCATTGCTATAATTTCTCTTACGAGCGCCCTCTATATCGGTAATGGCGGAAGTTCCAACGACGACGATGCCAGAGAAAAACTTTTCATCGAACCGGAACAGCAAGAGCCGGTATTAGAATTTCGGGGAGTTGATATTCCTAAGGTCTTTATAGTATACGACTTAAACTCAGATCACAAAATCAGCCTTACTGAACTTTCGGAAGTGACGTCAACAGAGAAAGAAAACGCCAGGCGTCCTTTCGAAGAGGCTGATTCTAATGGTAAGTATATAAAAACGCGTCCAGCTCCCCTCCCTGTTTGGAGGTCGATAAGTGGACCACAGGCTTGCTGCATAGGTAGGTTGGGTATACTTGAGCGATGGTGCGTATTTTTTCATTTTGGTGTTTAGTAGTATGCTAACATTTCTGTGCCCAGATTCGAAAGCATTTCTACGCATATATGAATAAAGCCTACAATGTTAATGATAATAAGATCGGAGAAAGAGGTTACTATCTGCAACACTTATCGAGATCAGAGGGACTTAAGTCTAAACTCATCCCATTTCGAAGAAAAACGGGCCAATTGTTTGGGGATAAACTGTTAAGTTTTCCTTAACGTTGTTAATGTTGTGTACCTAATTGAGTTGGTTACGATAAGAACAAGGGAGAACAATAGTTAGTTGTCGAAGCCTGTGTTGTGATGTCCGAACGTTGGAGCGAGAAAGGGGGCACCAGGGACAGCCTCACCCGAAATTTTCAATTTCTTTTATCAAATTGATCTGGGTTAATTTCCAGCATTTTAAAATGAAGATTGTTTAGGTGCCACTTATGAGGCACGTTAATTAAGTACTATTCCAGCAATATGGGACGGACGCGTAAGCAAGGGAGGAGGTAGGAGCCTGGTGAAGAAAGGGGGGACCCCTCCTTGAGGATATTTTTCTTATTTTTTCTTATTTTTTCCTGGCGCTTCGCGAGCACTCATTCTGGGTGCTACTTTTCCAACTTCCTGTAGGACAATCTGGATAAAACTATTGTTCCAAAGCCCCAGGAAACCCTCAAAATAATCCATCCATCCCTCATTCCTCAAACCTTCTGCATCATTAATCCTGGCAGGCTGTTAGTCATACCAGGGACCTACTAACTCTCTGGTCATACTGAGTGAGATTCTAACTGAAAATATTTGAAATTGTGACTTTTGTGGTCTGTTTAGTGCCCATCCAATGTCATTTTTGAAGAAGTGCATCATTCTAATGCCCCCGTGGAATGTTGTGAAAACCCCAGAGCTTCCGAGATCTTCGCCCCACTGAAGTGTTACAACTGTACCCCACCACGATCCTAAGGGCGGGCCTCTAGACCCCATGTGGTGGGGGGAGAGCCGCGACGAATTCGGTGCTGTTTCGGTATTTCAAGCTGCGTTCGCCTGATTTTGCCCTCACGGAAAAATTCTTGTGTACGCCCACTAAGGGAAGTGGGGGAGGTCGGCCACGGTTACCAGTCTTTGGGATGCCATACCGCAGCCAAAAAAAAAAACCAAAACAAAACAAAACAAAAAAGATACTACTGCACGATGAAAATTTCTAAACATCTTATGATTTCGTGTCGTTTTGTTTCGGTTTATATTTCACTTAACGTACACATGAAAAATGACAATGATAAAAGGCATAACATGAATACCGTGCATAAAGTGTGGAAAAATGGGAGAAATAAGTCTTGTTAAAGACAGTTTCACCGAAAAGAGAGACAAAATGAAATAAACATAAATGAATATGTGAGGTTTTGCCATGAAGATTGCTGTTATTTTGTACCCACGTAGTCCTACATAAACAAAAAATTTCCAAGTTTCCCCGCTTCTTCTGTCCTCAAATATGCCACTCCTTGTCATGGGTGACAGAGGACGCGTAGGCTTGTGAAGCGGGGGGAGGGGGAGATAAAGCTCACAGTCAAAAATGTGGTGGCGGAAGTGGAAGTATGCTTTCCGCCCCTCATTTCAAGGACGAAAATCCCTTATTTGTTCCCTCTCAAAAATGCTTAAAATTTGCCTTAATTTTCCTTACAGTTTTGCCAATATGATGTCCCAAGTTGTATCTAAGGACCTTCAGATATTCAGTTTCCAAGGGGGACCCCTATCCCAGGACGGCGGTCAGAAACAACATTCAACCTCCCCCATTCGGGAATAGCTTTCTACCCCTATGAGAGGAAGGATCCACTGTGGGTGCGTGGGGAGCAGGGCCGGAGGCAGGGCCAGTCCCCCTTCCCCGGTAGTCTTGGCGCCACCCCTTCAAGTATACTAGTTAAGCCACTGTCAACCATCAAAAAGAACTTTCCTCTTAATAAGTTATTTTGAACAATGAAGGGTCTGTATGAAGCAATAACACAACGGCATTGTTATGCTAATGCCAAGTAGTCATACAGGCCGTTTCATCCTTTAATTGACGATTTCTGAAGACATCTTACGATTTTCCAGAATGGAATGAAAGTTGTTCATTTCTGCCAACGCACCAGAAGCCACGAACTTTTAAATACCCCAGTTTAAGTATGACATTGTTGGGAATGTCTTTTGCAGTTATTTGACTCTTTTCTTTCAGGTGACCAATATTTGACGGTCGAAGAATTCACTCGTGCTCCTTGGTTGTTTGATGCAAACGAGATCGTTGTTAAAGGTTGACGAACACTGGAGCCCGCCATTTCGTGAAGATACAGATCCCGCTGAACGAGTTCGGATGATTGGCAAACCGATACAGTCAACTAATTCAGTCGCAAACTTGCAGCCTCGCTTTATGTATGAAGCTTAGATTCATCGCTTTATGGAAAGAGTAAAAGAGTAAAATAAGTTTAGTGACGCTGCAACTTCAGCAATCCGGCGAGAAGGATATTCGTGTATCGAGTTATTTAAAGGCTCACAAAGCCAAAGTTAACGCTCCAAGTTGAGGCAAGGCCATGACGGCTGGGTCGTGGAAAATGATAATGTTTTTCAGGAAAGAAAGGACATCCGTCACCTTGCCATGTGAAGTTAGGCAGACGAAGTGATAAAGGTGGCGCTATTCACAAAATTAATATAACTAGCAATGTTTGTCTTGAGAAGTGATTGCTGTCTGGAGATAGCCAAGTTTGGAATTTTGCCTGTGTATTTGAAAGAAAAGAAAACTTAAGCTGTTCCGCCAGATACCCCAGCAATTCTTTCCTAAGCGTCATTTATTTTTTTTTTATAACCATGGCCTTTTGTCAGATTGTGTATATTTTTGTGTTGCTTGCTATGCAATGAGAAAGGAGACGAATAGATTATATTTTGAGGAAGACAAAGAAAAAGAAAGAAAGAAAAAAAACTGCGTAGATTTTTTTTCACCTTCATAAAGTGGGCAATTGCTTTGTGTGCTATTAAATTAAATAAGAAAAGAACAATTGACGAGTCTTCACGTTCAGTGGGTGGAAGTAAACATTTATTCTGAAACTCCTTTTAATCATTTTGTTTATTTTTCCCAACGACTTTTATTTGTCAATCGTGCAGACAAATGTTTGTTCTTGCATTCCAATTGCAAAAATAAACAAAGCTTCATAGTAAAAAAAAAAACATTTAAATGATTGAGGTAATAGATAATACTTTAAGTGAATACTCGCGTAGTGACAACAAATTGCACAAAAATTTGAAAAAGGAAGACAAATTTTCATTATATTGCGCTTTTGTTTTTTGTATGGTGAGCTTGTGATTAAAGGGACTGTTGCATTACCCGAAACATATTTAGGAATCTAAGGGTATCTTAGTTTTTTCTCCACCTTTGGTTACTGCTTTGTGAATGACATAAATTAAAACAATATAGCTTCACTCTGATTGGTCAATGACGACTTGTGCTGATCAGTGATGTATATGTGGTGTAGCCCACTTTATTGATAGATTAGATCGCAATAGCATTGCAAATTTACAATCACATACAGTACGCTCGTATATTCTGCAGTAAATGACCATGAGCAATTTAAACTTTGCACAGGCTATAGATTTGGTTTAATCGAAGGTGAGGTCAGAAGCAATTTTAGTTGTAGGAATTTTAACCGTCTGGGACAAGATGACCGACCCTTTAAGTTCCGCGGCTGCTATGCAGGCTAACGAGTAAGACAACTCATCAACCTCCACGGCTGATTGGCCAAACAAACTAACCGCCATCATCCAGCATTCATATGTATATAGCACACAATAGACTTTTACCTTTTTTTCTAAGATCCTGAACAATATGAAACTACTAGAAATCGAAGGTGAAATCGAGAAGGGTGAGCGAAGAACTTTGAAGGGATCACCCCTTCCCCCTCGCCACCCCCTCAAATTCTTTTTTTGTAAGCCAAGTTTCTTCGCATCTTTAGCTACAATAAAATCCTCTCGTAACCCGATGGACAATTCCCACCAACCATGGCAATTTATCCCCAGATAACCCCAGAATCGGAAAATCAATTATCCGGGATGGGAATTGTCCAGGAGAGCATTGTCTCAGTGAGAATTGTTTCAGTGGGTATTACCTGTATGGGCACAAGTTGTCCGGGGATAGGCGTCCGAAAAAGTTGTCCTGGGAATCGCCCGGGTGTGATTGTCAGGGTGAGGAATTTTCTGGGAACACCTACAACTTCCGCTCTGCCACCTAAAGTTGAGCCTGTTCTGACTAGCAGGAAGACTGCCAGCTAGTAAATAGCAAGGGGAGCTTACATTGGCAAGTCCATACTTGTGTGCAGTACCGTCTTATAACATGGCGGAGTAAGGGCAGGGGACAGGGTTGGGAACCGGGGACGAGCAGCAGGGACAAGACGTTCAACAATAGACTCATGCTGGTGGCACATCACTAATTTAAGGGAATTAAGGTGTTATCCTGTGAATTTAAAACAGGACATTGGGGGGACAGCATAAACCATGTTGTTGAAGTGATGTATTCAGTTTGTGATGTGGATGTGGTAGGAAAGGAATGGAAGTGATCATATTGCAAAAATAAAGGGAACTGAAGGTATTTCAAGCACTTTTTGCACTGCATCCGTCCACAGTGCAAACTGGCATTTTGAATGAAGAAAAAAGGTTGGAACCACCGCCCCATTATACAAGCTCTCTTAGCTCAAAATTTCAAAGGTCATGACACAAAAAATTGGAAATCAGCGTGAAAGGCCTACTTGTGAGCTTTTATATAAGGGAAAGCTTGTACCCACTGAAAAATTCTACAAGGTTCGAGAGGCCACGAAAGGGCCAAAAATTAACAAAAATTAATGTGTAAGTCAGTGGAAAAATTATTAGTGTGCTACCCTACCCTGTCAGGTTGCACACTTCTCGTGTGTCTTTTATATGCCGTTTGAAATTTGCATCATTGAGTCTCTTAAACAATTTTAAGTGTAGAACGGTTGGGAAACGAAAAAACGACGTTTGTCAAGAAAAATACTTTTTTGTCGTAAAAGAATATGATCTATTTTCCTTTAGAGGTAAGTCATTGTCATTATGTTAATATTTATTTATACTTGGGCCTATCTGCCTAAGTGTCCTATAAGGACAAACAATAGCTAGTATTCAGCTTCCACATTCTTTGCCTACACGACTCAACATAACAACTTAAAATAGTTAACTGAACATGTTAAGGCCACGCCCACTTCTTCGTAGGTACCCAGTACAAGGGAGGACTGGGTGCTTGAATCGGTGACAAAGGTGAGGTGACCGGTCCATGGGGAGCATTACAAATCTGTGACTCTCTCTGGCTCAAACTGGCCGTAAATCAAGCGGCCTGGGCGGCAATTACCACATCACCTTAGAGGCCAGTCGGCCGATGGACCAGTATTAATTAAAGTCATAATACAATGCACACAAATCAGAGACTTCATTTGCCATATAACATTTCTGGGACAAGAAATTTCTTCAGGGTTTAATTGAAATTTTGCAGGGAATGTATGCAGAAAAGTTGGTACATTAAGCATAAGGAAAGTTTAAGCTGAAAATTTTTAAGGTCATTCCCATTTTGTTACTCTAACACGTGTTCTTTATAAGCAAAGACAACACAGCTACGGAATTTTCTGTCGGGGCATGTATAATTCCACAGAGATATAACATAATGTGTGCAATTCATAGACAAAGAATTACGTTTGATAGGAACATAGACCTTGTGCGTATGACGTCACAGACCAGAAAGTGCGTCCTGAAGAGGATGTAAGAGCGTATCATTGCAACCTGCTCCAACAAATGTAGACACGCTGATTTGTGTTCCAGTGGGAAACGCGTATAAGTCTACTTGAAGTGCGTGCAAAGTTTACGTCGTGCGTGCAGTGCGCTTCATTGTTTACCCTCCAAATTGACGTCGCGTGACGTCAATGCATAAGGTCTATACGGTAAATGACATTACATTTATCACATTCTTCCTAAGTCTTCTCAAACTGAACTTTCCCTCTAATTTTTTACGCATACATCGCTTGTCTAAAGAAAGTTTGCTTTTAGTGTAATGTTTTAAAGCTATTCCCGAGAGGAAATAAAAGGCAATAGTGTGACTACAATATGTTTCAAAATTAAATTCTTCATTTTTGTCGAGCGCCCTCTTTAGTATGGTACCCCAAGAGAGATTTATCAATGGTGCAATTGGAACCGCAGAGCCAAATGAATCATTAGTTTCTGAAAAGCCAACATACTCAGTCATTCACATCCCCCTTCCCATGCAGTAGCGTAACTGGGATGATAGAAGTGGGTGGCAGGGATGAAAATAAGGTAAATGTACCGACAGCATAAAGTCAATGTACCGACACTTTTTCAAAGGGATATCACTTAACAAGTCGTCCCCGCACCCGTGACCCCCTTCATCCACCCAGGGTTGGTGCCAGGAGTTGCCCGACACGAAGCCCCGACAGCCCCGAGAGCGTCGAGGGGTTGGTGAGGGAGGATTTGGGAAAAACCTGTTTACTATACCATGCCATTGCGGGGCATATATTGCATAAAATTTGTATAAACTAGAGGGAAATAGTTTCGGGCTGATTTAATGTTTTTCCCGGAATCTAAACTGTGAAAAAACGCGAGAAGCGCGCGAATTTTTGGGGGGTTAGCCTACAATAAAAAGAATTCATACTTATTTAAAGCTTATATATAGGTCAATTGTCCCGGCGGTTGGGCCCTATCGGGAAAAATTTACATTGTTGCCAACTTCCCTCCTCGAGTCACTAGCCGTACCGCACGACAGACACAAGAGAACATTAACTAAGTTTAGCGAAATGAGATGAAATTCCCGATATTTACATAAATCCATGTATTCTTTTTATTGAGTTACTTGAAAAGATGGAAAGGGTTTGTGCCAAATTTGGCTATAAGTAGCGGAACTAAGGAAGGGTACCGAAAACTGTGAAGCGCGAGAAAGTTTTTAGTGCGCTTACACTAAAAACGTACGCAATCATTAAGAACAAAAAGAAAAAAAAAATAAAAACTGTAGGGGCTGTAGACCGTATCGGGGATAATATACATTGTATCGAAACCACCTGGACTACCCTCTGAAATGGCCAAACTTTGCTCCGTGAGTCCCTCATCAACTTACCCTACCGCTTGACACACACAAGAAAACAGTAACTAGGCTTTGCGATATGGGATGAAATTTACGACCCAGTGGCGTAGCTAGGGTTTGTGGCGCCCGGGGCAAGAAAGTAAATTGGCGCCCCTACCCCCATCTTCGGGGGGGGGGTAATCTTATGAATACTTACACAACTCAAGATCTTGAATAGAACAAATGTCCACGGGCGTCCACAGAAAAAATTCCGGGGGGGGCAAAATTGTTTAGGGTGCCAAATTTTTTTCATGGAAAATATTTTACTCCCAGAAAAGGGTTTAGATGCTATCTCACACAGTGTTGACAAAGGCGTAGCCAGGAATTAGTCAAGGGGGCGAACCCCATAGACTCTCAGCGCTCCGCGCCACCATGGGTTGGCGCGGAGCGCAAGAAAATTTTGGCCCAATATGTTTCCCAGATGGCTGGAAAAGGCACTTCTAAGGCCTATTTACCGCATATAAAAAGGGGACACACTAGAAACATCGTAAATATTATTTTCTTAAAAGAAAAAATTGCTATATCAATATCATGCTCATGGCAAATGGTAGTTCCAACACTTTTTTAAGTGATCTCGATTTGGCGCCCCCTATGGTGGCGCCCGAGGCAACTTGCCCCCCTTGCCCTCCCCTAGCTACGCTACTGTTACGACCTCTACATAAATTGTGCACTCTGCCTACATGTTACTTGGTAAGGGTGACAGGACTTACGTTATTTAGCTATGTAGAATGGAACTATTGGAGAAACTGGAGTGACTCTACAGCGCGCGCCGGAAATTTTGGGTTCTTACTAGAGAAATTGTCCTCTTGACAGCAAAAACAGGTAAACAGTCGGGGAGACTAGTCGCCGTCCACACCGGGCGGATGTACCGACAAGATCAGCGAATGTACCGACAGACCATCCCAGGGCGACAAGTGGGAGGCGACCACCCCCTGCCCCCTTCAGTTACGCTACTGCCCCTTCCTAAAGTAGAGAAGAAGAGATGAGGCAGGAAAACTTGTATTTTTTAACCACTGACGATTATTCCTACTAGCTTCAATGTGTCAGGTATGCTTCCCATTATGTAACAGGGTGAGATTGATTTGAAGTAAACCTGTGTCCCCAATCTGGACTGATGGACCATTTAAGCCAGAGAAGTTTAATTAATACGCCAGTGTCATAGTGAGGTAGGCAGGCAACGTGCAAATAGCACATAGTATGAATTTGGTATCAAAATAGTCATTGGATTCATTGGATTGGAAAGTCATTGGATTCCACCAGGGGAGCAAACTCTTTTTGAAATTGGGGAGAAATGCAGAATATGAGAAAGACCGATTGGCGTCCAAGACGTCGGTAACAATTGGATCTGCATATACAGTGTTGGGTCCAGGCAGGTGAGGGCCCCTGGCGGGGTTTAAAAGCAATGTTCAGTAAGCGTCCATGGGATGAGGCCTCGGATGCTTGTTTTTCTAGAGTATTTACAAAGTTTTTCGCATTGGAATAAACGTCTGCAATGACTTTAAAATTACACTAAATATAGCACAAAAGTCACAACTTGACATTTGTTTAGAATTGCCTAACTCTGACTAACGGTCGGTCGACTTCATTATGCGGTGCAACTGAGGCTAGGGAGGATGGATGATGTGGTTGATATTAACCGCAATCGAAATCGGAAAGCCACTTGGGCTCACTGAGGGTCCTATACCAGGTTAATCGTGGATGAACGCCTGCAAAATTCGCCTCCTTTTGCCACTGCTCAGAGGTGCTCAGAGGATAACAGGCAACTCTAACCCTGCTCGCAGGACGGACCATTTAACTTTCCGTCGAGACGAGACTGGTGAATGCTCAGTCTTTGGATGATGGTAAGGGTTGGTTTTAGGTGATGGTATAGGGGTTGCACAGCGGGGTCATTCAATAATTCCATTAAAATTTTGCAATAGGAACCTACGTTAAATCAGTCGAAAATAGCATTTAAAAGACATTTTAGTTTTGTAATGCAATTTCCAATTGCAAAAAGGCATTCATTACCATTAAAACACCCATAACTCTACTATTTGATTATTGCTGCCCTGCTTTTGTTTTGTATGTAGGCCGGTGACTGATGGTTTTGCTCCACTTTTTGGTTTGGGGCATGATCCCCCTGCCCCCGGAATTTGTGCCCATGATATATCATGTGGATGAGTTTTTAGCTTGTGAGGTTTGTGGCACTGCAGAATGGAGGAGAATGGGCATTGATTTACTAACGAGTTTCATTTGTATTTGTCAGATGAAAAGGCGATCCGTCTCAGAGAAAATATTCCTCCAAGAATCGGACAGATGCGCACAGCTCCTGTTTGTGTTTCATACACTCTTAAAACACCGGGGTTAAATTTAACCAGGATCGGTATTTTATTTACTCCAACACAATCCTGGATAAATTTTCCATGAAATCCTGGCTAAACTAACGCAAATTCTGGTTAACGTAACCAGAATTTGAGTTACTTTAACTAGGACTTCATGGAAAATTTAACCAGGATTTTGTTGGAGTAAACAGAACACCAATCCTGGTTAAATTTAACCCCGGTGTTTTAAGAGAGTATCTACCGGATATAGGTTGCATGAATCAGTATTCTTAATAAGAAGTCAACAGTTTGTTGAGGCTCCTTAACTTTGAAACTTACATGGTCGTTTGTGTAACTAAAAATGGAACTGACTAATCACAATTTCGTCGGCATGGGATCCGAAATTTGGGTTCTTCGAGAGTTTTTACCCTGAAAAGATGAACATAATAACGAAGGTGACAGGCATGGTTGAAGAACAGGCTATAGACTTGTTCAAGACTGCCCAACGTAGTGTCTGCACGTTAGCGGAAGTTTCTTCCCAGGACGAATGGGGGAGATTTCCGGAAATTTCCATTGAAATCGTGGAAATGAAAAATGATGCTCAGGTTAGGATTAAGGTAAAAAAAAAATGAAACTGCCCCCATTCGTCCTAGGAGAAAGCTACGCCTCCGTTACGTGCGTGAATCGGAGGAGCTGTTGCTAGCGACGTCAACCAAAAATTACTACAGAGCGCCAGCAATTACGTTCGACATTTAAATGTCAAATATCTTTCTCGTAAAAGTGCGTCCTCTATCTCAAGCTTTTTGCTGTAACCTAAGACAGAAAAAAAAAACTGTTCGAACGATGGAAAACCCGTTCGTAAGATGTAGGTGTGAAAACGCTTTCCGTACATTCTAAAATGTTCCATACGATAGAAGAAACTTTTCCTACCAACCGTTTCAAAAGTTTTTTCGAACGAACTTTAGAAAAGAGTTTCAAACGTTTCGAAAATTTTTTCCTCTCGCAAAAAGATTTTCGAAATATTCAAAAGCTTTTATAGAAAAAATTTTCATAAGATACGAAAAATCGTTTTAAACGTTTCGAAAGTCTAGTTTTGTCAAAAGTTTTGTTGAACGTTTCGATTTTTGTACGGTGCGAAAAGACTGTCTAATTTAACCTTCGAAAGTTACTTTTATACAGAGTTTTAGGATTTTCGACAACCAAACGCTTCACATTCTTCAACCAAAGCATCCGTTTTATGATTCCTTGCCTAAGAAAAACAGTCCTTGGAAGTTCTTTATTTCATTCTGTATATGTGGTGAGGACGGTGCGGGACCGGTGCAGGGTGATGTTTGCAGTGCCGGACAGTTCCGGAGAGCGATGCCGGGCTGTGCCAGGCAGTGCGGGGGTGTCCATCATTCCTATAAAACAGTTAAAGGTGTGCGCCTGTCTGGGTTTTGATGCCCAAACCGCCCAATTGTCTGTTTGGACACAACCATTACCACCCGTAACCGATGAAGCATCGTGCTCAGCCCACCCGTGACCAAACTGGCATCGGTTTGGGGGTTATAGCCAAACCGACGAAGCTCTCAAACCACCCGGGACTAAGCCGAAAAAAAAACTGAAGCAAGCTTTCATGGAACAACTGTGTAGGGCATATAGTTGATAAGAGCTTCTTCATGGTATGTAAATAAGAAAGTAAAAATATACTCAGAAATAAAGTGGAATTTACAAGGACATCAAATAGCGTTCACTCCGATACCCAGAGATAATAACTTACACGGTTTTAGCATTTTTGTTCCGTGAGGGATGGTAATCGTGCTTTGGAAAAATCATCAAAATTACACTAACTGAAAGGTCAGTTTTGTCGGTTTTTCTCGGGTTGGGTCAAAAACAGACAGAATAACCGAAACCGAAATGATATCGGTTTCATGACAGGTCAGTCGGTCGGAAATCACCAAGGCTACCCCAAACCGACTTCGGTTTCCGATGGTTTCTGATTGGTCACAGTTTTGGGCGGTCTATGCACTCCTTTAATTCCTATCATGAAGTATTTTTTGCAAGGTTTTCAGTTTTTGACGTCTTGTACCCTCAAATGACCTCCGACCTCCACCAAAACAATATGGAACCATACAGGTAAACCAAATAGGTATCACAAGTATGGTAAGTAACAGACGACAAAAATTAAATGACAAAAACTGGAAAATAGTAGGTATGTAGCATGAGATTCGGTCCCGGGTCCGTCAGAGTGAGAGACCGAACACTTTCCACTACACCATCAACAAACGTACTCATTTACACATGGACATTTAGTCATGTTTAGTCATAGTATCCTTCACACGTGTTAATAATTAAGCAACTATAATTAGAATAACTAATTAATATACCAGAGTTATTTTTGTGAAAAGACATATGTTGTTGTCTATAATTTTACATTTGGAATGGAACAAAAATTTAGGTGTCACTTTTCGGTGGTCACAAAACGACACAATTTGAAGGTAACGCCCACATATATTCAGTTTATGAGGCTTTCGTAGTTTCACCTCTGGTGACGTCAGATGACACCTTTAGCCTCCAACAAAACCAATAGACTTCTCTCTTAATATGACAAATCTATGTCACAAGTTTGAAAATTATTCATTATCCCTGTGTTGAAATTTTGTGCCTTTAATGGTTTTTGGTTTTTTACCGTTGATGACCTCTGAATTTAACCAAAAACAATCGGGATCTTTTTGTCACTTTGTAAATCCATATACCAAGTATTAGAAGTATCCATCATTGCTACTGTGAAATATCGTGTTCACAAGCCAAGTAGTCTACTGACATTATTTACAATTGGACCAGAATTTTTAACTTGACCTTCCTGCAGTTCGTGAGGCGAAAACTGCAGTTTTTCCAGTTTCGCTTCATTCATAGACTAGTTGCGACAAATGTATTTTTTTTTCTTCACAAAATCAAGTTAAAGGACTCTCCTCTTTGTACTTTTTGTGGAGGTGAGCCAGAAAGATTGGAACATGTTTATGGTCGACACATTTCTGGCAAAGCCCTTTAACCTTGTGTTTTAAAAATACACCTTTTATTGACTTGGAGCTTGTGAAATTCGGCTACGTGCATAATCTGGGCATCCTCGAAATGTCGTTTCACTGCATGCTAAATATTACATTTTTAGCTGTAAAGTAGACAATAAAAAAGTCTGAAGCTGACGTTTTCAATCATAAAATTTCTCATAAATGTTGAGTTTCATATCTTGCATGCAAAAAAGGACGAGTTGAGAACTTGAGAACCCTGAATTCCGAGGACACATTTTTATAAACAACTGTTTTCCTTCAAATGGTTAGCATGTTATCACTTACAATGATTATGAACTGAATTCATGTACATAATATCTATGGAATTGAATTAAGAAATTTCTGTTAATTATTCATATTCTTTCGGTCCAATGTTATTGTGTATTGCAAGAAAGAAAATTGAATGAATCTTTTGCCTTTTTCGTTCATGTTAGTTAAAGTTACTAAGTTAAATGTACATATGCAACCAGGGAGAAAGTATGAGAGAAAATTGAATGATTTTTTTTTGCCTTTTCCATTCATGCAAAGTTATCAAGTTAAGTGTACAATTTATTGTAACAACTGTCAATGCCATACTGCTTTTGGAACAAAGGTTGTTCTATTGTTCATTTACCTATAAATGCGATTTTCCAGTTATCGAGCTCAATAAATGAGATGAAAAAAGCTAAGTGTCACAAACACACACGCACACACATACACATACGCACCAACATACACTAGCGCGTGATTGCATAGATTCCTTTTCATGGGCGGCTCTAAGGAATTTTGTTTGGTGGGGCAAAATCAAGTCTGTTTTCAGGGACGTTCGGACACTTCCGGGCAATATCAGTAGTTCTCTCCGGATAGAACAGGTTATTATTATGTATTACAGTGTTGCCCCATATGGTCTTCAAAAGCTCTTCTGAAACCATTTCAGGCACTCAGTCATGAGCTGTCTATCTTCAAGTTTAAAAATAATTACAGTACAACCATATCAGCCAATCGCTACTCCATAACAGGCGGAGTAAACAGGCAAAGCGGCTTGATCCATTTGTATAAAATGAGCCCCCTCTTGATTTCTGGATTGTTTTCTTAAAATAACGAAAATTTCCAGCATGAAGACACCTGAAAACGAGGAAATAATAGCACTGTTTTGGATTTCAATACTGTTCCGAAACAAGAACGACGGTCCATTCTCTATACAAATAAGAAACTAGTCAGAAGTCTCACCACAGCTTTGATTGACTGTTTTGATTTGTTCATTTTAAATCAACTGAAACGGTAAACTTTAAAACCGAGGTGGAAACCTTTTGCTTATAACGGGCCATTTGACAGTCATAATAAGACCGCTCGTGGGTCAACGGTGGCACGGTGCCGTCAATTTGAACAAGGAAAGGAAAGCCTCTCCTCCTATGAGAAACACAATACGTTTAGGCTACATACCCGTGCAGTTGTATGTAGACAGGCTTATGCTAATCTGAGCAAGTGCCACTGCTTTTAGTCGAGAATTATAATCAACATGGCTAATGGGTTGTGTACCTAATGACCCCCGAAAGCTCTGAAGTATCTGCAAAATTCATGGGGACTTAACTCTAGCATTACCGTTACACGCTGTAAATGACATGATGTGCGAGGCTAATCATATTACAAATATCACAGCGTGATCATTTGTTTTATACATCTTAGCTTGCACTATAATGGCAAGTCCATTTGTAATGTCTGGAGTATATATAAATAGCAAACAAGCGATTAAGAAAAAGCGCGCAAAGCGCGCCCGAAAATTTTCATTTTGAAGACTCTTTATTAATGTTTAATCTTCGCATTACATTGAAAAGTTATTCACTTCTTTCATTTTAAAGGGGATATGCAGTCACCCCAACTTGAAGTAGTGTAGTAGACTGCCCTGTTTCATGATTGGCTCTTGAGAATCATGTGACAATATTTTTTCTCCTCAAATGTGAAATTTACAAGAAGTAACTGATTGGTTTACCTTGAATATGCAATATTGAAGTCCTAAAGTATTGTGAAAGATACTTTGCAGAGAAATAAGAAGAAAATTGTGAGATTTAGCTGTTGCTTTAAAATAAGTTTGGGACGACTGCTCTTGCCCTTTAAACACTCTCGGGGGAGAGGGCGGGGTCTAACCCTTGGGATTCACCGGGACTGTTCGCATAGTTTCCCATGAGTTTGCGGTTTATGTTATGACATGCTTTACAATGCATGCTACATTGTGCTATCTGTGAGGACGTACTACACCAGAAGCGGCATCAAGCAACATATGTAGCCTACACAGGCTGACCGTGTAGATGGTAGATAAAGTTATTATAAATTGAATGTCAAGTGTTACTGAAATTGCGATTATGATTGCCTCGCTGGCAGGACTAAATGGTCTCGCGGGTTGGAGGTTCCTTACCACCTGGCTTAAAACACAACACAACACAACATAAAACGCAACTCGGTTAAAAATTCTTGCAAAACGCTACTTTTTTCCCCTCCGAATTCTCATAAACACTGCTTCTACTGCATTAAATTGAACCAGGAAGCTGTTATTTGGAACAGCTCCCTGAATGAACACTGCCTGGGTGTGATTTCAGAACTTTCAGCCAAGTCATGTTTGATCAGACACCGATAGAACTAAAAGATAGAATTAAAAAAAAATTCTCGCATTTTACATTAATCCTCATACACGCCTGGCACGTATAGCTTAGATGACTAATAAACGACTTCCCGATCACCAGTATTCAAGGCTTCATGTGATTTTACCAAAAAATGTTCATTCATTCACCCCTTTTGGGAAGTGAAAATTTTTGACACGTGATTTACATGAAAATACAATGACAAAATGTCATGGAGCAACTTGCAACTCACGTTCTCGGCAATGATTTTAGGAGACATTTTTGCAAAAGAAATTTCTTAGTGCTTTACGTGCCAACTGATGATGGCTCCCCTATTAGACAGTGAGTGTGACATTTTATCATTTTTCTTTATCACAAACTAGAATCCCCTCATTGAAGGAACTGCGTACAAGCCTGAAAATATTTTAAAATCACCACGGCTATAATAATATTATTTCACATGACCAGTGGTCAAATGACCCAGTAAACTAGAGGTTGAATCTTGAAATTATCACGCAATACATACTTGACAATTACGGAGAAAATTTGTAATAGTATACACCACCTTATAGGCTATATCACATTTGTGAGATAGAAGGGATGAGTTCGTCCACATTTAGAAAACTTTCTTGTAAACCATCTCGAATTACATGGTTTTTGGAAGATTGAAGACCATGCTTTGCAAACTTTTTTGGGGGCAAGTGCCCCCGTGCCCCTATGGCGAGCCGCTAATGTTCCTCTTGCCTTCGGCAAGGTATTAATAAAAGGAAAACTCGCTCTCGTTAAATCATGTAGGCTAATATGATAACATTATGGATGCATTGTCGATCGGGGACAAACTTGTACCCACAGTAAAGCAGGCCATGTGGTCATCATTACTGTTAAAGCTAAGTTTTTACACGTGACCAAACTATAATCGAAAGTACCATAAATAGAACCAACTTGATTAAGTTCACAATCATGATGAAAAAGGAAAAATTACTCATAAGTTAACATCGTTTCTTTGATTTAATTACATTATTGCATGTCAAGCTCCTATATGTAGTATATGACACATAACGAAACAATGCAAATATCAAAATTGAAAATTGCCTTTACTTGCAAATTCTCAATCAACACCCACTGCTGATCAATATACGTCAATAGACAACTATGACGTCATATGCAGTGATATCGTGTTAACATCTAGTTCGATTTCCTTCTTTTGTCTGCAAACCATAGGACAAGTTTTCTAGATAACGCAAAACCAAATTTCGCCTACCTATAGTTTCCACAGACAACTTGGTCTATGCTACATGTGTGTAAAAAGCACCCAGTTCATATGTGTACGGAATTATTTGATGGATTGGTCGGGGGCTAAGCTGTTTTGCCCGAGAAGGACCCGTATTTCTCGAGAAATTGCCCATTTTTTCAAAGAAAAACCTGCCCGAGAAAGAGTTTTGGCGGAACTGCGGAGACCCCCTGGATCATAGGCTTACACCTATGACTCATGTATCCTCAAATCTTGGACTGTGTGACTTGTGTGTATGTGGAGGAATTTGTGTGTCTGTGTGAGAGATTCTCTCTAAAACGCTTGCACTTATATGTCAATCGACCTCATGGCGTTTCTCGTCACATCAGGCATAAAGCATGACTTCATAGTCCAAAGAGTGGGTCAATTCCTACAGGTTGTGTCTGAAGGGAGAAAAGAAAATCAATGGAATGCAGAAGTATCGGGCTCAAGATCTCGGCTAATACTCGTGGCCTATCTTTGATTGTATTGGTATACGTTGAAGTCATATAGTTATTCCAGGGAGTTGTTAGGAAACCGGCCCTGGTTATTCTCCGGCTTGTAGCATGCTGACGTGGGACCAATGTCGTAAGGTTCCTACCCAGGGCTCCTTGTGGAGATATCAACGTTCACCGTCGCTTTCGGTATACACCAGGAAGCACCAAACGTGTATGTCTCTCAGATGGAGAGAAAAAGTTGGACCCCTTGGTCGGTCCAGTCCAGTTGGTATGACCAAAGGGGGAGGTGGAGGGACGGGAAGGATGCTATGTGAGAGATAACTTACATGCCTGACAGGATGTGTACATGAGAAACAACAAAACAAACATGAAAATTGGAATTGTCAGATAGTTGGTGTAAAAATAGCCATTTAGAATATGACAAGGTATACTCATGCGTTACCCCTTGATGCCCGTTAGGGCAGCCAGAACTGTGAATAGTTAGAAAACATCTTTGAAAGATTATTTCAGAGGAGAAAATTTCTTCTGCTTCAGAAATTAAGGGACACATGATGTTTGTATCAGTGGAAACCTCACCTGCCACAATTACTGTAAGACGAGTGTTTCATATGCGGGAAAGGCACTTTTCGAGTAACAATAAATTTAAGGCTTATATGCATGATGAGAAAAGCGTGTGTTGAAATTGTCTGAGCTTTGTCTTTTTAAATAAACGCTCACTTTTTGTGACACATAATCTTGTACAGGCCTATGCTGCTCCTCAGTGGCGCCGCCAGGATTTGGTGATGGGGGGGGGGGGCATAACAGATGATGTCATAATGCCACCTCAGTTTTCCCCCAAGTCTGCTTAAATTGTACCATTTTTGTGCGTCCCTGCGATTGTACACAGCAATGTGGAGTCCTTTTTGGCACTACATAAAGGTGCCGTCCTGGGGGGGGGGGAGGGTTTAAGAGGAGGGGTGTCTCCCTCCCCATTGAGAATTTTTTTTTTAATTTAAGGTTGCCTAGATGCAAAATAGTGCTATCTTTGGAGTATTTTTGGAAGTGATCTTATATGATTGGAAAATATCCTTATTTAGTGAATTCTAATTTTTGGTTAGGAGAAAGAAGAGAGTGTGCGTCCCTGCGATGGTATACAGCAGTGTGGAATCCTTTTTGTCACTACATAAAGGTACCGTCCTGGGGGGTCTAAGGGGAGGGGGAAATTTTGGTAATTTAAAGTTGCTTTGATGCAAAATGGTGCTATTTTTAGGATATTTTTGGAACTGATCATACATGGCTGGAAAATATCCATAATTTAGTGAACCCTAAGTTTTGGTTAGGTGAAAGAGGAGAGTATGTTGTCTTAGAGAAGGGTATGTTGTCAACAAACCTCGCCAAGCCCCCTTTTTGGCTAGGCTTTAATGCCTTGTATTCGGGGAAAGTTTCTAAGACAAAATACGTGGGTGGAGTCCACAGAAAGATTCTTGGACTATTACGAAAATTTTCCTTTGTCTCATTGTGCATTATAAAAGGGTATCTAATACTGACAGACACCTGTATAGTGCCTCCTGAAAGCTATGGATTAATTACATAAAATGGGGCACTGATATGATATTACCTGACATCCAAATGGTACTATAGAGTATAATGCTGAGAACGTTACAACAATGATATTGTTACTAAGTTTGAAACAAAATCCAGACGAACATCTTCCATCAATGGGGAATGAGAGAGTATAGGTGCAGGGAAGTGATATTAGACCGGTTAAGGACTAAAGGCGCGTTTCAGAATATTTTTTCGTCGTAAGTGTGTTAACAATCACCATCTATACAGGTAGAGGCTGCGCGCGAAGTGCTGGGTAAAAAATTTTGAAAAATGTATAACGGCAAATACGCACTTTCAACCTTCCACATCATGCTACAAATTAGACTGAAAGATCCCATAGGCCCCTACAGATGTTGGGGATGTACTTTTGTTTTTCAGAAAAGTGTTGTGATCAGAACAGTTGCATGTGTTATAACCTTAATGGTCATGAGTTGGAGCAAAAACAGTGATGAATGCGCGCAAAGCGCGCCGAAATTTTTCATTAAATAAGATAACCATGACAAAACCTGCATTCATGTTCTGCATCGAGACACTTTCAATTCCCCAACAAACCTATTTGCCAATCACAAAGCCAGTCCGAGTTTAACTGAGAATTCGTAAAAAGCTTTCAGCTTTTGTTGCTGTGCTTCTGTGGGAGTTGCTACGGGAAATTATTGATAATTGGAACAATACTGAGGTAAAGATTTGAAGCGCGCGGAGCGCGCGAAAATTTTGAAAGTTTGCGAAGGATTTGCGATAATTCTGATAGTTTGAGAACCATTTGTGATGGAAAATGGTTACAATAGATCCATCACTTGGTTGAAAACACATCTCACCCTACCCCATACAGAAATCTATAGCTTAAACGTCTTTTGGGATCATTTTAAAATTTTCAAAACTTTTTTTTCTGAAATCGACGGGGGGGGGGGGCACGCGCCCCCCGTGCCGGCGCCACTGCTGCTCCTTCTATTTTCCATCTTTTTGTAGTAATCTTAAATGAAACAAATTTACTCCCAGAAGAATTTTAGACAGATGATCATGTTTCCAACTTTCCCCATAAACGTATAAACTTTTCAAAGAAAGGTTTCTTCCAAAGCAAAAAAGACGTTTCAATTCAACGTGCCAAGTGAGTCAACTATAGGAGGAAGCATGGACTTTTCCGAAAAAAATGTCGACGGAACTTTGCTCACATGGGTTTGAACCATTGTTAATTGTTTATTTTAGAACAAAAAGGTTTGAACCATTGTTAATTGTATATTTTAGAAAAAAAGGAAATGTGAAATTTGGAAGGAGAAGGGAGGGGGATGTCGACCAATCATTCAAGGATACTTGACGGTCGCCCAACATTAATAGAAGCCATATCGAGCGCCATCTTAATACCCTTACGAGTAGTGTGACGTCTTTTTTGGCCTAATTATGACAAGATCTTGATCTGCAAATTCTAGTTAACAGTTTGTCGAATTGTAATGAATTTGATATTTGTATTCAACTCAAGGAAGCTTTTTAGATGCTTTCTATTTCCGGGCTTTGATATGTCATTGTGGTAATAAATGGGCTCTATCGTTTTACACTAACGTTGATAGCAGTGGAGGCACCAGGCAGGATATGGAAAAGGGGGTGGCAAAAAAAATTATTGGGGAACATTACACATGGAATGCCCGAAAGCGCCAAAGGCGTCACGGAAACTCGAAGCCCTCCCCTCGCCTTATGGTCCCTGGTGAGAACTAACTGCATTGCTACTTCCCGGTGGGGTACTGGGAGAAGAAACCATCGGAAATTCTGAGATATTTGCCAAATTTTTGACATTAGAACAAAATAGTTGATTTTTTTAAATACATTTTATATTTTACATAATTTGAGTTTCCCAAAGTTATTGATGATATTAAAATTCCCTTGTAATTTCAAATGTCCTTTTCCCTCGGTTAAAAGTTTATAATTTTGAAGTTAATTTAGGGGTTTAGAAACTTCAGCCCTCAATCCCCCAACTTAGTGCATCTACTGTTTAATTTAGGGGGACGACTTGCTGTGGTGCCGCCAGAATTTGATGATTGGGGGTACCATGGAAGATGATTGGTAATCCCACCCCAGATGACCGCAGAGAGTCTTTGTAAAGTGTGCATAATGCGTATCTACGATACACCAAAGGTGAAACCTTTCGTTTTCCCCTATGGTGCGGAGGTGCCGTCCTGGGGGAGGGGTTTAAGGGGAGCAGTGTCCCCCTCCCCTTCAAGAAATTTTTGTTCGTTTAAGGCGACAAGTTTCGATCTGATCATTATGTTGGAGAATTCTCATATACTCGAGTGAATTATTCTTATTTTAGTGGTTGTATAAAAATTCCCCCTCAAAAATATTTTAAGATGATTTTGGTTCAAAGAGGGGGGGGGGGCGGAGTCTTAATAAGTTACAACATATCAAATTTTTCTCAACAGGTTTTCCCAACTGGTGCGGGATTTTCTCGCAAGCAATTTTAAAACTTGCGGGTTTACATCTTTTGGCAACAGGATAAAAGCTTTGAAAATGTTTTCTATGAAACATAAGCCTCGCTCCGGAAATAGGACTATTGAAAAATGTTTACAATTTCGGATCAATTGCGCAACAAAAATATTTGTAGGCGGGGCCAATTTTACATTATACTGCGGTCAGTTGAGAAACTTTGTAATATCGAAATTGTTATAAATGCCAAGTGTTTATCTTTTACTTCACTTTCATTTCTTCTCTTTATTATCCATGATGGAATAAAGAGTAGTCTTGCGATAAATCTTTCGTGGGCCGGGAAACTAATTGCCCGCTCGCGGAAGTGTATTACACCTAATGGCTGCACTCGTAAGAATCATAGAATGTGTACGTCTAATAGGTACCTTTTCAAAAGTCCCCTCGACTCTCTGGTAAAGAGCCAATGGGCGAAACCAAACATTATTCCCAAAGTTCTGCTCCCCAAGGGAGCTACGACCCTGGGAGGTCCGTCTCCGTGGTCACGGACACTCCTGCACCAGGTAACTAACGTCCAAAAGAGGTTCAAATTTTACATCTGCTGCAAAGGTTAGGCTGGTCAGCTGGTTAGCCGTCTTTCACCCTTCCTTAACATACAGCTGTCTGCGTTCAGTGCATGAGAGCCGCCTACACCAAGATAAGCAAATTATGTACTGAAACCTAAGCCTAGGTTAGCATGCAGTGAACTCGTTAAAGGCAATAGGCAGTCGCCCCAAAATTTTCTTTGAAAAATCAGCAAACTTGCAAATCTCCTCTTATTGCATTACAAGCACATCTGAAGACGTTTTGAACATAACTATTACAAACAATAGGTAAAGCAAGGCGAAATTCTCCTTGAATTTTACAATTCACTAACAAAAATATTGTCACATGATCAAAATAGGCCATTCATGAACTAGAGTGACAGGATACACTCACTCTGTTTGGGGTGACTGCCTACTGCCTTTACGTCTGGAATATTAAAATTGACATAGAGGGCCCCAATAAGCACTAAGAACGAAGAATATACGACACAATACCATCACTCCATCAAATATTGACCAATGTACATGTACAAGGTAAATTTAAAACTGTGGCAGGAAGGAGAAAGTCAAGCCAGCAGCTAAGGGGTTGGGACAGGAGTGGTGCCCCCTGAAAAATTTCACCCATCTAGAAAATGAGAACTATTCATTTTTCTAATGCATTTAAACCTAAGTATATCTCGCCCCTAAAGTTTTCCGCCCCTGGAAACTATCCTCTCTCCATTTGTCTGGCTACCGGTGGGAGTGGCCACATTTTTCCAACCTGTGTTTTTCAACTTTCGTTTGAAGGCAGGCCCGTAGGCAAGTGGGACCCAAGGGGTGGCGCCCCTCGAAAAATTTCACTTAAAAATGAAAAATTACTTCTGCCTAAATGTATTTTAACATATCTTACCCCTAAAACATTTTCGCCCTTGGACGCTGTCCCACTCCAACCCCCCACCCTTCGGTACCTTGATTGGCCGGCCACGGGCCAGTTTTTAGGACAGTTGTGATTTTTCCTGCAGGGTTTATATTTGTTTAAAGTTAAAGAGTCCACTTGAAAGACTGTCAATCAGCTCATCAAACTATTTACCGTAGCTGGAAATTAATTAATATGTAATTTATTACAGGAGTGGAAAACATGACGAAATATTAACACCGTGCAACCTTCCACATCATTAGTATTTTGCATAGGTTATGGGCTAGCCTACTTCAGAAAATCATCCAACTTTGAAAATGCGTATATGGAAAACGGTTAAGTTTAAAATAATATCAACGGATCTTATTATAAGATGATTTTCCTGTTGAGTGAAAGAATCTCTTTTTAGAGTTGCATGTCAACATATCTTGAACATTTCTTGAAATCACTGCGTGCTAAATAGGCACATAAAATCCGTTATTTCCTCTTCGAAAACATAAATTGGTACAAAGTAGTTTGAAGGGGCAGCTGGGATATGATTCAAAGGAGTGGTTGGATAGTGGAAACCTATTTTTGAAACTTTCAGATTAAGCCAAAAAGCCTCTTCCCGTTTCAAAGTCGGAGGAACGTGCTTGATAGATATTCTGTATGATTCTTTACAAGGTGTAACTTTACAAAAGTAGGTGAGAGGTAACTAAGAGCTTTATTTGGCTGTTCTCCTAGCTACATCCACTGAGCAGAAGGGACACCAACCTTCATAATAAGTATCGAATATGTACTTCCTCTTTTGCCGTACATTACGAGTGCAACCAATGTAGGTGCTGGAGTAATGACGTGCGAGTCCGCCGGGCGAGCAAAAGGGATACCCAAAGGGAACGTGACCAATCACTCAGCCTCCACAGTGATGGATCTATCTGCATGTCTCCGTTCTAGACTGGCTGGGAAGAACAATTACTCATAGGCGTATGGGAAGCGAGTGCTGGGGGCCTAAAGCCAGGGCGTAGATTTCTTTTCAAGTTTGGGGGGCGGGGATGGGGTGAATTATCGCAAATCTAGAAAATGTGCACGCAAAGCGTGCACGGCGAGCGCAAAGGGCATGACGGGTGGGGTCCAGGGGCCCGCATTAAGGCCCCTGGTGGGTCCAGGGGCAAAGCCCCGGTGGGGGTACGGTCCAGAGGCCCGGGAAGCTCCTGGTTTTCAATGTCTCAGAAATGCCAGGAAGACTATTTTAAGGGTTAAATTTCAGAGGTAATGTTCTTGGGTATTGTTATATTTACACATTTAGGAAATTCTACTTTGAGCACAAAACTCATTGATAAGCTTCACTGGATTGAAATTGTACAAGAGCAACAATGTCCTGTTAAGCTCAAAAAGACAGAGATCACCTTATAGGATCATCCCAGACAACTGGATTTTGAATTCGGAGATCATTACAAGACCTGCAAGTGGTCTTGAGATCAGTGGAGCCGCCAGGTTTTTTGTGATTAGGGGCACCATAGATGATGACACAATAATATCTCAGTTCCCCAAGTCTTCGTAAATTGCAACTTATTTTTGATGCATTCCTGCATTTACATGCAGCAGTATTGATTTTTTGTTTGTCACTACATAAAGGTGCCGGCCTGGAAAAGGAGAACCCTCTCCCCTTTAAGAATTTTTTGTTAATTTAAGGTCTTTTAGACGGAAAATGGTGTTACCTTTTGGATGCTTTTAGAACTGATCATATATGGCTGGAAAATGTCCATAACTTAGTGAATGCTATTTTTTGGTAAGGTAAAAGAGGAAAATATGCTGCCTATTAAGAGAAAGATACGTTGTCAACAAACCTCCTGAAGCCTCCTCCTTTTTGTCTATTTTACTGCCTTCTATTTGGGGAAAGTTTTTACACAAAAATACGTTCGTGGAGTCCACAGAAACATTATTGGACTATTACGGAATATTTCCTTTCCTTCATTGTGTATTATGAAAGGGCATCTAAGGCTGGCAGATACCTGTATAGGAACTCCTGGAAGCTCTGCATTAATAATATTCAATGGGGGCAATGACATAATGCGTACTACCTGACATCCAAATGATCATATAGAGTATGACGCCGAACACTTCACAACTATCGTATTCTTACTAATTTTGAACGAAAATTCAGACGAACAGCTCCCAGCAATGAGGAATGAGAAGGAGAGAAAGAGTATGGGTGCAGCCTGGAGGTGATATAAAGACCTCCCTGATAGGTGTAGCAAAAGGGGTGAAGGACTAATAAGCGCGTTTCAGAAAGCTGTCTTTTCGTAAGTGTATTAACAATCACCATGAATACCGATAATGGCTGCGAGCGAAGCGCTCGGCAAAAATATTTGAAAAATGTATAACGGCAGATACCTACTTTCAACCTTCCACATTATGCTACATATTAGATTGAAAGATCCCATGTTGATGCGAGGTCCTCACAGCCGTTTGGAGATATATCTCTGTTCTTCGGAAAGTGTAATTGCGATCAGAATAGTTTCATGTATTATTACCTTAATAATGGTCATGATATGGAGTGCAAAGCGTGAAAAATGCGCGAGAAGCCCGCCGAAATTTTTCATTAAATAAGATTTGCATCACAAAACCTGCATTCAGGTTCTGCATCGAGACACTTTCAATAGCCCAACAAACCTACATACCACTGCCATAAGCCAGTCTTTTACCTTTTAATTCGTAAACTTTCAACTTTTTGTTGCTGTGCTTCTCCGAAAGTTGCTATCGGAAGATATTGATAATAAGAAAGTTGCTATCCGGGAACGATATTGATAATTTGATAATAAGAATACCGTCACTGTCGTTAGGTTTGAAGCGCGCGGATCGCGCCAAAATTTTGATAGTTTGCGAAGGATTTGCTAAAATTCTGATAGTCTGAGAAACAGTTGTGATAGAAAATGAAGCAGGGATTGAAGAATTTCTTACGAAAATGAAGAATAAAAATGTACTTTCCAGGATACACGTATCTGTAACACGGGGGGGGGGGGATGATTACATGGGCCATCCCCGTCCATGCCTGAAGTCCCCGAGTCAAAACTGTGGTGGGCAGAAGTATATGCTCCACCATCCAAGGACGCCTCTAAGAACCCTCCCTCAAGATGGCCGTCCGTCCGAAACGACGTTCAGCTACCCGGCCAGCTAAGAACAGCTTCCTACACCTATGCAATTACTACTCATGGTCTCTAGGAACTCCCTGGTCCTTGTTCCAAAAGGGTGAGAAGCGATCGGATATCAAAATTTTCTTGACCGTGTTCTACAGTAAAAACTTGTATGACCCCGTCGACATGCAGCTGTAATGCGGAAATGGTATTGTTTTCATGTTGATGAACAACTTAAAAAAGATGTACACGAGAAACAGCTGAACTTGGGATTCGCTGGTTCATCTTCCGGTAGAAAGTTAAATTAAGGCGTCGGCTTTACACACATGCTGAAAATCAGACTATTCACATGAGCTACTCTTTTCATTTAAAAGGATTTCATACCTTCATCTTTTAGAGGGTGATTCCAATTTTAATGTTTCCACAAATTTGTTTTAGGATACTAAACTGTAGCACAAAGAAACACCATTCGGAAATGACGAAACTACAAGCTAAAGCCGGAACGGCATTCATGACATGAGAGTCTCTTTCATGTCCTTGCGAACTCAAGTAAAGCTGCCTTTTGGTAGTACATCGTACGTACGATATGTACACGAAGTACAATACGATACGTATTACGTGCACTCTTCATTATTCAGCCAGCGTACATCCATTGTAAGTAAATAGGTCGAGAAGTCAAGGCATTGAATTCAGAAGAGTATCGAAGACTGGAAAAGAGACCGAGAAGATCCCTTTTGGACCCAGACCGCCCATCTGTGGTTCTGATACAGCTGTAAGGGATAATCGCTGGACATATAGCAGCTGTTTCTAATTGCATTGTTTTCCTCTTGTGAAATTTTTAATCGATTTTGGTGTTCATCATGACTGAACGCCGAGCTCGCGGGAGACGTGGTTCAAGTGATTCGCGTAACACTAATAGACCTAACAGCGAACGACCACACAGTGGTATATTCAACATGATGTGGAACAAAATGGCAGAATATTTGGAAATGAGAACGTTTCATGATTGGTCAGATGACGAAGGTGGTTCCGAAGACTCTTCTCCCAGCTTAAGTCTTGAAGAGGATGGAAAAAATAGAGATTCCCCCAACAAACTTTCAAACCAAAGTATAACTAGTAACGTTACCACTACCACTACAGTCAACAAGAAGACTGCAAAGAGTGTAGTGACCCAGCACAGTAAAGTATTAAGTAGTACAGATAGTACTAGTTCCGCGAACGAAAGTTACTCTCGTTCAGACTCAGGCTTTGAGTCAAAATCAAGTTCAACATCTTCATATTACAGTTATGCTTCATCAACAGTTTCGTCCAATTCATCATATTCTTCTTTTAGGGAAGAGGACTATGATTTCGTTGATACCATGACATTCCAGGATTTTGATGAAGAATATGAGGAACAACAGTACAAAGAAATGGAACTTGGTGAAGGGCATAGCTTTGAACCAACCAGGCTTTTCCATGTGGTGACATGGTGTGATAAATGTGGTGACATTATTTGGGGTTTTCACAAAGTTTGTCTTCGGTGTTCAAGTAAGTATGAATGTCAAATGGTGCATTTTTGGTACAACTATAGAATACAGGGCCACTCGTGAAAACTACCTAGTATCCGGATGCGCAGATGTGATGTGACACGCTTTATCTTGCACCCTAAACTTTGACTCTGCATGCAAGCATCTGTGCATCCACTCCAAGACTGATATTGGTGAACTGAAATCATTCACTCGGAATCCAAGCATCCTCACGTTCACTCCAGAATATTGCTTGTGGTTGGTCTTAGGCCTAAGTAAGAATGGACAACAATGAGTCATTCTGAAATTAAACTTACCTGCTGTAGTCACATTCGCATTTTATTAATATATTATTAAATCTTTCGCATTTATCTAACAGCTCCAACTTTGATTCCGCAGCTGTGCATCCACGCATCTATCCATGGGATGCTTGGAATGGACTTAAAAAATTCGTTAAAGTTTCATTTTGACTCCCCATCAGAGCATCTGCACATCCACCCAGGGAGTGATTAATATGGACTTAAAAAATTTTTGAAAAGTTTCTGCATATGTATCAACATATTATTATATAGACTACCAATTTTCCCAAACTTTGACTTTGCATCCACCCATCTGGATGCTCAGATACAAGGCTTGAGTGGCCCTGTATTCTATCCATTACTTTTTACATGTTTTTCTAGTTTATTACTTGCAGGATCTAGGCCTATTGATCATTGATGCAGTATCAATATCAAACTTTAAAGTTTGGCCAGTGCAAGGAGGGCACGAACAGAAGTGACCAGTTTTTTGTCAGAACAAATTTTTTTTAGCATTTTTCAAATGTGGACAAAAATTTGACTATTTCAAAGCATTTCCCCTTAAAAGTAGAAGCTTCCTTATTTAACCTGCAATCAATACAAAGTTGACAACTGGAATATCGATAATTTTTGTACATAGGCTAGGCTTTTTTACTGGACCTGTGATTTGCAGTCCCCGCAGCCCAGGGTGCATTCATGATTCATGTAAAGCCACCTCAGAAGTTACGGCAAGGTGTCAGCTCTCACATGCCAACTTATCAGAGGTGTAATTTAGAACACAATAAGAAGTTGCATCAAGTTGCTCCCTGTAATGCAAAATTACCTTGATCTGCTTTCTTCTTTGACTAATGTTATTGTCTGGCCTCAGGGTGAAGGTCTTGAAATGCTGTGTACCAGAGTGTCCTTTTAGTTTGTTTGGATTGTTTACTTTTGCATGGATACAAGTTAATAGTTTGCTATTGAAAGGAGTAGTTTGCATAATAAAGCTGTGTTCGTTGTTTGTTCAAAACATGAGATGTACTCGAGTTACTACTACAAGTACAAAGTTCATTTTTACTGTATATTTACCTGACTGTACAATTTTGATTGGCCTTACTGTACATGCTCTTCAGTAAATGTAGAAAGAGCACTTCTGCTTCTGTTCGTTGCATAAATGATTTGGTGTGTTTCTTTTGGATCTAATAACTTCCATTGTGTAAAATATGTTCATTTGTTTACTTAAAGGAGTTAAAGGTCTGGTGACATGAAAATTACATAGTTGGATGTTTGTTGTAAAAAGCATTAAAAATCCAGAAAATATCTGCAATTTCCCTCAAAATCCATCAAATATTGACCATTTTACAGGGTAATTTCTATTTCACACTTGTATCATGAATAAACATGAGCTAAAGATGTCAGTTTGTGACATTGAAAGATGAACATGCCAAATATGGCTAATGTTAGCCTGTTTTTTCAACCTTCATAACTTCAAAGACGCTTGTATCAGTGTTATCCCCAGAGTGATACTATGGAAGTCAAAATTGTTTCCCTTAAAATATATATATATATATATTATTCACCAAACTGTGCTATCTGATCATAAACTATGAGGTATTTTACATGCAGGGTTCACATTCTCAAACTACCAAGTGAAAACAGCTCATTTTGGTGGCATGTTACCCTAACATTAACATACTCTATCTACAGTATAATTTTTGCTCCTTTTTGAAGTTGATTTGAATAGTGTTACACAGTTCATCGTAGAGTATGAATGGATGGCTTGTCATGTAATGTCCTGTCGTGAATTTTCAAATTTGTCACACTAAAAGTCTTGACAGTAAGTGTCAGACTTTAAGCTCCTTTTGCGTAATAAGGCATCTCAAAATACTCTTTGAGTGGAGTTATTATGTCACACTGTCTTAAGGAAGCAGTCTGGAATACTGTCCACTTGAGTGTAATACAGCGTTGAAATTCAAACACTTGTCCTGTTGTTTGAGAGGAGTAAAAATTGCATGGGACAACCACTTTCTCTCGTTCAACTTGTCTGATGGATGAGTAGATGTTATTTGTAAGTGAGTAATTACACTACATCAGCAAGAAAGTATGTCATAAAAGTCCTATTAAGAAGTGGTATTGAAACTGTGGTGTGACTGTTATTTATCATTGAAAAAAAAAGAAAAGGTCATTGGGAACATTTAAAGTTTGTCTAGTATGGCAAACAGCATTAATTGCAATCATTCATCTTTTGTGTGCTCTCATTCAGACAACCAAAAATGATTTCCAACATCCAATCTTTGGCTTCAGATTGTCTGAAGGACAAATTGAAATTTTTTTTAAAAAATCAGTCCTGGTAGTACCAATTGTGTTGCTGATTTTTTTTTTTTTTTTGGTCCAGTCAAGTGTTTTCTGGCATGGTCAGATACTCTGATTTGTAGTTTGGGAGAGTTTGGAAATGTTTAAGTAAAACTGCTAGGGTGAAGCAACAGAAATATTTTGTCATTCCTGAACTATTGCAAAATAGTTCAGGAAATAATAATAGAAAATAATAATATCCATAGTAGATGCTAATAGTAATGGGATTTTGCCTACCATAGGTGTTTTGTATTTAAATTTATCCTCTAGGTAGTAGGTACTGTAGTAGTTTCAGTGAACATTTCATCCTTCCGAGATGATTCTTTGTCCCTGCTTGTTTGTATTGCTAGTGCAAACCCAAAGCCATAAATATCTGCAGTACATAGAAGTGCAACTACAGGGCTTGACATAACTGATGCATAGAAGCCATCGTTCCCTTGATGTTTGCTGTAATGCCTCAGAAAAACGATGAAGCTGATGGCAGATTTGCCATTATGTCCATTTCATTGTGTCTTTGGTGCCCTCGCTTTCACTGCTGTACATTCTCAGAATACAATTTGTGTAGTAGGTTAGCTCAAAGTTCGAGCATGCTTGAAGTTAAAACACCTCCTCTTAGTTACAAATGCCTGTTTAATTCACCAGTGAAAGCATATTTTAAACAGTAATTTGATGTAGAAATAAGAGGCAGTTAATTTTCTGTGATGAAAATAAGTAGATTTGAGCAAATACCATTTTCTTGTAATTTTAAGAACATTGTAATATTAGAGTCCGTAAAGTTTTATGTGTTCAAACTTAGAACCAACCACCATACCCAAAGAAGTGCTGTAGAATATCAACCAATAAACAAGAAAAAATTATTCCCAGTTTTACCTGAAGGACTATTAAATTCGAGGACTGCCACATTTGCATAAGGATCATGTATCCATAATGAAATGGTATGCTTTGAATACTCTTGTAGTGCTTCTCAAATAACAAAGGGTGAATAGGGTGAGGGTGAATGCTGTCATGCCCATTTCCTTGACTTATTTTTGCTGACGAGCCCTTTCCATTAAAGTTGTGCGTTGTCTAGGTTTTGATGCCCAAACCGCTCAATTGTTGGTTTTGACACAACCAGGACCACCCAGAACTAACAAGGTACTGTGCTCAGCCAACCCGAGACCAAACCAGCACCGGTTCGGGGTTAGCCAAACTGCACAAGCTGATGAGGCACTCAGACCACCCGGGACTGACCTAAAAAAACCTGAAGCAAGCGTTCATGGAACAAGTATAGGGCCTATAGTTAATAAGAGATTTTTCATGGTGTGCAAATAAAAAATGTACAAAATATACTGGAAAATAATCAGGGAATTTACAGGGATATCAAATAGCATTCACAATTTCACTCAGAGGCAATACCTACAGGATTTTGGATTTTCGTTTTGGAAAAGATAACACTTGGCATTACATTTACACCAATTGAATTGTTGGTTTTTCGGTATTTCTCTGGTTAGGTCCAAAATAGACAGAACATCCGAAACCAAAATTATGTCAGTTTCATGACAGGTCTGACCACCCAACTGTCGGTCCAAGATCATCAAGACCACCCAAAACTGACTTTGGTTTTGGGCCGTTTCTGTGGGTCTCAGTTTTGGGCGGTATATGCACCCCTTTACTTTCTGTTTGCTATGATGCCCCTCACTTATTTCATTATTGCTGTGAACATTTTGAAGCTTATGCTAAGCCCTGCAGATCTGAATTACAGTAGGTGATTGATTTTGAATGAACTTTCAATTGAACTTTGAAAAAGTTGAATGCCTCCTCATTTTGCTCTATTGCTGTACAGTGAGATGCAAAGTGTATTGTGAGTCATGATAAGCCACACTTCCAACTTCCCAAGTCTATTGGACTACTATGACAAATAGAAGCTGTGATTTGATTTTTCTTTGCACAGCTTATTGCTAGTACTATTCCATTGACCCTATTTTGTATCTGTCTGAGGTCATAATTGACCCTGACTTTGCATTACCTCTTGTAGATGGTCCAAATTTTTCACTGCAAGTAAATTATAGCCTAGATCAAACAGCTTTTGCTTTAGTCATTGTATTGATTTTGCTTAAAATTTGCTTCAGTTTAAAATGTTCATTTTCATTTCTATGCATTTCTTCAAATTTGGATAAAATCATAATGTCATTTCAGAACAGATGCCTTGTTAAATCTGGTAAATTTGTGACTTTGAAGTGTTAACTGCCATGTTAGCAGCAGACCTATGTACTCTGTACTATAATTTCATGTGTGATAAACCTTAATTTCCAATCAGTTGCCAAAATTTCCCACAAATACCAACTTTTTCAAAGAAGAGCTTCCCAGATTCCAAACATTTTCCCCCCATACCCTACTGAGTACTGACTGAACAGTCAAAGGTTCTGCACATCTGTGAGTTATGACTCCTCTTTTGTGTTAGCTTTTCAGAATAGATGATGATAAACAGATAAAGATATTTTTAGCGATATCATACTTAGGGCCACCGATTTTCCGCGATCACGGAAATTGTCACGGAATCGCGGAATTTTAATTTTTTCACGGAAAATCACGGAACTTCAAAAATCTCTCAGAATGCTAAAGAAGTCTGCAATCAAGAGGGCAAAATGAAAAAAAAGTTTAAAAATCTGTATGAAACACTGGATGGCTCTAGAAGACTACAATCTGATAGAAAACTGTTGAAATTCACCCCCCCCCCCCGATGCTTACTGTATGTGGGACCAGGTGCGAGTTGCTCATTTACTAGCCTTCGGTAGGTGCTCAGTCTTGCAAAGTTTTTCCGCGATCCCGTTGCCTGTAGCTGATTCTTGTTTATACTTTATCATGTACTGTATGTATGGTATGGTATACTATGCATGAGTGCGTCATAACAAACTGTTGCGCACATTACTCAAGTTTCATGCTTTGCTCTGTTGTTACGTTCATGATCGAACGATCATAACGTTCTGACTGACAAGTTACACTTCCAATTGTGGAATAATTATCGGATTTAGTACCTGCATATCATTTGGATATAATTTTATACGGATCTTTTACTATGTAAGAAGAAGAAGGGACCCACAATCAAACAATCGTAAGTCAAGTTGTTTTGGGTTTTTTTTTTGTCCATTACTGTACGTATATGTGTAGACGTTAGGCTGGTGAATGGATTTTAGTCTGGTTAGGCTGCACTGGCCAAACACACTAATCAATGCAAAACAGAAAGTCACGGATTTGGCAAATTGCTTGCACGGATTTTCACGGAATTTGAAATTGCTGTAACGGAAATTGACTCTTTTTTTCACGGAAAATCGGTGGCCCTACATACTGTAAGTATGGCAACCTGGCAGTGTTTGCATTAGGTAGCGGGATGGCGAGATTTTCAAACTTTTCTCAACAATCGTGTGAGTTTAATTGCTTGGGTTACGTAATGGTTGGCACCTGCTGGAAAAAATCAGTTGGGAAGAAACTGACTTTTTGTGTTGCAACTTATGGAGATCCCCCTTTGAACCTGAAAATCCTGCCCAAGATACAGTATTTTGGAAGCAGGGGGGTTTTCCCTGAAGGTCCAAGACCTAGTGCCAATACTGCAGCCCAGACATTTTAATAGGTGGGGCATGAGAGCACATCATATTACACAGTCCTTTCTTTTGACGAGTTTCTAAAGGTGCACTGTTTTATCTGTTAGAAGACAAAACCAACTCATCCTCAGACCTCAGGTCTTACAATTCAACCTGACACTATGAAAATAGTCTGTTTTTTTGGTGCTGTAATGAATTGAAGGGAAAGTATCGATGCAAAGTTGACTTCATAACAAGTTGGAGACTAAACCATTGATTGTAAATTTTGTACTTTGGATCTTGAGAAGCATTGTATGTCTGCATTCTTTTAGTTGGCATATTTTGTAATTATCAGGCCTGATTTTTAAGGAAATTTTCAAGTTGCCCATCGGACGACCTGAAGCTAAATTTAGGTTGTCCGAAATAGTTTTTGGTTGCCCGAATGAAAGTGACAAACAAGAGATGAATGCTTCTGTTTCCTGTCTCTGCCATAGAAAACAAACATTTACTTTAAATCCTGCATTTTTCATTTTTATTTGCATAGTACAGTACATTTATGAATGGTAGTCAATACCATTGTCTCAATACCACTTCTTAAGGGGTTTTTATGACATGCTTTCCTGCTGATGTAGGGAACTATCCAATTAAAAATAAAATCTACTCGTCCATCGGACAAGTTCAAAGAGAGAAAGTGGTTGTCCGATGCAAGTTTTACCCGTCACGGACGATCGGACGAGTGCTAAATTTCAGCCCTGGTTATGCTTGAATTCTTGGTTTGAAATTGTAGAAACAATAGAACCAGAATGAGCAAAAAGCAGTGAGTTTTTTTTTCATTTTTTTTTTTTTTTTTCCAGGCCCTGAAAACTTGTTCCTTGTGGAGTGACCTTACTGTAGGCATTATATCCAAATTCTCTGTGCATGATCAGTAGATCATAGATCTTTTCAAATGCCTACCACTGTGCAGTTCACAGCATTAATAAGTTGTGCATACAGTGACCAGTGTACAGTGCTTTTAGAACAGTATGCTTATTTGCTTTTTTGGTCCTATTTGCCTTCTATGCACAAGTTGAGGTTCCTCTGGAGTGTTAAGATAATTCACATTCTGTCTGAACATAAAGAATCAGTTCATACGGTACTGTACAGTAGTAGTGCCCCCTGTAAGTGGACTACAGTATTCACTATAGTTTACAGTAGCTGTGTGGTGAATAGTTATACTGCTGGAAGGGTAACCCAGTTAACCTAAAAATTGTTGCATCCAGCAGTTTATGTACCATTCTAGAATAACATAGTTTGACAGACCTGTATTGTGTTGTACAGCAGTACATGTATGTAATTCATGTAAGGCTAAGTGCTAAACAGCTTGAAACTGTTTCCATAACAACAGGAAAATTGTCCAGGAAGTTTTAGGTTTTCAAACAACCAAACAGCCATGGCCAACCATGAAAGTACCATATTTCCAAGTACTGTAGTACTTTCAGGCAGTAAAGTTAAAGGAATCATGCATGCATGGATGAAAGAACAATGGATAAAATATGACCATTCCAGAAAATGTCAATGTGAGTGTAGCATTTGATGCCTATAAGGTTCATTGAAAGCTTGTTTCAAGAAGTGTGACAAATAAAAGCATGTTTGTGGTACCCTATAAATGACAAAGAAGTGATTTTAAAGTGCATCTATTAATCAAGAAAACTGCCATATGATACCGTTTGTTTGGACTTTTCAAGATGTGTTTTGGTATTGTGTATCAAATTTATACTTTGTATCAAATTAAGTATTTCAAGTGGGAATTGTTCAATTACTCTTTGAAACCAAAAAATTGTGCATTGGGATTTTCGTAATTGACAGGAAGAATTTGAACACTGTTGAGAAACTGATAAAATTCATGGCTATTCTGAGAAAAATATCCACAAATAAGAATTCATCTTTTCCTAGCTAGGCTTGGGTGGGTTTCCCAACTATACTTCAGAGCAGTCTTGGGTTGTGGTTCCCCCTCCATTTTTGGGGGTGGGGTGGGGTTAAAGAGGGGATCTTGATAAATTGTAATATGAAAAGTCAGCTTTTTCCAAAACATTTTCCCAGCAGGTATGGGATACTATAGTCCCACATGCAATTTTAAAACTTGCGCGATTGTTGAGAAAAGTGTGGGAATCACACAATCTCACTCTCTTATGTGGATACCGCATGAGAGTTACTACTCCTGGGCAGGAGTCAAGGTATGACCCCTTTCCTTGCAGATGGAACTCCTGTCAGAAGTACATATTACATAAACAACAATTTACGAAAAATGTTCGAAGATTTTGCCAAGGTGACTGAAAGAGAAAAGGCAGTTTTCAGTAACTTAATTTCAATGAAATGATGACCTCACAGTGTGCCTTTCACACAGATTGCAGCTTGTGTCTTAGCCAAGCAAAATTAGTATATTGGAAGGAACTTACTCTTGCTGTGAAGGCATTTACTGTACTTTAGATGTCATTCTAAATGAAAACACAAGTGTTCAGTATACATGTACGTATGGTACAAGTTGTGTGCTGGTGAGGCTTGAGGTATGCACTATGCAGAGTAGCAGATATTACAATCAATTAATCACTCCGGAATGCATTCTACCTGTAGGTGACTGGGGTTAGTTAAGGTGATTGTACATGGCTATTGATTGAAATTGTTTTGTTGTGGACTTACCTCATTGACTTCCCTCCCTTTAATCCAGAAGCCTTTTCCAAGTAGAGTTTGCAGTGTTTTGGAGGCTTGACATATTGTGAGGTAATATGTGGCTTAATGGTCACTGAACTTAGGAAGCTTTTGTTTGGTGACCAGTACATCCTGTTGATTTCTAAACTTACTGTTTGGTTTGTACTGCCAGCAGTGAAGATGTACAATAATTAGACTTGGTTAGAACTTGATGGTGTACTTGTAGTACCATTTACTTTGCAGGTACTTACCCCATGCTACATCTGACATGCAATATTTCTCAAGTAGAGAACTTGGTATTTGGAAGTCTTAAGCCATAGCTCTGTGCCTGCAGTGTGACCAGAAGTTGGCTCTGTCAAGTCTTTGACCCATCCTCATTTTCTGTTGATGTTCAACATGTTAGTAATAGTTAGTTTTGAGGCTTCCAAAAATTTGGGTGCTTTCTAAGTTAGCTAGGTTTTCAGCCTGAATTGTTCTATTGAGTTCTGAAACTTAGTCCAGTGAGGATGGGTCAGGGAATCAAAGGACTAATTTGGTGACGTTGCGGGCATGGTGCTAAAGGGATCTGAATGTCTTTGCTCCGCTTGGGAATTAATACATTGTAGTAGATGTAGCAAGGGATAAGTACAGTTGCATGGGAACACCCAAGCCAGTGAGTTGTGAGCACTGTAGTTAAAGCATGTTAGATTACTTCAGGCATTTGCATGATTATATGATTTTCTGGAATAGTGTCCATGTAGTCCCAGACACAAAAAAGTACAGTTCACAATAGCTCCACAGCTGTAATAGTAAGTTTAATCCTACTGTGTATTTGTAGAAGAATTAGTGTGGAGGCCCATATAAGACCAGTACAGCTGAATTAAATGACAGTGAAATCAATTAACCATAGGACCAACTTGTCTAGTTCTTGAAAAGAAAGCTTTTTTTCCCAAACTACTGGTCCATATCATTTACTGCTGTACATACAATACTGTACCTCTGTACCCTGGTTCTCTTTTTTTGTTGTGTATAGGATGTATGTACAATTGTGTTATCCAGGGTTCTCCATTCTCTTACTACAAAGCTTAGCACAGCTATCTTAACTCACATCAGGAAATAACAATGACTCATTCTTTCGTATACACTAGTGAGCATAATAAAACTTGAGAATTTTTTAAAATTTCTATGCAAAAGTGAAGTTGCAATAAGATTAGTTGTGAAACACTGGTTTTTACGATCATCTGTTAGAGTTAGATGAGGTTTTACGGCTCATTTTCCTACCAATGATCATGTGACAAAGACCAATCTATTGAATATACATTATTGTACTTTACCTAGTTGTCTAGAGATTTACTGTACAATCTGTGTATTTAATTAATGCATGACTGTAAAACTTGAAGGGCTATGTTATAGTTGAGAGACCTGTGTTCAAATGGAAACGTGTTTGTTCAAAACACATGTTTAGTGTGGCTTATTTGTATACTTCAGATTCAGACTGATGCTAAATCCTAACATAGGACTATACTGTAGCTTTGAAAAGTTTAATACAGAAACTGTACAGTGTGAGATGGAAAACATTTTATTTCAGTAATTTATGGACTATTTAAACTACAAGCACACTGTAGTACTGTAACTGTATCTTCTATAGTCACAATATACATTTACTTAAAGGGGAATTTTCATGATCCCAGACAGTTCCAATTCTCCCAACTATGCATCTTCTAGCTCCTCCCATAACTGTATGAGGCTCTTCCTTGTGCAAGAATAAGCATGTTTTATTGCTTAAGGCCATGTCCTGGTGAGCATACAAGGCTATAAAATGTAATAAAAGTACTCTCTCTGCCTTGTGTGGAATGTGAGCTACTCTGCATCTTTCAAATTTTCAAACTTTGATGTCAATCAAAGAGCAGTCACCAACTGAGAATTTTGATATACATACACTAAAAATATACTTTGGGGTGATGACTGTCTGTCTTTAAGTAATACTCTTTGCAGAACGAGGTATGTGTGTAAATGTAAAAGTAACTTATCGTACAGTTAGCTTTTTCCAGTCATCTTCAGACTTCCTGTTGTAGCCATTAAAATTATGTTAAAAATCAAAACATAACTAAAATTGTACCTTGTTTTAATATTGTATATACCTGTATCAGGTATTAGAATTCATTACTAGGTGTCCTAGACTTCCTGGAGGTATTGTATTTCTTCCAGTTGTATTGTTATGAAGAGTAATTGTCATATTAGTCATGGTCAGGGTATTTAGCTCCTCCAAACTAGTCGATTGCCTCCAAATAAATAATTGCTGTCCTGTGTATATCAAGGACTTTTCAGGTCAATCAAATGTGTGTTTTATTTATTAAACTAGGGTTAAAATTCATTCTGTTAAAGGGCAGTTCTCATCATCTCAGACAGTTCCAATTCTCCCAACTAAGCAACTTAATTTAATATAACTCCTCCCACAAATTTGTAAATCTTCTTGTGCAGACTCAAACCTGTTTTATTGCTTCAGGTCATGTCCTGATGAGCATACAAGGTTGTAAAGTGTAACCCAAATGTTCACTCTCTCTGCATTGTGAGGAATGTGAGTTACTCTGCATCATTTGAATTTTCAAACTCTGATGTCAATCAAAGAACAGGAACCAACAGAGAATTTTCATACCCCCACACCAAAAATATACTTTGGGGTCATGACTGCTTGTCTTTATTTAAGTTGGAATGAAAGTTGGTTTACTCTGATATCCATCATTGTGATGATTGATGTACTGTAGTTATGTATATATTGTAGTAACTTAGGGGTGCATTTACACTTGATCCGGATCTGATCGCCCTATGTTATCAGCATATCGAATTACGTATATGGCTTGATCCTGGTGCATTTACACTTGTCTCGTACTCTGATCCACCTCCCTGCATAATGAGTGTTTTTTGCAGAAGTGACCTCCAAATAATTTACGTTGAATTACCGTTGATCTCGGGTCACCGTTGATCCGGGGAGCGTTTACACTACAAGTTTGATCGCCTGCGCGGGGTCTGATCCTCCCCCCTTACTAGGATCAAAATCGGGCGATCAGATCCGGATCTGATCTGCGTTTACACTACAAATTTGATCTCGAGCAGTGGATCAGACCCCGCGCAGGCGATCAGATCCGGATCAAGTGTAAATGCACCCTTAGTCCTGATAAACATTTGTTGATGTGTGAGCAGCTGATTTATTAAACTGAAAGTTATGTAAAAATGTAAAGGAAGGGATTTTACAGTAAAATTGTCAGATAATTGTTGTAAGTACTGTGCTGTTGAGTTCATCAGATCCATGTGCTACCTCTGCAAAAAGTATGGTTTCACCCATACAGTCATACAGTGTTAGTCCTACGTAGCCCTTTGCTAGTAAAACCTTGGTACCACATCTCATTCAGTCCTGTAGTACATTTGTCCAACAGTCAATGGAAGTTTGTATGTATGTACTATAGGATAAGGACCAGTTGGGCTAAGAGCTGTAGTATTAACAGAATGTTTGAGTTTTTCAGTCAGACCAATGAGCTGTAAGAATACCTAGGTTCTCATTTCTACTGCAAACTGCATAGGACCAACTGGCTGTAATACCACTATAGAGGGTAGTCCCTGTAAAATGTTGCACAACATTGTCACACTTTTTTTCGCGGCATTATCCCAGGTGTAATGTTATCTATTATGCATGAACAGAAAAAATTATCCTCAAAAGGATGGTACAAGAATATGAACTGAATATATAAAATATTGCAGAATCGTTGAATTCCTTGGTTATGAGTATCAGGCCTCAATTTTAAGAAAATCTTATGGTTGTCCATTGGACAATGTATCTGCCTTTTTTGGTTGTCCAAAAGAAAACTTAGTAGTTCACAAAGAAATTTGCAGTAACCCTAGACGCAGTCTGTTAACTTGTTGCGTGAACTTTGGTTGTCTGATGGACGACCAACCCACCATTTTTGGTTGTCCGTCACACCTTTTGGTCATCACAGGAGACCGGATGACTGTTAAAATGAAGTCCTGAGTATGCATACCTATTACTGATATACAGAAAGAATATCCTTCGAGCTATGTACAGTGATTGTGTGTTGTGCCATACAAGAGTGTGATTAGCAGAAATGCTTACAGTACCATTCACTATGTGACACACAGTGGCATCAGTTTAAAAGCAACCAATGGGACTTTGACTTTATGTATTCAGACTTTGTTGAGACTTTGATTTTAATCATTTTATATATTCAAACATTGAGTGGTGTACAAAAGTATACCGGTATTTTATTTGCAGTTGTCAAACAACTTTGTACCATACACCTGTTTAGAATTATAACATTCAGAAAGGAAGGAGGTCCAAAAATAACAAACATAAAAATGTTCATGTTCAGATGTACAGCATATTTGACTGTCAGTGCTACACAACACATGTATATGATTGGCCTATTGCTTTGGTGGGTTCTTGTAAGAGGCAATCCTGTTGTTCAAGTAGGCCTATATACACTATAGACCTGCAATGCACATTAACACAAGCATGGAATTTGGGTACAGTATCTACAGCATTTGGATGTTACACTCATGGAGCCCATAAACTATTGTCTATAATTGCTAAATATCAAAATTACCTATTCCCTCAAAAGTATCATCCTGGTGAAATCAGAAATCCATAGTACTACAGTAGACTGTCATAGGAGTATAGCTCTCTGACAGTGTGTTACATATAGAGCTGTAAAGGAGGTGCAAGAAACATTGCTTTATAAGTGACTGCTTTCTCCTTTTAGGTCTAGAGATAATTTGCTTCATGGTAGACTAAAAAAATTGTAACCCCATCTCACAGTGAGGTCTTGCATAATTAGCTGTTAAAGGGAATAAGCAGTCTCCCAAAATTGCCTTGAGAATCAGCATACTCTTGCAAGTTTCCTCTTTACAAGTACCTCTGCAAATTTTTTGAATTTATGTATTACAAACAAAACATAAAAGGAGGTATTCTCCATCGATTTAACAATTCCGTAACAAAAATTTTGTCACGACTTAAAACAACCAAAACAACCATTCGTGAATTTGGATACTGGGTTGTACTAATTCTAATTGGGGTGACTGCATTTTCCCTTTAAATATGATGCAGAACATGCATATTATTTAAATAATTCTTTGCTAAAGTTGATCTGTAGGTTGAAATCTAAGTTGAATGGTTGGAGGTATTAACTTCAACATACTAAACCCTGCATTGACAGCAAAACAATGTACCAGTACTTATACAGAATGACAGTAAATGCAAGATGTGTCACTGTCAAACCTGTTTCTGTTTACCGAAGGTAAAAAAAAAAGTAGTTCGGACCTCCTGTACAAGAAAAGTGCACATAACCTGTAAGCATGACCTTAACTGTTACTGTAGTATAAAAAAAAGTATATGTCTAAAACTATACTAGTTAGTGCAAAGAAGGCATCACTGTGTACAGTCATAGATATTGTAAAACTTGTATTATTTTAAATATTGAGTGGCTAGTGTATGCAGTTCGTGGAAAGATCATACCGTGCCACTGTATGTTCTCTCCTGGAGTATGCCCATAATTTACAGGAAGTGTATGTGCTAGTCCCAATTCTACTCATACTGCTCAGTTAATTCTCTCCAGGTTGCAATTAAGTTCAATTTAGTCAAGTGTGGTACTTAACAACTTGCAGTTTAGCTGTAATGAATTACGCACAGTAGGAGATCATTAATTATTGGCTAATGCTCAGCTGAAACTATGACACATATTTTACTATTTACAGCTCTGTTTGCATTGAAAAACAGAATGTTAGAAACCCAGTGTTGACTGTAGGTGATTGCAGAGGTATGTAGAGAATAGCAAGGAAACATGAACTACAAAATGTATGCACCAGCTATGGCATCATTCCCAAGAATAGAGATATTGTATGACTAATATATATTTGAAAGCCCGTTTCACCAGTCATCACTGTGACTGCAGTATGCCGACAATGTTGACTTAAGTTGAAAATATTCATGTTCGTAGCAAGTCATCCTGGCTTGGGTGGAGGAGGGGGTGGGGGGACTGACTGGAGGGGGACTATGTGAGCATTGCCTATAAAGGGTGAATTGACCAGAACTATTCTAAATGTTGGCAGTTGGTTTGCCAAGTGGGGGTGGGGGAAGAGGGCAAGAGTTTACCAAGGGAGCGACAGACATTCTGCTTGCTCCCACTCTGGCGATGGGCTTGCTGGAATACCATTGGATCTTAGAATCCATCAAAATTATTTGCTTGCTCTTGTTGATAGGTTTTACAACTGTAAAGCAGTCTCACTCTGTACTCTCTGTGTTCAAATCAGGTAGGTTTTAGGAAAGAGACCCAGCATTCTACAGACACTTTGAAGCAATGTTTGCTTCCCATGGTAATCTTGCATATCTCCTCAAAATGTCGATCACATTTAACGGGATCAACTAGGATTCTTAAAATGACAATGAATGGATCTACTCTTTTCATTGAACAGTAAACTTTTTGTTGCCAGTCTTCACACAAACTATGAAATTTTACACTTTTGTCATTGTTTGTTGCAGTAAATGTAATTTCTGTTTAACTTCAATGAAGGCCGTGGCCGGCTTGACTTGAACCAGTTGGTTGGAAACAGGGCCGTTAAACCTCATCTAACTTCATTGCATACTTTCTACACAATGTACATTTCGGGTATGTTTCTAAGTGATGAGGAAATTTGCCAAAATTGGGAAAAATGATTTAGGCTTGAACAGTGTGTAAAGCAGGTGGGAGCATCAAATTCGTAGGGACACAGAGGAAGTACATTATTTAAACTTTCATTGACAGTCATTTTAGCTTAAAATCTTGATTAAAAGCTTGGCCCATATCTGTAACAAACTGCAAATCAAAGCAGGTCTTAACAAAAGCAATTGTTTCAGGAATACTTTGTGTGAAAGTGGCAGCTCATCATTAGAAAAGGGAAGTCAACGGGACGAAACAATAGGGAAAAAGAGACCTGTCAGTCAAAGTTCACTGAAAGGGGTTAAATCATTTTCGAGTCCTTATTGTGTGACACATGTAATTGGTTGTTGAGTCTTCTTCCTAACAGCTCCCTGGTAAAATCGAAAGAGATTTTTGACCAGCAGACTTTTAGCAATAGATTTATAACTACATATGGCATGTACGATGATAATTAATACTAATTTTAGTACTTATAGTGTTTGTGTTTTAACTTTAATTATCTATTAAGTTTTAGTGATCAGCTTTTAATGAACAACAAAAGAGATTAGCTGCTCTTAGCTTCTCACTGTACAGTATAACTTAAAATACTTTTAAATAATCTACCATGAAAGTAAATGTTGAATGAGTTTCCATGGGAAGGACAGTGATTTATGATAAGAACAATATGATTTTGCCTTATTACAGCTGTTTTGCATCATTTCCAAAATTTTACAACTCATATTTGCTTGCATACATAATTACATTTGCTTCAATGAAGAGAAGAAAGCCAATTGTATGCCTACAGTAGCAAGGGCCAAACGCTTGTAGTAACACCTCAGTAGTTAGTTTACAAATGACAAGACTCCTTTAGTCAAAGTCTGCCAAAGTGCATTATATTTTTGAATTATTTCCTGCCATTGAAACCTTGTATTAACCTCAATAGGTTATTGTTCTGATTAGTATTGTAAGTCAGATATAGTAAAAAGATTTGAATATGTGCAGTGTGGGAATTACGGATTTTCTAGCAGAGTAGGCCTATTAGTTCTGTAGTTGTGCCTAATGTCTAGTACAACACGTAACAATGTAGCCTTCTATAAAGATGAATGAAACTACATGGACAGAGAAAAGGATAGAGTTATCCTGAATGAAACTTGAACCCCAAATTATATGAATAGGCCTAATGCATTAAATTTTTGAAGTTTATAAAGTTAAGCTTGTGACTCTGAACTGAAGTTGTTTGTTGTGCAATACACACACTATAATAGTATGGTTACGAAGTTTAGAACTAACTAGTGAAATAGAGGCATTAGATTTCTATGAGCGTTAGAGGTCGTGTGGAGGGAATCGGTCCAACCTTTGTTTGGAACACACCCAAGTATTACAAATTCATTTGTTTCCCATGGATGCAAGCTTCTTTCATTCTGTTTGAAGCCCATACAACAAGTGTAAACAAAGGAGTGATTTTCCCAATTTAATGATAAAGTTGCCAAAATATTGTCACATGACTAAAAAGAAACAAGATACTAGGGTATATTAATTCAGATTTGGGTGTCTTCATTTGCCCTTTATAAGTATAGCTACTCATTAAAAGTTACATCTAGTCAAGCAGTGAACAATATACAAATAATGAATGTTTATGAGTGCGATAGTATGAATTATTTCATGAGTTGAAAGATTGAACGTTCTATTCAACGAGGTGAAGCCGAGTTGAATAGAACGTTAAATCTTTCAACGAATGAAATTATTCATACTATCGCACGAATGAAAAACATTCATTATTTGTTTTATATAACACCTTATAACTATTTAACGTTACCTTTATCTAGTCGTTGGTGGAAGTTGTGTTTTGGCCTTTGTCCGTGCGGTAGCTCCATGGTTTGTCGTTTGCTAGCTATGCGTCTACTACGTACGGTATGCAGTGTGTAATCCCCAAAGCTGCGTTGATTTATTGAGTTGCGGCATAGTTTGTACGTACGCGCAGTGATTGTGATGTCACAGCCGTGTGTTATACTAAACTATTGCACGACCGTGTGTTATACTAGACTATTGCACGACGGATAACACACGACCGTGATGATAGTGCCGAATCACCCATGGCATGTGACCACCAATCCTCCAATCAAATGTAGAGAAATAAATAAGGTGTTATATAATATATAGTAATGTAGGTTACAGTATGCCTTTATGGTTGTAGTATGCCCCCATATACACTTACAGTCTGGCAGTATTACATGTGCAGGTTACTGAATGTACCCATCTTAGGATAGGTTAGGCAACGTTCCTTCACACCAGTGGTAGGAATGTGAATTAAAATAGGGTTGTGTTGACAAACAGACAACTTGTACATTGATTAAAAGCTGATGACATCATGTACATCACAGGTGGTGTGATTTCAAGGAAAACATTTGAATAAATTTTCTTTTTCCATTTGAATAGGCCTGCTAGAATGAAATATCACCATAGACCTGAGGTGTGCTAACATTAATCCCAGTCCTACCCCTAATCCTAATCTGAACCCTAGTCCTAAAGTTGATGATTCTAATCCTAAATTCTCTTTTGTCTAGCAAACCTTCTGTCTAGTGAACCTGGTCTGGTGGGATTCCCTTTCATGTACCTCCATGTTAATCATGATGTAATGTTAAACTATGCAAAACTGGGTGAAGTATTCCAAGAATTGTTTGACCTGGGGGTAACTGATGCTCTGTTATTAATAAAACTAGAGTTTGAAGAAGGATCATCATCTGCTTTAGCAAGGTGGATCAGCTCCCTAGTCTGAACCTGTAAGTACTCATCAGGGCTTTAGCCAGGACTGTGAGTTCAGGGAGTCCAAACAGTTAATTCTAGTGAGATTCTTGTATTAAAATGTATTATACATACATATGGGGCAATGCAAAATTCTGGGAGTCCAAATGACTCCCGGACTGCTCTCTGGCTTAAGCCTTGGTACTCATGATCAACCTGGATTGTAATCTTTCACAGGATCAGCCCCCTCAAGGGCAAACAACATATTTTAATAGCTTGGATGATCATGTGACCTGGGTCCCTTTCACATTTTCAAATTCCTGTATCAAAGTGTGGAGAATGTGGTACTTCGTTGGTGTGGAAAGTGTAAATACTACCTCCTTTTTGGGAGCATTTGCTCACTTGACCTTTCATTCTTGCCTGATACAACTCTTTTGTAGTGCTGATCTTGCTCATACTCTTACTCTACTCATACTACAGTCGGAACAGGAATATATTCGAAGAAAGCATGTAATCCAGTTTTAGCAAGAACTCCCTGGTTCAAAGAAGTACCTACCTGGGAGGCAATAAAATTGGTCATTGAGCTTGCAGTACCCTTTGGTAACCCTCCCAACTTAAATAATACTGAAATTTAAAAGAAGATCCTGGGGTTACCATAGCAACAAGTATAGGTCACTAGGGTAAACCCTTTATCCTGTGTGTAACTTGATATCTTGGCAGCTATGTTTATGATATTCATGCAGGTGTCATAACCATATGACTCTGTTCCAACTGCTATAAAGATATCTTAACATTTAATAGAACTATTATTTCTGTGTAAAATCTATACTGACTGTCAAGGTGATTAAATTGTGTAAATATTTTGAAACTGTGCTCCTTTGATCCTTGTTAGGAAACTCTGGCAAGGAATTGTTAGGACCATGGTTATAGTTGTGGTTCATCCTAGTTGTGTTGGCTTCAATATCAAAATTGATGGCTGGAGATGTGGTACAGTCACAGTTTGATATTGCACTGCCAGCTACTCTTATAGGCCAATAGCAGAGACTACATGCAAACCGTACTACATGCAACATGTGGCAATTTACTATAGGTGTTAGGTGTTCATAAGTGACTTTGTAAATACATATGTATCAGTGAGGTGTGGGACCCTTCCGGGAGGGATTGTCTGGGTGGGAATTGTGAAAGGAGGAGTGGTTCAATCACAGTATAAATATATAGTAAGTCTTGGGTGACTCCAAATGTTTTTTGGAGTTTGGTATCAATGGCCACATTAGACTCTTTAGAGTCATGACTCTTGTAGTGATATCATAACTTATGCGGGAACATATACACCTCAGCAGTACTATTAGCCTACCAACGAGTGATATAGACCTGTAACCTTACATTACAGACCTGTTTCTCAAACCCCGAGGTGCCTATGTTACAATGTCAGAGAATCGTAGTGGCTCACTGAAGAGAAAATTTGCTAATGTATGGACAAAAGATCAAAGAGCCCAAATGTTGTGTAATAAGACTCCATTAAAAGCTGCAAAATACAGCACTAATATAAACTCCAAAACATGAACTTTGTGCATATTTGTGACAGTACTGGAAATTACCAGGGGGTTGTGATTTGAAGGAAAGTGGGGTCATATCTGAGTCCCAATCAGGAGTCGTGACTTTGAAGTAGACTCGGGTATCCAGCCTAAGTCTAGTGTTGAGTGCTCGTCTTTTGGAAGTGAAGAGAAACAATGCATTGAGGCATTGTACTGTACAAAGTACAGTTCTAGACAAGTCCTACCATACACTGTGCAGTACAGGTTCTGAATCTTGTGAGGGGCATTAAATCTTGTTTTGTACCATTGAAACCATTGGGACCACAGTGGATTTATAAGTTAATTTAATGTGGAGGAAGTTGGGAGCAGCCCTGCAAACAAAAGTTAAAGGCATTTTCCAGTGGCTTTTCACAAGGGTCCCATGTGATAGCCACAGGGGGAGGGGCCCAAAATTTTTCAATAGAAGGTCTTGCACTGAAGGAGAAAAAATTTATTATGACACCAGCCTTTTTGAAATACAAATAAAGGCAGAAAAAAGGAAAATCCTGTACCATTTTGCATCTAGAGTCCTTGAAATAAGCAAAAATTTTCAAAGGGGGATATCCGGGGTCCCCCTCCCCATAGACCCCTCCCCTTAGACCCCTCCCCCAGGCTGGTGAAACTCCAACTTCGATGTGCCCCCCCTAAATTGGTTACTCTGGCCACAGGCCTGGTAAAGTGAGCACATTGCCACAGATTTCTTTTGTTTTCCTTAACATTAAATGTCCTGTTGTCCTTGAAATTTGATACTGTTGGAAAGTTTGAATATCTTTCCATGTAGGTTTACAGGTAGCATAAATCTACACCATATGTACAGCAGAACAAACAAAGTTGCTAAATATTCCCTACAACAGTGTCAATATCATAAAGAAATTCAATGCTTTGTCAAATTAATGTGCCGCAGTGACATCACGGGTTTCCCCATAATGCACTTTATCTTAAGAAAAAATTGCAGTTCTTTGAAAATTAGTATCTTCCAAACACTACAAGCTATTGGGATGCGGTTTCACCTCCTAGAAGAGAAAAAATTTATTGCATTTTTTGAAGTCATTGATTTTTGTCACGGCTTCCTGTCAGTTAGCCACACACTCTGGAAGTTTTTATTTTCATGCAGTCTATATACTTTTGTCTTGAACTTTTATAAATCTGTAATCTTGATTATGAGCCCCATGAGGTCTGGTGGGAGACAGTGGATTGTCCCTCTGGAAGTACTGTATGAAAGTGGGTCATGCATTTTGTTGGTAGTGAAGTAGACAAAGAGTGAAAAAAGTTAACAAATTCATTCATAACTATAATATTAACAGGTCAACTTGTGGGCTACTTTACAGGTCATAAACATCTACTGTTTTTACTAAGATTAACATCAACAATGAGTAAACAGGTGTGTGTGAAAAAAAAAAAGGAAAGCTAGTCTGATTTAAGTAGAAGACAAAAAGTACATCTGGTGTTGGTAGGTCATTTCCTCGATGTGTGTCATTGTGAGATGAACTGTTGAATCACTTTGCAGATATGTACATTTAGCTCTAGCTATATCCACAATGCATTATTCTGAGCGATTTACCCTGAGTTGTTTTGATTCTGCACCTGCAGTGGGACAGATTTATTTGCCATTTTGGCAGTAGCATGCCATCATTTTCCTTCTGCTCAAAGTTAATGGGCCTCAGAGGTTTTTGGATCCTTTGAAGTTACCATTTTCATTGCACTACATGTACAGTTGTTAAAAATAACATTGTGCACAACTCTCAGTGTGTAAGCTGACCAGGAAGTGTATAGCTCTGCGAGCTGACCATCTAGTTAGTATTCAGAAAGCTAGAGGGAGGATGTTCTGAGCGGGTTCAACTCATCCAAATGAAGTGGGGATGCCCTCATAGGGCATGTTTACTCTCAGTAGATACTAAAAAGACCCTTTCATAATATCTTCCTGTGTGTGTGTGTGCATGTGTGTGAGGGTTCCTTCGATGGTTTGCAGCAGGTTGATAACCATGTTCTCAGGACTAGAGAAAATATTTATTGTGAAGCAAGTCAAATTTCCAACATTTTCTTTCAATAAACATACAAGAAAGCTAAATTCCTTTCCAAATGTCAGAATTTTCTCCAAATACCAACATTTTGTAGCAAATAGTTTCCCAGATTCCTGCCTTTTTTTCCACCCATGCATACTCTAAAACTTCAGTGCAAAATAGATCCCCAAAATGTATTATATAGTAGGGTGCTGTCCACTGCAGGTCCGTCGAGTTTGCGTCTAACCGAACATTCCATGTCACAATCTTGGAATGATAGATTTCTTAAGTGTGCATTCGATGGTCACCCCATTATATATAATATATACGTGGCATGTAGTCTACAATCTGCACTATGGAAATATTAATGCAACAGCACTGGCAATATGGCTCAGTATATGGGGTGGATCTGCAAGAACTTGTAAATTTTTCGTGAACTTTTGCAAACAGGATGCTGGCCTTTCCTTCAAAGAGCAGACCAGGTGATTTCAGTATTCTGTAGTGGTGTTCTTAACTGTGTGAGTTTCCTGTTAAAAGCCTTGTACAACCAACTTTTACTTTCAACATGCTTTATAACGAAATATAAATGAGGTCAAGGTGATTCAGTCATCAGAGCAAATAAAGAACTTATTGCAGATGATAGTTGAAATGTATGGTTGCTATGGGTACACCATTGTATTCATGCTGAGGGGGGCAGAATGTACTCATTGTTTATAATTAAGTTTACTTTGTAACAAAGCATTTGAAGAACATACCATGCTGTGCCATTTTCAACCAACTTACAATGTTTACGAAAAAAACAAGAGTAGTTTACTATAGGTAAAGTGTTCATGTTCGTGCTTTCATTTTGATGAAATTACGGTGTATACAATTATTTATAGAAGAATTATGTGACAAAATCAGCAATATCTTCAGGTTTGGAAAGATGATATCATGAGGGCAAAACCATTTGATTTTGGTAACATTTATGCATCTCAAAGGGCCCCAAGGTCAAACACAAGATTTTGTAATATCTGGTAGCCTATACACATGTTTGGTTGCATTTTGTTAGGAAGGACACAAAGGCCAAGGTAGCCTTGAAAAGTATGCCATTTTGTAGGCACCAAGGCCACTGTCAAAATACAAAGGCCATGGCCTCAATGGCCCTTCGTTTATTTCTAGTGGTGTGTCTTTTGTTCACTTAAAGTGTGTCACAGTACTATATTGTTCAACAACTTGGTATTGGGGATTATTATAGGCAAGTATACATGTTTTAATCATGTACATGTTACACTGTTTTGATAGTGTTGTGTACTTGAAGATCACACTGTGCTGCAAAACTGACAACCATGGTTCTATTCTTGTAGAATGGATAGTTTGACCTTCAGGGTCTCAACATCACTTCAAGTTGGCATGTTTTGCATAAGTCAGTGTCTAGTGCTTCCACAAGTTACACTTTCTGGAAACCAAACAGATAAAAATCTACAAACACCGGTTTGATTGAACAAACACTGTGGAACTTTTTTGAGTAGATGAAATCTGCCGGCCTTCCAGTTTGAAAATTGGCAGCAGTGAAGCAAAACAGTATACTGTAGCAGTATACATGCCACAAAGTACAAACCATTTGCAACTTGCTCTTGTTTGCCATACTTTACAGTACACATGCTTCTATACTGGGTTCTCTATCCAAGTTTTGGTTCGGCAGGCCTTTCAATCCTCAGTTTGCTTCAATTGCTTTTTCTTTGACACTTGTTCAGTTTGTTTTGTCATTGCATAGAGATATCCTAGAGGTGACTCAGTGCATTATAAACCATAGCTTCACTGTACTTGTGTGTAGATAAGCTGGTTAAAGGTGTAAAATAATTTCCAGGTAAATATCAACCTGTTTGCCCATAAAATATTTAGGTCTTGACACAGGCCAATAGCAAACCTGGGAACGGTTGGAAAGATTACTGAAATGGCTTGTCCCTGTTTGATATGCAGTAATGAAATTCTTTACACACAATTACTGTGTAATTAGTACCACAGAGAATGTTAAGATATTGAGGAATCTTAGTGCTTCTTGTAGCATTGTTTCAAAGGGCAACAAATCTCACCCTAAAGAGTAAAAATTCTCCAAATTTAAGTTTAGTTCTAGCCCTTCACTCAATTTCAAACAGAAAACCTGTTTAGTACACGTCCAAGACAAAGCAATCTGTACTGAGTTTAAATTGCTCAAGGCCATAATCACACAGGTTCCCTAGCTATTTAGGTACACTACTTGGTGATCTGTGCTAGTCATCAGTGGCAGACCAATCATAGTGATGTTATTGTTTCAATTTATGTCAATCAGAATGCAGTAACCAATTGTATTTAGAACTATAGGGCTATTCCTAAATAAGTTTTGGATGCCATAGACCCTTTAAAGTTAATGTTTGAGACAAGTTTATCTTTTAGGTTTAGGCATTAGTCCTTACAAGATATGGGAAGTTGTGGTCTGATAGCTCTGCTCAAATTGTTTGCCTCTGTTTGTAAAAATGCATGTTGAGGGACACTCTGCTTGTGTTAATCTGAATCATGCATTTTACTGACATTGCTGTAGCTATGTGGAAAAAGGTGGTGGCATTTGAAGGGATGATGTACAGGGAAGGTCAGGGCTTGGTCTTGGCTAGGGCAGGGTGTGGTCTTTATTAACTTTGCAAGGGTATGTAGGCTGCTTACTCCTTGCTACATTGATCCATTATGCATTATTCCCTTTAGCAATCTGAAGGTGTTCCCATCCAGACTGACTTTTCAAGTTGAGAATTGGAGTTTGATCTTCATGGAGCTGGTCAACCACCTGAGTTAAAATTGTACTTTGAGGGTACACTCTTCCTGCACATTCGTGATCCTAACAGCATTGGAGAGTGTTCTGTCCTTTGCTGCAGACTGACTGACTGTGCACCATTGTATGGCCTGAATATGGGGTTGTTGATGCCCAAAGAGGTGCTTTGGGGGTAGAAAAGTACATCTTGCACTGCTATAATTATGAAGCTGTCTGTTTGCAAAGCTTAGCTGGTGTCTGGGACAAATTCCACCCACCCTCTCAGTTCCCATTCTGGAGTTTTATTGCAAAGACTTCCACAAGTACAGTACTTTACACAGAGTATGTGATATTGCTATATTGTAGGTGATGCAACGCTACTTCCGTGATGTGACTTCCAGATGATCATGATGGGAAAAACAACTGTAACACCTAAACATGAATGAAATTTGTCAATAAAAGTGTGAAGGTGTTTGTGCAGGGACTTCATTTTACTGCTGTAACCATGCTATGGGGGTAAAGTTCTGTAGGGAATGTAGGGTTCACTGCAAGGCGAGGTTCAAGGGTCACCATAATAGTTTGTCAGCTGTCAACAATAATAGGTTTTAACTAACATGGAATAGACCACAGAAGTATGGGAAAAGTAGTTAGGTGTTGAAAAATACCTGAAAAGTAGACTTAATATGATGTGGCATCAGTCACTTTACAGAAATTTTCAGTTTGGTGTGGTTTAACAGTAGTGTCTGTGTGATAATGCCTTCCTGACAGTCTAAATACATCCACTTCACTCCAGCAGACAAGTTGAGCTCACCATAATCATAATTCTGAGTTCACTGTTTCATGCACCATCATTAGCATCATACTGAATAATGGTGCTATATGAAATTATATTATCAGTTCATCTCTCCTTTAGGACATTCAGAATTGCCATTTTTTGAAAATTAAGGTATTTTTTAATCACAAGTTATTTTTATTGTTTAATTATGATAAATTTTCTCTTTTTTGTGGTAATATGTGCATTACAGCTCTTTAATTACTATTTAAATAAGATTCTGACAGTTGAGTGCTACAGAATGATGCTATTCCCAATAGCATATTCCATGGTGCTGTGTACAGAGCAATATGTGGAACACAGTGTAGTACTATATAAAGAATTACCATAGCAACAACATATGTCTCTACTTCTTTTTTAAAATTAAATATTCATGGCCTTTCACCCAGGGTGTGAACGTATCCTCTGATGTATTGTGCATTGTATATTGCACAGGTCTACAGTGTAGTATGTCATTGTTGGGCAATTTAGGGAATCCTGCATACAGTATTATAAAACTAATAGCAGGTTTGGATGTTTACCCTAATTAACACCTGCCTCAGTGCCTCATTCATCACTTTTCACCCTTTTGAAATTGCACCCCTTATTCCTTTCTCATTGGCAGAAATTTGTGTGAAAAAGTTTGGGGGGAGGGGGGGATAGTGGGCCCGAGAGGCAAAAGTTACTGTGTGAAAATGTGAAAGTCAATGTGCACACCTCCAAAAAGTGTGTGGGGGTATACCCCCATTCCCCTAGGATTTCTGCCTATGCCCCTCTCCTGTAATTGGTAGGGGGTAGGTGATTATTGGACAGCTACTTCTGTTTGTGACAGGTCAGAAGGAAAGCTTGAGTACTGTAATGATTGTAAAGTATGTGTACCCCAGTTCCTAGCAAGCATTGGTTGAGCCCCTGCAGGTATATTCACTGTATTGATGTGTTTATTACTTTACCATGTCATCAAATATAAGGCCTACTTTGTACGTAGTCCTATATACATACAGGTCCCATTGTGGTATTATTTTTGGATGAGTGCACTTAACAGGGTTGGTTCTCTTTTTAAATTAGTAGTACATAATATGTGCTGCTAGTCTCGAAGTGAAGTGAAAATTTAGATAAAGATATCACTTGCAGAAATTAGAATCCAGTACAAAAACTCCATTGTAAAAGTGTAATTATTTCTACACTGCTCTGACAACTTTTGAGGTTCACATATTAAAGTGATGCCGTGAGATTGCAAAAAGTAAAAAACATTAAAAAATCGAGTTTAAAATTTCAGTGATTCCTTTGAGTGACCCATATGAACAGTAAGGGAGAAAAAATAAGGCCTGTTGTGCGAATTCCGGCAACAGCCTTAAAATTTTCGTAAAAATAACGACTAAACTCGAGGAAATCAAAAATGTGCTGCGGACAAACACTATTCAGTCTCCTAACGAACATCAGTTGAGCGGACCAATGAGAACGAAGTACTAATACATATTCACTAGGTGTAAACAGCTGATCGATTTAGCACAACAACACAAGTGAACAAGACGCGTGGTGTGTGTGTATCTTGAAGAGGTAACGTTGATATTGCAATGTACAGAGTGCATGGTAATACCACTACCCCATTTACTGTAGTGGCCTATAACTTAGGCTATAGTATACTGGCTCAGTGGTACCTCTGTGTAAATTAAGCCTAATTTAGGCTAACGTTAGATGCTCTGCCTTTTATGTGCACTTACCATCGTCTTTGACGTTCTTACTCATGGTGATAAAAGAGATAGTATTGATGTAACTTTCGTTGTAAACCTGTAACGTCCAAATTCAAATCGGTACTGTAACGCGTGCCAAAGAGTGAAAGACTGTGGCCTGTAATTACGTAGTATTGAGGAAGCTACATTGAGTGTATACAAGTAAGTGTTATGAAGCAATTACGCAAGAACATGCATTCTCTGGTCGTGAGACTGTTATAGCAGGGAGTTGTATTACTCCCTGGTTATAGTAGAGATCAGTGGTCGTGAGCGAACAGCTGTAGGCTACCGTAGAGCAGGGAGTTGTTATTTGGAAATAACAACTCCCTGCGTAGAGCTAGTCAGGCTGGAGTGGTATGGTACGTCTTTTTTAACTTGGTGACACCTCAATAACATTGCATATTCAACATCAGGTTCGTTGTAGGCGTGGTTTAATGCCGTATAATAAGGACCGTTTTTTGAAAAAGGCCTTCAAAAATTTACCGATTTTATGCTGTTTAGGTTACTTCCCGAGATTATCACTATCATTTTGAGCTTTCAAATTGTATTCTTCAACTCTGTAAAACACTCGTGGCATTTTTAAGAATAAAGAAAGACATAAGAAGAAGCAAAATCTTATGTTTTTCCTTTTTGCAAACTCACGGCATCACTTTAACTGAAGGTTTCTAATTTTAGAAGACTACTGTAAGAGATTTTCACTGTAGTTTAAAGGGAAAGTGCACTCTCCAGTTTGAATAAGTACCCCATCATCTTAATTCAGGAATGGCTCTTATCAATCATGTGACAATATTATTGTAACACATTTGTTAAATTCATGCAGAATAACTCCTTGGTTTACCTTCAATATTCAAGGTTTTTATAAAGAAACAACGAAAGATACTTGTGGGTGGAATTAGGGAAGATTTGTAAGATTTCGCTGATTTTTGAAAATAAACTTGAGGTGACTGCTTTCTCCCTTTAAAAACTGGTGCATAGAATGGTGCATCTGTAATTACATAGCTACCTGGTGAGTTAATTGTGCTTAATGTACACTTAAGTCATTTCACAATTCTTCTCACATGTTAACTTTGTACTGTACATATATTGTACTTTTTCCACTATTGCAGTACTGTTCTTGCACAGTTTTTCCACTGCTTCAAAAGATGCACTACAAATAGACTTTTAACTCAAAGATGTTTTGATTGTCATTATCCATAGAAGACAAAAAATCTTTCAATCTGAGAGAAACAACAAATGAGCTTGGATTTCTGCAAGGCTTGGAAATTGCAATACCAGTCACATCTGAATAAGATCTGAAATGTTACCAATCATTTATTGATCATGATCTTGGAGCCCATAGAATTATTTATATCCGGTCTCTGTCTCTCAGAGACCTGGGAAACTTCCTCCAACGTGGAAGAGATGATGAAACAGTAGACTTACAATGCACAGTAGGCTGTAAGCTGTACTATTTGTTTGACCTTGGATCAGCATGACTCACTACTACAAATCGATTTGGAAAAGATTATTGCATAGATCAGTCGGGAAAGGAATAGAGCTGGTGGGATGTTTGTATGTTTCCATACCAGCTTAGGAGAGATGCATGTATAATAGTAGGATAGAGATAGTTATAGGATTTGAGAGATACTTTGTTGGTTTGTGCTCCAGCATTTCAGCTGGTTGTTGCTTTTGAAGTTAGATGCTGCTACAATGCCTACAGCAGATTTTAGTGTAAATAATGGTATGGTATATTGGCCTGCTACGGCTTACAAGCGTGTCTAAATTGTATTGAATGTCAGGTAGTGCAGGAGCTGTTCTGTGGTTGGTCTGTGTACTAGGTACATAACTATTTTTATACCAGTGTTAAGTACACAGAATAATCAAAGAGAACAAATGCCTTTGCTGCAGCTACCTGCAGGTGTGTATCAAATGTGCTATATTTACAGTGCAGCACAGACAGGTCTATGAAGCATAAAATGTTTATTATGACTTGAAAAGGAGAAATAAATAGTATGAATCCTGTGATCTGACACTGGAAATAAGAGTAATAATACCATGTGTCATATATCTAATAATGGGTATCTAGATGCGGAATATAAAAATTAATGCTGCTTGCATTTACAGGAGGATCTGCTTGGTTTGGTATTAGTTTAATTTTGTAATGTTTCAGTAAAATGGTTAAACATCCTCAGCAGATAAATGTAAATTTTATTTTGTTAGTTTGTCATACCACTCAAGGAGCTTAGCTGCCTTTGCTAAGCAATGGGTGCACCCAAATTAGTTTTCAGAAATTTTGGTATTTTAATGATGAGCTTCAATATTACTCAACTTTCAAATGGTTGTTCAATTTTCTTTATTGAGTTATTAGCATGTGTGTAGCTCAAGTGAGAATTTTTCTACAATTTTGATAGGAAAACCTGCTATGTGTAGCCTTTGATTTCCTAAATTCAGCTCTGGGGGAGGGTAGCAAAGAGGAAGGGTGCTTTATCATACTACCCATTTAATGTATGTTCCTGACCTTCAGTTAAAATGAAATAGGACTGTAAACATCTTTGAGGTCCTATACATGTGTGAGCCAGGGTATATTGTCCCTACCTTATATCAGGACTCTGCTTCCTTTGGTCTCATTGTGTCTTAGGCACCGCTTAGTTAAATTGGAAGTAAAAGAGGGTATTCAATACACTTTCTCCTTCCTTGCTTGTCTGCTACACTGTTATTGTCCTGCAAGGAACCAGGAACAGAAGACTGATGCAACCAAGGGGCCCTCTATGCTCTGTCCTAGCAACTTACCATTTTTGTACAGTATCTGCCAAATACCATCCATGGTTTCTGCTGCCAATGGAACAGCACTATGATAAGTTTGGTTGTACTTGTTTTAAGTGTTTTCATCAATAGATGAAGGATGGAAATGCAGTCCTATGTTCTTGCTGAGAATGGAAAGTATTGAAACTTGAGTTGAGTTTGTGTTTTTCGTATTCACACTCCTCATTTGGCATTGATGTATAGAGTAATTAACTGTAAAATTACAAATAACATCTCATCCCATTCTGGTAGAGCTGGAGATTGTAATTTCTGTGGCAGAGATCTGCTACTTAACCCCAACCCCCTCAAAAAAAGAAAAAAAAATGCTGTTAACTGTTTCAAATCTAGATGGTAAGTTGCAACATATTATTCCAATTTTGTGCCATTTTCCGTCAGAACAGGTCTACTATACAAATGAGTTACCATTCCAAGTACATTCAATGCTGTGACTCTACTCAGTTGGAGTGGGAGTATTAAATGGCTGCTGCATAGGCTGCCCTCCTCTATCCCCCTCATCCACACCTCCTCACCCCCTCCCTAAAAAGTGTCAAAGTTTGGGGTTGAAATCAGTTGAAAAATTAATGATATGGTGTTGTATATTTGCAATGTGTATGTCAGTATTCATTCTGGAATAGTTTCCTCATACAGTACCTTGTTTAAGAGATACTCCAGTTTAAGGTAAAAATGTCTTTTCAAGTGTGTGACTCAATTATGCATCAGATATGTCAAAAAAAAAATTATCAGATATGTCAAATAACAAAATCTACTTTGAAGTGCAATGATTAACACAAATATAAAAATGCTATTTCACATGGTAAGTGACTTTCTGTGCATAGCTTTTGAACCTCTTAAATTAATGTCTTGAATATGTAGGATGTCCACCTGTAATAACATCTTCAACACCACCACTTACATACTCTATTAACCAATATCACTTGAGTCATTCAGTCAAAATCCTACCTGTACCTTTTCTTATCTTCTATGACTCAAGGGGAATTTGACTGGGTCAGAGTTTCCTTTACTCAGGCATGTAAAGAGTTGTGTTTTTTTTTCTCAGAGGGTTAATCTTTCTTGTGAGAGGATATAAACCCATTTGTCTGAATTTGCACACTTGGAAAGATTTCCAGGTTTATGAGATCTAATGATATGGTTAACTATGTATCAGAGCTGCTGTTGGATGCTACTCTGTCAGTGGGTTGATCATATAGATTCATTTCAGAATGCTGCCCTCACTTTTCAGAATTTCTTTATGAGATGACAGTGCTTTGTATTTCTACCACTACAGAACTGTGGTTCAGGTTTTGTGAACTTGTGTGAACTGTGGATACTCACTGCAGGAATTGTAGTAATGAGAGTGTACTGAAAGATCAATTAGTGACCTCATCTCTACCTGCTGTGTGTAAAAATTTGCTTGGAATGCTTGCCTTACATTTTTGGATAATTTGGAAAGATTTCAGGACTTAAAAATAAGTACTAAAACCCATCTGATTGAGAATTTAGTTAAAAATCATATTTTGGTCCTTAGAGAATGTTTATGCCATGTTCATGCAATCTGTTTCACCTCTACTCACCTCATCGATTTATTACATACAATTAATCACATTTATCACAATTTGCACAACAGTGAAATAGGAATAGCACCTCTGCTATTGAATTCACAATGTTGCCATAGTGATCTTACAGTAGATGGGATTGTTGATATATGTAGCAGATGAGGCAAGTAGGGTCCAGAGATTTCGATATCACAGATAACTTTAATGGTTTTTAAGGGGACCCAAATTTTTATCTCCAGCTTGCCGTGCATCACTGTCCTAAAATTTTCACAAAATGTGGTCTGTTATCAGAATTGATGTACTAGATGTCTTAGATTAATTCCTTTTCATATACCATTAGAATATTTATGGAATATTCATTAACTTTCAAAGTGACAGATTTACAGGGTTGAAATCTGAAGGATTTGGGAATTATCAATATATTCTATTCCTGTATCATGACTGAGTGATGACTCTTTTCAAATTTTCTTACTAGCAGAATTTTGCCTAACTTTTACAAAAACAGGGAAAAAGAAATTTAAGATAAAGGAAATAATTGTTTGTCCTGTGACTCCACCCATCTGTTCTAGATTACCTTTTTTATTATTTCTTTGAAAGTAATAAACTATTGTTTGAAAAGAGGTTGTCATGTCATCTTGTTGTCTAATTTGTTTGCCTTTCTTTTATAATATATATATTCTGCCTGGGTTTCAAACATTGCAGAGTGTTCCTTTTTATTCTGCTGAAATAAACAGTTTTACAAACAACGTGAAAACCCTGTCTTGTATGAGTGGAATCTGCCAAATGATGTAATGTACATAAACGCTCCAGTCAGATTAACTGACAATAAAGCTTCAGTCAGGAGTTCTTTGTAACCTATCCACTGATTGGTCAGAATTGAGAACACCCAGCTGTGATGAGTCATATTTCTCGAATGCTGTGAATCACTACAGGGCAAATGGATTGAACCTTTCTGCTGACTGGTGGTTTAGTATTTTGATAAGAATAGAAAGACTGACATGTGTTTCTGCTGGTAGAAGTTTCATTGTGAGGAAATGGCATGTTGATTTTCAAATAATTTCTATGGTACAGAGAGCAGCGTTGTGAATTACTTCCTTCACTTTGGGTTTAGGTTTTGTCAAGTCAAGCAGTATAAGTTACTAAATTGGTTGCCTCATTCCGGAATTGGGAGATCACTTTTGGCCGTAATTCCTTCCTGTTGCGTACAGAGTGCAGCTTTCCTTTAATTTATCTGAAGTTTGTGACTGATTTCTGTTGAGAAAACGTGTCAGCATGGTGTGGTAGGGACTGTAGTGGAAGTGTGCTGTAGGTCCTGTGCAGAAGATGAAAGCATACTTGTATTCAGAATTTTGGAATGAAAATTATAGTAAAAGACTGGTGGACAATTACAAATCGTCGAAGACTTGATATCACTCAGGGGATATTGGACTGTAAATAGTTGTAAGATTAATCCTGTATATTTGTGATCTTTATATAAAAAGCCTTATGGTCGAACTTTCTTGCTGAAGAAAATTGTACAGTGTAGTATACAGTGTACAGTTGTCCATTGGATGTGAATATAGTACTACAAATATAATTAAAGGAACATTCAGGAACTTTAACTTTCATTTTCCGTACCACCGAGAAGAGGCTGCAGACCCTTTTCTTGCCTGTTTTGTCGTGCAATTATGTTGGATCTTGTCAGTAAGCTCAAAAGCGGTATGCATTCCATTAAGCGTTGGATGTGGAACGTTAACCAGATGAAGCAGGAAGCCAAATTTTATGGCCCACAATATCCTGGCAACATACTCAGATACAGCCATGCCAAAGCAGAATTCATTCCTCTTCAAGGTAAATTTTTGTAAAAGAAGTGAAGAGTAACTATAAAATACTCCACTCATTTTTAGTGCAAATTCAAAAGAGGTATTGAAGTGTACAAAATAGTCACTGCATTTATGGCAGCTTTTCAGAATCGGGGGTTACATGAATCATACAATTGTGGGGTATTTTATAGTTGTTCTTTGTGTTTGTGTTTTCTCTATGCAAAGTCATTCACAGTGTCTTAGAAAGAATTACCACTTCAGAACTCCATGGGTTGGTAAGTTCGTATTAATGGCAAGGCTGTGTTGAGACATCACAAAGCACTGCAAAATAGGTGACTGTATGTTAGGACCAGAATGGCAAATCTGGAAGGACCTACTACAGGTATGTAGTAGTGTGAGACTTCAGTATTGTACTTGTCCTGAAAGAAATAGAAGCAAAGTAGTATTCGATATTCTACGTATACCCATTCCCTTCCTTACAGTACCTGTGTCTTACACTAATAGCATACTGCCTGTCCACTTCACATGAAACAAGATTGTATTGCACTGAGTTTCATACCTGTATGTTGTCTCTTGTCTGGAGTCTATTCGAAACCTAGATCTACAGTACTTGTTCACCTTGCTTCTATTCTCTTTTAGGAGGATGTTGAATGCCTCTTGAATGAAACTTCTGTTAGAAACAGGAAGGAAAACTTCCTTTCATTATCACCATTAGAATACTATGCTTTCATTCAACACAGTTTCAAGAATGTACAGTCATCTACCCAGCTGAGCTCAGGTGACATTTTCCACACCATGTCTTCTAAGCCAATATGGGTAGTATCTGACTGATTTAGGAAAGGACCCATATGGCCAACCATGCAGGGTGGTGTTACCCTCTTCTGATGCAGGTTCTACTGTACATGTACACTACTACTTTAGACTGCATGGTTTATGCAACAGGTCTTTCCTGTCAAGCATCATATCCTCACATTTTGTATTGTGGCCCATTCTTGTCTCAAGAAGACATTACCCTACAGGATATTGTCATGTGAGAGTTGGATCCTGTCAAGTAATTTAAGGCCCAGGGGTGCAGCTTCCCTGGATATACTGTACACGTCCTCTCTTATTTTTAGTACCTTGAAAGCAGTCAGTAACCCGCTGGTGTTCTCACCCGATGTATTTGTGGAACCCAGGTTCAGCGAGAACAGAGTGCATTGAATGCTGGACTTGTCAATTTGTCATCAGTGGCAGAATAGGTGTGTTAAATAACACATGTATTACTTAAATAGTTGCAGTAATATATATCTGAAGGTTACCAAGCTGTCCTTGTCAAAGCATGAAAGTGGTAGCAGTTCCAAGGTCAAAGTTGAATCTTTTCATCACTCTTTGAGAAGTGTTGCTTTAATCAGTTATAGAAGAAACATTAGCTTTGTAAATTAAAAGAGTCAGTGCCTCTTTGTAGTTTGTATGCTTCTTGTTTAAGAGGAAAAAAGTTTTGTTTTTGCAGAGAGGAATATTCTGTGAACTAGTTGCCAAGAACATTAGCAAAAGAGAAAGATGTCTTCTGTTAATACAGGGGGTCCCTCACTGACAATACTAAAAGGTCATAAATCATCAAAAGCAATTTGTGTTTGAATGAAGGTGGGAGGAGGTTAACACCATTGCAGAAAGTTAGAAGCTACAGTACATTATACTTGAGGGCAGTAGGTGCTTTTTGTCAGGGGTGCCAGGATTAAAGAATGGGTGTTACAGTACGTACAGAAGGGGGATGCAGAGAGTATTGACCATCGATGTCTTGTGGAGATCATTTTTAATGGCAAACAATGAAGCACACTGTACACATGACATAGACTTTACATCCCCTTGTTGTAAACTATAAACGTGCATATCCGACCCGTATACAAATCAGCTGTCTGCATTTGTGTGGGTGTAAGTTGTAATGATACTGTACATGCTTACTTTTGCCGGTGTTCTGTGATGTCATATGCATAAGGTCCACTATAGAAAGAGGGAAAGAGCAGTGAAATAGGTCTTTTGCTTTGCTATTGCTGAACCACTCAGGTTTAACAAAATTGAAGAAGTGTATTACAGAAGAACATAGAATATGTGATGTACATTTAGTTGATACACAAAGTTAGAACATGGTGGTATAGGTCTGCTGTAGGGTAGTGTTCAAAGTTTACAACTTTACTAACATTGAAATGCCACTGTATATGCACAACTCAAAACTGTAAATAAATTACTCATATCATTGGCATCCACTGTTATCATTTGTGTAACCATGCTTGTAAACAGTGGTTTGAATAGCTGTTTAGAAAATATGAAAGGGGGAAATATTTTTGACAGGAAATTGCAGCTTGAAGATTCAGGACATATTTGCCTTGGTTTTCAAAACCTTTCATAGTACCTAAAGAGTTCTTTACTTAATGTACACTTACTGCAGTGTTTGCGTTAGGCAGAGGGATTGCACAATTCCTGCACATTTCTCAATAGTCTTGCATGTTTTAAAGTTGTCTGCGGGAATTTCCTACACCTTTTGGGGAAAAAGTTGACTTTTTATGTTGCAACTTAATGAAATGCTCCCTCTTAGAATCAAATTGTCCCCTCCCCCCAATATCCAATATTTGAGAAGGGGGGGGGGGGGAGGAATTGCTTCCTTAAATTCTTTGACCTAGTTCCAACTCTGCCTTTGTGTCGAATTCTGTGGTGTACATGTACATCTTATGTTAAATGCACTTAAACATAGACATACACCTCCCCCTTCGTATGTCTAGTGTGCATTTATATTTTTGCACTCAGCATTCTACGTGGAGTGATTTTGACACAGTGCCCCAGATGTCACCCATCTTGTCTATCTTACCATGGCAGGAAAAATTGTTTATTTTCTGGCAAGCAAACTAACTTTATCACAACTTTTACATATGTTCGTTTATAAAACTAGCCATATTTGCTCATATTTCCCTCCAAATACCAAAATTACCCTGCAAGGAGCTTCCTATACACCTGATTTTTTTCCATCCACACCTATACAGCAAAGTAAGCCTCTTCTCATTCTTCTATTAAACACTCGATTCTCAGTCTCAGAGGTTTATAAGTGTTTTAAGTGCATGCATGCTACATATGCAATATGACTTGTACTGTATGCTCATGAAAAGATAAATCTTGAAAATGTTCATGCTGCCATGGCAGTACCTGGTCACAATCACAGACTGTGCCCAGGAGGAGTTTCAGAAACCAGAAAGCCCAATTGATGCTCGGTGGATGTGTATTACTCCTGCACCTACATTGGCTGCAACGTCCGCGAACTTTCACAAAAACTCTTTGTTGAACTGCGTAAAAACTGTATGCTATTAACTGTTTATATATACGATCAAAACAAACACAAATCATAAATATTCAACAAAAAATCGACTAAAGCAAGTCTGATAATGATGCAATTCGAATTCTGACAAACAGAGTCAATGGGAATTTAGTGTGTGATGGCTTCAAGCTCACACAATGAAGAAGTCCCATTGACTTATTATGTAAAAGCATGTTGGTCGCAGACCAACATCACAGTTAAAGCTTTGCTGTTTAAATGAATATTCATTTGTTGAAACCAATCAACAGTTGGGAGTTTATTCCAATTTGGGTTCATGAGTATAGCAAAATTGGATGATTTGTGCCATTGCTCACAAGTGTTAGAGTATGTACGGTACGTCAAAAGAAGAGGACATATTGGACAATTGCTGTGAAGGTTAAAAGCCCAAATTGTTTATAGTGGTTCCTTGCCAAAAGGGAATGCTTTGTTACACTGAGGTTCATCCATCAAATTTATACTTCATTACTAAATTATTTTTACAATGTTGTAACAGTATGACCTCAGCTGACCTCACATGACTTTGGAACCACACCAAAAATTGAATAACAAAAAATTAACAAAATAGATGTCGTAGCAAGGACTTGAACCTGGACTGTCTGGGTGAGAAACCAAGCTCTAATCCACTACATCATCAAAGAACTCTTTAAGCATATGCCATGGTATTTCTAATCATGCTATTAGTCACAGCGTAATAGTAATAAATAATAACAATAATAATAATGGCAATTTGTAATGCGCACAAATCCACAAAAGAGCGCTCATGGAGCATGCAGGGCTTGAAAACAAAGAAAGTGCAAAGTACAAATAAAATAAATAAATTACTGAGAGAAAGCAATGTTCATCCTTTACATGTGATCCTAATTAGGTAATTCAAATTCGAGCTATTACTATTAAAGTTATGATTGTGAAAAAGTGAATGAGTTTTCTATAACTTTATCTTTGAAATGGTAGAAAAATTCAGCCCTAGCTTTTCATTGGTCACTGAGTGCCAGAGACAATTTGGAGGTACCATGCATTGTCTATTTGGTTTACAAGGTTTTCGTAGTATCAACACTGATGACCTCAGATGGCCTTCAACATTCAACAGACCCAGAGGGTTCTCTTTCTCAAAGTAGCAAATCTGTGTACCAAGTATGAGACTTATCCATCATCTCTGTCTTGAAATATTGTGTTTTCGCAAGTTTTTCGGTATTTGAGTCTAGTGACCTTAAATGACCTCCACTGAAAGTAATAGGGTACTTTTCAGTCTGATAAAGTTATAAACCAAGTATGAAAATTGTTCATTATTGCTATCATGAAACATCATGTTTACAGGCAGTTTTTAAAAATTTCCTGTTTTCACCTCTGGTGACCTCACATAACCTTTGACCTCTACAAAAACCAATAGGGTTCATCTTCTGACCATAACACATCCACATGCTAATTATGAAAAGCATCCATACTTCCTACGTACTGTAGAGATACAGTATTGTGTTTACAAGGTTTTCAATTTTTTACCTATGTTGACCTCACATGACCTTTGACCTTCAACCAAAAACTATAGGGATCTTGCTCTAATATGATTATTCCATATTCCAAGTATGAGAAGTATCCATCATGCTGTCTTGAGATTTACAAGCCAAGCATCACAAATACACGTACATACACACACATACATACTCTTGTGTGATTGCATAGATTCTGTTTGCCTTCGGCAATGAGTCTTAAAGTAACGTTTATAAATATGCACCAATTTATTTCACATATTAATCAAGAATATTTTAAGTGATCAGATTGGGATCAAAAATGCCACAAGAAGCAAAAACTCAAAAAGTTCATATTAGGTTGTTTGTCAAATTAAATCAGCTGGGTATTGCTTTGATTTTATCTTTAATCAGCAGTCTTCTATTTGCATCCTGCAGCCTAGCAATGGGGCGCAAACAGGAAGTAATTCATGCAAATGGAAAGGAAACTTATGTCCGATATTGCAATGCACACAGTCTGAACTTTAGGTCAGTGATGTGAACACAGTGTCGTACGATGAAAATGAGGTTTGCGCTTTTAAAGGTCATCATTGAGGAATTCTGTTCTATTGTTTTTTCCAACTACAAGGCATAGTGTAATGAGGTCTGCTCTTGAGTTTCAAAACCATGGGAAGAAGGTGGTTATAGAGTTTCATGTATAGCATAACATTAGAATCATGGATTAGAATTATTGGTAGAGCTACCAGCTGACATACAGTGCAAGAGATGCATTTAGACACTTGAGGTCATGGAAATTTTAATGCATGAAAGTACTATCAACATGTTTGCACCACATATCATAATTTCTTTAAAGGGCAAATTTCCTTTTTCCAGGCACTTTAACTCTGAACTATTTAAAGTTAACTTTTAGTCCCGCCTCCAGGACCACCCAGCCAATGGTAGACAAAGGCCTGTACTTTTACTGCCAAAGGCCAAATTCTGCTTAGGATACTGCTGTGTGATCAGTGCATTCTCTTATAGTGGAAGCAGAGGTGCTTTATATGGTAACTCCTTAATCTGAGCACCCAGTCTGCTGTGCAATGTTTGGCATATTGCATGTCACATATCACTGATTTGCACGAGCCATTGGCCAATCAGATTGGCATATGGTTGAAACAATTTGCCACTTTTATGTCAGTGAAAGTGCAGTCACCAGTTGGGAATTCAGGTCACCAAAACCCTCAGTTATGTATCTGGGTTGATAAGTATCTGTCTTTAATTTGTTCTGGACTTAACGCAACATGTAACATACAGTATGATAGTAGTGAGCTATTTTACAGTTGTTGTGAGTGTAATACTTTTGATCAATTTAAATGCTCCAAATTAATTTTACTCATACCCAAGCCTTTGGTACAACACACTATACTGTACATAATTTTTTTAGTCATGGACAAAAATAACAAATAATATCACATTCAACTTATTAGTTAATTACTAATTCCTTTATTAATATACTTTCCAGTTCATTCTAGCCTTCATATCTTATCCTCCAAAAAGTACAGGTATAATTAAAGGAAGAGACACACCTCATCCAGCAGGTTGCACTGTAGAGTTTATTGCACCCATACTGCCTGTAGCACCCTGGTAAAACTGTTATTGATCAATGGAGCATATTACACTTAGTGACGTGTACCAAATACACGTGTCAGTGTCAAAGTAGGAAAGGTTCTGCCCTGTAGCTTCTGTTTAATTAATAATATTGTGGCATGCATTTCATACACGTGAGCCTCTCTATATATGTATTCTGTATATATAACCGTTGAAGCACTGACATAATACTGTACGACCATCGTTCTATTTAAGCAGAATGGTTTATGACCAATACGGCACAGATGTAGTTTTAGTGTACCCAGTATGTGCTGGTAGAGTTTCAACCAGCTGATCTGCTGAAATATATAAGACCAGCATGGGTAGGATTAATACTGGGTGTGTCAGCTAGTCTGTGGAATTTAAATAAAAATTTATTGATTCAGCTGGTTGAGTTTTAGTTGGGTACTTGCTACTTATGTATGATTTGTTAATGGTAAAAGAGGGACCAAGTGAAGTGGCTGTTGGGAACCTACTTGTCTTTTAGCTAATTATCCCAAATAAATAAATTTTTGGAGGTTTGAATTATAGAAAAACAAAATTAGTTAAATTTGAGCTCTGCCAGTCTAAATTTGAAAATTTCATTTCCAAGGAAGTTATCTGGGATGTGCACATGCTGGGCAGCACCAGGTGCCTCTGTCTGGTACTGCAAATTTCGTTCTTGCTTTTTGGCAAATTTTTAATACATTTTCTTCTTAAGACCTCTTCCCCTGCTTGTTGATCAGTGCCCAGTACAAAATCCAGGGGAGGGATCCCTGCTAATAGAGACAGTCAAACTTAAAAGCTGGTTTTCATGATGTGGTACTATTAATGTTTTTTTCATTAAGAAATTCCCTGTCCCTGTCCATACCATATTCCTTTGATTAAATTGTGTGGTATGAATCTTGCTTCACTTTTTGCACCTCGCACATTCAGTAATTTCTGAGGTCAGCAATCTATTGAGTCAGTTGGCTAAATTTTCAACAAAAGGTTGTGTTGCAAATATTTCTGGCCCCAGATTTCATACTTATCTCCTTGTAAGAACAAACCCCTGTTGTTTCCAGGGTCTTGATATTAATTAATGGTGCCATATTGCTCATTTCAAAAATGTTTTATCTCAGTTATTGCCCTGTATGACAGTTTATTAATTTGACATACCTTCCACCAGCATCTTCATTTTGAAGATAACAGCTGAGCTTAGCAGTAATTAACTGGATTGTTGTCTATTAATGTTTAGGTGTTGGTTTCTTTCAGGTCTATGAATGCTTGACATTAAAGAGGGGTGGGTTGGGGAATGGAACATGGTCAGGCCCAAATAACTCGAACTGTCAAGCAGATCCCCTGGTTTTCAGGGAGTTGGACTTTGGGAGGTGTGGTATTAAAAGTGAGTCCATGGGGGTTGCATTTTGCCAGAGTCAGTAAGAGACTGCATACTGGCAACCAAAAGTGCTGCTGTGCAATGCTGTTGTTCCTACTACCTGTAGATTCCCAAAAAAAAATTAAGTGGTGAAACCACCCATGTCAACAAACCTGCACGGTGGCAATTATCACAATTTTCTGTGAGGTGGTTACATGTACAGCAAGGTGGCTGCCTCAAAAAAGGAATACCAAGGGAGACTGTGAAGGACAATCTGGTAAAATATAGATTGTGAAGGTGGTGTTGAGCAAGGCACTGCACTCTGCCTGCCCGCTGAAGCCCACTCAACTCCATCCCACTCAGGGTAAAAGCTTCAATGAGCAGAAAGTGGATACCACAGTAGCTTTGGGTAGGGGCTATCCAGAGGTGGGCTGACATTCCATCTTAAGACATCAGCCCATACACTTACATCTCCTTCAATTCATGGTAGCCAGATAAAGCATCAGTCAAAGTGGGCCCAAAGGGCTTAGGAGGAGTTTTTTTTTCTCCCAGTAGATTAACCTTAATAACTTTATCAAGATTATGAAATATCCTGGATATTATGTAAGTAGTAGTCTGCTGGTGAAATTACTTTGTGTCACTTGACTTAATAGGACTCCTTTGCCAGTTACAGGGTTGGAATTTCCAGTATTAACACAGTAGCTATGGAGTTTGGGTGGACAATGGAATATTTTAAATCTAGTCCCTATATGCAAATGCATTCTTTAATTTCAGTGCAATTCTATTCTATCAAGATTCTTTTCTTTCAAAAGTCCCAGCAGCCAAGATACATGTACATGAAGGTATCCCACTATGTTAATGCTTAACAGACACAATACAGTTTCTGAGATGAAGGGCACTTTAAAATGTTTCCTCTTATTTTCCATCAATAATTAAAGTGCACATTGTCATAAAACCATGTAAGATGAGTTGTTGAATGGAAAGGCTTTTTTGAACAGTAGGTGAGAGTTTATTAATATGGTACTAATATTTACGTGCAGTACGTGAACATAAGAGTTTTTTGAGAATGTTTGCTTCAAGGAAGCCACACTCTTTAAAAATTTGTCAGTCTGATTCTGCCTGATGAGTCATCAGATCAGTGACACATCTCACCTCAAATTGGGGAGGGAAAAGACTCTCTGTCTGTGGATTTTCATCGTCTAGAGTGGAAGGATCTGACAGCGGCATCCTCTGTATGCCTGCATATGTTTCGCATTTGGAATGTATCCACAGAATACGGGTGGCTCCTGTAGATATTTCTGAAGATTTGTTTGAGGGAAGACTGAATTTTAAATGCTAGCATTATATCACAGCCTTTGCAGAATGCAGTATACTGTGTAGGAGTTTGCTTCTTAATCAAAGGTATCCTTCTGACGTAGTTATCTGTCGATTGTTATCATGTGATTCAGATCCAGAAATCATTCTCACAGGAATGTAAGTAAAATTTGTTCTTTTGGGGAGAATGTGAGTTTGCTGTTGAAGAAACCCTATGGATTAAAGGAATTTTAGTTTCCTTTGCTAACTGCTGTAGACATTTAAAAGACTGGTTATGTATCGTAACATTTTGAAGTAGTAAATGTTATCAAAACTTATTAAAGGCACAGGCTTTATGTGTTGTGATACTCTTAAAGCTAATAACCTGGTTCTGCTACATTGTAGCTGTTGTATCAAGAGTTTGTTAAAATAAATGACTTCAAAGTTACGGTACTGTGTGATTGTATGGGTAGAATACAGACACTGTGAATGACTTTGCATGACATTTCTATTAGCCATAAAATTTGTTCATTTGTTGTTTTCAAAGTATTCAAAATAAGTGTATAATACTAATGACCAAAAATGTAAGCAGATGTTTATTATTTTTATGGTGATGAACATTTTCAAATTGAGTAAAGGCTCGTGAAGTAGACAAAGTGCAATTTCAACATTATATTATTAAGATGACATTCTCAGTACTGTAGCGCAAGAAAACTGAGGTACAATGTATATAACTTAGGTGTATATGGAATGTAAAGTAGTGTTAGAGATTTAAACTTTGGAAGTATATGTTCTTAAAGTAATATTATGTAGTTACGAAAAGTTTTTGCCAAGAAGAGACTGTTGGAGGGTGTAACAATAGCATACACTAATAAGCCTACAGTAGTAGCCTACCATACAGTTTAAAGGTGCTGTGAAGTGCAGGTTCAGTTTTGCATGCAAATGTACACTATAAAGTCAGTCTTGTAATGGTTCCACTGCCAACCATTGTTAATTAAGTATCTCCTTGATGAACATTTTTGCATTATTCAGGTACAAACATGTTTACCCTCGTAGAAAATATGGGCGACGCTTGGCTGTACTGGAACCCAGTGTGGAGAGGTAGCTATTAGTAGTAGTATCTGAGTCCTACTGTACTTATGCCATCATGCTTCTTAGAGCACTCCTTAAATTTTGCTTTGGGTTTTGTTTTTATTCAGTTTTAATTTCACATTTTTCTTTCATTGAATGTAGTCGGTTGTGTGATATTTTTTTCACACAATTTGCATGAGTGTTTCTACGGCTTTTGCATGTATTTTCAGTGAGTTGCAAACTGAAGTGTATTTTGAAAACCTAACATTACATCAGTTGGCACAATGAGGCAAACATTTGTGGTACAGTTTTCTGAACAAAAAGTTGGTCTTAAAAAGATGGAATTTATTTCCATGATATCACCAGGTGGTCAAACTTGAGGTCTGTTGAGTGTGGGCAATGCAGTTCTAGTGGATTAAGATATTTTTTGCGTGATGATCATGATTCTAGCTAGCTTTACAGTAAGTTTAATGCTGGCAAATAGAATACAAATAAAGTGTAGAAAGCACAAATTGTCTGAAAGCAGGGGCCCAGGGACCAGGGAGAGGGCCACCAGTGGAGTAACCTTTTAACCTCATTGGACTTTTCGAAGTAAGTTTATTTGGGGGCAAAAGAACACTTAGCATTACTTCCAGTCAGGTTTTTTTTCAATTTTATGCCAGTCAGCAAACTGAAAGTCTATTCCGGTCCTCCTTACCTCCTATTTACAAATATAATTCCCAAACCAAAAGCACTTCAGGCAATGGGAGTGGGCAATGGTGTTGCCTGATACATTCTGACTTGTGCAGCTAGAACCCATGGTGATTGTGTATTTTAAAGGTGTTTGGTACTTGTTCCAATTTAATACCCCAAATTTTTCATTTTTCAAAGGGGAATATTTTGGAAAATAAATATAGTTCTGTGAATTTATTTTTTTTTACTTGTTTGGATAAATGATCACATCACCCTCATACTTTCATCAATTCTTTTGTTACAAGTACTATACTATAATTGGTATTACAACTCCACCTTAACGTGTTTGGGAGGGGAAATCCCCTCCATGAAAATTTATTATTGTAATACCACTTTGGTTATAGGTCATGGATCTAATGTTAACAAAATTGGTCATCTGACGTCACAATACAAACAGGAATTAGGATGTCATGGTGGTAACCTTTCCCACCTACATTCATTACATCATATATATTTAACCAAACAATGCAAGGGAAGTGATTTCAGCATTAAACTACTCCGAATTTACACATGTTGATAATACTCTACCACAATGGTGCTTTAAACACCTGCATTGCTCGCATTAATAATCAATTTGTCACTCAATGGTATAGATCTGTACAGTCGAGTTAAATACCAAGTATTGTCATTGTTGTTGACAGTACGGGTATAGAATTTTATCGATAAAACCTTATTATGGAAAGGAAATTACACATTTCCTTGTTTGTGTTATATAGTTGTATGTCCACGCCCAAGGATTTGTAGTAATTGAAATCACAAAATTCAATTATGGAGTGTACGTATTATCACTCTCATTAGGGCGTCAAATAGCGACTCCCTGCTCTCATATACAGTGTACATGCATTACAACTCTATCAAAGGGATAAACCATTATACTACTGTGCCTGTTGTACAGTGGTGCAGTATGAGTTTGGGAAATATAATTTACGTTCTCAGTGTGTTCAAGAAATTAAAACACGCCACTGTTCCAATATCTAAAGCTCTTTTTTATATCCCCACAACAAAAATTTATTGCTTTTTCCTGTAAACCTGAAAACTTTGTTTAAATTAAAACAGTTATTAGGATAAGAACACAGTTTCTCTTTTGTTTATTATGAAATCTTGTTATTAGTTTTAGTCATTTTGGAAGGCGCATGCAGGAAAGTTGATTGGACGTTGGTATCACCTGTAGGCTTAGCTGATCATTCAAACTTTTATGGGCATAAAGAGCAAGAGAGGGAAAAACTTCAAATTAGTAACTTTTCCGAGTATCTTTTGAAAGTAGTAGATGATATGACGACAGTTTCCCAGTATAAGGTCAGGAAGTAATTAAAGTCAAGTTGATAGTGGTTTATAGAAGGTGAGAACCAGTGAAGGCCATACGCTTCAAACCAGTTAATTAAATGCTGTACAGGAAAGTGTATGTCATATTGCACTTGGATACATTATTGGTTGTACTGTAGCTCCATGGATATATTATGTACTTCAGATTTATATTCAAAATCTATCTTTATCTTAACACAGTTTGTACTGTACTGTACCAGTCATTGAATTCATCCCTTTTGGTTTGTTCAAAACAAATTCACTCATTGTGTATTTTAGGTCTGGCCATAGGGAATGATCTAAATATGGTGACCCCACAGCAGGCCTACAGAAGGTTCAATAGGAGATTCTTGCTATTGCAATATGACTGAGGGTTTTGATCATCCACAAATTGACAGTTCTACAAGCATCCAAAATTTGCAAGGAACTTTTTCCTTTGAAGAAAGGTGTAAAAAAAAGCAGATTCTCCTGAACAGTTTAATTATTAACTGTCACTTTGAATAACACTTGTTACACTTCATCTGCCCTGGACTTACTCATACTGTACAAGTACTTGACTTTTAAACTGTTCTCTGTTCAATGATACACATTTCTAGTCAACTTGTGTGCCCCCTACTCCCTACTAGGTTTGATAAACTTCTATCCATTCAGGGAGTCTCCATTTCATTATGTGAGCACTCTTCATAGGAAAAAGTGCCAAGCTATCAACTTGTCACTTTCTTCTAATGTGGAGGAAATGAACTTCAAATTTGTGAAAGAAATTGTGTTCGTTTGGTGATTATGAAAGCTCTTATGAATGAAGGGATTACCGAAGGATGTATTCGAGTAAGATACATAGCAGGACAAAGTATTGATCTGGGGTGTTTGTTTCTGCCGTGCTGTGAAAGAGAGGAAAATGAAAAAACAGATTAAAAAATATTTTGTGCTTAATACTATACATAACCTCTTGTTTATATCCACCAGTTCTGTCGTAAAGGTCATCGGACTCTTGCAGATAGTCCGGAATTGTGACCTCATGGTAGTACTCTGTAAAGTGCAGTATACAGTGCTAAATATAAACTGAATAGGGAGGGGAGAATTGTTAACCAATGCAAGATTTGTTCAAAGAGGAGGGAATTTGTAATCCAGATTGTGAGTACTGTAGTTTTAACAGTGCTAGTGGAAGTGACATCATCTTTGGACTTTACATTATGGTAAATATTTCCAATATTGTGGTACAGTACAGCATAAATTGGGGTGGTGTCTTTCAGTGTGGCTTTTATATTGTATATAACATTGAAAATCTGAGTATTTGAGTTATTAATACTTCTTAAACTAAATTTAGTATGTTTTTCAAAATTTGTGGTAAGTTCTCCCATTTGTGTCTAATAAATGATGCCCAGTGGTGGTTGTCATCATCCTTTACCCCATGTAACCCCTCCCCTTTCCTAGCCACTCATACAGGCTGTACAATATGTTCAAAAACCATAAAATGTGTCAAATCAGATGCATGTTTCATGACATACTGTAATGTTCATCCCCAAACTGATAGCTCCTTCTCTAATTCTGATGTAAATCAGTAAATTATGATGATTTCTTTGGAAGCCAAAAATTTAATAAATTCTTCAAGTTTCAATAAAAATAAGTCTGTAGCCTTTATGACTGGACTCTCATTTCTTGGCTTTCATAGCAAGGTCACCATTGCCCTGTTCCAGATTGCTGATTCATACGTGTATTTGTGTGTTTAACTGGCCGTCTTTTCATTGTTATTTGGTTCTTATTGTTTGATTGTGACCTTACTTCCTCCCCATTCTAATACTATTCTGAAGTTGCTAAGTAGTCCTTTACATAGCAGGTGATCCTTTGTCATTACCAGAATTCATTGTTTTGTGGTGAAATTGCTTACATCTAGTTTGTTTACAGCCAGAAACTGCTTTAAAGTGCAAGTTTAATTCGTGAATTAATTTCAGTAATATAGTGACTGGACAGTGTCAGAGCTTACCTGACTTTATAGCTGCGTTCATAGTATACATCATCATCATGTGTTGGAAGTGCAGTTTGTGTCATATAGGATTCAGTTGTTGGGTGGACAATGATACATACTTCTAAACTTTTGTTGCCTTGACTACTTCTAAAACTTTTTTGTCACTTCTCTTTGTAATAGTTTTAATTCCTGTTTCAGTAGAAGATTTGGAAGTTTCTTTAAATTTTGTTCTTTGTAATATTGAAGGTAGATAGATACCAATGGTTTACCAGTTTTCAGAAAGTTGTAGTATTTGGTTTGGAGTGGTTGTGAAATAAAGCTGAAAAAAGTTGTGAAGCCTTTGCTGCATTGTGGCTGTTTGCTAGTGTGGAGAGATTCTTCAATGATCCTGGAGATTTACCACCCTCCTTGTATTTATAGTACTAAGACAGGAGGTTGTTTGTGTAAGTTTTGAGAGTTGCAATCTATTTTGCTCCTACTTACCTCCCCCTATCACTACTATTAGACAGCCCATATACCGCGGAATGATCATTGGCAATGAAATTCCTACCCTTGCTAGTTGGCGCTTTACTCACATCCCTTATTTAGCCTAATTAAGCACTTTGGTGGTAGTAACCATTATGGGTCCTTTGCATGACAGCTTCAGTGGTTACTTTAATCATACATAGGGTATGGATGGGGCAGAGTATGTGAGCATAAAATTGTCGATTTCAATGCAAAATTGTCTCTTAAAGATAAATTCTTGTGATAATTGTGTCCCAATTTGGGAAATTTTCAAGGCAAATACTTCCTCCTTTCTTGTGAAATGTCTTCCTATATGACATGATTTCATACCAATTCATAGCAATTTATGTTTAGACACTGTATGTATGGTACTATGGTACAACCCACTTTGAGATTTATAGTGTATAGTTACAGGGTATTCAGTTTAACTGTACCGTACTGTAATGTTTAGAATTACAAAATTATTTGTGGCATATCTAGTCAGATTACGTGTGTAGATATCAAAAATTTAATAGTAATTTAGACAATCTGTAATCATTTTGAAAGCTGAATCCTTGTGATAGAATTCATGCTAGAGGTTGAATAGGTTTTGGAGAAATATTGCAGTCCTTTGTGAATTATGAGTGCAAGTTCACTTTCTGTGTCTTTGTGAATGTGGTGATGAATCTTTGACTAACTGTAAATGTATAAATTTAGTACTTTAAAGTGTATTTTTACAGTACATGGGTCTTTTCTATAGTGTGAGTTGAGTTTTGTGTAGGTAAATTAAGTTGAAATTTGAGGTGAACTGAAAAATGTTCAATAAGTGAAGAAATTTTGGACTTGATACATTTACTTTAACCTGTCCCTCACATTAACATTGCATTGGCTCAGACTCTCGGATTAATAATGAAGTATATGAATGGTTGGTCATACTAGTCACCTAATATAACATTGAATGTTGAGTGAATACAAAAATTCACTTCGTGGACATATCCTTACCCCTGTCTATGTCTAGTTTGCATTTAATTCACACATTTATTAACTGCACTGAAGTCTAATGAGGGTTGATCGTTGGAACAAGATGGAGGACGTGGGGTGGGGGGGGTGGTGCTAAAACTTCTTCGGGTACCACCCGAAGCAGACATATAGTGCAAATTAGGTGTAATTGGAGGTGAGTATAGTTGCTTGTAAAGACCCACACCAGTAAGGTGGGGAAGGGGGAGGGGGTTATACTGTACTGCGCTACTGTATACTTTGTCTGAAGATTCGTAATAGTTTGGCAACTAACAATTTGTGTGGTTTGACTCTGCATGACTTTCTAACAGAGTGTATGGCTTTACAGTATATACTAAGGAGGAAATATGCTTGGCAACTTTGATAGCATTTCAAGACTTTCATAAGGACAGACAATAATGTTAAGTCATATTTACTGTACAGTATTGGTGTGAACCATGTACAGTAGAAATGACTCATAGTTTGAGACTTTCAGAGCTCAATTCCTGAAGTTAAATCCAGTATTTTATTTCCTGTTTCTCAAAAGCTATTGTTAAAGACATTTTTTGACTGTTGACATGCAGTTTACAACAGTATACTCGTTCCATAAGAACATTTGAAGGAAACGTGATATGTTTAGACAAAAGAGGATCTTCACTCACTAACGCCATTGCCTCTAACAATCCACTGTCATTTGAAGTGTTAGCGGTGACGTATTCACTGGTAGGGTCTTGATGTATAGACATGTATGCATCAAGCATTCGCTATTCCTGTCATGTGCAGGTTCATGCACAAATAGCCCCTAGATATGTGAATGCTTGGTGTCCATCACTTTTACCATTGACAACACAGTGATGTCATGTGACCATCCTCTATTGAACTGCATTTTACTCATTTCCAAAGTCATATGGTAATTAAATTTCCTTTTATATTTGTTTTGATAATCAGTCACTTATTTTGAGTATTTCTAGGGAGAATAAGAGTGTTTATATTCCTTCTCTCCATTTCAAAACTTTCAATATTTCCTTACCATTGTTTTTATTTTTCTTGCAAAATGCAGATTGTAAATACACATGTCACTTCAAATGTTACCAACAAGGGGTCAGGTTGGACTGCTCAGAAAACCGCACAGATTCTTCCAAAAATGGCAACCATGATGTTTCACCTGATTTCACCTTTGTGTCAGCAAAGGTAAGTGGGAAGGGTTACCCAACTTGAAGGTCATGAAATGCCATGTTTAAACTCCCTCCTTGAGTCTTAAAAACAGTACTGTAGTTATTGAAACATGGAAGAGAGGGACATCATGGAAAATTTTAAAGAATTTTTGGTTTTGTTTTCTTGGTTTTGAAAGGGGCAGGGATATGTCAGATTTGGTTCCAGGTAAAAAATCTTTTCATCACTGTCCCTTCCTCCCATTGAATCTCATAACAGGGTGTCTTCTAGCTCCCTACTCATACTATTACCAGGAGTAGTCCCCATCCCAGAGTAGTTCCCAAGCTGAACACACTCAAAGATAGGAACAGGGCAAAATGCCACCTCAGTCACATTGCTCTGTACTGGCCAAAGCAGATACAGATCCCTATTCTTTCAGTTTTGAGTCAGGCGCGGATCCAGAAATTTCGAAAAGGGGGGCTGAAAGCCCCCTTGAATATTCTCCTAGATTAGCATTATGCTAATTTTCGCGTATTTGTTATTTTTGATGTGGCGAAAAAGGGGGGGGGGCTGAGCCCGGGAAAGCCCCCCCCCCCCTTGGATCCACGCCTGTGAGTAACACATTTCATACCTCTTAAACCTTTGTTGAGCTTGTATAAAAGTATTAAACAAAGCAAATTTCCTGAATTTATCTTCAAATTTTGGTGAACAAATGGGAAAATGAGGATCAAAGGTGAGGATGATGAGTTTGCCTGGTAGAATACAGGGAGTTGCCATTGAAATAGGCAGTTGCCATTTTCAGTGGCAACTTTGGTAAAAGTAACTTTCAAATTGTGTGGGGTGAAAACATGCCCAGAAAGATAACCTGTGTGAGTAGCTAGTATATATTGACCTTTGATGAGATTAACCTATTAGGCACCGGAAGGTGATCCCAATTAATTTGACCAGCATTGTAGTAATGGACTTATATTCCAATTATAAGTATTTGGTCAGTTTCCCAGTTAATTAAGTAAACATAAGGTAAACCTGTTTGTTTTTCAGAGAAATCAGGGTTGCTTTTAATCTGACCCCTGTATCAACATTGAGATAGTGATCTTTGTGAAGATACTTATCGGAAGTAGAATCGTGATATGGTTGGATTAGGAAGTTTGAGTGGTTCATTTCAGTTGCATGCATTGTGAAATGTATGTATGTGTGTAATCATGTGAAATGTAGGTGGAGAAACTACCATTCTATCTTGCACAATCCATTGATTTAGGGAAGTACGTTAGAACAACCATTGACTACAGCCCCAGTGTGCTTTCTGACTTCGTTAATACAACATCAACTAGTCAACTACTGTTGCCTTCTCAGAAAAAGCTAGGTTAGGCGTGTTTCTCAGTAGGCTTTCATTATTATCTCACACAAAATAAACTTACGGAACTGCAAAATTTGCTTTCTTATGCTCTTTTGTCATCATACTTGTGGAGCCAAGAGTAACTCACTATTCATGATACGTATTTTTAATGACTGTAAACTCTTCATAAGGTTTGAAAATAGCAGTACAGTAGAATCTTTAGTTTTATGTTTATATCTTGAATGTATAGCTATAAAGAAAAAAATGTTTAAGTTCTTTCAAGATTAAAATTGATAAACTTCTTGTTTTCCTGATTTTGTAGGATAGTGCCTTGACCAGTCTTTCAAGGGAAGAGCTGCTTCGTAGGACTGCGGAGTATAACTTTGAAATGGGCAAGAAGGTGATGAAAGTGGTAAGTATATCTGCTGATTGTTATCAGCATTCTTCAGTGATGTGACTGTGAAAGGGGAAGGGGTTGGACTTACACAGAGGGGTTGGGTGCACCCCTAGGGCACAGTTGGGAAAAGATACTGTTGCAGAGCAGATAGAAATTTTTCAATCTATTTCGCTCCTTCTTACCTACTTTTGGGGATTATCATATACCTAATACCCAGTCTTGTCTACACGTGAGAGGGCCTAGGATTGGTAGTTTTGCCTGGGCCATGATGACCCTCTATGTGCACTCTTTTGCTGTGCTAATTCAGCCTTGAGTTGTGTAGACACACAGGGCCCTCAAAGGGGCACCCGGGTCTGTCATATTTTCTAGTATGACCCCTCCTTCCACTCAGACATAGAAAGTCTGACTTTTGTGATGTTTCTGGTGTTTGGTACCATATCAAATTTGCTTGCTAAGGGATACTGAAAAGAATGGTTATAGATAGCAGCATTTCACTTATCAAAGTAGACAGTTCAGTGATGTGTTGCGTTGCACATACTTAAAAGCTCTTTAAAGGGAAAATGCCATCCCCCCAATTTGAATTAGTGTACCCCATCACATTAGTTCAGGAATGGCTCCTATCAATCATGTGACAACATTTTTCTTACTCATTTCCTAGATTGTTAAATCATTGGTTTACCCTCAATATTCAATGATAATGATTTTATACAGGAACATGAGATAAATAAGACTAGATCTGTAAGATTTAGAAAATTTTTGAAAATAAACTTGGGGCGACCGCCTTCTCCCTTTAATCTCACCCCAGGAAGTGAAAACTTCTCCCAAGTTTACTTCTAGTCCCTCCTCCAATTTAAACAAAAACACCTTACTGGCACACCTCCAAGACAGTGCCACATCAGCTTACACTGAGTTTCAATTGCTCAAGGCCATAGTGACACACCGGACTGTACAAGACATCATAGACCAACCAGAGTGGAGCTCTATTGTCTGAATGAATGTCAGTCAAAGTGCAGTCATCAACTGTATTTAGAACCATGGGGCTATTCCTACATATTTTTGGGCAGGGAGTTGATAGCTTTGCCCTGGTTTGGGATAGATGCCATATCCCCTGTAAGTGCCTTCAGTGTTATGCTCAAAACTATTTTTAAAAGAACCTCTAAAATTTCATTTCATATTCAGTAAACATACAGTCACTTTATGTGCAACAACAGGACATCTCTCAGTTTTGACAGGTGGGTGCATTGCAATATGGGGTAACTTGAAACTGCTGTGACTGACAAGCCATTGAAACATGGTCAGTTGGAAAATATGAGATAGTAACATTGTTCCTGGGTTTGACATATGTCAAAGTGAAAGTGTCAGTCCCAACCATGTAATTAAGTTACTGTATGAAGATGTTTATTGTACATGCTTAATGAGGAAATGCAAAATTAGAAACCCCTTCTCCCTTAGTTTCAAATCTGTTTTGATTGGCAAATTCCCCTGCTTCTGTTCGTATGTGTATTTGGAACGTGTAACAGTGTAATAGATGTAGTTTCGTGAGTTTATTTGTGAGTGCTGTGTGTGTGTTGTGTGTGCTGCTGTAGACATTTACAGTTTGGTTAGCCATGAGGAAGGAATACTTAGTTCAAATGGAACATGGAGGTATCATATGTGTATGCACTTATTCTAAGTTGTACACTAGATATGAAGGTTGTTTTATGATGTAATTGAATGCTTTTTAATCTTATTCTAGAAGAAGAATAAACATTGCTTTCACTAAATTTATCTGTTTGTTAACAACATTCCATTTCCATTTTCATTTCAGGAGCCAGATGAAGGGACAAGCTTCTTCGGTCCACTCACAGTATACTTCAATCTTTCCAGACCAGTCAGCATCAAGTCAGGCTCCCCGGTTCCCACTTTCTGCAATTCCTTGAAGAGATATGACCACAGTGTTGATGTCACAAAGAGACGGACATCATTCTTCTTCCCTAAAGCTCAGGTTGAGGTAAGTTTGTGCAGTAGCATCTTTTGTTAGGTCAAAACTTTTTGCCCAGTTGCTCATTTGCCCATTTGCCCATTGCCCCAGTTGTCCAGGTGCCCAAGTTTTGTTACAGACTTGGCTTATGAGTACAGTGTACTCTGTAGGGGTACAGTAGCCTTATGTCTGGGTGTACAAGTACATGGCGTTTCACCAACAACATTTCTGTTCTCCCCTGGCTACATCTACTGTTCAATATATGAAGATGACCCAGCCAGCAAGATGCTGATTTTACTTATATCTTGAGGGCTCATGTCAAAACTCCTATTGCTTGCTAGAACAAGAATTAAAGCTTGGTAGATTTAACAAGAGGTAAGAGTATTTGCTCATGAATATCCAATCCAGCGACGCTTGAAAAGCACATATTGCTGGTAACAAGGTAGTTTAGGGATGCTGTTAGGACAAGATAAATATTTGGAACTTGCATCAATGATACAGTTGAAACCCAGCCGGAATGCAAGTATGGACATAAAATGATACAGTGGGTTTTGAGTACATGTAAATGGGCTTGTCTACAATAAAGGGGTATAAAAGTGTTACAAAGGTGGTGAAATTTGAAGTCCTCTAAGAATAAATTTTTGTTGTGTTATTTTGTTTGATTGGTAGTCTCAATTTTTTCCTGAGAGCAGGAAGATAGTTCTTTTTACCTATCACCACTTTTTAAGTGGTAAGTGTTACTGGTTACGTATGTAACGGGGACAGACATGGAAACTCTTTGCTCCAGAAATCTTTAAGGAGGACAATATGTATAAATAAACCCTGTATTTAATAGAATGATAAAGGACAAACACTTTTTCCCTGAAACTGCATTACCATTAGTTAAACATGGACTAGTATGGAGATCAATGGTTACGCTGGTAACAAGGATGGACATGTCCGTCCTCGTTACCAACGTAACCAAACTATGTTCGAGAAAATTAAGCACTTTAAACACTTGAATGCATTGTGACACAAGTTTTGCTCTTTCCTGAAGTGTAAACTGATGACATGTGAAACATTCATCAAAAAACAATGTCCCCATGTGCCTACGTTATACTACCGACAAGGACATGGTTACGTTGGTAACATCTGGACGGACATCGCCTTGAAGGCTCTCATACCCTTGTTGTAAGCAAAAAGATGGAGGAAAGCACACAAACCAGTGACAAATATAGCCATCTGCAAACAGATGCAGTTTTATCAAATTCTCTGGTAATTTGTGTCCTACAGGCCTGTTAATATGATAGTTACCAACGTAACTATTAGGGGACAGACATGTTACCAACGTAACCATCATGTGCTCCGCAATTGACTATGATGCATTTACTGCTGGATTATTTTATTTGTGGTACTGCACATGATCAAGGTTAAGTGTTACATCATAACCTTAGCTCTGGAAATCTTTTCTTTCAGTTAAAATATCAACTATTAAGATTTAATATCCAGATGGACAGACGAATCTCAAAATTTTACTCCAAATTGCTGATAAAATTTTGCGGTGTTTGTGCACCTAAAAATATTCATTTATCATTTACCATTTATTTTGTACATTACATTTATGAATGAAGACAAAGAACCTGCATCAGTCACATCTGCAAAGGTCCCACTCACATCATAAATTTATTCCACATCCTATGTAACACTTATAGGTGGTAAAACAGGCCAAAATAGCCCCAAATTCTGCCCAAAACATCCTTTATATAAGTTGGACATTGATAAAATTGTCTTTACTATCTCTCTATAGTCCTCCAAGTATGGTGAACTGTTAAATCACCAAACCATTGTGACATCTTTCAAAATATCATCAAAGCAAAAAACACACACTGAATATTTTCCTTTACTGTAGACAAGCCCAAATAGGAGGAAGTGTGATTATGAGTTTTATACTTGCTACAAGTCTGATTTGACCCTAGGAGCAAATTTCGCTTCTCTGACCCTGGGATTGCAGCTGTTAAAGTGTTTATTACTCCATTGTGGGATGCCTGTTTTGCAGTGTCACCTGTCATCTCTTGGTGTGGCTTCTCACACTGTTTGTGAGATATTTTAGTGAATGTAAAAATTATTTTAAGTTGAAATATTCTTTTTTGGAGTACATGTAAATGTGTGGATGTGGAAGTGTGAGTATGATGAGTTTTATACTTGCTACAAGTCTAATTTGACACAACCCTGGGAGTCTATTTCACCTCTCTGACCTTGGGATTGCAGCTGTTTTTTTAGTGTTTATTACTTCATTGTGGCATGCCTATTTTGCAGTGTCACCTGTCATCTCTTGGTGTGGCTCCTTACACTGTTTGTGAGATTTTTAGTGAATGTAAAAATTATTTTTAGTTGAAATATTCATGTTATGGAGTTACTGTAATCACTATACATTGTAAGCAGCTACCGTTGACACAAATGTGGACATTAACATGTTACCAGTAAGGTGAGTTGTGCACTAAATCTGTAATGCTTGCTGTTATGCTGGTTATGCAGTTTTTGCTATAAGTAAAAGGTAATAATTCTCCAACCTTATATCATGCCATAGATCTATTTGTTCTCATCTGTTTGTGTTCGTCCTGTGCAGTTCATTTAAGAAGACTTTTCAGATTTGTGAAGGTATGAGTTGTCCAGCAAAATAGACCAAATTTAGTAATGTACAAACTGAAATAAACAACATGAACAAGCTTGTTCATTAATAACCTGAGTTTGTGTCTGCTATTATAACCCAGTTACCCAATTTGGATAGGATGGTTACCATACCTCCCTTAACAAAATCAAAATTTGATTGGCTTAGGGATCCTGGTCAGTTTTGTTGGTTTTTGCTATTAATCCACGCATGGGTAAACATTTTGAACTAATATATGATCCTAGGGATATCAAATGATAACATCTCTTAGCAATCATGTCGAAATAGTTAGTAAGACACACCCTTGACATTTCCTTGTTTGTACAGAATTACGAAACTCACATAGCATGAAGGAAAGCATGTTGTACAGAGCCTTTAATCATTTTTCTCATTTTCCTTTCAGTCGTTGAGCATTACAAGTGATACAACAGCGCAAGAAGTGATTGACTGCCTCCTAAAGAGGTATAAACTCATCGACAACCCTCACAAATTTGCTTTGTTTGAGAGAACAGAGAGAAATGGTGAAGGTAAGTCCAAGAGGAAATGTTTTTTAATGCAAATTTTAAAAATAATATCATCAGCTTCAAACATGTTAATGATTTCGTAAATTGAAATGTGTACCCTGAGGGAGACCTCTTTAATAACAAAGTAGGAGGGGTATTACCATATGCATAAGAAGTCCATCCTTGCTTTATCTCAGCATGTATAAATTTTTTTCCATTGGCCTCATAATGTAAACTAGTTTCATTCATTAATGGCGTGATGTGTCTGTAAAAATGTTATTACTTCATCTTTTTCAAGACAGATGAGACAAAGACCCATATATTATCTTAGGTTGATCATTAGTAAATTGAAATGACTCATTTTTGTAATATAAAGGTTTTATAATAAACAGTACAGGCCTTCATGACATGGGCTTCACACTGGGAATTCATTTCCTCTGTTGTAATGTGCTGTTAAAATCTGCTGATAAAGTTAGTTATATGCAACCCGAGAGCTTCTTTGAATGAAGAAAGCAGACAAAAGGAAAAAGTACCAAGTGAAAGTGGAAAATAAGGTGTACAGTACCAGCTGTCACCCATAACATTTCCTCTCAAACCAGTCTGTCAACCTCCTTAAATTAAGTTACCAGTGGAAGGCACCTTAAAGGAATACACAGTTTTACTACAATAGAATGCACCTTAAAGGAATACACAGTTTTACCACATGGGACTAGCTTGGGGTATTGTACTAATCAGGGATTAGGGTCTTTTGATGTCATATTTCCTACCTATGCAAAAAGGTTGAACTTTTGAATGGTAGCAGGAAGGAAACCTTCGATTTGGTATTGATGGTTACCATAGAAACCAGTCCTTTCTGAGGAGATTACAGGAATTAGCTTGAAACATAAAGGGATTCCACCTTTGTGGCAGCAAAGAATTGTGTGATGAATTTGGCATACCAGTGACTTTTTAACATGAAGCACATTTAAATCACCATGTTGTCACCAACTCTTTGGTATAATTGGAATGATTTGGGTTTTCAGCAGGATAGAAAATCTCCATCCAGCAACATAAATATTCATTAAATAACATGTATATTCATTAATGTTCAAGCCTCTGTTATGCATTATTACAAATAACACTTTCAGTAAGATCAAGTGAGCTATGCTATCGATGCTGTTAACGTTTATCTCTGGAGATCTCTTTAAAGTTCAATTCATTAGCAGCTGTACAGTCCATTAGTGAGTGCTCTCAGCATCTGTCCATAATATCTAGGCCAGCATTTAGTAGTCATTATAACAGATAGGGAGAAACATTCGGGAAATTATAGTGGAGTATCTTGAATAGAGATGAAAATAACACAGTGAACAAAGCCAAGAATAATTGATGTAGTGTAGTGAATGCATAGATTTGGAATCCTGTTTGATGGCCAAGGCTGTATATTGTACTACTGTATACACACTTAAACAATGCTCTAACTTTAGATGAGTAAATGCCCTCCAACTGGCTCATGTAGAGAAAGCTGATGACTTAACTGCATGTCCTGTATACTGTACTTTTGTGTAGTATGCTCGTGGTTAATGATGTAAGAATGGTTACAGGACACAGCATGACTTATCCTCTTGAAGTCAACTCTTTATGGAACTTCAGTAGACTGGATGTTTCCAGCCAGCTTAGTGACTGGAGGAACTGAACAACAAAAGGAAACAAGAATAACAAAAATAATAATAAAAAAGAAAAAATAAATAGATTCCTCTTAGTAGTTACTATGTTGTTGTTCATTCAATTTGAGAATTAAAAATCAAGATTTTGCTCTTAGAGTAATCTTAATTGGTGCATATGTTAAGGAAAGTATGGTGTCAAATCTATGTGTTTTGTATTTTGAATGTTGTGGTATCTTTTCCTTTGAGCTTTGTTGATCAGTACCCTTCTCTGTGTTATAACTCCAGGATGAAAAAAATGTGTATCAGTAGACTGGGAAAATAACCAGTCTGTGGGATCACACAGATAAATGTTTTACTCTGACCCTTCATCTAATTCATTGTTCATACTTTTTATGATTTCCATAATTAATACAACCAGGTCTGCAGACTGTTTATGTTATATGTAGTATTTGTATACCCTATCCATGTAACACTGTTTGCCTAACAAGTGTTAATGACTCAAAAAATGTTAACCTCAGCCTCTATAGGCAAGGTTATCTAAAAATGAAGTAATAATATTTAATATTGGTATTTTTAAGCAAAACATCATAACAACATGTTTTTCCCCTTTCTCCAGTTTTGATGAGGAAGCTTGAGGACGATGACATCCCGCTCCTAAACGTACTCTTCTGGGGACCAAACAACCCAGAGAAGAGCATGGAGCTAAGGGAGAATGAAACAGGAATTGTACAGGTATGTAATGGGGGTCAGACAATATGCATTGGGGAGGGGGAGGGGGAAGGGATGGAGGATATTTTTGACCTCAGTCAATGTCTATTTATTGCCATTTTCTAAAGAAACTTTGTACACTTGGTATTATGTTTGAAGGCACTGGGTGTTTTAGTAACATATGGTGTGCTGACTCAAAGCACATCTTATCTCATTTCTGGAAGAAAGTTGTGATGGTCAGATGTTGGTCATGATGGTCATACTGGACTGTTGACCATAATCAAATAGCAGTAGTACAATTAATCAACATTGCCCCTCTCTTACCTCCTGTCTACATTTGTAATCCTCACTTACCTGTAATAAGGAAGAGGACTCGGAAGGCCACACTCTCTGGGAGGCTGGCCGCCGCCACTGTGTAATCAAGACTTACCAGGCCCTTATTACGGGTAAGTGAGGGCTACCAGTGGAGGAAGGAGGTAAGTATTGGGGGCTCATAGATTCCCAAACCAGGGAGTTTTGGGAAAACTCTCACTCATATTCCCTTTGTGCTGTTTTTGTGAAAAAAACACCAACTTAACACATTTTACATGATTATTTCTGGTTTCAGGTAAAACTTGTAAATGTGCCCCAGCTAGGTTCATGTGTTCATTTAATACTTAGTAGTTGTCAAAGTAATTACCTACAGCACACATGACTTTTAAAAAGAGAGAAGAAAAATGCAAAATTGAAAAGATAGCACATGCATTAAACAAAATGCTTATTTCAAATCACAGATAAATGATAGCTCTTGGTGTCACCAACCATTGTCCTTTTTAAGACATTTTGGGAAATGAGGCTAACTGCCCTAAATTTTATGACCTATTGCTGTTAGCTCAAGGTCAATTTTACTCCTCTTCATTCCCTGTAATATCTGCTTCCCTAGTAAGTGTTCAACCAGCCAATTTGTCAGAATTTGACGAGTAACCCTGAACCATTTCTCCAGATAACTGTATGGGCTGCAAAGTGCATTGCTCTTTTGTTCATCCCATTGAAGCAGTCTCTACAACTAACAATTTAAGCTGTATAATTATTTCACTCCATTGAAAAATGGGCCAGAATTAGAAATAACACTAGCATGACAGATGTAATATTTTTCTGACCTGATTTGAAATGTTTCATTAAATACAGATTTTTTGTATTCCATTGTAATATTTGCTTTAGTAACTTTGGAATAAAGTTAAGTGTACGTACATGTACTAACATTGATGCGCCCATCATACATATTGAATTTGTTTGCTTGAATAGTTAAATGTTTTGCATACCCACACAACAGGGGTAGCTTGGCTCTTTCATTTATACCTTCACCTACTTAACTCTGTAGAAGTTGGGGACAAAATTTTTTCTCTTAAAAATATGAAGGAAACTTAAGTAGCGTATACATGATCTGACAAATAGAGACAATTGAAGTCACTTGTGACATTCAGAATGATAGTGACACCCCTCCCCTCCTTAGACAAGGTTGCCCCAGTCTTGTAAACTATGGCCGGACTGTGGGTAACGTTCACTTTGTGCTAACATCGTAAACCCTGATGATGTTTCTTAGGACATTGGCCAGTGGTAGAAGGTAAAGTGTGTTGTAAAATGTACTTTTCAGTGTCTTCAGCATCAGCTTTGAAAGAGTGAAAGAATTCTTTTGTCCAAAAAAAGGTTTTGAGCATCTGTCAGAATAGTTTTGGGAGAGACCTTTCTGTACAGCTGTATTATGGTGCTAATGTACTGTCTTGTTTCTCTTTAGTGGGAGGCCTTCACGGTCCCAGAACTGGACAACTTCCTCCGCATCTTGGAAAAAGAAGAAGAGGAGTACATAGACCAGGTCCGCAAGAAGTATTTGAAGTATCAGGAGGCTTTGAAAGAAGCTTGGGCAGAGAAAGAAAAGGAAAGGATGAAAGAAGCCAATGAAAATGGAGTAGACTTACCAAACAGAGAAAATGGAGTGAAATCACCACCTTCAGAGGAGTTATTGGAGGGAGAGAAGTAAGATGAGAGAATAAACAGGGAAGGAGAAGATGTAACCTTGGGTGTTATGTAGGGAGAAAAATCAGGAAGGGGGAATGGGACAGAATGGGGCAGGTAGATGACAGGACACAAGACAAAGGGTTGTTTAAAGTCTCTGCTGGGCTGAGGGGTGTTTCCCACCCCTCCTGTTGTTGACAATTTGTGTATTTTGGGAATCATGGTAGATGCCAATTATATGGGTCATTGTTTTACTTTTTAGGTTATCAAAACTCAAACAGCTATCATTTATTATTCAGTAATATGTATCTCAATTATTTTTGGTTGACAATTTTCTTGTAACTTGGCAAAATTTGTTACTTGTTTTAAGTCTGCGGCACTTTACAGCAATGGTGCTGTTTGACTGTACAAACTTCTTCAAAGAAAAGATGCATTGGACATTACCTCTGATAGCTGGAAACTTCTAGCTACTTCCATCTGTCTGTTGGGATGTTTATTCTCAGGAATCTGTGTGCTGGCCTTTGAAGAAATTATTTCAGTGCCTTCTCTCTCTCTCTTCCACTTTGTTGTATGTTTTGTAGCTTTGCTAGCATAAGATTTTGGTGCCTGCATGGTTGAGGTTCAAGGAATGTATGGGAGGGTGTGACTGGTTGACCTGGAATGGACTTCTCCTCAGGATATGGGTGTGTTGCTTGTATTGATTTGTTCATGGTGCTTCATTCAGTTGTAAGCTTCTAAGATCAGTTTCTGTATTTGACAGATAGTACTTCTAAAACTGTGTTTAGAAGCATATGACACTCAATAGAAAGCTATCACACCTCTTTGCTGACCAAGGAGTAAATGGTCATTAGGCTTGTGACAGTTTTTCTAGTCATTACCATTATCATTTTTATCTGGAAAGTGATACTGGTGAAATAAATTGTCTCGTTATGGTCAGGTGGAGTGTTAAAAGAAATTGACTGCTTGTCAGGAAAAGTCTTCGTAGTTTCTTCCATTCTACTACCTTTTAGTGAAAGTAACAACTCAAGTAGAAACAAAAAGTTTTGCTACAGTGGTGATATCTAACAGTATCATGTCATGGCTGAAATATAAGCCCTTGGGTGGTAGGGTAGGAAATAACATTGTAAAGAAGAAAGCTCTCCTGCTGCTGTAAGTCTGTGAAAGTGACTGATACTCAACATAATATTAAAGGTGCATGCACAAAGTGGAAGGTGAGAGGAAAAAAAGTGGCTCTGAGATTGGTTTAAAGGAATCTTCCAGGCAAATTTTTGGATTTGTTCTTTTGAAAATGTAAGTTCTGCCATGAGAAAATATTTGGAATTGATTTGAGATGCCTGTTTCCACATGTATGATTCCTCTGTGGAAGTTGAAGGGATGGGGAAGTATGATTTGGACAAGTAATTAATTATATGTGTCAGTCTAAATTGTGACAGATAAATGACTCTCATTATAAAATTGCTGTATAACTTCTGTACCAGTAGGTGAGCTTATTTAAAATCACATTGAATCATGTTGCCAAATTGTGTGGAGTTGTATTGCTGTTATCTTTTTAACCTCGTCATCATGTTTAAGTACTGCAATAACTTAATAGCTAATCCAAGCCAAACTGATCATACAGATGTTTGTCAGTAAGTGTGTATGTTGTATGTCTGGGGGTATGCAATTCTATTATAACTCATTCCAGCTGTGTATGGACTGCTGTCAGAGAGACATGTGTAAAGTATGTAATTATAGGCAAAGTATAGATCTATTGTATGTATACATGTGTATGTATGTGTGTATATGTATGTATGAGAAATGTATTCTGTTGTTCTGTAGAAGTGAATGCAAAGTATGCCAGTGTGAATACCTTGCTAAGTATTAAATGTTTATTACTGTTCATTATTCAGAGTAAGGTTTAGTGGAGGTCATATTTGCAGTCACGAATGAAGAGATCAGTGCAACAGTGCTCGAGAATAAAGGATGGGGGGGGGGGGAGAATGAAGGGGGTGGTGAGGGGTCATAATTGTTCTTTTTCCACATTTTGAGTTAGCCTAGGGTTTGGGGCAGGGGATTTGCTGGTTTAAAGATTTTGCCATCATTCCTACTATTAGGTTGGAAGAGTGGCATTCTTCTTGCAAAGCAAGAATGTTATCCCTTGGAAGTTGATTAAACTTATCTCTCTTTTACTAAGAGCAAGAACTATGCATTTTGTTCTCAGTGTACAATACCTTGTTCCTCTGCTGTAAAATAATTTCCGTGACAGGAAGATCAAAGAACCTGTTGAAAGTAGTGACAGTTCTCTGACAGGAATAATATCATTCTCACAAGCAATCTTTTGTCCTTTTGGTGTCTTTTCCTATCTATTCCGTCCTTCCTCCTAGCTGTCGCAGTTTTGTTTTTTGTACAGAGTGTAAAGAATGTCTATGAATTGGGCTTTAAGTCCTCAAAGAACAAATAAAAATTAAAAAGTGAAAAACACAGAAAACAAAATAAAAACAGAAATGAAAAGTTAAGACAGTCAGGTGGAGGTATCTTTAGTTCATTAAAGAGAAAAGTAAACTGTTAGTTATAGAATTATTGGACAGTCAAAAGGGCACAAAAGGAGTTTGTCGTTTTTTGTGAGAAATGGTCATTACAGCTGTATCAGTTCGGTCTGGCGAATTTGTTTTTGTAACTGGCTAGCAAGGATCAACAGGAAGTCGCCTGATTGAGTGTTGACTCATGGGCAGGAGAAACAAAAATATGAATAAAAACAGTAAAGAAAAATAGGAAAAAAATTGTGTTAAAATGATGATTAACGCACAGGTTTCGAAGTAATTCAGTACAGTTATAGTTGAAGATTTATAGTATTAAGAAGGAATTGATATGGTGTATATTAGGTTGTCTTGCCTGTCATATACGATATGCAGGGTTATTCTAAGCTTTAAGTATTCACTTTGTAGGAGTATATCTGTAAGTACAAATCATATAGTCTTTATATCTAGTGTCTAGTGATATAGTATTCTATAGCCCCAGCCTCTGCTTTGCAATGTTCTATCTTGCTTGTACACTCATTTAATGCACTTCCTCATTTCCTCACAAAATCTGTTTTCAGTCTTTTCTTAATGCCTGTGACTTTTTAGTGGTAAAAATATTTCACATCTTTAAACTTAAGAAGTAGACTTGTAGTGTGAGTACAATGCCATAACTTAAAGTACAAGTGTATTACATACTTGTAACGTGAGTACAATGCCATAACTTAAAGTACAAGTTTATTGCATATTTGTAGTGGAGTTCAATGTCAGGAGTACAATACAAGTGAGTATAGTGTCTCTCATTGTGAGTGCAAGAACTCACTGGAGTACAGGTACGAGTACAAGTACCTACAATAGTACAGGGTCAGGTATGAGTACTCAGGGGTGTACAGGTCCATGCACAGGTACTCACAGGAGTATGAGTAAAAATCCATATCCATGTGTATTGAGTTGATGCAAATTTGCCAAAAGTTAAAGTATGTCTTTGTACACACTACAAGTTTTGGATTAATTTTGTGTGTGAGAACAAATATCTTACCACTTGATGTGAGTATTAGCACAATTACTGTACAGATACATTGTCACACGTATTAGCACTGGCCAGTATGTCATGGTGTTTATAGTGTGAATGCATAATTACCATTAGTTTATGGTTTTGAAGCTGTTCACATGTCACAGTTACTGTTGACTGATATACTGACTATTGACTCCTAGATCCTTCAGCCGTCACCAATTGCTCTTTTCTTCAACAGCTTCATTTTTCGGTTTGTATGCAGTTGTAGTCAGGGCTTCATTTCATCAGTATGCAGTTGTAGTCAGGGCTTCATTTTAACAGTCATCCAATTGGCTGTGAAGACCACAAAGTTTGTGACAGACAACCAAAATTGACATGTTTCTTGTCTGACAGACAGCCAAATTTCTCAAAAGAGGAAAGCAGATGGCACCCCGGCAACTTCAAAAATGTCCTTTTGAACAACTAAATTTCCTCTTGAACACGCAAGAAATGCAGAAAGGTTGTCTGATGGACATCCATAAATTTACTTGAAAATCAAGAGCTGGCAGTGCCACAGTTTTAAGAAAATACCTCCATTACCAGAGCCAGTTCCACTTATCATTTCGTAAACACCATCTTTGAAAACTGGCTTTACTGGGTGTCATTTGTGGAGACTTTCAGTTATGGTCCCAGTAATAAAGTTTCATATCTGTGCTGGAATAGCTATGTTACAACTTACAGCATATTACAGAGTGTAGCCTAGATCATTAATTGGTTGAAGGGTGTGCTACCATTACTATGCATGCAGTTTCTACAGTTTTAGTGGTGAAAATATAAAACAAACCTTTATCATCACCTATTGAAAATCGTGAGGCTTAAAAGTTGATATATCAGAGGGTTAAATGAAATCTGTTTGATATTAATATATATTGTATGGACAGCTAGATGTCATGTGGTAGATAAACCAAAGAATAAGTTTACTTGTAAGCTTTAACAAAAATACTTAAGGATAGAATGTCATGAGGACATGACCAAACCAAGAGTGACCATTATTAGATTGTGAGTAGGAACATGTTGTTAGTTATTGTAGGTAACCATTGTGGTGGTACCGATAACTGTCTGGAGGTAAATGTAACCACAGTCAAGGTGGCTGAAGTACTTGACCTTGGTATGGATGGTGGTAGTGGACAACATTTCAGTGTAACTATAGTGGTCTGTAGATCATGCTTGTTGACCATGGAGACAATAGATGTACACTGTGACTGTCTATAGTGTAGTGTAGGTCAGTATGATGCTACCTTGTCAGTGAAAAAGCCAAGTATGACCTCGGTCACAGTGGTCTTAGATTTGACACATCATAATACATTTTGGACAGTAAGCCAAAAGTGAATGGATACTATATTGTCCCAATAGTTGTCTATAAGTATGTGACACGATTTTTAGTTATAAGTGATTCTTTGAAGGTATGCACTGTATACAAAGTGTTGTACGATGTTTGTATGGATGTATGTATGTTTGTTAGTGTGTCAAGTGTGTGATATATTGTAGAAAGCCAGAAAGATGTTCTCTCATACTACGAGAGCCATCACAATATTTTTTTATCTATTGTACATTTTTTCTACCTCAGGAGTTACAAGCTGACCACCTGATTGTCTGAAGTTCAAATCATAAAAAACTGATGTAAGTTTAGATCAGAATCAGTGATAAGTGATTAGAAGACATTCAAATGTCAGTCAGTTAGTAAGAAGGTACCACTGAAAAGTATTTTTTTTTTTTTGGGCATGATGAAAACGTTTTTGTCAAAGTATGGTGTGAATTACTTTCGGAATGAGTATTCTTTGAGACGTGATATTTTGCTTAGGAAGTTTTTTCAATTTTTTTTTCTTTCCTTTTAAGGAGGAAGGAATTTGTGGCAGTGAATTGATCAGTGGAGTGGTTTGGTGCTGTTATTGTTTAGCAAAGTACTAATTTGATGTAGATAGGTTGTAAATTATGTGTAAAATATGTAATTTGTGAAAGAAGGAATGTCATATAAGTTGTACATTTGTAATCTACCAGAATTGACTTCATTCTTTGATATTGTAGATAATCTCTAGTTTTTATTTTGAAGTGATAGAAGCATTTTGTTTTGTGGTGAGGGGAAAGGGCCAGTGGACACGTAAAATAAAGCTGGGGCAGGGGGAAGGAGGAGAAGGGGGATTCACTCACTTTTGCTTTAGGGTAGACATTATGAGTTTAATGTTATGTTGATGTGCTGTAGTTTCATAGATGAGCTTGCAAATGTTAGTTTTCAAATGTCTGAGTTTTGTAGTTTCTTTGAAGTTAAGTGTGTTGATTGAATGATGTTGGCATTGAGTGTCACTGAAATAACACGAACTAACTTTAGCTATGGGTGAATATCTTGCAGGAAATAGGTTATATGTGAATGCTTACTGTAATAAGTAAAAGACAATGGGATTTGAAGCCATGTTTAGTCAAATTTTACTCTACGGCACCCTGCTGAAGGTTTTGTGAATATCCTTGTAGCATTTTGGTTCAAATGCAAGATAATCCTTTGTTATAAAGCTGAACCTCAAGAGGGTTAAAACTTTGTCGATTTACAGGTTTCATCTGTTTTGTAAAGTACTGTCTCTTGTTGCCAAAAGAATCTTAACAGATGTTTGCAGTTGGCAGAAAAATTGGACTTTTGTGCAAACTGTCATTGCAAAAACAGTGTGATGGTACAGTGTAATTTCTCATATATGACAATAGTTATTTGAGAAATACCTGTTTTGTGATAGTTTAGGCAAGTAATTAGAGTGCAGTGTTTTACAAAATAGATGAAATAATTTAAGGAAGTTTTCTCCTTAGCAGTGTTGAGTTGTGGAAGCAAGATTCATGTGAAGACTTAATTTGCTTCAGCTTTAAGCAAATTACTTCAATGTCCTGAGCAGGAGTGCTGTAAGATCATTGCTAATTCCTATCAATATTTGGAGTATCTTCCTGTAGGAATGGCTTGACCATGAAAAAGTATAGCTTAAATTGGGTTAGGGTTAATGCTTCCAATTTCAGTCCTAGAAAAGAGGAATGTGTTTCATCTTGTACTTGAAAGAACACTCTTATTAGCACAGTGGACATTTCACATCTTAAGTTAACATTTTGACACTTTTGTCACTGTTTTTTCATGCTTCTGTTGTTAATGAAATAAACAGAAGAAAATTGACAAGATATTTTGTTGTTATTACTTTTGGTTTGTTAAAATAAAGCTTTTTCGTCAACCCCAAATGACCTGTGAAAAATGATGTTAGGGTGTAAGGATCATCTAATTTTGTCATCCTTTTCTCGAGATTACAAAACAGGTTGGGGAGGGGTCAGTGACCTATGTAACAATTTAGGATGATTTTTGTGCAGAAAATCTCCATTTTTCACACTTTTAGATGATTTTCTTGCTAAAAACATTTGCACATTTTAAGAGTCTAGTGGGGAGGGGGTTGGGGCAGGGGCAGAAGGTCCAAAGAAGAGTGTTTTGTACTCTTGTGAAAATGATAAAAAATGGTAGACCCTATGTGTCATCACAGATTATGGTTATTACACTTTACATGGTGCAGTAGCATAAGTGCACAGTTCATGAAGTGGAGGGCACTCTATCTACAAGAGGTCTCTCATTTATAATTTTGCTGTTTTGGGTCTCTTGGTGTTTTGTTTCTTTTTTTTTTAGAAAGTCTTTATTGATCACATTACCCAATAGTACATAAATTATCACTTTTTAGGGCAGGAAAAGCAGTGCACAAACCTATCATACAATGGGTTTAATTTAATGTTCTGGAGTCTGTTGCAGTTAAGATGCTTGTAAAACCCTCCTCAGTCTAACCAATCAAATAATTGGTTACAAAAGTTTTGTTTGAAAATGAAACCTATTCGGTAATTGGCACAGCGAAAAATTAAAAGATATAAACTTCCAGAAGGCACTTTAATAACGATATACAAACAATTTAAGTCGGTTTGCAAAGAATTCACAGAATAGACTAGGTAATGTATAAGATTAGAAAAAAATGATACTGTACTAGAAGCAATGAAAGGATACAAAATGCTTAGAACTAAAACACATCAACAGATCCAACTGACATAAGATACAGCTTAAATATTTCCCCATATGATAAGTATTGATAAACATTAAAAGTCTGTACACGCACATAATGTTTAAAAGACTCGTGGTTAATTGTTATAGATCCTGTAGTGGATGTATAGGGTCTCTAGTTAATTGTATAAGACTGGCGCCATCACTTCAAATTCCTTTCCCCATAGATGAAGGAGAACCTTGCTGCTAGAACGTTAGTTGCCGGTTGATAAGTTTTTAAAAACATTAAGATAGGAAGGCGCTATACATTAATTATCTTGTAAGTCATTAAAAGTTATTAAAATAGTGTTACCCAGTGTTTATGAATAGTTCCACGCGCTATCTGCTAACAGACCGAACCTTAAACTGCCCCGATGAAGGTACAACCCCAAAGGGAAGCAAAGTTAAAACCGACCAATCCTTGACCATCAGACTTTTTCATAAAGCCATGTGTGGCACCGTATGAAAAGATCAGAAAATACTTACGCTAACGGGTGAAGAGCAAAACTTGATGACCTATATATCAACGGTTTAAATATTGTGAAGCCGGATTTTTTCAAGAAGGGCAAGGGGATTTAATCGGAGGATCGTTGCCATGGACAACCATACCTCCCTCACTCCTGAGTTGTATCTTTCAGACTAAGTGTATTCAGATCTGACAAGACATTGTTGTCCGGCTAATAAATTTATGTCCCAAAAGGTAACTCATAATAATAGGATTGGTTAGTTGTTCAGACTGCCTTTAGTCAGTCATAACTTTGTGACTAAACACTGCAACAAACCAAGGAAGGAAAGCAATCAGTACGTTAGTCTGGCAAAAACAACCAACTAACTTAGATTAAAAATTGAAAGAGGTTCAGCTTATTACAGTGAAATTCATCAGTTGATCTAGAATAAATATTTTCGTAGATTGCATGATAATTTTACTCTCTTTAGCAATGAAGGTCACCGAGACACAATAATGCTGAATCAATATTTTGCCAGTGGTATCATTGGTATTGGTCTAGATCAAGGTCATCGTCCTCCTCAACAGCTTCTAGCAAAGTCGGAGAGGTGTTTTGATTCACAGTGATATTTGTTTTACTCATTCTGAGTGATTCTACTGGTCCGACTTGACCAAGCAAATTCATACCAACAACCAGATCGTGGTTATAATGACAGTCGGCTCCTCGTGAACAGGATCCAATCCTTTGCTCCTCGTATTTGCATGGCTTTTTGCTAAGAGGAAGAAAGTTATATCTTTAAGGTGCAAATTTTCTTTAACAAAATCCCTTTGAAATTTTCTGCTTTTTCTTTGGTAATAAGGTAAAAAAGTGCAAAAGTTTCATATGTTCTTCAATCAACCTTTTCATTTTTATACATACACCCAAAATTTTCGGCGGGCGGGGCGCTCGGAAAATTTTTGGCTTTTTCATCCCGACCGGCAACCTCTCGCTGTTGTCGGGTCTTCGGGTTGTTGGCCCTCCCGTGCGGGCCTCTCCCCCTCCTCCGTCGGGCCAATCCCAGCACCACTACAGTAGTAAATGAGGCAAAGACATTGTGGACCCAAAACTTGAACCATTCCCTATAGGAATCAAATGCACAGTAACACTTTATGTAACAATATTATTAGGGTTATAATTTATGGTCGTTCTCTTTATGCAGTGGCATACCAAGAAAAATAGAACTAATTTAAAAAATTCCAAGCAATCAGAAGTTTAGACATATCTCAAGCTGCTAAGTGCAAATCTCTGTCAAAGATAGTATCACTTTGCATCTAACCCCTTGCCTTCAAAAGGAAAAAAAAACTGAGAAGGGAGGAAGAACCCAATGTATATGTAAAAAAACAAAAAATCCCTTCAGCTGTTTAGACCTAGTCAAAAATAAGCATCCACAAAAAAGTGAGACCTTTTAAAGTTGACAAGTTTCAAGCTTTGCCAATGGTTGCATGTAACCCACTTTGCATTGCCAAAGGCTTGTCAATTGGGTGGGACGTCCCCCTTAAACCCTCTGTAGTTACTGGTCTTACCCGCAGTTTCTTTTGTAGTTTTGAACTAAACTTTCTCTTCCGGTGTAACCATCAATGTAGTAGACACTAGGAACCACGAAATCCGACTCTTCTCTGCATATTGGGCACCTCCTGTTTCAGAAAAACCCAAAACAACCGATAACAAGAGAGCAACCCATGTTCTCTTCATACCTTGGAATTAAATAATTTTCACAAAAGACTGATAACTAAATAATGACAAAAGACAACTTTTAGTTCATTTAAACTTCGATCTCGATCTTTAGCAAATAGAATGTACTATTTAAAACAAAATTAAAAGTATGCCTCATCACTCTCTACAAATCATGTGCTTTTTTTTCTAATATACTGATAAGCAAATAATAGGTGCAAATCAATTTTAGCTCATTTGAATAACAACAACGACAACGACAGCAACGACATTAACAACAGCTACCAAAAGTGTCATCAGCCAATCTTAAGTTGGGGAGGGGCATGACCTTGACTAGAAGTAATTCAAGCGCGAATCACGAAGCTCTAGCAGCGTAGCCTCGGGGCCCGCTTAGGGCCCTGGAAAACTTTGGATTTCAAATGATCTGTGGTGACGCAATCTGAGGCATTTTCTTATAATTGTCGTGCATTAAATGGCTTCTTACAGTATTTCCAAGTTTTATTTTATTGTATCAGCTACTGTAAGTTATGGAAAAAAATATTTGCCAACTATTTTCGTTAGCGTTCTTGAAAAAGTAAATTGGGAGGGACGACGTGATATTTTCCCTTTTTTAAAAGTGGGGGTGTCCCCCGTTCCCCACCTGCTGACGCCCGCATGACAGCAACATCAATAGCGGAAGTCCCGGTTACATGCTGCAGCAGCAGCAACAGTAAAAGCAACAAAAACACATAAACCCTATAAAGATGTTACTTGCTTGTGGACCCCAAATGCCTAATCCCAATTTTTTCCCCTAGTATAACACGTCAAGCAGTCCGTTTGGCCACCTACGCAGGATAGTCTCAGCAAGGTTTCTTGCATTCCTATAAATACACCGCCCAGGTTATGAGTTAAGTTTATCAATCGTCCAAAATTGTCGATGAACAATACCCCTTTTGAATTTTCAATGCGGAAAGATGATAGTGACCTATCATAAACGGATCAATGACTCGCGAGAATGGGGAGGAGCTGGGTCCTATAGTAGACAAGAGGTGGTGGTGGTGGGGGGGGGGGAGGTAGTGTCCTCTTGAAACCTCCAGAGTCACGTCAAAAAGTAAACACTCTCCTCAGCACAACAGTGCTGTGACATGCATCTCCGGACTTGAGTCCGTTTTTCATTGGACTCGGAATTGCCTCCGGAATGGGAATGAGGCCCGGAGTGGACAACAACTGGACGGAGACTCGGAGTAAATGCTCCAGCTCAAAAATTGTGATTGAAATCGGAAGTTATATGGCTTGTTACTGGTGTACAGTATTATGTATGAATGGTGAACACAATCAACCAAGTTACTGAGTGGGCCAGATTATCAACCTTATGCCTTTTCCAAAGTCCCCTCGACTCTCTGGCGAAGAACCAAGGGGCGAAACCAAACGTTACTCCCGAAGAAGTTCTTCCCCCAAAGGAGCTACGTTCCCGAATGGACACAAACTTATTAACTGACCAACATCTCGACCCTCAGACCTCTACATCAAGGGTCTATCATGCGTTCTTGACTGGCTGCAAAACAGCAGATACTACAAATGATCTTTGCCAAAAGTCCGAGAAGCGATAGTTGCCCCAAACTAGCAATTCTCTTAATTATCAAACCTACTTGCAACTGTAAAGAAGTGTAAAAGCTATGGGTAAGCTTTTTGCTATAGTATGCTACATTGTCAATGGACGGACTTGGAGGTTGCCCGTTGTTGGAGCAGGGAGGTGGCATTAGACAATATCACCTCCCTGGTTGGAGCCACTGAAATCTGAATTGTGCTCTGAGTCTCGTACTCGGATTATGTCGGATAAAGTCCTGCACGATACCACTGCTGATCAGTGCCATAATGGAAATTCACTGATATTACAAAGTAAAACCTATGGCATATTATGTATACGTTCATCATGCATCATAATTACCTTCTTTGCTGTTTTGTGGCGCCCTCTATTTTGCGAGAAGTCCGAAGGCAAGGCAGGCAAAACACGTGTCCGCAATTGGGAAGGATGCCGAATCTCCTAGGGTTAGAGCTCTTTAGAAAATCTTCATGACAGATTGCACATTTATGCATGGAACTCTGAAAGTTGAAAAATATACTTACTGTATATTTATTCCCTTTTCCTGTATCTCAGGACATCCATAACAAATGTTGTCGGCAGAGGAGGGTGGTAACTTGTATGAATGTTTATATTCTTTCTACATTTACTTGGAAATTCCTAACTAAAAAACGGGGGCACGAAGACCAAAGTATAATTCTACCCTACCACAATTTTGACTAGGGGATTTAGCCCCCCTCCCCAGCCTCCGCTTACTACGCCTGTGATTAGTAACGTGATCATATAATCAAACTGGTGTGATCTAATACACGATGGAGGCAAGATTTTTTTCATCTTAAAGTGTCTCGTACTAGCTAGCAAATTTCCCCCAGTCCTCCACATTGCCCTTGGTCCCGTATAGACATCCTTTCCCTAGGAGATTATCCCTTTACCTTTAATATGCTGGTTGCAATTTTAACAAATTTTACGATGAGGCAATTTTCCTTCTTCACTATTTCATGTTGTCTGTCATTTGAAAATCAATACCATGTTCCCGTTTTATCTGCAAGACAACTGTCCCAAGTATTTGATGACTATGTGCATATTTCACGTGAAAATATTAAAATATAGACCTACATTCAAATGGCCTCTCTTCTCTAAGGCAGGTTTATACTTCAGTTTAGCGCTATAAACAGTTGCGTCGCCAAGAGCTAGGGGGAGCGGATGTGCTCCCGTGTGCTCCCAAATGAGATTTTGCTATGAAAATATTACGCACAAACACACCACTCACGCATACGTCGATATAAGCAGGAGGACCCACTGTCACTTAATCACTCAAACATACGACTAAAACTGCACAAAATGTTCTCAAAACTGCAATTTTGGGGCCCGCTTCGCGCGCATCTATGTGTTGAAATGTATAAAGGATCACCTTGTTGGGGGATGTAATCCACAACTATTGTTTCAAAAGCTATGGCACTACTGGGGCCTTGAGTCCTCTCTCTTCAATCAGTTCCGACATCGATTATCTTTTAGTCAGATTTTATGTTCAAAAAATGTAAAAGTTGCGATTTTTGTTGCCTTTTTCAACGCGTATCCCATAAATATGAGGATCATTAAATAGCTTTACTCTCATAGGCTAACGTCTGTTCATTTTCGATACCGGTGCCTTCAAATTTGCAAGGGAAACTTTGCTGTCCTGTATCCTCACCGAGATGCAGCCAAGCACCACACCAGGGATCATGAAGTGGTGACACCTCCGAAAGGAGTAAAAGGTCTTGCACAGAATTTTCATAGATGCTCAAAACCAAAATTTTCTGGCCACTTCGCGCGTGCACCAGGGATTTTTCAACAGCCACCCTTTTTCATTTATTGCTGAAGAAAATGCAGAAATATATATCGGTCATAATTGTAATTGAGGCACCCAAAGCCCACTGAAGAGCATTCAGACGGGCTCATTTCCACATTTTTTCCCGCTAGCCCCGGATCTACAGCCGTCAGATGTACCTTGGTTGGAGATAGTCAAATGCTTCATTCTAATGGTCACATTTTTATAAATACCCCAGAGGCTCATCAGCATGAGCTTCACTCCTTGGACCCCTAATGGAGTGTTGTCCCTGGACCCCACCGGGGCCGTACAGTGGGCGTTTGGGGCCTAACGCCTACAGGGGAGCCGCCTGAGCGTCACTAAGATGCCTACAGTGACGCCCAGTCCTTCATTGTGGTATGCCCCTCCGGCGGACCGCTTGGCCCCAGTGCCCCCCCCCCCACTTCGAAAAGTCTGGCAACGCCACTGGCAATAAAGCAATGAAAGGTGAACACTTTTCAACTCTGAGCTGTCTGTGATTGACCCGGAAGGGCAAGGGATGGCCATATGTAGATCTTATAGCTTTATAGCGCGTAAAAGTTTGGAAGTATGAAACGACCTCTACTCTGCTTGTGTCTCTTAACGTTTGACCTTCCCTTTTTGGACCTCCCTCCACAATCTTTCCCTCATTTTGCCCACTTACGCAAAATTGTCGACTACATGCATGGGTAAATTGAGAAGGGGGGGGGGGTACCCACTCTACGGTCCTGTGCGGAACAAGGCAAACTGGAATAAATGGACTGCTGCTTCATTCGGCATAATAACCATGGTAGCCACAAACTTAATCTGGAGAGGGGTTTGCAATTGAGCTTTGCCACCAAAATACTGATATGACGCATAGGATCGCTAGTCTATAATTATCTGTGCAGCTGTGTGTAGTAACTGCTTCTTGTGACTGTCCAATAGATATGGGGTCTGCACCTTCCATACTTATCGTTTTGATAAGTATGGCCTCAGAGGGATGCCTCAGCTGTAGATATTATAAGAGCAGACCCATAAACAGAAAAGGTGTTGAAGAGGGAAGGGGAAGATGCTCCCGGGGCGAAATAGGCCTTTTTTTAGAGGGCGAGACACGTAAAGATGTGTTAAGGCAATTAAATTTTTTTATAACAGTTTTCGTGTATCCCTTCCCCAGGGGTGGCGCCAGGATTTGACCGACGGGGGGCAGCGACCCGAAACCCCGACAGCCCCGGTGCCGTCGAGGAGTTCGTGAGGGGGAAATCTGAAGAAAACCTGTGTGCTGTACCATTCCATTTGTATATATATGCATATACTAGTCTGGGAACATAGTTCCACGCTGATTTAATGGTTTTCCCGGAATCTAAACTGTGAAACTGCAAAGCGCGCGAAGCGCGCGAAATGTTTTTGGGTAGGCCCACACTTAAAAAAAATCTGTACTTATTTAAAGCTTATATCTAGGTCAATTGTTGGCAGATGGGCCCTATCGGACATAACTTACATTGTACTTTCCTCCTCGAGTCACTAGCCGTACCGCACGACAGACACAAGCAAACATTAACTAGGTTTAGCGAAGTAAGATGTAATTCCCGACGTTTACATAAATTCAAGTATTCTACTCATTAAGTTACTTGAAAAGGTGGAAAGGGTTTGTACTATAGACGAATCCGGAGAGCAAGTGATGGTCTGATTTCAGTCGGCCATACCTGGGGTCTATTACCTTTAATCTTTCAATTTCCTTGCTTACCTGTATGATGGATGGTTGAACATTAAATTGTATCTTGATTCGTTCAATTTCACTGAATATGTGGGTTTGAAATTCATGTAGAAAATAAATGAAGACGATTTAAGGCTGGTGGACCCCATTAATGGCTGCCTACAGTCACTAAACACAAGCGCTGATCGGATTCGTCTATATTTAGCTATAAGTAAGTTGCAGTGGCGGATCCAGGGGGGGGGGTCGCCGACGTCCGGACCCCCCCTCAAATTTTCCAGTGTGCCCTTTTCCAAAATTGGGTTTTTCCACACTAACCTAAAAAAACAAAAACAAAAAAAAAACCCAAAAACCAAAAAAAAAAAAAAAAAAAGCACACAGTTTCACAGGTAATGGCAGTTGTCCAATTCCGAGAAGATTTTGGTTACCCCCACCCAGTATCGATCAATCCATCCGTAAATGTCTAGCAGAAACTTTCGGCAATATATTTGACTACGGTAGCCTATATTGCCCTCCCCGACACACGCGCAGTGCAATCGTTTTACAGAGAATGTGACTACAGTATGTCTTACTGCCTGCGTGACAGTCAGGCATTCTAATCACTTTTCGCTTGGGACCACGTGTGGCGTGCTTGGGCATTCAAAGTAATACAACACACGCAGATATTACGTCATACTCACTAGCTAGCGCTTTATGCAACGTATTACTGTTGGGTTTTAATATTGATTCCAAAAGGTCACTGCTAGTTTTTTGGTTTTACAAAAAATGATCTGTTCACACTCCCTAAACGATACATCTACGAAACCTTCACTCCACCCTCTAGTATCCCTCCTCTCATGAACAAGAGAGAGTATGTTAATACGTTTCGCTATTCGTGGTCTGGAATTACTCTCTTCTTTTATTGTGTTGCCCCAGAGATGGGTATAAAAAGCCAATCTTAGGTTGAAGTCCACAGTCAAGAGTTGACCAGAAGTCACAATAGACGAATCGATGTTGTTTCATTTTAAAATTACTATATAAAATCACCACCAGGTCAAATAACGCAATGTCAGTCGGTTCAATTTTTTGACGTCTTTGGCCCGATGACTGGTCTGCTGTCACAAATAAAAAGCACACATTCGACTTCAGTCATCTGCTCTGACAGAGTATAAATACCTCTTTTCCATAAGGTAACTAAAAACGAATATATTTCAGGATTTTTTTTGGTGAACTTAGAAGAATATTCTCTGTGAGAACCTATATATCATTGGAAAGAGCAAAGATGGGGGATTTGAATGCATATTTTACTTTTGTTAACTAATCTCATAATGTATGCAAATATGCAAATTAGATGACGTCATACGGTTTTTCATAGAAAACCCATACATATCACTATTATTTTGTAATTTATGGTACAGGAAATTGTTTAGCTTCCTTTTCTCTTTCATTTGATACCAAATTTGAGGAAATTGGACCAAAAATGAGGAAGATATGCCCATTTTTCTCTTGCCATACAGCCCACACTGAACTAACACACACTGACCTTATGTGACCTCTACACAGAACCTATGGCTCAGTGCACAGTGGAATGTAAACAACCTTGGATCTAAACAGAGCTGCGTGGGCTTTGTAAGGTAGCTCTAAATGGACATTTTAGTGAGTAGAAAAGTCGGAGGGGTGTTGTGGGTTATAAATTTTGATATTGGGAGGGGATTTTTGGGTCAGAAATGCATGTTTTGGGTCAAATTTTTATGCATTTTTGAAAACTGAATATGTTTGGGCCTTTGAACCTCTCTAACTCACCCTACCCTTGTCATTTATGCATATATGTTGGTATTTTTATGTAAGGAATCTTGTAACGAACATTTTGGTGTTTGAATGAAAAAGATTGGACTTTCCGTTGTTGAGTTATGAATTTCAGCGAGTTGTGAGTTTTGTTGGTAGAAATGACCAATTTTTGACCAAAAATGACGCATTTTTGAAAATAATACTTGAAATATCTCTAAAATCCCTATACCTGGCATCTAATCACCTCTCATGGTGTTTCTTTAGGATCTAGGGAATTCAATAAAAGTATACTGAGTAGTGTGACCTTTTCTTAAGTACCTGAAATGATTTTTTTGAAAATTATGCTCAGTTTTTAGCATTTTTTGAATTTTTTGGAGAACTTTTGAATGTAAACAACTATTTATCGATGTTTTGTGAAAAAATTCCTACTACAACCCCCCAAAAAATGTTGGCATTCAATAGATCTATTTGTTGGCTTCATTTTGGTGGTTACTTGAAGGCTGGTGGATGTTGCATGACAAAGTTATGATTTTTTAAAAATTATTCCTCGACGGGGGTACCTCAGGCACCCCCGTTATGGAAAAGAAGTATTTTTGCCAGTCACGCCGCAACTATATAGGGAACACAACATACAGCATTCTAACCCCCTCCCCTAGTCGAGATAGCGGTGGCGCCAGGTGGGGGAAGGGTTCATGCCCCCGTCGGAGAAGGCTGGCCCCCTGTCGGGGAAGTTTAACAGTTTCGTCGGGGAGTCTTAGTCGAAAGTATGCAGTCTACGACGACAAGTAGTCGCCCCGACGGTTTACCTGTTTTTTGCTCTCAAGCGGATAATTTCTCTACTAAGAACCCAAAATTTTCAGCGCGCTACGCGCGCCGTAGAGTCACTCTGTTTTCTTCAATAGTTCCATTCCACATAGCAGGATAGCACAAGTCCTGTCCACCTTACCAAGTAACATATAGGCAGCAGGGTACATAGTTTATGTAAAGGTCGTAACTTTCATCCAATATCGCAAAGCCTATAGTTGGTGTTCTCTTGTGTGTGTCATGCGGTAACAGCGGTACAGTCAGTTGGTGAGGGACTTACGGAGCAAAGTTTGGCTATTTCATCGTGTAGTCCAGGTGGTTTCGATACAATACGGTACATGTTACACCCGGTACGGTCTACAGACCTTACAGGTTTGTTTTCTTTTCGTCATATGTTTTATGTGTAAGCCTATCAAAAATTTTCGCCCGCTTCCCGCGCTTTTCAACTTCACGATCCAGATTCAAAGAACACTATCAGTGCGCAATTCGGATCTTGGAGTATTAAGCGATATAATGCAAAATATGCCTGCAATGGCATGGGATAATGAGGCTCCTCCATTTGCCCTTCTCATCATCCCTCGAAATAGGGAATGTCGGAACTTGGGGCAGCTGACATGGCCCCTCCCCCTGTTGGGAAAATTCTGCCGCCACTCATGGTCGCTTTACTTATTTTGGCTTTCATCGTTCATAAGGGTAATTTCTGGGATAAAAACCAAAATTTTCGGTAAGCTTTGTCCACTCTTCCTCAGTTCCGTTATACATGTAGATAAATACAGTACAAACCCTTTCCACCTTTTCAAGCTAATAAGTAGAATACATGGATTTACGTAAATGTCTTGAATTGAATCGCATTTCGCTAAACCTGGTTAAAGTTCACTTGTGTCTGTCGTACGGTACGGCTAGTGACTTGAGGAGGGAAGTACAAGTTATACCTGATAGGGCCCAACTGTCCGGACAATTGTCACATTGAGTTGGTTCATGAAATTCACCAAAATTGCCAAACCGTTAAGTTTTCTTCACATACTAATGACAAATGGTCAAACTTAAACAATCACCACATGTTGCGTACAAATAAATGTTTCATAAGTGAGTAAAGAACAATTCAATTCGGTTTTCAAAAAATCGTGACCAAACACTTATTCAAATTATGCACACAACCGTTAAAAGCTAGGATACCAAAAAATTTCAAAATTTTAACTTAATGCGTAACTATTGGATGTGAAACTTGACTTATTATGCTAATAATAATCATTGTCATGTGGTAGTACCCTTCAACACCCTCGCTAAGTTATCGATATCAACTCAATATGCCCCTTTAAGCTTTTAATTAGTACAAATTCTTATAAGTGTAGGCTTAACCAAAAAATTTCGCGCGCTTCGCGCGCTTTGCAAATTGCCCGTTTAGATTCTTTAGACTCCAGGTTTTGATTCCAGTTTTTACATGTCTCTTAGTTTATCCTTTCTTTGTCAATATGCGGTAAATTGTATAATCGCTGACGTTTATGGGAACCAAAATTAAAAAACAACGAATGTGCCCTTTTTTATGTTGGACCCCACCTCAGAAAAGACCCTAGATCCGCCCCTGAGTAACGGAACTGAGGTGAGCAAAGCGTACCGAAAATTTTGGGTTTGTCGCAGAAATGACCCTTTTGAAAGCCAAAATAAGTAAACCGACCATGGTTGGGGACAGAATTTTCCCGACAGGGGGCCCGACCATGCCAGCGATCCTACGTTCTGACAGCCCTATGTCGAGGTTGTGGTGAGAAGGGGAAATGAAGGAGCCTAACTATCCCATGCTATTGCAGGGCATATTTTTGCATAATATCACTTAATACTTCAAGAGCCGAGTTGCGCCCTGATAGTGTTCTTTTGAATCTGAATCGTGAAATTGCAAAGTGCGCCAAAATTTTTGGTAGGCTTACACAAAAAACAATATGTAATTATTAAGAAAAGAAAGAAAAAGGGAAACTAGAGAGATTGTAGACCGTTTTGGGGATAACATACATTTTATCGAAATCACCTAGACTACCCGATGAAATAACCAAACTTTGCTCCGTGAGTCGCTCACCAACTGACCGTACCGCATGACACACACTTGCAAGAGAACAGCAGCTAGGCTGTGCGATATGGGATGAAATAGTTACGACCTCTACATAAACTGTGTACTCTACCTACATGTTACTTGGTAAGGTGGACAGGACTTATGCTATCTAGCTTAGTGGAATGGAACTATTTAAGATACTGGACTGAGTGACTCCACAGGGCGCGTAGCGCGCCGAAAATTTTGGGTTCTTATTACAGTATTAGAGAAATTGTCCTCTTGAGAGCTAAAAACAGGTAAAACGTCGGGGCGACTAGTCGCCGTCGGGGACTACATGCATACTTTATCGTATCGACTAAGACTCCCCGACGAAACTGTAAAATTCCCCGACGGGGGGCCCTGCCTCCACCTGGCGCCACCCCTGCCTGCCCCTTGACTACGGGCCTGTATAAAGGCATTGTATTTGTGGCCTTTAGTAACTTCCTTTTCCAAGTCATGAGTAAATAATTTGGCCAAAGCCCACTTCTACCAAAAACTTCTACCAAAAATAAACCTGTGACAAGTGATACTTACTTCCTCATCATTCTGGTTTCCACCCTCGACTGGTTCTGGTTGCTCTTGGAAGCCTCCTGTCGCCATAGTGACCTAAATTTCCCCGACGTGGTTATAGTAATGATGGCAATTCAAATTCTTCAAGTTGCTCTGACTCGATAATTTAGACGTGCAATAGCGGCTACCACTCGACAACATGAATGACGGACACTGTTGCCTGGCGGAACTTACCACTAAGTATACTGCTTATTTTTCTGTTTCTACCGTTGCATGAACATAAGTTGGTTATGCTAATCGTTCAGTTGGTTGTCACTCCAAATCCAGTGATCTCAGTTTTCTTCTAGATTTTGAAACCTAGAAAGAAGTGCGTTTTGAACAGCCGAAATGACTTATATACGTGAGTATTTGAAGATGTGAAAATTTATGGTTTTTAGTGAAAAAAGTCTGCCAACTGTAACTTGCACGAAAAGTGAGCAGTATTCTTGGGTATATTGGGTGCAGTGCAGTATTTTTTACATGGGAATCTGCCTGGTGCGTAATGATGTAGGACTACTATAAATAGTTGAGGGGGATTCTAGTACCTCCGAATGCCACCTAGCGTTACGTACACCTAACAACAATCAGAAGGAAGTCGGCATCAGAAAGCGGTCATTTTGAAGTGAACGAAGTTCAGCGAACTTGGCTTGTTTACTTTTTAGAACACGTTTGCCAGCATTACTTCCAACAGCATATGAATTAAAGGGGAATTTTCATGATTCCAGACAGTTCCAATTCTCCCAACTATGCATCTTCTAGCTCCTCCCATTACTGTATGAGGCTCTTCCTTGTGCAAGAATAAACTTGTTTTATTGCTTACGGCCATGTCCTGGTGAGCATACAAGGCTATAAAATGTAATAAAAGTACTCTCTCTGCGTTGTGTGGAATGTGAGCTACTCTGCATCTTTCAAATTTTCAAACTTTGACGTCAATCAAAGAGCAGCCACCAACTGAGAATTTTGATATACATACACTAAAAATATACTTTGGGGTGATGACTGTCTGTCTTTAAGCTAACATTCTAATACAGCAGTAGACGTTTAACTTGTCTAGTGGTAATTGACCCCAAATTCCATCGAAAATAGACCGTTTTCCACTTGCAACACCTTTTTACATGTGATGTGCAGAGTGTGTGGCACGGCGTGCGTATGTGCGTGTGTACGTGTGTACGTGTGTGCATGCATGCTAGAGAAAACATTTGTGTCGCAGCGAACCCAAACTTCAAAATGTTTTCAAGTCTAATCAAGTTCAAATTTGTGGGTGGGTGCCTAACCATGTAATGTGCGTGCGTGCATGCGTGACTGATGGCGTCATAGTTCAGAGGACACAGGTATCTTATTCAGTATTTATCTGTGTGTGATGTGTAGAAACTCATTTCACCTTAAAATATGCGGAGAATGATGATAAAAATGTAAAAGGGTAGTACGGATTTAGGTGCCAAGTAGGATCAAGTTCAACGGCCAATAGAGGGCAAAGGTCATATTGGCCTGAAATCATTGTGCAAAGAAGCACATGGTTTTTACTTCGACTAGAAGACTTCTAGTCGAAGTAATGCGAACGCCACAGCCGTTTTTGGCGAGGCGTTTAGAGATTTGTCTTTGAATTGCGTTTTCTTAGCCGTTTTGTAAGCTATGGATCTGAAATTTAGAGAGGACGTGTAACGTGTTACGTAAATTTTACCACTAAAATTTTGTGTTGATCGATGGTTATATGACGTCTCTAGAGGTTGTTTTCAATGTTTGGCCATAAAACCTATCTTCCTCTAGGGATTTCGATATTTGTGCCCGAAAGTTTGCACACTTGTTCATAGGTCGCCCATTTTCATATCTTGTTCAGGAATAATCGATTTCACGAGAAACGATATTTTTAGGGGGCAATTATGGATTGAAAATTGACCGTTCCGCGTTGGTAGGATTTACTCCTGACTGGAACAAAAAATAAAAAATTAACTGGTGCCAGTTGCTTTAAAATCTTGTCAGTAATCTTCTCTGCAAATTTCATTTCATTTCATGGAAGTATATCGGAGAAAATCCGAAATGAATTTGTCTTATTTTCGTCCAAAGCAATCGATTCTGCTAAGTACAAACACTTGTTTGGCGTTTTGAAGCCAAGACCGCCAAGACAACGCCAAGTGAAATCATTTGGCATTCAGTTTCGCTGTATATTTTGCCCACGAATTGGCCAAATGAACATCTTCTCTGCCAATGTACCCATGATAAAAACACAGGACTCGCTGGAGCATGGACTTCCATGGCTGGAGCAATCCATCTGTTTACATACAAAGCAAAGCTACACAAAGCTATGCATTGTTTGCAATTTCCTTAGTGTTTGCACAAGGCAGGGAGTTGTTACGTAACAACTCCCTGCACAGGGTAATTCGAACCAGGGAGCTGCCACAGAGTAGCAGCTCCCTGTTCGAACACTGAAAATAGTACCCCACGAAGCGTACTCTGTTTGCTCATATCCTCTTTGGGGCTTCCCAAACATGATTATGACTGAACAACGAATATGCGGTGCAGCCTGCTACGTAGGCAATGGCAATAGTCGATAATAGTCGCTATTTCGTTGCCCCGGTTGCTATATCCGATTCAATTTCCTTTCGAATATTGGCTGTATCGATTTAAAATATAGGATTTTTACGACATTTGCGTGTAATTTTTCTTTCAGTGTGTAATTTATACAATCGAATCAGGAATTACAAAAGATACACATATTTTTAATAAACCCAGGGTTTGGACTGTCTGAAAAATCACTACGTACCCAAAGATGAACCCTTCTCTTGTTAAGAAATCGGCTTGAATGAGATGCCATTGAAGGGCAGGAAATGTCTGTTGACAAGTAGTATTTTCACATGTAGGTATATTGGGTGGATTGTCGAAGCAAAAGTTTCCGCGTTGAGAATATATTGTCCCGTTTTCGAATGTCACGAAGTTAGAATTGTCCAGATGTTGTCCAATCACCTTCCAATATGTTTATTTACCAAAAATGCACTTAAACTGAGACGCAGATCCAGAGGGGGCTTTCCGGGCTGTAGCGGGCCCCTTTTTCGACACCACCTTTTCAGACGGTCCTAAAGCTGCTTGACAATATGTGGTGTTTACTTTTATTGCCAGATGTCAGAAATACTACTTTTTTCAAGTGCATAAATTTCAATTTTTTTTCCTTAGACCACCCCATTCCCTCTTTCGAGGCTTCGTACAATTGGTGCTCGTAGCTGTAGAATTTGCCCTTATGGAGTTAGTCTCCTCTGTCCCTTCCGTGCTTGAAATCCTGAATCCGCCGAAGTCGAAGTTTCCACCATTGGTGGTCTAGTTCTTGTTGAAGCTCTCACAGCATGTTACAACCTGTGATGTGTATGGGGAAATTAGGGTAGGAAAATTCAAAGTAATCCAGCAATGGGTAATTGCATTAACCCATGCTTGAGCTGGACAGTGTGCTGTGCAATCAATGGTTAATTTGACTACTGCTGGCTTAAATTCACACTCTACCGGACTCCTATTATCTGAGCGGTCCAAAATTACCCCACACTCTGGCCTGCAAGGCAGAATATGTGGCAGCTTTCATAGACATGGCGCTCTCTCAGAAATCATAATACACCCCAGGTATATAAAGGACAGACTTTGCCATACAGGTGATATAGGCCTACACATACTTGCAAAGTCGCATATTTGTCCTGATCACACACACATTTACCCTTGTATAGTTATTAATCAGTTGGGTGGATTGTGGTTAAAAAAGGCAACGAGAAAGTGCTTACAGTACTCTTTTCTAGTGGATCTGGACCTGGCCCTGTGGCGTGTCATGAACTCATCCATAATGGTTAAGTCTCAACAAAGAAACTTGAAGTCACCCAGCTCCCTGGTCCGAACAAATTCAAACTTTTTGGTCACTTGTCTGATCTAGGCATTTTCACATCTGGGGAGTCAAATATGAAACAATAAAAATGGATTTTTATCCATTGTTTAGTCTAGATTGGAATATTTAGCTGCAAATGATGCATTAAAATAATACACTTTTGGTCGGAAAATAAGTGTTACTCGTCCAATGTGGTCAAACATCAAATTGGTTGAGTGTTTCGTAGAAACGACGCGGGTATGGTAGTAGTGGTGGGCAACAGTTGAATGTGAACCATGCGTGACTGCTGACTTGATCATAGGTCGGAAAAGTGACGTGGTTTGTGGAGGGGGCTATTTCCGCATGTCAGTACTATGTAGGAAGTAGGGAGCATACTTTGACAATATATATGTAGATGAACCTTTTTCAGGTTTCTGGAGTTTAGAAGTCACAAAATTGTCTCACAAACATTGTTGCCGTTTCATTGTTTGTAATCGTTACATGGTAGCAAATGACCCCGAGGATGAAATTTGTCTTTACTGACAAATTATACCAACAGAAATGAGACTTGACAGGGCTAACAATTGCCTCCTTGTTTTGTTTTATGTAATAAGGTCTCGTTATTTTAACTCCTAGTTGAGAAGACAGTCAGGCCCAGCAATGGCTGAATGACTCATTGCGTCTGGGGCAGAGGTAAATAAAAGCAGGATTGCCACTCTGCTTTTTCAAATTTCACTACGTGGATGGTCGAAATTTCACTTTTGACATGGGATTTCACTACATGACGTACGACAGAACCTCACCCTACCTCTCAACAGTTTTACCTCATTTTTGCTCTATTTATTTCCAATTTTTTCTTCCCTTGAAAGATAAGTTTTTCTCTTTTTCGTTTCCCCTAAAAATAGGCCTAACATTTTTCACGAGAGGGAAGCCTTGAGAAACAAACGTACTCACGAACAAGTAAAAGAATACAGTCTGACAATGTGAGTTTATATTTTGTTGTTTAATTGCAAACCTCACTCGGATGGCGGAGGCACCCCACCCAAAATTTGGCCGAAAGATTATCACATTCATGTTTCTACAGACAGTAGAGCACTGTCAGTGTGAACTTTCTGGAAAAACAGATTAGGCTGGACTTAAAGGCCGGCAGTAGGCAGTTGCCCCAAAATTGCTTTGAAAAATCAGCAAACTTTTGGTAATCTCCTTTTGTTTGCCTTACAAGTACCTCTAAAATGTTTTGAACATCACTATTACAAGCAAAAGGTATAGGACGGAGTTATTCTCCATGGATTCTACAATTCAGTGACAAAAATATTGTCACATGATCAAAATAAACCATCCATGAATTAGGATGGCAGTTTACTAATTCTGATATATTGGGGGACTGCATTTCCCTTTAACATCCACACTTGACATAAAAGTCCAATGAGAATATTTTTCGACTTAAATTTGTTGAAATTTCACATCTCGACAATTTCGTATTTCCTTCACTACGTCACTACGAAAGTCCGAATTTTAATACATGTAGTGACATTTCACAACGGGTGGCAACACTGTATCAAAAGGCTTTGGACACACCTTCTGTCGAGTTTCGGGCCTTTATATGTGCGAGCAAAATTCTTAGCAAATAATACGACCCCTGTACTGGCAACTGTGGCCCGACTGTCCCTTTTAATGAGTTACTGCATTAAGGACCATTTCAAACACTGCAATCATCTTTTATCTACTGTATTCATCCGAGGGAGGCCAATAAAGCTCCCGAGGTGCAGGATGGATTTTCAGGAACAGTGTTTTACTTTGGACAATTCTATTCAGGTTTTCAAACAAGTCTGTGCATTTTCAGTGATTACCACAATATTCTTTTACATCTCATGCCAAATCAAGTTAACGAAAAGAAAAATGCTGTTTCATATTGTACATTGCACAGTAAGTGCTGAGGGGATAGGAAAGTGGTGGCCTAAGGTGCAGCATCCTTTCAATTTTGGGGTTACTTTCAGGCTTTTTAACGAAGTTCCATCTAAAGCCGTTATTCCAAGTAACACAGACCCAGAGATCAAAAAGTAAACTATACGACACTTTTGCATGTTTGAAATCTAAATTTATTTCTTGTAAATCTAAATATGAATTCAATGTTAAGTTTTAAAGAAATTACAAAGATTAATATTCAAAAGGTCTCTCACAGAAACAACATGTTATGTCGGCAATCAGTATGCAAATGTAAAGTGCATGCATTTAAATATGACTGTAAGAAAATTTTGGAGTAATAAATTATCTTATGAAAGCTCTCAATGAACACCCATGGTGGGAAGGCCAGAGACTGAATCTGTGGTACACCTCTACGAGAAAGGAGGGGAAAAAAGCACATAGCAACAAGGGGGTTGGGGTTCTAACCTCCCCATCACTCAAATGCTAAAATGACAACGCCAAAATCACCTGTTTATTGTGAAAATATTCTAACATGACTCCATGCCCCCTGACCTGCAGTCCTCACTAAAAAGAAATACCCTTAGGCCCCACACCCACAGGGAGGGCACTGGGGGCCACAGTGCCTCTGGTACCATTGGGTTTCTGTGTTCTGAAATCAGCCCCTCCCCCTAACTACCTAAAGGCTAAGGCTATGCCTTGGAGAGGAGGAATTACTTTCTAGTTTTCTCAGCTTTCCCTCTTTTAAAGCAGGTTAAGTTTAATTTAGATGTCCCTGACTCTCTAAATCGATCTTCATATTTCAGTAACACTAAATTTTCATGGACCACTTTGTGAAATGTAATTCCAAAGTGAATGGAGTAACAAGTTTCAAGTATGTGTATGTAAGTTCCCCATCTAGAGATGAGAGCTTTGTCCTGCTTTGAAAGGATCAAATACAGGGCTCGAAAATAAAATGTTCACTGTCACCATTTGTGAAATACATATTAAATGCCATGTGATATGATTAATAAATATTTTCAGATCAAACAAACCACCTAGAGCATTTTAAAATTCTTAGATGAAACTTCTGCTAAGTACATCATTACACCACAGATGAAATACTTAATGTACTTGCAACTTAATCAACCATAAATGCAAAGACTGATGAAGGTGGGTATGTTGGGGATGGTAGTAACCAATATCTAAAATGATGATCAATATCCCTCAAAAACCAAGATACTGCTTTCATTTTGTTCCTTCAAAATCTGATCCAGTAAAATGTTTGGCAATGTTCCGAGGCTATTATTTTACATCTAACATCTTAATTCAAACTGTTTTACAACATCTTTCTATGTCTCTGCTTTCTACACAAAAACCTATTAAATATATAACTTTATCCTACACATTACCAGCCACTACTATGAGTTATTACATATGTATTATGTACTAATTCCAAGAACTTTTCTAACCATCGTCTGGCTCCGGCTATTTTACTCTATGGCTTGATTCTTGTACACAACTGTTTACCCTACCCCCATGATGATTCTGTTGTAATTCCTAGCCATACATAAAATCACATCATCCTCACTCTTCCACACAAATGCTTCAAGGCAGTTCCATTCTATGAGTCTTTTACAGTTACAGCCAGCCACAGCATCAGCTGCCATACCCCCCCTTTCTACCCCTCACCACAAATTAAACCAAACCTGAAATTAGAATGTTCGAGTTGCTTGTTTTTTCAAGATGTCAACTTATCCTAACCAAACATCCATCAACTTGAGTCATGCTGCAGTTTGCAAGTAGTCAACTGGTAGCAGACAAGAGCTACATCCCCATGCCCTGGTTGCTGCCATGGCAAGAATACTATTAAAGGCTACAGTAATCTGAACTTTGATAGCACATAAAGTCTGAACTAAAAACACTATTCAAGGCATAGAGGCTTACCAGCTTATATATTTGAATACTCTAAAGAAAGATAAGAACTTAGACCACTAATGAGACAGAAACTCTCTTACCACAGAAAGGTTAACTTGAAATCAGTCCCTGAACAAATGAAGTATGTAAAGATTCACTAAAGATAGTTACAAGCCTGCATTTCTGATAAAAACCTCTGACTTATGTGTCAGAATGTATGCATTAAGGATCTACCCAAGCAATTAGATTAAATGACATCTACATTGCTATTTGACCTTAAATTCCTGAAAATTCAAAACAAGTTAATATTCAATGAAATGATAAATGAATATCATGGAACTATGGACGGTAATACACAATGCAGCATACATGTATGCACAGTACATTCATGCATACCAAGCACTGTGTGGTAAGGCCTACGATACATACAGCAATGTGATTTTTTATTTCCACCTTATTCGTACTAGGCAGTCTGGTACTAGAGTTCAAAAGGCGAGAAGAGGAATGAGCATGATCATTTCCAGTATAGTAGTATGTGCAAAGTATGTGGAAACGTATGAAAACAGTGACATTTTTCCAAGCTGTTGCTTTGCAATTTACCTGATCATTTTTGGTAAAAGTATATTTTTCATACTAAAAGTCAGATAATTGGAATTTTCCCATTTTTAAGGGCTTTAAAGTAAAGAAAACAAAACAATTCTGCTTCTGACAGAACGATTGGCAAGTATGTCATCAGCACAATGAATTTTCGCCAAAAACCTATTATGGCATCTGCAAAAAGTAATTTTGTATCCATGGGTGGAAAAAGTTGGAAAGCTGGGAGCTCTTTCTCAAGAAATTTGCATCCATTAAGCAAAATTTTGGTAATGGGGGGGGGGGGGGGGATTAAGCTCCTTTGGACATGAAAATACAGAAGGAATTGAGAACAACTTGATTCCCTTCCCACGTGAACACATTTTTTCCAGCCATGTTTGTATCATCCCAAATTATGAACTAATATGCTGCTGAAAGAGGGTATGATACATTTATTTAGTATCAGTTATGTAGTCTTAAATGTGAGTACAACATACAGCAGGCACAGTCCATAGCAATTACCTGTCAACCTTGTTGTGTTGCTGTTTACCTTTAATATAGCTTTGTTACTATGGATGACCACTTCTGAATATTCAGATAAAATATTAGCTAAAGCAGATATGGCTGCTTAATATAGCTTGCAAAATTCAATTATGGCGTTCAAAGGTTATTCTACATTCTATATTGTGCCAACCGTTTGACGGTATAAAAAGATAAGGGCAGGAATCCGGGGGGAGGGGGGTTGGAAAGATGTCCCCCAATTTTGAACATGCATTAAATTTAACATTTTCCCACAGTAAAATGTGCTTCAAACTCTGTTTGCACCACACTAACTTTTCATACAAATCTCCGATATCGAGCAAAGAAGAAACCCAGAGCAATTCCTACACAACATGTAATGATACCTCCTTAGCCAAGAATTGGCCAAATCCAACCAAAACAAAGAGGTCTGAAGCAAACAAACGGCACAGTTCAACAATTCCTGCCAGTTGTAAACCTCACCTTGCTCTAAACATCTTGAACACAAAGCAAAATGTAAGTCTGGCATACTAACCTTACCAACCCCCTGCCCCCCTGAATGTGTGGAAGATCCACAACATGTGCCTTTGAAAACTGAGCTGCCAATACTCTCCCAATGAGCCCTCCACTTCCAGGAATCTCTGTAACAGTTTTGAACAAATGATGGGGGGGGGGGGGGAGGGGGAGGGCTGGGAGGGACTTTGGATATTGTGAAAAGACTGCCACAAAGTGAACTGTCCAATCACATTAGCTCAGGCAGTAATGAAAGATATAACTCAATGCACCATATGTATGTGATATGTGATGATACCCAAGTCTCCAAAATTGCTAATCATGTGTTTTTAAAAGTACCACAAGGAGCCACATTTGATTTAAAGTGTTGTGTTGGTCAGTTGGTTGAGATCTAAAAGCTCTGAGCTTCCTCTACCTTTCGGTTGCTATGCATTACAGAGAAACTGCCTTACAATTGTAAGGCTAAAATTACAATTGTTCTTAATTAATGTTTAAGGAATCTCTACAAGTTATCTTTTACTTCAGGCAAAGGCCTGAAACTACTCCTACAAGGAGTTAAAACCCAGAAAGGACAAAAGACTTGACATGGCTGAGAACTTATATTACTGAACAGTAATCTACCTTACTTACTACCTACCCTAAATAATGAACTACCAACCAAATATGTCACACAAAGTGTATTAGTAATGGTCATCTACATATATTCAAATAAAATTTTCATGCACTGGTGATAGCAAAGCTAATATTCTCATTGGATTTTCATGAAAATGAAATGACCATTTTAGTAACACTTGTAATGACCTGAAGCAAACACTCCCTACACACCTCCATGAATATCCCTGCTTCAAAACACCCCCCGATAAATATGTGCATAAAGTAACTTACAATGAAGAAGAATTTTTCAGCTTATCTTCTGTTTGCATATTTGTAAATTAACTACCTCCAATTAACTCGAACCTATCAAACAACTTTAATGAAGTTGTGAAAGTGGAAATGCAAGTTCTTCTCAGAATAAGAGTTTCAATATTCCCCTTTTAGTAGGTAATAGTTTTATTTTGTTCAGATTTTGATCTCTTAAATTAGTACAATATGTGACCTTCTGCACAAACGAAGAGGTACCATATCTACTTTCCCCTTTTTTCATTTTTTGCCTTTTTCTGATACCTTTCATGACTCTTTCTATGAAATTCAATACCTTTAAAAAACATTTACTTTTGTCAACATTAGCAATAGATTGCCAGCATTTTCTAATTAATAAATTAAAATACAAATGAGAATGTTCGGATCAACTTTATTAAGGAGATGTCATCCATCATCTGTCTTGACTCAGCTCATGGTAAATGGATTACGAGAGTAAGATGCCTTCTGCCAACATTACCTTGAATACAGCATAACCAAGCTCAAAGCAATACTTTTCCCTTCTTTTATCTTTCTGGTGCCACCTGAATCATGCTGCTTTTCTTACACTTTCAAACCTTTTAAGCTAATCAAAGACATGTTAATTTTCATATCTTAACACTCTTACAGTACCTGACAAAGAAGTTTCTTACATCTTTTCTCCATGCACACAGATACCTACAAGACACATTTACACAGAAATGTGACAGAGACTGCACACATTACAGCAGCGTATGAAGTCCTGGAGCTGTGAGTACTGACTGCAATGACTTCATAAACTCAGGGAACAAATCAAAGATGATTAATACCCAGACACTTTCCTGCTGCCAAGGCGACATGAGCAAGAAAGTGTCATCTTTTTATTTCTAATTTAAATTAAACAACCACTCAGCTATTGTCAGAGTCGTCCTCATCATCAGCATCATCTTCCCTGGTCTGGGAGGGGGACGTCTGTACTGTTGGCTCTCTACTGCCCCCACCTCGGTCCCTTCCCAAGGACGCTGCTGCTGCCCCTACCAAAGTTAGTCCCAACATATTAATTCCCAGCATTAGGTCTTCCACACTATCATCATCTGAATCACTTCCCCCAAACAAAGACTGGTAAAAATAAAAATCTTCTAGGTCACTGTCCTCCCAGTCATCGAAAGATGGACCATACAAGAAGAAATCATCTTCATCATCACTGTCCCAGTTGTCTCTCTCCTCAAAGAAGTCCCACAGGTTGACTGGAAGATGAGTTTTCAGCTTGCCACTTCCGTTTCCATACTTTCTTATCTTTGAACGATCCTGCAGTGTACCGTCAGGGTAGGCATGGCGGTAGAAGCAGTTAGCGCCAAATGGACACTCACCATTGCCTTCCCTGAAATACTTACAATCTTTCTTACTGAAAAACAAAAACAAAGAAATGCCACTATTTTAAGCCCATGAGAGTATTTTTATGCTTTGCTTTGAGAACTGTTCAACCCTAAGCAGCCTCACACAGTATTTCAATAATTCAGGCCTTGAAAGGTAAATTTTATTTCACTATAATATAAAGTGACTCAGAGATATGGGACAAGCACACTTTGGCTTGAAAATCATAATGTCACATCAAGTGGCTCTCAATTAAACATTCGATTTGTATTCTCTTTCATTTGGTAAGGTAAGTTCCACTAGGAAAACCATACTTTGCTGAAAACAAAAGACAATTTCTTCAGACCCTGCCAAGATCATAACCTGACATTCCTGTATCTGGGCTTTATTTCTATTTGCAATGCCATCATCATCAAGCACAATGTCATGGCAGTGGCTTTTGCCAAATCCAAACAAACCATCACTATTTCTTTCTCTATACACAATGAGGTAACACATGTCAAAATTTTTATTAGCTAGTAAGACTGTTTTTTGAAAACACTCCACTAGACTAACAATGTTAAACTTTATGATTTTCTCATCCATATCAGATAAAATCTTGCACAGATGCTGGATTCAGATAACTTTTGGCTATATCAAAACCAACACACAAGAATATATGAAAGATGCAACCAACAAAGAAGACAAGCCATAAAAGGAATGACCTGCTGTACATCAGAATATCTCCACACCAGACTTGCAGTTAGTGCATAGGCAAACAAGCCTGGAGAGCAGGAGAACTGGGGGAGGGCGAAGCAGAGGGGAATATAGCCCCATCTGGGCAGGAAATTTCCTATTTTAGGGCAAAATATATGCTGTTTTTCTGGCAAATATGCTTAAACTTTTGGGCAAAAGTGTTCAGCCCCCACCTTCCATAACCGCAAGAGATCCAGCACACTTACTCATACTCACAAATTTTCAAAGTTCATAACTGCTGCTAATGAAAAGTTTTGTACTCGTACTAATTAAACAGATCTGTACTCATACTTACAACACACATATCCCATACACATAATATTAAAACCCATACCATAAGCTGTAATCCATTCATGGCTTGAGTCCAGTCATCCTCTAGAGAGCTTATGCATTGATGTCATGCTGACTTCATGTCAGAGGACAAACAATGAGGCTAGTACATGACTTGGGTATGCATACTGTATGCACAACATAACCTCCGAACATGTAGATTTAGGCATGTTGGATACAGTTAATGCTTTTACCAGTTGGATACTGGTAAAAGCATTAACTGTCAATGCTTGTGTTGGTGTAAGGTGTAATGTTACACACTTACCTCGGCCAAGGGGGTATTTTTTGTTCCATGACATCGTATGCATGTATGGTCTATTGAGATGACACAATGACTTGACCAGAGTCACCAAATTAATTGTGGTTGACTTGACTTGCCACAAACAGAGTGATTTGGTTACAGCTCTGAACTCTTGAGTCTGGTCCACATCCACATACACCGAATATCTCTATGCACACTACTCAAACAATAATAGTTGTAATGCGCATAGATAAAACTGCAAATTTATTCTTTGATTTCCCAGTAAAAATCACACTGAACCTAACAGTCTAACTGCAGAAAGCTGTTCAATCAACAAATCAGCATTTCTCTTGAGAGAAATAGAGAATGAATCTAAGAGAGAATCATAATGACTTTGCTGTCTTTGTGAGACAGACATGTAGAGCAGCTGGCACTGTTTTGCCATAGCTACTGCACTTTGGTTGTACCTTCTATATGCTTTAAATGAACTTTTTTAGTCCTTGCCATGACTGCTTTACTTCTAACCATAACTTCGTAACTTCTTGTCATAAATCAATTCACTTCTTGTCATAATCACATTACTTCTTGCCATATCTACTTGACTATATGCCTACACTACTTTCCTTTTTCCATAAACACTTCACAATTTGATATAACAACTTCATGCTTTGCCATAATGATTTCCCCTCCTCCAATGACTGTTTTAATCAAGGCATTTCATTTATAACTCCACTTGTCAAGAATCTATTCTACTTTACTAATAGACTACACTTTAAACTCACCTCAGTGCATCTTTGTAGTTTTTGATCAGTGTTGTCTTCTCCTTTTCATCATTAACCCAAAAGTCACTTGGACAGACAAAATTGGAGGCCACTCGGCAAACAGGGCAAGCTCTGTCAGAATGGATAAAACAACTGTGGTAAGGAAATTGTGTACACTTTAAGGGTGATTCATACTTCAATATTGTGCTATAAAGCTTTGAAAGTTGAACACTGTTCAACTCTGAGCTATGATTGGCCCAGAAGAGCAAGGATGACCATATATGGTACTTATAGCTTTACAGTGTGTGAAAAATTTGGAAGTGTAAACTGGCCTTAATGATACAAGCTGCATGACACTGCAAAATAAATCATTTTGTTGAAAAAACATCCATCACTCATTCTTGAAATAATAAGTGATAGTTTCCTCTTTCTGTGGGGTGACAATAAAACAAGTGTCTCTTTCTCCTACTCCCTCCCCCATTTTCTTGAAGTAGTGAGGTTAGGAAACAATGAACAATGAATCAACTTTAAAGTACTATGGGATGCTCAAGTAGCTACTCGTATACCTCTAGAGCACAGCATCTTTAGCAGGCTGTATGTTCTTCTGCTCACCATTTTGGCTTCTTGTAAAGAGTCAGCTTTCTTTAGTTTACAATACTTAAAAACAGGACTTCCAGGTTGGCATATTTGATGCCAAAGGGGCTCAATCTGATATTTTTGCCACGGGTTTGGACTGCAGCATATTTACAGCCGATGCCAAACAACAGTTTGGCAAATTTTGGCACTAACACTACTTACTTTTTATGGTATATTCCTCAGTTTCTTCAAGTGCTTCCAGATATGTTGTCTACATGACTGTTCATTTATAAATAACATCTACTGTTACTGTGACATTAAGACTTTACCTCATTAAAAGCCATGGCAATAACTTAAAGTAAACACACAACTGCAATACCTTTTGTAATTTAATAGGAATAAGACCTTGAAGGACAATTAGTTTGCAAAGTTATGAGACCACAAACATAGGAGAAACTTGCATTTGTTTGTAAATAACAATTTCTTGATAAGTGGCTTTGGGCTCATTATTTTGGCTTCAACTTGGAGTCTTTTAAATTTAAAAGTCATTTCGGATGTGGTAAAGTAGTAGATTACTCTTGGATAAAAAACATTTGCCTTAAGCCAAACCCCAAAACATTCTGGTTACTAAGCTTCACTCCATCAAAATGCCACCAATGTAATCCATCAAGCTCAAACATCACTTTACAAACCACTGTTTCCTTCAAATGTTATATTTCATAGTAAACAAGGCATCTTATTTTGCAAAAGCACATAAACAAATTTACACCACAAGGTTTCCCTAAATATCTTAATAATTTGAACAGTGATGGCAGACATGCTGATCAACTCACCTGACAACTTTTTTCTCACAGTCTCGGGATGATCGCCATTTTCGTATGCATTCCAAACAGAATGGATGCGTGCAATTGGTCAGGATCCCAAACTTACGGTCTTTAGGATTTGTCTTTTCCATAACAACATCCATACAAATGCTACAGGAGACTCCTTTACTGTTTTGAAATGCAAAGGACTCCTCCATGGTTATTTCATGATTTTTTATACATTCCTGTGAAAAATAAGATTGCTTTTATAACTTTCCCAGTCACAAAAGGCAGTAGCAAATATTTTTGTTTACGATATTAGTCAATATTCTGTAAATAACTGTCGCTTCATTAACAGAAACACTGGTATTCAGGTTTTTCCTTTCATTGATCTCTTATTCTACTGTAAAAAATTCATTTTCGTTTCATAAGTTTCACAAGAAACAGAAAGTTTTGGGGCAGTTGAGAAAGAAATACATTTTAAAAATTTTCCTTGTCTGAACATAGGAAATCTTTTGAGGAATTAACAATGGTGGTAACCATTATTTATTTAGCCATGGGTCAAAATACTGCTCTAGCTTATCAAAAGGCTGGTATGTTAAGAAAATCTTGAATGAAAATGGGTGAAGTTCCTTTAGTCTTGTTTCAACTAGTTTTCAGGGGATATTGTCACGTACTGGGTCAATTATCTCTTTCCAAACACTCCCTTGATTGTCTTTTTTACATCATGTTAACTTTACAATGTCAGATCCCCATGCCATGTTTTCATGTTCCGTACAGAATGTATTAGACCATGGAAATTTCCACCACACAACTGTAAATAATGGGTGTGACTAAGTTTTCTTCTCTTCTGATTGGTCACTTCAATAATATGATTAATTCACATAAATACACCCCTACACGATTCAAAGTGATCGTTTAGAAGAATATATTCTGGAATACTGCAATTAAGTACATGCCTTGAACTGGAGATCTATATGTTGCAAGGCACAGACTCCACCAAGGGTGTGGAATTCATTTTCTTCCAAATGACCTATTTTCAGGATTTTGCTGTAAACATCATGCTTTCATTAAAAGTGTAAGGGCCATGGATGTATTGTTGGAAGGCCATGGTTGTACTGTTGGAGGGCAATGTTTGAGAAAGTGCAGAAAAAAACATGCCTCCACTGCCTAATTCCAAGACTGGACTACTCAACCAAGAAATCACTCCCCCCCACCCAATCACTAATTCTAACTTACCTCCGTATGTTTTGCATTCATTTCTGTGTCAAAAGGATGAAGGCATGCCATGTTACAGAATTCACACACACCACCATGTGTATAGCAGCAGTTGTCACCATATCTGCAAGTACCCTTGATGGCAAATGGGCAGAGGATATCTTTGCTGCCAAAAGTGCCCCCTGGAAAGTTGGTGCTCTCTGGCTCAAGGGCCTCTGGGTTACCTTTCTTGGTAGCAGATGAATAACTTGATGGAACTTTACAAAAGGCAAAAATTGAACATCACCATTAGAAAACCTATTTAAAGTCTAGTGAAAGCACAGATACCACAACATGTCCAACAACATTTTTCTGTTATATTTTCAGGATAAAATACCCAAGACATACATTTGCTGAAGCAAAAAGATATTAAAGAAAATATCAGATTCCTGAAGTCAAGTTTTTGTTGTCCAAAACAATTCATGGTTGTCCAACAAAAATGGCATATAAGAGATGAACAATTGTATATCATGTTCCTGCTATATTAAACTAAACATTTATTGGAAATTTTTTGCTTCCTAATGATCATTTTTCATTTGCTTTTATGTTTCAATCAGGCCTGGTTTCAATGATGCATGACAGTTGACACCATTGTCTCAATACCACTTCTTTGGGGATTTTACCCCCTTGCTGATGTAGTGTTCTAATCAATTAAAAATAAAATTTCCTTGTCCATCTGACAAGCTCAAAGAGAGAAAGTGGTTGTCCGATGCAATTTTTGCTTGTCTCAGATGATTGGAAGTGTTTTAAAATTCATCCCTGACCATTTAAATACAGATGCAGAGTATCCACAAAGAGGGTTGATAAGTGTGGGGAATGGGGACTATTTTCTCCTTTCAAAGAGTAAAAGAATTTCATGAATAAAACAAATCATCTATTAAACTGCCAAGTGAAAAATACACCTGTAAATATCATTGGCTATACCAAATAACATCTTATTTTTAGTATGGTACTGCCTTTTTGTAGCAATGCCTTAAAATTACATAGATATTAATTCAAAATAGCCTTCAAATCACCACATTTCAGTGTTGGCATTAGTTAGGGGGATTACCCGATTTCCACAGTCTTCTCAAAAATCCTCCAAGTTTAAAAATTGCAGTGAAATTTCCAGCAACTGTTGGAAAAATCTATTGAGATAAAGTTGACTATTTATGTTGCAACTTATCAAGATTTCCCTTTTTGAACCAAAATCCCCCCAAAATATTATGCAGGGATGTAAGTACAGGGTAAAAAAAAATACTGAAAATAGTAGGTTGTACGGCTGGAAGCTGTCCTGGGGTGGGATATAAAAATTTTCAAAAGGGGAGGGGGACCCCCTCGCCTTTTGGTGTCCCCCTCCCCTTTTGAAAATTTTTGTTGTCAGGAGGGAGCTGAGATGCAAAATGGTGCACTGTAAATTCATTATCTGAAGTACAGTTATGCCCAAGAGAATACCCACTTTCATGGTATTTTTTGGTTCACTTAGACTGTCAAATGCAACATGTAATTTTGTTAAATAAAAAATTAAAATTAAAAAATAAAATTAATTCTGTTCACTTCCAGTTCCATTTATTCTTGATCCCTTGATCAATCTTCTTAATGTCTGCTGTTCTGTCGAGTTCCATTGTTCCTTACACAGTTGCAGCAGACCTCAATGATGTGCAAATAGGCCAACAAGAACAAACACATGGAGCTTACAAAACGTAAATTCGGTTATACTGTAGTGTAATACACGTGTGGGCCTAGCCTCCTACGTGCACAGTATCCCAACGTAGTACTGGAGTAGGCTACCACAGTACCATATCTTAAAATGGTAGCCAAGTTCAAGGAGCCAGTTCCATGGTCCAACTAAAATATACTTTAAGAACGATCATAAACATCCTTCTTTGAGCGTTTATCACTGAAATTTCTCTCTCTCACCTTGAAGCAACTGCATTTGTATCGTCCAATACAACGCGAAACGGCAACGAAGCAGCTAGCTACATCGGTGATGTTTATTGATTCAACACTAGCACACCGATATTGTACATGTACATATGTACGTACACGAAGCCAGCGCAACGCGTAAGCGACTTTTAAGGTAGTGCTAGTACAGTATATCCTACATGGCTTGTGCACTGGAGTACGTACTGGTTTAGCTTTTTGAGAAACGGACACGTCGGGCTGGGCAAGCCGTTGCCTACGTAGCAGACTCTACAGCGTATTCCTTGTCAGTCACTTGTTAGTTAGTTAGATGGGGGTTTAATGACACACCAACACGAATGTGTTATATAGTGTCAGCCAGATAAAAAAGGTAATGATGAGGTGAAATCACCGAAAAGGAAAAAGGATTGGGCAAAATTCTACTAAAATGTCTAGACAAAAGCAGATGTGGGAGTCATGTTAAAATTTTGTGTAAAGCTTACTTTCTTTAAGAAAGCCCAAAATAAGAGAAGGGTCTGTGTGCTCAAACAGCGTCTTCAGGTTTGGCACAGTGTAATACTTCTGACGAATATGGGAGTATTCATAGCAGTCAACGAGAATGTGACTGACGGTGACAGCACAGTCACAGGGGATACAATATGGTCTATCATCCCCATGGAGCAAAAAAGCATGGGTTAGGTAAGTGCGACCTATGTGAGTCACATCCCCTTCGTTTGGGAAGCTGAGGAGCTGAGCAAACAAGAGTTCGCTCCGCGGGGAGGCGAGCCGCAAGTTACTTGCAGCAATTTTGCCATGCCACAACGTACAGCACAGTAAGGAGAGATTGAACTGGTATCGGCATGAGCGGAGAGATATTCATTTTACATGATGCAGTAATAGAGAAGCATCGTTAAGTTTGCTGTTATTTTTAGGTATTTTTCTGTTTGGACTTCGACAAAACTTCCTTCAATGTTTTCAGATTAGCTTCCGTATTTCCAGTCGGCAAACATACGGCAGGAATACGAGAGAAATACCAGTCGATTTTTTTAAAAATACGGAATTCCATACTAATACGGAAAACTTACATCCATGATTATGGAGGTGGGGAATTTGCCCCCTAAACTCTGAAACCTAGTGCTAACACTGCTACATTAAATTTTTTGTCTTCATGTCAAAAACATTCAGATGAATCTAGTAAAATATGACCTCCACATGCTGGGTGTGAGACTTGGCTATGATGCCCCTCTTAATGTATAGGCCTAACACTTCGAGACTTGCATTTTCATACTTCATCTCTGCCACTTACAACATATATTTCTGAGGGACTTAACATTTGGTTAAGTTGGCTGCATTTTAGGGGTCAATGCAGTAAAACTGGCCCAATTAAGCAGATTCAAAGTTCCAAGGAAATCTACACTAACATTACAGAAAAATTTGCCACTAATTGTAACAGATATTGTCTTGCCACCAAGCATCTAAGCCCAAACACTTAAAGGGTCAACCTCACTCCAAACATTTCCATGTGTTCCAAAAATGTTTCTACCCTCTCCTTCATCCTCAACAACTGTCATAGCACCCCCCCCCCCCATGGAGCAATTTCAGTGACCAATGTCAATTCTCTGTTGCTGAAGACACAGAGATGGCTAACCCTTTTCAAACAATCTACCTCATACCCTCTTGTAATAGATCTGAGAATTTGAATATTATCTCTCTGTACAGACAATCTCCTATGCAATCACCATGTAACTGATGGCATCAACCAATCAGAGTTGCTTTGGAGGCACAATTTGAATTTGCCACCTTCCATGTCAATCACATTTCAGTAAAGTGGCCAACCACAATTTTTAGGCATGTTACAGGGAATGTATTTTGAAATGATCTGAGTCTGCCTTTAATCCAAGTTTTTTTTTTTTTTGTCAATAGTTTAAGAACAACATCCATCAACAAGGAAAAACGAAAGTCATACTTGATGAAGACCCTTTATATGGTTGTCCTGGTACAAACTCTGCAACATCGACAACATCTTCAAAGTTGAATGTCTTGCCTGGAGATTTAACTTCTGGAGTGCCTCCAGGTTTAAGGGGGGTCAACTTTCTAGGAGCTTCAGTACTAGGAATCGATTGCACAGGTGTGGGTATACCTTTAGTTTTAGTTGAAGCACTGGAAGATTTAACAGGCTGTGGTTGAGATGATGGGATATCATGAGAGAATCTGTAACATAAGAAAAAATCAAAACTCATTAATTTAGATATTGCATAAAAGGTTTTCCAAAAGACAAACTCAGCTAAGCTGTTACAATAAGAGCTATTCTTCTGCTGGAAAGGGGTGTATCTATTACATAATGATTAATGATGGGCTTGCTGAGATGGTGGCAAAAAGAAAAAAGAAAATAACATGAACAGCCAAACTCTACATGAATGTTGGCTTGCATAGGCTTGGGTGACCCTAGCATTTTTGGAGTTGGGTATTTGCAGCCTTAGAAGTCACAATTTTTTTTCCCTGTCATATAACAAAACATTCATTCTGATGAATGTGAATGAAACAATATTGCAATGGGCGTTCTGCTTTGCAATACTCTAGTGTGTATAATGTACAGCAGCTGGCTATAATTATCACCATGGTCTAAATGTTTAGAAAGTTTGTTAATACAAAAGATGCCTTTGTTAATATAATGGCTCAATCATTCAGTTGTGAGAATACACCATGAAGATACATAGAGCTCTTTCACATCATATGACCATGTTTTCAGTTGTGTTTATTCAGCCACGCCCTCTTTCAAATTATCACTGATTTCAAGTCTTCTGATTGTGTGTATGCCTACAACATATTACACAGCAGAGCCTGGGACTGAATGAATATGTGTGCAGTGTACACACTGCACAGAAGGAACCTAGATTAAAGAATGCTTGACGGCCAACTTGTTGACTACGCAGCAGGTTGGAGAATGTGATGTTGATGAAAAATATATCAAGCTGGCCTATACCAAAGACACTGAAAGCAAACAAGAGCTTTACCAAAGGTGAAAGGTCCTTCTAGTCTTTCCAACTACAAAGTCTCTGAATAAGAATTGACTTACATGCATTACCATAGCACTTACATACAATTACTACTTACTTGCATTTCTGGCCGTAGAAACATTTTCCATCCTTGAAGTATTTACAGACATTGTTAACAACTTTGGACCTATCATGGGCATAGTTGCATTTACTTCCTGCCTTGCAGAGACCATGAATGAAGTATCTATAAACAAGAATGACAACAGGAGAATGAAACTGATAAAGAAGCAATAAAACATAAGACATGCAAGTATAGTTTATCCTCACTGTGTGTGTATATCAGTGTTTAAAAGATGTACACTACACAGCAGAATCAAGCAACATTTGGTTGCTCAAGTGAGTAAAGTCACAGAAAAGAAATATTCTCATGCAGGTGAATCCTGCTTCTTTGTAGACAGCACACATTATTTAACAGTCACATCCATATTAATATAACAAAAAAAAAAAAAAAACCTCAACTTAAAAATTCCACCCGAAATGTTTTAGAAGAAAGGAGACCTCTGATTTCATTTCTTAAGTAGTGTGCATATGTACTGGCAATGAGTCCCAAATTACTTTTTGACGCAATGTAATCTAAAGAATGTCATATTGGACCTGAAGGCATTCAGTCTACTTATGTTCAAATATACTATAGGCAGCCACCATTTTGCGATATTCTCATCTTATACTGTAGGTAAAGAGTGTTACATGTGGTGTACAAGTTGCACCCAGCAAACTGCACAAATTTGTTAGCAGTGTAGTTAACATATGCAGAGTATTTTTTACAAGCAGACTAGGCCTAACATGCAGAATATATGAAATTACTACACCACAAATTGAAATTAAAATGCCTTAAATAGGGCTTTTGTTTGTAGAGGGTGTACTTATTCTTTTATGTCTGGAAGCATTTTTTGTCAAATCCTGATATACATCACACTCTGTGGGACTGGTTTTACATGTTCAAAGGAAAGTCAGTAATTTTATCCTATATACTGTGGAGAAGACAGGTTTTGGTTCACAAAGATTGGCAGCTCTATACAAGTTGCAGGTTACTCAACTTTTTGTGTTTACCATTAATTGGTTTTTTCTCAAAAATCTTACATCAGTAGGACTAGTGAATTTCCACCATAACTCTTCTTTAAAACAACAATATTCTTGCTTGGGCATTTGATGGAATATGAAAGGAATAATTCAATAAGGGGAGTGGCAAATGGTAAACTTAAGTTTCGGAAAAGATTTGACGTCATCTGAACTATTTTTTGTACCTGATAATAAAGTAAAACCCTTCAGTGCTGTTTGCAGGGTACACAAAAAGGTGAAGGTGCATTTTCTATGAGTATTTCTGGCGGTTGAAGACAGTTGAGCAGCTACAGTTTAGGGCTGTGATGGTTAAACAGTTAACTGACCGACTGATCGGTGAAACGACCGCCAAATGTTGTTTCGTTTAACCATTTTTGTGTCCTAATAAATCTGTCGCCGCAGTTCACCTTTATACCTAAACTCATTTATGCAGTAAACCGCAGACGTTGCTTGCCCCAAACCACATAACAATGGGTAAACTTTGGATCAAAAATTACAAAAGGTTTAAAAAAGTCCTTTATAATGCCAGTTGCACAGTCTGCATTGCCCAGCTTTGGCTGGTATATCGATCCGTTCGCCCCATGATCTGGGAGTGTTTTGCCGAAATAATGTGACATTACACTCTTTAACACAACTTTTGAAAAGGATTAAAATTATCAAAGGTGCAGGGATTAAACTATGCAGTACACGCAATCCAACATAACTTTTAAGTGTGGAGCACCGTAAACTTGATAGATAAGACTAAAAAGTTACTTCTAGACAGCAGAAAAATATGTGCTTAATATCGTTAATGATAAATGCACTTCGGAATTTTCCCGAGCGTAACTGGCCATTAACTGGCTGTTATTAAAATCCCCCGCACACCATCACAAGCTTTCCAATAAGGATTAAGGTGTTTGCTCGAGCTACGAGATTTGTGCAGTCCTACTAATTACAGCCCAACTCACCCGGCTATCCATGTACGTTCAAATCAACCACCGTAGTAAGTTGGGGAGATAAACTAGAACCACTTGGCAACCACTTCATATTAACGAGTAATATGACAGCAGAACGTCACAAGTCATTCACTATTCATATCCCGCTGGCTTTTGAACGAGTGGTGTGTTACACACTGAAGGTATGCCAGGTCACAAGAGTGCAGCCGTGCTTATATGCGATTTCATGGCAAAAATAACCAGAAAGCCAAAAGGCTTAGTGATTCCTTGCCATATGGATATATTGTAACAAACAACAAACATGAGATCCCTCACAGTTACTCCCACTTGAGATATCATGTTATACAGTAAAAACAATTTGAAATCTTGTGACCCAAAATGACCTACATGCTAAATATGAAGGATCCACAGGCCAAGTATGAGATCTCTCATAGTTACCCTCCTTGAAATATCACGTTTAGTAGATTTTGACCTTTTTTGACCTCAAATGACCTTTGACTTGCACGAAAAATTATAGGATCATCTACACAATACGAACAATCCACATGTCAAGTGTGAGATCCCTCATGTATCCTTCTTGAGATATCATGTTTTCAATGTTTTGACCTTTCGTCCTCTGGTGACCCCAAATGACCTTTGACCTCCACTAAAAACAATACAGATCATCTACTCAATATGGGCAATCCCCATGCTACATATGACATCCTTCAAAGTTACCCGTCTTGAGATATGGTGTTAACAAGGTTTTGAACTTTTGACCACTGGTGAAACCCAATGACCTTTGACCTACATCAAAAATCATAGGGATCATCTACTCAATATGGGCAATTAACATGGTAAGTATGGGATCCCTCACATTTATCGTTCTTGAGATATCCTATTTACAATTAATTCCCAAGATTTTACCATTTGACCACTGGTGACCCCAAATGACCTTTGACCTCCACCAAAAACAATAGGCTTCATCTACTCAATATGGACAATCCACCTGGTAAGTATGAGATCCCTCACAGTTATCGTTCTTGAGATATCGTGTTTACAACTAATTCCCAAGGTTTTACCATTTGACCTCTGGTAACCTCAAATGACCTTTGAGATCTACCAAAAACAATAAGGATCATTTACCCTAAATGGACAATCCACCAGGTAAGTATGGGATTCCTCACATTTATTGTTCTTGAGATATCGTGTTTACAACTAATTCCCAAGATTTTACCACTTGGCCTCTGGTGACCCCAAAATGACCTTTGACCTCTACCAAAAATGATAGGGATCATTTACTCAATGTGGGCAATCCATGTTGTAAGTATGAGATCCCTCACATTTATCTGTCTTGAGAAATCGTGTTTACAATTAATTCCCAAGATTTTACCATTTGACCTCTGGTGACCACAAATGACCTTTGACCTCTACCAAAAACAATTGGGATCATCTACTCAATATGGGCTATCCACATGGTAAGTATGAGATCCTTCACATTTATCTGTCTGGAGACATCGTGTTTACAAACAATTCCCAAGGTTTTTACCATTTGACCTCTGGTGACCTCAAATGACCTTTGACCAATACCAAAAACGACAGGCTTCATCTACTCAATATGGACAATCCACCTGGTAAGTATGAGATCCCTCACTTTTATCGTTCTTGATTTATTATGTTTACAACTAATTCCCAAGGTTTTATAATTTGACCTCTGGTGACCTCAAATGACCTTTGACCTCTACCAAAAACAATAGGGATCATGTACTCTGAATGGAAAATCCATGAGGTGAGTGTGAGATCCCTCACATTTATCCTTCTTGAGATATCGTGTTCACAACTACTTCCCAAGGTTTTATCATTTGAGGACTGCGTGTTTGGTCTAGCGGTAGAGCATCTGCCTCTCACGCAGAAGGCCCGGGGTCGATTCCCAGGTCGAGTCATACCAAAGACTCTAAAAATGGAACCTACTGCCATTGTGTGTGATGCTCCGCATAAGCAATGGAGTAGGGAAAACGAGCCAGTGAGCCACAACTGGAAAAAAGGCTGTGGCCGGCTCGACTTGAACCAAAAGGTTGGAAACTGGGCCGTAAAACTCCATCTAACTAACTAAATTTATCATTTGAGATCTGGTGACCCCAAATGACCTTTGACCTCTACCAAAAACAACAGGCATCATTTACTCAATGTGGGCAATCCACGTGGTAAGTATGAGATCCCTCACATTTATCTTTCTTGAGATATCATGTTTACAACTAATTCCCAAGGTTTTACCATTTGATCTCTGGTGACCTCAAATGACCATTGACCTCTACCAAAAACAATAGGGATCATGTACTCTGAATGGACGATCCATGAGGTAAGTATGAGATCCCTCACATTTACCGTTCTTGAGATATCCTGTTTACAATTAATTCCCAAGGTTTACCATTTGACCTCTGGTGACCCCAAATGACCTTTGACCTCTACCAAAAACAACAGGCATCATTTACTCAATGTGGGCAATCCACATGGTAAGTATGAGATTCCTCACATTTATCATCCTTGAGATATCGTGTTTACAATTAATTCCCAAGATTTTACCATTTGACCTCTGATGACCCCAAATGACCTTTGACCTCTACCAAAAACAATAGGGATCATCTACTCAATATGGGCTATCCACATGGTAAGTATGAGATCCCTCACATTTGTCTACCTGGAGATATCGTGTTTACAAACAATTACAAACAATTCCCAAGGTTTTTACCATTTGACCTCTGGTGACCCCAAATGACCTTTGACCTCCACCAAAAACAATAGGTATCATCTACTCAATATGGGCAATCTACATGCTAAGTATGACATTCCTCACAGTTACCCTTCTTGAGATATCATGTTTACAAGGTTTTGACGTTTTGACCTTTCCTGACCCCAAATGACCTTTGACCTCCACCAAAAACGATAGGGATCATCTACTCAATATGACCAACCCACACACCAAGTATGAGCTCAGTCACAGTTACCCTACTTGAGATATCATGTTCACAAGCAAAAGCGTCACATACACACACACATACACACACCCATACGCACATTCATTACCTTACGGGGTACTAGGAAAGGACTTGGTAAGGAATTCACGGGATTTCCCCCATTAGCCTGGCTGACCTCCAACTAACCCCGCAGACGTACGTGTCTGGAGGGCGGGCTGCTTGCCAAGGCAGGCACGTGCAGCCAGGCAAGACTTCTCATTACAGTGGCCGAATTTTCGGGCAGCTACGCCAGTTACGAGCCGCATGTGAGCTAGGAAAGACGTGCGAGAGCGGAGGTCTCGCCGGCTGCCCATGTACCCGCTAAGGAGGTGTCTGTGAGTGCACCCATGCCCACATCATGGCTTACACAGCTTTGGCTCACCCATATGCACATTCATTGCCTTACGGGGACTAGGAAAGGACCTGGTAAAGAATTCACCGGATTTCCCCCATTAGCCTGGCTGACCTCCAACTAACCCCGCAGACGTACGTGTCTGGAGGGCGGGCTGCTTGCCAAGGCAGGCACGTGCAGCCGCACGAGACTTCTCATTGCAGTGGCCGAATTTTCGGGCAGCTACGCCAGTTACGAGCCGCCCGTGAGCTAGAAAAGACGTGCAAGAGCGGAGGTCTCGCCGGCTGCCCATGTACCCACTAAGGAGGTGTCTGTGAGTGCATACACACATACACACATACACACGATATCACCATCGCATAGATTCCTTGCCTACCTTCGGCAAGGAATCAATAATATGGACTAGAGACCGGTCTCGGAGACGAGACCCACAATTTCCGGTCTCGAGACCGGTCTAGCTACAGCACTGCCAAAGGTACGTTTAATACACCTGTGTGAGAACCTCACCGGATACTGCTGCGCCGTGGGGCATGGTGGTGAGCCATGGTTCAGTGGGAGGACCATGGTAGGAGATGGTGAGAGGATCCCTCGAGGGATACTCAAATCCAAAAGAGTTACACATTTTGTATGATACACCAATGATGGGCATAACGCCACTACTCAGCTCGGCCTCAGTGCATATTATTTTAGATGGCCGCGAGCGCAAGTACCCTTTCCAGGAACATACCATAAGAAACAGTGCAAACACAATGGAAAACACAGTGCACATACAGTCGTCGGTCTTGAAGTAGGGAGTGAAGCATAATTTTCTAGGAAGCACACCTGATGCACGTTTGTAGCATCCACGAATGCTGACAATAGGCATAGGAGCTGGGCAGAAGCCATGAGAGGGTGCTGGGTTCAGCCCCCAAATATGATGTGTACGGGAAGTCATGTGTGCTTCATAATTAGTCCTCACCCTTCCCCTGTGTTCAAAGATAAAATACCATGTATTTGTTCAGTCCCTCTGAAATAATGTTAAAAGTTTTCAGTCAGTAATTTTCCTTAAAATTTGTACACGCTGCACCATATTTCAGCTATACAGACCATATTCTCACTGGAAAATTTCTCGGAGGGGAGACTTAAATCCCCCAGGATGGCCACCCAAAACCCCCACGCAACTGAGAGCAGCTTCCTAAGCTTATGATATCTCACTGGGTTTTCCAAATAGCCTAGGAGCGAGACTTGTTCCATTTGACAACAATGGGAGGGGGCACCCCTCCCTTGACAACTTTGTGTAATGTATAGCACTTGACTCATAATTGGGCTATCTTTGCCAAGGCTCTGAACTGAGGTATGTCACAAAATGGGTCACAAGTTGTCAAAGGGAATCGATGGCCTTCTTCCTTCCCACCCACTTCTCTTCCCTAAGAGTATAATTTCTTGGATATGTAACGTCGTCCAGATTCCAAATGGTGCATATCTTTTGCAAAGCTATGAACCACAGGATTATGATGTTTCAAAATCATATTGCGAAATCAATTTTTCTATTAGCCAAATGGTACTAGGAGCTCTTTGTAGGGGTGTCTCAAGACATGCATATATGCATGATATCATGTCTCTAGGTTAGGTTAGGGTTAAAGCAATCAGGAAAGGTATAGGGTTAGAAGTAAGGTGTAGCGGTATTGCCAACATAAAATATCGATATACCGACCTGAAAATATTGATAATATCGATATTTTCGCAGAATGGGTACTCACACTATACATATGAAAAAAAGAAGTATGGGAAGGTATTACCATGTACCCGGCCCCTGACGACTTAAATGCCGAATTTTACTACGTTGGTAGCGAAAAATAAATCAAGATTTGTGCAGAAAAATTAAAAAAAAAAACTGTGTTTGCATTTAACATTTGAGTAGTTGCAGTCGCGAAGTAACTTTCAATTACTTCTTTGGGAATATGTCTTAAATATGGCTATTAGTGTTACTTCAGCATCACACCAGACGATCAAATATCCCTCCATCCCGCTAAAGCAACAGCCATGATCTATAAAAAAATCTGTAGGAGGTCTGCCCCTAAGTAACTACAAAATAGTTTCAAAATCTGTGATTATTGGTTTCACTGACCATACAAACATTGTCAAAACGAGTGGCCCAAACATTAGCGTAATTCCCACCCCTTATAGCATGTGCTACGCCGATTCCTTCCACTATCAACAGCTTGTGTTTTAAATATTTTTCTTTCAAACAAAATATGGCATATTTTGATCCGCAAGTTTTGGGATAAGTAAAAAGTGTTCCTTTAGGACTTACATAAGCCAGGGGCCTTCTCCATTTGTCACAAAGAAGTTCATACCTCTTCACCTAACTCTCGTAAAATACCTTGCAAGTAGTTCACTATGCAATGCTGCATCAAAATGGCCTTGTTTAGCTTGTCACTATATATCTAAAATACCGGCTGATATTTTCGATATCAACTATTCGTCAGTATTACACTCAACTATAACCACTAAGTTACCAGCAGTCGATATTTATACCTAGCTGATCTCTTGTATTCAGACATTCCAATAATCTATGAATGCAGTACTGCTCGTAGTGAAAATCCAGGCACCGTGCAGTCCGCTGCAGGTCTGCAGCTCGCTAGCTGCCTTATGTCATTTACCGAGACTCCTTATGTCATTTACCGAGACTTGGCTTAACGACAATATCACTAATGAACATGTGAATATAGACGGATTTAAGTTATTTAGGGGTGACCGAAATCTGGACTTGGCAGAGAAGCAGAAAGGTGGTGGAGTTTGCCTGTATGTGAACAATCGCTGGTGCCATCCAAACAACGCCATACTTAGGAGCCACTCCTGTTCACCATATCGAAATTCTGACTGTTAGCATGAGACCTTACTACCTCCCACGGGAGTTTTCTCATGTCATTCATCTGACCGTTTATATCCCCAATCGTAATGTCGCAAAAATGGCTGCCGAAGAACTGAGTTTGGCCATACAGGACATTGAGATCGCCCACCCTTACGCCTTCATTGTTATCGATGGCGATTTTAATCATACCACCTTAAGGAAGAACGGCGCTTACTATTATCAACATGTAGACTGCCCCACGCGTGGAAATGCAATTCTAGACCTTTGCTATTCAAACGTTAAAGAGGCATACAATTCATCGCCGATTACGCCGCTTGGGAGATCCGATCACGACCTGGTAATCCTTCGTCCCAGGTATCGACCTATTGTACAACAACAGAAACCTCGCACAATCACGGTACAACAATGGAGCTGTGATGCACTTGATCAGCTTCAATCAACATTGGAAACAACGGACTGGGACATGTTCATAGAATCGTCTAGTGGCATTGATGAATTAACAGAAACGGTCACCAGTTACGTGAACTTCTGCGTGGAGTGCTCAGTACCAAAGAAGAAGATTAAGGTATATCCGAATAACAAACCCTGGATAACGAGCAGCGTAAAATCCGTAATCAACAAAAAGAAGAGGGTGTTTGGTCAGGGAGATAGGACTGAACTGAAAGTGATTCAGAAGGATCTGAAAGAATGTATTAGAAAGGAGAAGATAACATACAAACGAAACATTGAAAACCACTTCGTTGATAACAATATGAAACAAGTCTGGGACGGAATGCGCTTGATGAGCGGGTATAAAGACAACAATAATAAATCACATTTACCTGACACTTCTCCTGATTACGCAAATCAACTTAATAAATTTTATAATCGTTTCGATTTTTATGATTTCTCGTCTCAGGCCAGTGACCTAAGGAAACCTTTAGATGGGGCTGATGATGATACTCCATTTTTATGTGCATCAAGAGATGAGGTCTGTCGTGAGTTTTCTAAACTTAATGCGTCGAAAGCTGCCGGTCCAGATCAGCTCACACCTCGGGTTTTGAAAAATTGTGCTAACCAACTTGCCGACATTTTTACGTATATTTTTAACCTTTCTTTTCGTATGAAATCTATTCCTGCAATATGGAAACGTTCCTGCATTATACCAGTGCCAAAGAAACCAATTATAACATGTATGAATGACCTTAGACCCGTAGCACTGACATCCGTTGTAATGAAGTCATGTGAACGTATTGTATTAAAGCACATGAAACCTTTAGTGGACAAATATCTAGATCCACTACAATTTGCTTATCGGGCAAAACGCAATACAGAAGACGCTATTTTATATTGTTTAGAAAAACTGTATTCACACCTTGAACGTACAAAATCAGGTCATTCTGCTAGAATAATGTATTTCGACTTTTCTTCCGCTTTTAATACGATCCAGCCACATGTATTGGCGAATAAGTTGTTAGATATGAATGTTTCACATGGTTTAATTTTATGGATTTTTAACTACCTTACTAATCGTTCCCAATATGTCAATATCAAGTCCCCTGGTTGTATGTCGGATATTATAGGCTCAAACACTGGCGCACCACAGGGTACAGTCTTAGCCCCATTCTTATTCACGGTGTACACATCAGATGCCAGATCCTCCAATGACACCTGTCCTTTAATAAAGTTTGCTGATGACACTGCCCTGGTTGGGTTAATCATAAATGATGATGATGCTGTTTATATGGATCAGATAAATCATTTTGTGGAATATTGTAATATTAATTTTCTAGAACTTAATGTGCAAAAGACAAAAGAAATGGTAATCGATTTTAGGAAATATACTACTAGAGCACCCACAGAGGTCATAATTAAAGAGAGTGTCGTCGAACGTGTTTCTACATACAAGTACCTTGGCATAGTGATGGATGATCAGCTTGCTTGGCATGGCCATATAGATTATTTAGTGAAAAAGGTCAACCCGAGATTGTATTGCCTCCGTAAATTGAACAAGTTCAACATCAATAGCCGCATTCTTACTACTTTTTATAACTCGGTGATTTGTAGTGTTTGGCTGTATTGTATTGTTTGTTGGGGTGGGAATGTGGACGTTACAGATAAAAAGCGTATTGACTCAATTATAAGACAAGCGGGCCGTATTTTAGGTGATAATCAGTTCACAATTTACTCGTCGTACCAACGTTACATTGAAGCTAAGCTAAATAATGTTCTTAATGATACTAGCCACCCCCTGTATGCCAATCTTAATAGTGCCATAATCCCTCGAAGTGGTCGAATGAGACTACCTTACGCAGTCACAAACAGACACAAATCATCTTTTATTCCACAGTGTATTAAACTTTTTAATGACCGTTTTAATCGCTAAACGTTTTATTATTTTATTATTATTATTATTCATCTTCTTTTCGGCTTCTATGTCTTATTCTGTATTCTTATCTTACCATCTTTTCATCTTTTGTCTTATATCTTACTCTCGTCTTAACCTCCTGTCTATTTTTGATTCGTTATCTCTTATGTATTTTGAATTTTTATGTTCGAAATCATTGTCTATTTATATTTGTAAACTTTTGATATTTTAGTATTTTTATGTTTTTACTGCGAGCATTGAATTTCCCTCTTGGGACTTAATAAAGTTGAACTTGACTTGAACTTGACTTGACTTGACTTCAGCTTCTCGGCACTCTCGCACGTGTCCGGTACCTGGGATGTCAGAATTTTCCCGAAACTTTCAAGTGCAGCTATAAGAACTTTTACGCAGCTATTTTTGCAGGACCATCCCCCATTGTAGTGTCAGCGATCTTTTTTTAATGTATGGAAAAATATTACAGTCAAAACTACTCGCAAAATTCCACCCAAACAAACAAAATATACATCCCACAAAATAGTTAAAAAACCCCTTGTATCAAAGTACGCTGACCCAGTCAAAGGTCACAATACTCCTATGTATACTACATAGTTTGTTTGGAAGAGTCCAAACTGTAAATATTTTCTACAGTACTACACATGCTGCATGTACGGACTGATTGCGGCGTGTTCGTACATGTTTGCATACATTCATGTTGTCAACAGAATTAACGTATAGCTTTCCCAACGCAAAATTACGAAGCTGTACTAAACCCTATGGCCTATGGAATCACATGCGTAGTACAGTATGTACCAACACTGAACTTCTAATGAATGTATTTGCGAAAATGTTATGTTATTTTCTGTTTGTGGAACTTTATTCTGCGAGATAGTCTCAGACAGATCATCCTACAGTAAGTCTGAATATCATGAAAAATTAGTTTACTTGAAAGGTCTCGGAATAAACTTGCATGCTGTAACCAATTCTGTAGAAAAAACTTTCGTGTCACTGATACGGCTCATGAGCTAGCTCTGTACATATTCAGCCATTTACGCCCCACGTTTACTTTGGCAGTCGATTACCAGTCTGTACCGAATCCACTGTGTACACAGTAGGCCTACATTGAATTATTCCACTGCGTATGCAAACCACAGAAATAATTCATACAGCATGCCTATGTGCTCGTAGCATTGTGATGAACAGCTCAGCATTGTGCTACGAAGGTCACAAGAGGTGAACATAGACCTACGTAAGCTAGGACAAAGATTCGTTGGTAACTTGACTCTATCGATGCTTAGGTATCGGTTTTTAAAAACACTCGTATCGGTTATGAGTCACTGCTGTTAAATATCGATGTTTGTGTTGAGTGTCGCTATTTTAGAAGGATCGGTATCCAAGTGAATAGTAGAATATTGATATTAGTACTATATATAGACTTTACTATATATATCGATATTTTTGAAAACGCATATCGACGATATTACTAAGGAGCAAATATCGACCAATATCGATATACCGCTACACCTTAGTTAGAAGGATCGAGACTTCTTATTTGCCTGATATCACGTTACGGATTGGGTGGCCACCCAACAGCGGAATATGAATACTGCTGTGGTATTACTTATGAATATGAAGCGGTTGCCAAGTGGTTCAAGTTTATCACTTCCCTAGTAAGTTCAATTGTTTAGCAAACGTATTAACAGCAAATTGGTATGTAAATTACACGTATAGTAACAAATTTGCCCCCCCCCCCCCAAAAAGCCAATTACTGTATACCTTAAGTTAGGCTATGTTGTCAGACATGGGGGAAGGCAGCAAAACTTAACTGATCGGATCAGCAGGCCTGTAGCAGGGGGTAACCACTCTGAGGGGTGTCCCTTCCCTTTGAAAAGTTTTGGTCTTTTTCAAGGAGCCTAGATGCAAAATGGTGCAAGATTTTTGACTTCTGACAGAAGTAGTCTTGAAGGTTTACTTATTTTTTTCTTCAAGTTTTTGATTTTCCAGGGGGGCAAGTGCCCCGCTTGCCCCAACCTCGGACGCCCATGTTGTCAGAGCTAATGAAATTCCGGTATGATCACGGATGTGCCTCTACTTATTTCCACATAGGCTATTGGATTTCGCCTGCCGGGAAAGAAAAGTGGCTGAGTGGGCGCCCAATAATCTCCTCCACTTTCAAAAGTTTGGGAACATGCCCCCGTCCCTCAACTGTTGATGCCCATTCGAGCTGAGGCAGTCACACTCCAGGCAGGCCTATGGGCCCGGCCAACTTTTCATCAACTTTGCCAAAACACTGAACATGATCTTTGAAATTTATGATTGATAAAAATTAATATTGTCAATGCAGACTCATTGACTCATTCTATAATTACTTTTGTTCAAAAAATATAAATAAAATCATACTTTTGCCTTCAAAATACAACATTAAAAAGGCACTTTTCGGCCACTAAGTTCTTTAGGCAGTCAAGTTTATCGTACATCATTACGTACATTTACGATGCTTCTGTAATGTACACTCATGTATAGCCGGGCTAAGTTTTGGTAGCGCCGGGCGAGCCGGGCTAAAATAAGTAGAACCCGATTTGTGACATACCTTTCCGTCTTTCTTTCTTTCTCTTTCTTTCTTTCAAATGCAGCACAAATGCCAGAAAAGGCTATCCCGTGCTGTTGAACTAGGGCTAAGGGAGTCGGATGAATAGAGTAAACTAGCTACAACTATTTTGATCAAGGGCTAAGAGCTGGTTTTTAAAGCTGTCCACTGATGGGGCACAGCGAGCTGGTTCCGGTAATAGGTTCCAGCTAGGGATAGTTCTTGGATAGAGAGATTTCTGATAGCAAAGCTTGTTTGTGGAGGGATAATGGTATAGATACCTTCCACTAGTACGACGGGTAGTCCTTTGGTTAAGATTTGAAGGGTCAATAAGATGATTTCTTACATTACTTGGAAGTAATCCATGCGTTTTTTTATACATAACAACAAGACGAGCCCTAAATCGTCGAGTTTCAAGGCTGTCCCATTTAAGAGCTTTAATCATCTCAGAAACACTTGATTGGTGACTAGTTCATACTAGAAGACAGTTCAACTCCTAGGTAAGGGTGGTGATTAACCTGCTCTAAAGTATGATTACCCATTTGGTAAAAATATGGATTTGGATTTGCTTTATGGGAGACTCTCATAGTAAAACACTTAGATTTATTAAACCCCATCTGCCAGATTGATTCCCACTGACACAAATTGTCAACATCATGTTATATGGTGTACTATACAACATAAGGGGTGCCTGTGGCCATATGCACTGAAACTTGTCTTACTCTTAGCAACAACCACTTATAAGTGGTGTTCATTTTCAGTGGTTGGTACTACTTTTAAGAGCCATTTTTCACAGTGTAGGCTCAACAAATTACAGCCTGGCTAAAGCTATGAATGATTGATGATATGGTTAGTTAATTGCAGGGCTATACACAGAAAAGAAGGTGCGAATGGAGAATCCGTGACCGGAAGTTGCGTAAATTATAACTTAAAACTTACAAAAGATCAGTGACAAGTTAAGTTCTAAAAGAACCAAAACTAACGTGAGAAGACAAGCTGTTCAACAGAAAGCACCAGTGGGATTTGAACGCGGAACATTGCAAGAATACGAACGCGGTATAAATCTCAGTATAGCGATCCTATGCCCTAACCGATAGCGCTGCGAGCCGAGCTGCCGGCAAACGGTTTTAAATATTATAAGTATGATGGCACAACCTAACAAGGCCACTCTAAGAAAGTTTTCGTTTTTAAAAAACAAGACAAAAGAATGTGAATCTGTTTGTACCTGAAAAAGTTTTGGCAGACTTGACCTTATTTGAGAGCTATAAATCTTTACCACAGATTTTTCCTTTCAAGAGATACCATTACGACAAGTTCAGCGTTTCCAGCTCAAGCCTAAAATCAGAAGTAACCTAATAAGGCCAGCGGGCGCTGTTTACAATTTTTGTACAGAGCTGTATGTACAGTACCCCGCGGAACGGACAAAGTTTTTTCGTTCAGCTCATCGCTGCAAAAAAACAAACTGAGGGGCGGCAGCCTGCAAAAGGGGCGGCAGCCACAGAGGCGCTACGTAGGCTATACATGTACAGGTTCAGTGTAGGCAGTTTGTGCGTTCAATGTGAGCTGCATATCTTAGCGTGCAAGTGCTTGAAAAACAGGTTCACGCGCATTAAGAAGGGAGTTTGCTATATGCGCTTTCTGCATCAAAAATTGACGCACTGATTGTGACAGCAGTTTTGACGCGCTTTGTTGACAGTATCGATGCACGACATTCGAAAGTGGCCTTATTAGGTCATGTCACTATACTTACAGATGTATACGTAGGCTATAATTATACATGTATAGTAGAGACCCCTAAATTGGCGCACACCCAAAATTGGCGCACCTTCAAAAATTACTCGCTATCACTGTAGCAACGTTACTGTAGTGAGCCTAACGTTTTTGAACATATCAGGTATTTTGTTTTTCACGATAATGAATCCATTTCAGGTATGTTCATACCTTAATATGATTATTTTTCAAGCATTTTCTAACTGCATCCCACCCTTGTGTGTACTTTTAATATCTAGAAATAATACTCTCTAAAAACAACGAAAATTACCTCGCCCTGGTGTGCACTGTCCCAAAGTACTGCTTCATCTGACGTATTTATGCCTGCACTGTGTGCTGAGTGCACAACCTAGATTATAAGGTTATTACGCTCTGTTTGTAACTTGACCAAATTTCCCGTCTTTCTTAGGCAGGTTAGGTCAGCAAGTTAAACAAGTTTTGCATGATACTGTATGTGAGGCAACTAAACACCTTCCCCGCGGAGTGGACTCTGTTTTCTCAGGCACCCCCCCCGACTACAAGGACTTACGCAATAAAGGGGCTACGTAAGGCATCTGTGACGTAACTGTACAAAGCAAATGAAAATTGTTGCCACACTCACACCAATAATGAGAAATGCGCCACTTTTGGGTGTTGTTAAGACTGACATCGAAGAAAATTTCGAGTCAAATCAAGCTTTCTTTTACTAACTTCTGGATGGGAGTAGGAAAAGTGTGGGTCGCAATGCATCCGTAAGTTACTACACATTTGGAAAAGGCAAAAAGGAGAGTGTTTGGATTTGTTTTATTTTAAATATCGGCTTGGAAATGCTTGGGTGCGTCAATTTCGGGGCTACCATGCTATATGTATTCTATACGTACAGCGTATATCCCTATGGGTATAACCCTAACCTTATCTCTATGCATACCATATGTATAACCCTATCCCTATCCGTATGCCTACTATGTATGTAACCCTATCCCTATGCGTATGCATACCCTATCCGTATGCCTACTAACGTATATAACCCTAACCCTATACCTAACCCTATACCTATGCGTATCACGTACGTCACTTCCGGGCACGGATTCTCCATTCGAGCCGAAAAGAATCAGTTACCTGGCTACAGTAAGGAAAACCGAGTTAAGTAACAGGCCTAACGTTTGGCCTTGGCCAAGCCTAACATGCCTAGGCTTAGGTTAATGATTCGCTTAGCCTAGCCTTAGTAAGTTACACTAGGTTTAGGCCTAGGCCTAGGCCTAACGTTACATTAATGCCATGTTAGGCTAATGCACACCTGCAAGTTATTTTACTCTGCCACGCGCTCCCTACAGATGGTCCTGTACTAGCAGAAGCCATAACCCCTCAAGACTTCACAATGACAAGATTGGTTACATCTGACCACACGGCTAACTTGATGGAAAAAACGCAGCCGACCAAAGTGGAAAATTCAAATGTCACACCTGTCCCCGTGTAGCAGAATTTTGTTGTTCCGTCGTCTACAATGTGTATATGTGTACATATCACTAGCACTTACCTACGTACGTGGGGTACGGTCTTCGTTGCACTAGAGCAGTCATTATAGTAGAACTGTACGTAATACTTGCACTTGCAGTATGTAATGGGCCAGAGCTTTTAAACGTGACGTCACAACCGAAATCGCATGAAAAACAAACCCCAAGTTTTCGGTCAAAGCTTAGCTGTCAATACGGCTTTTTACTGGGCAAACGTTAGTCCAGTTAGTACGGCGAAAACATCAGTTGTGACGTCACATCTTTCAACCCATTTGGGGGGGGGGGGGGTGGGGGGGGGGGGGGGTGGGGGGGGGGGGGGGTGGGGGGGGGGGGGGGTGGGGGGGGGGGGGGGTGGGGGGGGGGGGGGGTGGGGGGGGGGGGGGGTGGGGGGGGGGGGGGGTGGGGGGGGGGGGGGGTGGGGGGGGGGGGGGGTGGGGGGGGGGGGGGGTGGGGGGGGGGGGGGGTGGGGGGGGGGGGGGGTGGGGGGGGGGGGGGGTGGGGGGGGGGGGGGGTGGGGGGGGGGGGGGGTGGGGGGGGGGGGGGGTGGGGGGGGGGGGGGGTGGGGGGGGGGGGGGGTGGGGGGGGGGGGGGGTGGGGGGGGGGGGGGGTGGGGGGGGGGGGGGGTGGGGGGGGGGGGGGGTGGGGGGGGGGGGGGGTGGGGGGGGGGGGGGGTGGGGGGGGGGGGGGGTGGGGGGGGGGGGGGGTGGGGGGGGGGGGGGGTGGGGGGGGGGGGGGGTGGGGGGGGGGGGGGGTGGGGGGGGGGGGGGGTGGGGGCTTGGCGCTTGCCCGAAATAACGTTTCACGGAAGTGTTTATCTACCGGTATTTTTGTGAGCTTACGGTATGTACCGGGTATACCTGATACGGTACTGGTACCACCAATTACAAGGTACCCGAAAGTACCGCGTGGAGAAACAGTACCCCCTCCCCCCACCCCCCACCCCACGACAAATACGTCAAAACAAAAAATTCTAAAAATACTGCAATGGAATGGAATTATAACTGAAATATAAATACTATAAGCCATATGATAAACTGCATTGTGATCCTTTAAATATAAAAAATGTAAACCAATGACAACGTTCATTCTGTAAACCCATTGGTGCAATCATTTTCTGTCAAATTTCCCAGCGTTTAATAAATTTCGGAAAAATTGCCCTTCTAACTGTTATGTATGTAAATTACCACGTTGTAACGGAAATTTCGCCCCCCAAAACCAATACTTACCCACACTAACTTGTGGCTAGTGGCGTGCTTTCTTTCGACATTGTAGTGCAGTTTTCGGAACGAGCCGTTCGTTATCAGCAACATGACATTTGTATTATGTTATAATAATAGCAGTTGGTATCATTCTCTTTGCCTACGCTTACACAAGGCATCGTATCATTAAAAAATTCGTTGTAAGCTTACGAAGAATCATTGCATCGCTGGCTCTGACATGAACGTTGCTTCAACGATTTCAAACCACAGTAAGATAATGGACTTCTCCATTGACAATAACTGTGTGTGAGAGAAATCTTCGAAAGAACGTTCTTTCAACAATTTGTACTGGGAGTCAATGGGACTTGTATGTGAGACAAACTACACAGTAATAATCCCATTGAACGTTGTCGTGCTTGGTCGCTGTGAATTCAGACTTGCTTAAGTCGCGCAATTTAGATTTTTGAGAACAGTAGTACGGCGTTCCTCATATTTTGTGCAGTCCCAAAGATCGTACAGAACGAACCTATATCGTTGGCCTACCTCTACGTGAAGCGGGCCTATCTGCACGAAAATAAGGAGTCCCCATCCTATCGAGTGTTATATCAGTAAATGATTTACGCGGGTAAAGCTAGGCTAGATTGCGCGCTAATCTATACTGTTAGGCATCTTGAACTCAAAACATGAAATGTTGCAAAAAATGTTTTGATAGTATACTTGCGGTCGGAAATAGGCTTGATGAACCAATATTTTATTGGGAATAATTTGGAAAAGTTTGCCACCTAAAAACTTCAGGTGATAAGTTTACGAAGGCGATTTCATCATTTTAGAAATTATTTTTCAGTAACTGTAATACAGTTTTGAGTGTTCTTTTGGGACTTCTTTTGGATTCAAAATCGCACTCCGCTCCCCGTGTTTTTCGGACGCTCGGCTTTCGGCGGGTTTCACTTTTTGTTTACGCCAATGTGTTGAGGTTGTACGTTTAATCCATCTTAAACAGTGTAGCGGAAGGCAGGGATGATCAGAACACGGCACGTACGTTAATACCTGTTGTTTTTCCAGGTATTTTCTTGTTTTTAAAGTCAGACTATTTTCTCTTTTGGTACCGGTACTACGGTATTACCGGTACCATTTGTAGCGGTATTGACGGTACCAAATTTTTGCGGTACCGTGAAACCTTGGCCCGAAAAAGTGTTGCTCGACGATCCGGCGATAAGTTACTATAATCTACGATGAGCGTCGGTAAAGCACCGACCATACTGTCAACCTCGACGGAACACCACTGTACTAGCAAAATTATAAGGTGTTATATAAAACAAATAATGAATGTTTTTCATTCGTGCGATAGTATGAATAATTTCATTCGTTGAGAGCTTTAACGTTCTATTCAACTCGGCTTCGCCTCGTTGAATAGAACGATCAATCTTTCAACTCATGAAATTATTCATACTATCGCACTCATAAACATTCATTATTTGTATACTATACAACATAAGGGGTGCCGGATCATGGCCACTATCCGTCCGGCAGACTAGTACAGTCCGATATTAGGAATATTGAAGTATTCATACTTTTTGCTAAAAAAAATAAGAGATATTAAGACTAAGAGAGTCGTTCTCAAAATGTTTTTGGTTGTATATTATCCACCTTTATCTTTAAATTATCTAAGAAGAATTATTTTGAGAACGACTCATCATTTACCATAAAAATGTGAAAGTAAAGATTGCAACCCCCTATTTTTCAATGGAATGGAACAACCGGACGGATAGTGGCCATGATCCGGGGTGCCTGTGGCCATATGCACTGAAACTTGTCTTACTCTTAGCAACAACCACTTATAAGTGGTGTTTATTTTCAGTGGTTGGTACTACTTTTAAGAGCCATTTTTCACAGTGTAGGCTCAACAAATTACAGCCTGGCGAAAGCTATGAATGATTGATGATATGGTTAGTTAATTGCAGGGCTATACACAGAAAAGAATCAGTTACCTGGCTACAGCCTTGGCTACAGTAAGGAAAACCGAGTTAAGTAACAGGCCTAACGTTTGGCCTTGGCCAAGCCTAACGTAGGCCTAGGCTTAGGAGTTAGGTTAATGATTCGCTTAGCCTAGCCTTAGTAGTTAGGCCTACACTAGGTTTAGGCCTAACGTTAGGCCTAGGCCTAATGTTACATTAATGCCATGTTAGGCTAATGCACACCTGCAAGTTATTTTACTCTGCCACGCGCTCCCTACAGATGGTCCTGTACTAGCAGAAGCCATAACCACTCAAGACTTCACAATGACAAGATTGGTTACATCTGACCACACGGCTAACTTGATGGAAAAAACGCAGCCGACCAAAGTGAAAATTCAAATGCAACCTGTCCGGGCAGAATTTTCTGTCCGTCGTACAATGTGTATATGTGTACATATCACTAGCACTTATCTACGTACATGGGTACGGTCTTCGTTGCACTAGAGCAGTCATTATAGTAGAACTGTACGTAATACTTGCATTTGCAGTATGTAATAGGCCAGAGCTTTTGAACGTGACGTCACAACCGAAATCGCATGAAAAACAAACCCCAAGTTTTCGGTCAAAGCATAGACTTCATCAGAGCTGTCAATATATGGCACGCCAAAAGGCTCACAACATATGATGATGTACTAAAAATACACGTACATGTACTAAAATTACACGTTCATGTACCAAAAGTACACGATGATGTACTAACTTCATACGATCATGATGTAAATTTACACCATCATGTACTAAATATATATGTTCATCATGTTAAATGTTACGATGTATATGTAAAACCACACGTTGTACATATAAAAACACACGTTGTACATGTAAAAACTTACGATCATCATGTTATTATTGTCCTCCCCGCATGCCATACTGAGTGAGCCTTTCGGCGTTCACGAAGTCCGCCGAAAGGCTCACCGACACACGTTCATCATCTAAACTCATGCGATGTACTTAAAATACACGTTCATGTACCAACTGCTTACGATCATGTACTGAATGCATACGTTCATGTACTGAATGCATACGTTCATGTACTGAATGCATACGATCATGTACTGAATGCATACGTTCATGTACTGAATGCATACGTTCATGTACTAAGTGCATTGTCAATTTATACGATGTACATGTGTAACTCACGTGTTTATGATCGGTCATCCAGTTGACTGAATCCAAATGTGTTAGTGGAATCATCACCGGGTTAAGTACTGTTTAGTTTTCTGCACTTATTGGGTAGGCCACGCTAGTATAGACCGTTAATAATGCGCGTGTATACATGGCATCATCAGTATTACGCAACAGTAACAAGCTTAGCCTAGGCCTAGTAGACAGTGCGTATTCGTTAAATAAATTTAAGATGGCGGAATACTCTCCTAAATTAGAGACGGAAGAAGGCAGATTAATAGAATATGTAGAGATGGGGTTTTCAAACAAGGAAATCGCAGAATTGCTAAAAATAAGCAATTCGACGGTAAAACGCAGGAGGGCAGAACTTGGTGTAAGGAAAAAAGGATCTAATTACTCTCATGAACGGTGAGCTCAAACTTCCTGTGTGTTTGTCAACCCTAGGGAATCAATGATCCCGCCCATCTTGATCAGAGCACTCTTGAGCAGATCTTGCTATTCTGAATTTGACTTTCACATCACAGTCAGGGAATCAAAATAATGCCATGCATCATATGCTATTGGCCCGCGAGATACGTCTCAGGTGTTTTAATGTGTACGTGTACTGTATTTAAGTGTCAGCACTGGGTGTGTCCGGCCGTCCGAGGAGCTTATCGAGACGGCATTACCGGACTATTGCAAGAGGTGCTATCCCCGTTGTTGCTATTCTATGTTTTCAGGAAATTTGCATAAATTGAAATTACTTTTCACAGAAATGTTCCCACATGCACACCTATCACGTAGTTGTGATATTGTGTATTTTGCATGCTGATCGTGAGTTTTGACTTTTCAGTAGCCTACATGAACGTATGCATTCAGTACATGGACGTATGCATTCAGTACGGTACATGATCGTAAGCAGTTAGTACATGAACGTGCTTTTTAGTACATCGCATGAGTTTAGATGATGAACGTATGTCGGTGAGCCTTTCGGCGGACTTCGTGAACGCCGAAAGGCTCACTCAGTATGGCATGTGGGGAGGACAATAATAACATGATGATCGTAAGTTTTTACATGTACAACGTGTGTTTTTATATGTACAACGTGTGGTTTTACTTATACATCGTAACATTTAACATGATGAACATATATATTTAGTACATGATGGTGTAAATTTACATCATGATCGTATGAAGTTAGTACATCATCGTGTATTTTTGGTACATGAACGTGTAATTTTAGTACATGTACGTGTATTTTTAGTACATCATCATATGTGGTGAGCCTTTTGGCGTGCCATAGTCAATACGGGCAAACGTTAGTGCAGTTAGTACGGCGAAAACATCAGTTGTGACGTCACATCTTTCAACCCATTTCGTTGCGAAACTGTCAAACTTTTACAGAGGACTGAAGTCACTTGCCAGAAGTAGGCTTTCAAAACGTGTAGTAGTAGCAGGACCGACGGTCGGAGCCGGGCAGTGGGTATATGGGGGAAAGAAAGGGGAAGAAAGTAGGGGGAGAAGTGTATGGGGTTAGAACCCCAGTAATTAAATGCAGAAGTTTCTTACCAAAATAGTCACTGGCTGTGCCTGAGAATGATGACCAAAAATAACTCAGTACCTCGGTCAGGCGAAATGTCAAAGAGAAAAGACGTCTCACCCCTCCGATCCCTATCACTTATATTATCCCTATCACAACTTGCTTACAAGGAAATATTTCAGGGCAAGTACCTCCCACCCTTTGCCAATTGTAGACCCATACCCTTTGACGGGAGGCCTAGTAGCATATGAATATATTCTATAATTTGGCTGTAAAACGGGCCCATTTTTAGGTAACCAGTAAAATAAATTGAGATGTACAATGTAGCTGGTTCATTAGATTAAAAACCAAACATTATAGTAGCCTTCAAACAGAAAATAGCAAATGTCTGACTCCCCTTCCCATATCATTTTCCTTCCTTATTTTTCCCTTCAAGTTCTGTTCCCTTTTCTCGTCTTCCAGTCTGCTTCCTTTTTGCCTTTCTTCCCCGTCTTCCCCCTTTTCCTGAGTTACCACCATCAATTTGGTGACGTCGACCAATTAAGGGCCTAGGGTGGGGTGCGATACCCAAACCATAAACTTCCTTCACGGTCGCCAGGCCACCGTGAGTTGGCAACTTACTGACCCGGCAACCACCATATGTTTAACTTCGGAAAGTGGCAGAATTTCGTGTGTCTGTCCAACCATTGGCGTTTTCAACATCTCTGAGGGAACGCCAAGCACTCCCAGAAAGCGTGAGGCTTAGAAGGAATGCCCAGCCTGTGGGGACCAGAGGCAATCCTGAAAATGAAGCATTTAACGTTTTACAGATGACAATGGATGCGCATCATACAGTCCACAAAATTGCAATTTGATCACTTTATTTAAAAAAAAAAATAGCCCACTTCCGACTGCAATGACTGGTCGCCGAAGGGCAAGGGGAATTCGGTCGCTCCCTGAGATTTCCAAACCCTAGATGCAAAAGAAAAGGCCCTTTTTGAAAATAAACTGTCCGGCTAAAAACTGCATTGACATAATTATTTTTTAGGGCTCTCAGAACCTGGGAAATCCCATATTAAGGTTCCTTTCTCAAATTTTCCCCAAGGGGTCCCCGGACTCCCACCGCAAACGGGCTCTTATGCGGGCATAATGCACGGCACAAGTCAGCTGAGACCTGTACCTTAGAATTCTTCAGCATTGGTTCTCACGCTGTGCCATAGCATGTCTATACAAAATAGGCTATGATTACCTTTAATTACAAGTTGAAATCAATGAGTCTTTGAAGTACCGTCATTTCTCCCACAAAGTGATTTTACTGAATAAGTTTTTTTCTTACTTTTAAAGTCCAGACTTTCCGTCGTAAAGTGTTAGTTTCTAAAGAATAAAATAATCTCAAAACAATGTTACACCAGAGAGTTGCAAACTCCCTGGTTACACGTAACTTTGGAAGTGTACAACGTGCCATTTCCGCCAATCTTCGAGGCGTTTTTGACCAAAAAAGAAGAAGAATTAAGTTAACCAATGATGGTCTTCCAAGTAACTCACTAAGAGTGGGGGAACGTCCGCGAGGGGTACCAGTCTTCGGCTGTGCTATATATGGTACCGTGCCATGCCACCACCCCCCCCCCCCACCCCCCCCCCAAAAAAAAAAACAGTGAATAATGTCAATTTCTATAACATATATAATGGATTTGAAGCTGTGTCAAAGATATAAGCAACCTTACAAAGGCAAACATTTCTCAAAAGAGAGGGATCATAGACAACTACAATCCCTCCCTTACACCCAGTCAAAAAGAAAATAGACAAAGGAACTGAAAACTGAGAATTTCTAACTACGTATAACCAGCTCAAAGCTTTCCAAAAGATAGCACCATTTGCAACTTAGGCATCTTAAATACACAAAAATTTCTCAAAGAGTTCTCAAAGAGCCCAGGCTACGGCCGTGGGTCCATTTGGCGATGTACACGTGCAACCAGTGAGGATCAAATGGGTGATGGGCGGGTTTGCATGGGACTTTGAAGCAATTATTCCACTCACTCAGTCGTATAAGAAATAATGATGAGTATCTGCGACTGATGAGGGTCTATTTTAATTGTGTATTCTAAAATTACTTAGCGAATTACCAAACCTTTAGCTCGCTTCAGTTGTGACTTCAGTTTTATTCCTTTAGGTCAAACGTATTCACATTATTCGAAAGCTTTAGAGTTTTAAAGTTAATCTTGTCATTAAAAAAGTTGTCATTAGGGATAGTTGTGTATTACTGGGTACATATCATTGCAAGGATTCGAAGGAGACCTCTTTCTGCATCTCTCCTACTCTGAGGAAGACATATTTTAGGTAAAATTGAAAGGCTCAGTTTGGTGGATTATCGGGCCTTCCTCCCGTCGTGGTGACTGGTGAACATACGTGGTCTCACGCAGATTATTTCCTTTGGCATGGGGCAACCGGTTAAACAGTGTAGCGACTTTGCCTAAGCACAGCAAAGCATAACAAAATTTCTCTACGTAACTTTTCTCAATAAACAATCGCACTCATTTCTTTTCTTAAATTAAAAATTTCTAAACTTTAACTGTGGCACATCTTAACAGGTAGTGAATACATTGTGTCCTGTAAATTTTGCCTGCGATAAGATAGGGATGAAAACTGACTTACTTGGCAGTCTGTTACATTAAAATAATACTACCATTTTCTTTCCACTCACCCACTCGACCAGATTTTGCAGGCATGTATATTACATTTAATATCCGAGACAAAGTTTACTTTGCAGTCGGAGCGCACTTTGTCAGATATTCATACTAACTCCATGTTCGTTACTGCAAAGAATGCAGCAGTTGTACCAAACATTAGGCTAGGTCTTTTCGCCCGCACCCGACTACCCACCTGTAAATTTACAGCATGCTAACAGTTTTTTCTCTGCTATACGTAAATATAAATATACTTTAAAGTGCCACGTAATGAAGATTTTATTACTGTTCTGACAAGAATAGTCAATGAAGGTTCTGTTTCTTCAACTGCTAATGTTTTCAATCTTTAAAACCTCCCTTACTTTTCCAGTCCCATTTACTCTCTGGCAAACAGCCGAAGAGCAAAAACCAAACATTCCTTCTTGAAAGATTTCTGCTCCACAATTAAAGGAGTTATGTCCCCAAGGGACATCCCTGTTTTGTGTTCAAACAAAAGTGCTTGAAAATTTAAATCCCTGTTAAAAATTATGTCAATGTTTATTTTAAACACGTATTTTCTAGTAAGTAGCAAAACAGGAATGGTGCCTTTCATAACCCCCTAAAATATGAGGTACTAATTTGAACCCACCATGGGTGTCAAAAGGACACCATAATCTCGTAAGATTTCGGGTGTAGCTAATTGAAGACCACAAAACACTCTAGAAGTGTATTTACACTTGATCTCGAACAGAGAAGCAGACCCGGTTCCGCTCAGGATAAGGTCCCTAGTGTGTAAGTGTATGGTCTAAATTGCAATAGCCGTAAACATGAAGCCTTCTTAGGTGAAAGATTATACTCGCAAACAGGATAGGACCTTTGCAGACCGTGAGAAGAAATCAAACCATGGCTAGAAGAATGGCAGTCTGGCGGTGTGACCACTATACCACGAGAGCAACTCAAATGATCCCAAATGTGGCTCTTTTGTACCGATCCGTTCAACCGTTAAATCACAAGTCGTGCCATGCCAAATGCCAGCGGATTTACTTTTCGAAAAGCAAAAATTCCCAAGAATTCCTAAGGTTACTAGTAAATTTAAAAAAAAAATACCAAACTGCAGCATATGCATTATGGAACATAGTTATATACAAGAATTTAACCAATAAAAGAAACAAATTGGCCACCTCGCGTTACCTGGAGCCATTTCCAATCATTATTGCATTAAATGTAATTAAAAAAACAAGAAAACAATGACTTATTGATACTGTTTGTTCTTGAATGGGAAGGAAGTGAAGGAAAAGAATTCCACGGTCATCAGTTTTAATATACCGGGACAGGTACCAAATTCCTAAGATCTTGGAAAAAATACCCAGGGTCGGCAACACTGTGTCATACAAATACCTTTTCCAAAGTCCCTTCGATTCTCTGGAGAAAAGCCGAAGGGCTTAAACCAGTGGTTCTTAACCTTTTTCTTTGCAGTTCCCCCCTTCCCAATCAGCCGATCGGGCTGTTCCCCCTGGAAAGATATATCAGAAAAATATGATTTCCAGTGAGAATAATTTTAGTACTTAGGAAAAAAGACAACAAAGGCACTATTCGAGTATCACATATCTGATACAAACAAAACAACTCTGCTCTTTCTAATGACACCAAGAATGCGATGATAACTTGAACAGTTAAGATGTTACGATTTTTCAAAAGGTACCCGGAAATTGGGGTCAAAAAGGGAAAAAAGGGTCAAATTTTGCCCTTTTTTCATGAATATTTCCGAAATTCTAAAAGGAATCAGGCTGAAAGCCCCTGCAAAAAGTTCCCCCCTGGAACCCCAAAAGTTCCCCCCAGGGGGAACTTTCCCCCCGGTTAAGAACCACTGGCTTAAACCAAACGTTACTCCCGAATGAGTTCTGCTCCCCAAAGGAGCTACGTCCTCGAAAGGACAACAAACTTAAAACTTAACTGACTAATCTCTCAACCTTCAGACCTCTACATCATGGGTCTGGCATGCCTGACTCCTTTCTCAACTGTGCCACAGGTCTACAACTACGGGGCTGCTTGATTTAAGTGGGGACACACACGCTGGAGTAGTTCGTGATAGTACAGAGCAAAAAATCTGAAGAGGCAACTGAGTAGTAATCGCAACTTGGGTGACGTCACTTAACCTTTGTAAAGGGTGTCGAATGTGTACTTTGTTGGTAAATATTTCGAGGGCTGCCGATACAGATACAAGAGTACTGTCTCGAATAAACGAATGGTCAAACACTGTCAATAGCATTAAATTACAGGATGGGTAAGTCTATGCAATTGACTGATAACATGACTCAGATCTTTCATTTACCGGTATTTGCAAAATATTTAAAACAGCAATATTTATATTATATGCTACATTGTCCTATATCGGGACTAGGAATTTGGGGTTACTGAAATCGGAATTGGCTAGGAATAGAAGGGTACTGTACTCGGAACTGGCTCGGACTGGTACCCACCGAAATCGAAGTTGGCGTGGAAATGTGTTAGGTGGACTTGGATTCAGCCTTAAAATTGGTTAAGCACTCATTAAACTACTAACTTAATATAATAATATTCTGGCTTTTATATAGCGCTTTTAATCGGCGATAGATTTCAGAGCGTTGAACAAATATCCATCATTATCTTGTCATTCCTATACGTTCCCAAGCCCCTGGGGACTACACTAACCAGTGCAGCCATCGCGGGATACCGGTTCAATATTCGCATATGTTATTACTACTGTCCCAGTCTCTAATGCTGGGGCTACAAACGAGAATATCACAGGTCCCATTTTTAAAGTCTTTGGTATGACCTGACCAAGTATGAGCTCCGGGTCTACCGGCTGACAGACGAATGCTCTAACCACCAGGCCGACCAGTCGGTTACAAACTTCTAGCAAAGTAAGATCAAAATTGTTGAAGAAGTAGATTTTTTACGATTCCAAATAACAGAATAATGACTTCTTATAACTTTGAAAAAAAAATGTAAATTTGCAAAATGTGAAAAAAATTGAAAAAAAATATGACTCCCACTTCAACAACATTTTGGCTGAAACTCGGCCAGATCGGAGCAGGCTAAACAAAACCGCAGTGCTGCAAAGACAGCTTTTAAAAGTGACAGACATTTTGCAGTCGCGCACGATGACATAGCTCAGCTGACGAGCTGAGCTAAAAGTTGCTTACCTTGCTTCCCATATTACGGGAAATGGCACTTTCCGTGCCTACCAAGTTACATCTAAACAATCTTTCGGCATTTTTTTTTTGATCGATATAATATAGTTAATATGCCCCGACGCCGTAGTTTACGAATGGCCCATTTTGATACAATACACAATTGCCCTAGGAGGGGACAGTTGTACAGGCTGACAGGAAAACGTGTGTTATGCAGGTGGACAATTTTCGGCTAGTAGTCAGGGACGTTTTGGTTTGTTGCATTTTCTTTTGCTATATTTGGTAAAACTTTGATAAGATGTAGAGTAGACATCAGACAATCAGAAAAGTGTGTGCCCCACTTTTTTTCATGCGCAAGGGGGGTAGCCAGCCAATTCAAAATGGCCGCCATTTTGACCATTTTGGCTGATTTGGCTCAAGAAAGGCTCTGCTGTGCCAAGATTTGAGGTCTGAAACTTTTTAAGGAGTAAAGATGGTAAAATATACACAGTCTCTCAAAATATACTGAAAGTTTTCCCCAAAATATTGATCCGTTTTGTTGTAGTGACCTGTCGAATGTGGCCCTTTTCGCCAAAATCGGCAATTTTGGCAAGTTTGGCGCCGGGGGACAAATTTGAGTACCAGCTCTTATAGTTCACAGAAAGAATTTCGACTCTCAAATAAGAATGGGCATAAAATAACGGAAACCCAAATTCTGCAATTTCTTCACTTTTCCTTGCAAAATATGGGTTTAGGGGCACTTTTGTTCCGTTATATCTCTAAAGGTATCATACAAGATGCTCTCATCTTCCTGATATGGGCAGTCTAGTGCCTTAGTAGTACACAGAAAGAATTTCGACTCTCAAATGAGAATGGACATAAAATTACGGAAACCCAAATTCTGCGATTTCTTCAGTTTTCCTTGAAAATATGGGTTTAGGGGCATTTTTAAGCCATAATTTCTCGATAATTATCACACAAGATGCTCTCATCTACATGGAGTGGGCAGTCTAGTGCCTTGTTAGTACACAAAACGAATTTTGAGACTCAAATGACAACGGGCATGAAATTATGGAAACCCAAATTCTGCGATTTCTTCAGTTCTCCTTGCAAGATATGGGTTTAGGGGCACTTTCGAGCAGTAATATGTCCATAATGTTATCATCCTGTCATCTCCATAGAATGGGTTGTGTAGCGCCTTTGTAATACATAGAACCTAAATTTGGATTAGCACATATTGAATGGATGCTTAATGAGTGTTTTTAAAAGTTTAAAATTTCTTCAATTTATACTGTACAGTTAGTCACGTTAGTACGGCAGTACGGTGTACGGTCATCTGGTCATACTGACAGACTGACATACAGTATCACATATTTTCCCTCTATTTCATGTCTGTTCCGCCTTGCAGGTCAAAAGTTTTATGTTTATTACCAAGGCCAGAGCCTTTCTTGAGCCAAATCAGCCAAAATGGTCAAAATGGCGGCCATTTTGACTTGGCTGGCTACCCCTCTTGCACATGAAAAAAAAAAAATGGGGCACATACTTTTCTGATTGTCTGATGTCTATTCTACATCTTATCAAAGTTTTACCAAATATAGCAAGAAAAAATGCAAACCCCCCAAAAAGCTACGAAACGGCCTGGACTATAGGCCCAGGGCAGCTGTGGACGACTACGGGGTGAGAATGCAGTGGGGACGATTTTCGGCTAAAACTTCGCATTCTTTCCACGTTCAGTCGCTTATCCCTCACAAGAAAGCCGACAATGATGACAATTTGAATTTACCATACCATGGCCGTGAAGATTTTTGCTAGCGGTGCTCAAAGTTTCCATACCTTAACCCCGGCTTTTTTAATCACTCAAAGCCTGATCTACGACCGCCAGCTTCTAATAACTTCTTCAAAATTGCTTCAATTTACCCCATTTTGGCACCAGTGATACTTCATCTAGTCTTCTCTTGTATTAAATTGACATAAGACCCCATCCTATTTGGTAACATATTACAAAAGTTGTCCCAATGTCTCGTATCGGTGATATTTTTGAAGGTGAACAAATGGACTGTACGTATGAATGGGGGCGTGCTATCTTAAAACGACATTAGGAAAATCACGGAGGGAGACTTGGTCAAGTTTAAAGGACCCAATCTCTTCTCTTTACAAAAGGTCGCACCTTGAAAGGAGGAGAACAATGGTCACGTATTGTTGGCAGATGCTTAGGCCTACCCCTAAGAGGCTTATCCATAGTTGCAATAGAAAAAAAGCATTTTGAAGCCGTTAACTTTTGAATATTCAGCCCAGACTGGTTTTCCACTCGAACGGAGGATTGCTTCTGAAAGCTAGGCGAATTCGGTCTCAATAAAATCAGAAGCCCCGGCGACCTTCGTCGCCGGGGCTTCTGATTTTATTGAGACCTTTCGTGTCAACTGCTAATTACATGAACTTCGGAATCAGTTTCATCTCAAAATGGAAAAATATTCATAAAACTATTCCCACTTACAACCGAAAAGAAAAGCTTTGTGGAAGGGGTGAGGGTAGCACCACCGGCAATGAAAGCTATATGCAATGGCGTCTAGTGACTTGATTTGGAAATTTACAGCAGGATATGATTTAAAAAACGAAGCCAAATTAAGAAAAGAAAATATGGAATCGCAGAGGAGTCTATAAAAGCTACAATGAGGAAGATAAAAAGGAAAACACAACTCTAAAACCATCAAACGAGAAAACACTCACTGCTCAGTCTCCGGGGACTTGAACTCACGTACTAAGCATTCGAGTTGAGTGCCTTTCCAACTGACCTACGACAATGCTGAAAATCAGTTTGATTATATTAATAATAGTAATCTACTGTAAAGATATTTGGCATACAAGTACAACTGTAGAAGGAGGGGGGGGGGGGGAGCTGGACCGAGCACTCCTCTTCTCCCGCATCCTTGTTATCGGTACCGTACTCTATATTGCCTGAAGCACGTCCAAATGATGTGTTTCAATGCTTGAATGTTATACATTTTCCCTGTTAATGTTAAACGTGGCTTGTAAATGTTTCGTAGTTTGTCGTGTAAATGACCTCGAGAGGGGTGGGGGTGGGGAGGGGTGAGAAGAAGGGGGTAGGGGGAACAGGAAACCGTGGTCTTCCATCGCAGAATTCTCAAATTCCTTCGTCAGACATGTCGTCAGGATAGGTACGATAAAATGTGTAATCCCGACGGAAGCTGGCTTACTGGCCAGAAATGTTGCGACAGGGCCGGCCCAATCTCCCCGACGTGGGACTGCAGAATAAAGCCCCGACAAGGGCGACGGGTTGCCGAGAGGTTATCGAGAGTCAAATTTTCGGCACGCATTTCTGGTGTTTAGTCAGCTGGTTAGTGAAATATGAAAAGTTTGGGGCATTTATCACAGGATTTGCGGCCTTTATTTAAAGTACTGTAAAATATCAAGGAAATTACAGAAGCGACTGGCTGTTGTGGGTCACTTCATATTTTGTCGAGTTTCCCGACGAAACTGGAATGGTGACGAACCCTAACTAATTGTGAGCTTTCACCAGAGGGGTAAAATGTCCAGGTTGAGAACTGTTATAAGGAACTAGGGGCGTAAAACTGACCTGATCTAGTGTACGTGTAAGTCAAAGTTGGCAATAATTGGTGGTTCGCGTATACCTAAAACCTTGTAGAAGGTTTTTACCCCTCACAAGAAAGCCGACAATGATGACAATTTGAATTTACCATACCATGGCCGTGAAGATTTTTTGCTAGCGGTGCTCAAAGTTTCCATACCTTAACCCCGGCTTTTTTAATCACTCAAAGCCTGATCTACGACCGCCAGCTTCTAATAACTTCTTCAAAATTGCTTCAATTGACCCCATTTTGGCACCAGTGATACTTCATCTAGTCTTCTCTTGTATTAAATTGACATAAGACCCCCATCCTATTTGGTAACATATTACAAAAGTTGTCCCAATGTCTCCTATCGGTGATATTTTTGAAGGTGAACAAATGGACTGTACGTATGAATGGGGGCGTGCTATCTTAAAACGACATTAGGAAAATCACGGAGGGAGACTTGGTCAAGTTTAAAGGACCCAATCTCTTCTCTTTACAAAAGGTCGCACCTTGAAAGGAGGAGAACAATGGTCACGTATTGTTGGCAGATGCTTAGGCCTACCCCTAAGAGGCTTATCCATAGTTGCAATAGAAAAAAAGCATTTTGAAGCCGTTAACTTTTGAATATTCAGCCCAGACTGGTTTTCCACTCGAACGGAGGATTGCTTCTGAAAGCTAGGCGAATTCGGTCTCAATAAAATCAGAAGCCCCGGCGACCTTCGTCGCCGGGGCTTCTGATTTTATTGAGACCTTTCGTGTCAACTGCTAATTACATGAACTTCGGAATCAGTTTCATCTCAAAATGGAAAAATATTCATAAAACTATTCCCACTTACAACCGAAAAGAAAAGCTTTGTGGAAGGGGTGAGGGTAGCACCACCGGCAATGAAAGCTATATGCAATGGCGTCTAGTGACTTGATTTGGAAATTTACAGCAGGATATGATTAAAAAACGAAGCCAAATTAAGAAATGAAAATATGGAAACGCAGAGGAGTCTATAAAAGCTACAATGAGGAAGATAAAAAGGAAAACACAACTCTAAAACCATCAAACGAGAAAACACTCACTGCTCAGTCTCCGGGGACTTGAACTCACGTACTAAGCATTCGGAGTCGAGTGCCTTTCCAACTGACCTACGACAATGCTGAAAATCAGTTTGATTATATTAATAATAGTAATCTACTGTAAAGATATTTGGCATACAAGTACAACTGTAGAAGGAGGGGGGGGGGGGGGAGCTGGACCGAGCACTCCTCTTCTCCCGCATCCTTGTTATCGGTACCGTACTCTATATTGCCTGAAGCACGTCCAAATGATGTGTTTCAATGCTTGAATGTTATACATTTTCCCTGTTAATGTTAAACGTGGCTTGTAAATGTTTCGTAGTTTGCCGTGTAAATGACCTCGAGAGGGGTGGGGGTGGGGAGGGGTGGGAAGAAGGGGGTAGGGGGAACAGGAAACCGTGGTCTTCCATCGCAGAATTCTCAAATTCCTTCGTCAGACATGTCGTCAGGATAGGTACGATAAAATGTGTAATCCCGACGGAAGCTGGCTTACTGGCCAGAAATGTTGCGACAGGGCCGGCCCAATCTCCCCGACGTGGGACTGCAGAATAAAGCCCCGACAAGGGCGACGGGTTGCCGAGAGGTTATCGAGAGTCAAATTTTCGGCACGCATTTCTGGTGTTTAGTCAGCTGGTTAGTGAAATATGAAAAGTTTGGGGCATTTATCACAGGATTTGCGGCCTTTATTTAAAGTACTGTAAAATATCAAGGAAATTACAGAAGCGACTGGCTGTTGTGGGTCACTTCATATTTTGTCGAGTTTCCCGACGAAACTGGAATGGTGACGAACCCTAACTAATTGTGAGCTTTCACCAGAGGGGTAAAATGTCCAGGTTGAGAACTGTTATAAGGAACTAGGGGCGTAAAACTGACCTGATCTAGTGTACGTGTAAGTCAAAGTTGGCAATAATTGGTGGTTCGCGTATACCTAAAACCTTGTAGAAGGTTTTTACCCCTCACAAGAAAGCCGACAATGATGACAATTTGAATTTACCATACCATGGCCGTGAAGATTTTTTGCTAGCGGTGCTCAAAGTTTCCATACCTTAACCCCGGCTTTTTTAATCACTCAAAGCCTGATCTACGACCGCCAGCTTCTAATAACTTCTTCAAAATTGCTTCAATTGACCCCATTTTGGCACCAGTGATACTTCATCTAGTCTTCTCTTGTATTAAATTGATATAAGACCCCCATCCTATTTGGTAACATATTACAAAAGTTGTCCCAATGTCTCCTATCGGTGATATTTTTGAAGGTGAACAAATGGACTGTACGTATGAATGGGGGCGTGCTATCTTAAAACGACATTAGGAAAATCACGGAGGGAGACTTGGTCAAGTTTAAAGGACCCAATCTCTTCTCTTTACAAAAGGTCGCACCTTGAAAGGAGGAGAACAATGGTCACGTATTGTTGGCAGATGCTTAGGCCTACCCCTAAGAGGCTTAATCCATAGTTGCAATAGAAAAAAAGCATTTTGAAGCCGTTAACTTTTGAATATTCAGCCCAGACTGGTTTTCCACTCGAACGGAGGATTGCTTCTGAAAGCTAGGCGAATTCGGTCTCAATAAAATCAGAAGCCCCGGCGACCTTCGTCGCCGGGGCTTCTGATTTTATTGAGACCTTTCGTGTCAACTGCTAATTACATGAACTTCGGAATCAGTTTCATCTCAAAATGGAAAAATATTCATAAAACTATTCCCACTTACGACCGAAAAGAAAAGCTTTGTGGAAAGGGTGAGGGTAGCACCACCGGCAATGAAAGCTATATGCAATGGCGTCTAGTGACTTGATTTGGAAATTTACAGCAGGATATGATTAAAAAACGAAGCCAAATTAAGAAATGAAAATATGGAAACGCAGAGGAGTCTATAAAAGCTACAATGAGGAAGATAAAAAAGAAAACACAACTCTAAAACCATCAAACGAGAAAACACTCACTGCTCAGTCTCCGGGGACTTGAACTCACGTACTAAGCATTCGAGTTGAGTGCCTTTCCAACTGACCTACGACAATGCTGAAAATCAGTTTGATTATATTAATAATAGTAATCTACTGTAAAGATATTTGGCATACAAGTACAACTGTAGAAGGAGGGGGGGGGGTGGGGGGAGCTGGACCGAGCACTCCTCTTCTCCCGCATCCTTGTTATCGGTACCGTACTCTATATTGCCTGAAGCACGTCCAAATGATGTGTTTCAATGCTTGAATGTTATACATTTTCCCTGTTAATGTTAAACGTGGCTTGTAAATGTTTCGTAGTTTGCCGTGTAAATGACCTCGAGAGGGGTGGGGGTGGGGAGGGGTGGGAAGAAGGGGGTAGGGGGAACAGGAAACCGTGGTCTTCCATCGCAGAATTCTCAAATTCCTTCGTCAGACATGTCGTCAGGATAGGTACGATAAAATGTGTAATCCCGACGGAAGCTGGCTTACTGGCCAGAAATGTTGCGACAGGGCCGGCCCAATCTCCCCGACGTGGGACTGCAGAATAAAGCCCCGACAAAGGGCGACGGTGTTGCCGAGAGGTTATCGAGAGTCAAATTTTCGGCACGCATTTCTGGTGTTTAGTCAGCTGGTTAGTGAAATATGAAAAGTTTGGGGCATTTATCACAGGATTTGCGGCCTTTATTTAAAGTACTGTAAAATATCAAGGAAAATTACAGAAGCGACTGGCTGTTGTGGGTCACTTCATATTTTGTCGAGTTTCCCGACGAAACTGGAATGGTGACGAACCCTAACTAATTGTGAGCTTTCACCAGAGGGGTAAAATGTCCAGGTTGAGAACTGTTATAAGGAACTAGGGGCGTAAAACTGACCTGATCTAGTGTACGTGTAAGTCAAAGTTGGCAATAATTGGTGGTTCGCGTATACCTAAAACCTTGTAGAAGGTTTTTACCCCTCACAAGAAAGCCGACAATGATGACAATTTGAATTTACCATACCATGGCCGTGAAGATTTTTTGCTAGCGGTGCTCCAAAGTGTCCATACCTTAACCCCGGCTTTTTTAATCACTCAAAGCCTGATCTACGACCGCCAGCTTCTAATAACTTCTTCAAAATTGCTTCAATTGACCCCATTTTGGCACCAGTGATACTTCATCTAGTCTTCTCTTGTATTAAATTGATATAAGACCCCCATCCTATTTGGTAACATATTACAAAAGTTGTCCCAATGTCTCCTATCGGTGATATTTTTGAAGGTGAACAAATGGACTGTACGTATGAATGGGGGCGTGCTATCTTAAAACGACATTAGGAAAATCACGAAGGGAGACTTGGTCAAGTTTAAAGGACACAATCTCTTTTTTCACAAATCATACCACCTTGAAAAGGGGGAGAACAATGGTCACGTATTGTTGGCAGATGCTTAGGCCTACCCCAAAGTGACTTAATCCATAGTTGCAATAGAAAAAGCATTTTTAAGCCGGTAACTTTTGAATATTCATCCCAGACTCGACTTCCACTAGAACGAATAGTCGCTTGGGAAAGCTAAGCGAATTCGGTCCCAATAAAATCAGAAGCCCTGGCGACCGGGGCTTCTGATTTTAGTGAAAACTTTCGTGTCAACTGCTTATTACATGAACTAAGGAATCAATTTCATTTCAAAATGGAAAATATTTATAGAACTTTTACCACTTGCAACCGAAAAAAGCTTTGTGGAAGGGGTGAGGGTAGCACGCCTGACAATATAGGCTATATGAAATAGCGTCTAGTGACATGATTTGGAAATTTACAGCAGGATATGATTAAAAACCGATGCCAAATTAAGAAAAGAAAATATGGAAACGCAGAGGAGTCTATAAAGCTACAATAGGGAAGATAAAAAAGAAAAACACAACTCTAAAACCTCCAAACGCGAAAAGACTCACTGCTCAGTCTGCGGTGACTTCAACTCACGTACAAAGCATTCGAGTTGAGTGCCTTTCAACTGACCTACGACAATGCTGAAAATCAGTTTGATTATATTAATAATAGTAATCTACTGTAAAGATATTTGGCATACAAGTACAACTGTAGAAGGAAGGGGGGGGGGGCGGGAGCACTGGACCGAGCACTCCTCTTCTCCCGCATCCTTGTTATCGGTACCGTACTCTATATTGCCTGAAGCACGTCCAAATGATGTGTTTCAATGCTTGAATGTTATACATTTTCCCGTTTAATGTTAAAACGTGCTTGTAAATGTTTCGTAGTTTGCCGGTGTAAATGACCTCGAGAGGGGTGGGGGTGGGGAAGGGGTGTGGAAGAAGATGGGGGTAGGGGGAACAGGAAAACCGTGGTCTTCCATCGCAGAATTCTCAAATTCCTTCGTCAGACATGTCGTCAGGATAGGTACGATAAAATGTGTAATCCCGACGGAAGCTGGCTTACTGGCCAGAAATGTTGCGACAGGGCCGGCCCAATCTCCCCGACGTGGGACTGCAGAATAATGCCCCGACAAGGGCGACGGGTTGCCGAGAGGTTATCGAGAGCCAAATTTTCGGCACGCATTTCTGGTGTTTAGTTAGCTGGTTAGTGAAATATGAAAAGTTTGGGGCATTTATCACAGGATTTGCGGCCTTTGATTAAAGTACTGTAAAATATCAAGGAAATTACAGAAGCGGCTGGCTGTTGTGGGTTGCTTCATATTTTGTCGAGTTTTCTGACGAAACTGGAATGTGACGAACCCTAACTAACTGTGAACTTTCACTAGAGGGGTGAAATGTCCAGGCTGAAAACTTTCATAAGGAACTCGGGGCGTAGAACTGACCTGATCTAGTGTACGTGTAAGTCAAAGTTGACAATAATTGTGTGGGCGTGGTATCTTAAAACGACTTTAGGATATACGCGATTGAGATTTGGTCAAGTTTTATAGGTACCCATCTCAATTTTGCGACATTGCAGGCCCGAGCTCCCCGACGTGTTACTGCAACTTAAAGCCCCGACAAGGGTGACGTTTTGCCGAAAGGTTATCGTCATCAAAAAACAATTTTTATCGTGCATTTTCGTCCCAGGGGAAACGCCCCGGTGGGATCCATTAGCAACGCCCTTCCCCCCCCCCCAAGCCCTGAGGTATGCAAAGAATGAAACGATAAGAATGAAGCATATGGCTATCTTAAAATCCTCAGCGGACTGACACTAAAACAGATCACAATGTCACATTTTGACCATTTTAATACTAGCTTTTAGCTCACTAACTGGTCACTTTTATCGTGAAAGAGTTTGACTCGTTGGTGATTCTGTAATGGACGACTGGGAGTTTCTACGAGCTATTTTACGTACAAGGAGTTCTACATTAAGTAGCTAAGACAAGAATAATTAAAAAATGGTTGTGTGCATGAAAGATCCTCACACTTTCCTTAGTCACCTATTTTTCTTTAATGTTTCATTTTTGTCTTAGGTCTGGGTGACAAGGGATCCCTCAAGTTCCTTATTACTGTGAAAACACCCAATTCAAAGATAGATCCGAAATCCACGTTTAAGTTCAAATTGTAAGGATCAATCAAAATGTTGAGAGAGTTAAGCCGCGTCCGCGTCACACTACAACGAATTCGGATCGGATTCCGATCCGATTTTTGTGAGTTTTTATTAAAATCTTCTCCATCTCTGGTCAGAAAGAGCCCCAGATTTGCCAACCAGTGTAAATATATGATTTGCATCAGAAGTCTATGAAAATAAAATATTAACTGATAACTGACACGCGTAGTCCGATAAAAGCTGTCTGTCGATGTGACGTCACGAAATAATTCGTATAAATTTAATTTTCGTAGTCCTGCGATAAAAATCATATAATTACACAGGTTGGCAAATTTTGGGTTCTTTCCGACCCGAAATGCAGAAGATTTTAATAAAAACTCACGAAAATCGGATCGGAATCCGATCCGAATTCGTTGCAGTGTGACCACGGCTTAATAGGTATACAATGCTTTCCAAAATCAATGAAATGTTATGTGTCATAGTTCTAAAAAAGGACCAAGGGTGCTTCCTGGGAATTTTTTTGTAAATTTGATGGCTGTGGGGTCCATTTTGGACCATTCCTAGTGAAATTCCTACCTTTGCACGTATAACTTGAAATATTTATATTCTCATGGTTGTAAATTGAAGATTGTAACCGTCGGTCAACTTAATGAGGATGGTGGTATTCGGTGTTTAAAGTGAACAGCAGGAGGGGTTGCAAGGGTTTTAGAAATAGTTATTTACTCAAGCTATCCTACAGGATGCAATGAGGCAATCTTATACAAACGTTTTCGTACGGACACAAGTCTTAACGTGACTAATATGTATATTGAATTTACCCGAAACGCGCCCTAAAATTTATTGAGAATTGTGATTCCCTATACAGGGTATAGTTTCTGAATTGTGTAACGGTAAGGAATGTTGTGGGTGTAATGGCGTACATTTAGTAATGTCAGTTAATCATATTCGAGGGCTTCAAGTTACAAAAGTGTGTGTGTGGTGGGGGGGGGGGGGAGGGGGGAGCCGACGTCTATGCTTTGAAAGAAATTTTGAGTTACCAAACAAAATTTTTCAACAACATTTGGCCATTGCCTCCCCACCTTTCGGCTCCTCCAGGCTGTATTAGCTCATTTTCATTGCAGGTACACGCAAAGCGCGCAGAGAAAAAAATTCTTGCATTTTCATTGTATTTGATTTAAATCTGCGCCTTTAATTTACACTGCAAAATTTAACTATAACATTAAAATTCCCTCATAATTTTTCTGGTTTCGTTTTCTTCTGTTAATTTTTTTATATTTTTTAAGTTATTTTAAGGTCTCCAAAAAGGGGGCTAGTGCCCCCGCTTCCCCGTAATCCCGCCTATGATTATTACAGATACCTGCATTTTCTTCTTCAAAATAAAAAAAGGGGTGGTTAGAGCCCTCTGAGACCACCTTCTTGATCGAGTGAAGCGACCAGAAAAACCTAGAATGAAGCATCTATGAAAAAGTTGTGCAAGTTCTTATGTTTTTTTTTTCGGAGATATCACCACTTTATGATCCCTGGTGTGGTGCTTGCACTGTTTTGCTCCCACTCGGAGAGCAATCACGAGAGCGAATTAAGTTCCCATTTGCAAATTTGAACTAGGAACCAGTGTTTAATGAACGGACATTAACCAAAGAGTGAAGCTATTTAGTTAGCGTCATATTTATTTCATACACGTTGAAAGGGGCAACGTAAATCACAATATTTAAAGGTAATTGAACATAAAAATGACTAAAAGATAATCAATGTGGGAATTGCATTGAAGGGAAAGGACTCACGGCTGCAGTAGTCTCATAGCTGTTGAAAATAAATGTTGGAATAATAACTGTGGATACATCTCCCAATCAGGAGTCGTTCACATAGTTTAACAAATAGATGTGTCCGAAGCGGGCCGCAAAATTGTACTTTTGAGAACATTTTGTACAATTTTAGTTGCACGATTGACTGATAAATTGTCAGTGGGTCCTCGAGTTCATATCGATATATGCGTGAACGGTATGTTTGCACGTTTTTTCATACCCAAATTTTCACGGGGGACATAGCCAGCGTTTGGTGGTACGTGCCCCCGACTCCCATTTGCCGACGTCCAGTGATCCCAGTAGAGACCCTACACAACCCTATAGTGTAGGGTCTCTATAGATCACAGGGACACAGACTGCCCTTACACGGGAGCTGTCCCTCACCCTCCGTCTATGGCTGCCACTTGCGCAAAGTGTAAGTAGTGACGTCATAACATGCTGCTGATGAGTAAATTTATTATGATTGAGTCAATAAGTTGCATACAGCGGCGCTGTACGTATGTACGGGAGGCTGTTCATATCATGGACATTGACAACGCATTTGTGCGTACGTACGTAGACCAACATACCAGCTACGGAAAAAAAAGCCACATCGATATTTTACATCAGCAAACAGGCGAGTTGTCCAGGTTATGGTGATGTTTTGACATGTGTCACATGTGAAAGAAATTGTATTTACGAGTAAACTGGTGGGTAAGTAAGAACATTTTTATACTTTTATGCTTGTGATAACGCTGTTGCCCATCCCTCCCAAGTTTAACTTGTGTATGAGGCCTAACCTCTTCTGAACTGTTCCAAGACTACCGTTAGTCAGTAGCTTACATTGTGGAAGTGGCGTAGTTAGGCTAGGCCTTGTAATGTGATTTGACATGTGACTATTGAGTAGGCCTAACGTTACTGATTATAAACAGCGGCGTTTAGGCCTATAATGGCTAGTACTACTATTCGATAGTACGTTGGGCATTGGCTTTTAAACTTTAGCCTAGGAGAACTAGCCCTGAGCCTGTTACAGTAGGCTAGCCTGGCCAGTAATTGTGATTTTTGGAGCTAGCCTACAGTAGGCCTAATAGACGAGTTGGGAAATGTTTCCACGCAATGCAATATGGGAATGGGTCAAAGGTTAAGTGTACCACGGTTACAGTGTCCCAGCGCGGGTGTTGCATGCCGAGCACGCAGAGCTAAATATGTTACCGTTGTCATGGTACACTTGACCTTGTGACCTGACCGGAAGTACCGAATTTCCCAACTCGTCTATTGTGGTAGCCTAGCCAAGGCTGTATCCCCCTGGCTAGGGCCTAGGCTGTGTAGGCCTAGGGCCTAGGCCTAAGCCCAGATTGCATAGTTTGTTAATTGCGCGCGGAATGTAATTGTAAAGTTCCAAAATTGCGCGCCAATGCCGCTACAAACTGAATACACACAATACATTTAACTATATGTGTACGTATACATATATGCATATGTATACTATACTATATTTATGTATACTACATACTATATGTATGTATACTGCACTTACGTACGCTACACTTATACATATCATACTACTGCCAAAATTTATGTACATTTTTCTTATTTGGCAGGAAATAATCATATTTTGTGTGGTACTTAGTGGGAATTAAGTGGAGGCACATTACAACACAAAATTGCATGGCTGCCGTGTGTGTATTGGATAAGGTTAGTTTGCATTGCACAGTACGCCGACAGATCGAGGTACTGTAACCGTTTCGCCACCGCTATGCCGGGATGGAGTCTTGCTCTGCGCGCTGCACACTAAACTGAATTATTGCGCGCCAAATTCGTGGTAAAATCAGTATGTAAATTGAAAATGCGCGCGGAACTTCTTCCGCGCGACTGACAAATTATGCAGTCTGGCTAAGCCTTATCTGGATCAGAAAAAATACTTCACAACGCTCCAAGGTGGAGTCAAACGTGCAGGGTTTGGTGTGCACAGGAAGAGTTTAATAGTCCTCCTGTCTGAGGAACCTCAAAGCAGAGTCCTTGAATTGATTGGGGTCCTCAAGATATTCTGGGGGAGAAGGTTCCAGTCGCTGATGGTACTAGGAAAGAAGGTGTACTTGTAGCAGTCCTTGGTGGTTTGGATAATTGAGTGACTGATCGAATGATGATGCCTAGAAGGCTGCCGGACCGGTTGTAGGAGGTTGACAGTTGGCAAGGCAAGGAGGCCCTGTCTAGCTCTATGGAGAGTAACAAGCCTGTTAACAGACATTCTGTCTTTGAGACTATCCCACCCTAGATCATTCAACATTTCAGTTACACTACTGTGGGCAGAGTAGTCCTTACAAGCAAACCTAGAAGCCCTGCATTGCATTTGTTCGATTTTATTGATTAAGGAGACAGTATAAGGAAAAATTATTAGCAATGTATAGCCTAGTAAAGATCAGAATCATTTTAATATTTAAGGGTGTTACATGATAGAAGATGCTGCAGATATAGTGTATTTTGTTCCCAAAAATTGTCACCATAAAAATTGTGAAGTTTTAGCAATTGATTTGAGACAAAAGAATATTATTTTGGTTGGAATATGTGCCTAACTTATGTAGACATAACACTAAATTACTAAATTTACTTCTTAAGATAATGAAAGCATGTCATCTTAATTTAAGTGATAAGTATAAAATCTAGCCATATAAATATCAGGACAGTTGTCGTATATCTGTAGGCCTATGGGTTATTCCATGCCAAATCAACAAATTTTCAGGAAAGTTCCCAGGTCACTATCCCTAATTTTTATGATTTTCCCTCAGAATGTTGATTAGACAAAACAAATACACCGAAATTTTTAGACTGATAGCTGAAACGGTTTTGAAGTTACAGCCATCCAAAAAGTATTCCGCAGTACCATATTTACATGCCAAAATGTTGCTTTTGTGATTTTTCATGACTTTGGATGCTGCTAATTTTTCACAGTAAGATGATATAAGGCATGAGATGTCTGGTGACAACATAATCACAATCTGGTTTCAGATCAGGAGTAGCTGGCCTAATTTTGGATATGTAGGTCCCCGAAAATGTAACTTTCCACTTTCAGAAGCAATTTTTTCAATTTTGGGGGCCACCTGGTTCCACAACCAATGGTCCGGAGGGCCTTAATATTATACCTCATTATTACCAGTCACCTGATGACCTTATAAGCAGGGATAAGCATTACCAATTACCAGATTGATATACAAATAAAGATTTGGCAGAGGTCTAAACCTGGTCCCAGGAAAAATTTTCAAAAAAGGGGCCCTCTTTCGGAGAGGTCGTTGACCCCGTGGGCAATTATTCACAGACTGAAATTTTCATCAAGGAAGGAGACAAGTCTGGTGTTAATGCTCACAAAATCTCTATACTATTCCTTATATACCTCCTTCATGGTCAGGTAAGGAGATGAATATGGCCCATTGCACGGAGGTACTGCAGGCTCTGTGGCATGATATCACATGATGTAAGCATTTAATTAGTATGCTTTTGCTTGCACTCATTGCAAGAAATCATGTGAAAAGTCAGAACAAATTTGAGTTCTCTAGGCCTTTTAGTTTTTGAGTTCTTTACCTCTGAAGTTGGACAACCAGACCCTTTGTTGGCTGACAGTCTTTCTTCTTGTCACAGGACACCATATTCAAGGGCCCATATCTTTTCAACTATACATGATACAACCTTGAAACAAAGTACCAATTCATCATTTATATCCCAGAATGCAAAGATAAAGTTAGATGGATACCAAGGCTGTAGAGTTTTAAGAAACATTTGAAATTGTCATTTCTCATGCTACTGTAGTACAGTATTGGTTGTTTGCTTGAAAATTTTTCCTAGGACCAAGTTTAGACCTCTGCCAAATCTTGATTTGTATATCAGTGTGGTAATGCTTATCCCTGCTTATAGTCAGGTGACTAAGTAGTATTGAGGTATAATATTAAGGTCCGCTGGACTATGGGTAGTGTGACCAGGTAGCCCCCCAAATTAAAAAATTGCTTCTGAAAGTGAAAAGTTGCATTTTTGGAGACCCACGTATCCAAAATTAAGCCAGCTACTGCTAATCTGAAACCAGATTGTGATTATGTTGTCACCAGACATCACATGTTGGGTTTTACGTATACCTTTTCCTGTGAAAAGTTATCAGCATCCAAATTCATGAAAAATCGCTAAAGCAACATTTGACATGAAAATATGGTATTGCACAGTACTTTTTAGAAGGCCATAACTTGGTAACTGCTTGAGCTATCTGCCTAAAAATATCAGTGTTTTTGTTTTGTCTATGCAGCAACATTCTGACGGAAAATCATCAAAATCAGAGATGGTCACCCGGGACCCATTTGTTGATTTGGCACAGAATGACCCCTATATCTTGTACGGCAGCAAAATGTACTGTCTAAAATTTCCAGCACTTTCTTCACACTTCTTCTCGGCCTTAGTTTCAGAACATTCCCAATCCTCACCCACTGATTGCACATTGTTTATAAGCTGTCTTTTCACGTTCATTTATAAAGGAGATAGACTAGACTTATGTACAGTATTGAACAGTAAGTTGTTTCTTTATCTGGTATAGGTGAGGCTTGATGTACGTTTAGAAACACACATCGCAGGACTTTTGACTGGCATGTAGTGCAATAATAAGTGTTCGACCGATCATCTGTTAGATAATCGGCATTGGGCCAATGATCGCACAATCGATAAATAATGGGCATCGGTAAAATTTTGTCGTTCAACTGATTACCACCACAGATTATTTGAAAACTGGAAACAGGGCTAAAATACACTTCAAACTTTTGCAAAAATCTTTATAATTCACCAAAACACGCATTTCTTTTAGTTCCCGCCCAAATTATCAGCACTGATGCTCACAAAACTTGCAACATTTTAAGACTCTCACAAAATGATTAGTGCGATCATAACGTAATGGTTGCCGTAATACAATGCTAGTGCCCCAGAGTACACAGACTGTTCGAGGGTGCGTGGAAAGGGCCATCCACACATATTTACCTAACAAGGTGTGCATATGCCCACGACGATGACGAATCCGGACCATGCTGCACATCTGCATACAAATTGTTCTACAGGAAGAAATGACTTCGCGCTACGTTTTGTTTTCAAGTTTCAGTGCTAACCACATCATCTGTACACATTTGGTGCACGTACTGTAGCAACTTTGGAAACTCGAAGCTCATTATCCTGCATAATTTATGCCACTTCCCACATTCCTTTCGTTAAGTTTTTAATTATCTATGATATGCACATGTGCACACACAATTGCCGTACAGTTCTTGCAAAGTTGAAGATCATCTACGAAAGCACACCAGTACAGTGTGTAATACATAATGCAAGGCTTAAGTGCATTGCCCATGCTTTTTACGTAGCATGTTGGTCATGAATTACTCCGTGCTCCTAACTGATGAACAAAGAGGAGAACCAGGGCCGATGTTAAATTCACGCTGGAACGGCAATAGTATATAGCTATTCGGATTTAAAACCTTTTCGAGGAATAGTTCACCTTTCATTTGGAGAATCTTTTACGTAAGACGTAAGTGTTGGGCAAGACGCTTTACAAAAATATATCCATATCGTTAAGGAACCATGACACGAGTAAATCAATTAAATTGAGTGAATGTTTAGTGGCCCTGAAGTGCCAAGGTTGGTAGATATTTTTGCCTAAAACTGGGGTAGATAGGCTACTATATAGCACTGCTACCACCCAGTACAGACCTTTATGCGGAATCTTCCGACATGATCGGTGGATAGAACTACTGTAGGCAGAGCCTTATGTAAGCCGACAGACTCTTTGGCTAACATTAAGCCTGTGACATTGTACGTTTAAAACATTATCATGGTTGCATTTTATCTCAGTATTTAGAAAGTAAATCCACAAAAAAACAATTAATATTCCATTGGTGGAATGTAGGGAACTGTTAATTGTTCAGCTCAAGTGTGAAGGTTATGTTATGGTGTGTGTACAAAGCTAGAAATATGCACCAGAGGGCGAGAAAACATGACCTTTCTATACATTTAAATAATCGGCGATCGGTAATTGGCATCGGCCCGATTGTGTAATTGAATAATCGGTAATCGGTGATTACAGATTATGGAATAATCGGTCGAACACTAGCAATAATAACAAAAACAAAGTATGGAAACAGGCAAAACAACTTTATATCAACTTAATCATGAGTGAGATGAAGGGAAATGCATTTTGTAAGTTGCAATAACAGTGCCATTTGGCCAAGATCAAAAGAAAACCATAGAAAAGTGCTACCCGGGTAGCAATTATTCTACGTGGGTAGGAACAAGGTCCGTTGGGTACCCGGTGAAAGCACTAATGTATGTACAGTACTGTAATGCTGAGAACGCCTGTGCCTATAACTAGGCCTAGCACTAGTATGTAAGTTACCCTGCCCAATGTCATTCATAAACTGTAGGTCGTTAGTGTTAGTAACTTGTAAAGTTCTCCTTTGTATTCCTAACTTAGTGGCACTAGTGACTTCAACCAGAATCCATCTAAAAATGGATCTAGTCTAGCCCAACCAGGATGCAGAAATGCCAACCACCACTAAGTTTAGAAAGTGCTGTTTGTGACCAGCACTGTTTCAGATAACAGAACTAATAAAATAGTGATTTCTTGCTTGCTTGGATATGTACCTTTTTCCAGATCTGCATGTTTCCCCTTCTGATAAACTTCCACCAAGATACTAGTTGTTACAGTGTATTTTTGTCCCACTTTGTTGTAAACCACATGTGTCATGACTGATCAAATAAGTCAAAACCGGTTAGTTCTGTGAGAAAAGTCAAAATAAACATACTGTGCTTCACTGTGTGTAGCTTCGTAGTAAACTACTGCAATGCATGCACAGTGCAGTGTCATCTTTTAGACCACCGCAAGTCTGTTGTCATGAATGTGCAGTGCTAGCAAGCCATGTGTGTACTGTACACAGAGCCGTATGCAGAAGTGGGCTGATATTACTGTGTAAGTGTTGATGTATGCTGCCCTCTGTTTTTGCAAGTTAGTTGTTTACTCTTTTGAGAACTGAGATTCTTCCGTGGTGGGGGGGGGGGGGGGTGGGGGGGGGGGGGGGTGGGGGGGGGGGGGGGTGGGGGGGGGGGGGGGTGGGGGGGGGGGGGGGTGGGGGGGGGGGGGGGTGGGGGGGGGGGGGGGTGGGGGGGGGGGGGGGTGGGGGGGGGGGGGGGTGGGGGGGGGGGGGGGTGGGGGGGGGGGGGGGTGGGGGGGGGGGGGGGTGGGGGGGGGGGGGGGTGGGGGGGGGGGGGGGTGGGGGGGGGGGGGGGTGGGGGGGGGGGGGGGTGGGGGGGGGGGGGGGTGGGGGGGGGGGGGGGTGGGGGGGGGGGGGGGTGGGGGGGGGGGGGGGTGGGGGGGGGGGGGGGTGGGGGGGGGGGGGGGTGGGGGGGGGGGGGGGTGGGGGGGGGGGGGGGTGGGGGGGGGGGGGGGTGGGGGGGGGGGGGGGTGGGGGGGGGGGGGGGCTGCACTGTGCATGCATTGCAGTAGTTTACTACGAAGCTACACACAGTGAAGAATAGTATGTTTATTTTGACTTTTCTCACCGAACTAACCGGTTTTGACTTATTTGATCAGTCATGACACACGTGGTTTACAACAAGTGGGACAAAAATACACTGTAACAACTAGTACTGTATCTTGGTGGAAGTTTATCAAAACGGGAAACATGCAGATCTGGAAAAAGGTGCAAATCCAAGCAAGCAAGAAATAACTATTCTATTAGTTCTGTTATCTGAAACAGTGCTGGTCACAAGCAGCACTTTCTAAACTTAGTGGTGGTTGGCATTTCTGCATCCTGGTTGGGCTAGACTAGATCCATTTTTAGATGGATTCTGGTCGAAGTCACTAGTGCCACTAAGTTAGGAATACAAAGGAGAACTTTACAAGTTACTAACACTAACGGCCTACAGTTTATGAATGACATTGGGCAGGGTAACTAACATTACTAGTCAGGGTTGGCAGTTTTTGCCACAGGCGGTTTTTACCAGTAAAAACCGTCCCGGTAAAAACAGGTTTTTGCCGAAAAATGGAAAAAACGGTAAAAACCTATTCTGCTACATAGAGTAAAATGTTAACAAGTGCTTTTTATGCTTTTTTTCAATGTTGTGGCTATTTGCCCGACAGTCGGGCAAATTGGAAGTTTAGTTTTCTTATTTTCCCGACAGCAATCGACCAATCATATCACCCCAACGAGCTTGTGACGTAAGAAATGTTGGTTGGCGCGGTGTGGTGCGTACATACACGTATGTGTGGTTACTACTTACAGATCAGCACACTGGACTTCCATAACTTCGATGACTTATCAGAGTACAGTACTCAGGAGAAAATCCCAGACAATTCACATTGAGTCCCATCGGATTATTTTAAAAACTATCAGAAGAAACGTTTTCTGTGTTTAGCATAGTTCTTTGTAGAACAGTACTTAGAAACAGCAAACAAGAATATAAAGGAAGGAAACAATAAATGCCAAATCTTGAAGGAGTTTTTGGGGGGGGGGCACCTCAAATAGTTGTCTGCATGTTGCAAATTTAACAAAATGCTGAAGTCGACTCATAATAGGCTTCAAACTGTTATTTGGTGCAACCATTTTTTCCTCCTAGCCGAACTTCTCTCATTTTTCAAAACAAACAAAAAAAAAAAAAAAAAACAACCTGCGCAATCAGCACGCAGAATATAGAGTGCGCGGCCACTGCTCCCTAGGCTCGCCAGTAGTACAAATAAGGACCAATATTAGTTTCCCGACTGTACACAATTCAAATATTTTCTGAGGTTACAGATTTAGAATAGCCCCGTCACTTTCGTCCTCAGTCGGGAAAATAAGGCAGTATGTCCTAATTTTCCCGACTGTCGGGAAAATAGAGTTAACCTTATTTTCCCGACATACTATTCAAGTATTTTTAGAGGCTACAAATTTTGGATAGCGCCACCACTTTGGCCAATCGTCGGGAAAATAAGGAACGAAAGTCGTGTAATTTTCCCGACTGTCGGGTAAATAGCTTCCACCTTTTTTCAAAGTCTAAAGAAGAAAATCATTCTGTTCCATCAACATTAATCATTTTAGGCAACAATATATACCATATTAGAGTTTAAATGAGATTTGTTTGGTGATTTTGGCCACTTTTTGCCCAATTTACACTGTTTTTGTGTTAAGTATACCTACAGGAGGTATATTTAATGCAGAAAAATGGGAAGGAAAATCATTGAATAATTTAAGGGCTTACTTTCAGTTTGATCGGAAGCTTTCCTGAGCATACTGGCAAGTTGGTATTAACTCTACTCTTGGGTGTACCCTTTCAAGGGGAACCTGCAGCTGTGTAGGTCCTACAATATAACTCAGTGTCTCACAGTACATTGACCTCCAGTAATGTTATGTCTTGTTTATAATTAAACCATCCCCCTTCCTTCAACACTTCCACTTTCTTTATAAAATAATATGCTGGAAATCCACTTAAGTATCTTTCATTCTTACATTACTATTTGAAATTTTTTTCAAAAGAAAATGCACATGACCTACCTTGTCTTATTATATATATATATATATATAGTGTGTAGTATGTACTTGGGCTTGTCTACAATAAAGGGGTATAAAAGTGTTACAAAGGTGGTGAAATTTGAAGTCCTCTAAGAATAAATTTTTGTTGTGTTATTTTGTTTGATTGGTAGTCTCAATTTTGTCCTGAGAGCAGGAAGATAGTTCTTTTCACCTATCACCACTTTTTAAGTGGTAAGTGTATACTGGTTACATATGTAACGGGGACAGACATGGAAACTCTTTGCTCCAGAAATCTTTAAGGAGGACAATATGTATAAATAAACCCTGTATTTAATAGAATGATAAAGAACAAACACTTTTTCACTGAAATTGCATTACCATTAGTTAAACATGGACTAGTATGGAGATCAATGGTTACGATGGTAACAAGGACGGACATGTCCATCCTCGTTACCAACGTAACCAAACTATGTTCGAGAAAATTAAGCACTTTAAACACTCGAATGCATTGTGACACAAGTTTTGCTCTTTCCTGAAGTGTAAACTGATGACATGTGAAACATTCATCAAAAACCAATGTCCCCATGTGCCTACGTTATACTACCGACAAGGACATGGTTACGTTGGTAACATCTGGACGGACATCGCCTTGAAGGCTCTCATACCCTTGTTGTAAGCAAAAAGATGGAGAAAAGCACACAAACCAGTGACAAATATGGCCATCTGCAAACAGATGCAGTTTTATCAAATTCTCTGGTAATTTGTGTCCTACAGGCCTGTTAATATGATAGTTACCAACGTAACCATTTGGGGACAGATACAGTATGTTACCAACGTAACCATCATGTGCTCCGCAATTGACTATGATGCATTTACTGCTGGATTATTTTATTTGTTGTACTGCACATGATCAAGGTTAAGTGTTACATCATAACCTTATCTCTGGAAATCTTTTCTTTCAGTTAAAATATCAACTATTAAGATTTAATATCCAGATGGACGGACAAATCTCAAAAATTTACTTCAAATTGCAGATAAAATTTTGCGGTGTTTGTGCACCTGAAAATATTCATTTATCATTTACCATTTACTTTGTACATTACATTTATGAATGAAGACAAAGAACCTGCATCAGTCACATCTGCAAAGGTCCCACTCACATCATAAATTTATTCCACATCCTATGTAACACTTATAGGTGGTAAAAAAGGCCAAAATAGCCCCAAATTCTGCCCAAAACATCCTTTATATAAGTTGGACATTGATAAAATTGTCTTCATTATCTCTCTATAGTCCTCCAAGTATGGTGAACTGTAAAATCACCAAACCATTGTGACATCTTTCAAAATATCATCAAAGCAAAAAACACACACTGAATATTTTCCTTTACTGTAGACAAGCCCACTCTCGAACCACAGGCGTTCGAAACATTACGTACATATACTACACACTATGTATATATATAATAAGACAAGGTAGGACATTTCTCAGGACGAAGCACGAATGTTGGCCAATTTTTACACTCTACTCTTACTGTGAACCTCAAAAGACTTGGTGGATCACGTCATCTGTTCCAGCAGAATATCCAACACCTCTTCGGATGCAACTTTGTGCATAAGATAAATTCTAAACAGTAAAAAAAGGTGACAAAATAAAATAAAAATAAGAATAAAAACTAACCAAGAGCATCGGCCCAGTCGCACAGCCAGTGCTTCCACACTTTAGAATCATTTTTCCTGAAATGGCCGATTTCAGGTAATTTTAGATTCCATTTCAGGAAAAATGAATTTAGAGTGTGGAGGCACTGGGTGGCAGTGCAGTCACTGGGCCAAAGTCTTCTCCTGTCGAAATGTCCTACCTTGTCTTATTATATATATATAGTGTGTAGTATATGTGTTTCGAACGCCTGTGGGCTAGGCTACCACAATTACTGTAGCCTGTAAGCTAGCTCCAAAAATCACAATTACTGGCCAGGCTAGCCTACTGTAACAGGCTCAGGGCTAGTTCTCCTAGGCTAAAGTTTAAAAGCCAATGCCCAACATACTATCGAATAGTAGTACTAGCCAGTATAGGCCTAAACGCCACTGTTTATAATCAGCTAGGCTACCACAATTACTGTAGCCTGTAGGCTAGCTCCAAAAATCACAATTACTGGCTAGGCTAGCCTACTGTAACAGGCTCAGGGTAGTTCTCCTAGGCTAAAGTTTAAAAGCCAATGCCCAACGTACTATCGAATAGTAGTACTAGCCATTATAGGCCTAATCGCCGCTGTTTATAATCAGTAACGTTATGCCTACTCAATAGTCACATGTCAAATAACTACAGTAATGTTGTTACAAGGCATAGGCTAGCCTACCCGCCTAACTACGCCACTTCCACAATGTAAGCTACTGACTAACGGTAGTCTTGCAACAGTTCAGAAGAGGTTAGGCCTCATATACAAGTTAAACTTGGGAGGGATGGGCAACAGCGGTATCACAAGCATAAAAATGTTCTTACTTACCCACCAGTTTACTCGTAAATACAATTTCTTTCACATGTGACACATGTCAAAACATCACCATAACCTGGACAACTCGCCTGTTTGCTGATGTAAAATATCGATCTGGCTTTTTTCACCGTAGCTAGTATGTCGGTCTACGTACGCACAAATGCGTTGTCAATGTCCATGATATGAACAGCCTCCGTACACACAGTGCCGCTGTACGTAACTTACTGACTCAATCATAATAAATTTACTCATCAGCAGCATGTTATGACGTCACTACTTACATTTTGCGCAAGTGGCAGCCATTATAGACGGAGGGTGAAGGACAGCTCCCGTGTAAGGGCAGTCTGTGTCCCTGGGATCTGGAGACCCTACGCTATAGGGTCTCTACTGGGATCATTGGACGTCGGCAAATGGGAGTCAGGGGGCACGTACCACCAAACGTTGGCTATGTCCCCCATGAGAATTTGGGTATGAAAAACGTGTACAAACATACCGTTCACGCATATATCGATATGAACTCGAGGACCCACTGACAATTTATCAGTCAATCGTGCAACTAAAATTGCACAAAATGTTCTCAAAAGTACAATTTTGCGGCCTGCTTCGGACACATCTATTTGTTAAACTATGTGAACGACTTCTAATTGGGAGATGTATCCACAGCTATTATTCCAACCTTTATTTTCAACAGCTATGAGCAGTGGCGGATCCAGGATTTGGCAGAAGGGGGGGGGGGGCCCAGGTCATAGTGGATTGTACAAAAGTCCGATCTGGGGGAGGGATCTAACAGGGAGGCGGTACACCAGGGGTATTTTGATAGGGGGTAAAGTATGTGATGAGTGATCGCCGTCCTGGGGGAGGGGTCTAAGGGGAGGGGGTTCCCCCTCCCCTTTGGGAAATTTTTGTTAATTTAAGGTTGCTCAGATGCAAAATGGTGATGTCTTTGGTATATTTTTTGAACTTATCATACATGGCTGGAAAATGTTCATAATTCAGTCAATTTTAATTTTTGGTTGGGTGGAAGATGCTTTTCTGGGGAGGGGTCTAAGGGGAGGCCCCTTTAAGAAATTTTTGATAATTTAAGATTGCTTAGATGCAAAATGGTGATGTCTTTAGTATATTCTTGAAACTGATCATATATGGCTGGAAAATGCTTATAATTTAGTGAATTTAAATTTTGGTTTGGTGAAACATGCTTCTCTGGGGAGGGGTCTCCCCTTTGAGAAAATTTTTGTTAATTTAAGATTGCTTAGGTGCAAAATGTTCATGTCTTTAGTATAGTTTTGAAACTGATCATATATGGCTGGAAAATGCTCATAATTTAGTGAAATTTAAAGTTTGGTTGGATGAAAGAGGAGAGTAGCCTTTGTTATCCACATATTAGGATGGCAGTTTTCCGAATTGAAGTCTTCTTTTTCCTTATATTACCCTAAATTCGAAGTACATTTCATTAAAGTAAATTACAAAGCTTAAAGAAGACGCTAATGTTGCAGCAAGTTATAGTTAAAAGCCTGAGGTTGTTGAAAATATTCCTCTAAATATTAAAGAACTCTGAAATTCCCTTGAAAGTAGAAGCAGTGTTCCCAATGCTGTGGGCCCGGCCGGTAATAGACTGAAGTTAGCAATCCAATACAGCGCTAATGGGTAACCCCTTGCAATGCCCGGAAAAAGTTACTGTGACCAATATAAGCCAAAATGTTATCAGCCAGAGGTCAGTAGCAGAATTATTAACATAAGACTTATTTTCTGAGGTAGAAATTTATATAATGAACAAATTTGAATTTCACTCTGACACAACACAAAGGCCTATTTAATTGGAATATAGGGCCTAGTCATTTGTTTTATGAAGTTGAAAAAAACTTCAAAAATTTTTGGAAGGGGGGGCCCGGGCCCCCTGGGCCCCCCCCCCCTAAATCCGCCCCTGATGAGACTACTGCAGCCATGAGTCCTTTCCCTTCAATGCAATTCCCACATTGATTATCTTTTAGTCATTTTTATGTTCAATTACCTTTAATTTTGTGATTTACGTTGCCCCTTTCAACGTGTATGAAATAAATATGAGGCTAACTAAATAGCTTTACTCTTTGGTTAATGTCCGTTCATTAAACACTGGTTCCTAGTTCAAATTTGCAAATGGGAACTTAATTCGCTCTCGGTATTGCTCGCCGAGTGGGAGCCAAACAGTGCAAGCACCACACCAGGGATCATAAAGTGGTGATATCTCAGAAAAAAGCATAAGAACTTGCACAAATTTTTCATATATAATTCATTCTAGGTTTTTCTGGTCGCTTCACTCGATCAGCAAGGTGGTCTCAGAGGGCTCTAACCACCCTTTTTTTATTTTGCCAAAGAAAATGCAGGTATCTGTAATAATCATAGGCGGGATTACGGGGAAGCGGGGGCACTAGCCCCCTTTTTGGAGACCTAAAATAACTTAAAAAAAATGAAAAAAATTAATAGAAGAAAACGAAACCAGAAAAATTATGAGGGAATTTTAATGTTATAGTTAAATTTTGCAGTGTAAATTAAAGGAGCAGATTTAAATCAAATACAATAAAAATGCAAGAATTTTTTCTCTGCGCGCTTTGCGTGTACCTGCGATGAGAATGAGCTAATACAGCCTGGAAGAGCCGAAAGGTGGGGAGGCAATGGCCAAATGTTGTTGAAAAATTTTGTTTGGTAACTCAATTAAAATTTCTTTCAAAGCATAGACGTCGGCTCACCCCTCCCCCTCCCCCCCCCCCCCCACACACACACACTGTTGTGACTTGAAGCCCTGGAATATGATTAACTGACATTACTAAATGTACGCCATTACACCAACAACATTCCTTACCGTTACACAATTCAGAAACTATACCCTGTATAGGGATTCACAATTCTCAATAAATTTTAGGGCGCGCTTCGGGTAAATTCAGTATACATATTAGTCACGTTAAGACTTGTGTCCGTACGAAAACGTTTGTATAGGATTGCCTCATTGCATCCTATAGGACATCTTGAGTAAATAACTATTTCTAAAACCCTTGCAACCCCTCCTGCTGTTCACTTTAAACACCGAATACCACCATCCTCATTAAGTTGACCGACGGTTACAATCTTCAATTTGCAACCATGAGAATATAAATATTTCAAGTTATACGTGCAAAGGCAGGAATTTCAATAGGAATGGTCCAAAATGGACCCCACAGCCATCAAATTTACAAAAAATTCCCAGGAAGCACCCTTGGTCCTCTTTTAGAACTATGACACATAACATTTCATTGATTTTGGAAAGCATTGTATACCTATTAAGCCGTGGTCACACTGCAACGAATTCGGATCGGATTCCGATCCGATTTTTGTGAGTTTTTTATTAAAATCTTCTCCATTTCGGGTCGGAAAGAACCCAAAATTTGCCAACCTGTGTAATTATATGATTTTTATTGCAGGACTACGAAAATTAAATTTGTACGAATTATTTCGTGACGTCACATCGACAGACAGCTTTTATCGGACTACGCGTGTCAGTTATCAGTTAATATTTTATTTTCATAGACTTCTGATGCAAATCATATATTTACACTGGTTGGCAAATCTGGGGCTCTTTCTGACCAGAGATGGGGAAGATTTTAATAAAAACTCACAAAAATCGGATCGGAATCCGATCCGAATTCGTTGTAGTGTGACCGCGGCTTAACTCTCAAATTTTGATTGTCCTTACAAATTTGAACTTAAACGTGGATTTCGGATCTATCTTTGAATTGGGTGTTTTCACAGTAATAAGGAACTTGAGGGATCCCTTGTCCCAGACCTAAGACAAAAATGAAACATTAAAGAAAAATAGGTGACTAAGGAAAGTTGAGGAATCTTTCATGCACACAATTTTTAATTATTCTTTCTTGGCTACTTAATGTAGAACTCCTTGTACGTTCCATAGCTCGTAGAAACTCCGAGTCGTCCATTACAGTATCACCCACGAGTCTACTCTTTCACCATAAAAGTGACCTGTTATTGTGCTTAAAGCTATTATTAAAATGGTCAAAATGTGACATTGTGATCTGTTTAGTGCAGTCCGCTGAGTTTTAAGATAGCCATATGCTTCATTCTTATCGTTTTCATTCTTTGCATACCTCAGGGCTTGGGGGGGGGGAAGGGGCGTTGCTAATGGATCCCACCTGGACGTTTCCCCTGGGACAGAAAATGCACGATAAAAATTTTGATGACGATAACCTTTCGGCAAAACGTCACCCTTGTCGGGGCTTTAAGTTGCAGTAACACGTCGGGGAGCTCGGGCCTGCAATGTTGCAAAATTGAGATGGGTACCTATAAAACTTGACCAATTCTCAATCGCGTATATCCTAAAGTCGTTTTAAGATACCACGCCCACACAATTATTGTCAACTTTGACTTACACGTACACTAGATCAGGTCAGTTCAACACCCCAAGATCCCTATAAAAGTTTTCATCCTGAATATTTCACCCCTCTGGTGAAAGTTCACAGTTAGTTAGGGTTCGTCACATTCCAGTTTCGTCAGAAAACTCGACAAAATATGAAGCAACCCACAACAGCCAGCCGCTTCTGTAATTTACTTGATATTTTACAGTACTTTAATCAAAGGCCGCAAATCCTGTGATAAATGCCCCAAACTTTTCATATTTCACTAACCAGCTAACTAAACACCAGAAATGCGTGCCGAAAATTTGGCTCTCGATAACCTCTCGGCAACCCGTCGCCCTTGTCGGCATTATTCTGCAGTCCCACGTCGGGGAGATTGGGCCGGCCCTGTCGCAACATTTCTGGCCAGTAAGCCAGCTTCCGTCGGGATTACACATTTTATTGTACCTATCCTGACGACATGTCTGACGAAGGAATTTGAGAATTCTGCGATGGAAGACCACGGTTTCCTGTTCCCCCTACCCCCATCTTCTCACCCCTCCCCACCCCCACCCCTCTCGAGGTCATTTACACGGCAAACTACGAAACATTTACAAGCCACGTTTAACATTAACAGGGAAAATGTATAACATTCAAGCATTGAAACACATCATTTGGACATGCTTCAGGCAATATAGAGTACGGTACCGATAACAAGGATGCGGGAGAAGAGGAGTGCTCGGTCCAGCTCCCCCCCCCCCTCCTTCTACAGTTGTACTTGTATGCCAAATATCTTTACAGTAGATTACTATTATTAATATAATCAAACTGATTTTCAGCATTGTCGTAGGTCAGTTGGAAAGGCACTCAACTCGAATGCTTAGTACGTGAGTTCAAGTCCCCGGAGACTGAGCAGTGAGTGTTTTCTCGTTTGATGGTTTTAGGGTTGTGTTTTCTTTTTTATCTTCCCTATTTTAGCTTTCATAGACTCCTCTGCGTTTCCATATTTTCATTTCTTAATTTGGCTTCGTTTTTTAATCATATCCTACTGTAAATTTCCAAATCGAGTCACTAGACGCCATTGCATATAGCTTTCATTGCCGGTGGTGCTACCCTCACCCCTTCCACAAAGCTTTTCTTTTCGGTTGTAAGTGGGAATAGTTTTATGAATATTTTTCCATTTTGAGATGAAACTGATTCCGAAGTTCATGTAATTAGCAGTTGACACGAAAGGTCTCAATAAAATCAGAAGCCCCGGCGACGAAGGTCGCCGGGGCTTCTGATTTTATTGAGACCGAATTCGCCTAGCTTTCAGAAGCAATCCTCCGTTCGAGTGGAAAACCAGTCTGGGCTGAATATTCAAAAGTTAACGGCTTCAAAATGCTTTTTCTATTGCAACTATGGATTAAGCCTCTTAGGGGTAGGCCTAAGCATCTGCCAACAATACGTGACCATTGTTCTCCTCCTTTCAAGGTGCGACCTTTTGTAAAGAGAAGAGATTGGGTCCTTTAAACTTGACCAAGTCTCCCTCCGTGATTTTCCTAATGTCGTTTTAAGATAGCACGCCCCCATTCATACGTACAGTCCATTTGTTCACCTTCAAAAATATCACCGATAGGAGACATTGGGACAACTTTTGTAATATGTTACCAAATAGGATGGGGGTCTTATGTCAATTTAATACAAGAGAAGACTAGATGAAGTATCACTGGTGCCAAAATGGGGTCAATTGAAGCAATTTTGAAGAAGTTATTAGAAGCTGGCGGTCGTAGATCAGGCTTTGAGTGATTAAAAAAGCCGGGGTTAAGGTATGGAAACTTTGAGCACCGCTAGCAAAAAATCTTCACGGCCATGGTATGGTAAATTCAAATTGTCATCATTGTCGGCTTTCTTGTGAGGGGTAAAAACCTTCTACAAGGTTTTAGGTATACGCGAACCACCAAATATTGCCAACTTTGACTTACACGTACACTAGATCAGGTCAGTTTTACGCCCCTAGTTCCTTATAACAGTTCTCCACCTGGACATTTTACCCCTCTGGTGAAAGCTCACAATTAGTTAGGGTTCGTCACCATTCCAGTTTCGTCGGGAAACTCGACAAAATATGAAGTAACCCACAACAGCCATTCGCTTCTGTAATTTCCTTGATATTTTACAGTACTTTAAATAAAGGCCGCAAATCCTGTGATAAATGCCCCAAACTTTTCATATTTCACTAACCAGCTAACTAAACACCAGAAATGCGTGCCGAAAATTTGACTCTCGATAACCTCTCGATAACCTCTCGGCAACCCGTCGCCCTTGTCGGGGCTTTATTCTGCAGTCCCACGTCGGGGAGATTGGGCCGGCCCTGTCGCAACATTTCTGGCCAGTAAGCCAGCTTCCGTCGGGATTACACATTTTATTGTACCTATCCTGACGACATGTCTGACGAAGGAATTTGAGAATTCTGCGATGGAAGACCACGGTTTCCTGTTCCCCCTACCCCCTTCTTCTGACCCCTCCCCAACCCCACCCCTCTCGAGGTCATTTACACGGCAAACTACGAAACATTTACAAGCCACGTTTAACATTAACAGGGAAAATGTATAACATTCAAGCATTGAAACACATCATTTGGACATGCTTCAGGCAATATAGAGTACGGTACCGATAACAAGGATGCGGGAGAAGAGGAGTGCTCGGTCCAGCTGCCCCCCCCCCCCCCTCCTTCTACAGTTGTACTCGTATGCCAAATATCTTTACAGTAGATTACTATTATTAATATAATCAAACTGATTTTCAGCATTGTCGTAGGTCAGTTGGAAAGGCACTCAACTCGAATGCTTAGTACGTGAGTTCAAGTCCCCGGAGACTGAGCAGTGAGTGTTTTCTCGTTTGATGGTTTTAGAGTTGTGTTTTCTTTTTTATCTTCCCTATTTTAGCTTTCATAGACTCCTCTGCGTTTCCATATTTTCATTTCTTAATTTGGCTTCGTTTTTTAATCATATCCTACTGTAAATTTCCAAATCGAGTCACTAGACGCCATTGCATATAGCTTTCATTGCCGGTGGTGCTACCCTCACCCCTTCCACAAAGCTTTTCTTTTCGGTTGTAAGTGGGAATAGTTTTATGAATATTTTTCCATTTTGAGATGAAACTGATTCCGAAGTTCATGTAATTAGCAGTTGACACGAAAGGTCTCAATAAAATCAGAGACCGAATTCGCCTAGCTTTCAGAAGCAATCCTCCGTTCGAGTGGAAAACCAGTCTGGGCTGAATATTCAAAAGTTAACGGCTTCAAAATGCTTTTTTTCTATTGCAGCTATGGATTAAGCCTCTTAGGGGTAGGCCTAAGCATCTGCCAACAATACGTGACCATTGTTCTCCTCCTTTCAAGGTGCGACCTTTTGTAAAGAGAAGAGATTGGGTCCTTTAAACTTGACCAAGTCTCCCTCCGTGATTTTCCTAATGTCGTTTTAAGATAGCACGCCCCCATTCATACGTACAGTCCATTTGTTCACCTTCAAAAATATCACCGATAGGAGACATTGGAACAACTTTTGTAATATGTTACCAAATAGGATGGGGGTCTTATGTCAATTTAATACAAGAGAAGACTAGATGAAGTATCACTGGTGCCAAAATGGGGTCAATTGAAGCAATTTTGAAGAAGTTATTAGAAGCTGGCGGTCGTATATCAGGCTTTGAGTGATTAAAAAAGCCGGGGTTAAGGTACGGAAACTTTGAGCACCGCTAGCAAAAAATCTTCACGGCCATGGTATGGTAAATTCAAATTGTCATCATTGTCGGCTTTCTTGTGAGGGATAAGCGACTGAACGTGGAAAGAATGCGAAGTTTTAGCCGAAAATCGTCCCCAGTGCATTCTCACCCCGTAGTCGTCCGCAGCTGCCCTGGGCCTATAGTCCAGGCCGTTTCGTAGCTTTTTTGGGGGTTTGCATTTTTTCTTGCTATATTTGGTAAAACTTTGATAAGATGTAGAATAGACATCAGACAATCAGAAAAGTATGTGCCCCATTTTTTTTTTTTTTTTTCATGTGCAAGAGGGGTAGCCAGCCAAGTCAAAATGGCCGCCATTTTGACCATTTTGGCTGATTTGGCTCAAGAAAGGCTCTGGCCTTGGTAATAAACATAAAACTTTTGACCTGCAAGGCGGAACAGACATGAAATAGAGGGAAAATATGTGATACTGTATTTCAGTCTGTTAGTATGACCAGATGACCGTACACCGTACTGCCGTACTAACGTGACTAACTGTACAGTATAAATTGAAGAAATTTTAAACTTTTAAAAACACTCATTAAGCATCCATTCAATATGTGCTAATCCAAATTTAGGTTCTATGTATTACAAAGGCGCTACACAACCCATTCTATGGAGATGACAGGATGATAACATTATGGACATATTACTGCTCGAAAGTGCCCCTAAACCCATATCTTGCAAGGAGAACTGAAGAAATCGCAGAATTTGGGTTTCCATAATTTCATGCCCGTTGTCATTTGAGTCTCAAAATTCGTTTTGTGTACAAACAAGGCACTAGACTGCCCACTCCATGTAGATGCGAGCATCTTGTGTGATAATTATCGAGAAATTATGGCTTAAAAATGCCCCTAAACCCATATTTTTAAGGAAAACTGAAGAAATCGCAGAATTTGGGTTTCCGTAATTTTATGTCCATTTTCATTTGAGAGTCGAAATTCTTTCTGTGTACTACTAAGGCACTAGACTGCCCATATCAGGAAGATGAGAGCATCTTGTATGATACCTTTAGAGATATAACGGAACAAAAGTGCCCCTAAACCCATATTTTGCAAGGAAAAGTGAAGAAATTGCAGAATTTGGGTTTCCGTTATTTTATGCCCATTCTTATTTGAGAGTCGAAATTCTTTCTGTGAACTATAAGAGCTGGTACTCAAATTTGTCCCCCGGCGCCAAACTTGCCAAAATTGCCGATTTTGGCGAAAAGGGCCACATTCGACAGGTCACTACAACAAAACGGATCAATATTTTGGGGAAAACTTTCAGTATATTTTGAGAGACTGTGTATATTTTACCACCTTTACTCCTAAAAAAGTTTCAGACCTCAAATCTTGGCACAGCAGAGCCTTTCTTGAGCCAAATCAGCCAAAATGGTCAAAATGGCGGCCATTTTGAATTGGCTGGCTACCCCCCTTGCGCATGAAAAAAAAGTGGGGCACACACTTTTCTGATTGTCTGATGTCTACTCTACATCTTATCAAAGTTTTACCAAATATAGCAAAAGAAAATGCAACAAACCAAAACGTCCCTGACTACTAGCCGAAAATTGTCCACCTGCATAACACACGTTTTCCTGTCAGCCTGTACAACTGTCCCCTCCTACGGCAATTGTGTATTGTATCAAAATGGGCCATTCGTAAACTACGGCGTCGGGGCATATTAACTATATTATATCGATCAAAAAAAAAATGCCGAAAGATTGTTTAGATGTAACTTGGTAGGCACGGAAAGTGCCATTTCCCGCAATATGGGAAGCAAGGTAAGCAACTTTTAGCTCAGCTCGTCAGCTGAGCTATGTCATCGTGCGCGACTGCAAAATGTCTGTCACTTTTAAAAACTGTCTTTGCAGCACTGCGGTTTTGTTTAGCCTGCTCCGATCTGGCCGAGTTTCAGCCAAAATGTTGTTGAAGTAGGAGTCCTATTTTTTTGCAATTTTTTTCATATTTTGCAAATTTACATTTTTTTTTCAAAGTTATAAGAAGTCATTATTCTGTTATTTGGAATCGTAAAAAATCTACTTCTTCAACAATTTTGATCTTACTTTGCTAGAAGTTTGTAACCGACTGGTCGGCCTGGTGGTTAGAGCATCCGTCTGTCAGCCGGTAGACCCGGAGCTCATACTTGGTCAGGTCATACCAAAGACTTTAAAAATGGGACCTGTGATATTCTCGTTTGTAGCCCCAGCATTAGAGACTGGGACAGTAGTAATAACATATGCGAATATTGAACCGGTAGTCCCGCGATGGCTGCACTGGTTAGTGTAGTCCCCAGGGGCTTGGGAACGTATAGGAATGACAAGATAATGATGGATATTTGTTCGACGCTCTGAAATCTATCGCCGATTAAAAGCGCTGTATAAAAGCCAGAATATTATTATATTAAGTAAGTAGTTTAATGAGTGCTTAACCAATTTTAGGGCTGTATCCAAGTCCACCTAACACATTTCCACGCCAACTTCGATTTCGGTGGGTACCAGTCCGAGCCAGTTCCGGGTACAGTACCCTTCTATTCCTAGCCAATTCCGATTTCAGTGACCCCAAATTCCTAGTCCCGGATATAGGACAATGTAGCATATAATATAAATATTGTTGTTTTAAATATTTTGCAAATACCTGTAATTGAAAAGATCTGAGTCATGTTATCAGTCAATTGCATAGACTTACCCATCCTGTAATTTAATGCTATTGACAGTGTTTGACCATTCGTTTATTCGAGACTGTACTCTTGTATCTGTATCGGCAGCCCTCGAAATATTTACCAACAAAGTACACATTCGACCAGGCGCGGATCCAGAAATTTTGAGGGGGGGGCCCAAGATGGAAAATCTCATGTGCACCGAAGGTGCACCACGAGCGCGAAGCGCGAGTTCCTACGCGTGGGGTCCAGGGGCGGAGCCCCGGTGGGGGTCCAGGGGGCGAAGCCCCCGGAAGCTCTCGCAATATTGCATTTTAAGAGAACAGAAATCGACCTCCAGTTCTTATGTTAGTGAGATATTACACCTTTTCATGTTTCATGGAATTTGATGTGTATGGCTCAGTATAAATTACTATATATACCTGCAGAAGTTCCGGAGAATATAAGTTATCTTAAAACTTACACGCCAACATTATGAGCCCTTGTAGGTAACTTGAGATGATTTTTGCCATAATGAGTGTATGATTTTCGTTATACGGTATTCGGGTTTAGGACGTTAGATGAAACAATTGCGCGCGAAGCGCGCCGAAAATTTGAATTTACTTCTAAAACCATTGCTATGACTAACGGTGTCAATTCCCTTTATGTGTGTATATCAATAGAAGGTGGGTTCGATACTAAGTTTTCAGTTCTCATAAGAAGAGGAGGGTGAAAAAATGAATATCAGTTGCTTTGCATCCTTACAATGCTGGCTCCTCTGAAATCACGTTTATGCACACGAATAATTGGCTTATGGTCGAACCCCACCGATGAGAAATGTGAATACGTTTGGGACCTTATTGATAGTAAAAGGAGCAATTCAAGGCTAAAAGTGCGCAGATCAAGCGAAAATCAAGAAATATTGAGAAGACTTTACAAAAATCGTGAAAGATTTCAAATGATTTTTGGTAAAAAGTGATAAGAATAAATCAATCACTCAATTAAAACGTACCTCTCTCCGTAAGCGCAAACAATTGCTCGCGAAGCGCGCCGAAAATTTTCGGTATAGAGCCTCCCGGGAGCTCTGCATTAATTGTACACTGAAAAGGGGGACCAACAGGACTCTCACAACCTGACATCAATATGGGAGGAGAGATGATATATTACCTTCTTTATGGATTTCTGAAGTTTACACCGATCAGAAATCTATGACCGATGGTGCCGGCGGGAGTTGGTGACTGGGGGAACCGCAGATAACTGCTAAACCGTGCCTTTTAGGCTGTGGGATTTTGTATACGCTACATACAAGAGTGGGAGAGCCTTTTCTTGTTAGTACATAAGAATGCAATCCCAGGAAGGGGTTTACTCTTCCCTTTGAGAAATTTTTGCTAATTTTAGGGGGCCTATATGCAAAATGGTGGTATCTTTGGGTCATTCTAAAGTGATTGCATGTTTAAAAAATGTCCAAAATTTTCACCCGAATTTTATTCGGGTGAAAAGGAGGAGTAAGAGACGGTTAATATATTGTCTTCAAACCTCCTTAAGTCCCTGGAAAAATCATGGGCGTGGATCCATCTCCAAAAGTGGGGGGAGGGACTTTTTCACATTTGTGAATCGCCGTCCTGGTGGAAGAAGCAGTGGTGGTAACCAGAATTTGCGTCACGGGGAGGCAATAAGTTTTGTAATCGTCGGCATGGGGGAGGGGTCTAAGGGAAATTTTTCTAGAACTGAATGCCCTCAGATGCGATTTGGTGCAACAAAAGTGTAGGATTTTTAGGTTATTTTTCCTCTAAAAATTTCGTTTTCCTAGGCATAATTGCAGTCTGTTCCATCATTTTTGAAAAAGTGAGGGGGACTTTTTGACGATGTCCCCCCTTCCAAAAGGTTAGGGGGACGCGTGCCCCCGTCCCCCCATGATCCACGCCCATGGGAAAATTGTACACGCAATTATACCTGGGTGGAGTCCACAGAAACATTCTTGGAGTATAATAAAATTTTTCCTTAACACTTTAAAAGGATATCCAAGGTTGACAGAGAACAGTATAGAACCTCCCGGGAGCTCTGAATTAGTTACAGTATAAAAAAGAGGGACCAACGGAATTCTCACTACCCGAAATCCATATGGGAGGAGATATGATATATCACATTCTTTTTAGGTATAGCAAGAGGGATGGTGACAGGCAAAATTCGTTTCAGAAAGATTTTCGTCGTTATTGAACGTCGCGGTAAAATGTTTGGAAAATAAGCAACGGCAATTACGTACTTTCAATCTTTCAAATCATGTGGTAGACTAGATTAGTCAAGATCCTATAATGATGAGAGCCCTACAGGGGAGATGTACTTTTTTACAAAAATGTTTGCATTGGAATAATTTCTTGCGTCATAGCTTTGTCAATGGTATATGAAATCGGGTGTAAACCCTGTCGTATGCGCGCGAAGCGCGCCGAAATTTTGAGTAAAATATTAGTCTATGACAAAACCCGCATTCAGAAACTGCATCGGACACTTTCACTTTCCCATCAACCGATGCTATTCAGAAACGAATCTTCTGACTGAGAATTCTTAAAAAGCACTTTTGCTCCTTAGTTCCTCCGTGAGTAGTTACCGAAAGCTATTGATAATAAGGACAACTCTCACACAAGGCTTGACGCTAGCGGAGCGTGCAAAAATTTGGAATTTGTCAAGAATTTCCAAAACTTATGATAGTTTGAGAACAGTTTGTGAAAGAAAATGGTTAGAAAAATAAACCAATCATCAAAAATACATCTCACCCTACACCCTCCACAGAAATCTGTAGCTCAAACGACTTTTGGGGCCATTTTAAAAATTTTCAAGAATCGATGGGGGGGGGGGGACACACGTCACCCATTGCCCACTGTGCCGATGCCACTTTCTGTAGCTTAAAAGCCTTTTAAGTTCATTTTAAAACTTTTCAGACAGTTTCGAAATCGAACAGGGTATGCACGCCGCTACTTTGCCTGCAACGGCTTGTGCCACTCTGCACAGTATCACGTCACCTGACAGCTTGTCTTCTGTATTCATTCATTCACTCAGCTATTCACCTGTTTTCGAACATTGTAGCTCTCCTTTCGTCGCCAACCTTTGAAAGATATCTAAAGAGATAATCCAGCTATAGCTCCACCCAACCCCTACAGAAATATATACTTTGAATACGTTCTTAGACACTTTTATTCATTTTTTGCTCTTAATTTTACTTTCTCCTTTTCTTTTTTTTTTCTTCTTCTTCCTTTTTCCTCCTTTCGTTTTTTTTTTTCGTGCCGAGGGGGGGGGGCCCGGGCCCCCCAGCCCCCCCCCCCCTGGATCCGCGCCTACATTCGACACCCTTTGCAAAGGTTAAGTGACGTCACCCAAGTTGCGACTACTACTCAGTTGTCTCTTCAGATTTTTTGCTCTGTACTATCACGAACTACTCCAGCGTGTGTGTCCCCACTTACATCAAGCAACCCCGTAGTTGTAGACCTATGGCACAGTTGAGAAAGGAGTCAGGCATGCCAGACCCATGATGTAGAGGTCTGAAGGTTGAGAGATTAGTCAGTTAAGTTTTAAGTTTGTTGTCCTTTCGAGGACATAGCTCCTTTGGGGAGCAGAACTGATTCGGGAGTAACGTTTGGTTTAAGCCCTTCGGCTTTTCTCCAGAGAATCGAGGGGACTTTGGAAAAGGTATTTGTTGCCGACCCTGGGTATTTTTTCCAAGATCAAGGAATTTGGTACCTGTCCCTGTGTATTAAAACTGATGACCATGGAATTCTTTTCCTTCACTTCCTTCCCATTTAAGAACAAACAGTATCAGTAAGTCATTGTTTTCATTGTTTTCTTGTTTTTTTTTAATTTACATTTAATGGAAAATGGCTCCAGGTAACGCGAGGTGGCCAATTGTTTCTTTTATTGGTTAAATCCTTGTATATAACTATGTTCCATAATGCATATGCTGCAGTTTGGTATTTTTTTTTTAAATTTACTAGTAACCTTAGGAATTCTTGGGAATTTTTGCTTTTCGAAAAATAAATCCGCTGGCATTTGGCATGGCACGACTTGTGATTTAACAATTGAACGGATCGGTACAAAAGAGCCACATTTGGGATCATTTGAGTTGCTCTCGTGGTATAGTGGTCACACCGCCAGACTGCCATTCTTGCAGTCATGGTTTGATTTCTTCTCACGGTCTGCAAAGGTCCTATCCTGTTTGCGAGTATAATCTTTTACCTAAGAAGGCTTCATGTTTATGGCTATTGAAATTTAGACCATGCACTTTCACACTAGGGACCTGATCCTGAGCGGAACCGGGTCTGCTTCTCTGTTCGAGATCAAGTGTAAATACACTTTTAGAGTGTTTTGTGGTCTTCAATTAGCTACACCCGAAATCTTACGAGATTATGGTGTCCTTTTGACACCCATGGTGGGTTCAAATTAGTACCTCATATTTTAGGGGGTTCTGAAAGGCATCATTCCTGTTTTGCTACTTACTAGAAAATACGTGTTTAAAATAAACATTGACATAATTTTTAACAGGGATGTAAATTTTCAAGCACTTTTGTTAGAACACAAAACAGGGATGTCCCTTGGGGACATAACTCCTTTAATTGGGGAGCAGAAATCTTTCAAGAAGGAATGTTTGGTTTTTGCTATTCGGCTCTTTGCCAGAGAGTAAATGGGACTGGAAAAGTAAGGGATGTTTGAAAGATTGAAAACATTACCAGTTGGAGAAAAAGAACCTTCATTGACTGTTTTTGTCAGAACAGTAATACAGTAATAAAATCTTAATTAAGTGGCAATTGACAGTATATTCATATTTCCGTGTAGGAGAGAAAGAACTGTTAGTATGCTGTAAATTTACAGGTGGGTAGTCGGGTGCTTGCGAAAAGACCTAGCCTAATGTTTGGTACAACTGCTACATTGTTTACAGTCCGAACATGGAGTTAGTATGAATATCTGACAAAGTGCGCTCCGACTGCAAAGTAAACTTTGTCTCGGATATTAAATGTAACATACATGCCTGCAAAATCTGGTCGAGTGGGTGAGTGGAAAGAAAATGGTAGTATTATTTTAATGTAACAGACTGCCAAGTAAGTCAGTCTTCATCCCTATCTTATCGCAGGCAAAATTTACAGGGCACAATCATAACTACCTTTTAAGTTGTGTCACAGTTAAAGTTTAGAATTTTTTAATTTAAGAAAAGAAATGAGTGCGATTGTTTATTGAGAAAAGTTACGTAGAGAAATATATGCTTTGCTGTGCTTAGGCACAGTCGCTACACTGTTTAACCTGTTCCCCCATGCCAAAGGAAATAATCTGCTTGAAACCACGTATGTTCACCAGTCACCACGACGGGAAGAAGACCCGATAATCCGCCAAACTGAGCCTTTCAATTTTACCTAAAATATGTCTTCCTTAGAGTAGGAGTGATGATGCAGAAAGAGGTCTCCTTCGAATCCTTGCAATGATATGTACCCAGTAATATACAACTATCCCTAATGACAATAGATTAACTTTAAAACTCTAAAGCCATCGAATAATGTGAATACGTTAGACCTAAAGGAATAAAACTGAAGTCACAACTGAAGCGAGCTAAAGGTTTGGTAATTTGCTAAGTAATTTTGGAATACACAATTAAAATAGGCCCTCATCAGTCGCAGATACTCATCATTATTTCTTATACGACTGAGTGAGTGGAATCAAAGTCCCATGCAAACCCGCCCATCACCCATTTGATCCTCACTGGTAGCACGTGGTACATCGCCAAATTGGCCCACGGCCGTAGCCTGAGCGAAACCCATGGGGGCTTGGGGGCAGTTTATTACAGCGGCGTCCAGTGGGGTACCTAGGATAGTTGGCACCCAGGCGGATCCTTTCTTCATCGCCAGTGCCGTCCTGAGGGAGAAGGCTAAGAGTAGTGGTCTTAGGGGAGGATGTGGCAATTATGTGAGGTAGTTTAGGTACAAATTGGTGCTGTCTTAATGGAGCTGACTATAAGCTTCAAAATTTTCTTTCTTATATTTTTCTCTTTGGGGGTTGTCTTAGGGTAGGGGTGACACATCTCACTCTTTGAGAAATATTTGTGTATTTAAGATGCCTAGGTTGCAAATGGTGCTATCTTTTGGAAAGCTTTGAGCTGGTTACGTATTTAGAAATTCTCAATTTTCAGTGCCTTTTTCTATTTTTTTTTTGACTGGATGTAAGTGAGGGGTTGTTGTCTATGATCCCGCTCTTTTGAGAAGTGTTTGCCTTTGTAAGGTTGCTTATATCTTTGGCACAGCTTCAAATCCATTATATATGTTAGAAATTGACATTATTCACTGTTTTGGGGGGGGGTGGCATGGCACGGTACCATATATAGCACAGCCAGGGGCGGCGCCACAGGGGGGGCAGGGCAGGCATTTGCCCCCTATGGTTTTTTACCCAAAAAATAAAATCGTCTAAATAACGTTTTAAGACACATAATTTTTGTAGGGGGTGGGGTGAGGTGCAACAGTATCGTGGAATAAAGTATTGTGATACATTATCCGTCGCATATAGGACATTTTCGGCGTAAATCCTCGAAAATTTTGCCCGCTTCGCGCGCGTTGTCTTCTCTGTCTAACTCATTGTACATCCGCCCCATACTGTAATAGTCCTTCGTGCAAATATTTGGAATGTTCGAATATAAACGCATTCATCATTTGCTGTATAGCCTATCTTCATCCATCTCAGAGCTTACACTTAGGCCTCTTCTACATCCCAGAAGACCCATGATTGAATTTCTCTCTGAGTTTTTTTTTTTTTTCTTTTTGTCGTTTAAGTAACTTTAGTGTTAAGTGGAGGCTTTGTGTAAAGCAGACACAAAGCAGGGGTGTATTCACAGTGGGTCAAACAGGATGTAGACTATACAAAGCCTTTTTAGCCTTTTTATCTTTTTTAAGTAAAATTTTGGTTTTTTAATAAACTGGGGGATGCAAATCATAGAAAGATGTATCCTGTCATTGTGTTGATGTTTCCAGTGTAGATTACTGTCAAGCTGGATTTTGAGTAAGCACCAAATGTCACTGATGTAGTTAGTTTAGAGAGCCCTTGTTCCTCGTAGACAAACGTCACTTTGTGAATAGCGTGAGATAGTTCTGTGTGTCAGTCTCAAATGAGAAGGTGTAATTATCGGCACAGTGTCTATGCGCCTGTATTTGGGTATATTGCCATGAGTATAGACAAGGGATGGTAGGCAGACATGCCCTGACTTAATGGTCGCTCCCTTAGGATCTATCATGTGAGAGGCAATTTTGTGTTTAAGGCACCCAGCTAGGTTACAAGTAGGGTTAACTTGGGCCCTCTTGGGCTGTGGATTCAGTATGTCGCCCTTTCAATGTAAAAGTATTTGATACTACTGGTCTTATACCCCGTAGGCTTGGCCAACGAACCCTCATTTAAAAAATAACATTGTAAGGACACCCCAAAGAAAGGCCATCAGGATATCAGATTTAAAGGGTGGGCGTAACCTTACATTTGGTAGTACGAGTGGGGTGTCCTTACAACTATACGGTACATTATGAAACACATGTACTTAGCTGTGCTGAGTTCAAAGAAAGAGATTGTTGTACTTTGCCAGCATGTTTGTCATATTCAAAGAAATCTGTTATCAACAGGTTTGTATGATGGGGGTTAGATTGCCATGAAATTGGGTAAAAAAGTATAGAAAATTACCATGCGAAAAGATGGTACATTAAGAAAACAGAACAAAGCAGAATTTGACTTTTAGAAAGCATAAAATTCTTGACACTTAACTAACTCATTCATAAATGCCACTGCCACTGCACCTCTATTCAAACCTGGAAGCTTGGTGGACTGACATATTTCAAAAACATTTACGCAAATATAACTATTGTTTTGCAAAATGACACAGATTCACCTGGCATCTGGAGGTGCAGTCACAGTGAAGTCAACAAACAAAGTAACAAAATAAGTCATTCATAAATGGCCACTGAAACTGTGCCTCCACTCAAAACTGGAGGCTCGGAGGGCTTTGACATTTTTCAAAAACATTAACACAAAACACATTTTAACCTGTTCTCAAAATAACATCTCGAGGAACTTTGGCCTCTTGGACTACGCCTCCTTTTCAAACGGGTTTGTTGACCCTGGCAGGGTATTCTTTTTATAGTTACTCCGGTATCTACCCAACCTATGTGGTGTGTAGGACAACCTTTAACACAGCCTTTATTAGTTTATTTGGACCCTTGTTACGGACCCATGAAAAGAGCTGCTGGCACTGCAGCAATCCTGTGCAGAACCCTGATAGTCTAGCAGTGACTTCCACCACCACCTCTAATCCAGGTAATATTGGGTATGTAGTCAGGCAGTGATTTCCACTTCAAATCCACCTAAAAGTGGATGTATCTAGTCCAGCAGTGATTCGACAGTTAAAACTACAAATCCAGCTTATAATGCCTCCCTCCATACCTACGTACTCAAGCAGTGACTTTGACTATGGCTACAACTAGAAATTATTGAACTAAGAATGGATACCAATGGTCGAGCTGTTATACTAGATTGTAAGACAACTTTGTTTCATGTTGCCTTTTTCAAGCGTTTTTAAATATGGTTGGTGTATAGTACTATCGAGCAATTGTTTTCAAATATATTTTTTTCACAATTAAAGGTGTACTCTGAATTATACTTCAACTGAACCATGAAACACCATACCGTAAATAACATCACAGAGTATCATTTCAAACACGTTAAGTGCTCAAGCTGATTCTGAGCCACTGCGAATGAGTATCTATGGATTGAAATTTAGTGCCTTGGAGTGTGCAGAGGAGTATTCTGTAGTTGCTTCCTAATTGCTTTCTACTCCTACTTGTTTAAGGTCATCACTTCAGTGTCCAGCTCTTGCCATCCATAGGCCTTGGTTAAGTAGGTCTAAATTCTAAGTGAAAAGCACCATCTGAAGTTCATCCCAGTAGGAGTACTGTACATTTAAGTTCATCACAGTTTGCATTTCTACTGACTTTTCTATGAAATTACCAAAAACTACATATCAAAAATGTTTGTTTTTCTTTTGTTTTTGTATTGGTTTTCATTTATGAAGTTGAATACAACTTGGTAAATGTCATAACTACAGTACAGTACTGTACACCTTCTATCAATGTAGCCGAATCAGTGAAAACCAGTCTTCAGTTCATAACCTGAAACTACTATAACCTGCAACCTACTGTAGCTGTAGAATTTCAGGAAACATGGTGACTCATTTTTGTGTGAAATATTGGTCATGGTAACTGTCTGCCACCCATTGTGGGTTATCGTAAGAAAAACCACCAGAAACATGTTTTTATGTGAACCTTGCAACCTGCAGTTTCTGATGGGCAAGCATTCTGAGATACAGTAGTTGTCAGAACCAAGGATGAAATTAAGGTTGGCTGGAAAAGGAGCCACTTTAAATGGCAGTAAACAGTGTGCCATGCAGATACAACTATGTGCACATATTTGTTTTAACGAAAATAAATATGCAATAGGTAATGATAACCGTACAAAATAAAAGTAAGTTGTCTGGAGTATAAAAATATAAACATATACAGTACCAAAATTTTATCTGTCCCAAATTTGATAGTCCCCAGGTAGAATAAAATGTTTTCGTGATCTTTGTATTTTCTGCATGTACAACACTACACAGTTGATAAAAAATACATATGATACATTGTAGTAAAGAAGAATCTGGAGAAGAAATAAAGAGAGATGTGGGAGCTTGTCCTTAAAGACTGTGAATCTCTATTGAGTAGAAATAGGGAATGTCTACTTACGGTATTACTCAGCCTGTTGTTGGAAATCCAATGTTGATGGCTTTAGCTAAAGCTCGCAGCAGATTGATTGGGGTGCCATGACTTTTTTTTTTATATGGATGTCATATTTTCTTTTCCTTGCCCCATGGCTGTGAGTACATCTAGAGTATGACTGAATGGTTCAGCTGTCATTAAGTCCAGTGAGTTTGCATCAACTTTAAGACTGGAGTCATGATGACAAGGATATTTTAATATCATGCTGGGGGTAGATATATCTAAGTAAAACTTATCAGATTTTGACCTACATTGACCTTTTTGACCCTGAAGATGTGCCAACTTTACAAGCTGATAGATGAAGAACTCTGTTTATTTTGTGAGAACTTTTATTTTCCAAGTACATAGTTGAAAACACATTTTCCTTGACTCCATCTTTGATAATTTGTGTCTCAGAAAATGCTTTGTGTGCCATGTCAGTGCAAAATTGCATTTTTAAGGCAGCATTTGTTAAAGATCCAACTCTTAACTCTAACTCTTAAATATCGAACACAAAAAGTTAGTGAAGACGGCATTCTGTATTCTCTGTGTACCAGATAATTACCTCCAAAAATGCCAGGGAATACTTACGGAGATATTGATACTAAATTTGGCCAGTGTGTGGCAGAAATAGTCAAATATGCAAGTTTTGGCCATTTTAAGAAGCCATAACTCTTCAACAGTAGGAAGGCTTAATATTGCAAAAAGCTACTCTATGTTATAGTCTGATTAGGTTAATATCATTACAAGCTGGTGGGATTTGTATTTGCTGAGGAATGAGACCTCAAAATTAACAAAAATACCAAAATGTCATCTTGCTGTCCATTTTTCAGAATTTCTAATAATTTTAAATCCCTCAAAATTCAACAAAGTTTGCTGTAATTTTCAGAAGAGCTTTTTTCATGACAGAATTTTCACACAAATATTTTGGAAATTTCTGGAGTTGGTTGAGCAACAGCCTCTGGCGATTTGACACAGAATGACCCATTTGCAAATGTGGGTCATCGTGTGAGATATTACCCATGGGCTTGCTTTGAATTTGCCTTCATAGTTTGAGCCACTAATTTCGGACATGTGCATAAAGGCAGCTCTAAGATTGCAAAATGGATGTTGTGTCACTGTCAGGGCCACAATGAACTACTGTACCATATGGCCACCAAAAATCAAGTGAAATGTTTAAAGGGAGAAATTATTCACCCCAAGTTTATTTTCAAAAATGTGCGTAAATCTTACGAGTCGTCTCATATTTCATTCACATGTATCTTTTATTATGTTTCTATATAAAAGCATTTAGGGAATAAAGTCAATGGTGCCCATGTCTCTACATCAGATTCGAACAGGCTATGACGTCACGCATATGGGCTGAGAGACCCGAGGCGAAGCCGAGGGTCTCTGCCTATATGCGTGACGTCATAGCCTGTTCGAATCTGATGTAGAGACATGGGCACCATGACTTTATTCCCATTCATAAATACTTTAATTTCGAGACGTTTAAATGTGGAAAAGCTTGCTTTTTTAACGATTTTCCCTTGATCACGAATTATTCTCCCAAACTGCCTAAATTTTCGCAGAGTGCACATAAGACTGCGTATAGCCTGCCTGCTAAAATACGAGCTATGTAATATGTAGGCTATATAACTAGCTGCACGCTATAGCTTTGTCGTTTGTAAGCACATGGCCATACTTTGTGACGTCTCTTTTCGACTGTGGATTTTTTGGAATATTTTGAGCGAGGTCATATTTGAAACGATTTCTCTGTTTGAATTGGAAATGTACTCCGCCTTGACAGTTCCATTAAAACTACATTTGGAGGACTTACTAGCGTGAGGATATGTGGTTTTTGCGATATTGCTCACCGTGACGTTCAACACACTAACGTGCTGCTACGTTGTTGAAAACAAATAACGTTAGGCCAACGTTTGTCCTAGTCTTAACCTAGGCTAATTATCGTTAGGCTACGCTGTTTTCGAATGGTGAGCCAGTTCGAATAAGACTCGTACTAGACGAAGTCTCCTTACCCGAGTGTCATTTGGAATTAATTCCATCCTGCGATTTTGTGATACAAAGGAGACTTTTCAAATGTGCTCTAAAACTGTTTACATCTGTGTACTGACAACATTGATACTGTTTCGGATCAAAGTAAAACCAGCGTGCTTAGCCAGAACAGTTATCATATGCTAGGGCCTCACGTTAGTTGCTTTACTTGTGCTGTAAGATAACGTTAGACCTAACGTTAGTGGTTGGAAATGTCATCGCAGAGAGCTTGTTCTTTACGAGTGGAACTTAAACCAGACAGATTTCTTTACTGACGTTGAGCTTTTCTTACAAAAAGAATGTAGGATACCGCAATTTGGATAAGGTTTGTTGATGCAGTACTTTGGATCATTAGGCCTGGGCATATTAGACAGTAGCCCCCAGCCATCGTTTCCATAGCATATATTCTATTCTTCGATTGAAAATCCCCTTGATGATTTTGGAGCTATATTTCTTTGAAACATAGTGCAATACGTGGGGCCAACGCTATCTTTCTGGAATATGGAAGATGAGTTTTAAGGTTAGTGAGTGCTCATCACTCATTTTACAACTGTATTTATATAATTACCCATCCCAGATAAAGGTCTATTACTGGGGTAAGAAATGCTGTATAATTTCTTCTTATCGGCGATGTACCAAAATCAAGCGGACGCACGATAGTTTGACATGCTTTTAAAGCTAACGTTAGAGCCTAGGCCTAGGCCTGTAAAACACTTTACTCAGCGTGAAATCACTTTAAATTCTCTGAAAAGGCCTGAAATATCGTTTGTAGCCTAGAAGCTGATTTTTTGTTTGGTTGTGCAACATTGCTGTCAACAAAAATATATTATTTATAATTTGGACAGTTACTGAAAAAAAAAAATTACAGTTGAAGGCCCAGGCCTACCTAGCCTATACAAACAAACTGCTTACTGTAGTGTTAGAGCTGTGTTTACAATCGTGTTGATCAAAAAGTTGCTCTCCATACACCCTATGTCTCTACACTGGATTAGAACATGGGTAACTGACCAATCACAAGCCAGCATTCTCAAAAAGTATTTATGAATGAATATTAAAGGTAAACCAAGGAAGTATTCAGTATTAATGTAACAAGTAAGTAACAAAAATGCCACATGATTGATAGGAGCCATTCCTGAATTTGGATGACAGGGTAAGCTAATTCAAATTGGGGGACTACATTTTTCCTTAAATAAGAGACAGTTTCTCACTATGTGACGTGGACAGAAAAAAAAAGGAAAACTTTGGCAAAGATGTAAAAAATTCATCTGTGAAGTTACTGCTATCTTTTAATGATGGACATAATTCTAGCTAGAATTTGAGAAAAATCTGGCTGGAACCAGATTCAGATAATTTTTCACTGTCAGGCTGGACTGTCAGACCAGATACATATCTGGTGCATCCTTAGCTATTGGTCAAGCTACAAGCTATATGTAAATGATAATATTCAACTTACGATGGTGGTCAACTTATCATGGAACTAATAACAGAAGAAAGAAAAAAAAAAAGAAAAAATGTTGATGTGGTATTTTATGTCATCACTGTGCGGAACAACAAGTATGAGCTAAGAAGACGCTGTACTTCCAAAACACGTCTTCCCTTTTCAACTGTATATAGTACATGTGGTTTGCATTGTCTAAGTGTTTAAATTTCCATGAGCTCAGCAGACTACAGTAGCAGCACAGTAAAATCCTTTGTTAAGTATAAGGGGCATTTGTGCAGGATTTGTGAAATTTTTGTAGGTGCAGTAATACAGTGAAGCAGTGTCAGCAGGTTTAGGGCTTATCAAGTTTGCTCTTAAAGGCATTGTCTGGTGGCATTTTGTAGGGGTCTTATATGAAAGATAAAAATTTTTCCATACATGTCATCCAAACCCCGTATCAAAACTCCATTCCTAACTCAAGTTATCTCTTCCTAAAAATTGGTTACTTTTAATAAGAAATACCTCCAAGTTTCCTCAAGGTCACAAAACGTGATCCAAAGTGGGCAAATTGCCTCAGATTCCTTTTGTTACTCTTTATAATTGCCTACCTCGTTTGTCCTTGAAATTTGATTCCGTTGGAATGTTTAGATGTTTTTCCGTGTAGATATAGTGAAAAACTGTTTCATACTTATGGTACAGCAAATAAAGTTATGGAATATTCAATATAGTGATATCAACATTATAAAGAAATACAAAAGCTACATCAAATCCATTTGCCCAGATGACATCACAGATTTCCCATCATGCACTAGGGAAACTGAAAATGTAGTATTTCTTCAAAAAATTTCTTCCGAATGCAAGATGCTATTGAGATGGGGTTTTCACTGCCTTACACAGAAAATTTTTCTGCTTTTTTTTGAAAGCATCAAATTTGGTCACCAGACCATGCTTTTAAAGGGGCTTATTGAGTTTGTTCTCGATATTCATGATTTTTTTCACACCTGTTGAGTTTTACTCACATCTTGATGGTATTGAAATGGTCATACTAAGAGATTCTGCTTATCTTACATGTACAACTGAAGTGGCAGTGATAGGGTAATTAATGATTAAAATCATTTATTACAAATTTGTTACCAGACACTTTTTACCAAGTGGTAGGTACAGTATTAATCATATGCAACCCCTGTCCACAAAAACTACAATTTCTCACATTTTCGGTAACCATGGGAAGTGATACATGAGTAATGAGGCTAATCAGAAACATTGTCATGCAATGATTTCCTTCAAACTCATCCTAAAATAGTTGATTTCAACTCATTGAGCCCCTTTTAACATAATGTGGGGTTTCATTGTTTTGTATGCATTGTTTATTATCATCTTGCAAAACATATTAACTTTTACAGTATGCAGGCTAAAAAAGGCTGAAAGCAAGCATCAGATGTCATCTGAAGTGTTTTGTGCTTACTTAAATAATTATAATTCAAGCCTTGAAGGGCAGTTGTTTACCATGCTTAGCAACTTTAAGTGTGGGAGAAACCCATGGCTTATGAATAACAACACTTCAGGTGGCTAACCAACTCAACAGTTTACTGTAGGTCATATTTGGTTTTTGATTCACTTTCATTATACAGTGTCATGAACAGTTTTCTGGATTTGTGCACTCTAAAGCAAGTTTGAAGTACAAGAATATACACCTACTGTGCTATACTGTACTCCTCTGTTCAAGTTACAGTACATAAAAGCATGTGAGCAGCTACTACTGGTATCTAGACCACAGTAATGAAAGGTTTCCCACAGTGCAATCCTACAGTAAGCATTATAATCTGCATGCATTAAAATGTCTGCTCTGAGAGGTGGTTGCATAACATTGGTACTGTACATGCTTCATGGGAATATCCTAGGATGTGGACCAAAACCAAGTAAGAGATTAAAATCTCACAGGAGGTATGTGACAGGCACATACTTTATTCTGTGCTGAGGTCGAATAATTATTGTTGAAAGTGTGCTCTGGAATAGTAGTCGTTTTTACTTCTCTTAATAGGTCTTACATCTTGTTTAGCCAACCCTAAGATTGTTCACCTTGTCAAGGTTTCATAAGAAAACCGGTTTCCTTGCCATAGACATACAGTATTTATACCCTCATGTTTTATGAACAGTGAACCTTGATTAACTATGCACTTTTCATTAGATGTGGGATTTGTAGAAATCCTTCAGCTGTCTGTGGAGCTGTTTTCTGCTGCTTCTGTAAGTGCAGGATTATTGTATGTCTCAGGATCTCATGGCTTAGTGTGGTTTACTGTAAGCTTTAATATTTTGTGCACACATTCCTGTAGTTTTATCAATGATTTCTGCTCAGTGACTAAAGTTTTATATTACCAGGACAACGGCAGGCTTTGGACTTTCAACTAACCATTTTTCAATAGTACAGAAAATTAAGTTGCAGTTTCCAGCTTTTGAGAATGACAGTAGGTTTCATACCTCCTCAAAGGTACATACAATGAATAAAGTTACAGAGTATTATACAAAAAGCGACAGAATAAGTAATAAACAATTAATACAAAGCAATTAAGTACATTCAACTACAAATCTTAAAACCTAGTCACCAGACCCCAACTGAAATAAAGTATCCAAAAACAGAAAATTGGACAGACTTGTACAGTATGAACCTTCACAGATACAGTACAAAAGCACAAACACAAAGGTACAAACCTACGTATGCACATAAATGCATACACTCTTACAGTCAAACTTCTTATTTAAAACGATTGGTTATAATACTACAGAATGTGGCCAGTTTTCTTTGCACCTTCCTTTTTCTTGATGTTAGAAGCTGAGCCTTTTTTACAGTATTTGGACCCACCCTATAATAATGCTTCAAATAACCGTACATTGAAAACAAAGATAATGGAATTCATCACCAATCGAACCACTTGTACAAAGCTCACAAAGTCCCTTATTAAGGTCAATATTAAGAAATCGCCTGGCAATGGCAGGAATTTTTGTATTCCCACAACGAAAACTACAGAAACTAAAATGGTCATGATTACTCATGGACAAAAGATAATTTTCTAAGACAAGCCTAGATTTAAAAATACAGTATGAATTTTTAGACTGAGAAGTTTCATACACTTCAGACAACCAGTTTTGCTCGTACATATCACTTAATCTCAAACTCAATGTTTTCTTCACCCAAGGAATATGTATATTACAAGGATCATCCCAAATATATGACATACCTGAACTGTTTAAAATACTCGTAATCTTTAACATCAAAGAAAAACTGTAAATACCCTTATCATGCAAGGCCCTCAACAATCTATAAATTGTAAATGATAATTCTCACTTCCATTAATAATTCTCAACCAAAAGAGATTCTTAATTCAATTGTGAGGTGATATTGTATTTGAGCAGAAGATTATTTTTAAAAAGGGAAATATTGTATTCAAAGTAGACCAGTGTGACATACAACCGAGTTAGGTATAATCATTATTTACCACTCAGTCTAACAAGTAAACTCCAGCAATGGCTTCATCTTCCCAAAATATGAATAAAACAAAAGTTACAGGTGTTGCATCGTTTGAAATTTGAAAGTATGGGCCAACAAATTATTCTTGAGCAACAATAAAATTTCTCTCTGTGAGGAACATATTTCTTGAAAATACATTACTATGCTGCCTTATGTCGGCTTCTGTTTCATTCTGTATCTATAAATCATGGTTTTAAAAATTAGATGGAAAATTTTCCGTGTCACAAATGCAATATTTCCCTTTAAGATACTGTAATGTACAGTAATTACAGTACGGGTATATGTTTCCAAAATCCATGCCTCATTGAGCCTTAGCAGTTACACTTGCAGTCCTCAAAGACAAACTGTTGCCTTTTATTGGTGGAAGCAGGAACCACTTAAGCTTTACCAGGAAACAGTATAAACCAAGTACAAACATATGTATACAATACCCAATACCATAAGATTACAGGATACCAGGGGCTTCTTCGGGTTAAAAAGTCCTGGTAATATTTTTGGAGGTCTCACATGAGCTGTCAGGCAAGTAATAAGAGAACTGAAGGGCTACTGGCTCCTTGTTAATTTCACATGTGGGATGGAAGCATGTTTACATAGATACACCTCTCAACAAGAATTTCTATAACATCTAGAATGCAATAAAAAGAAAGAAACGAATCTCTGAAAGGAAAGGAAGGCTGGTATCACGGGTTGTCTGTGGTAAGTATGCCGCTACTACAGTATATATATGAAATATCTATTCACTGTATGAATGTCTGGATACATACAGTAGGCTTGAGAGTAAGAGGTTACATTTTTCAGTGTGATTGAATTTGAATTAATTTCAATTTTTATCTGGTGCTAACTCAGACTGGCTTACATTTTTAAGCTTTGTCTATTTATCAATGCTTTTCACATGTGAGATGACTTCCTTAAATTGAAGAGATCCCATATACTGCATGTCCTGAATTGTTTACCTGTAGCCATGCCTACAGGAATCATATTCTTTCGTAACAGTATGTTTATGTGATTGTGATGGAAGCATTGTATAACTATTTGGGATTCTATGTTCTGTTCTGTGCTCATCAGTGGAGTGTTAGCAAGTGCTCAGCACCCTATTACTCATGCTTGTGTAAATTCCTCTGCTTATAAAGCAACATGAAAAAAATGTATTGTATAAGCCATTTTAGGAGTGCACAGGAAGTTGCAAAGTGCAGTTTGCTATGAAATAACATTGCTGTGTTTGAGTACAGTACACCCACCTTCCAGAGAGCTAGTTTTTCATTGCACATATACAGTACAGTGTTCTGTGGCAGAGTACCTGTAACATAAAACATTCTTAAGTGAAGTGTACACATTGCTTTTAAATAATGTAGAGTTGCATTGGATTTGAATTTGGAGAGATTTCTGCTGACATTTATTGAGTATATCAGGTGCATTATAATGTGATGCTTATGGAAATTATTTTTGGGTCGTTTTAGCGCTACAAATTTTGTCTTGGACAATACAGTATTTCTGCCAAGCCGCTGTGACACAATGTTGACGCAATGACTTTTCGACTTGATGCACTGATGTTCGTGGGAAAAAATAAAAATGGGAAAAAATAAAAAAGAGGGTTTCATTCGTTCCTAAAGTTGATGCAGTGTTAACACATACCATTGAAATTTCTAGTGAGTCAGATTTTCTCATATTGACCCAATGGATCTTGGATAATTTCTTAGAAGAAACACTGCTTGGGGGTACAGTAATTAGAGGTCAAAATGGTGCAACCTTGAAAACTGCTCATAAACACTCTTTCTTGTGAAAGGAAACGGATCACATACTTGTCATGTGGATGGTCAACTGCGAGTAGAGATACAGTGTACCTTATGGTTTTTGGTTGAGGTTAAGGATCACTAGAGGTCACCATAGGTCAAATAGTGAAAACATTGTAATCATGATATCTTAAGATGCAGAACATGTATGATTCTGATACTGTATGTGAAATATCTAAGTGATGTATACTGAGCACATACTCTCTAATATTTGGTGGATGTCAGAGGTCATGTGAGGTCACCAGAGGTAAAGTAGTGAAAACCAGGTACACATGATACTCAAAAGGAGAACTGTATTAATCACATTCTTGGCATGATGACACTCTGTATGTAGTATAGGATTTCTGTAATATGAGATGAGATCAAAGATCATCAGGTACCACTGTGAAATCCTTCCGTACATGGAATCTCAAGAAAGGCAACCTGTATGAAACTCATACTGTACAGTACTTGGAAATTGACATGTGAGTGTCCCATATTGATTGCATTGATGTTGCATTGATGTTGCTGGACATAACGAAAAGTTCGGAAATTTTGATTTTAATAGCAATCATGATATATTTGGATCTAACAGTATCTCTGGCATGTACAGCAGTGCCTAGAATTAAAAGGAAGGGCTTGATTTTTGACAGTGTTAAAAATAAAAGGTATCAGTCTGCTAGATCTATGCCCATGAATCTTAAATGGCCTGTGCCAAAATTGTAAACAGTAATTTACAGTATGAAAAAATGCTGTCCATCTAAAAAACAATTTTTACTCGACTTACTGTACATTCTAGTGGCAATGAATCACTCAGTCTTTTGGCTTTTTGGTTCAAGTTTTCACTTGAATTTTAAAGACTGGTTCACCCTTTTGCAGAAAATGGACAAAATTCAGAGTAACATGAGTATAATACAGAAACACATAAAAAGGACAAGTTGACAAAAATTTACTTGCAAAATCAAAAAAAATTCAAATGTATAGTAACCAATTTCTCACCACTTTTAAAGGAATATCATGTCATTTAAGTCAATTCAATTGTTATTCAAGACTCCATAACTCACTAAAGGGTAAATACTGGACTGGTTTCAAGTTCAGTTGTTATTGTACACACACTGTATAACTGTTACCACAGTATGGCATCCTATCCTTCCAAAACAGAATTTGACTTTTACAGAATGGAAATCTCTGCAAATTGAAAACACAGATTTCAAAATGAAATTTGGCAATTTACAGGCCAGTGAATTCCTGTCTTTACTTTAATATGACACTGTAGTACAGTGGTGGTATTTCATCTTAGTACAGTTCTGTACAGTACATACATCTCCTCTAAATGTGGTACTTCACTACATGTACCATAAATAAGGAGTTACTTCTATATTGATCCAACTCCCTGCTGTAATACTGTACTGTAACTTGAGATAAACTTCCATCCATGCTGCCTTTCTTTCTTTGTACAGTATTAAAGTTGTAGTTCTTGAATGCTGCCCCACATATTTTAAAATTCCCACTTTCTACATTTAAAAAGATCCCCTGATACCTCGTTACAGTAGTCACTCTTAGCCAGCACAATCTCTCCTTCATACTGTTGACTTAAAACATTGAAAAATTTTCACACTTGCATCTAAACCTTGAATAAAATATTTTTATGGCTTGGTGCCTTTTGTTCTATTATTGCTTCACACAAAAGGAAACCTTGACAACTATTAAAGTCTATGTCAATCAAATTTATCCACCCCTCGGATAAAATGGAACCACCCGGTTATACTGGTTGTTGTTGGTGTCAGGTATTGTAATAGGTTTGCAAACATTGAAGAGTGTACTGTCAAGGCATATTCATTTAGATGCTATGGAAGCACTTGATTTACAGACTTACTGACCAGCAGGAAGATTACAAGAATATTAAAATATCGGAATTGCATGGAAGTACTTTTGGCAAATATTAAAACTCACAGGAATCATTTTTTACGGTTTGGTTATAGTTTAGCAGCAAGGCAGATATTGTTATGAATATGTAGTTTATCTTACTGGTGAAGAATCTTGCCTGACATTTACCTGAGACAGGAAGAAATTACAGATGGTACTGTATATATTTGTTTTATTTCCTTTTGATTTTGTTCATGTGTGATAGCCACCAGGAACTTGCCTTGACAATTGTGTTACTGTAGGTTATTTCAGTGATTGCAATGACACTTAGTATTAAATTTTAATTTTTGAGCAATTGACATTAATTTTTCAGTCTCAGAGATACGTTTTAATTTAGTATTTTGTGGTACATTACTTCCTCACTATGCTATTGTTCCTACAGTTCAGGAAGCATATTTACTCTCTCAGGGGAAAGTATACTTGTATATATGTTTTCTGATCTGTTTTTGTGGATGTTGTATACAGTAAAATCCTTTTGATGCAGTCTAGCATAAATTTGACATTTCAGACTGCATATTGCATTGACATTGAAAATTCACGAGCAGTTTTTGTGGCTACAGGGAAAATTGAGCAGAAGTTTTTCATAGACCATGGCTGCATACAAATGTGATTTAAATGTTTAGTAGTTGGCCATACACACAGGGAATCTTTAAGCATGAAAATGGGCACATCGTTTAAGCATGGAAATAGTCACATTTATATGCAGGCATAAGGCTTATTTGATGTATAATCTGAAATTGTAAAATATTTAGCCATCTGTGCAAAAAGTTACTGTGTTTGCAGTTTGAAACTCCAAAACTTATTATATTATTCATTCAGTTGATTGCTTGATTTAGCCATCACTAATGCACACAAGAGTACTTTGGAACTAAACAGTAAGTAGCACTGTGTACTGTGCTGTATACATACAGACAAGTTTGTGCAATAATTAACTGGCATGGTTGGGCCAGTATACTCAACTGTACATGAACATGCACACATGGTACAGTATCCTGATAACAGTTTGAGTCTACAATCCTGGACAAAATTGTCTGGGACAAATCCCCCGCGCCCCACCTCAGTGTTGGTTTTGAAGGTGAATTAAAGTTGAGCGCTGAAGAAATAGCACGCTTTTCATTTTCTCAACATTGAACAAGGGGTGGAGGGGAAGGTCCGGAAGTGTCCCAATAATTTTGTCTAGGATTGTAGATACCCAGTACCCATGATCTACGTGTATATGCTTTTAGTACCACAAGTGATTTTGACTGAAAGTTGCACCACAGGGTATCAGTTGCTTCTTGTGATTGACTTAAAAGGTACAGTATAAGGTAGACTGGGTGTTGATACCAATTACACATCAGCAATGCCTCTGCATCTTAAAAACAATGTCCATTTGACATACTATAAACTTGTGTTGAGTAGAGCTCAACAGTAAAGCAACAGCACTGATCCTACAGTGATTATTACAGTAAAACTATGATTGCATTTATTATAAAATTTGTAAGAGGAAAATTGGACCACTTTTGGTAGTGGCTTGTTGAATGAGCATTGCATATAATGAAAAGTTGGTACATGGATGTGCTAAGATATATGTCATTTCATTTAAAAAAAAAGTAAAATTTAATATGAACATTACGTAATTGGAAGTATAATTAATTTGTACCTACAGTAACCTTTTGTGTTAGACCAGTTTGGATTTGGTGGTGCATTATTTTTGGATGGCATAAACTTCTGTGTTAGATCAGAGTTGATTTGGTGTTTTATTGTTTTGCATTGTTTTTGGATGGTAAATGGTTTGTACTGTACCATGTACCATCTCTGTTCACTTAAATGTACAGTAACACCTTCTGGTAGAATTGGCTCTCTTTTTAAGAAATATCAGGACTGTTTTTTCTAGAATGATTCTTACAGTACTGTGTCTGTTTCACTTGATGGATAGCTTTACACTATTTTATAAATTTGCTTCTGATTACATGCAAATATTCATATGAATATACCATGGTAACCCAAGTTAGTTTTAACACTGAATGAACATAATGCAAGGAGCAAAGAAACAACAAAATGGACCGATTTGTCTTTAAAAAACTATCCTGCTATATTCCATGTTCATGTGAAGTTCATCAGAACACCACAGCATCTTTTGTACAGCAGTGATTTGCATGTTAAACAGCACCACATGGTTCTGCCTGGCGCAAAAAATTTCCACCTGGTATGTACATACAATAAAAATTTTAGATATTACATAGATTTGGATAAGTTTGGAAATTCATTACAGAAGAACACAATAAGTTGTACAGAAGTGCACTACAGTATGGTCCTACCCAGCATTCTATTTTCATCTGGTACAGGCAAACCTCTCATATACTCCCTTCCCTTAGCCTCCTCCCCTGTTGGAAGCAAGATGAATTTGCTCAGCATTCATAATCCAGGGCACCTATTCCAGTTATGTGTATCATAGGGTGGTACTGTCAACAAGTATGGCCCAACCAAAATGGCTAGCATTGTCCCAAAGTGGAAAGTTTTGCAAGTGCATGCAAGATCTGGCCTGGCAGCTGCTGTAGTTTCTGCAGTTTGGTACCTGGGCAGAGTTTTGCTGATATATTATAGAGGCTTTGCAATTACGTCACCGATTCACCATGCTGGAGGACACTCATGCCAAGAACACATGGTTTTGTGCAGTAGTATACTGAACGCGCCGCACACTGTGCTCTGTGGTATACGCGGTTTGTACACTATCATCGAGCAAGGGCGTCGAGTGTGGCCTACTACGAAGTTACATGTACTCCAACATGGCGCCAGGGAGTATTATGACGTCATACGAAAAGCCTCTATTTGTCAGCTGATCCTGATATCCAGTTGTGATGATTGGTCCTATAGTATGTCTGTATATAAATGTATGCTGTGGAAAAATGGATGTAGAACATTTTCTGTTGTTCTGTTTGTAAAGGTACTATAAAAACTATGGTGGGAATATTTATAATATTGAATGTAAAGATAAAACTCATTTGTAACTTTCCTAGTTTTATTTGAGGAACCATAGGGGACATAAAATCAGTTTATCAGTACACTAAGCATCAGATAAGATTATCTGTTTGTTTGACATAACATGCTGTTGACTGGTTTAGTTGGTATGAACTGTAGTAATAAAGTAAATATTAAGCTTGTACTTAACATGGCTGTAGTAGAGCTCATTACATCACTTTTCAGAGTGTGTACATGGATGTTGTTGTGCAGTACTGTTAACTTGTAAGCGGGTTCCTTGTGTTGTAATATGTCATTTTATCTGTAAATTTGCTTTTCTCACTTGGCCATTCTTACACTTCTCCTTTTGGAAAATTTGCATTGCTTTCCTCATGATGGTCACTTACTGTACAGTAATCAAGTAGTGTACACTAATTCGTGCCTTTGCTGCTTAATAACTTATTAATCTGTTTCACTTGATGGATGTACCCTCCCCAAAAGAAATTTAAGCTAATAGCACCCAAACAAATATATCTAAGGTGCCAGCATCATCAAGTGGTTGACAACCCTTTCTGAGGAAATTCTGTAGAAACACAATCGAACAATTTACAAAATACTGTATGTCACTCCATAAGAGATTTTCATTTGTGGATCAATAATTTATGAAAAAAAATGCTTCCCACTGTTTACAGCTTTTGTAGGAATATCAGGTACTATACTTGAGCCTGTATTCACATGAATTGCATACTAAACTAACTACTGTACAGTAGGTTAGTGCTGTGTTGACTGGCTTCTGCCTAATATCTTTACTGCTACATAGGAGGATTTTGTGCCTTTATGTAATAACACAGCATTCAAATATTTTTTGTCCCATTTGATTTGACAGCATTATACAGCCCCGACCTTGATCCTATACTAACAAGTGTTTTGGCTGTTGAACTGAACAGATGGCCTACTGTACATGTACTGTACTTCAAAGGGACATAGGTTAATGTGATACAGTTAGATAAGTGAAAGTTGGGGTGACAAACTTACTCCCTGTGATAGAGAAAGTGTTGGTCTCAGCATAGACCCTTTTCCAAATAGCAATTGCAATGGCTTGTGGGATAAGTTCTGGTATGTGATGTTTTTGTCAATGGCATTTTGCTGTGGCAAAAAATGATGCACACCAAAAATCTATCCCACAATCCTTTGTAATTCCTATTTGGAAAAGAGTCTATTGCAATGTGACACTGTAGGAAGGGTGTGGTAGCATACATGGCCTATTTGGATTCAGGATGTACATGAACACAATGATGAGAAGACTACAGAAGTAGAAATTCTGTTGCATTAACAACACTGTACATGCTTTAATGAAATTAGGTGGGGATTCCCCTTGCTGCATAATATGAGGAGGGAGTTTCAACTTATTTTTTTTTTTCAAATTTGGGAGCATGTGAATTTTTCTTTTTCCTCATGTAAAAGAAAGTAATGTAGGCTGGTGTAAAAGAAGCGGGAGTTCATATCTATGAAAATTTATTTCGCAAGGGCAACTTATAGCAAGCAGACTAGAAAGTGGGTACAGGGCTATCTAGAGGGGATTCATTCATTGCTAGTAGTTTTTCTGCAGTAGGTGGGGCTGTCCAGTACTGTGAGAGGTCAAAAGGGCTCATTGATTCACCAACCAGGTAAGTTTTGTTGATTTTGGGGATTCTGCTATATTATTTTGTAGTTATGTTGCCATCTGATGTCCTGATGAAACTCATTTACAATGAAAACAACTGGAACTTAGAATTGTAACAATATAAAACATAAAAATTTCAAGTAAGCACTAATTTACATGACAAAAACTGAAAACAAAAATTTCAGAGAATTCAATTGCAATTTTGACAATGTGGCACTTTTCTGTAAAATTTTAAAGGGGTTCAGCTATTACTGTACATAGATTTGGATAAGTTTGGAATTTCATTACAGAAGACAACAATAAGTTGTACAGAAGTGCACTGCAGTACAGTGCAATGCAACATAATACAACACAATGAAACATAATACATAGCACATCACAATACAACACAGCACAGTGTAACATCTTACAACACAACACGACTCAGAAAAAAAAGTGCTTTCTATGCATACTGTATCATACACTACCAGACTATGACACTGAGACATTGTTCTGCCCACATTTAAGTTACATGTATACAGAATGGAAGTTATACTCGACATGAATTAAAAAGTTAGCTTTGATCAGAACCTTCAGTGATTGCCTCCATCTACAATAGTGGTGGCTTCAAGATTTTTTGAAAGCAGACAGCTTAAACACAAACATATCTTACATTATATATAATGAAAATTTGCTGCCTAGAAGGGTGTTAGTTTACAGTACTTTCACCAAAAAGTTTGTGAAATAGGGAGGGGTAAAAGTTCCCTGGAACCCCTCAGGAGTAAAAAGACCAACAGTAATTTCTTGGTAGCCATGTTCTTGAAACTTGGATTAGAGTAAACATGGGATTAAGAAGTTTATGCAAAGGTTTGTTGTTATCCAAAGGAGATCTTAGATAAATACAGTTTGCAATCACATTGCCTCTTGTTAGAGAAAGTAGAAATGGTTATCTTTGTACTTTTGGATGTCTTTCACCCAATGATAATAAAAGATCAGCTTAATTTTATGTGGATCATTGAACATAGAAAACACCTCTCAATACAATGAAGGTACTGGGGCATATCATCATGCACATGTACGACAGTAATTGTGTAGACTGTACTTCATAGGCATAGTTTCAAATTTTGCACTCTGTGTTACATAAACGGAACCTTTTCTTGATTCTGTGGAGGGCAGCAGTTATTTTGAGTTTGAAAGGATTTTCCTTCTTTTGAAGTGCTGAACAGGTGCATCATGTGCAAACATAGACTGTATACTTCGAAGTTGAACATTCTCTGCATTGTCCATAAATTTGTGAGTGGATGGAAAAAAGCATGAAGGAGACAAGTGGTGCTCAGTTATAGAATACAGACAGCATTTAAACATTAGATATTTATAGCACAGTGCCCATCAGTCTAACTGTCAGTAATTAGTGTTCCGTTCATGCTTCGAGTGGATCTCCATAGATTTGCATGAGTTCTGAAGGATCTACTTTCCATTTCCATACATACTGTATACAACAGTATACACTCTTATGAAAGCATTGCTTCCCTGAGTAGAAGCAATTTCAATACAAAAGTCAACCTGAAAAAATCATTCAGTGATGCCACATGTTAGAAAGAGCAAAAAATCAGAATACAGTTAGCATAAATTGGACATTTTTTAGGATGTGTTCTTCCCTCCATTCACATAAACCTGCATAGTTGCAATAGTACATATGCATAGTATTGAGAAAAAACACTTTGATGAGAAGCATTTTCAGGGCAGAAGTCAGAAGAATCCATTAACAATTTGCCAGATGTTAGAAGCATGAAGTGTGACTACCCTGTAATTGTAGTACAAAAGGAATGTTCAGTCACTGTCACTAGATTAACTGTACCTACAGTATAGGTGTACTAAACTTTACTTCAGTATGAGGCTGCCATACTGTCAGCTTATGTATGTATTACCATTGTACCCTTTAATAATGGCTAATAGAATACACTATACATATGAAGTGGTAATTTCACACTGAACTATTAAGTTTATAAGGTGTATATGTACATCATACTGATCTATAGACTTGTGTAGTCCTTGCATTTAATACAGCACTCTTTTATGTTAAATGTGCCAACACGTAACATTGGATTGTTTTTGATTGGGGCTGTGACCGTTTAGCGATTAATCACTAAACGATCACACCTGTAGTAAACGTTTAGTACAAAGCTACCAGCGATTAATCGCAAAACCCATTTTTCCGTATGGAATAAAAAACAATCTGCAGTCATTACAGAAACTTAGATGTTCACTTTAACTCTTTTTGAAAAAGTGAAATACAGTAATTATACATTTGGCACACACGTAAACATACAACATCAAAGTTGAGCTTCTGTGAGGATCCATGTTTGAGGTTCATAGAAACTACAGTATGTCCCCTGGACGTCACTAACGTATTTTACACATTCATCATGTTCAAGAGCACGTTTAAAGTCTCTATGTTGATCATAGGTACTTGTGATTAATCATTAAACGACCGCAAAATTTTGCGATTAAACGTTTAGTAATTTTGCTAAAAGTTCACAGCTTATTTTTTGATCGCTAGTTTTATAACACAATTTCATTCATGAAAACCTTATTTGCATTGTAAGTCTCAACATTTCTCAGAAGGATGGTGGACAGAATTTTTTCAAAGATACTTTTACAAAAATTCCTTAAGGCTCAAGGCCCACAGTTAGGCACTTTTTTCAACATAAATTTTCATAATACTTGATCACATATTCACTGATGCTTCTTAATATTTCTAAATTTATAGCTCAGGTGTTTTTGTTTTGCATTGGTGGAGTTGTCTTAGTGGTTTGAGTGTACTGCGTTGCATACTATGCTAGAGGTCCCTGGACCAAATCCTGGTCGATCCACTTTGAAGTTTGCTGGGGACTAAATTTGCTTGTTTGGTATAGCTCTTTGCAGTAATGCTGAGAGGGTTGAAATAATTGGTGAATTAAAATTGGGTAGTGCATAAATCTGTTGTCAGTCCCAGGAAGTTGTCCTACCCAGGGAGTTGTCTGATTCAGGAAGTTGTCCACTTTGCTCATTTAAGCTCTCAAGCAGTGGTGAAGAGCAGGGTTGTAGCTAGCCCAGTTGTAGTGGTGGGATCCAGGAGTACTGGAGTGAGCGGAGCTAGGACCTTTTCGGGTGGGTTCCAGGGGGCACCCGGAAGCTCCTGGGTTTTAGCATTTTCAGAGTGTGAATGTAAGCCTCTAGAGGTAGTTAGTGTTTGTATTTTAAAAAAAATAATAAATGACTAAATAACCTATCTTGTGTTTTCTGTCCTCTTAATACATATTAAAAGGCTTTCAATATGCTAAAACCCAGGAGCTTTGATGTTACCCCTGTCATGAAATTCTCTGTTTTACTTTAGATCATGATTAACATTGTTAAAACAATTTAACAATAAAATGTATGGTATAAGACTTAAGTGGATTTCAAGTGTGCTATGTATTCTTTTCAGTTCAAAACTCAGAACATAATAAACCTGCACCAAGCATGCGGGGCTTCGTGCTGTACATTAACCAACCGATGCAGGGGGCTGGGAAAGCATTTGCTGTATGTACAGAACAATTCCTCCGTTAGAGCTCCCACATGTTAGAACAAGTGTGTGCTGTACTATAAACAGTACATTGCTTCGCACAGTGTCATGTCAATGTTCATTTACGTAGATATCACTGTTAACTTTTTGTAAAATTCGAACGGTAGGCTACCAGCTACAGTAGACCATCGTGTGTGAGATAATACTATGCATGTATGTTCATGTATGCCTCCTGGGATGTTGTGTAGATATGATGATCAATGATGGAACGCAGGGCTAGAAATTCGAGTATGAACGGAGTTGTTACGTAACTTCCTGATATGAGCTGGTGTGCGCTTAGTACAGTATAATAGACTATGAGCCTATAGGATGCTAGCAACGTCCTTGCATGCACAGGACCGTGTGTACGTGTATGTACTACGTTCACGGTAGAACCTGGTCCTAGGTCTACTCCGTATCAGGCGAGTAAAGAAATTGAGTGTAAATAGCATGAAGTCATGCTCAAGGACTAGGATAAGGCATGCTAGGATTGCTACGGAAAAGTTGCAAAGTTGGACAATTTTTGGATATAAATAACGGCCGTATCCAGTCGGGAGACTGCTTGTTTGGAACAGCAGAAACACAGGTATTTTTAGTAAGTTAGTGCCAGGTGGTTAGGCTCTAATCGATCTTGAGTACTGGGCGCAAAGCTTAAAATTAACCAAACTGAGTCAAAATGTTTCTAATAGGAGGTGAAATACCTTGTCCTTGAATTCAGCTCACACACACCCCTGCACACAAACTGCCAGCCTGCCTACCATGTATAAACCCATGTAACATTGTGCAGTCTTCTGGAACTTGTCATTATAGCTCAGTTAACATTTGATCATGAAGGATGAGCTGTCATAGTCAATTTAAGATAAATTAGAATTGTTTGTACAATTTATTACCGCATGAAACTGTTTAATATTTCAGGGTAAATTAATTTACTTTCATTAATAAGCATTGGGAGATTGAAACCACTTGAGTTATTTAGGTGACTAGTTTCATCTTAAGCTGTTGCATTCTTCATACTGTATATACTTTACATAGTGCGTTAATTTGAAAAATGTTCAGTATTGTTGAATGTGTTCATTGAAAGTTGGGGATTTTAACTTTGGTTAATTTTACCACATACACCCTGTATGCATGTGCAGCATTGCATTGTTTCTTTGTTGAGTACTGTATAGTATATATATAATGCACATGTCAGTCCAGCACAAGCTTCAAAGTGTTTACAAAGGAATCTATTGAAGTTGGCTGACAATTTGATTGTCAAAGATGATTCAGATCAAAGACTTAGATAATAGAAATCATCTTTGAAAAGGAACAAATACCACAAAAGGAACAAAAGACAGATACTGTATATGAAAACAATTGAGTAGATATGTATTCTACAGGGACAAAAGTATCACCTTGTATGCAAGGTGTGCTGTATAGAGAAGTGCTATGTCATGACAGTGAACTAAATAATATGCTGTACATGTAGCGTTATTCGTAACTAATATCAAATGTTGTTAACCCAACATTAATGAGCTACCCTGCTAGTGCTTATTCATGCCATGCTGGCCTGGTAAAATAGGTTTGTGCATTTCAGTTTTGACTGTGATTCTGATTAGTATAAACACTTTCCTAGCCCTGCAGACTTTGTGAAGCAACTGATACTGTCTATTGTTACTACTAGTCTTCATAGTGGCTTGCAGTAGCCCACCATTTGGGCCTGCTGCCATTAGCACTTTTATAGGGACAAGCTGAACTGAAGTCTGCCTTGGCTCCACTTGTTAGAGGTTATTTTTTGCCATTTTGTACATTAGCTTCATGCTCTGTGGTTTTTCTTTTTGTGTACCATTTCAGAAACTCAACTTCTCATTACACAATACAGTAGGTACACATTGCTTTTCAATAGAGACACAGAAGATACAGAAGCCGCTTGCTTACTGATACAGTTTACTATGTTTCTGTCATTTTTGATGTGACAAGGTTTCATTTTCTTTTTGCAGGAGGCGACTGAATCATCTCTATCAACTGCACTTTTAGAGAGCACTTACTTCCCTGACAACAGCACTGCCCTGAGTTTTTCGGGAAGTCAGTCAGGACTTAACGTGACCATGTCAGGGGAAGGTATCAACTCAAATGAACTAACCACCAGGGATGTGTACATAGGATTTTCTCTTGCAGTCAGCTCTACCATTTTCATTGGTACAAGTTCAATAGTGAAAAAGAAAGCTCTGATAAAGATTTCCACATATGCAAAAAGAGCAGGTAATGTATTCTGTGTATATTAGAATTCACCCCTTGCTACAGTAGATAAAATAATTATGTCTTTCATTGTTCCTTGTTCATAAAGGAAATGGCTTTGCTAATGTCTGTGGATGTCTATAGAGCTGGCCTCTTTCCCACCTTACGGAATACTTGCCTATTAATATTGCTTGTACTTCATTGCCAGTGTTGTGACAGGGCTCGATTTTAACAGTCGTCCCTTCTTCCACGATGACCAAAATTTGTGATGGACAACCAAAAAATGGCGGGTTGGTTGTCCATTCGATAACCACAGTTCATTCAACAGGTTTAACAGACTGCTTCTAAGATTACTGCAGATTTCTTTTTAGACTACTAAATTTTCTTTTGGACAACCAAAAAAGGCAGACAGGTTTTCCAATGGATGATCATAAAGTTTTCATAAAACTGAGGCTTGTGTGATGCACATCTTTTGTTCTCTCAGGGTTTTGGGGACAATGAAACTACAGTAGTATCTAGGCAAAAGGATTCATTAAGGTCAGGAGAGTACCATCTACACAGGACCAATAATTGTCAGAAGAACCATATTTCAATAGCAGATGGGGTTGTTAAATAGTATTATAGGGGAGTGAAGAAGGGTGAACCACAGACTTCTCGTTAAATATGGACAGAGCATTATGTGAGCAAAAGTGTCGTCCCTCCCAAAGTTGTCCCAGGCTTCTGTCAGCTGCATATTTTTATGAATTGCCAACATTTCAGATAACATGAAGAAAATGGGATCTACAAAGATTTTTCATTCCATGCTTTGATTTTTATTGAGTCTTATAATTTTGTTTCAATATTTTTGAAGCTTCTTGTCTGTAAATGTTGCAAAACAGTGTATGCCCAAACACTTGAGTAAACCCAATCTTTCCATGGAAAACAGCTCACGTCTGTAGCCTCTTTGGTTGGCCTAACAGTACATTAATATTTAGGGAGTAAGTGTTGTTAATGCTAGTGTAAAAAGTTGGTGGGGGCTAACAAATTCCCATACCAGGGTAACTTTGTTGAATGTGTTTCACCCTTACGTCCTCTTCACAGTTGTAACCGATCATTGCCTGTACATAGTTACTGTAGGTCCTGGCAAAGTAGTCATTACAATGGTCGAACACCTTCACCAGGGGTGACATAAATCTCTTCCTGCATTGTCAGGTTTGGGAGTATAATAGGAGATAATTATAGTAAGTACCTGGCAAAATTGGTAGCACACTGGGATAGGGAGCCCTCACTGAGGGCACCCTGTATTAAGGTTTCACGGTACCGCAAAAATTTGGTACTGTCAATACCGCTACAAATGGTACCGGTAATACCGTAGTACCGGTACCAAAAGAGAAAATAGTCTGACTTTCAAAACAAGAAAATACCCGGAAAAACAACAGGTATTAACGTACGTGCCGTGTTCTGATCATTACTGCCTTCCGCTACACTGTTAATGAATTAAGTACACTCAACATTGGTAAACAAAAAGTGAAACCCGCCGAAAGCCAGCGTCCGAAAAATACGGGGAGCGGAGTGCGATTTTGAACCCGAAAGTCCCAAAAGAACACTCAAAACTGTACTTACAGTTACAAAAATAATTTCTCAAAATGATGAAAATCGCCTTCGTAAATTATCACCTGCAGTTTTTAGGTGGAACTTTTCCAAATTATTCCCATAAAATATTGATTCATCAAGCCTATTTCCGACCGCAATTATTACTATCAAAACATTTTTTGCAACATTTCATGTTTTGAGTTCAAGATGCCTAACAGTATGATAGCGCCACAATCTAGCTAGCTTTTACCCGCGTAAATCATTTACTGATATAACACTCGTAGGATGGGGACTCCTATTTTCGTGCAGATAGGCCAGCTTCACATAGATGTAGGCCTAATGATATAGGTGCGTTCTGTACGATCTTTGGGACTGCACGAAAATATGAGAACGCCGTACTACTGAGTGTCATCTAAATCGACTTAAGCAAGTCTGAATTCACGCGACCACGACGACAACGTTCAATAGGATTTTACTGTGTAGTTTCTCTCACATACAGTTTAGTCAATGGACAAGTCCCATTGACTCACTGTACAAACTGTTGAAAGAATGTTCTTCCGAAGATTTCTCTCACACACAGTTATGTCAATGGAGAAGTCCCATTATCTTACTGTGTTTGAAATCGTTGAAAAAACGTTCATGTCAGAGCCAGCGATGCAATGATTCTTCGTAAGCTTACAACGAATTTCTTAATGATACAATGCCTTGTGTAAGCATAGGCAAAGTGAATGATACCAACTGCTATTAGTACATAATACAAATGTATGTGCTGATAACGAATGATTGTTCGAAAACTGCACACAATGTCAAAAGAAAGCAAACCACAAGTTAGTGTGGGAAGTATTGGTTGGGCGAAATTTCCCGTTACACGTGGTAATTTACATACATAACAGTTAAAAGGCAATTTCCTAAATTACGAGGGGAAATTTGTGACAGAAATGATGCAAAATGGTTACAGAATGAACGTTTCATGGTTACATTTTTATATTTAAAAGAACACAAGGCAGTTATCATATGGATTATAGTATTTATATTTCAGTTATATTCCATTCAATTGCAGTATTTTTAGATTTTTGTTTTGACGTATTGTCGGGTACTGTTCTCCACGGTACTTCGGTACCTTGTAATTGGTGGTACCGTACCGTACCGGTACCGGTACATACCGGTACTCACAAAAATACCGGTATACCGTGAAACGTTACCCTGTTTCATCCTTCTTTGCTTGCAATAGTTCGTGTTGTGTTAAGTCTTCAAACTTGCCAGGTGAAAGAAGGACAATATAGGGTGAATCTGATGAGGAAATGACACTGCACTAATAACTTGTAGTATATAGTTGCCTGAGGAGAGTCTTTTGAAGGTGTAACATTGCAAATGTCAAGATCACAACAGATTTTACCATGTGTGCCATCAATTGTGTCAAGCCGTGAGACTGAGTGTTAGCCAATGAAGGAGAAAGGTGTTCGGTCAGTGTTCGATTTTAAGGAATTAGCAATGGTTGTCCAAAGGACTACTACATTGTAAAATTTGGTTGTCCTACTCAAAATAAGGTAGTCCCAAGTGTAACCATTTTCGGAAGTTCGCAACCATGGAATTGATAACGCCCCATTATGACCAGCCTTCCAAAGTGGCTTTCACTTTTAGACAACCCTTCCCCCCCCCCCAAAAAAAAACAATAACAGATATCTACTGTATAAGAGTAGTGCTGTCTCGTGGCATGCATTAATTAGTGTACATTGTGGACATATTTAATGTTATGATGTTCACATTGCAGGTAAATAAATTAAACATCTCTAGATTGAAAGCACTGGTGTTGCAACATCAGCAATATGAATTTGTAGCTTGCACGAAGGAATTCAGCTTGTCTGTGTACAGTGCAGGCCTAGTGGCCTACTAGTGGAGTTTGTACGGGGCACATATTTTGGCTTGATAGTGTTATGCACATTTCGATAAAGTGACTGTGTGGGAAGTTGTGGTGAACGTGCGTAATTACCGTACTTTGTTGCAAATGTTTTGATGCAATTTTTAAAGTTCCTTGCTTGCGCAAAATTTTCATCGAGCTGCTAAATGTAAACATCACATCACTTTCATAAAAAAATTTGGTTGTCCCGACGGACAACCTTACGCACCTGTTTTCGCAAAATCTGGTAGTCCTGCAGAATTTCTGGTTGTCTCGGGCGACAGGGCTACCCTTAAAATCGAACACTGTTGGTGGTAAGAGGTAGTTTAGAGGTGTGGACAAGTATGAGAAAAAGGTAGAATATATTGTAATGCCGACACGTGAAATCTCCTCTTTTTAGCAGATTTCCACTTTTTCATTTTAGGGAATCAGCTACTCTTTGTCATCTTCCCTTTTTATCGCACTCCGAGTATCTTGACAAAGTGTACTGTCATATGTTTTTTCGTGCACACAATCTTAACTTGATCCCAGTACAAACAGCTCTTGATTTTCCCATTGCAGTGGGGACTACTGTATGTAACTAACCACATACTGCTGCACAGTACATAACAATTTCAAAGTAAACTGTACCAGTAGACCCAAATTTCTTGCCTTTAACATGGCGTTCATTGTTCGGCAGCTTAGCTAGCTTCTGCATATTTTCTACGTAATAAGATATTGTGTGAAAGTAATGAATAGAAGCTAATCAGCCCAGTCTTATTATTGTCTATCGTCAAAGGATTCGTATGTGTCAGTCAGTGCACATTTCGTGTAATACTGTATGTATGTGACATGTAAACTACTGTACCATAGACGAGCCATCAGCATTATTTTTGTAAGCTTAACTTGCATTATTTTGTGGTACAGTGCTTTTGTTTTTGTGAGTTAACTTGCAGCTACCTATTTTGCTGTCCCTATGTGTATTATGTATGGTCTAAGTGATCTAGCTGATACAAATGCAGACCTGCCAACCGTTCCGATTTAATCGGAACCGTTCCGATTTTTGAGTCCGTACATAGCAAAAAATCGGAACGTTCCGATTTCTAGCACCCACCCCAAAATAGTACAAGAAATATCTTTGCAACATAATTATTTAAAACGCATGTCACGCACCTCATTAATGATTCGTGGATCGAACTTGTATGGGCTTTACGTATACATATATGTAAACACTATGACCAAGACTTCAGCATTATGTATGCGACATCCGGCGTGCGCGCTAAAATGTCTCAGGATATGTGCACACTGACAGTACATATCCGTAACGATCGTTGTAGCTAATGCTTTACAAAGCACCTCAGCTGCGCCTACGGACCGACCGCGAAGTCCGTGTGGCACCTGCTGTGGTACGTACGTATACGGTACGTATATACGCAATACATAGTGCATGTTTGTTTGATAACCAGTGGGACTAATCGCAATGCTGTTGTTTGAGATTAAAAAGGATGAAAAAGAATATTTGAAGATTGAACAAAGTACTTATGACAGTGTTCAATTTTGAACGGAAGACCAGCAACGAAGTTTTTGAGTATTAAACTTTGGGACAGTAAGCTCGAGCCTGCAGGCGTTTTTCGGTACCGTAGTTTGCCTTATCATACGAACGGTAACGTAGCGAAAGTGCGGCATAGCCAAATAGCACATGTGTGCAGTCTAGCCTAGGCTAGGCCTGAACTTAACGGTTACGTTGAGGTCTAACTTTTGAACTACGATAGTCGCTTAGATTATGAAATAGGTGGGAATTTTTTGTATGTTTTTTTTTCTGATTACATTGCATAAACCCCGCCAAGAATCGTTCACATAGGCCAAGGCCAAAACGAAGTTTGTGTTAGGCTAAGTGTGTAACATGACTAACATAACCATGCAGCCTAGCCTGCCCAGCCTAACAGTAACAAGTAACATGATCGGAAAGTTTTATTTTGTGCACTTATAATGCAAGAAGGGATGCAATCAGCACTGCCGGGAACTAGTTCAAAGTTCAATTTGCTTGCATTATAGACTAACAAAACCTTAGGCTACAATTTTAGCAGACATAGGCTAGGCGTAGGCCTACCAATCATCTAAATTTTTAAAATACAGCCTAAAAAATTTGTAATTTTGCCTGTTTAAAAATTTGATATATACTCCTTAAATATGCCACCATTTTGAATCTAAGAGTATTTAAACTTCAAAAAATTTCCAAAGGGGAGGGGGACACCCCCTCCCCTTAGACCCCACCCCCAGGCCAGCAGATTCTCCAAAATTGCGCCGCTGTGTTCCTATTTCCAGTTTTCAAATGTTGGCAGGTCTGCAAATGTGCATGTCTCAAAGAACTTTGGAAGCAATAACATCCTTGCAACATTTACATACTTTGTTTATGAGACTTTTGTTACAATGAGCTTAATACAGAAAAAGCACTGACCTGCATGTGAGAGGGATGTGGTTGATATATGAACGTTAGACATATCGTCGCATCAGATCTAAAGTGCCTTATGTCCATTTTTGAGATTTTTTTTTTATTTGATATTTTTGGACACAAGGCCATGGGCTATCATGCTAGCATAGAAAGAAAGCTATAATCTGTCAGGAAAGCCTATTCTAAAAGGCCCTATGTCCAATTTAGAATAATTTTTCAGGTCTAAACTGCCTTATGTCCATATCTTGGACATAGAGCAGTTTAGGTTTGAATATGTATCACCAATTGCTGGACATAAGGCCATGTCTGGACGTAAGGCTTTTTTAAATAAGAATATGTTCTGTGAATGGTTGGACATAAGGCTTTAGTTGGACATAAGGCTGTTTAGAATAGCATGGAATACAATGTAAGTTATACTATAACATACTGTGTTTGGACATAAGGCCCTATTTTTTTTTAAGATAGCGATTTTTAACCTCCCTGCTGCTTTGGTGCAAATCATTGTTTTTTTCTTAACGAATCATTTTAAGAGGAAGAAACAATGAAGAATTTCTTCATACAACAAATATACATTACACAATGTTTTCATTTTTTCTCCTTCTGTTTCACTGTGGTAATATTACCTATGCAATGAAGACACCGCGTCTTACAGACCTCCAGTGCAAACAGGTTGACCTACAATAACCATAATCTAACATGGCAACATGTAAATGGCATTAGCAGATTCTATAGCTCATGCATTATATATTCCATGAAAAAAAGAGAAATGGTATACCAAATCAGTTTTTGTGGGGAGACAACTGCACAGTACCTATGCAACAAGTATACAGTCTACGCAACATGTTGACACCATGAACATACTCGCAACTTTCACGATCTGTGTGCTTCCAATGATTACCAAATCTGCATGGATATGGCTGTTGCAATTGAGTGAATTTACTTTCACATACTAATATTCTTTGTTTGAAGCAAGTAGGAAATGCATCCTAATCTAGGATTTTATTATACCTACGCAACAGTTGACACCATACGTAAATTTCATCTGTATAGGCTTTTTAAAAGTATATACCTTGACTCTACAGCAGGGTTGGCAGTTTTTGCCACAAGCGGTTTTTACCGGTGGTTTTTACCGGTAAAAACCGTCCCGGTAAAAACAGGTTTTTGCCGAAAAATGGAAAAATCGGAAAAAACCTATTCTGCGAAATTGAATAAAATGTTGTTAACAAGTACTTTTTATGTTTTTTTCAGTGTCTTAGGATGAAAGTAATTTTGTTACACCAATATTAATCACTTCAGGCAACAACATATACCATGTGAGAGCCTGAATGTGATTTGTTTAGTGATTTTGGCCACTTTTTGCCAGATTTACACTGTTTTTGTGTTATGTGTACATACTGTACACTAGGTATACATAATGCAGAAAATAGGAAGGAGACTCAAGGAATAATTAAAGCATTTTTTTCAGTTTGATGGGAAGATTTCCTGTGAAAACTGGGAAGTTGCTAACCCAACTCTTGGGTGTACCTTTCAGGTGAACCTGCAGGTGGTGTGTAAGTCCTACAGTACAATACTCAATGCCTTACATTGACCTACAGTAGTGTTCTGTCTTGTTTATAATTCAACCATCCACCTTCTTTCAACATTTCCACTTTCTTTTGGGAATTAAGTCAATGGTGCCCAATATCACATTCAAACAGGCACATATGGGCTTAGAGACCTGTGACATCATAGCCTGTTTGAATCTGATATATACAGACATGGGCACCATGACTTTATTCCCATTCATATACTTTAATTTTGGAGAAACTAAAAACTGAAAAAGCTTTCTTTTTTAACAATTTTCCATTGATCATGAATTATTCTCCCAGTTTGCAGGTGTCATACAGCATTTTTACTTTCACTGTGAACAGTGACAGAAATAAAAAACAACTACTGTACCTGGTTTATTTTGAACATTCACCTTTAAATAGATCAGCACTTTACTATATCATTGGCATATAAATACAGTCCTGACATGATCGCACAGTTGCTCTCCATACACCCTTTGTTTCTATACTGGATAAGAACATGGGTAACTGACCAATTAGAGGCCAGCATTCTCAAAAAGTATTTATGAATGTAAAACAAATTTTTGGCTATCCACTTAAGTTTCCTTTCCATTCATACATTACTATTTGTGGGTTATCAAATTTTTCAAAAGGAAGATAACTTTAGCCAACAAATAGTCCCTTTGCTGTATTTGATTGGCCATCTATACCTTCTTACTTAATTATTTCTGAGTTAGTGGATTTGAAATATTCAGAGAAGCTCCCTTGATGAACTCATTTACTTCAAGTTGCTGCTTAGTCAGCATTTATCATTATGGCACTGTAATTTGCTTCTCTGCTGTGTCAAACTGAAGTTTCTGACAAGGTACAGGAAGTTGCTTGTCCACTCCATGTTCCTACCCTGTCTTTTATATAACAGATATACCCTACCAACTTTGTGATTGAACTTTCATATTTAGAACTTTCATAAAAACAAAATTTCATCAATCCTCATTTTGTAAAACTCTGCTTGATATTCTGGTCATTCTACAAACCAACTTCAGTTTTTAGGCTACAGTATTCCTGTTGGCTTGTAGGTGCTTTGTTTGTGGTTACACTTCACATGTTAGGGCTTAACAGTACTATCAACGATGTATTTCACTCTTTTTTCTGGTTTGGCAAATTTTAGTTCTCACTTTTTCAGGCATGTGCTACTTCCTCTTTGTAGAGGAATTCCTCTTTTTTGTTTCTACTTTTCCTCTTATTTTTGTTCATTCCTCTTTTTCACGTCAAAGAACTGAACAGTTTCAGTCATAAATGTCTTTATAAATCTCAGCTATTAAACTAGTACAAACAGCCCTCGGAGTTCAATCCAATTAGAAGTCAGTATTATAATGACATCAATGCCACCAGGGGGCCTTAAGGACCCCTGGGTCCCTGACTGAGAGGGTGCAGGGCTTTGTGCACGCCATTATTTGTCTTCCAAAATATTTCCTCTTTTTTTAGGATTTGCCAGTCACATGTCTGCTTTTTAGGCAAAATAGAAAGTTTAATGAATCTAAATAATTTTATCTCAACTGGTTTGTTCATCATGTGCAATGGGATACAACAACTGCACTCTCTTAATTGCCAGAAGAGGTTTTTTCCATTTTCTCCCGGTTTTTACCGGTAATAACCAGTTATTACCAGTTTCTACCGCTGTCCCGGTAAAAACAGGTTTTTTCCGGCAAAAACCCAACCCTGCTCTACAGCCTAGACTCTTTGTTTACTATGGTAGCTTGTTGTCTTTTTGCTGTTGGAGTCAGTCTGGTGGTAAGGAAATTTCAGTGGCAAATCATGTAATGCAAAAATACCTATGCAACAAAATGACACCGTGCGTTGCGTAGGTATGACTAATTTCATTCAAACACTGAGAAAAAAGTTGGTTCCATTGTAATTATCTGGTAATAACAAGTTGTTGTATCACCTGTGTTTTGCAAATGCCTGGATTAGGCAAGGTAAAATTACATCTGTAAAGGGAATGGAAGGGACATTTTATGTCACAAATTTTTCAACAATTTTCATGTGACACCCCCAAAAAATAGGGAAAAACTCAAAAATTCATGGGAGTATGTCAATTGTATTAAATATCACAAAACAAACGTTTAATGCAATTCTTCCCATACCAAACTTAAATTGATCATGTATTCACATAAGATTTAACAAGTATTTCTTCCAGGTTATACACATATATATTGATTTTGACCCAACCCTGTGGAATGTATTTCATTACGTAGCCTCTAAGGCTACTTGTACGGAATCGTATTTCAGATCCCTATATCTTAATCATTTAGGAAGGCAAACTACTCCCAAATAGACCATTTTTTTACATTGCGCAAAAGAAAGTAATCCATTTCACTACGCGAACTCCATTGAGCGTATGAATTAAAGGCGGAAGAATCCTGTATTCCGTTAAGTCGCCATTGACGATGTTTTACCAGGATCACTCAGCTTCCAAATGTTCAGGTACGAACAGAATATAAGAAATTTAAGGAATTTACAGCAATAGAGCAAAGAAATATGAGAATCTTTGCAAACTTTCACACTGCTCATATATTTTACAAAAGTAATCACAATTAGACGTCGAACGTGGCTTGTATGGATGAAAGATTCATGACTGGGCTCCCTTATGAGCCGGAGAACGAGACTTAGAAAATGGCTTCCTAGGATGTAGTGGCTTACTTGTATTTTTATAGGTCTACCTTTATAGCACGTACTGTGTAACGCACCATTGACATATATAATTAACTAGACACATCAGACAAACGCACGCTTGTTCATGACCTGCATAGACCAAAGTATGTACGGATCTACTTTCGAGACGAGTTGTTCGTTTTGAATTTTGGTTGACCATAATCCTTCATTTTCAAATCTCAAAGTTTTTCGTATTCTTATTGTCGCCCCTCGACTTAAACTGAAGGATTTTAAATGCTCAAATGACTTCTTGAAACGTACGAACGGTGGGAATCTATAAAAACAAATTACGATACCAAAATAATGCATCGAAGAGACTGTCTGATATATTGAAAAAAAAAATATTCGATTTGCAGCTCCGCGCATGCGGGATAGTCTGAATATTTTTAAATTGACCCAATCTCAAGTGGGAATTTTAAATGATGACCAATCGTTAAGAAGTGATTCTCTGTCACGTCCGAATACAGACGACAATTTTTTTCAGCACTTTGAGAAAGGTATTACCAGCTATTAGTGTCACTGGACAGCTGGAGTTGCAGAAGGCGAGTGGAGTAGCGCTAATTCCAGCAGGAGCAGGCCGGGGATCCGGCCAGGAAGTTGGCAGCGGAAAGCCTGTTTGATTTAGCAACAAGGTATTTAGACGCGGGCGATTTTCGTCGGGAAACTTGAAACTTACTAGGCTATATGCTTAATTTTGAGATAATAAATCTGCATGCCGACGTTTATTAAATTGCCAGAAGTTACGACTTTGAGATTTGGAGGAAAAAATGGGGACCTTCCTGCCGCCGTCAATGTAAAATGAATGAATTCACGTCCATCATTAAAACAACACAGCGGTATGTGTAAGTAGCCTACTGGGGCACTAGCACTTAGATCATTAGGGTATATACGGTGGCTCAATACAGCAAGGGTGAGGAACCTCAGGCATGTTGGTTCGTTTAGCCTCCAGCCCGCGAGACCACTAATTCATCTGGCCCGCGAAGCTACTGATAAAAGTAAATTCAATTCACTTGAATAATAGTATCTTTAATAATAATCTTTATTAAAGTCCTCGGTACCCACTATTTTATCATGCTTAGCTACCTGCACTTTCAGGACATTTTACGTAAAATAACTCCATAAGTTCATGAACTCTACTGTCATGAGCTTGCTTATAAAAATTAAAATGTCTCTGACGCGCGGTTAATTAATATGCCTTATGTTCCATCTCCTTTCTCCTGATTGAAAAACAACTCCCACACCTCTTTCTCGGGAGGCTACTGTACGTCAGATTTGCCATGCAAATTCAAATTTCTAGTTGTGTTTGTTTTTGTGGGGGTACCATGCTGGTAAATATCAATCATCTATGTACAGGACATCAGAATTGTGATAATTGTTGATCACAGACAGTAGATGACAGAGGAATGAATTCGGTAACAGTTTCTTTGAGTTTTGAAGGATTAACCAGTACAGTTTTGCACTTTTTGATCGTTTACTGTTTATAACCAACCAAAAGTTGCCTTGTTTTGTTGAGTTTTTGCTGAATATATGTTATGTCAGCCACCTATGCACTTGCAGTATGTTTCCTTTCTCATTCTGACTCTGAATTAATGCATTAAGTGTGAATAGCAGCCATACAAAATGTGCCTTATGTCCAAATTAGTAACAAAGTTCAAATATAAATAGCCTTATGTCCAATGTTCGGAGGGGAAAAGGTCATTTGGGGGGTCAAGAATGCAATATTTTTAAATTTGCTATATAATACGAGTAAAGAGCCTAATATTGCCCATTTGAGTAGCTTATGACAATTGTAAAACCAAGTTATGAATGGACAGATCACACCTGTAACTTTGTTTCTTCATTTACTCAAAATGTAATATTTGGACATAAGGCACTTTAGATCTGATGCGACGATATGGTGCAAAAATTGTCTTACTGAATGTGCATTTTTTCATGACAAATTGAACCTCTAATTTTGCTGTACATTACAGGGCTCAAAATAACCAACAGCACCGATAGCCATGGCTGTCGGGCCCTTTCTGATGGCTGTGATGCCCCTAAGTAAATGTCCGTTGAAGTAACATAGACCGACGGCCACTTTGCTCATTTTGGCCGTGTCCTTTTTCAAGCTTATTTCGAGCCCTGACATTAGAAGACCCTCTTATGATGCAGTTCGAAGGTATATTGTTAGGCTACGATGAACTTACACACATATTGTGTAGGCCTTTACCTGGAACTGATGATACAAGGTGGTACTTCGCGAGTGGGTCTAGTTTCTGCACTGTTGGAACTATGACAGGCCTTTCTGGTGACAAAACACCATGGGTTCATGAGTGTACAGTATTTGGTGGCAGTTATTTGGGGACGTATTTTTGATTCCTTGCCGAAGGCCGAAGGAATCTATGTGACGGTGATGTCGTGTGTATGTGCGTGTGTGATGATTTTGCTTGTAAACATGATATCTCAAGAAGGGTATCTCTGAGGGATCGCATACTTGGCATGTAGATAGCTCATATTGAGTAGATGATCCCTGTTGTTTTTGGGAGGTCAAAGGTCATTTGGAGTCACCAGAGGTCAAAAGATCAAAACATTGTAAACACCATATCTCAAGAAGGGTAACTCTGAGGGATCTCATACTCAGCATGTGCATTGCCCATAATGAAAAGATGATCACTATCAATTTTGGTGGAGGTCAAAGGTCATTTAGGGTCACAGGAGGTCAAGTGGTAAATACCCTGGAAATTGCTTGTAAACACGATATCTCCAGAAGGATGAATGTGAGGGATCTCATACTTACTGTACCATGTGGATTGCCTATATTGATTAAATGATCCCTTTTGTTTTTAATGGAGGTCAAAGGTCATTTGGGGTCACCAGTGGTCAAAAGGTCAAAACCTTGTAAACACAGTATCTCAAGAAGTGTAACTGTGAGGGATCTCATACTTAGCATGTGGATTGCCCACATTGAGTAGATGATGTCTTTTGTTTTTGGTGGAGTTGAAAGGTCATTTGGGGTCACCAGTGGTCAAAAGTTCAAAGTCTTGTAAACATGATATCTCTAGAAGGATAACTGTGAAGGATCTCATACTCTGGACTGGAAGAAATATTTCTAGGAAAGAGAGTCAAATTGTCCATAATTCCTTGCATATTTTCATGTATGAGAAATGTAGATTTCCCTCCAGTTGCCAAAATTTCCCTCCAAGTACACAAATTTCCTGGGAAGGAGCCTCCCAGCTTCCCAACTTTTTCCACCCATGCTCATACTGAGCGTGTGGATTGCCCATTTTGAGTAGATGATCCCTCTCATTTTTGGTGGAGGTCAAAGGTCATTTGGGGCTTGTTTTGAATGGGTTATTGTGTTTAAAGTTTATTGGAACTACCTATAAAGTACAGTAGGTGGGTCATACTGTACAGACTTCTCACTGTCAAAGTTGCACTTATACTGTATGTGATTTCAGTAGTGTGTTTAACACAGTATCTTTGAAATGATAATTATCGAAAATTTACAGTGACATTTCAGGTTAGGGTGTCATATACTAAACAGTGTAAACATAGGCCATTTGTAAAGAGAAATGAAAATTGGCTCATGCGATTACAACCACGTATCATTGTATGTACATACCTACAACCTTTGCCAACACTATACAATGTGCAGTACTTGGCTAGACCTCATGCACAGCACATATCTGTATGCATGGCCATTGTACTATTTGAAAAATTGGTTTAGGGGCTGCAGAAACTGGTTTCTGGTTTTGGACTAACCGTCACAGCCTTAGACCTACCCACTTATATCAAAAATCGTAGGGTATTCACTCATTTTTTACCCGAAACCTTGAAAGTAAAGTGTAATGTGATTTTGAGGCTGTTAACTTGAGAAAATGCCAAGAGCTTCTGAGGGCTTAATTGACCTCCATTGACCACTCTTACATATATACCAAGTCGTTGCTCCTGGAGCCCAAAAGAATGCAGTGCTTCATATGTACATGTGGGTCAGATCCAAAACCTATCAACCTAAGGGCTAAATTTTAAATTATAATATTCATCAAGTTTGATGGATTTTTCCATTAGAGTAATAATTAAGGCTTGAGTAGCCATAAAAATCAAATTTACATAATTCCCCCTTTATGAATATTGCTTAATTAACGAAAAATGGTAGTTTTACCAGCGTTATGGACGGAAAACAGCTATTTTTGGCACTGCTGCAAGAAAAGGAGCAAGTCACAGGAATCTGTTCCTGGATAATTGTTGGAGGTACTGGTCTCATCAAAATAATTTTTAGAAAATTTTATTAGGGCTGCAGTTATTACGATACTAATTAAGTAAAAAGTTGCCGATTCCGTCCATAACGCCACCTGATATCGTTAATCTCCTGGCAATTTTAAGGTGCACCTCAGAGACAAAATTTTTAACTGATCTTCTAAAGGTTGCTAATGCCATAAATGACCATGTGAAAATTAACCAGATTCTTGCTCATAGATCAGCTGGGGTGTAACAAAACATTTGTGTTATGGACGGAAATTGGAAAACGTTACGGACGGAAGTGAATGTTATGGACGGAAATTGATGTTATATGGAAAACCAATGCAAAACTTTTCCAAATAACAAGTTTCTTTATCCTCATTTTAATGAATGGTATTTATGTGGGATAACCATAAGTGTGTTAAGTAATGTACTAGATGTGCAGGTGGTCATTGCCCTCAGCAGTATAATGAGATTAATGAGAAGTCTTCATCCATTCTCAGGCGCGGATCCAATTGGGGGGGGGGCTTCCTCGGGCTCAGCCCCCCTCCTTTTTCGCCACATCAACAATAACAAATACGCAAAAATTAGCATAATGTTCATCTAGGAGAATATTCAAGGGGGCTTTCAGCCCCGCTCCCCCTTTCGAAATGTCTGGATCCGCGCCTGATTCTAGTGTGTTCTCAATTCATTATCATGTTCATGGACTCTATCTGTCTTAAATATTTGTTTGAACCTTCCACCTTCTGAGTTGCATTTCAACACTTACAGTGGTTAACACTGGTTCAAACATGCAGAACTTCTTAACCCCTCCCATTACAACCTTCTTAACCCCTCCCATTACAAGTGGACTTGTCTGTCCATGTCCTTATAATTGAAGATTCATTGGTCCATGCCAGTGTCCATAGTGATGGGTTCAACAGAAAGTACCTACAAAATTTATGGAGAATAATCATCAAGTATACAGTAAGACATTTGAGGACCATCCTTTCATCTGTTTTCTCTTTTTTAAGTGTGCATTTTGCTTGTGGATTGCTGGAGAGACATAAAAGGTAACCAAGTTCTAGTAATTCAAAGTAAAGTTGATAAGAATCAGTTCATTCAAAAGCATCAGTTCATGTTATCACCCTACTTCCTCCCTCCAGGAGTGAGGTACTCACTCCTACTAAAGGTGCCAGTTCAACCCCAAAAACTACCACAGATCTGGAATCAGAGGACATTACTGCTCTGTATTGTCAGATCCTCAGCTATCTACATCAACACCACCGTCCCCTGACACAAATGAAATTAAAGTGAACATGAAAAAGCCCAGTACTAGTAGCAAACCACAATCTGCTACAGTAGGTTGAAAGGATCATCCCTTGGTACATATAGAAACCCCCAGTCTCTTAAGAAAGGGTTGAACAGGGTACAGTATCTGCTGCCAATTGCCAAAGAGACCTTCCAAGAAAGTAACTGTGCTGTTTTACATTTTACATAGAATAAACCCAGCAAGCAAGGCAGCATTCCTGGGAAGACCAAGAACCTCAGTTAGAACTGCATGGTGGCCACCGGCCCAGTGAAGTTATTGTACTGTAGATAATTAAGTCAGGGACTTAATTATGAAACATTTTCTAGAACACCCTGACTGACCATGGAAGTACTACCGAGGAAGTACTGTACCTCCATGGACTGACATATCATACACATGCCCAGTTCAGAAAGATCAGGTACAATATACTGCGGAGAGGATTATGCTGGCATCAAGTTGTATATAACAAAACATTACTTGCTACAATATGGAAGCTGCAGGAAGTTTTACTCCAACTGTAAAATGAAGCTCTAGCCTCTTCCATTGATGGAATTCTACAATTTTTTTCAGGCAGCATGTGGAGCTCAAACCCAAAAAAAATCTTTGGGTCCCAAGGAAGTGATTCTGTGGTCAGATATAAGTACAGTACCGTGCAAAAACATGCCATTCAGAGTTCCCACTTTGGATGTGAAGGCTTTAAACTCTACATTGCATGCACATGGTCAAGGAATGGTTCTAATCTAGTGTGCAAAATTTATGTCGTAGTCAGTGGTGAACTTGACCATTTAAATTTTCTTGTGCTGACAGCTATTAAGCTCCTCACTAGCATACTAAGAGAGCATTGCACATTGTGCTCTTTTGGTGTGATAAATATGCTATTAAACAGTTAAAAAGTATTCACTGTTTGCTCCTACTAACAAAGTATCCTTCTGACCTGCAGTTAACAAATTTTTGTGAGTCTCATCATGGGAAGGGACCAGTAGATGGGGTGGGTGCTCATATTAAAATGAGTTTTTTATGGGGATGTTAAAGTACACGAACTTGTTATCAGTTATGCTAAAGCATGCATAATACAAAACATACAAGTGTTTTACCTTGGCCAGGAATTAGCACTACAGTATCTGCATTCAGTAAAGATGACTGTAAAGCCGTGTCAGGCACTCTGCAAGTTCATTCTGTAGACCACTTAGGGCAGCCAACAGAAACCATTCTAAATTTCTACAGAAATAGCCAGTATGATGTAGAACAAGACAAACCCTAAACTGTATAACAAATGTTTAGAGACTGTGCAGAAAGAGTGTGGCTTTAATACTGAATTCAGGAAAATTGAAGTACATTGAAAATTCTGTTGTGATTTAAGGATCTACTTGGCAATATTCATGTCTACAGGATTTCCTTATGTTGTAAAGTTGCAGTGAGGAAAGTTCACCAATGTTCTTGCTTGAGACCCTGCATGTACAGTAAGGGTTTCTGCTGTCCATATGCAAGGGTGATATGTATGGTTCAATTTGTAACTTGTGAGGTTTGAGTTTTCAGATATAACTAGGTTTCTCACACTTAGTGGATATTATTACTGTATAAAGTCATAAGACTTGACCAAAATTGAAGTGCAATGTTTCCTCTCATACTGTACAAGATTCATTGTAGACTGCTAAATGCTGCTTTTATTTACATCCCTTTTTGGGGAATCAACCACAACATTGAGATAAAAAGGAGAAAAGAACTGACAACTTCTTCATCTTGTTCTGAAAGCCTCCTGTCAAGTTCACACAGCAATGGCAAAAGTTTTCAAAATCTGCGGCAGATTCTTCTAAGCATATTCCCTGCTTTCCGTCCATAACATTCCGTCCGTAACATTTTCTTTTCAGAGCCTTGCTCCTTCCCTCCTTATATTAAATTCAATTTGATGGGATAATATTACACATAATAGCAATAGTTATTAACTTATCACATAACCTTGACAATACAAGAATGTTTCCAAAATCAGGAAAAAATCTTCCGTCCATAACATTGAACATTCCGTCCGTAACACAGGATTTTGGTTTGGGGTAGGGGGTTAATGCAATTACATTGAAGGTTATAAGTGGGGGGATCGTAAAGTTTAAGTACCAGGTCTTTGATACATAAAACCCTTTTGACTGAAAACTTAAACACTTCACAGAGTTTTGACCTATTGTGATGCATATAAGATTTGATCATTTTTCTGATTCCGTCCGTAACGCACACTTAATTAGCATATTCAGCCCGATTAAGCACCTCCTCCTACATAAGTTTTGATAATATTATAGAGGTATCTAACCTTGTATCAATCATGCATACCCCACCCAGCACTACTTCTCATACAATTTATGAAGAGTCTTTATTGTTCTGAATTCCGTCCGTAACACTAGCAGAGGTTTTGGATCTGACCCATGTACCAAGTTCATCTTCAAAATGTTCTCTACTTTTCTCTACTCACATGCCTAGTAATGAGCTGTAATAGGTAGAGTAGGCAACTGTACTGTATATCACAGTGTGTACTAGAGTTTGTCAATGCACTGAACAAAATATTTGACAGGATGTATACAGTAGTATGGTGCTGTACCTTAAGCTTAGACTATGCTGTACAGTTGTTTATGCAAATGAAAATGGTGGGTATGGTGTAGAGTGTTCTTTTCCCAGGTGTTTGCAACTTTGCTGTATAAATTGCTAATAGAAAAGAGGATACAGTGTCACATACTTGAATGTACTCACATACATAGCCGGTCTTCTTAGTTTGCTACCTGTCTCTCAATACCTCTTGAGGCCCTAGATGAGAAGGTGTGAAAAACTGTACAGAACTACATCATGGCTTGTTGACCTTTCTCTAAGGTGTATGTACAGTGTAAGTCATCATTGTGTATACATGTGACTTCAACGGCTCTTTGGGAACCTACAGCACTGTTTAATATAGAAAATTTATGTAAATTATTATGCCATATTTTGTACAGTGCATGATGTGTTAAACGTCATGTATGAAATCAGTTTATGTAGACATTTTAAGGCACCATAGCAGATTTGGTATTACTTTCGTCCGTATGCATGCAGTTGAGCTACTGTCTAGTTCAAGTGCTCTTAATATTTTAACAAAGTTCTTTTATCTCATTTTAGTGTACTCTTAGTGTCAGAAGAAAAGTTCGGATGGTTTAAATGTTTAAGAGTTAGATGAGGTTTTACGGCTCAGTGTCTAACCAGTTGGTTTAAGTCAGGCCAACCCTAACCCTAACCAATGGCCTTTTTTCCAGTTGTGGATCACTGGCTTGTTTCAGAGATTAAATGTAAATTAACAGCCCTAGGCAGTAAGGCTCTTGGTGAAAGTTGATATTTTTTTCAAGATGTTTCATGGTGATGGACAAAAGTACGAAGACAGCCATTGCCGTTTGTGTTGCTGTAGCCTGTTGGAATTTAATCACAGCTACAGTAATATTACATCCTTCCACAATCATCAGTAAAGGTGGGATTGCTGGCCATTGCCATGTGTGTTCTGATTGAGTAGATTTCAGCAGCAGAAACTATGTCCTTGCCCTTAATATTTTTTTCTCCCTTCAGTTGTTTCCCAAATTTACTCATGATTATTTGGATTTGATTGATTTTTTCCATATTTTAGATTTTTGTCCATGTACTGATCATATTGAATGGAGACTGGTATCAGTTTACTGTGAAAGCCAAGTAGATGAAGTAGTTTGACTGCAATGTCGACAGTTAAACAGAATTTACATCTCCAGTAGAACAGTACCTAAAACCAACCATCCAAAGTCTTCCTGTACTTAAATTGTTTATCTGTTTGTACTGAAAATTTGCTTAGTTTATCAGCACAACAGCTGTTATAGTCAATTGTTTAATGGTATTGTTGTTATCTACTGTCTCTATTGCTTATTGCACTTCACTTTTGTTTGATTTTTTAAGTTATGACTGTGAAAAATTCCATATCGAAGTTGTTAGTCATTTTCTGTTTGTCTTCATACTCACACGGTGTACAGTAGACTTACTTCATATTATTAGATGCATAAAGTGGACTTTGTTACTACAAATGTTGTTTAATGGGAGTTAGTGGCATTTGCCAAGATGAGGATAATCCATTAGTTGAGGTTTTGTGTGTACAGTTTAATTCCAGTTAATTTCTTACTTACTCAGAAGATGCCTGGTATGGCACATTCAAAGTTCATCAAACTCTAAGAATTCGAACGTTCACCTTTGTTATTTATTCTGTGGTCATAAAATCTGTATTGTATATTAACTACAGGATGAATTGCTCTGTACTGTAATAGCAGTCTAAGGAATTGCTTTTCAAACGAGACCTGAAATTTTATCCTCTTATTGTGTACATACTTCTGGATATGTATAATCAGGTTGGACACTCTTAAAGAGGCACTTTGAGTTGGTTTCAGGGTCGGAAATAAGCCTGGGCCACGGGCAATTCGCCTGCAAATTTGAAAAAAATCGCCCCTTGAAGAGCACGTGGGCGAAAATATCATGCTATTGTTACCACAATCGCCCTCAAGTTTCACGAGAATGAGGAAACACAAGTAGGGACGAAATAGGTGGGTATCGCATCGCAAATTGCTACCCAAGAAATCCCAGTCGTGAAGCAATTGAGCTTCGAAAATATTACCAACCGAAATTTTTCAGGCTTTGCCTTAGTTCTATCTATTCTGATAAGGGCAGCATGTAATAATTTGTGTTAATGTAATAATATGTTCTTTGAAGCCGAAGCCAAAAATCATCCACCTCGGCCTGTCTTTTCAAACGTGACTCACCTAACTGCACTAACTATATATGTGTAAGCTATGTCCGTGTTCTGTACTTCTGTTCAAGTGAAAAGAACGATGAAAGCACTGTTAAGTCATTGCCTGTGTACTGTAGGTCCGTAATTGTATGCAGACACCCATACATTAGGCTACGCACCTGCTCTGTAGAGAAGTTGCTGTACATAGCAATCTTGAGCACTGGGCGTGGTATGGGGAAGAGCAGAATTTTTTCGATCCCTGTTTGTTCTGCTAATTTTCCTGTTGATGCCTTATAGTTTGAAGCGGTAACAGTGGGTGTTTTTATATATAATATGGACGTTATTGTTTCAAATAGAAGTGTGGGATGTACTTTTTATTTTACGCAATATATAATGTCTTAAAAGTAGCCTAGCCCCCAATGAGCTGCTCGTACCACAGTTCCATTAATTTGCGCACAGCATGAATGGAACAGATATTCACGTAGGTGGTATGTATTGAGTGCATTCAATATGTACTGCTGTGTGAAACTAATAAAACAAACATGTATGAGCCTACACACTCTATTTATGTATGGGTAATACAGGGTAGGATTGTGTGAAATAGCCAAGTGACTGCATTCAAATATTACAGGCTTCTTAAGTATGTCTGTTTCACCTGTTCTAATTCTGTGCGAGATTCGGGCTACGTATGATTACTGTCTGAACTGAGAAAGTAACAGTACAAACCAACTAAACTGCATTTCGTTTTGGGGAATTAATAGGACTGTGAGTAGGGGAGAACCAATTCACAATCACAAGAGAGACACCAACCTTTTATTTTCGAAGCTGTACTTCTATAGACATCTTTTTTAATGAAAAGATATCAAAGCAAAACATGGGGACAAAAATGCAAAACTTCCAAGGCAAATCTGTTTAAAGGTTAGGTTGAATTGGGCGGCGCTGTTTTAACGGCCAATCGTTTGTCATTAACCATTTACACGTGACATATTAAAACAAGTGATTAATACAGCCCATTTGAAGTACAAAAGTTGATTTTAATAGTTGCTATTTCAAGATGGAGCAATTGCTAATCAATTCAAACTTTGATAAGCAGTTACTGCAGCTGACCAATTCCAGCTCACACATCGTAAATATTTTGTACAGTTTAAGTGTTGCAAAAACGACGAGCCGTATTCATTGTCTTGTACTTGGTTACTTCCTTGTACAGATATTAGAAAAAGAGCCCTCGTGAATGACAAAATAGCCCCCGTGAACACATTCACGAGGGCATTTTTTTACCCTTTCAGATGGAAAATAGCCCTCGCGGGGCATTTCTTAATTCCTACCCTGGTTGGTTTGTAACGGTCACTAAATTTTTCCAAACCTGCCAAGTTTTCTACATGTACTAATGACAAATAGTCAAACTACTGTAAAGACCATCCCCCTACCCCACGTACAAATAAACTTTTCATGAGTGATTAATGATTCAGTTCAGTTTTCAAAAATTCGTGACCAGACACTTTTTCACTTTAGTACAGCTGTATTACAGTAATTGCACATGATGACCATTACAAGCATAGGTTAAAAAATTCCAAGTTTTTTTAGTTGTTGCATAAGTGTTGGATGTGAAACTTGACTAATTATGCTAATTATAAGCATTATCATGTGGTAGTGCCCTTCAGAGTCCTCACAAAATTGTCAGTATCAACTCAATGTACCTCTTCAAAATTTTGTGACATAGCACCAAGTTTACATACAGTACATGTATGTTTAGGAGGGGAAAGATGCTGCCATATACCCCATGTTGGATTTATGAGTACTCTGTAAGTGGTGCTTTTACTCAGATGACAGTTTTTAAACTAGAAAAAAAAACACACACACACACACACACATACTCTAACTTGAACTTTTGCTTCATTCCTTCATGGCTATACTTTTTGCACATTTGAATAAATGATTCAATGGTACAGTCACATCTTAATTTTCCAATAAAAGAAGACATTTCGTAAATCAAGGTTATTCTGTACTGTATAAAATTTTTTTTTGCTGGATTGATGTCATTCAGTTTGTATATGTACAAATAATCTTTTGCATTTTGACAATGCCGAAATACTGTACTTAATGGCATAATTGTCATACTGTGTTAGGCTTCTCAGCCACTTAGATTATGAAATGATGGAAAATGAATTTTTATTTTTTATTGAGGGCAATTCAGTATAATGGCAACAAATTCAGGGACACCCAGGAAATTTCACACTTAACAGTTTTGGCAACAGTATCAATTGAGGCTTTCGAGCTATTTTAAGTGGAAGTCTGTATTTTGCACGGAATATTGGCAAAAGAAAAACTTGTAGTAAATTTGAAGATATTCTGCATACTATTTTAAAAAAGTTGTGTTTGTTTTGGGCCATAGTTTTATGTATACAGACAAGTATGTTCACTCATTCTCTGGTTGGCACATTTGCCCATGTACATATTCATCGATTAGCTTGTATGTCAACTTCAGTCTTTTTCACATCCCTGGAGCTTGGCTTCAATTAAAGGTATCTTCCTTTATGCATTATTGGGTTTTATTTCTTCCGTCCTAGTAGGATGCTTTTTTGGGGGAGAAGTTAAATTGATTCACAGCTGTCACTCTTTATTTCATTAGGGACTGTCTTTTACACCAATGCTCAGGCAGCTCGATTAAACCACAGAAGGAGCTTTGCAATCGTGTGATGCTTCACTGAACAAAGTGCAGGGATGTCACACTGCAATGTAGTTGGCTGGATATATGCATGGATCTTCCAGCTTTATTAAAGAAGATATTTTCATACATTTTCATTTCACAGTAATGGGAATCTGACATGACAGATAGGCTCTGGTTGGAAAAGATATTTCAAGAAACATGAAAGAAAATCAGACTTTTGTATCTTGATTGTACTTGAAGTGACTCTGAGGCATTTGCATAATGTATAACATGCAACATTTTCTTGCATTCATTATGCAGCAAAGGTTAGACAATGGTGGGAGTAGTGGAGGCATACAGGCAGCCATGGGCTTACTGTTTTCTGATTTTTTCAAAATGCCCCCCCTTCCCCACCCCCCTTTTCCCTCTGAGTACATAATTGTCTCATTTTTTTATTCATTTGTGGCAATTACTGTAAGCATGGGATGACCAAATTTGTAGTAGTCAGCAGGCATGTCAGTTGGCCACCTCACCTTTCAATTGTTCAAATACCACTGATATGGGTACCTACTGTATACCAGGCCAGAGGAACCATTACAGCATTTACAGCATATGCCGTTGCAGCATAGTATTTGGGTAGTCCCTTGACAACCTACTGTACAGGGGTTCTACCCTTGGACTCCATTCAAGGGCATTGCCCCTGACTTCCTTCATAGATTGACTTTTGTTACTTGACTAATCTTCTATTCCGTTCCCTGACCATACCATATGGTAAAGTATGTACAGTACTGCATTGAAAAGAAAGATTTTGTGGTTCATATTCCATGTCTTTTCTTCGAAAAATAATTACTACTCTGACTGCTGCTGCAAGCCTATTGGTTATCTGATTGAATTGTTGATATCGTTTGTGTTTGGGTTAGGAATTACTTAGTATAAGACAGTACAGTAATACAGCCCAAACAGAACATCAAAGGTCGTAAAATGCACTGTCAGTTATAGAATTTGGAACATAGCACTGTGTTTAATAGTGTTTGTTTCAAATACATGGACAAGAACAATAATCAATGTACAGTATATGTCTGATCTATATTCCAGGGTTGCCTGGCAGCTGTCACATCTTACAGGAGAACATTTACATGAGTAGAACGATAAAGACTATGAATGCAGTCTGATGCTAAATACTGTACTATACTTTTGATCAGGGCTATGAGGATTACAACATACTTTAATGGCCTATAAACCAGGCACATTTTCATTTCATGATCTATTAGGGCTGCATTTAAGGGTTGCATGCTACAATACTTTGTGTTTGTGTGAAGGTGTGTGGGGGGAGGGGGTTACAAAGGTGCAGGTATTCTACAGTATACTGTACTGGAAGCATATTGTGCCGACTAGTCACACCATAAAATTTCAGAACAAGTGCTGAACTTAAAATTTAAAAGAAACTATAATATTTCTAGTTTTGGGATGCATGTTGCATCTTCCTTATTGCCATGAACCCCTCCACCTCATGGAGCAAGTATAGCCTCTCATTAACAGTGAATATACCCCCCAGGAGGGTGGGGGAGGTTGGGGCAAATGCTTATCCCTTTAAGCAAAATATTAAGCAAAAACGTTTCACGATATAATCAGTTCCTCTTTACAGTAGAGGGTGTAAATTCATAAGTATTCACCCCAACCGTATTTTGAAGCATCAGTTTCAGCTAAATCTTTCACCCTGCTTCTTCTTATTACCCTTGAGGCATCATCAAAATCATGACATGATAAGATACAAATATCACATGTGCATTGAAAGCAGACCTTCAGGCTTTATAATGTATCTTGCATGAATTTAACTTTTCTGGAAGAAATATCGTCACATGTCAAAAAGAATCATTCATGAATTAGCCTAGGGTGTGTGCTTATTCAAAGTAGGGTAACTGCATTTGCTTCCAATAATGGTATGGTCTTTACTGTACACATACAATACCTACAGTAAATTAAAGAAACATGATTGTCATCTCAAATACATTTTAGGTTTGGGCCAGCCTAAATTCACGATTGGTGACTGCACTTTAATTGATAACAAATGTGGGCCAGGTCAAACTAGCCTCCAGATAAAAGTCACTCTGAGTGGTCAGTAACATGTGCAGGTAAGTGAAATGTGAAATATAATGAAGCCCTCACTGCACAGCAGACAGAGCAGAGTATTGAGATTACAAGAGGATGTATGATAAAACTTATACAGTGCATAGTAGTGTGCTCAGTATAATATAACCCTGGGTAGTGAACTTACCTGTAGGGACCCTGGGTAGTGAAACTACATGTACAGTAGGGACCCTGGGCTGTGAACCTGCCTGTCTGGAAGGTGCTAAAGTTTTTGGGGGGTTCCAGGAGGGACAAGAAGTAAACTTAGTTGGGAGAATTTTAACTGTATGGAACAAAGAAACTGAGTCTATTTAATCATAATTGATTAAAAGCCAGAGATCTATAACAATCGGAAGCTTTGAAGTGTGCAGGATTGTGCACTTTGATGTGTTCCTGGATTATTGGTGAAAAAATGCCATTCAATAGGAGAGGTTGAAATGTAATGTCATATTTGGATACCTTTGTGCAGATTTCATGTTGAATTGATAGTTTTATTGGAGATACACTCACTTATTATGAACAGTTTTGTTTTCGTTCCAGGTGATGGCGGCCATGCTTACCTGGGAGAACCTCTCTGGTGGGGTGGATTTGGTTTATGTAAGTATTTAATATTGCAGATAAAAGTAAGCTGAAAATGGTGACAGGTGTCAACATTCTCAGCAAAAGCTGTTGTACCCCTGTAGGGAGCTGGTTTTAGAGGACATATTTTGCAGTTTTGAACTGTCAGTGGTATCAAATTAAGGATGTTACAGATCTAGATACTACTGCAAATGTGATTGGTTCGGCACATTTATTGCAGTCACCTACTGTGCATCTTTACAAATAAACAACACCATGCATTGGCAATAAGCAAGCAATATGTAGATTGTAAATAATTTTACTTGTACAAGCACTTGTGCAAAGTCCTTGTGAGTCTGACCTTGCCCTACTCTTGCAGCAGAGAATTTTGGTTACTCTGTACATTTTGTTGTGCACGGGGAGGTTGCATGGCTTGTCAATTGTACAAGTTTGGTCATTATAGGGTGATAACTATGGTAGTAGATAAGACTTTGTTGAAGGCTTCAAGACAAACCTTACTTGCACATTTGCAAGGTAGTTGAAAGGCTTCTTGTTTAGTCTTGTCTCCCTTCAGAGTTATAGCTCCATTTTGAAGTAATTACAGGGTTTTGCCTGCAATAGGGGTATTAAAGCTCACAGGACTTTTCGTAAAAGGACTAGTAAGATTAAGTGATGATTTTGAGAAGAGGAGGTAGAAGGATGTTTATAAAGCCTTTTGCAAAAGCAGAAACACTGGGAAAGGAAAATCAGTCATTAAAATATTTTAAGGCCTTTTTTAAAAGCAGAAGCCCCCTGTCGGGGGTTGTAGAATTTGCCCACAGTACTCCCCGCCTGTTGTAAGAGGCGACTAAAGGGAAGGACTCGAACCGTATTTGAAGTGTATTTGAAACCGAACTTGAACTTGAACCATGTTTGAAACCGTTTTTGAACTTTACCTTTTTATCTAGCTGACACTATGTAACACATTCATGTTGGTGTGTTGTTAAATCCCATACAACTAACAAAGTTTAAAAGCAGAAACACTGGGAAAGGAAAAGCAGCCAGGAAAACAGTGATGATGGAATATTTTGAGCCATTTTCTGTGGTCATGAATGTAAAACATAACTATTCTTTTCTCTTTCTCTCCAGTGGCATTTGGTGAAATCTTGAATTTTGTAGCATATGCTTTTGCTCCTGCCTTACTGGTGACACCTCTTGGGGCCCTCAGTGTTCTTGTGACGTAAGTTGGATTTGAGTTTTGCAATGGGCTCAAAATGAAGCTGTAAAAGGAATGCTTTACAGGGTACATTCTGGTGAACGTATTTAATAGGAAGGTGCATGAAACTTCAAGTGATACTTTTCAACTTGTCCTTAATAGTTTGGAGAGTGGTTAGTTTTATTCTGTTCTTGAAAAGTGGCTCCCTTCACTTTGTGAAAGAGCGAGTGATCACTTAAGTATTTTATATCTTTTTTATAAAAATAATAGATTTGTCTATAATTAAAGTAATTTAGGATTTATCTCTCATTGAGCATTGATAGCTGATAAATTTAAAGGATTGTATGGACAGTACATTCTAAGGTTATTCCCTCATAACAGAAGAAGTAAAACAAGTTACTCTTGGGGTTCACACTCGTAAAATCAACGAGAAAACTGATATCCCTCCTTAAATCAAATTTGTCTCTTGAATGAGACATAAATGGAACTTTTTGAGAAGCCTTCATCTGTTTCTGTCTCGCATGGAAAGGTGACGTCACACAAGAGAGAATAGCAGGAAGAGGGACAGAAAAAAAAGGAAAATTAATGAGAAAGTCACAGTTTTGGAGATAATTGAACTGCTATTATTCTTTTCCTGTTATTCTTTTTATTGATTTCCCAGTAGTTACCTATTTATCCTTTGTATTTGTAAACTAAGTTGCCATTGACCTGATGATGCAGTGGCCACCAGTGCATGTTTGTCATCAGTGTTGGTTTTTCGCTTGAGCGAGTATTTTCCTTGTTCATCCATTTCTGTAAAGTTGTAATATTAGCTTCCACATGCTGGTATGCTTGTGTGTAATCCACAGCTTTGGCATTTTGCTAAGCCAATTACAGTAAACCAATCAGCATTATGTTTAATAGAGTTGTATCCAGGGTGGATGATTTCTCCTTGGATTGTGCAGAATGCATCTCTATTACCTTCAGTTCAGACAAAGCATGATTAGCTGGTTCATAGGATCCCTGTCACATATACCACCAGAGTTGTTGGGAATGTGAGGATAAGGAAAACTAAACTGCGAAATATGAATCCTTAGAACTCTAGTAATAGCTAAAGATGCTGACAAGAGGTGTGTAAGGTTGGGAACTTCAGTTGATTACACCTGGTTGTACTGTGCACATTATAGAAGAATAGCAAATGCTAGTGTTTGTTTGACTGACATACAATGTACCAGTTGTTTTCATATGTCTGGGGACAGGAGGGTCTCTTCTGATGTTTTGCAGAAAAATCACCCTCTCTAAGAAACTTCATGTGAAAAGGCTTTAGTCCATTGTCTTTGAGGGAGGTCTCTGCTTGGCCAGTCATGTGTTTTTCTATATCACTCTACAGCTACATGGGAAAAACTGGTTAAGCAGTGATCATATTAGCAAAGCCATGGAAATAAAAAGTTCTACTTCCCTTAACATCATTGCAAAGCTTCCAAGACAGACCCAGATAAAATGAAAAAGAACAATTCACGTCACTGACATATACTTTAATACCCCTTGCTACATCTAATTTGCATTATTCTCGCATGCTGCGCGCTGCTCAGGACAGTTCTGACACCGAGCCCCCTATGTCCACCATCTTGGCCGACAGCTCGCCCTCATTCTCCTTCCGCTGCAAAGCTACTGCCTCGGAGGTTTTGGGGTCTCAAAAAGTCTTGAAACTTTCAAAGTTTTCTGACTTGGATTCACGCTAAGTTTCTTTCTATTATTATCCACTTTTAACCAAGACATAAGTAGATTCATATCAGACCCAAAACGACTGATGATTTTGATGAAATGGTACTGTAGTTTGGATAGTCAATTACTTGTCTTACAGATTGACATACTTAACTTGTATGGGATGTTTGAATATTTAATCAGCACTGAAATTAAAGAAATGATTGTTCTAATTTAGTATTCCCTGGTGGGATTCCAATTAGTAGTAAGGTTCTAGTACTATAAATATGAGTTTATCTTGTGTGCAGTGTATTAAGCTACCCAGCACATTTAAAGCTGACAGAGTACAATGACTGCTCCTGAGATATTTACATTACATATTTTACTGAGTGGGATGCAGTGTCAACATTTTCTTGGTTAGCTGTTTATTTTCTATACCCTCAGTTTCCTCATCCGAGAGTTTTGTCTGTGCAGCCAGTCACTAATTAATATTTAATATGAATTCGTTTTATGGGTTACAGGCTGATGAGTTTGTTTTTGTTATAGATTTATTTCTCTCACTAGGAAATGTTCTTGTTTTTAGTGACATAGGTTGTTTGAATGTGCTTTACAGTAACCTTGTTCATACTGTTATAAGCTAAATGTGTTCATGCTCCCATACTAGTCATTTCATATTCATCAGTCATTGCATTCTCATCATCATTAAGGTTGTGGGCAGAAAGCCAAACTGTCTTGGCCAACATTGAACTCCTCTGCCATTTGGAAGGTCATGTAGGGGTATTTGTTCCTTTTAGCCAGACTATTAGGAGCCATGCATAAAATACATACCCATGGTGAAGAGGTCTAAAGGCTGAAAGGTCAGTCATGTTCAATATTCACTGCATCTGGACAGGTAGAGTGACTAGTTGTCTGGTTTTCACCTTTCAACCATGCCCTGTAGGACTTTGAAAGTAAAAAAAAAAAAAAAAAAAAAAAAAACATGTTGATTGCAAACTTGTACTTTTATTCTCAGTTATAACAAACGACTCCTGAACAATGCTATTCAGAACGTATGACTGTTGCAATTCTGCAGTATTATACACTGCAGGAAACGCATCCTTAAAGTCATGTTTCACTACAGTTGCATTGCTCTACCTTTACCTCGGGAGGATTTATAAAGCAATGCATGCATTTTGTAATAGGGATAAACACAAAATGGTTGCCAACAGTTTCAAAATTCTTGTTTGCATATAAGGTGCTTGATAATGGGTAATCTTACTGACAGGGTACTGTAGGAAGAAAATGTTTATTTCCTTGAGAGTGAAATTTCCACAATTCTTTCTGTATTTTCATGTTCAAAAAGGGAAACTTTCATCCAGTTACCAAAATTGTCCTCCAAATCATGAAATGCCCAAATTTCCTGGGAAAAAGCCTTCCAGTTTCCTAACTTTCTCCACCCATGCTTAATACTGACTATCGTGATTATTTATGCTACAAAGAACTAGGTTCAGTACACTCATACATAGGTCAGGAGTCAAATTATGGTATATTTTTTGTTGTTTTGAAGTATAAATTTTCTTCACATTTTGAATATTCTTTCAACATTTAGTGCTTCAAAGAGTGGAATTTTGTTTCATTTCTCAACTAAGTCAGCACAGTCACATTAACCATGTCCACAGTTTACACAAAACTTGTTTCATTGACTGACACCTTTCATTAGGGTGTCCCTACTGTATCTTGCCACTTGTGGCATCTCGTTGAGACTGTTAGATACACTTTATAGAATACTTTGAAGCTGTGTTCATTTTAGGGCCATTGATAGATTCTATGAACTTTAAAGGGGAAGTGAATGAATAGGAGAAATATTTAACAACAGTCTTTTGTAATTATTTCTGTATGGAAATCTGTCGCTGATAGCATTGATAACCTGTATTGCTACCTGTGATTGTGTGAACTGTTTTGTTTTTATGAAATAGGTCACATCATGTTATGTTTGATTATCAAACTTGATCATCCTCTTACTCTGTGTTACATTTTTGGTTTCCTGAAAGAGTCACCTTTGAGGTCAATCTTCAAATAATGACCGTGTCAAATGCTGGTATACATCATTGTTAAGTGAACTCTTTGTTAAACTGTTTGGGTACAGTACATTAGTTGAAAATTGATGCAGTGATATAAATTCTCCAGAATTTAAGGAAATTATCGAGATTTTGATTTTTAAAAATGGATGACTATTTCCAGATCTTTCTGAAGTGTAAAAAAGAAAACTAAAACTTCACACTATACATGCTTTGCAAAACAGTTCTACCAAGTAGGGGTGAAAGTGGCATAGTCGATGATGGAAGGCCGAGCAAAATGGAAGTTATATGACTTCCCAGTCCCCACGTACATGGGAATGAGATTTGATTGGTTACAGGGGCCTTTGATTGGCCCTTTTACCTGGTAAAAAGGGTGCAGTGTTCTGTGGTCCATTTCCAGATTCTTTTACTAATTCACTTACATCTCTGCTGGTAACACATTCAGACTTACCAGTGCTAAGTCATAGTTACTTATCAGTGAGTGTAGCCAATCAAAAGAAGTATATTTAGTTTTAAAGGAGAAATATTACCCAGTATCCACCACTGTGTGTAGTACCAGACAGGTAACACCCTAGTAGATGATTTCAACGAGTACGCCGTCGAAGGTCTTGAAATAGTCAAGCTTTGACTTCTTCAGGACTGATGCAAGGAAGTGTGTATGTATATGACTCATTTACTCTGTTCCACCCGGAGGTGCTTCAGAAGGCCCGAAGGCCGGAGAAAAAGAGTCACTGACATACCAATTCTGAGACCAGAGAGAGCAAAAACACCAAACAACCGCAACACGCCGAACCGGGAAGGGCGGAGAAAGACCGGTCAGTGAGGCTTCAAGCCACCAGCTCAGTCTCCCCAAAACAACCAAGACACTGTGTTGTCATTGGTTGAGGCAAATGAGAAAGGACCATGATTGGATGCTAAAAGACTGTTCCTGAAGAAGTCACAGCCACTTCTGACAAAAGCTTGACTATTTCAAGACCTTCGACAGCGTACTCATTGAAATCATCTGCTAGTATGGATTCCTGTTGTGAAAGCCTTTCTACTTATTAGGTACTGTAACACCCTACTTATGGTTGAAGTAAGTGTGCTCATACCTCAAACCTCTTTGACTTGAAAATTAATCCAATGATTTTAACAGTGACAGATAATATGGTCAGCTGATTAGACAAGTGAAACCATGCAGTTCTCCCCTTGGATATTGGGAATCTTTATACTGTATTTTTCATTTTCTTTTTCCTTCAGAGCTATCCTTTCGGCAATATTTCTAAAGGAGCATTTGAATTTGCTATGCAAGATAGGCTGCCTACAGTGTGTCCTTGGTTCAACTGTCATGGTGCTGCATGCCCCTAAAGAAGGAGATGGTGCCAATACTTTACAGGAATTATCTCAGAGACTTGGAGATCCAGGTATGTTTAAATGGAAAATTCAGTACCCCTTGGTATCAATTTACCACTCCACAGGTATGCTGGATAATTTATAGCTGTCTTTACTCATGTGAATCAAGTTATTCCTCTTATCTAATAACTTGTTTGTGTAGGTTTGAGAAATTGTTGATTTGTCTTCTGAAACATCATGAGAGATGCTGGTGACAGTAAGCATAAGGAAATAGGACTACTTTCACTTGGTGGAAAGGGGGTGAGGGGAAGAAAATGAGTATTTTTGCATCCCCCTGTTCCTGTTACACCTATATAATGAAAACAGAAGATGGCTTCGGCTAAAGTTTCAAAGTATGATTGGGTAACTCATCATATCCTGTAAAGGCAAGACTTAGAAGACAAGAAGAGAGATGGCTTTTGATCATCCTCTATTGTTGACCTTGTATACACTAACCTGTCTCCCACACTACTACTGCTCTGATTTTAGCCTAGTTTGAAGAACCCAGATGACTTCTGACAGTAAATGTGCCCTCTGCAACTCCCCTCAAGCCTTTCTCCCAATCCCCTCTCATTCAAAAGAACTTATTGCTTTGTCTCTGCTTCTGTTGCATGTCATTCAATAGCTTCATGAGGCTATCTTTTTAAGGTGTTTGTATCATGTTAGTCTACACCCCCTCTGTACTGTACCTCCTATTTACATATGGAACCCTTAAATTAATTCAAATTAAGACCTGGCAAAACAATAGCACAGAGGAAGAGAGCCCTGACCCAGGACACCCATGATTTCCCTTTTTTGAACCCTTACAGACTAGATACAGTTTTGAAATGTGGAAAGTCCCTTTAGTTATCTCTTCCTTTTCTGTTATCTGAAAAACAGAGCATGATACATGTATTTAACAAGACACTCAGTACAGGGTAGTTTTGTTAAGTTGTAGGCTATAGGTCTTATACTTGACCTGATGATTAGTTTCCACAAGTACTGTGTCATGTGTCGGTTATGTTAGAATGCTGGGCAATATATTACATTTAAAATATGCAAACAGTTTGCCAGCAGGTACAAACATAGATTTCTAAATTATTTAAAGGAGATAGTTTAAGTATTAAAGTCTGTGATGCTACATTGGTTTATGTTTAAATGTACAGATGCTCAATAAAGTTGTGTTGTATTTGTGTGGTACAAATGTTGCTTTGTGCATCCCAGGTGGTTGGGACTAAGTCAGCGTGATGTAGTACTGCTTATTTCATCATTTCATCCCTTGCTTGTGACAGTGATTCAAGCCATTACTTTCAACCTGCTAGCTATTCTTCTGAAGAGATTGAACTTTGTTCAACTATCAATCAAATTATACACTGTTTTGGCAAAGGAATAAAAGCATAAACGTTTTATACTTTTGTGTGTAGCTTGTTGTATTTGCATCTGGATTTGTGATTGTGGCATTTCTACATGTGCTGAAATTAGGAAAAAGAAGATTCTTATGCAGGACTTTCACATTTGGGTTAAGCTATCTTAAGTAAAAAGCCAGTAGTGTCATAGGAAATAAATAAGACCCCCAAATTGTAAAAAAATTCCAGAATCTTTTGGAAGGAGGAATGCCTTTTGTATTTCATTATTTTCTATGTGCTGTCACATAGCTGTCGCCCTCAGAAGTACTGCACTGGTCCATCTCTGGTTCCCAGGACAGGATAGATATTTCTACCTCATGGTGTGTTCTGTTGGTACCTTCTTTTAACCTGTTCCCACTTTACAAACCTCCCTTTAACTGAAAGGAGACATAGAGCATTGTTCAAGGCACATAGGTGAGTCTGGAAGGGCCTGGACATCACATGTATGGCAAAAACTGGACAGAGAAAATTTTTATAGGGAAATCCCCCTCCCCCCCCCCCCCTCCCATCTCCCAAAAGTGAACAGTGCTGCTAAGGACAAAATGTGGACATACAGTATTTTTAGCTCACACATGTACACAGTACATGTGTGAGGTTATAAAATGGGGCTGATGGCATCAACTTTTCAACAAAAAGTCTTCTTCTTTTTGATGTGAGGAGATTTAGGGCTGAAATTTTGGGATATGATTGTTTGTCAGCAGAGCATTAACACCTACCTATTTGCATTCCATTTAGGAAAGTTAAGTTGGGTTTTAAAGCCATTTTTGTAGAGCTGAGTTCACTGTGCCTGCTGAACAGTTAGCTGTTTATCCATTATACTGATAGCAGTGTGCTTGGTTTTGTGTTCAGTTGTTATCTTGCAAATGGATATGCAGGCTGTTTGAAATTCAATCCATCAACACACGTTTGTTCATCAAGTGGCCTCTACAGTCTGAAGCAACTCTGTGGTCAGTGTGGCTTAACACATGAAAGGAAATAGGCTTAACTTATTAATTGTGGGGATATCTCCCATTCTGTTCTGTTCAATTGAGTCGGTCAAGTCAAGTATTCGCAATTTAACTGTTTTGAGTTCAAGTGCAGTAGGAGCTTTTTGAGAGTCTGTTTTATTTTGATCAGTGCAAACCCATGCAATGTCTACTTGTGGAATAGAAGGTGCGATTAAATGTACTTTGCAATACTGGAACAGTTTATAGGTACATCGTACAACCTTTTTTTCAGTCTTGCTGCTTTTTTTTTTTTTTTTTTTTTTTTGTCTCATTTATTTTCCAACATATCTAACAACTGACAAATTATATATGCACAAGAAAAAGTAGAGAAGGTAAGAAAAGTAATTTCATGCGAAATTATGGCTAAAGTAGTCGTTCAACAAATCTATGCCGGCGGTGTTACTGTTTTTAGCTAAAATAAATTTTTCTACTTGAAGTATAAACTGAAATTTGTTACGAAAAACTGTGATTTCTGGATTAATATTATTACATTTACAGTTGAATATAAAATATTTTACGTAGAGCAAGAAGAAATTCACAGGACTATCTACAATGTTAGGCAAACCAAATAAAACAACTTCTGCATTTAAATCAATAGGCTCTTTCAAACAGTTACTTATACAATCAAACCAAAATGAATTGGAAATAGGGCAGTTCCAAAATAAATGTTCAATTGTTTCTTCTTCTTCATTACAAAAGGAACAGAGTGGGGAATCTTTTACCTTTAAACGAAATAAGTAAGAATTAACCCCTATTATTCTATGAAGTAAACGGAACTGTAGGTATTGTACCTTTGGCTTTCTTATCACTCTGAATGGAAGAGCGTAAATCGCATTCCAGTTAAAAGTAGAATCACTGAACAGGTGATTCCATTTTTGAATTGCCTTCGGCATAGAAGAATGACGAGAGAGAGTGTCTTTGTAAATCAACACAGAAGGCTTATTAGCAATAGAAAACTTAATTAGGCGAACTTCATTAACATTAGGGAGAGATGGGTTCATTCTATCCCTTTTCCACGAACTAGGAATAGCATCAACAATAGAAAAATAATGTATGAATGAAAAGTTGCTAAGATGTAGATTTGAGATGAAATTGTCAAACGGTTTTACTTTACCATTATTTTCAAAAAAATCTAAAACTTTAAAAACATTACACTGAAGTAGATCTTTGTGAAAGAAGATTTCTCCGTTAATTTTCAAACAACTGTTATTTAGGACGAATTGATCAGAAAAATTTTCACTTGGAATGTGAAAGTTATAGTCTGCCCAAGCATCACAGACCTGACGTATAAACAAATTAGATATGCAAACATCATCTTTAGCAAAATTACATTTAAAAAGATAACTACCTCCATATTTCTTTAGCTCGTAGGTAAAAAGTACTTTCCATGGTTTGAAAAAATCATCAAGTAATTGTTTAACCCACTTGCACTTCAGACTGTTACAGAAGAAAAGTAAGTTAATCATTTTGAGTCCACCGTTATTCTTAGTGTTACACATCACAGATCTACTAACCTTATCACGCTTGTTACTCCATATAAATTTATAAAACATTTCATTTAAAGTCTTAATAAAGTGGTCAGGGGGGTTAGGAAGCACTGAGAAGAGAAAAACAAGCTGGGAAATAGCAAATGTCTTAATAAGTACAATTCTTCCGATAGGAGTAATGTCCCTAGAAGACCAAAGGTTGAGAATGTGTTTTAGACGAGATAACTTGGGTAAGTAATTCAGCTGAAAAAAGTCCTCCATATGATGGGAAAAGGTAACTCCAAGGTATTTGAACATATCGCATACCTTAAAACTAAACATATTCAAGTCTTGCTGCTAATAAAAGTGTATACAGCCTTTGCAGGCTTGCTTGATATGAGAAAATATGCAGTGATATTTGTAGCTATCTGTCATAAAACTGTCAGTTGCAGGTTTACATTCCTTAACACATTTGTGATTTTACAGATGGGTTTTGATTTCTATTAATTATTACGCTCCTCTCTTCCCTCCCATTTGCCTTTGTAAGATAAGGAGGTTTTTTGGAAGCAGATGAATAGATGATAAAATTTGGTTTTGTGAGTTTCTGTTTTTAACAGACAAGAGAAATTGTGTGAGCTACACAAGAGTGCAGATGGGTAAGGGTTAATGGTTAAAAAAGATAAAAACAAAGGGCTTATCTTGCTGCAGAGTTAAAAATAAAAATATCAGCAATTTTTTTCAGGGTTTTGATACTTGGATACATAGATTTTGTTGGTTTTATGTAGACCCTCATTACTAAAGTGACAATTTTTTAAAAAGGATACTTGGTTTAAATTTATCTGGTAGGTACATGTACACAAGACTAGAAAGTACTGTTTCACATCATGCTAAGTATCTTTACTTCATTTCGCTTGCTTCATGCCTCTAACATTGTTTTCTTATTTTCTTTTCCCTCATCCAGTGTTTGTGATGTACTGTCTAGCTGTTATTGGCTGTTCTCTTGTCCTGATCTTTATATACTCACCGAGGTATGGACAAAGCAATATGCTGGTATACATTACCATATGTGCATTGATTGGCTCCTTGTCAGTGCTCGCATGCAAAGGATTTGGTATTGCCATGAAGGAATTTTTCGATGGGCAGGCAAGTTTCACTAATCCGTTGACGTACTTCTTAATATTTGCACTTGTGGTTTGTATATCAGTAAATATGCACTACTTGAACAAGGCATTAGATACTTTCAATGCTGCCGTGATATCTCCAATATATTACGTGTTCTTCACGACGTTTGTGGTGTTAGCGTCAGCAATTCTGTTCCAGGAGTGGGGTAATATGGATGCTGTTGACTGTATAGCAACCCTAGCAGGGTTTGGCACTATTGTCGCTGGTATATTTCTCCTTCATGCATTTAAGGATAAGAATATTAGTTTAAAAGATTTGCCATCGATTACAAAGTCACCAGCAGCTCCACCAGGGTATACTCTGGCGTCACCAAACCATGTGCACCTGAATTCAGTTGAGAGTCAGGCTGGGAGCGAGTCAGAAGATATTTAGGTTGGAGAGGGTGACAGGATTTCTCCACAAAGCCCAGCAAAGAGAAGCAAGGCGAGTCCTGGAGGGAGGGCTGTGCTTCGCTGTGGTGCTACCACCAGTCACTCATACCACCACTCACCCATGCTACCACTCAAGTGGATCACTAAGAGAACCAACTGGTTCACCACTGTCATTTCTGTACTTATATCAAAGGGTTAACCAGTAGAACAGTTTACACAGTGTATTTGTTGTTACGTATGAAGTGCTAAGATATTTCACTAACTTTACTTTGTGAAAAGACCGCATTTCAAAAAATATTTGAAAAGATGCCTCACTTGTTCCCAGATCATAACACCACCCTCTCCCAGAGTCCCCCTTCCCTTATCTTCTGTAGCAATCTAGCTTGTGACATTTATGTTACATACAGAGTATATTAATACTCTTTAATTTCAGTTTTAATTGTTTACTTTTTCTTAAAAAAAAGTGCAGGAATGTACATGTTAGTGTTTTAGCATCAGTATTCTGTATGTGAATGCTTGTCTCATTGGTGGCCTTACACAATCAGTTTTATTGATGCAAACAAAGGTGAGATGGGGTGAAGTGAACACTCTGTTTGTATCCCACCAGCTGCAGTATATTAACATTTAACTAAATGTAAGACCTCACATAAGGACTGCAGCTTTGCCAGTTGTCCTTATATGGTTGAAACAGCACCTACAGTAAGTTAGCTGTCTTGCACTTTGTGGAAATTAATATACTACCAGTCCATAACAAAAATGAGTAAATATTTCACATAAATGATGGAAAAAGAGCAAAATTAGTATTTATTTTGAAATCTGTGATAATTTTGAAATACCTCATAAGAGAGAGTTTTAGGTGGTGCTGATTTTAATCTAGCTACAACCAGGCTACCTATGATTGCCTGTTGGCATATATTTCTCAGGCTCTTCTGCGTTAATGTGACCACTTCAGTCTGTAGGGTTTTCCTGCAATGTCGAGTTGTTTCGCTCTTGTTTAAGACAAAAATGGAGGAAATATTGCTACTCTGCCATACAGTTGTATTGATACCATTGTGTGCCATCAAATCTTGACATTTTCTCCTTTTCATGGTATGTTTAGTGGCTGTTGAACCAAAGTTATGGAGTCTAACTGAAGTCAAGTATGCTATTTCTGTTGTTTTATCCCACAAATTTGACCTTTTCTACTGAATGTTCCTTGAAATTGCCTAGTATTTTGCATCTACCAACCAATCACCAAGTCGACAGATTAGGCCCACATGTGTATGCACCTTTTAATGTAAGAAAAACAATAGCTAAGATATTATAAACAAAAAGTCTGTCTGTGAAGTAAGCCTCCACCCCAGTGAGATCAGATAAGTTAACCGTACAAATGAATCTGCAGAATATTTAATGTAAGAATACAGATTTCTTAGTGGATATTTTGGTAAAATTTGTGGTGGTTCTTGTCATTTGGCGCCTGTTATTGAAATAAACATTTACCGAATGTTTACAATTTGAGCAGAAACCATACAGTGATGAAAAAAATTCTTTTTGATTCGGTGTATACAAGATTTTGAAATATGAAATGGATAACGTAAATTATGGCAAATCAGTACTTTCATTAGTTTTATTAGGTTTTGTCCAATTTATTGTTTTGTTTTAAATTCAGTTTGCGGTTGATCTTGGTGCATGATGTAGTTAACAGTCCCCCTACCCCCAAAGATTGTTTTATGGGATGGAAGGTCTCAAATTACAAAAATATGTTACTAGGGTTTAAAAGTGAAACTCAGTGAATCCTACTCCCATCTTCATAGGACCTATTTTTACTGAGATGTGGTGATTTTACTGAGATTATTTTTTTAAAGAAAAGTAGGTTATTGCACAATCTGTGTTAAATTAAAATGAAAAAAAAAAAAAACAGCATTTCATCTGCTGTACAACAGAATAAGGTTTGAAGATGGGAGTTAGTCCAGCATGTTTTGTTTTTGTACCTCTGTAATATATATTTTTGTAATTTTGGACTTACTCTCTGTTTATCGGAATTTATTTTTGACATGGGAAGGAGATAGATGGGTTGGAAGGCAAGGCTCTGCAAATGGCATGGCACGGTTGATACATACTCAATACTATGGCTTCAGTATTGGCTACTTAGAGTGAATTTGATCACTTTTACAACTACTGAACACTAAATGTCTCTTACATACCGCAGGAGGTTCTGGTATTGTACTGGATGTGGCCATTTACCCTGGGGTCATTTGCAACCATGAATGGCCTTGTGCTTTGGAACCATTTCTGGGAATGCACTCAAGATCCTCTCCTTTGATACATTAAGTTCCCTCCACTACAGTACAGTACCAGTTGCACATATTGTGTCTGATGTATACAGGCTGATTGCATCTAAGTATCATTTCAGCATCTTTTCCTGTTTCATGTGTATCTTTACATTCTCTGGTCACGAGTTGCATTTACTTGCCTTTGTAGAGGTTAATCATTTGCCAGTAAGGAGATAAAAATATTCTATTATGAAGTCCAAATTTTCTTTTGAGCATAACTGACAAGATTTTTTGGCAGCAGAGTAAAGCTAAGGACTCCCAAGAGTACACTGTAGGCTACAGATTTTTTTTGACCTCCTCCTCCTTCCCAGAGTGTACTTTGCAAAATGTGAGAAAAAATGAATTTGTTTGCAAATATCATGGCCATTAACTATCTTCGGCAAATTTTCATCTTCAATTACAATTATTATCTCTTGCAAAAGTGTGCATGGTCCTTTGAAACCTCCCCCATGCATGTATTGTTATTTTATGAAAATTGTAAAAAATGGATGGTCTCAAAAGGGAAACCTTCCCTTTTTGTGCACATTCAGCATACCTTTTCTTCAATGCACTTGAAACAGTATGTATGTGCTAAATCAAGGATTTAACAAAGATCATTTAAATTGTTTATATATTCACTTCAAAAGACTATCATTAGTTCAAATTTATAGAATATAACTTCACACTATAATGTTTATTTACCTTTTTTTTGTAAAAATTTAATTGTGTTCATTTCATGTAAAAAATGTATTTTTTGCCTGCCTTTCAGGTGAGTGACTAAAAGTTTTAAAATTCCATTGGCCTGTAATAGCAGTCATATACAAGGCATAATGTGTGTAGTTTTGAAATTGTAAATAGTGTTAAATGCTGAAAAAAAAACAAACTAAGAATAATTGCAATGATTTCAGGGACATTTTGACATCTTAGTTGCTATGGAAAAGTTCCCTATTATGATGACATTGGCATTGTCTGATTTACAAATGAAGTATGAAATCTATAATTTAATATGTTCAAGTTTAAATGAAAATGCTGACTGATTTGCTCAGAATGATGCTTATTAAAACTACATTTAGTTTTTGAGTTTTCTCATGATGCAGGTGAAATTTAGACAGTAAAATTTTTGGTAACACTTTTGTGATAGCATAGCTTTTAGAAACAGTTGTTGTGTATTGAAAATCTCACTATAACTTGAAAACGAGCATAGATTTCCAAGGCCAAATTTGAAGAAAACTGAAGATTAGATGACAGATCAATATTTAATGTTGGAAATAAAAATCTAACAAGAGGTTATGGTACATCTTGTTAGTTATCCTGGTGCCATTGTAAATCAATGGAAGGCCTAAGGAATGAAAGAAGACAATGTCCTTGTGAATTTTTTTACATTCACCAGCAGGACAGTATTAGAACTTTGTTCAAGTGCTAGTTATAAGAATTATCTACCTTATTTCTGCACACTTCTTTCATTTTTATTTTGTGTCTGCAAAATGTAATGAATCATAAATGAAAAAATCTGCTATGGTAAAATTCTCATGCTTTGACATGTTAAAATGGTGAGAGCAATGCCATCAGTGAAGCTTTAGGACCAGATGTACTGCACAAGTCTGTATTTAAAATAAAATTCAAGTAATATGAGATTGATAAAAATTCTCCACAAGTAATTGGCTTGTGAGTTTCAAGTATTTCCATACTTTGCCATGTTGGTGGTCTTTAACAGTGTGCCTGACTGAAGAAAATAATTGTAGTACTCTAGACATGCTATCTTGCAAAACATGACAAAATCAAAAAGAAACTATTTTGTAATCGGCCATGATTTTTTCCGTGGGGGAATCTTCATCCGATGAGGATAAGATTTCATCCAGGAACAGATCTGGATCAAAGCAAAGTTTATGTAAATGGTTTGAACTAGACGTGTGGATTGTTTCCTAACAAAACAGGTTTGATTAGATCAAACATTTACAAGAGTTTAGGATCTTGCGTGGATGGTATGTGGCTGACCTGATAAAGTGCTTTTATAGAAGACTCAGGTTTTGATCCTGATCACACTTTCTCTGACAAGTTAAGTAGTTGTTATTTTGCAATCTGTTGATCAAGCGCCTCAGGATCAGATGGGTCAAAGTGTACACAGGTATTGAATACTACTACCACTACCATACTACAAGCTCCATGGAGCTTTCTCTGAGCTCCTCCTGAGTCATTTCTTTCATCTCTGTCTGATTTCTGTATATATATTTCTTTGCATAAAATCCTAATGATTCGAATAAATGTTGACGAAACGAATGCACAGGAGCTGATTTGGATCATAGTTGTTTGGCCAGTTAATGTTAGCAGAGTATTTTATCCAGACCTCAAGATCTTTTTCACACTCATTTGCATTTGATTTGATTGGTCAGTGAATATGTAACAGATGTATAATGCAGTTGATCTGATCTGGATCATATATACTTGATCTGGTCCAGAACACACAGATACTTCACACAAGTGTTGTGAACTTACCTTTGTGTATGATTCAATACAAGTGTAAACAGTGAAAACACACTCTAAATCTTTTTTGGCAGTCAGCATTGCCACCATTTTTGTAGATCCTATAGCTACAAAAGCTGCACACCATCATTAATTTTAAGGTGTCACAGCTACATAAGTAGCTTGCTAGCTGCATTGCCATACCACAATTTATGTCAGATACCACATCTACATAAGTATTACTGGCAAGCTGCAGCACCATCAGTTGTCTAAGTATTACATTTACATTAGTAACTGGTAAGCTGCATTGCCACTTTTTATCTGTAAGTACCACAGCTACATAAGTTTTTGACAAGCTGCAGCACCTTCATTTATGACTTAATATAACAATTGCATTTATAGTAACTGTTAAGATGCCTTACCACCATGTATCTAGGTATCACAGCTACAATAAATTCTTGTAACATTTATTAAACCATTTTGCCTATTTGTAATGGTACATGGATTTTGACTCATCTAGTTGGACTTTCTTTATCAGAGAAATGAAGAGGCAGTCTAAGAAAGCTTTTTTTGCCTGGCCTGGTTATGAACTGTCCTTCCGTTTCATTTGTTGATATTCTTGGAAGCAAAAGAATTCATCCAATCACAATGCTGAGTTTTGAGATGAATAACTATCCACTGAGTGGATTGTAAGGTGTTAGTACACTGTAACTGTATCCAAGTTACAGAATATCTGCATTGACTTTTGCTAAGAGTGGCATATGTTATAGTAAATACATTTCATATATTTTTTATCACTGTAACTATTTTAAGTCATGTGCTATTTATGTACACAAATTAGCATTAGAATCCAATAGATTTGTTTTTTTTTTTGGCTGTGAAAGATTGAATCTGGCAGCTTACTTTTTACTGAGAGAATAAGCCAAATGTTATCAGTATGTCTAGTCTAGTTTCTGGGCTGGGAATAGACACCAATTTTGACAGCTCATTGAAAGAAAGTAGCAAAAACGTCAAATGCCTCATAAAAGGGAGGGAAGAAATCTTTGTGAACATGTGTGAATTTGGAAAACCATAAAACATATGAAGGGATTATTTTTAAGGGGCCATGTGGCTTTTACTGTTCTCAGTAAGTGAGTGCGTTGTCATGTTTGTGTGTCATGTGCGTTGTGAATGGATGGTCTTCTCCTAGAGTAGTATTTTATTGTTAAACTCAATGCCACATAATGGAAATGGGTGTCATTTGAATTCTTGAGTCTTAAAATGTCACCATGTACATCATCAGTCATTCTGAAGGGTAGGAGAAAGGTGTGTTGTCATGCGCTTGGGATCAAGAGGTTTGTCTGACTGGATGGTTGTGTCTTATTTTCAGTGGTTTTGCAGTAGCATTGCAGAGAGTGGTATTGATGGCATACCTGTAATGGGTACATAGGGTTCTGCATCCTCTTGCTGCTTGGAAAAATTCTGGTTTATCTTGTATGTCACTGCGTTGAACATTGCAATATGATACAAACAGAATGAGAAAAACAGTGTATGATTCCAGGTATTAACTGTATGCAATTTGTAGTATAGGGTTAAGCTTTCCTTCTCCTCCCATACCCACCTCATCTGTTCTATCCAGCAGCTAATTTGAAGCGGTCCACCAAGTGTCACTCTTTCCATCCCCCTCTCCCATCCATTTTAATCCTCTGACTGTAGTTTTTCTGTTTCGTTTAATGTAATCCTCGTCCATGCATATGGAAAGAAATTCAAGGAGTTTACTTGTGTCAGGAAGCAAAGATAATGTTGCTTCACACCTGACAGATATTTATAGAACAGTGGGTAGTCTTTTCTGTCTTTTGTTGTCAGTTTGTTAGTCTCTGCGAGACGATATGCTTACATTTTATTTTTAAAAAGGCCGGTTTTATTAGTCAGCATGATTGCTTCATGCATATACTGCAATCAAGTAAACCAAATTGATCAGGCAAGGTGGAGCGATTCGAAGTTTTAAAGATGGCGCTATTGAAGAAACCCATCGCATGCAGAGTTTTTCTGCACTTTTTTTTTCCGGGCTGCACATTTTTCGCAGGCTGTACCGGTATGTTTTTTGTAAGTTAGCAACAAAGAAATGTGATCACTTTTTTCGATGTTTCCTGTTGTTCGTAGCCAAAGAGGAAAACTGTCTTACACTTTAAAGTGCATTTCATTGTTAATAAAATTGCAACCGTATCCTTGTGGGCACAGGGTTCGCATATCTTTTAACTAAAATATTTCAATATAAATCGTGATTATGCAAGAATTGTGTGGAAATTCTGAATGTCTCTCGATAATTCCGTGTATACACTAGAACATCTGTATAGACAGTTATGTGCGTTTGGATGTTGAAAAATACACAATTAACGTTTTTTTCAACGAAAATAAAATTTATATATCTACAATGCAATTCAGTTTTTATTTTATTTCTTCTTTCGTTTCCGCATTGGCGTATTTACCAGTGATATTTTGTTGCCTTCGTAACAGTCCTTGACTGATGTAATAAGTATTATAGTAGTTGAAGACAAACCTTGAAAAATGCAAAAGAAGTAGGCCTGTTATGTGAAGCACCATATGTCGTGGTAGTATGCCACAGTTACTTATTTGCTATATTCAACGGCCCGCAGGGTCTTGTGGAAGTTAACAGTTATGACATGCTGCCCATCGAATAAAAACCAAATAGTTGGTTATCATGGTACAAACATTAAAATCGCATAACCATTTTGATTTGGGGCGAGAAGAAGACTTTACAAGTTAAGGAACATACCCCCTCCCCGTTATCATACTGCGGATTTAAATCACCTTAAGTCCTTTAAAAATTTTCAATATCCATCCTGTTATATGTGCCCTTTCATTTTCACCTTCCATCAACAGAAACGGTATATGAAAAGTTAACTGAAAAATGTTTAATGCATTTTTAGTGCTATACTTCTCGCACTTTTGGGTGGACGAACATCAAGCTTCCTGCGGTGTTGTACATAGGAACTTTATTAAAAATACTTTTATCAGGACACTTTAATCTACCGTACTTTGTTACTGTTCGAGCACCCTCTGTCAAGTCTCGATTTTTTCGTGTGTACACTACATAATGAACTGGCAGGAATTCGAGCTGGTTCAATTTAGCTGCAGCTACAAAAACGTATCATAAGTACAAATTAACAAATGTACGTCTCGTAATTTCGCAGGAACTCCCCCCAAACTACAAATTAAGCCGTTGAAACTGCTGTCAAGTGGATATATTCATTACTGCTGTGGGTAACGAAACATTTGTTGAAGGTCTGGTTGTGCAGCTTACACAAAATATTTCTTCGTTCCCTTTCCGTTGTAATCTTCAGACGTTCCTTTGATATCCAAGGGCGTCATCATGCCTCCACCAATTTTGCTTCGCTTCTGATACATGTAAAGGTAAGTAATTACAGATGAGTTTTATTTCTCAAAATATTACCTGGGTAGGCTTGAGAAGACGCAGGAGAAACTGACACACTCAAAGTTGACTATGTTAATGCAGGCGCCACATTGTCCCGAAGTTGACACCAGATGGACACACGAATATGGAATTTAGAAGTTCGGGCGAAGATAGCCCCGAACTTGGTCAAACAGCCCATCAACAGACAATGCCTACAGAAGGTCACACGATGGCACCCGAACCACACACGAAGGCAACACGAACATGTTAATTTTTGTAGTAGTTTATACCCGAAGGACAGACGAAGGGGAAACGAATGACATACGAGGGCTACACGATGTCGTAGTGAAAGTACGATGCATTCGAAGTAGGTCACGAAGGCGTCACGTGACCAACCGATCCTATAAAACATTTTACCGACCGTGTTGCGGCTAAAAATACACCAACAGCGCCACCACCCCTGTTCAAAACAACCTACACTCCACACATTTAAAACTAGGCACCTAAAGCAATCTTTAATAAAGCACTGGAATATAATTGCATTTGACCAACAAGTATCCCGTCTGTTTCCCGACCAGCCTATTACAGCCTATAGAAGGGCACCAAATCTCAAAGATTTACTTGTAAAATCAAGGTTTTCTCCAGACCAGGAGTCGAACATAACAGAAGAAAGTTGTGACGATATTTTGCTTGATGCGCTCATAGCTGGATTATAAAAATTTTGACAAACCCTGCCTTGGCATACAAAGGCTACTACTCATGACGTTCTGCCTAAGGTGCGAAGAACAGAAACCGGTCTAGTTGGTTTTGATAAAACCTCTTAATTGTCAATTTCAGAACGACTCACATTCCTCCAAGAGTATAATTCCTTAAAGGTCGTGTGACATGCCACCAAAAAGAGCTGTTTCACTTGTCAGTTAAAGAATTAAGTCCTCCAGTCAAAGATCTGTTGGAATTATTTCAATATCTTTTACCGTTCTCAAAATATACGTCTTCAAAGTTTGATGGTTTCTGAAGATACTAATTGCCTATGCAAAAATAATGATGTGGAGTGTTGCACAGTGTTTTGATTTCTTTTGTTAACCCTATATAAGTAATCTCTTAAGTACTGATCATGTAGATTACAGTTTGGTGAGTGATATCAATAGCCTATTTTTAAAGGAAAAAGTTTTAACTTTTATAATAAACCCCTCAGGGAATAACAATGCTACCAGTGTCCTTAAAATTAAGGTTGAAAAAACAAAGGCTAACATGTGCCATATATGGTATGTCCCTCTTTCGATGTCACATATTTGCATATTTAGCTCATGTTTATTCATGATACAAGTGTGAAATAGAAATTTCCGTGTAAAATGGTCAATATTTGATGGATTTTAATGTGAATTGTGGCTATTTTCTGGATTTTTAATGCTTTTTACATCAAATATCCAACTATGTTATTTTCATGTCACACGACCTTTAAAGCCTTTGCTTTTATCATGCATAACATGATCGGGTACTTTTCCCTAAAAAAAATAACAGTTCACCGACTTGGTAACGTCAGATAGTGGACCACTCTTTCACTTCATTTCATTTAATTGAAGCTTTGAGAATTATACACGCCTCTGCTGTGTAGAGTTGCTCAGGACTGACTGAACGTGTGACTAAACCCCACAGGGTAGCGTCTGCTGGGTCCGACTGACAAGACCGCACGTTTGAACAGTCGGTGTATTGGCAATTGATGCTCTGAGGCTGGCCTTTTATATATACACGTGGTCCCATCTCGATGTCATCGTACTTTAATACGATGGTTACACGAGGGCATTGCGAGAACTTCACGTAGTTATGTTGCCTTCCTAAGACAATTGTACAGCTTCTTGTTTCCTTCGTATTGTCTTCGCTAGGCGAACATGCCCGATGGCACCGATGATCACGCGAAGTATAGACGAAGATGACATGATTTGACAAGATGCCCTGACGATGGCCTAACGAAGGACAAAATGGACACACGAACTGAACACGAAAATGAACTTTCGCAAGGTCCTTCGGCAATTTTTTGGCATGCCAAAGATTTTGCCACTGCTCACGAAGTTACTCCCGAACCCTGAGAAACTCCACCGGCGGTCATATGATGGCTTAAGATGCCCTCACGAATTTCCCGATGTTTTTACGATCAGGGCCGATTTCGAAAATTCCTTCATCGTGTGTCCATCTGGTGTCAACTTTGGGACAGTGTGACGCCAGCAGGACAGTGTGACGCCAGCATAAGGATTTCAAAACTATGACGGCAAGGAATGCCGTTCTGTTTTGTAATTACTCTATGTCTCTCAATGAATTGTCGATGTTGATGTTAGATGGGCATGAAGTAGCACAGTAACTGTGGATGGTTTAAAACTCAGCCTCATACCAAATGCGGTTCAGCCCCCCCCCCCTCCGCACACATCTTAAATTAACATCGGGACTCAGGCGCGGATCCAGGATTTTGAGAAAGGGGAGGGGGTGCACACACCGTCGACCGAAGGCGCGAAGCCACGGCGGGGGTTTGGGGTCCTCCCCAAAGCAAATTTGAATTCTAGATGCGCTTAGATGCGGTTTTCCAGCATCTGGGAAGCATATTTTCCATATCTATTTGCTCATTTTTTCGGAGTATTTAAATTATTGGTCAAAAAAATCGTTGGTCATTGAAAGAAAAGGTGGGGGCGTGCGCCGGGTGCGCCCCCCACCTGGATCCGCGCCTGGGACCCCTGCCTAATTTTTCATTGTACGCTGTCTCTCATTACAAACTTGTCCTTTGGTCCACATTTTGAGTCTTGATCGTAGGTGCCATGAAAGTTCGATCCATATTTCGAATTTCTGTACCCCTGTGAAAACTTGTAAAACAAGGAAGGAACAGAAGAGGTTTTAATTATTTCAACAATGTTGAAGACGTGCCGGTAGTTGTGGATCACGGTATGGACCCAGGTATCTGTCTAATGCCAGGGCTAGTCCTAAGTCCTCTAAGGGCCTACAGCTATACATTTAAACGGGTAATATCATGGTAATTTTATACCATGATTGACCAACCCATGAATTTTTCTATCTGAATGCTATAAAGGCTGTGGATACTCTGAAGCTAGGGATGTGACCACTTTCCTGCTGGAACGAGACAGTAAGCTTACGCTTCGTCAACGGGATTCATTAATTGTGGTATGGGGGAGCGAAAAAGCGTACTTCATCATCTGGTGTCGAAGCAGTAAATTTCCCATGCTGTCCTATGTCCTATTCTTGCATAACGCCATCTATTAGGTACATTGAAATTATGGAGGTATTTTGCTCCTTGCATGATAACTCTTTAAAACACAACGCATGTATGTGTGATGCCCAAAGATGTGGAAATAGTGGTCAGAATTGAATGAATAGGCCCTATCCACTGTGGTGGTGAATGGAAATGGGGGGGGGGGCATGGTCTCAAACCCTTAAGGAACAGAGGGACAACTTTTCCCGTGACGACATGATGTACTCTAACCATGGAGGTGTTAATGCTGTATCCCCACTACCTTTCTTGACAATGTACAGTGTATTTTCAAAACGTATTTTGGGTTCTCCAATAGGCTACTGAGCTTTAATTGGCACAATTTATCCACCAGTGTGCAAGTGGCACGCTTAAGACACCGAAGGCTACAGAACAATTATTAATATCGTGTGCTGTTGATGAGCGCCCATAATTTCATATAACATTGTGTTAGAACCGACCATATTCTTCAGATGATTAATGGTACAATGAAGTTCATGTAACATTTTTCGAACAGCAATCATTAACTTTGTTCGAAAAAGACCATCTTTATGTGAACCAGAAAACCAGATAAAATCACATCATGTAGGATTGTTTCATATTTAATTAACCTACATCTTACGTTGATTGCGCGGCTCGCTTCTTCGATATTTATCCAGACGACACATATAGCCACCAATTTGTATGAGGTTCTTGTGCCCATATGACCAATCTGTGGAATCTTGCCGGTTTATACTTCCAAATTTTCAAGCGCTATACACTCTTAAAACGTCCGGATAAAATTTGAACCCAGTTCGGATCAGGGGGCACCGACCCAAATCTGGATCATTTGCAGTTACCAGATTTGGATAGAAAAAACGATCCAACCTGGATCATTTTTTATCCAAACCTGGATCATTTTCATCCAAACCTAATCAAATTAATGATCAGAATTCGGCTTCAGTGTCCCTCGAATGCGGACGTTAACAGAGTTTAAAGCTATAAAAGCCATATTGTGTGGTCATCCCTTGCTCTTCCGGGCAAATCACGGACATAGCTCAGAGTTTTGAACAGTTTTCAACTTTCAAAGCTTCACTGTGCTATCCTGAATATGAATCTACCTTTAGTATGTGAACCTTATATAACAGTGCTAATACTCTAAGCATACTTTCAATAAAAGAATGGGGGTTTGGGCCACAAAAGGTGGCGTGCTTTAATGTAATTACATTGTAAAAACGCGTTTAGCAATAGAACACATTTTAACCCTACTTTATAAGCACATTTTCAAACTTTAAGCATGTCTCAAAATTAAACACAACGTATTTAACAATTTAACACTTTTTGAACGAAATATTTTGGAATGTTAAGGGTTTGTCTAGCATTTGAACACATTTACAATGCAGAGCAGAAAAACGGTAATATTTTAAAGTGGAGTTTAATAACTGTGCTATTGTAAATACTGGGACCCCAAACAATATATTAATTGATCTAACGGGAAAAATAATGACACAAAATAGTTTTTTAACAGCTAATTTATGAGTCACAAGGATACAAGAAACTTAATGGGTTTCATTAACCCTAAATTGTTGACGTAGTGTAACTAGTGCCTTATGGTCTGGGTGGGGAATTGAGGAGCAAAAGGCCCAATCAAGTCCTTGCCACCCACATATGATATTCAGATAGCCTATAGTTATAAAAACTCTCCATCGCAGGTTTTGGATTTCAGATTTTATAAGAATGTAAGTCTTTGTAATTAACACCCGTCGCCCTCGCATCGTTTGCTTTGAGAACTAAACACTGCGCCCTCCTGGTTCAGTTTGTTTCAGTAGAAGTCAAGATATTATCGATGCAACAGAATTCTGCATGGTAGACATTTCTTTCACTGAAAAACTTATTAGTCCTTGTAAAATATTTTCACCGTTTCATACACTGATAGAAAAGTTCCCCCACTACTGACGTCACTGATTACGCCTTCGCTGGGACTGTTCTCAGCAAGCTTAGACAACTTTGCTTAAAGCTGCGTAAATTGCAGTTGGCCTGTAATTAAAACTGCTCAAAGTCACTATTTTATTGTTAATCATTAAAGTTAAACAACAGTACCTCGGTCCAATGTCGAACTTAAAATGCGGAAAATCTCAACCACGAATATAGTGGAAAAGAATAGCAAGCAAACATAACAGGTGCCCTAGAACTACACTCACTCCAGAAAAAAAATCTCGAAAAATAAAGCTAATAAAGGCCCGATTGGCGATGCTTAGTTGTTTTATTTCCTCGTTGTAGGTTGTTCATTCTTAAATTACGAACGTAATCAGAAGTGTCTTCTACGTCCTTCGCGCATGGCTGACGTTCATTGCCAAGCAGGCGGTGTAAAACATGCACAAATATCACGTTGACATCTTTCTCTCTGAAAGGAAAAAAAAAACAGGTTTGTTAACACTGCCAACAGAACTGGCGAAATTTCCTTTGACTGTTTTGTAAATTTGCTTGTAATGATGATAATAACCAAAAACTTGTCTGCCGTAGCAAGGAAAAGAGATTTTTAATGTCTCACGCTTGATGCATTATGGAGACTGTACACCCCGAAGTTGGGTGTTTTTGGAAGTTGCAAATTGCTGCTAACGAATATTGCCAATTTTGAAATTTTTATCCGGAGGTTTCTTTCACGGGAGAATGAAAATTCCCTGATATAATGTATTTTCTACTTTGAAAACTGAAATTCAGCCTCTGCTTTTGTCATCGCATTGAAGTTTGAGACGTGACTTAAAGTCCTGCCTTGAAAATGCAGTACAAACTTCGTGAGCATAATCTGCTTACTTAATGCTAGGACATGTCATTGATGGCGAGAAAAGACAAAAAGAGGTTCGTGCCAAACGTAACAAACTGTAAATTCGGGTAGGGTGTTTTACACGAATGCAACCCTTTGTCGTGCCTCTATCCGTCTGGAAATATACATATAATATATATATTTCTGTGTTCTACCTTCAACGTTGCTCAGGGTAGCACACCACTAATTGAAAATACTACTGACAAATTCTCCCTAGAAATGTTAAAGGCGCAAAGGAGACCATGTTGCTGTGGGGAGTGCCCGATTTGTGGTGCGGATATTGAAGTAAGAAAACTTAAAAAATTGTTTTGCAAACTGCTGAAGGAAATTGTAGATATTCTATACATTTTTGCATAATATAAGTTCCGCTGTGCAAAGTACCATTTTCAGTGAAGTGTAAATGGTAGCTCAAATTCGCACTGTCATTTGTCACAAAGTTGGAAAGTGTAAAATTCCTTCTTGTGGGCTTTTATATGAGGGGTAGCTTGTAGGCTTCCTGCTCACAACTGCACTAAAAGTTCCTAAGCAAGGAAACGAACCAAATTAATAGTGTAAGTCAGTGGAGGGATAAGTAGTGTGCATGCATTACCCAAGTGATACACATAGAATCACTTTGACAGCTGTTTGTAAGAAAAAGCTTACAAATCTTAATACGCGGATGAGCGTTTCGTGTGTGTGTGCGTGCGTGCGTGTGTGTGTGACCATGTCGAATTTTGACAGAGAATGGTGACATTTTTTACCATTCACAGAAAACGGAAATTTTCTTAATATCTGTGGGCAACTGTACCCCGCCTTTCGAACAAGGTGTTAGGTGAAAGAGTCATACCACATGAAAACAGCAACAGCAATAAAAACGATCATGAGATGTGTTATAGCAGGGAACTGTTTCTTTTAACCCTCACCTGTGAGATATGACGGGATATACGGCTCTGATGACGGGCACGGAATACCGCCCTCGTATTTCACTCAACAGAAGAAAGATATTGCTGATATTTGTGAGTATGACTCTACTCTCAGATGTAAATTCACTCCTAGACGATTGACTACAATGATCACTCTTATATCTAGTGAAAAAAACTGCTGAAAGTCTACCCTGCTCATAGTGGTAATTAATCCCTTTTATTAGTGAAAGTGTCTTTCGAGGATTAGTAGAATGTCAATCGAAAACAGAGAGTAACTTTTGTAGTCAAATTTGTGATAGAATTTCCAGGGCTGTAACGTCTGAGTACGGACTGGGACTCAAGCTCGGACTCGAGTTCATTTTTCGGTGTAGACCCAGAATGGGAGGTGACTGTATCGGAATGGGCTGCAGTTGGACTCGGACTCGGAGCCAATTCCAGCAAAGTCCACAAAAATGAAAGTTTCATAAATGTTACCTAAGGCTAACATTGTTATTGGTGCGCAGTCCAACTTGAACATGTTAATGGTCAAATACAGTCAATTAAATAACAGGGTGAGCCAGGGTGTAAAATTGACTCATTTCTAAAGGAAACGCCGGTTTTACTTGAGTTTAATTGTAAAATAGTGCAAAAAGCATTTGTGTGAGGTGCTTTTTGTCAAATGGCAGGACTGAAAATTGGCCCGGAATTGGGGGACCTGGAACTGGAACTAAGTTGGCTCGGAATCGGAGGGTACTGGGCTCGAAATGGCCAGGAATGGTTTCCACTGGAATCGGAATTGGCCAGGAATCGGTTAGGTGGACTGGGATACAGCACTGAGAATTTCCCTCTTTGCATATAGAGAGTAGCCTACTATCTCATAGAAAAGTTTTTTCCGGCGCACTTCGCGCTCATCCTTTACCGAATAAATGTCAACCATGTACCGTAAGTACTGTATGAACTTTGTATCACGCGTTGTATCACGCGATACAATCACAGAACAAACACACAAACAAAAGTTCAAGTTAGAATACAAATACTGATGTCTCTTTTGTAGACCAATTAACAGAACTATTTTGTTCTATCTTGTATATAGATACGTTTTTACATTACAGATACATAAATACATACACACTTAAACTTACGAATATATGTATTTATTTTAGTACACACACACACACACACACACACACACACACATATATATATATATATATATATATATATATATATATATATATATATATATATATATATATATATATATATATATGTGTGTGTGTGTATGAACTTGAAGATTGGAACCATCTGGCAGATGGCAGAGTGCTCAACAAAGTGGGAGCAGAAACACTATGCTAAAAGTCAAGTTAAATGTTAAAATGCCATATCTTCAAGCTTGTTTCGTGAGAACCTCACTCTTCAGGATAAAGCATTGTGTGAGCTGGAAGGGCCCTTATATTTCAGATTTAGCCTGGATTAAAGTTGCACAAAAGGTACTTTTTCCTACGAGCCTACGAGCAGATCCTAGCTCGTATCTTTTGTTCAGGCTAGCCATGTCTGGCCATGGAGGTATTACGGATGGAGTCAAAGCACCCTGTCCAATCAGACAATACATATTGAGAGTGTTTTAATCCTTATGTGGGAAGAGACTTTACTTGACAGGTCCTTTAGTTTCTCTTCTAAGTTTGTTTGACTTAATCTCCCTATGAGAGTATGATACTTTCATACTAACGTAATCCTCAAACGAAGACTTGATAGTCACAATGCTTTGAAGTGATCTGGGTTACCGCCAAGGGTGAAATTTTTTGTCAGTCATCTAGTCTAAACGACTGTAAATGCACTTTTAAGTGATTAAGTTTCTTTGTTATTTTAATTTCTTCAATTAGTTAGTTAACACTCTTTTCAGCAATTAAAGCAAGTCTAACTTTTGCATATGAAATGTGAAACAATTCCGGGTTGTTCCTAAAATAGTGAAACATGTGCCCATGTTCTATAAGTTAATTGAAGTGTTACTGGACCTTTTCAGAAGTGAGAACTCGCGTAAAACAATAGAATAATTTTTTTCTTTGACGACTGGCAATATTATGGCAATGGGTGGAATCATGCCAAGAACTGTTTGAGATCTAGCAGACGACAAGAACAGTTATAGTCACTTCCTAATCCCATTTAAGTGGTCTACACTTTTCAAGAGCTAAACAATCAGCTGATCAGGAGCTTATAGTTGGCAAACCTGATAGTTTCAAAGGAAAGGAGGGTGCTTTGACTCCATCCGTAATAGCTACATCGTCTGACTTACAGATGATGATCTTTCTTTAAGACAGAAATTACAGGTTTTGGCATAAGCGTACGAGGCGGGGGGGGGGGGCAGGGGGACATATGCCCTCCCAATTCGGGCAAAAATAGTGGATCCATTCGGGCAAATGAGACAGCCGAGAAAACAAATTATGCCTTTTTGGAACTGACACAACGGTATCAAAATTCGGGCAACTTGGTCCAAAATTTTAAATTTGGGCAAAAATTTTCCCTGACCCCCCAGAAATATTGAACCCCCGGGGTTTTGGTAGAGTTTGAGTAGGTATTGCTTCTTCCAACAATTCTCCAGTGGATGGAATAATTGGTTTTCTGATCATTTAGATTCCAAATGTATTGAAGTAGTGTAGTCAGGTAGTTACATTTCTGTTTTTGCTATTCTTGAAGCTGCTTTGTGTGCATTGTATCTCTGTTTAAAAGTGTTCTCAGTTAGGCCTTTGTATGTTTGTGTGTCATTATTATCATGGCTTGGTATACTACTCCTGTTGCTAGGCAGTTTCCCTGTAGACGGCAGGTGTCTTTAGCCCTGAAATTGCAGCTGTTCGTTGGTGTACTGTCCCTTGGCCAACTTTTTTTCTAATGGCTTTGGTATGTCCAGATATTATCTGCCCCATATTAGGCATGCAACTGTAGCTAAGTTTAAGTGTATTCCGGTTGAGTATTTTGCTTAGGTTGTGTTAGGTTGTGTAATTACTTGTATATACATATACATATACATATACATATACATACATATATATATATATATATATATATATATATATATATATATATATATATATATATATATATATATATATATATATATATATATATATATATATATATATATATATAAGGTCAAAGTACTGCGTAGCACTTATGAAGTAGGTAGGTAAAAATGAAGTAGTAAATAGTGCTAAAAGTTTGTGAAAAATTCCACGACGTTTCGGGTTTAAACCCTTCATCAGGTGGCAAAAATGCAACTGATCGTTGACACGGCCAAACGTACAATTTAAAAAAAAAATACACAATAAAATTGGGCACGGTAAACCTCGGCTAGGAAAACAGACAGTGTTAAGTGGTTACCACAAGTCAAAATAATGCAGGAATTGCTGCGTTATAACAGTTCAAGTCTAACGTTCAGACCATGTGGGGACAGGGTTCCAAGTTTCATGATTAGGCGGTTTTCGGCAGCTAGGCGGTCATGATCGGAACCTCGATACGAGATGGCCGCCGAAACCATCAAGTCACGGATCGAGCATGTTGACGGGGGATTGAAGTGGGTGGCTACCGGGAACCCTGGGAGGTTCTGTTTGATTGATCTCAGGTGCTCGGTGACTCGGTCAGCAAGACGACGTTTTGTTTCTCCCACGTACAGTATATTACAGCGTTTACATACGAGAACGTAAACAACATTGGCTGAAGTACAGGTAAAATGCTGATGAACGTTAAACCGGTTGTTGTTGGGACCTACAATGGAAAGGTTTTTGTCATAACTGACCACCGGGCAAGTATTGCATCTCCCACGGTTGCAAGGAAAAGTTCCTGGGGTGTCAGGCACTACTGCTTGAGGTTGAGAGGCACGGACCAAGTGCTTAGATATGTTCTTTTCAATTCTGAATGCCGTGATGGGGGGATCAGGGAAATGGTCACGGGTGGATGGGTCATGACGGAGGGTCTCTACATTTCTGTAAATGGCACGTACAATGGGGGTTACAGATGGGTGAAAGGATAGGACCAACGGGATACGTCTGGTGGGTGTATGGTCAGTTTTGGGGGCAAGGGCAGAGGCTCTATCAATTCCTTGTATGCGTTTCAGGGCATTAGAGAGCACTCTTTGTGGATACTGGCGTTGTTCAAAGAAAGAAATAATCTGTTTGGAAACTTTAGCGAAATCCTGGTCGTCGGAACAAATCCGTCTGGCCCGTAAAAGTTGTGAGAAAGGAATCGAATTGGTACAAGATCTGGGGTGGTTGGAAGGGTACATGAGGTAGTTGTGAGAGTCAGTAGGCTTAAAGTGGAGATTGGACTTGATTTGACGGTCGGAGATGGATAGTTTCGTGTCTAAAAACACTACTGAGGAGTTGGAAATACAGTGAGTGAATTTTAAAAACGGGCAGAACGTTTCAGCAAAGTTAATGAACTTTTTCAAATCGTTTCGAGGACCCACTGCGACCCCAACAATATCGTCAATGTACCTTCTATAAAGTATGGGCTTGATCCCGGTGTATCGTGAGAACAACTGAGGAGCAGTTGTTCTCACGATACACCGGGATCAAGCCCATACTTTATAAAAGGTACATTGACGATATTGTTGGGGTCGCAGTGGGTCCTCGAAACGATTTGAAAAAGTTCATTAACTTTGCTGAAACGTTCTGCCCGTTTTTGAAATTCACTCACTGTATTTCCAACTCCTCAGTAGTGTTTTTAGACACGGAACTATCCATCTCCGACCGTCAAATCAAGTCCAATCTCCACTTTAAGCCTACTGACTCTCACAACTACCTCATGTACCCTTCCAACCACCCCAGATCTTGTACCAATTCGATTCCTTTCTCACAACTTTTACGGGCCAGACGGATTTGTTCCGACGACCAGGATTTCGCTAAAGTTTCCAAACAGATTATTTCTTTCTTTGAACAACGCCAGTATCCACAAAGAGTGCTCTCTAATGCCCTGAAACGCATACAAGGAATTGATAGAGCCTCTGCCCTTGCCCCCAAAACTGACCATACACCCACCAGACGTATCCCGTTGGTCCTATCCTTTCACCCATCTGTAACCCCCATTGTACGTGCCATTTACAGGAATGTAGAGACCCTCCGTCATGACCCATCCACCCGTGACCATTTCCCTGATCCCCCCATCACGGCATTCAGAATTGAAAAGAACATATCTAAGCACTTGGTCCGTGCCTCTCAACCTCAAGCAGTAGTGCCTGACACCCCAGGAACTTTTCCTTGCAACCGTGGGAGATGCAATACTTGCCCGGTGGTCAGTTATGACAAAAACCTTTCCATTGTAGGTCCCAACAACAACCGGTTTAACGTTCATCAGCATTTTACCTGTACTTCAGCCAATGTTGTTTACGTTCTCGTATGTAAACGCTGTAATATACTGTACGTGGGAGAAACAAAACGTCGTCTTGCTGACCGAGTCACCGAGCACCTGAGATCAATCAAACAGAACCTCCCAGGGTTCCCGGTAGCCACCCACTTCAATCCCCCGTCAACATGCTCGATCCGTGACTTGATGGTTTCGGCGGCCATCTCGTGTCGAGGTTCCGATCACGACCGCCTAGCTGCCGAAAACCGCCTAATCATGAAACTTGAAACCCTGTCCCCACATGGTCTGAACGTTAGACTTAAACTGTTCTAACGCAGCAATTCCTGCATTATTTTGACTTGTGGTAACCACTTAACACTGTCTGTTTTCCTAGCCGAGGTTTACCGTGCCCAATTTTATTGTGTATTTTTTTTTTAAATTGTACGTTTGGCCGTGTCAACGATCAGTTGCATTTTTGCCACCTGATAAAGGGTTTAAACCCGAAACGTCGTGGAATTTTTCACAAACTTTTAGCACTATTTACTACTTCATTTTTACCTACCTATATATATATATATATATATATACATGTCACTCTACCTACATATACATATATATAATACACATATATATATATATATATATATATATATATATATATATATATATATATATATATATATATATATATATATATATATATATATATATATGTATATATATATATATATATATATACGTCACTCTACCTACATATACATATATATATAATACACACACACACACATATATATATATATATATAATTGTGAGTGGTGCTCCCCTTGCTCAATGCCTAACATGTAATCGCCGACCTTGAACATTATACTTTCCCCTCATGCATAAAATAATCAGATAATGAAAAAAGTCTCTAATTGATGACCATGGCATATCCGTGACTCTTGCAAGAAGGTGAAAAATGAAGGAAAAGCTAGAAAATAAAAACACATTGATACCGAGACAACGATCGAGTGATGAATGTCGCGGAACAGAGCCTTTCGTGTCATGTACATATACCTACCGAGACATATCGTACATCTTCGTTCCCTCGAGATGACATGTTGATTAGGCAAGTCACATAATGAAATAATATGTGTCTATTGGAAATGCTGGTTAATATCATGTCGTGCTAGGAGTACCCAGTCTCCCGTGCAAGGCATTCACACCGAACAGCTCTGTGTAAAGGTCTAGTGAGGCTTTTTGAATCCGGTGTAATCCGTCACATATTCTTACCAGCGTAAAGATAGTTCCTAGGGTCTTCAGATTGTCCCTTATGACTTACACGGGATACATTTACCTGAAATGGGAAGGGACAAAGAATATATGTAATGAAGAGAGAGAGAGGGGGGTTAGGGAGGAAGAAGAGAGATGCGGTGCAAAAGGATGAGAAACGCTCTGCTGACTTTTGACTTCGAGTCTTAGAAAATAAACGAGGTGGAAATAAAAAGAGGTGATGGATAAGTATGGGGTATAGAATAAAAATAGGAAAAAGCCAACGCACACACACATAAACACACGAAGAACCCAGGAGAAATGTTTATTTTTACACTGGTGTATCTTTAGAACCATATAAATCTTCAGGGACTTACTTTATTTCAAGCTGTAAGCACTTCACTGTGTTGTGAAGAAAAGTATTAACCTATTTAAAATTGTTTCTTCAGATAAAGTTAGCAAACTAATCCTCATTTATGAAGCAAACAAGGGCTCAGTGTACCTTATAGATTCGTTCAAATGCTTAGTTAAAGTGTAACCACAAGGTTAATGTTGGTTTGAGCTATTTGAATGATTGAATGCTTGATTGCTGAAATGAAATTTGTTTGTTGAGTGAATTTGGGCTATTTGTTAAATGTTGCCTCTTTGGTTGATGTTTGACTGTTTGCTTGATGTGGGACTGTTTGGTTGATGTGGGACTGTTTGGTTGATGTGGGACTGTTTGGTTGATGTGGGACTGTTTGGTTGATGTGGGACTGTTTGGTTGATGTGGGACTGTTCGGTTGATGTGGGACTGTTTGGTTGATGTGGGACTGTTTGGTTGATGTGGGACTGTTTGGTTGATGTGGGACTGTTTGGATTATGTTTGACTGTTTGGTTGATGTGGGACTATTTGATTGATGTGGTACTGTTTGGTTGATGTGGTACTGTTTGGTTGATGTGGTACTGTTTGGTTGATGTGATACTGTTTGGTTGATGTGGGACTGTTTGGTTGATGTGGTACTGTTTGGTTGATGTGGGACTGTTCGGTTGATGTGGGACTGTTTGGTTGATGTGGGACTGTTTGGTTGATGTGGGACTGTTTGGTTGATGTGGGACTGTTTGGTTGATGTGGGACTGTTTGGATTATGTTTGACTGTTTGGTTGATGTGTGACTATTTGGTTAATGTTTGGGCCGTTTAGTTGATGTTTGACTGTTTAGTTAATGTTTAACTGTTTCGTTGGTGTTTGACTGTTTGGTTGACGCTTGACTTTTGGTTGATGTTTGACCGTGCTGGTGTTTGACTATTTAGTTGATCTTGGGCTGTTTGGTTGATGTGGGACTGTTTGGTTGATGTGGGAACTGTTTGGTTGATATGGGACTGTTCGGTTGATGTGTGACTGTTCGGTTGATGTTTAATTGTTTGGTTGATGTGGGACTGTTTGGTTGATGTGGGACTGTTTGGTTGATGTGGGACTGTTTGGTTGATGTGGGACTGTTTGGTTGATGTGTGACTGTTCGGTTGATGTTTAATTGTTTGGTTGATGTGGGACTGTTCGGTTGATGTTTAATTGTTTGGTTGATGTGAGACTGTTTGGTTGATGTGGTACTGTTTGGTTGATGTGGTACTGTTTGGTTGATGTGGTACTATTTGGTTGATGTGGTACTGTTTGGTTGATGTGGGACTGTTCGGTTGATGTGGGACTGTTTGGTTGATGTGGGACTGTTTGGTTGATGTGGGACTGTTTGGTTGATGTGGGACTGTTTGGATTATGTTTGACTGTTTGGTTGATGTGTGACTATTTGGTTAATGTTTGGGTCGTTTAGTTGATGTTTGACTGTTTGGTTAATGTTTAACTGTTTCGTTGGTGTTTGACTGTTTGGTTGACGCTTGACTTTTGGTTGATGTTTGACCGTGCTGGTGTTTGACTATTTAGTTGATCTTGGGCTGTTTGGTTGATGTGGGACTGTTTGGTTAATGTGGGAACTGTTTGGTTGATATGGGACTGTTCGGTTGATGTGTGACTGTTCGGTTGATGTTTAATTGTTTGGTTGATGTGGGACTGTTTGGTTGATGTGGGAACTGTTTGGTTGATATGGGACTGTTTGGTTGATGTGGGACTGTTTGGTTGATGTGGGACTGTTCGGTTGATGTGTGACTGTTCGGTTGATGTTTAATTGTTTGGTTGATGTGGGACTGTTTGGTTGATGTGGGACTGTTTGGTTGATGTGGGACTGTTTGGTTGATGTGGGACTGTTCGGTTGATGTGTGACTGTTCGGTTGATGTTTAATTGTTTGGTTGATGTGGGACTGTTTGGTTGATGTTTAATTGTTTGGTTGATGTGAGACTGTTTGGTTGATGTGTTACTGTTTGGTTGATGTGGTACTGTTTGGTTGATGTGGGACTGTTCGGTTGATGTGGGACTGTTTGGTTGATGTGGGACTGTTTGGTTGATGTGGGACTGTTCGGTTGATGTGGGACTGTTCGGTTGATGTTTAATTGTTTGGTTGATGTGGGACTGTTTGGTTGATGTTTAATTGTTTGGTTGATGTGAGACTGTTTGGTTGATGTGTTACTGTTTGGTTGATGTGGTACTGTTTGGTTGATGTGGGACTGTTCGGTTGATGTGGGACTGTTTGGTTGATGTGGGACTGTTTGGTTGATGTGGGACTGTTTGGTTGATGTGGGACTGTTTGGTTGATGTGTGACTGTTCGGTTGATGTTTAATTGTTTGGCTGATGTGGGACTGTTTGGTTGATGTGGGACTGTTTGGTTGATGTGGGACTGTTTGGTTGATGTGGGACTGTTTGGTTGATGTGGGACTGTTTGGTTGATGTGGGACTGTTTGGTTGATGTGGGACTGTTTGGTTGATGTGGGACTGTTTGGTTGATGTGTGACTGTTTGGTTGATGTGGGACTGTTCGGTTGATGTTTAATTGTTTGGTTGATGTGGGACTGTTTGGTTGATGTGGGACTGTTCGGTTGATGTGTGACTGTTCGGTTGATGTTTAATTGTTTGGTTGATGTGGGACTGTTTGGTTGATGTGGGACTGTTTGGTTGATGTGAGACTGTTTGGTTGATGTTAGACTGGTTGGTTGTTGTGTGACTGCTTGCTTGATGTTTAACTGTTTGGTTGATTTTTTTCAAAGGTACGGATGCGGGTTTCGTAACAATTCTTAAGCGAAATTTCGGCTTGCTTCGCCACGGTTTACACTCCATGCCTGGTGACCATCATTAAGACGATAATGCATGGAATTATTCTAGCAAGAACTATTTTTGGAATCAAAAGAGGGGCAAGTCCAACCTCATGTTTGCAACCGTCAACAGGCGACTATGTGGCATTCTCATATTATGAGTAACATTTAATTGTAGCGTAATGTATCGCCCACATGATTTGAAGTATATATTCATTACACAAGCTGATTCAAAGGCCTTTAAGTGAATTTTCAGAGAATATGCATTATGAATATGCTTATTAATCCACACCTCTTTTGCTACACCTTTACTCCTCTCCCAGTTATTGCCCATTGGAACCTGTTCATTTGAATTCTCGTTTAAAATTATTAAAAGTAAGTTATTTAGGACTTGCTTGGTACGCTCTCTTGTAGCTGCCATTTGGATATCAGTTAAAAGCATCATACTAACGCCCCCATTTTGTAATTACCCCAAAGCTTTCAGGAGGCGAAATATTTTGGCATATATGTAAATAGTAATGAAGTTCAACAGACAGTGTGCTGAATCTACTAATAAAGCTAATAGAGTCTTGGGATTATCAAAAAGGAGCTTCATCAATTTTGATCGCAAGGTTGTTTTTAATTTATACAAATCCCTTGTAAGGCCCCATTTGGACTACTGCATTCAGGTTTGGAAATCGTATTTAAAAAGAATATTAATTTATTAGAAGGAATACAATGCAGGATGACTCGTACCAGGAATGGAAGGCAAATCTTATGAGGAAAGGATTAATGAATTGAGACTGATGAAAACTGAGCAACTCCGTCAAGACTTGATTACTTTTATAATTCAACATAGAGAAGATAAAAATCAACTAAGATAGTTTGAGAAAATTATAACCAGTAGTGGGCTGCAACCAGAGGAAATTTAAAAGGATAAGGCCATCAACAGTTCGATAAGAAATAAGGAGAAATTCGGGTTTTAAATAGAGTTTGGAGATTATGGAACAGACTGCCTGAAAATATTGTTACAACATCAACTTTGAACATTTTTAAGAACCTGCCGATGGAATGCGGGATTTTTAAGGGTCAGTAGACCCTCTATCTCTTAAGCTATTCTCTCGAGATGACTTCCCTGAGTGAGTTGAAGACGATAGGGTGGCCATACAGGTAAATTCAGGGAAACCCTGAACCGGTGTCATGGTTCCAGCACTGATGGAATGGTGCCATTCCACAGCCAAAATATCTCTTAAGAATGGTAATTCCTTGACACGTAATGAGTTCAAAGCTTTGCCAAAGATAATACCGTTTAGCATCTAAGCCACCTTACATAAACAAATATTTCTCTTGAAAGGGAACGAGTCTCACCAGCTTTCACCCTCTCCACTTAGACATCACACCCTTTCTTTACTTCCAACAAAAATAAAAACAATTCTCTAAAGTAAGTAAGTTTTTCAACAAATGATCAGCTCGAAACTTTGCCAAAGATACCACCATTTTGCAACTCCGTCACTTTTGAGGAACAAAAATTTCTCAAACGATTCCCTCCCAAAAGAGCCCTTCTCCGGGACGGCACCTCCACAGTAGGCAACAAAGGAAGGGCACAATTCGGACTTAAAGTATCGTAGATACACATATGAACCCTTACAACGACTTTCTAGATTATCTGGGGTGGGATAAACGACATCTTCTGTGGTTCTCCCAATCATCACATCCTGGCAGCGCCACTGCGGCTTTTATTGAAAAGTTGCTGATTCTCAGTGTTTCTGAAAGGCCATAATTTACAGCCATTTATTGTCTGTGATTTTCGTTGTAAGAGTCACCCAACCGCACAAAGTTCATATTAGACTCTCAAAGAGTCCCCGTGTGGGGAGGGGGACACCCCTCCGGAACCCTCCTCCCATCGCCGCTTGGCGGCTCACACGTGCCCTTGGCACTCAGTGGGCCCCCTTTTCTAAAATCCTCCACCCCCTCCCGCCTTTCATTTTTGAGACATTGTCCAGTGCTGAAGCTATACTCTTTGTCTATTTATGTTCCTTGTTTGGTGCCGAAAAATTACTTTAAAAGATGTTAAATTTGATAATTTTCCTGAAGGAGGATCCAGATCCACCATGTCTTAGCCAGTATGACTGATACCTGATAATTACTAGATAGTCAATTCCAAAACTGCAGAGTTTTTAAATCTACATAAGAGTAACAATTTAATAAAAACATGTTTTTTATGTATGTACCTATATTGATTCCTAGATGCCAGAAAATGGCATCGGTTAAAGAACAATTTCATATAGTTTTCCTGGGAGAGGACCCCAACCTTATACCCTCTTAGGATTCATGTCAAATGCGCTTGCAGGTTTTGTTAATGTCATCACAAGGTAAGTTTCCCTGTTTAAAAAGTCTCTAGTTGCATGTGGATTCTTCTTTGCGTTCTATCGTATGCGCTCCCTAAGCAAGGCAGGTTTTTAGTGGAAGGCACAAACGCAGCCCCGATCTAGATACATATTGTGTTGACCCAATTCCACTCACGTCATAATGGAGAATTGAAGATAAATGTATCACGGAAATTGCCATCTTCCAGTCTAGCTTACCTAGGTACGTTTTTCTAAGATTCGTAAAATTATTTTAAAATTACCAATCCACTACTCGTATTTCTATAGGCGAGATGAAAACATCTCTGAAATTTTAACAATTGTTACTCAGACAGATAAAAAACAGGGTATCGAATGTCAAGAGACCTAAAAGAAATATTTTAGTCATTACTCACAGAGGACTGCCTCAAAACATGAACAGACAATATTTTTTCATGACCATTGTTTGTTTGTTTGTTTGTTTGCCCTTTGTTTATCTGTTTTCTTGAGAGCGAAATGTTTTCTCCGTCCAGTAAAAAGAGCCGTTGTTAAAGAGAATTTATAAGTTTACCCGATACACATAGCATGTCCAGTTTAAACTGATCTGTGTTACTATGAAAATTGGCTGATAAGTTACAAAATGGTAGGCGCAAACGGAGCACCATACAAAGGGTACGAAGTGAGGAAGATGTCACCGGAGAAACGCAAATGTGGTATTATCCTAAGCCTAAAAAACTATCCCTATCGCAACCGAAAAATTGACGTTTTGAAAAGATTTTGACAGGGTGGTGACAGTTGGGAGGTATGGTCCCCACGGGGAAGGCTGGTCTCCCGTCGGAGAAGATTGGCGATTTCAAACGGAAGGCTTTGGTTAGCAAACAAAAGAGACAAAAATGAGGCAGAGAATACAAGGAATAGGCCTCATGAAATGTGTGGCACCGTCAGCAGGTCAGTACGCCAGTACAACATGCATGCAGGTGATCCACCCCTTCTTTCCCCGCCCCTACCCCATCCTCGTCTGGCAAATCTTAGAGCCAAACAACTTTTTGAAAACCTCACACCGCTTTCTGGATTTGAGGGCATATTTATACAGGGTAATGGCACTAAGTGAAGATTTTAACTCTACTGTTGTGTACAATTACTTACGATGCGGCGGCAGGATGAATGTGTGCGAAACGTTACGAAAAACTGAGATTTGGGAAATTTTGGCTTTTCTCAGAGTTTTGCAGCTTCTTTCAGCTTTTCGTATATTTTTTAACAGGTTTAGTAAGAAAATACACAAGTTGTTAAATCTTGATCCTATCGGTGACTTAAATTTAAGGAGCCTATTGAGCTGGTTTACAAAATTTATGATTTTTTTCACACCTGTTGAGTTTTACCCACATCTTGATGGTAAATGGTCAGACTAAGAGATTCTGCACATATGACGTACAACTGAAATGGCAAAGATAGGGTAATTAATGATTGAAATCATTCATTACAAATTCGTGACCAGACGCTTTTTACCATTATATATTAATCATGTGCAGTCCTTGTCGACAAAAAGTGCAATTTCTCATATTTTCGGTAACTAGAGGAAGTGATACATGAGTAATGAGGCTAATCAGAAGCATTGTCATGCAATGATTTCCTTCAAACTTGTCACAAAATAACCAATATCAACTCATGAGCCCCTTTAATTCCCGGTCAAATTTATATGTGAGCATTAAGTGTGCATCACGAGAGTAGTTAAATTAGGCAGCTCAATTGCAACCTTCTCAGTGTCAAATACGTGCTGATTGCAATCCGTACAACTTAGGGAGTAGTCCATTTTTCATGATTTCCAATAGACTAAAACTATTTTCTTCAGACTCCTTCCCCCTCCCAGAGCGTAGTTTTAAAAGTTTGCGAAATGATGTTCTTCGGCCAAAATATGATTTAATAAACATTGCAAAGCGGTCATTGGTCTTTGACTTCTCCCCCAACGTACTCTTTTGAAACTGTCAAAATTTACTAAAAACTTATGATGCCTCAGTGAAACTGTTAGAACTGAAGAATGTCCAAAGTTTAAACGTAGGCTATTACACATGATACTCATTCGTTGCATGATTTGTCTGACCCGGGACCAACATTTGACAAGGAGAGAAAAGGTTTGGGGTTGGGTCCAAAGACCGATAGAGGCATGAGATCCAATGGAGCTAGAATAAGAATGAAGCCACCCCCACACCATAGCGGTTTAGGTATTTTGAGGAAGGCTCCTTGTTTTCTAGAGGAGTGCGAAAGAGATCTCTCTTTCTCACTGGCAAATTATCCAAAGTGGCCTTTTTTCCAATTTTAGCTTAGTTGGGTGAAATAATTGCAGGAAAGCGTTAAGTGAGGAAGCTATGCCCCGTGTCGGGGATTTTTTTTTGTAATCTCGTAGGGGAATGTTTGCGGTATACTAAAGTAAGTAATCCCTATGGCCATTAATCGCCCCGGCGGTCAAGCCTCGCTATTTTTGCCCTCACGTATGGGAGATTCTTCTAAAGGAACCCAAAATTTTCGGCACGCTTTTGCACTCTGTAGAGCTTCGTTGTTTTCAATTTCATAAGTTCTAAATACGTAAATAGGCCTGGTACTGTCCTCCCTCCCTTAGTCACCATGTAATATACAGGTAGGCTACGCAGTTCTCTCGTAAGTCTCATAGTTTTTTTTTCTTGAGCGTCCACCGCCTCGACAGTTGATATACTTTTGCTTGAAAAATGAATGTCGTTAGAGTTTTTAATTTAACTAAACATTTTGTGCTGTGCAAATTCTTTAAGTCACATTTCTCGAAAAAAAAACCCCACTGAACTGGTACCAAACTGGGTAATTCAGGTACATGCAAATATAATGCAAACTACGCTATGGGATGGCAAGGGTAAAGATCTTCTTCAAATCCCCCCTTCCCTACCAGTTGCAATCCTCCCCGCAACCTGTAGGTCCCGTCAGGACTTCAAGTTGCTGCCGTGTCGGGACTTTGGCCCTCTGTCGAACAAATCCTAGAGCCACCCCTGACTAATTGAATGACGTAATAAGGCAGAGTGTTACAACTGATAATGTAGTAACTGACCGATAATGAGAAGAGAAACATACAATACAGCAACATTACTCGTTGATGTGATGATACATTTTCGGCTAACAAAAAGTTACTACATTATAGGTCAGATGATAATTGGTCAGATGTGAATACATTATCGGTTAATTTTTGTTACTACATTATCGGTTTTGGGGTATACTCATCGGTTAAAAAAGTTACTACATTATCGGTCAATTTTTACTACATTATCGGTTAGTGATACATTATCGGTCAGTGACTACATTATAAGTTGTAACACAGGGCACCTTTCATGTAGGCCTATTTATGTACTCTCATAGAACCTGGGTATACGCCTCTTAGAATGCAATCTAAACAAAACTTAACTTTAATACTCTAGCGCCTTCGATTGAAAAAAGACAAAACTGTTTTGAAGCAACATAATCTTGGAATTCGGGGTTCATCGGAAAGGGACATCCCCGGAAGGTGAAACTACCTGGTAGGACAAAACTAGTTTCGTAATACAAATACAGTGTAGACGCAGCCACATATGCAGCCGTTATTTCTTCATAGCATAAAGGCTTTACCAAGGCTGATTTTTTATAACTAATATTAAAGAAGACAAGCATGTGACGTCATCAACATCAGATCAAAATAAATCATATTTTGCCAAGGAATTACCCTATCTGTACAAACGAACTTAATTGTGACGAGACGTACCGTGATTTCCTTACTTAAACAAATGTAGTGTGATTCATGTCATGGTTTTCAGCTGATTAAGAAACTTCATACATTGAAGCATAGCATTCAGACTTCATTGATCCTATTCCCGCCTATAGGCTAATTCTCTTTTTCACCGAACAGAGTGCGAGTTGCAATTTTAATTTTGCGACCTTTTCTTAACTGACAGCAATCCACTATGTTTAATGTAACCACTCATATGTCTCACCGAAAATCAATTTTAAACGAAACGGCGTTTGCCGCCGTCTTCAATTGCTGCTTTTCAACACATAAAATAGTTCACATGGAAAAATTGTATGAATGAAATGTATTGCATCAGTATGGTTATATACGAAGCGAACGGACAGCAATTTCCTGTTTCTTTTCATCAATGACATTCGCGGGTGCATGGTATCATATCGAGCATCATATCTAATACTCTGCCTGCTTGTTCTCTCAGTAGTAGAATGTGGGATCATTTTTCGGAACTTTTTAGGGCAAGATATATATCCGAAATAAAAATTAAAAGAGACATATTTTTTAACTTACAAGAAAACTACAGTTTGCCTGGCTTTAATTTTTGGAATATTTTGACGATTGTAACGTTTACAACAACAACAGAAAATAACTGTCATTAAAGACATTTTGAAAATAGTTATCGGCTATGCTTATCTATTTAGATCTTACTATGCTAATAATGTAGCTATTACAATGGTATGATGGTGTAGCCTTGTAACCGTCAACGACAAACCATAGTCCGCACACGAAACCTTAATAATTTGAATATAGGCTATCGTATTTTTTACGATACGACCGTATGACCACGCACGTGTGTATGGTATGCAAGTAAAAAACGGTCAACAATATTAAGGATTGAAAAATTGAGAATCTTTGGAAAAAAATCTCAACAGCATAATACTGTTTCCGTCGTTTGTCGGAGGAAAATTCTTGAGCTCAGGTCAAATTCAGTGCTTAGAAACAATAGATCAGATTCGAATTTATGTGTGGTATGTGAAAGAGGGACTTCGTCTTCCCATTGTGATGAAATTTGTATACATTGTTATATTCTGTTCTCGACATAGCAAAGGTTGCAGTTATTACATTTACTACCAAGAGTAAACTTGAAGCAAGCAAGCGTGACTTCATGGATTCACAATAAGGACCACTGTTTCCCTTTTGTATTCAAGTTTTGTCCCTCGTAGTTTGACTTTGCATGAATGGGGTTGCTAGTTCGTCTTAAGGTTTTTTGTTTCATCCTCCCTCCGAGGCAGATTTTTCCAAGTATTTCTCGAGGCTAAAATAACTTTCAACCCCTTTTGCCATAGGCGAGATTACGGGAGGAGGGACGGGGCACTTGCTCCACACTTTTTCCAGACCTTAAAAAATAATTAAAATAATAAAGACAAAAAGAAAGAAAGGAAGCGAGACGATAAAAATTATAAGGGAATTTGAATATTATGGAAATTTTGCAAGTTAAAATGAAGGAAAACATTAATATCAAATACCATAAAAATGCCAGAAAAATTTTCTTGGCACTGATCCTTGCATACACAATTCAGAAACATATATTCGTGTATAAGGCATCGCAATTCTCAAAAACTTTTTCGGCGTGATTCGCGTAAGCTCAATATAAGTAATAAGTGTCTGGTTAGTTACCTCTGTCCATTAGAAAACGTTTGTGAAATTGCTTCGTTATTACTTCCTGTGGGATAGCTTGAGCCAATCACTATTTCCCAAACCCTTGATGCAATTCTTCCCGCTGTTCTCTTTCTCCACCAACTACCACCATCCTCATTAAATTTGCACTAATCATATGAAAAATATTTCATTAGCATTTGAAATTTCAACTGAGGGACACAGAAATTTTCTTTAGAAATGGTCCAGAATGGCCGCAAAAGTCATCCAATTTACAAAAAATTTCTCGGGAGGACCCTCAGTCCCCAGCCTCCGGTTTCACACCTTCCGGGATCGCCATTATAGATTCTCCGGCCACACCTTACGAAGATGCAGCCTTCAATGAATACTACTGTTCTGGCGTTTTTACTGCGGACGCCCATGGCCATGTATCGGTAAGAACCACCCATAACAACATTTTATTGATTTAGGAAAGTATTACGTATAACCCTCAAACTTTGATCGTCCTCACAACATTATACTTTAACCAGTCCTGTATTTTCTTATTTTTCACAGTAATAAAAGAACTTAAGGTCCCTTTTCGCAGACCATATACAAAAATGAAACATAAAAAAAGGAACAGGTGGCTGGGGAAAGTAGGAGAATCTTTTAATATTGGACAACAATTACAACAGAAAGAAAAACTATATACTACAATAAAATGAAAATCTTCTTCGGCACCCTTCCCCCGCACCAGTTTTAAATGTTGTTTTGTGATTACTTCCCCCCTTCCCGTAGAACATTTTGCGTCTTTCATAGCTTCGTACAAGCTCTTCTATTGTAATTTTAATCACCCACAAGCCTTTCCCTTCATCATGAAAATGACCTGTTATTTTGAGTAAGGCTATTATTAGATTGGTCAAAATTGTTATTTTTGTGATCTGTTTAGTGTTTATCCATTAAGACAGCCAAATGCTTCATTCTAATGATTTTAACTGTTAAAATACCAGAGGGCTTCCGGGGCGTTGCACCTGAACCACATTAGGGTCCCTAGGCGGCCCCTTGACAAGACGCCTCCAAGAGAGCGCTTCACTCTCCCCCGGCGTCTTCGGCGCCATTTGGTGTTCCATCCTGGTTTGCCACCCACTTTCAGACGAAATCCCGCCCGGTTCTCTTGAAATGACTCCTACAATTTAGAAGTGGAGGCGGGGGTAGGGTGGGGGATTGTGGTAGAGTAGAATTCTTCAATCACACTCGACACAGTCTACCACCGAGAGACGAACACACTTTTAAGTTCCGTGCTGGTTACAGTTGGAAGTAATCATTAATTGCTCTGTTCCTGCACAGAGTGATGTTACCCTGAATAACTAAGTCAACTCCATTCTAATGAATGTCCAGATTATTGTGGTAGGCTTCGACACATAATGAAGAAGAATGAGGAAATATCAAGCAGAACACAGAAAAAATAAAAAGGGAGGCTGAGAAGTCACAGACAAGCTGACTTTTAAAATCGATTCACTGCTCTTAAATCACTGAAAAGGGGGCAACGCACCTCCGGCTATAAGCAACTGCCCGGTACCTCGATGCCCGTCAGTAAGGACAAACGTATTGAAATATGAGCATTACATACTTCGACCAGGCACGCAGAGTATTGTATAATACAAGTAATAATGTAGTCATCTCGCGGATGCCTCTTAAAAGTAAACACCAAACAGAAAAACACAAATTAAAAGGGTTCAATGTAGCTCTTACTGTACTGCACATGTAACCCACACGAATGTAAGGCTTCTATGAAAAAAAAAGGAAAGAAATAAAAAAGGAAAACAGATTCAGCGAGTGAAAACTGAATGCACCGCTGATGTGGAGTTAGATCCATCCCTCGGGATGAGAAGAAGGCGTTGAGATGGAACTTAAGTAACCGTTGATTAATCCTTTTTCCTTGAAGGTTGCCAAAGCTTTCGAGCGTAGAGAGAATCAATTCAAGCTAATGCCTTCCATCTACTTGATGGATCCGAGTCATCCTCTCTCACTGAAGCAGGGCGAGAAGAAACTCGTTAAGATGGTTCATTGCAACCTCTTCCGTGTGAAATAGAGCTTGTTGATGTACCCGCATCAATGATTCATTAGTAAATCAATCACCCAATAGAGGAATCAATTTTGTCCCAATTTCTCTAACATTTTGCTTCCTTCTTTAGGTAAAAGTCTAAAACGAGGAGGTTCATTGACACGCCCAGTAGAGGTGCGGACCACATTGTCGGAAACACATTTCATGTTAAATGTGGATTGTCTTGATAATGTAGATGATATATGTCTAATATTCTGTATGTATTATTATACAGAAAAGGTCCGGTAGTATCAAGATGAACATGATAAACATCGTTACTAGAATGACAGCATATAACTTAAAATTCATATTAAAGTACTCCACGGTTATTGTTACTTGTCTCATGAGTTCCGATGCTACATAGTGCATTTTTCTTCCTTTGCACTACATTATTTTGTATTCCATTTTCTGTTTTTATTTATAAAAACTAGTCATTAAAATGGGAGAGGTGGCGTGTCCCTATCGGCGCCCCCCCCCCCTCTTCATGAAATACTTTTGAATGAACCTTCCCGGGAGGATTCTTGGGCCACGTCATAACATGGCCATTATGATTCAAATTATTCATAACAGACACAAAAGTAATAAAATAAAACAAAGCAAGTAGTCCATCCAATGTTCTGTAATACACGAATTTGTGGCTTAAATAATTTAATCGGGGGGTGGTGAGGGTGGAGATGACGGGATACGAACAAATCGCTCTTAACCATTGAATGGAAACGCCTTCATTCCATCAACACGAGACGGCTGCGCTTGTTTGAAAGTGTCATCCTACTTCGAGACTAGAAATAATTTTTCATACTGTTTCATTTGAAGTCGAGGTTGAAGCTTGATTAGATTCAATCAATATTATGCGTAAATGCAAGCCGTAAAGTGTCTCTGTTGCGAGTAATAAAAGTTCCCACGTTATGTTTAAGCTTGTTGTCTCCTTCACATGATGTCATTTAAACAAATTAACTTGTTTCCATCCAAACCTGTTAGCATTGCAAATTAATACATCTCGGCATCTGTGTAAGAACGATATCTGTGTTCATTAGTCATGTCTTACTTTGTTACATCAAGCACCAAAATTAAGTGTAATTTTATTAAGGCAATCTGTGTAACCAGATAAAGAACCTAGGTAACTGTAGTAAGACGTTCCGGTTGTCTTTGGGTCACAAAGAGGCAAACGAATACGCTTCGTGCAAGTTAATTATTGTATGAGATCTGCTTGTGTGGGATACTTCACCAACATTCAATCATTCATATGCGGGCGTATTCGACTCGATTCAGGCTTTTCATTTCCAATATAACAGTAGGCTATATGTTAGCCTGAATAATTAATCTCGGGGAGCGGACTTAGTTTTCGTTCAGTTCATCGTTACGAGAAAAATGAAACAAGGCATCCCCCTGTTGGGAAAGACAAAGAGAGCCGATACGTTGCCCTAGTTAGATGTTACTTCGTTTCATACATGGATGTTTTTTAGATGACATGACACGGAATGAGTCTTCATTTGGTTGTCTGTAAAGCTTGATTGTAACGGTTGAAGCCTTTCGAGGAGTTCGAGGTTGACAGAAAAATAGAAGAGAGACAGAACAGAGAAAAAATAGAGACATAAGTGTAAAACTCTCAAGAGAAACGCAACGCCGAGGATTTACCAAATAGGCGCGTTAGGCATCGGGTCATTTGCGGCCCGCGAAGTGCACAAAAATGTCACTCAGAAGATTCGAAGAGCCCAAAATTTTTAATAGGAACAAAGGCTGTAAAGCAAAGCCCTGGATGCTGCAATAAATTCAAAGCAAACACCGTCATGTGAATTTGCCCCGCTGCCCGAACACTTGAGAATGGCCTGGCTTAGAAAGTGTCTCAGAATTGTACATTTAAGCCTTTGCAGGCATGGTGTTCATGGCCTACGAATCACTTATTTTGGGTTGCGTTCTTTGTCCGGAATTGCTAAGGTAGCCTATTTAAATTAAGTCCATACATTTAGCAAGCATTTGGACGACAGTTTCGTTTTGTTTTCGGCAATGCCACGAAACGAATCCCGCTGTTTTCTCAGGCCCTATTGCTAATTCAGGGTTGTCCCGATTCCGGACTGACACAATTCGGGACTTGAGTCCATTTTTACTGGACTCGGGATTGGCCCGGAAGGGTCTGAATCTGGACTCGGACTCTGAGCCGATACCACAAAAATGATCTCCACAAACGTTACTTAAGTTGCATTGTTATTGGTGAACAGTTTAACACATGAATGGTCAAAATAACTAAATTACAAGATATTCCAGACTGTGAAACACTCCTGAAATGATCTTACCGGTAAGCTGTATTTGAAATATAGTACAGCCTAAACACCATTTGTATGATAGGCTATGCTATATATACATTGTCAAATGACCGTACTCGGAACAGCCTCGGCATTAGTGAAATTAGGGCCATTGGAATCAAAACTGGCTGTTAATTGGGTTTGGAGGACTCTGATAAAGCCCTGTGTAAATAAACCCTGTAAATATCTTACATAAAAATGTTAGCTACGAGGAACTGGAAAAGAAAACAAAATTGAACAGATTAGGAACGAAATAAGGAGAAAAAGATGGAACTGGATTGGGCATGTGCATTGGAAAGGAAGGGACAATGACACTTTTGTAGCCCTGAAATGGAGAACAGAGGGTTCAAGAGGAGTATTGGAGGGCCAATAAACAACTAAACATGGAGAAGAGTGATAGAGAAGGAGAAAACTAGAGCCAGGGGAGAAGCTGGAACGAAGCCCAAGTGGTAGCAAATGATCACTGAAGGTGGAGGAAAGATGTTGCAGTCTTTTGTGCTTCTTGGCACAAAGAGCTTTAAGGTTAAGGGTAAGAATATCTTAAATTGAATTAGTGGGGCACACCACGGCCGGAAGAGCAGGTGAGCACAGGGGTTTGCCTTGCCTACGTAGCAGGCTGTGCGGCATATTCCTTTTTCAGTCATATCCCTAACGGGTGGTTTGGGAAGCAGAGGAGACGAGCAAACAGAGTTCGCTCCGTAGGGTAGGATTTGCCACTAGAGGCAACTCCCGGGTGAGCTCACTTCTGCACTACGTAAACTTCCCGGAAGACCACTGATAAAACTTTGAAGTCTGAGATTTTCTTGAGGTTAAAACTTGACTAAGAGAAAATTAAATGTAAGGTTACTCCTGCAAAAGGCCATTTACTATCTTGTGGGGAAGTTGGTTTCTAATTGAAAAAAGAAATCCGCGGTTCTTCTGGGAACTTCGGCAGTTATACGAAAAGCTGCTAGTCTTATATGACTTCAAAATTACCACACCACGGCCGGGTGAGTAGGTGAACCGTATGATCGCAATTAAGGTCAATGCCACTCGTGTGATTTTTCAGACTTATAAGCTTTTCAGATGCAACTTGAAACCCTCTGATTCAAGTGCAATTACTCGAAGGTCGAGGAATCTTCAAGTGGTAATCCGCCTCAATATCTCATCTTAGCCTGGTTTGCTCAACGAAATTTAATGAAAACTTTTGCACGATCGATAATAATAACACTTACAGCAAGCCTTGATGTTGTGGAAGCGTGTGCCAGTTAATAATTCGCCATCGAGATACAATTAACTCCAGTCGGTTCTCAGATATTTAAATCCTTGTACTGTCATCTTGATCTTTTGACTTGTTTGCATGACAATAAGTGGGAGGTGAACAAAGCGGAGGTTCTCCATGGATTTGCAAAAGTTTTCATGTTACATATTTTCTTCATTTTTTGTTAAGAGGACAAAATAAAGAAATGTGTAAAATATTCAACACGTAAAGTAAATAAATTACACCGAAGTAACACAATTGGCCGTGGGTGGTGGGAGTGACGATGACAGTTTAAGCGGTTGTGAGCGTCGTAGCGGTCATAGCGGGGGGGGGGGGGGGACCTGGGTGTTGATAGTAAATTTCATGGAACACAAACGACAGAGAATCTGTAAAGCTGTAAAAGAACATAACATGGTATGATCATGAAGATTTTTTTGCAATTTCGATTGCACTGAATCGTGGGATGCATGGCCTTAGAACAAACCGCTCTCAGCATGTATAGCGTGGGAAATTCAAGTAATTGATGAAATATTATAAGACATTTTGTGGATAAAAAACACGGTGTAAATGCTGTTCAAGACATGAAAGCACAAGACAGAACCCTCCTTATACTTTCATATAACCTGAAAAGGGATTATTTGAATATCGTCGAAAAATAAACTCAATTTTTTGACGTGGGCTGCTATTCCCAGAGTTCAGAATGTATGCATGCGCAGTTGAGGTTGCGAAAAAAGGCTTGCAGTAAGTTGAACAATTTTCAAGAAAAAAGAATGACTAAACAACTCAATGCTGTGGTTATCATTTTAGAAAGAAATGGTTAAATAGCCAATGCATTCACAGGGACCACATTTTCAGAGACGTCTGGAAGAAATGCCAAGTTTGTTAACGTATATACATGTCCAAGAAGTTATTAGATTCACGAGCCTCGTGAATGTTACTTTGGCTGGTTTTGACATATTAGCCGGGGAAGTTCCAGGAACTTACCGGTATATACTACTGCTACACAACTGAGCCAAATGGCCACCGGTGGGACTTAGGGGAATAGGGGAATTTATCTATCAATTTGACATCATTAGTAAACGGATTTTTATATCAGCTTTGCTAAAACACGAATTAAAATATAACATGTCTCCTAGGATGGCAGGAAAGCTTAGAAAAGAAGACACAATTTAGACAATCTGCAGTTTCACATCTCTTTGTTATGTTTTTTGTGATGCCCCATTACTCGAAGAACGAAGTTCATCCTCCACTCTAAAACAGTTTTGTGTTTTCAAATCTCCTTCTACGACATTCTTATCTCGCCTGTCTCATTGAATGTGTCATTCCAGCTAAGCTGCTCTCCTGCTGAGGTGTTTTTGCCCTTATCATACCAATCTTCGTTTAAGTCCAGACTGATTTCAGTACCTGATTTTTTCATTTTTGAAATTTTCTATTCATGTTTTAATAAAACAAAATGGTTTTGAGTAAGTCCAACGTAATATAACTGATCGTTGCTGGCTGTTATCACTCTTCTTGAATAGGCCCCCTACACTTAAAATGAAAGCATTTCTCTGCTCTAAAGGTACTTATCAAATTTAGTCCCTAAATTATTGTGGCTTATTTCAAACTATATTGCAGGTAGAATGAGTAAAATTTGTAATGCCAATGTTGTAAGTATTTTTTTTAAGTTATTGGTTCAATGTGTTAAGGCCAGGGAAATCTGAGTTTTTATGTCACTTTGCATTTATCCCTCCAGAGGAGGGTACTTTGAGTGAAGTTTGAAGGGAGGAACCACCAACCTATTACAGAACCTCTCTTATTTTCAACATTTCAAGGCTTGCGATACTTGTGTACAAATTTAAAAACAGCTGAAAGGGCCTAGTCATGAGCTTTTATAGTAGTTGCACCTTTAGGGCCATATCTGTGGGAGCATTGGGATAATTTCCCTGGACCCTTTGCAAAAGGGGCCCATGCTTGTTTGTAAAAAATAGAAAAATATTATTAAATCTTGTTTTGGAATTGACAAAACTGTATTTTTGTACCTTCTAGGAACGTTTTAGATGCAATTTTTAAAGTGTGGGAGGTACCTTTTCTGACAGGCAATCTGGGAGTTGCTTTACTAAAAGGTGTCTTGATAGGCTGGGCCCCAACCAATGGCCTCGTTCTGCTCACATGATGTCACATATTAATCCCCCGAAACAAAAGTTTCACAACCTCCCTTACCCTCCCTTACCGAACCCACCGAAAATGCGTGGGCACAGGAAGTTAAAATTGGGTAGCTGAAACCTCTAAAAAACTTTTGGAAGGATCGAGAGTCTGCCAAACAGACCAACTTTATTGTAAGTCGATTGAGAAACAATTGGTGGCGCGCTACCTTGCGGTTTTAAACATTTCCTTCCATCTCATCAGCATGACATGGGTTAAGACAGAAAGAAGAAGTCGGACAGTCGGTTATAAGGTACATAAGGTACAGAACAAGGCCGTAACGCTCAATGCCGGACTCGGACTCGTTCGAGTTCCTTTTTACTGGACTCGGAATTGGCCCGGAATGGGCTGCAGCTGGACTTGAACTCGGAGCCGATTTCAGCCGACTCCATAAAATGAAAGTTACGTAATTTTCGCTTAGGGCTACATTGTTATTTTCACACAGACTAATACATTAATGGTCACACACGGTCAACTAAATTACAGAGTTGAGAAGAGTATAAATTGACCCCTGAAATGACCCTTTCTATCAAATATACTTGAAAATGATATTAAAAGTATTTGCATGCTATTCTAAATTGCTAAATGGCCGAAATCGGAATTGGGTCAAAATCGGGTTAGCTTGACTCCGTTACAGCCCTGGTACAGTAAACAAGCAAGCATCGAATGATTTCATGCGTGGATATAAAAGTTAGAGACACTGAACTTGTACAGTGAAAACTTTGTAACCATCCATATATGAGCAAATTGAATATTTATCTATAGGATACAGTTATAAAAGGCATGCAACTGATAGAGTTGCTGGTATGCCTGTCCTTATCATAGTTCCAGTGTATTCGATCTTTGACAGACGTCGAGCCATCAACAGAATTATTTTAGTACATATAGAGAAGCCAGAATAATTTCATATATGCTGTATATCAACATGTAGACTCGTAACCGATTTGACAGGTATTCAAATGAAACAAAACGAATAAAAATTACATAAGTTGTATTCATAAGCGGATAGGATTTCTTTAAATTGGTAAAGGAGTGGGGGCGGGCTGAGCAATTTGTGCGAAATCGTGAGCGCGTTTGCCCGAAAAATAGCATTTATTTTATTCAAACATAGCAATGTTTTCTTCCCGAAAGAAGGGTGCAAGGGGTGGGTAGTGCAGCCCTCAGCCCCGTTTCGTGCCCAGTGTATCATTGTTCTAGTCTTATCTAGGGACAAAATACAATACATGTTTATACGCGTGCATCTTAGTACATTCTCGTCATATCTTATATCGATTTCACTACAACTGCACCGCATCTCTTTCCAGGGTTATATCCCAGGTAGTATGATTATATATGCAGGACATGTAATCTTCACTCGCTCTCTATTAGGCTAGCACTTTCTTCGCAGTCTGAAGTGCGGCTTAAAGGTTGATGATCCAGCTTGGCTATGTACGACACTTCTTAAACCCAAGTCCCATTTTGATTGCATCGCCCAGTTCAACAGTAAAATGTGTACTGAATTATACGGTATTTTATTTTTCACTGTCGCCGTGCAAGATATTACCTTACGGTTTGCCGTAGTCGCTAGGAATAGCTTTAAGGGGTTGTTAAAATGATGACGTCATTTTGCATGGGTAGGTTAATGAATCGGACCTCTCAGTAAGTTACGACGTTCACATAAATGGCGGCGTTCTTTTCTGCAGGACGATGCCCTCAGATACATACCCTGGGTAACTATAAATCTAATTGTCTGACGTCATTAACTGACATCTTCATGATGCGATTCAATCGCGTCAATTGTAACATGCTTGCCATGCTACTGGTTTCTTCCCTGTTGTAAACGCTAGTATTCGTACCGTACGTGTAACATAGCACGACGTCTTAAAAACATCGGAATGAGGAGGGGTTATTGAGAATGAGAAGATTACAGCTGAAACATTCAGAAATGTTAATCCAACTAGACCCAATTTATCATGAAGAGAAAATCATTTAATCAAAGATAATTAAACCGAGAGGATCGAATTCTTTTTGCCTAATACAATTTACATTTCATATCCTAAGGATGCGTGCCTTTGTGCTACCCTTAAACTGGATAACATAGTACAATGGTTTGATTTCTAGCCATAGTTGCCGCCAACAAAGAACCATGGATTGATTTAAAATTTAAAAAAAAACAATTGTTTATTGCCTTATCACCATGGAACTAAGCGCGCAGAGCAGACGAACTTTTTTCGTTCAGCTCATTGCTAGGAAAAATCCAAACCAGATGGATTTGGAGGGGGCGCACCACAGAGCCTCTGCGCAGGCTACATAGGGTCAAGAGATCCTTGCAATAAAAGTACAACAACACTGTGTCCATTACAAATGAGTATGAACAAAAAATGAGACTAAAAACGTTTTTGTTGGGTTTTAACTTTTTGACCAATGTTCTCATGACTCTTTCGGAAGTTACAGGAACGTATCCATATACGACGTGTTACATGTACTTATACTGTTGTATTGTAAGAAAAAAAAATATCAACACTGGTCAAGAAACTAAATTAATTTGCGACCAAGGCGACTGCCAATTTTAAAGAAATGGGCAAAATTATTTCATCAAATTGTCGCAGACAGCTTGAAAATGTTGTTTTAGCCTGTTAGCGAATCTTAAAGGCAATAGGCAGTCGCCCCAAAATTTGCTTCGAAAAATCAGCAAACTCTTGCAAATCTCCTCTTATTGCATTACAAGCACATCAGAAGACGTTTTGAACATAACTATTACAAACAATAGGTAAAGCAAGGAGAAATTCTCCTTGAATTTCACAATTCACTAACAAAAACATTGTCATATGATCAAAATAGGCCATTCATGAACTAGAGTGACGGGGCATACTAACTCTAATTGGGGTGACTGCTTTTTCCCTTTAAGGCACAAAAGGAGATTATTTTCGACAATTCAGAGAAAGTGCTACAGCTAAATCTTCTTGCAAATGACATCTCACTGATCAGAATGATATCCAGGAGGGATTTGGTGTTAGTGGAGCGGCCTTGTTAACTGTTTGGTGATCTATACAGTGACCGGGGGGAGAAGGGATCTTTCCCTCATCGAGGGGACATAGGAGTGGTGTATGTAGAGTATGTGCAACGGGAGTGATCCTCAAGTTGTCCCCTTTAAAGCCCTATCTCTTTTTGCTGCAGAAGTCCAAATTGTGTCGCAACAGAAAGTGTTTTTAAATGTCCCAAAGATGTACTACTGGGTCTCAAACATTCGGCCAATCCAACCCTGATGATTTCGTTGTATTTGGACGTGTAGAAGAACGCGCTTACCTTCAGTGGGGCCCACTTTCTCTTCTTTGACTTCATCAGTGTAAGGTCTAGCCTATAGCTTGTTCTTACACCCGATTTTCATAGCCTGTACATCTCATAGCCTGAGAATCGGGTGGTTCTTAAAATAGTTTTCTTCTACGAGCTTTCCATTGCCGTCATCACACACATCTAGCCTCACATTCTGAATGTTTCAGTTCATACAATTCTTAGTTACAGTGTGTGAATGATGTTACTTCGTAACCTTTTACGCTTTGATATCCGTGCTAATCATAACAGCTGCAGGATCATCAAACGTGTCAGGCACAAGACTATTCCATCTCTGTATCATTACACCATGCCTGTACAGAGGACTGGAACCCTAATTAAAATTCAGGTGACTATGTGACAGTTTTCACCAAAAGAATAACCACATTAATTGTTTTTATCTCTAAAAAGGGTGAAACTGACCTCAAAATGATCGAGGACGTGGTAAAAAGTGACGCCCTGAGAATTCTTTTCCCAGGAGAGGTGGACGTGGGTTACACTTGGGTACGAAGTGTCCGTTTTTGTGGAAAATGCTACGGAAATTGTTGAATTAAAATTAATTGTTAGATGATGACCCCCAAAACCTACTTGCTAACTTCTCATGGTGAAGAAGTGGGCAGCCTGGGGAGTAATGGCTATCGCCCTTACTGTTCAATAGTTTTACACATGGGACAAAAATTACCTTGATGTGAACGGGCAACTTCACCATAGGCAACATACGCTGATGACAAAAAAATCCTTTAGATATGGGCAAATGGGTTTGTTTAGGGCCGTGAAGGGTTCACCCTGGGTCACAGAGTGACTCGGAGTGATGTTACAAAAGGAACTTTCGCGGTTATTTCAGTCTTGTTTTACTCATTTCTTGTGACAAATTCAGAATTACGGAAACCCGGCTGACTAAACAAAAGACGAAAATCCCTAGGCTTGTTTGGATACACAGTAAACGTATTCTTACAGGCCCGTACGCAGGGGAAGTTCGAGTAGTTCGTCAATGGGTTGGTTTTTTAAATCGAACCACCTTTGTGAACTAGGGGTGGTTCGTCACTACTTACGACTTTTTCCGTCCTCCTGAAATGCAGAAACAGACGTTGTTACAAATTAAACACATTCTATATGAATGTTAGGGAAACATAATAAGTATGATTACGTCATTACCCCAATACCTCCATTTTCCGCGCGCTTCGAAGGGATGCAATATCATTGGTGCGAGTACCTTCGATGTTCAAAGCAAGGTTAGGCTACATGTACATTTTGATTTCTTTTGCACAACCCATTTTCTTGTCATGACTGAGCTGGTTCTGTCTGATGTAGATTTTCCTAGAGATGGCCACTATATTTTTATGTTTATTAATATGGTAGACAAGTGGGCAATTAAAGGTTCGATTGCCACTATATAGTTTTATGTTTATTAATATGGTAGACAAGTGGGCAATTAAAGGTTCGATTGCGTCAGCTCCTATATGAATCATGATTCCAGTTTAATGTTCTTTCCTCTATATTTAGCGCCCACACATGACAGAATGCGTTTAAACTATTGTGAATTATTTTCGAGCGTACTTTCCCGCAATCTAGAGCGTTTGTGATGTCAAATGTCTCCTTACCTGCTTACACTCTGGTAATTAAAGAAAGTCTGCAAAGACACGCTTGCCCTTTAGAAGGAGTTATTCTGCAGTCTAGGGCGTTTCCAATTTTTTTTACCTCAGCTCAAACAGTGGTGGGGGCAGAGGTCGGGTCGGTCCTTGGTGGTTAATGAGCCATAGTCACGCATGATGCGATAAGGTGTGTAATCCCCTTCGGTGGACAGACTCCCCCACAATTTACCTGTACTTGCTTTTAAGGAGTCCGTTTCGTCAACAGGAACCAAAAATTTGTATAGCTTTCTTGCTTTTCCTTCATATTTTGGCTAAATTGTACAGAACAAGTCTCTCCCTTACTATACGTAACCCTCAATCGCTTAGTTGTTATCGTATCTATCTTGCGATACGGTAAACGAGTTGCGATGAGGCCATTTCGTTGCCGTTGACGGGGTAGATACCTGCAGTGCATGCCATTCCCGATAAGAGTCAGCTACCCCGACAGTTGATAAGTTTTTTTCCTTTTCATGAGTGCTAATTTTATCAAATCCGAACAACCGAACCATACCAAATTTTTTTTGCAAATACTTCGAAACAATCAAAATTTCCACCCACAACCTCATGGCTATATAACTAATGCCATCTAAAACGTATTAGCATCATTCAACGGAAAAGGCTGTCAAACTTTTGCCGGTTGTTTTAATATTTGCCAGTGATAAAGAAGGAACACAGAGCTGTACTTTTGGAAGACATATTTTATGATAATCAAAATATTTAGAGGATTAATTCACCATTGCCTTCTTGGTAGACATATTTTGTTTAGAAGTCAAGAGTCTGTGTGCAAGGTCTGGATGCAACTTTTGTAATGAAATATGGTATCTTCAATCTGTCAATTCAAAATTTCGGCGCGTTTCTCTCGAATTCGTCGCGGTTTACACTCTGCATCCAAGGGCAATAATATACCAGGAATAGTTCTCTTGAACACGTTTCCGAAATCTAGAGGTTCATCGTCAGCCCCCTCAGAGCATTATGGGAGCCTATGAGGGCAACATGAACCAATCAAATATCAAGAGAACGGAAAGGTGAGCAGCATGATTTGGAAGAATTGAAGTATACAATTCTTGTTCTTCATTCCTTTCAAACAGAACTTCTGCGCGCTTCTCGGGCAACCATTATCGGTAGATTTTGAGAGTTAACACATTAAAAAAAACGAAGAAATAGTATTCTAAACCTCGCTTATTAATCCTAGACCCATTCGGCTATTCCTGTTTCCCCCTCGCTTGCTCCCAGTAGAAAGTGGTCTCTGAATTTTCGTTGTTCATGCCATGCTTCTATTCCCATTTTGTAATCAACTCAGAGCCTCCTCATGACCACATGGAAGTATTACCCATGACAGTCGACAAGGGCCCACCATAAGGCCCATAAACCCCATGTCAGGGTCTTTTAAACCTTAAGTGTAAATCTCTTGAGCACGAGATTTCCAAGTATTATATATATATATATATATATATATATATATATATCTATATATATATATATATATATATATATATATATATATATATATATATATATATATATATATATATATATATATATATACGTTAATGGAACATACAGGGCAAAAGAAGTGCCATTTTGCACCTTTTAAAGAAAGGGTCTAAGCTCAAGTCAAGTTTTGATATGTTAGAGGGGTACTTATTCTAAGCATTCTGGTGAAATTTGCATTGCATTCCGATGGTGGTTCTCAAGATATTAGCAGTTTTATTTGTCACATTTTCAAAACAAAGTGAACTTCAAGCAAGCACATATGACATCATAGTTTCATATTAATGAACAGTTTTTTGTTTTTCTTTTAATTTTACAACCGATTTTCTCCTCCACAATCCTATGTTATCAGGATGTAATTGCATGAGAGGCATGGGAATTTTACAAACTTTTAAATCCCTCTGTTGAGCTCCTGTCCCTATTAACTTCAAGGTCAGCACAACAGACCGAAAAAACGAAGGAAACAAAACATTTCTCATCAATGTGAGGCAGTGATATAAGCCCTGCTTGCCTCAAGTACACTGTGGGTCACAAATGTAGTAACTTCATTTGCTGATGTCTCGGTACTACATGTCCGATTTGAATGGAAGTTTCACCAAATTGCGTAGATTTAGTTCTTCTTTCACATTTGAAAATTAATTTTTTGCTCAATCCCCTTCCTTTAAAGGCATTTTGGCAAAAATTTCTTCGGTATGTTACTCAATAACTGGTTGTGCGCTTCGCTGAGATATTTTCGTGTCTTTTCGTTTTTCTCAAAACAATCCCCCCCCCCCCCAGTCTCTCATCTGAAAGACTTGCTATAAACTGATAAAGGGCCTGCTTCCAACCCCTCTGGAAGGGTTTTGCCACCAGAAAGAGCAACACTGTTCGCCTGCTTTCCGCGCGTATGCATATATTTCGCCGATGGAGCTATCTGGGATGGATTTAAGACCTTTTATGTAGTGACAACTAATGGCCAACCCCTTGAAGTTCCCCTGCCGATAAGGATTCAACACTTACAGATCTATTTCACTAACGTCACATTTTTTCTTATTGCAACTCAAAAGCCGCCATGATGGGGTAATTAGCGAGGCGCAGATATACATACTCAAATGGTAAATCAGTCGAAGTCAGGCATTGGCGCCACAGCTTCGTGTAAAATATACCGTGCATGCATGGTGTAGTGTATACAACTAGTGTGCAGTGGAGAGACGCAGTGTACAAAATAATGTTTGTTCCACGTGTGTCCTTAAGATGGCCGCATAAACAAAAGATGACGTCATCTAACACAGTCTATTCGCCCGCCCTCTTAACAAATCCTGCATACGGGCCTGTTCTTAAAAAAAGGGTTTACGCAAAAAATTAGTTTTCATATGTGAAGGAGGAACTAAATCTACACAAGTTGGTGAAACTTTCATTGAAATCGGACATGTAGTACTCGACACATCAGCAAATGGAGTTACTACTTTTGCGACTACCGATGGTATAGAGGTTAATGGTTACTTGGTTGATACAAAAAACCCCGGCGTTACAACACAGTATCTTCGATGTTGTCTCCCCTCCCCCAGCCTACAGCCTACTTACAAAACCCAATGTATTGTTAAAATATTGCAAGTGATAAGTAGCGTAGCGCCTAGTGCAGCCAATTGCAATAGCGTGGCTGGAGGAGAAAGCATTGAGTGCGTGGGAAGAACTTTCACAAGGGGACGGAAGATGTTTGTGAAATTTTTCCTGATTTGCAAAAGTTCATGACAAAAAATTTTGCTCTATAAAAGAAATTTTTGTCCTGAAATTGATATTATGGTAGGGTTACTGACGGCTCCCCGAAGCTCGCTGCAAACGCAGGATGTGCTGCTGAAACTAACACCGTCTGCGATCTCAGTAATGGTCAAATCTTCGGTGCGTACTGGCAAAGTCGTCGGTCTGAAATTCGTGGGCTGTAAGCTCCTTCCGCATTATGTGACTCAATGTGACGCAACTCATTGCGACGAACGTCGATATTTGCGTCCCATCGTTAAGTGTGGACTACTTTGCAGTTGTAAGCTGTTGCGCGACTCAGTCTCCGGCCACTGAACATGTTACGGAGACGTTCGCCGGAGACCGCCACGTGCATTTGAGCAAGATGGCGGAGTCCTGGACAGAATCGGGAGAGGATCAGCTTACTAAACTAGAAACTACCTATTAGATGTTATTCGAACGTTATACGTAAATAGTCACCCATTTCTTTGGCTAAAGCTCTACCATAAGATTGTGGACATATCCTTGCTTGCCATGCCCAACCATGGCGGCTGAGCCCACCATCTCCTGCCAATCATCCTTTTTAAACATTCACGCCTCTTCTGTGTTTGACCGTGTGGAAGTGGATAGCACCAGCCACCGGTGCTATGTGTTGGATTTTTTGCCATTTTGGTTGAAAGTCAAGTTTTAAAAGTCAAACGTTAAAAGTCAAATGAAGGTGCAAAGCTTTCCTAAAACTGCTTCAGAGGCCTGCTCCTAGTTGCATAGTGTGAACACCTCGTGTCTAACATCTAATTAGTTGCCAGTCTCTCACCGCGACGAGACGGTCCCGTACACAGTGAGTAGCGTCGCATACGTGGAAGGGGCTTTACACATCACAAAAACAACCAGATATTTCTTTTCAACCTTCAGGCACATCATCTGTGGGAAACTAAGGCTCTTTGGCTATGCATTGCTGCCCAAAATTCCAAAAGCGCATTTAACTGTAATCTGTATGATACCCCTTTAATATCACATACACATGGAGAGACCATGTGAAAAGCATGCGATCTTCTCGACGCGTAAGTTACGATGCCGTCTTCGCAATTACGGCGCTGAGCAGCAACATAGGCTGCTCTCAGCTGAAGGAGGGGGTGATGTGAACGTTTTATACGCCACCCTGGGGTAGGAGTCTAAGAAAGAAGGGGTGTCCTCCTCTACTTTGGGAACTTAATATTTGAGGGTCCTTAAGTGCAATTTTATGGTACTTTTTGTACATTTTTGAAGTACATTTGTTGAAAAAGTTTGATTATTGAAAAAAGTTTGATATATTTCACATAGTGAACAAATAAGAGGTTTTCGTCAGTTCAAAGTGGGAGTGGAAGCATACCATAGCCAGCTTCGTTTTTTACTGTGGGTCTTTATCCCCAGCCCCTCCCGTCCCCCTCCCCCCCCCCCCCGCTTTCCACGGCTATGAGCAACAAGCTTTGCTCGAGTTCGTTCCTGAACTTAACAGGCCAGGTTGACTGACAACAATAAAAATAAATCCATAATAAAGACAACCGAATTTACGAAGCTGCATTTCGACGATAATTTTGACATCTGTAAAAGGAATACGAACTATGTACCAAACCAGTAAACCATACAGACCCTTGTCAAAACGTCGTCTTCGAAACTTTGAGAGGCTGCTCTCTTTTATTGCAAACTCTGTTCTTAACAAAAGAGACCGAACGAGATACACTGCATGTTAAGTTATTGAGTGTGAGTCTTGATTTAGAAAGATCTAGGAAGATTCAAGTCGTCTATTTTCACGGATTTAACTTCAGAACCAGGAGACTTTTTTGAATGCTACTTTTAATGCGGATTTTCCTTACTCCGTTGAATAGATCTTTTGAAAGACTTGTACGCCGAGGGTCAGGGGATAGGTGATTAATTCATCGTGGTCCCTCATGCGGTTCCCTCTATCTTTTGAAGGCCGTTATGTTCTAGCAGACTAGTGGCATTGGACCATACTGTAACGATACTGTTGCATCAGTTTAGAGGGAGTACAGGGACGAAAGCATTGGAGTAGTCTCTCGTGTGTGTCATGGAGATAGTTACAGTTACCTACAGAGGGAGCTGCAGCACAGGATAATTAAACTCTTGGAGGAGCAAAAAAAGAGAAGAAACCGATTGTAACTGACATGGAGTTAATGTGTAAGTTTGAGAAGGACCTTCAAGTGAAACAGATCAGTTTTGCCTTATAACAAGAATCATATCAACAGATCTCTCAGATGAGTTTTTTGGAATAGGTACTGTACTTCAAAAGTTACTATTCCACAAGCAGCTCAGTTGATTGTATCTTGTTGTGTTTAGATATTTCTTTAAAGGATTGGAAACCAACAAATGACCGACGCTGGACCAAGGAAATTTTAGAGGATTTACACGAAGCGAGAAACTGCTCACAGGATGGGGACAAACAAAGTTTGCAGAAGACGGTAGCTGCGGATAGAAAATTGTTGACACAGGTTGAGGAGGAGGAGTTTTCTAGTCATTGGTGGAGTACAAGGTCTCAAAAATAATTCATAAAATGAATAGCTCCCTTCTCATAGTTTACATAATAGAGTAAAACGAGTAAAACATGAATATTTGAATAAGTTTGATCATTTTTAATAGTTCCAGATGGTACGGATATGTTTTTGGTGGAATGATACTGAAAAACTCTGCTCACTTTTGTGAAGTTCTTCCATTACGGTGTCGTCTGCTCTGCAAATGAACAAATGAAAATGTGGCGACTATCTTCAATTTCGAGACGGAAAAAGCATTTTCTGATAATACTGATTATTTGTATGACGGTTGTCCGAGCTCTGGTTTTACACGTAAGTCTTCAGCCTGATGAAGAAGACACCTACGACGATAATTTTAAATATCGTGTTGGGAAACAAATTGCATCGAGTGCCCAAGGGAGTCGCATTGATTCCGCGAATAAAAAAGTGGGTACGGGAACAAAGCGTCCTAATGGTTACTATGTGGAAGGAGGTCATCACAGGAAAAACAAAGGAAAGGGAGATGCAGGTAATAAGCTCCGACCGTCAGCAAACCAGAAGGGGAACGAGAGAAAAGAGGACGTACAAGCGAGGGATAACGGACCTTTAAATCAGATGGATTATATGAACTTGGGTAGCTACAATGAAAGTGGTAAAGCAAAAGAGGAAATTGACAGACACGATTTGGTTGCTATGACGACTGATTCAACTTATGTAATGGACGGTGAGATGGAAAGCGGGTCCAATATTAATGATTCTTACTCTCTCTTCCAGGAGTTGTCACCAAAACAGAGGATGCTGGCTGGATTTATCCGAATTGCTTATGTCGAGAATCGTTACCGTGGAAATTATGGGTATCGATTTCAAGAATCACTAGATTCTGGGCGTTGCCCATGCGGACTGGGCACAAATCGAAGCGATGTTATTGTCACGGCTGAAGATGATGTCACAAACCTTGATGACTACGATGTTTTGATCTTCGTGCAGGATAAAGGGCAGAAACCTGTGACTCCGCCCTTATGGAAAAATATTGTATCATCGGCTAAAGAGGGACAGAGAAGGGTTTATGCAAGTGTAGAAAGTGTTTCCAATGTCCGATATCTGATCCCATCCGTTTCAAAATCTAATAGCCCCTATCACTGGTCACTCACTTACCATTCGATGTCAGACATACCCGTGCCTTACGGACGTTATCAACCTTTTGAACATGGCACAGAAACCGAGAATCGCGACAAGAATTGGGCGGAAGGAAAAACGGGTTTAGTGGCATGGATGCCATCTCGTAAGAATACGATGTGGAAGCGAGATGAATTTGTAAGCTCACTTCAAGCTTACTTTCAGGTGGATCTTTTCGGCACCGGATACAAGACATGCAATGCAGATATTGACTCGTGCATGGAAAATATTAAAAATTATAAATTCTATTTAGCCATAGAAAACAGCTGTTGTTCGGAGTACATAACGGATAAATTGTGGAAAACTTTTTCATGGGGCATTGTACCTATCGTGATAGGTGCATCAAAGGAGGATTATCTTCGCCTGGCGCCTCCAAATTCTTTCATTTACGCAGATGATTTTGAAACTCCCGAAGACTTGGGGGATTACCTCCGTAAGTTAGACAACACTGACGAATTTTATAATGATTATTTTCAATGGAGACAAGAGGGAGAAGCGTTTCTAGATTCATCTACGAGGGAAATGTTAGGAGAAGACACAGATACATCCCTCTACTCCTGCAAGACTGTGTGTCGAGTGGCAAAAAAGTTTGTCAACGAAACGTCAGTAGAAACGGGCACGCACACTGGAAATAACTTTGATCCTGGGACATCATGGTGGGGGAAATCTTGTAAGGCATGTGGTAGTCATACATGGATAAGCCAATTTAATTGACAAAGTGTGAAATGAGTAGAGTAGGATGTATATATATATATATATATATATATATAACGCTAAAACCCACGGTTGGGGGAAAAATTTAGAGGGCGCTAGACGACCTTTCGAAAAGGCGAAAAAAAAAACAATAAAATACATAAGATTATATTTCACCATTTGGTTGAATTTGAAAAACAGATATACATCAACGTTATTTCAATGGCCCACCAATTGTACGTGTTAACAGATACGTGTACGTAATTTGGTCAACATTGAAGTAATGGCATATATATTATGTAGTGAAAAGGCCATTACCATCCGTTTACGTATTCCTATAGAAAAAGCGTGTAGTTTCGTTAAGTCGACCTGATTTTTTCCCCTTATAGACGATTTCCCCTTATAGGCGGGTTTTTTCATACGATATTTCCCCTTAATCCCAAATTAGCAAAATATATATATATATATATATATATATATATATATATATAAATATATATATATATATATATATATATATATATATATATATATATATATATATATATATATACATATATTGCTTTTTGTCGTGCTTTTATTCTATTCTTTATGTACGTATTTTGCTTTTTCTCGTGTTTCTGGGGCCTGTATACTTTGCCTACTCTATTAGTGTTGTGCGAGTTGTGTTCAAGGGTACTTTGTTACCCGAAAATTAAACTGAATCCTCGAATGTTGGGTTTTTGTGAATTATTTATATATATATATATATATATATAAGTTTAAAGAACAGGACAAGTAAAAGTACTCAATTTTGAAAACAAACGAGCTTATGATACTCAAATACTGGAGTAAAAACTCAGCGTACCTCTACTCAGAGTTTCACGCTAGTGCGTTCGTTATATTGACCTCCTTACGAACGCACAAGCATGAAACTCTGAGTAGAGGTACACTGAGTTTTTACTCCAGTATTTGAGTATATATATATATATATATATATATATATATATATATTTTTATATATATATATATATATATATATATATATATATATATATATATATATATATATGAGCCATCACGATAAACTGCACGACAGAAAAATAAGTCTTATATTGTCCACAAATGTGTGTATGTGTAGAGGTGGGGAGGGGGTGGGAGTGGATGGGTACTTAAGATGCGCTTTCATGAGACTGAGACTAACACTGTCATGAGACGACACCACTACTTCTTGTCTACCTGCTTATAGATTTGTAAAGGCGTCAGTTGGACTATCAGTAGATTAATACTCTTCGGTCGTTTCTAAAATAGAGTGTAAAAAGACGAAAATGTGAGTCGCATATTAGTAACTTGTTGACATACAGTACCCCCTAACTGCAAGGTTCTCTTTGTTTAATGCAGGGATCTGTCAATAGAACAGAGACCTCAAGTGGCCCCTAGCCCATGGAGTGGAAGAAGTTTTTCGGTGAGGCGTATTGCTACACAAAATAGAATAAAATGAAAAAAAATGAGAACAAAGAAAAACGAGAGGTTGGCCACGCAGGCACCCTAGTCTGTTGAGTTAGTGTGACAAAACAGGGTGGACAAAACGCACGTTACACAGTGCTGTACAAATAGGGGAGGTTGATCGCTTCACATACCATGTACAATTTTGTATCACATGTACAGAATTAGTGCATTCTTTGAAAGTTCCCGGACGACTACAGTGGCGTCACCAAACATTTTCGAAGTTGGGGGTCTGGAGGAACGGGGGGATGGGGACGTTTCACAAGAGAGTTACACAGACACACGTGACTAATCGGCGCCGAATGAGGGCGAATGTATACCGCGAAGCATCCCAAGGACTTGAGATATCCCAGGTAGCAAACCTATATGGGACCCATTAAATTTTGCACCCAAGATTCATAACCGGCCCATATGGGCCAGCCCATATGCCCATATGACCCATATGGGCCCCTTATGAATTTTAGGTGCAAAATCATATGGGACCCATATGTTGGTCCATATGGGCCCCTAAGGATGTCATATGGGAATGTTAACTGAAACCCCGCCTTACTGCTCTCAAGATTGACTAGCAAGACCCTGGTAGGGACCAGGGAGCAAACGGGGTATAGGAAATGAACAGAATTTTTGGTATTGAAATAATGCAGTAGCCGAACTTGTTTTAAAGACCAATTGATTATATAATGGAGAAGCTTGTGAGTGGGGAGGATTGATGATGGCAGGGGTTACGGGCTTTGGAACAATTGTTTAATTCCTTTGACCTGTCAACAATAGCTGCTGGCAAAGATATCATTTTGAAGATTTTTCATTTATTCATTGTTAACTGCAAAAGTTATCATTTACGTTAAAACTGCTATAAATTAAACCATTTCATCAATTAATCGTATATGACTTCATAGGCCTAGGAAGTGTTCGAGACTGGGGGAGCTGAACGTTGTTTCGGATCGCCCTCCTAGGGAGGGGTCTAAGGGGAGTCCTCCTCCCCTTTGGAAAATGTTTGAATATTTGATGATCCTTAGATGCAATTTGATGCAACATATTGGACAAATTTAAAGGTAGATTACTGCAAATTTTTGACATTTCTTACAAAGGAAACAAATAAGGCGTCTTAGTCCTTGGATTGGGGGGGGGGGGGAGGCATATTTCCACCTCACCACATTATTGACTGGAGGATTTAAACCTCAGCCCCCCCCCCCCCCGCTTCCTACGCCTATGTTTGACTTCCCTTGAAAATGTCTATTTGTTATCGGTGTGTTGAGCAGGTGAAAATGAAACAGTAATAACTACTACTTTCAGAGCACAACACTTTGAGCTCCCCATAAAAGATACCATTATGGGCCCCTTCCTTTGGTGACGTCACACATTAGTATTTAACACACTCAAGTATGACTTTTACTTGGGGGTAAGCAAAAGTCTCAATTGGCGACTGCTCTTTAATTGACATCAGAGTTACAAACTTCAAAAGATGATGATCTAGCCCATAATAGGCCTACACATCATACGTGTGAGAGTGTTCTGATTACACATTACCAGATTACGGCCTTGTGTACTCACCAGGATATAGCAATAGAGCTTATGCATATGACGTCACGCTTGCCTCCAATGGAGGCAAGCGTGTATCATTGCAACTTACCCCTGCAAATGCAGACAGCTGGTTCGTGTATCGGTCGGATACGCGCGTAGTATTCTACTGTCGCGTGCGAAGTCTTCGTCGTGCGTGCACTGTGCTTCAATGTTTTGGCGCCAAAATTACGTCGCATGACGTCAATGCATAAGCTCTATACTAGGGTTGTGTCTGCACAAGCAGAAGCTACAGACAGTTGTGGGCGGGGCTAGAAGTGACCAAGATGGGAGAATTGGAACTGTCTGGGATGATGAGTATCTGTCTTTAACGTACCTTTACACTTTTCGAATTACATTGAAAGGGTATTGGATACGACTGGCTCTTGTGTCATTGACCAAAGTCGAGTAAAATTTTACCCAACACAGGTGTACTTAATCAACACGAGTACTTGTTTTACCCTGTACAGATATGTAAGGGGCATAGGCCAAAGCCGCCAACGTGGGTAAAATATCCTACTGTTTCTGGAATGTAATTAGTTTTTCATGGAAAATGGTTTTGAGTTAACAGTTAACATTTGATTGAACAATTTATTATTACTTTGGGGTAAATCAATATGTGTTGTAAGTATATTCATTTGTTTGTGGGTTCCGGACAATTCCCCCACCAATAACAATTTCCCCTAACAACTCCCCCCTGGGACAATTTCCCCGGGGGACAATTCCCACCCACACAATTTCCCTTCGGACAATTCTCGCCCAGGTCAATTTCAAATTTTATGGTGGGGAAATTGTATGGGCGGGAATTATCAGGTCGGGAATTGTCCCGGGGTGGGGTATTGTCCGGGGAAATGGCCCGGTGGGAATTGTCCGGGGGAGGGTTGTCCGGTCACGTTGTTTGTGTCCTACGGGTGTGTGTCTTGTAACATGGTAGTGTGAATGAAAAGAGGTGTCTTATGGCATGGAAATACCATGTTTACAGCATATTGATGGAAACCCTGAAATACTAACACACAATTGAACTGCCAACAGTTACTGTGGACTGAAATGTTTTATATTGGCGGCTTTCGTTCCATAGCTTTCAGTAACCAGGAAAAACTATGCTGTTTTAACAAAAAATATTTTAAATTTAAATATAATTTCGTGTTCTGTCTTTATTATGAAATTGACAAGTATTTGTGTCAGTTCTGTTAGTTTGTTATTGGCATGACAAGAAGTTCAATTGTTCTGTTGCACTGTGCGCATGCATGCAGCACATGGACGGCGATCCGTCTTTGACAGTGTAGGGGTATAGTAAGTGGCACTATTTAAGCGGAGCGCCAACAGCAGTAGGCGCGGAGCGTACAAAGAAAATTTTGGCCAAAATACCCCCGAGATCACCGGAAATGGCCCTTTTCAAGCTTTGCAACGTGATACTGACAACTGTAATAGTATCATGTCTGTTCTATTAAGTTTTCTTAATAACTAAGTTGCCGGGTTGATTTCATGGGGGTATAATGTACAGTATACGCCCACCCAATTCCATGGGGGGATATATATCCGCAGGATCGCCGCCCTTAATGCAGCACAAGGATGAAATATCTTTTTCTGTATTCGCCGTTAGAAGAAATCAATTGGAATGCTTACAATTCGGGGACGGGCAGCCGAGCACCTTTGTCTGAAAATAACAAATACGTGGCCCGAAAAAGCAAATATCATGTCCAAATGGGAGAGGGGACGAAGCCCCCAGCCGCCTACCTCGTTCGCCCATGGTTGTCACCTGGGGCTAAAATACTTGCGATTAGGACACGTGATTAAGATCGTGGAGGATGGTCGGAGCTACACACATGTACAAATAAATTTGCTAGAAAAGGTCTACTGACACACCGAAGGGAAATGGAGAAAACGCATTTTGTTTAGAAGGCCATTCTTCATCCAAACATGATTCAAAGTCACCAAACAAACACAGTTTACGTTTAACCGAATTCCAGCAACCGTCTCAGCATCTCCCACTGAGCGGCTACCTTTAATGATGTAGGATAGGAGAAACCCCTATCTTCGTGTAATTTCATAATCGGGAAGTTTCCTCCCGATACCCAGACACTCTGCTGTCTAATAATCGCAGGGCTGTAACCACCTAGTCCGGATTCAGACTCGATTCCGTACTCGAATCAGTTTGTCGTCGGACTCGGAATTGGCCAGGAATGGGAGTTCACGGACTCGGAATTGGCCCGGAATGGAATCAGCTGGATTCAGCCTCAGAGCCGATTTCAGTCGAGTCCACCAAAAAATGAAAGTTTCATAAATGTGCCAAGGCAACATTATTATTGGTGCATTATTTCACAAGCAAATGGTCAAATACAGTCAACTAAATGACAGGGTCAGCCAGGGTATGAAATTAACTCCTTAAAAGTGTCCGTTTTCATCATACGTGTAATTGTACACAGTACAAAAAGCATTGGCCATTTGTCAAATAGCCGGACTCGGAATTGGCCCAGAAAATCTTGAAAACCTGGAATTGGAATTGGCTCAGAATCCGATGGTACTGGACTCGGAATTGGCCCGGAATGGTGGCCACTGGAATCGGAATTGGCCCGGAATTGGGTTAGGTGGACTTAGTTACAGCCCTGAATAATCATCTACTGTACATCTCACCGATCTGCACATGTCTTGACCAATCAGAGAGCCCGACATATGAAACTTTCCTAGGGTTGTTTGAATTTGTACCCTGTCAATTGAAGTATCGTGATCCATCTCAATTTTCAGCGATGTTACAGGGAGAACTAGAATCATGCATGGATGATGACCATTTCCGTTACACTAGAAAATATGGTTGAAAATTATTGTTTGAGGGATAGGGTATCGAGAGAAAGCTTCATACCTCATGAAGTCAGCCAGATAAGATAGCCTTGTGATAAACTCAAGAACAACTGTCAAATTGCAAGCAAATCGTAAGCATGAATGTTTACTTTAGATACCAAAAGTGGGGGAGAGGAAAGATCAGAAAGTGGGGAAGAGAATATTAAAAAATCAATACATCAAACTTAGTCCGCCACCTGTTTTCCGTGAAATGCTGCTCTCACGACTTCACTTACTCAATTTTGTGAATGTTGGCCATCACTTACGAGACTGCTTGTCACCACGTTTTGAGCGAAAAACAACGCAATTAGTGCAGCAGTGGGCAGCACAATGGCTTCGCAAGCTGTTGCGGTTGAGTTGAACATGCCACAAAAATCGCAAAGTAGGGCGAGTCAAGCCGTTCTAGACTCTCTTTCCAATTCATCAAAAGCAGTGTATATACATATCAAAAGGAAGAATGCACAAAGTGCGAGAGGATGCAGGACAAAAAATCCTTAAACAACTGGAAGTGTAGGCATGGCCCCGAATTTTTGCGTCCATTACGCCGGTGGGTAACAACTTTTCTCTAGAACTAAAAAAATTGCAAACTTTCAAAAAAGTAAAAGAAACAAAATGGTCCAAAAATTCTAAAGCTAATACAAGCTAACGCAGTTGGGGGAGGGTGGTACAGGTAGTTTACTTTTGACTTACAATTTTAGAAATGTCCTCCTAAGTTACACTTCCAATGACATAAAAGCAGTGTCCATAGGGCACTTCTTTTGCACATCGTATTCTAGCTAAGATCACGAAACGTGGTAAACTTGCCTAAATGTCACGTGCCGGATGTCCGGTTCCCTGCCGGAAGTACGGTACTCGGCGCCAACACACATTGACATTTACATCAGTCATTGTTGTTAGACTTTATAAGCCTGGTGGCCGATGCATGATTCAGTATCTGAAATTCATTTTCAATGACCAGACGTTGTTGAATCGCCCGTATAACGATCACAGGACAAAATCAATTTTTTGTAATGAAAGAGTAATAAATAAATCAATTTGGTAGAAAATGAGTTTTTATGTTTGCGTATGATTAATTCGAAGTCTCTTGTCCATGACGTCACATAAAACCACGTTGGAAGAGGTGTAAATGACGACAAGGCGGTTTGTATTGAACTCCATATGACGTATGCCATACGTCAGATATAACCAGGTTCAATCTGAAGCCTATGTTAAACACATGGAAACCAGATGTCTATGTTTTGGTCTTCTGCTTACATGGAGGGTAATTTACTTAGTACAGGAAATTTTTACAGAGCAGGATAGAAACCAGTCTTCTCAAAAATATATGGCTGGGTGAGTAGTGAATGTGAGCAGGGTATGTAAAATAATTTGGAGTCGATTTATAACTATCTCAGGATTTCGACGCACTCGTTCTAGACTGTGGCGTACCCCCATTTCAAAGCTGTGGTCCGGTGCTCAGTGCGGAAAAATGACAAAATTTGAGGGAATAGTGTGTGTGTGTGTGGGGGGGGGGGTCAGTCATGGAAATGAGACACGTACGTTATTGAAATGGGTTATAATCAATATTTGGCGGCATACCCCAGAACAGTCCGTGGCCAAAGGACCATTAGTGTTCGGGATGGTAATGCCATGTTCTCTTTCTTCAGTTCTTTGTTCCACGATCTATCATATAGGACCTATTTTAGATAACCAACGGTAGGTGTAAAATATTTTAAGTATATATAGATGTCTGCTATCTTTCTCTCCTAGTTCGAATCGTTTGATAATGTCGTACATATGCAAAAACAAAGTCCACACAGCTACGCAGTCTGCCGCAACCGCACGCACTGATTGTTTAGCAATATATTGGCCTACATCATATAAACATTCTTCTCCAATGAGCTATAAACAATTCTCTCATCTTTGATCTTACCGTCTATTGGATTCCGCCTGTCAAGTTCCGTTTCTCATTTACATTGCAAGTAAAAATTAAGGCAATACATGAATAAATATGTTTCTCAGATATATACTGTTTATTGACTTATTGCAGGAACATTAGAAGTATCTCGTTCTGTGACAGGATCACACTTGATACAGGTTCCTTTCTTACCAACCTTTATGTCATAACACCACTAAGGCATCATATATAACTAAATAATTCCCCCTACACGTATACGAAAGTAACACATAACAACACCTGCAGCTATCCATAGAAAACGTGGCGGCTTAATCTAAGAAGGCACCACGGGCAAGATGTGAATGTATGCCCTTGAATCAGTCCCTTTAATAACAAAACTTCAACTGCAAAAGAAAATACAAGCCGCATTTCCATCTGTAGCAAATATAAAGGATAGTGGGAAAATTATTTCGCGTCTCTGGTAAAAATTTTCTTAGGAAAAAACAACTCAACATTACTTATATTTCAACATGAATTCATGTAGAAGTTCCCGAAGAACGAACCGTGACGCTTCCTTCTTGTTGAAATATCAGCATGGACAGATGACTGAAGACTTGAAGCAAGTATAATCATAATTGCCATGACTACAAAATAAAATGAATTTACGTCTATGAAAGTTAGTCCAAGTTTAACTGGTGGCAATAACAGCCTACCTTTATAAAGAACAAATGGCGACTTTCCAAAACCTAGTAAGTGAAGAACATGAAAATAAGATAATCTTGTGGATCTATAAAAGGTGGGTTTCTGCTAGGATGATGACATGCTAATACATTTAAAACGGTCGTCCCCTGCTAATTAGTGAGATGCTTACTGGGCATCAAAGGTCTAAATTACGTAAAAGACAAAGCATAGAGGTTTAAGTCCATTAGTTTAACTTTGGTCTTTACACTTCGTTTTATGCATGCTGACGTCTAAAATGTTGAAATTAACTCCTTCCTTGACATAGACAATTGTATATTATTTCATAAAATCTTTCATGGACAATTTGAGGAGAACAATGATGTTCGTTGTCGACATTTTAATCAGCTTTTTATTGTGATAGAGTAACATCACTATACACATCACCTTTTCCAAAAGTGCTGTGGAAAATGGTTTACTTTTAAGGTTAACAAGTATTTCAATTTTAGAAGAAGATAATTTCAGGTAAATAAATTTGCTAATAAAAGTATCAATGAGATTCAGTATTTAAAATCTCAGCTCGAGCAAGATACACAAGATTCACAAATGGATTTTATTATTCAAAATTCTCAACTTTTGTTTTAAATTTTAGACGTATTGTTTCCTTCTTATACACTTTTTCAGTTAAACTGAAACAGGTAACTCTACTCATGGATGTGAGCCTTCATATGAGGTATACTCGTTTACAATCGAAGCCTAGTCTTCCTGCAACTCGGAAACAAGCATTTTGCATAGCCTTGTTTGGAGAAACAACCACTTACATGGTAATTTTAAGTGAGTAATCAGGAAACAAGAGGATAGGAAGTGTGCTAGATACAACATATTAAAATGAAGTTTTCGGTAAAATAATGCGAGGAAGGTGTTTTAACTGCTGTAAGTGACCTGCTGACTGACTGAGTAAGTTTACGTTGGTGTCTCACCGCCACTTCGGTTACGAAAGCAAGGAAACTTAATTTTTCACATTATAGTCTTTCTTGTAATCAATTATAGTATCTTAATCAATAAGTTAATACAAAGCAATATGAAAGCATCATGGAAACAAACCAATGGTAGCCATAGTAAAAGACTGAATTCCTTTGTCTTACGTTAAGGTCTTTGAAGTATAAACCCGCCGGTAGTCACTAAAAGCGTTTAAATGCCGTAATGAGCCTTCCTCTGATTTTACCACATGGACCTCTTTACCATTTTGTATACACATTGTTTCTGCAATACGCTAAAACTGTTATATTTTGACAATTAATCTAAAACCTGCCACAACTATGTTGATAACCTTTAATAAAATTATCACCATAAACAATAATACGCACTTTTGATTAAAATCTTCCACAAGAATATTTTACTAGTTCAATGATGATAGTATAATAATTCAGATGAATACAGTATTGTAACAGACCTGGCCATATTACATGTATGGGTGTCTTCAGTACCTTCAATATATGAGCTTCCTTTAAAAGTAATATGTGGACACCGAGTTCAATCAATGAAACTTGTCACACTGAACTACAAAGAAATATGTTTCTTCCATAGGCGTAGGAAACGGGGGGGGGGGCTGGGGGTTTAGCCCCCCAGTCAAAAATGTGGGGAGGGTGAAGTATACTTCCGCCCCCCAAGATCCAAGGCCAAAAAACCCTTATTTGTCTCTTCTGTAAGAAATGTCAAAAATTTTGCAGTAATTTTCCTTATAATTTGTCCAAAATCTTGCACCAAATTACATCTGAGGACCCTGAAATACCCAAAAATTTTCCAAAGGGGAGGGGGACACCCCCTCCCCCAGGTCGGCGATTAGAGACAAGGTTCAGTCCCCCCCAGTCTCGAAAAGCTTCCTACGCCTATGGTTTCTTCTATGAAATTTTGGAATAAGGTATTGGATGGCAAACTTAATTGGTTCTAATATTCAATTTGATTCATTCCTGATATCGAGGGAAGCTTTCATGAAGGTGACATAAAGTAACACTCTCTTTCAAGAGATTTCCTCCGCCAGAAGTTTCAACTGTTATAAAAGTCCCTAAAACTGGGAGATTTGTATGAGACCATGTTTCTAGGCAGGATGTGGCTAATTTGTAAGCAGATGTAGCAAATGATTGAAGTACTCATCTGTAAAAATGAAAAGAAGATTTTGTAGGAACTGTACTATATTATATCCGTTCGCTGCGAAAAATGGCATTGTAGTGAAGTGTCATAGGGGAACCATCAACCTATAAAAACAACTTTTTAAGCTCAAAATATCAACTGTGGTGGTGCAAAATTTGAAAAAAATGTGAAAGACATTTTGCCAGCTTTCATAATGAGAAGTAGCTTGTACCTGTTGAAGCTTCCTGCAAGGGTCCTGAGGCCACGGGACGCCCAAATTTTAGTACGTAAGGAATAATTCGTGGGGCGCTAACAGAATAATTTTAACAGGTGCACTTGTCCCCTTTAGCTGTGCCCGACTCTATGCTTTTTGTAACAAATCTCCTTATGTGGCGGAGAACGTTGGGAGAGGGTGTGTGGTGGCTCAATTGCCCCCACCCATCCGTATACCAGTGCGTGCAGACCTCCCCTTGTAAGTGGTTAGTATTTATGAAGTGCAGAAAAGTTTTATACCTTTAAATCCATGACTTATCAGTAAACTCTGATGGGCGATTAAAAATCAGCTCATTTCATAACTTTTTCAAGAAATAAACTGTAACAAAAGTAATTCAATGTATTGTAGTCAATGTATTATAGACACAACTTCATAACTCCTGCATTTTGAAATCTTGTTGGTAAGTAAAGGTATTAGTGTTGGTAAGACTGAATGGTTCAAGTAGTGACAAAATTTGTTTTCTGTCCTTTCCCTGAGATGCAAGGTAGACATACTTTGCACCTTATTCAGACAAGGATGAAGCAAACCACGGGGACTTTGTTAAAGGCTGTATTGACATGGGAACTTTAAAATGCTGGTTAATTTTCATGATAAATGATTCAGAAAGAAGAAATTTAAAGCCCATGCACATGTCAATATTACAACCGCACATCATGAAGTATGAGAAACCTTTTGTAGGCTATATTCAGAAGCATAGGCGAACGATCTAGGGGCAGCGGCTTCCCCTCCCCCATGCCAGGTCAGGAGAAACCTATTTCTCGGTCAAATTTTTGGAAAACTTAGTACATGTTTCTCTCGGATAAGACGGCCCAACCCCCAAACAAATAACCCTAACGCCTATGGTTACCAAAACATTATTTTGAGAGTTTTGTGAACATATCATCGATATCAAAACACTTAAACAGTAGAAACAGCAATTTCCCTGGTCTGGAGAAAACGACGGCAGTGCTTTTCTCTTTAAATTTTGCATTACATTGAGCTCTTGATATATTTTCGTTTCTAGGGACCAGTTTCTTTAACTGAATTACTTCAGATTCATGGGCGTCCGCAGAAAAATTTTTAGGGGGGAGGGCAAAACTTTTAATTGATCAAAGCAGGGGTAATTTTTACTCCCACAAAAGAGCTTAATTGCTAAATGTTGGCGCTTTTTACAGGGGGTGTAGCCAGAAATTTCTTAGGGTGGGGGCGAAACCTGTAGGCAAACTATCTAAGCGTAGCGCCGCCATAGTTTGGCGCAAAGCGCCAAGAAACTTTGGGTCGAAATGCCTCCCAGGTCACTGAAAATGACACTTCCCAGGCCTTGTGAGTTGCATCTAATCATTTTCTACTTTGAAAGCTTATGTTCTGGAAAGTTTTTAGCGATAACATAAAAACATGTTGATGTTATTTTTCTTCAAGTTTTTGGTTTTCAGGGGAAGTGCGCCCTTGCCCCCCTCCGGACGCCCATGTTCAGATTCTGTATATTTCTTTTATACACAGTGATTTGAGCTGCAGCGACTTGCATCTCGATGGATGTGAGCTTGATCTACATAAACATCTATCACATATCACAAAGGCTATATTGCTACAAGCGTGATCATTGTTTGCCAGTTACGCAGTGAAATCGATCCTTCTTTTACTAAAAATCAATTTCAACTTTATAACCCTGTTTTATATTAAAATACGAATAAAGCTCAGCCTAATTACCTTAGATAAACATTGTTTTTAAATGTTCCTTAAAGTTATTGCATATATGTAGTGATTGTCACTGTACCTTTGTAACCAGTTGGATTTGAAACACATCAAGTAATGTTACAGTACGCAAATATTTTCCTTAACAGTACGAATTTTCTAATGTTTTACATTAAAACATTCATAAATAGCATACAATAAAAAAGTACTTAATAGTGAAAGAAAAATGTGGGTTACAAAAATGCATATTAAAGCAAAATTTACCGTCATTTCTGGAACATCCTTTTCATTGTCCAAATCGCCGACAAAGAACAAGTTACATAAACACAGAATCAGCTATGCTTGGGGAGTTATGATTTTCGTCTGGTGTTTCTGCACTCTCCGAACTTGTACTTCCGACGTAGGTCCACGGTGTACACTCTGACCGATGCCATTGATTCCAATGAAATTCCTGACAGCCTTCACTGCAGTACATGCATAGCCTACATTTGGCACAAAGACGAAATTTTCTTCCCGCCACATTTTCAGAGTCGCCGCACAATGGAGAAGAGCACCAGTGATTGGCATTAGTCAAACTTTGAATTCGAAAAAGGGGTTGACGCCTCATTGAGGGTTCTTTGCACCCACACTTAGACTGAGATAATCCCAAACCACTGCCACCAGCATACCCACGTGCACCCTGTCTTAGAGTTTCCCCTAGTCTTGAAATCAATTCTGCAATTTGGAAGCCTGTTTTGGAAACCATGTTTTTCTTGAGCATGTAATGCCAAAGATTCGACGCGTCACGCATCACCTGAAGATCTCGAAGTACTGTTTGGATAGCGACCCCGCCGTAGTCGGCTGAAATGTCCATGATTCGTAGGCAGATCTCGCCCGTGGTGACGTTCCTCGTTTTACGAAGAATAACAGCCACGATTTTGAGAAGTCCGGCCTCGTACATGATTGCGGTCGTTTCGTAGGATTTGGAAGAGTAAAGAGTGTTGTAAAGAATACTGAGAATTGATAACATGAAACCAGTTAAATTCTCCTCCGTCAGAGTCATCTCAGTGGCACTTCCGGAAGATGTATCTCGTGATTCCCCGCCGGAAGTCGACGAGTCACAAGTCCCCGCCGTCATCCGTCGTAATCGTCGATGACATTTGTGCAATAGATAAGTAAGTGAAGGGTATAGTTCATAAACGGAATTGGTGATACGATTAAGGGCGGGCGTGTATAGGCACATTATCCAAATTAAGCGAATGACATTATAACTTTTTTGATCCAAAGGCACATGGGAGTTCGAAGATGCCCCGTCCTGTTTTAGCCTTGGCTTGTGGTATTCTCTTATACAGTCTAAACAGTAAGGCAAGATTCTTTCCGCTAACCTTTGGACGAGTCGACAGTAAGCCGGCTTGTCTCTAGCACCAAGAATGTCTAAGCCATCTAGCATGTTATCCACTTGAAGCTGCTCGTCGGAATTAGGCGAGGTTCGCAAGTGTCTCCATATTGTGTAAGCGTGTGTCTCCGTGTCACCGTAGCTTAAAGTCGCTACCATTTTTTCCGAAGATTCACTGGCTCCTGGAGTCTCCTCATGACACGGAAGTTTGGACGTCTGTGGATCGACGTCGGGAGAGACAGAAAACGATGATGTATCAGTGGTCGGTTGGTTGGTAGTGGAGGATCGCCTCCAATCTCGACCTGAATTGGTCGAGGAGTCAGCTCCTTCGTCATCCTCGGCGTCGGCACTGCTTGATTTTACCTTGTCCCTTACAGGCATTAAGAAGTAGTTAAAGGGCGTCATTGAGAAATATATGGTGCAAAAGGTGGGAATGGAATCCTAAATGCACCCAGCATTGGAAATCAAAACTTTTCTCTGTTTTTTTTTTTATAGCAAACGTTAGAACCCATCCATGTGCTATGGAGTAATCACTTTGTATACGGATTGGCACATGATGACCATCGTGGTGGCCAGTCCGTGAATCTTTTAAGCACCATTTCAGCTGACTGTGTGGAAAATTAACTTCTATTAGAAAAGGTAGTAAGATCCTAGTTTTTCAGATAATTCACAACTGCAACCGTGTGGTGCTCTCTAAATGTTTTTAAATCTTGTTTTCTAGCAGTACTGGTCCCGCTAGTAAGAATCAAAACTCATAAATACACCAACATCAACCTGGTATTCGCTCTTATAGTAAGCGTGAAAACATTTGTAGATCAATGCTACCTTGTCATGGTCAGGTCACTCTTCACTAACTTCACAGCTAATACCGTGTGATGTTGTGTAGTTTCCACAGTTGTGCCACCGAAAACAACAAATTGTCCATCCGTGACAAGCTGCGGACACCAGACAAGCCGCCACTCTCTGCTAGTGTTACAATCGATAATCCAGTAGTGAACTTCTCTGTAGTATACCGTCACACTATTTACACATATGCGGGTCGAATTACAAGTGTTTCACTAGCAACCTGCTTGTTTAAGAGAATAAACCAAACTTTGAAAAGTTGATCATTTTCCCTTGTCCTTTAATTTCACATTTTAAAATCCCTTTTATACTACAAACGAAAAGAAGATATGGTCTGACGCTAAAAGTTCAAACAAGTGATCCGTAATACCACAGTTGGACGTTATGAACCACTTTCACAATATTTCGGAAAAATGAGCATTCAAGTGTGCAATTTCCTCTTCCTTTTTCAAAAATTAAGTTTTCATTTCCACGAGGATTTCATTTCATCCAGGTGAGACCCTATATCATTTCAGAAATGCTTTAATCTTGTGGAGCATTAGAACAGAGAAAAAACTTGAATATGAAAGCTTCGCACATCTCTACTACTTGCATTTCCGACAGAAATTCAAAAAATAGCTTCCTGAAAAATCACATTGAAGATTTTTCATTTCATCTTTATTTCGTCTAAATGTCAAATTAAAATCGATTAGATTTTATAGACTTCACCAATAAATCCTTCTTGATTGTGCTTTAAGACTGGCGGCTTTATTTTATCCTATAGTAAACAAGCTCAAAGTTTAGTCAAATCACAGTCTGATCGCTACCATCATAAAATGGCCATGTTATCGACTAGCTTCGTGTACTCCTTTGAAAAAGGAATTACTTTCAAATTTCCTCACTATGTATTTTGCGGGAGACTCCTCGCTGTGTCGGTCTTCAAGCAGGCTTTCGAATGTTCTCTGATTCATACACTGCACTGTAATTAAATACTAGTCCTTTGCTTGCCTGCCTGCTCCATTTTGTATGCCCATCAAACGTGTTGAAAATCAAATTGATCGCAAGGCACACAGCTAACTCAGACGGCCTTATACACACTAACGCTTCTCGCAACACTGGACACAGTGACAGGCCCTGAGCGCAGCTGTGCCTGGCATTTGATAAATCGAGGTGTCAAAAATCGCGAGTAAACAGCTTAGGCCCACGTGTAATTCAAACTTGACTTCCCTATGCTCTGTGTTAGTAATGAGCGAAAGAAAGAAATAAAAATTGTGTCATTGGTAGTGTTATGTTACTTCCCGTGGGGTAAAATCCATTTCAGGAAAGCTCTGGGCCGGGTTGAGATTGGGTGGAGGGTAAGATAATATGTTTTCGATTCAAACTTTAATCCAATCGAGAGGAATGTGAAGAAATCACATTAGAATGCCATCTGTATTCCACAGGAAATCTGTTCATCGGAGGCTGACGAAACTGTGGGAAACAAGAAAAAGGAAAGGTATTTGATAACATTTTTATAACACGTAATGTTAATTGCATTTTAACACGAATGTTGTACAACTGGGTACAATCATCGTTCACCACTGATGAGACAAATAAATCAAAAGATTCACTTCCCTTTAAGGTTGAAGGCACTTTTGACTTTAATTACAGGAAGACACTCGTTAACCCAAATGCATTTTTTGTATGGGGCAATCCGAATTTGCAGTTGGTGAGTGTAGTTCGATTGGTCAAATTCATACCATAAATGGAAAATATAAGCCATTCCGATTGGACAATAATATGTATTCCGGAGAAATACGAGACGTTGAGTATCCTAGACCTACATTGCACAGCAGACTACAAAGTTACGGAACTCAATGAGAAATGGATCAGTATAGTAGGATTACACTGAAGAGGATGTAATATTCACATCACACAAAGCTGTTCGACAGGATATTGACCTTGGGCCATGAAACTACTGTTCTCCTATATCTGGGAGGTACCAAGTAGGACTGGCAATAAGGAAACTAAGTTGGTATAATTTTAAATGGGAATTGTCCATTCAGGCTTGCATCCTGTGTCCTATACTTCAGTACTTTGTGGAACGGTAACAAGAGAGCTATTTTGACCCCAGCATTCTGTTGTCTAGGTGGGGTCAGGGATATATCATGTTACCAGCTCCATAGTCTAAGGCCGTTGCAAACGCACGGAGCTCTGCAATGCACTTCCGCGGAGGTCGTTTTGTATGAATTAATTGTGTTCACTGTTTCAACTGAGCTGTTCATCCAGAGGTAAAACTATGAAGCAACAGTGGAACTTCTTTATGGGGGGCTAATTCGGCATGGTACGTTACATGATATCGAAAAACACCCAACTAAAAGTCGAAAATATACAATGGGTTCTAATTATTAATAAATAAGACAACTGGATCAAAACTTCTACCCAATTAATACATGTGTACTAATGGGGTAGAAGTTTTGATCCATTTGTCCTATTTAGACAGGAAGACCACAGCAGGTAAGAATTATAACTTATATTTGGAACAGTGACGTAGCCACAGTTTGAGTCACCTGGAGTTGTCCCCCTGTGAATAGGTTTTAATTGCAAATCAAACGTTTCGCCCCAAAGGTTGACGTCAGGACCACCAGCCTCGCCTCTTAGCTACACTTCTGATCGTGAGGGTCTGATAGAGAAATTATGACAGCAAGGGAAATTGAGAGGCAAAGCACAACACCAGAGGGGGCGGGGGTTGTACCTGACCACCCCCCCATGGTTACCGGCCTGATTCCACACACGTCTCGAAAGTCGTGGAGAGGTTATGTACAAAAGAGTCCCACTGTAAGACGTACAAGACTTACTATGTTCATGATCATATTAGAGTAGGTTATGGGCCTTTGTTGATCTGAAGTTGACACGAAGCGGTAGTTGCTATCATTTAAGGCACATCAAAGTCACCGTACTCATGTTTTGAGCATAACTATTTATATACAGTATAAGTAGTATAACTAAATGGATGTTTGGAAAGTATTAAGCTGCATTTAACGTCCATTGAGCTATGATCTGATTTGTATCTGAGCAAATGGTAAGGACGTTATATTTTTTCCAATTATATTTAGAGATATGGAGATATTTCTAAATACGTTTGAGGAAATGCAACAACCCCTTTAAGTTCAAGCATTATGCACATTTAGAAAAGAAAAAAAAATGACGAAAGACTGGATAGTTTCCTTTTGGGAAGACTGAAGTAAAACAAAAGCCAAAAGTTCCATATCGGTGAGACATTTAGAAGAGATATTTGAGAAAATATGTCACTGTACAAATTTTAGGCCTATGGGATTAATTCGTTTTTAATTGAGCTAATTTAGGAATCGGATTGTGGAATGAATGAATGTTTTTCTTTATCTTAATTTCCATCTGTTAAATAAACTTTGTCATCCATACAAGTCCGAGACGGAGTAGAATGTAGGCTTATTGGGTAAGATTGTAGACGTCTTTGTAAACTATGTAGAAAACATTACTTGCGAATTCCGTTAGGGCTCTTTGTACGCAGACATTGTATGCAGACATACTGAGTATGGTCACGTGACACCCACAAAGCTAGCGGGGTTGTACACGTAATGATGTCAAAAAGGATGGGAGGCGGAAAAGAATTCAATTGCCTACGACCAATGGGTAGCAATGCAATAATTTGATACTGGCTGAGGTATGAATGAAACAATCATTTTTTCCTTAGAAACGACCGGAAGAAGTTACATTTCAATATTTTGTATCTTGTGAAAACAGTACCACACCCTCTGAATGCACAAGAGACTTACATTAAAGAATGTTCTGTTTAATCATCATGTTAATATCTAAGAGTTCCACCTGTTTCGAGGTAGGTAAGTCACTCTCCATGTTTATAAAGTATTTAAGTTATAGCAAGGTTGTCATTATTTTCACGTTAAAGAGTGCCTTTTCTTTGCCTTCACATTTTGCTTTTTTTGGTATTGTTTCTACATTTTTATTGTTTTGGTCAGATCCAATTATACCTTAGATACAGGACTCAAATGCATGCCGTGTATCCTCAAAACTCAGGAAGAAAATCGTCAGCGGTTTGTAATATCGGCCAGACATTTCGCTGTTCCACCTTGTGGAAATTACATGGTGTGAAAGATTTTCTTCCCTTCGAACAACTTTGATAAGTACTCTTGAAATCAACAATAATACATTAAAAAGATCCGACCACAGAACAGATAGCCTACGGATAATACCTTTTTCTTAATTTACTAGAACTTTCTGAGACCTTTCCCATTTGAATATCAAACCATGGACACACCAACAACCTACTTATATCTTTCCTATCCAGTTGCGTTAATGTATCGACACAAACACAGGTAGTAAAGACTATAATACCAACAAAGGCAAAGCAATAGGCTACAGCTAATGAACGACACCACAGAGAATAGTAAACAAGAACGTTTAAGCGCCAGCTTGGGACATCAAACTTGCACCACAGCCTTGGTAACATGTTCATAAATATTGAAATGTCCTGACCTATATTTTCAAGTCCATGTATGAAGCATATCACAAAACATTTTATTTAGCCAACTGTTCCAAACGTAGCCTGTTACGAGGCATTTATTTAGGCATGCTTTTTGCTCCTTCCATTTTTTCCAATTTCATCTTGGTTTTCCTAAGTATGACACTTTGCTTCTTTCTGAGGTGTCAAAATCACTTAAAGACGTGAGAATTAGCTCAATTTTCCCCCAAGGCATGCAGTGAAATATAAAAATAAGTAACATTCACCAAGAGACGTATGGGGCGCCGATGGGGAATTTAAATGAGGTGGTATTACTAACGAGGAAGTAGTAAGGAGATGATTATGACGTAAATGGAAACTTGACGTAACGTATATATTTACAAATGACATTGTATGACAAAAGGCTGCTAATGGCTGTTTCGGTCTTTACTATGAATTTTTTGAACATTTTAAAACTGACAACTTGCTCACTTGAGCTAGCCAATCTTTGATGGGCTTACTAAGTGTTTATAATTTGAAGCTCACATAAACAGTAGATAACAGAATAAGTGTGTTGATGGCAGATTTCAAAATTTGTGAGAAATTAGGCTGTTAGAGCAACATTGCACAGAATATAAGATTTTGTACGAAAATGACAGCAAAGAACACGGACCATGCACTTTCTTGCTTTACGCAGTCTTCACAATATGAAGTTCCAAACTATGGCCAAAACGGTATGGGTTTTTGGTTGTTTAGAGAATTAAATACTAGCTTTTTAAGGACAACATTAGTGTCTGTGGCTGTTACACTCATCACAATTTACATATCATACGTTTCTCAAATTTGCCAGACGATGAGGAAAATTTGAACAACGGCGATTTCTGTTGTACACTGGGGACAAGGGACGAACCATACGCAATGATGTATTCTTGCAGGTACACAGGGGAGGCGATCGGGGGTGGGGACGTATCCCCCTAACTAAACTCGATGGGGTATATACAGATATTCCCTTGAAATTTGGCAGAAGACTTTGTAATAGTAAAGTAAATTAAACAAGAGAAATTAGGAAGGAATTTTAACATATATTGAAAAATCTTTTGCAATATAAAATGAAATAAAACATTACTTAAATGTCTTAAAATTGATATTTTTTCCGGCGAGATTTGCTTGCACCCAAAGTAAACAGCCCATTTGTCCCATTTCCAGCCTGCGTGGAATTCTTGTTCCCCTCAAAAGCGAACGCAATTGCTTTTCAGTAGGGGGTGGGGAGTATTTTTGCCGGAAAATAGCATACATTCTGCTCGAATTCGAGGTGTGAGCGAGAGTATTCCCAACCCTTGCCTCTAACGCCTGTGGTTCTGTTACCATCTTCCATTCTTCCAACTTACAAGCCCTTCTGCATCATGAAATGGGCCACCCGTTAAACTACTTTAACTAATCATGTTGTAAAAAGAAAATAAAAATGATAAAATTATTATTTGTGTGATCTGTTAAGTCCGCGTACATCTCCATTTGAATACTGAAATGCTTCTTTCTAATGCTCAAAATTTGTAAACACATCAGGGTTTTATGGGGATTCTCTCTCCGTCCCCAACCAGAGAGAATTTAAATTAGGCCTACATAATAGGTCAAAATGAAATGTAAAATGAAATATAAAATGAAATATAACATAGCTAACATTTCTTGCTATACTCTTGGCTGTTTTGGGGCTATTTCTCGGCGCGCTTCGCGCCCACCCATCGTACATAGCGAATTTGTCTCGTAACACGTGTTACAGTTTCTGTAACACAGATCAGTTTAAACTGGACATGCTATGTGTATTGGGTACACATTATCATTTCATGCAGGACAGCTGGAGCAGAATTATTGCTGCAAAGTCAGCAACACCTACCACTATCCATACTTCCCACCCAGAAACCCCTCGCTACACCAATACGACCAGCGGTGCCTACAGGGATTGTGATTGGGGGTATCACCTAAGATGATTTCGTAATCCCACCCAGATAAACCGGGAAAGTCTTCGTAAATGGTGCATGTACGATAGTTTGTACCCGGGTATCCTTCCTTTGTCACATCATAGAGAGGTGCCGTCCTAGGGGCGGGGTCTAAGAGCAGAGATTATCACTCTCCCTTAAGAAATTTGTGTTCATTTAAGGTGGCTAAGATGCACAATGATGCTATCTTTGGCAAAGATTCGAACTTTTCGTAATTTAGTGAGCTGTTTTTGTTTTTGTTTGAGTGTAAGCAAGGGTATGTTGTCTAAGTGAAGGAGGTGACAACTTTTCCTCTTGAGAAATTCTTGTTTATGTAAGCGGTCTTAGATGCAATATATGCTGCTATCTTTGGCAAAGTTTTGAACTGATTACATGACTAACAATTCTCAGTATATAATGATATTTTGGCTATGGCATTTCACTCTTTCAAGGCTTGTACCTGAGACCGGTCTATTGCTTCCTGGAAGCTTTGGAGTAATTATAAAATGGGAGCAATAACATGATGCTTGTTACTGACATCGAAATGACACTACAGGGTAGCACACCAAGCATTTAACAAAACTCAACTAATTTTGAATAAGCTACTTCAGATCGTGTATATCACGCTAAAAATGTTCCATAAACACAAAGATTAACACATTATCTCCTTTTGAAGCAAGTTTGATGTTGAAATGGTAGGTCTTGTTTACGGAAAGTAGTTTTCGTTCCGTGCATTATCGTCCTAATAATGGTCATCAGGGAGGGATTGTACCCCGTGGTAATTGCGGCTGGGCGCGCAGGAATTTTGCATAAGAGTTGTTATAAAAACCTTACTGATGAATAATGTGCATACGTTTGGGACGGTTTGATTATAAGCACAGCAACGAGACTGAAAGCTCACGGTGCGCGAAAATTTTGATAGTTTGCGAAGGATACCGTAATACACTTTGATAGTTGACTAATTTTGATAGAAGATGATAAAAATAGGTCCATCAATTAGTCGAAAACACACCTCATTCCACCCTCTACGTACCGCTTAAAAGCTTTTTGGGTTCGTTTAAAAAAAGTCAGAACTATTCGGAAATCGATAAGGGGGCACGCATCCACATGCCCCGTGCTTGCGCCGCTGACTTAGTTTATTATTAAACAAAACTAGTCGACATGAGATATTTGTGGTCTGTCTATTCTGCATCCAGAGCCATTTTGAAGATATTCATACGCTTCATTCCTCAAATGCCCGTTTTTTTTTTGGAAATGCACAAGAGCTTCGCAGGGGTTCATCCTTTCGTCTCCACCGACGTTTTGTCCGTGGACCCCAAAGGAGCCCTAAGACGGAACATTGAACCTCACACCTTCGCAAACATGGATTTTCACACCGCAAATGGCCTTCGGGGCTGTAGCATTTGTCCCTGAAAGGCCCGACATGATGAAATTTGGCTATGTGACTAGCATATCCCCCACTATCCAACACGGAATGCCACCTCTGAATGTATACATACAATCAGACGTATACTTACTCGTATATAATTTATGTATATACAACGGCACCCCCATGCAAGGGTAGGGGAAGAAGGCATTTTCCCCCAGTCAATTCCTTTAACCACACTTCCTCCCATTCCGCTTTTGCGCAAAGGTATAGAGTGTATTCGAGCAATGCGCACACGCAACTACTGCCAGCCAGTCCTACTTGCCGATCCCATCCCCCACTTGCCCCCACTTTTGAAATCGTGGCAGCGCCGCTGTGTGTATATAACTGTCTGTATGTGCACCGTTGACATGCATTACGGTTATGCGCTAAAATAAGTCCTTTCTATGATAATGGAGTCAACAGTACAAGTACTACGTATTTCTGACAAATTGAACGAGGATTGGAAATTTAAGAACAGTTGCTTTTGCTTTACAACTTGACGAAGAAAATATATCTACTTCAGAAAGGGCAGAATATCTTTCTAGAACTTGAACAACTGTGACTTTCATTAAGTTGACAGTTTCGTAAGTTCCTTTACGGGGCTATGACAAGGCTAGAAACCACTAGAGACGTAGAAGTAGCGTTTGAACTTGACTCGCGTAAGTACTAAATTTAATTAAATTTGCCAACCAAGTTGTCTCCATATTACCGAATCACCCACCACTGTTCAACTTATCGGTACATCTCTTTGTCAGATCTAAATATTTAATTTTGATAACGCATTTCAGTCAAAGAATCTGTTTTCCATTCTTTTTATAATTTTGTGGGAAAAGTATACAGAGTCCTAACCTGTCACGTCAAAGTATTGAAGCGTAAGCTATACAATAAAGGTTGCGAAATACTTGGCGTGCAGAGCTGCAACTTGTTTTAACTGGGCTATCTTTAATTTCCTGAAAAACCGACTGGAGTATTAAATTTAGTTTTGGAGGCTGAAATTATTTAACACGACTGTTGCAAGAAGAAGTTATTTACATCATTTTTAAGTAAGCAGAAACGAGCATCTCAACTCAATAAAAGGGGCGTAGTGGGCATTAAGGGCGCTGGGGGCAAACTTAAGTTACTGCGCCCCCGCATTGCCAACTAGAACCCGAATCAAATCATGTGCCAAACATTTTGATGTGTAGTAATTTGTGGTGGTTGCACGTTCCTATCGAATGATTGTCAATAAGCAAAGAGCTCGCATATAGTTTCAGGGGCAGATCAAAGGATTTTACATAAAGGGTTTTACTTTGTCAGGAAAAAAAACTCGGTTATGCGAGCTCCGAAGGAGCAAAGCCTCAACGAGGGCCTAGGGTCCTTCCCTGCAAATATTCTGAAATTAAGCAGTAGTCTATTAATAGCTATTTTCTAACAACCGGAAATCAAGATAAAAACCCAAAGAAACATTTACATCGAATAATGCATTACTATGCAAGATGACAACATTATATATTCGGAAAAAGACTTGCCAGAAGTGATTATGTATCATTCAATATGGCCGGGACGCAAGGTACACGGGATCCTCCCAGGAAAAGATTGAAATAAAACACTGTTAGATGTGATTTCCTGAATCCGGATAGATTCAAGCTTTTGTAGTGCGACTTAGAAATCGTCTTAAAAACGGAAACAAGTTTGAATAAGTGACTGGGGCTGGGGAAAGCCCCTTATGATCTCCACTGTTTTGAAATAGCCCAGTGGCGCCGAACGCCAAGTCCTCGGGTGCTCAAAAATGTTGGCATTAGAATGAAGCATTTAACTTTTTTCGAATGGCGGAATGGCACTGGATGAGCACTATTTAACTAAAATAATCGAAGTCAGGCAAATTTCGTGTTTTAGGTCAAAGTTATTTTGATCTTGGGTTAATAAAAGGTCAGTTTGATGACGCAAGGTGTTTTGGGGTGAGGAGAAGGTGTAATTTTAGGGCTTTCATTGGACATTTAAGTATTGATTCCATTCAAGTTATATGCAAAAGTTATAATAGCACAACTAATAACCTACCACTGATGCACGAAGCTCCCGAATGAATATTTTTTTGCCAAAAATTAAAGTTATGTTTTTCTTCATGTTACTTCGCAAAATTTATCCATTATATCAAAATTCCTTGTATAGGAGCAGGGTTAAAATTTACAGCATGATGATTAAGAGTTTAGCTATGTATGAATTTCTGGCCTATAATAAATTCTAAGGACAGAACTTATTTGAATATTATCTGGTTGTTTGTCGTAGGTAACCTGTCAGCTGGCCGCTTGTGATGACCCCGGTCAAAGGGTTGGAGAACGTTGTGACCCTACACCATTGCACCCTGAATCAAGCACCTGCCCCTTCACTGCACAACTGACTCAATTGCACAGTCTCGAAACACTCCAACCTAAGGACCTCAAATATACTGATAATAATAAAACAGATGTGTTTAGGGTGATTTAAAGAATACAAAATCGGTAAACACAATTCGAATTATATAAATGTATCCTAACGTATGTTCTTGTAGAGAAGTGTCATATTTTTGCAAATACATAATTTAGTCAAGATCGAGCGGCACGAACTTGAATCTAGTTACTTCTTTGATTAGATATGGTTCAAAGTTGACTAGATTTGGGCCAAAATGCACCAAGTCAGTTCATTTTGAGACAACTGTTTGACAAGATTCCAGTTCGCGTCCATACTAATGGGAGGTTTTTTTTAAATTTGAATACGACGCTTTAAAAGCACATAATGGAAGTTAATTGTATTAGAAATTTGAGAAGACGTCAAATATTTAGCTGACGTTTCTCAATTAAGTGTGAGCCCTTATTGGCAAATGAAGCAAACGAGATCACATTTTCGCAGTGTATGAAATAAAAGGCAAAGTATCTCGTGTGCTATGCACGAGTACTTAATACAGTTGTCGATTACTAACAATTTTTCCACCATATTGTCAATAACTATATAGGCCGATATAGATTAACCGATTTTCGTACCGTCACATTTCAGTCACATTTAAAACTGCCAAACAACTTACCAGGGTTGACACCTGGCGCTTTTTACGGCCACATTCGCGTACTGTTGCCACCAAAATTCTCGATTGACGTTCAAATTTGTTGATTTGGAAGTGAATAAAGAGCACAAAAGTAAATGAATATAGTATGAATTGAACATATTCCAGTACGTTTGTCAACTTTTCTTCGGAAAGCTTGAAAAATGAGACCTGATTCTGTCAGAAAACCCCCAAACAATACCAAGGATGACTTTTACATGATCTTTTACCTAATACAATTGCGGGACGGAGTTTAAGGATTCCTGATGGGTCGTACTGTCACGATTAATCTATGAGAAATGAACGTCACAGGCAGCGACGGTAGAGTGAGTTATATTATTTGAACTACAGTGATACCGAAGTCCAACTGTGATGCCACGAGAGAAGTTTCTTCCGTGGGGATGTCAGTCCATCTACTGCAGATATGGCAAGCAAATGTTCTCATGGACACCCGTCATGCACTAGCCTACGTGCTTAGAAATTAGGATGCATTGTATGAGTAAAAACCTGTTCATGACGTGACATTAAATCCGTTGTCATTTCGGAGTGGCCTTTTATTATTTACGATTTGAATGGGGCTTATGAAATGAGAGTGTTGATTACAGTTAGGCTACGTATGTAGTTTGTGTACTACGCATGTTAACATTTGGGAATGTTTAGAGGGTGCATACGGAATGTAGGCCTACTTTCGGTCTAAGAAATGGACTAGTATTTTAGGGAATTCTGTTTCAAACCTGACAAAAAATGTGATAACATGATTGACTGTAGCAGTTAGCCAGGGCTTATATGTGATGAAACTAAAACAGAAATACCATGTCCACAGTTTACTTAGTACTATACGTGACCTGTGTAAGAAATCTTTAAACGATTGTCAAAAAGCCTGAACGTTTACTGTCTGCCTGAAGTCAAGCTTGAAAGTCTTGTCTTAAACTAAGTTTTGACATTGTGCTATACTACTTAATCAAGACAACAATTGAAAACTTCCATTCCCCCTGCCCTGGCCAGGCCCGTAGCCAGACAAGGTGGGGAGGGGGGGGGGCGAAAAAAAGCTGGGGGCGAAACATACTAAAATGCATTACGGCAATGGTATTTTTTGATCTTCTAGGGGGCGAAAAATTTTCCAAAGGGGCTTCGCCCCCTTGCCCCCCCCCTTGACTACGGGCCTAGCCCTGGCCTAAATAATTTGTCGACCTTTTAGCTATGAAGAGAACGGGTAAAAAGTCGTGCGCCTCTGATGATTTTTAGGCTCAAACGACCTCGTATTATTCTTCTTGGTCATTTCCATTTTTTTTACATGCGGACTTCTGACCTGGGAGACTGGCACCGCAAAGGGGGGGGGGGCACCGAAGATGTTATTTTTGTAGCTATGTGACACCATCAAATGCTGGTAGTTTGGGGGAACAACGGGGGAAAACATCTTAAGATCACCACAGATAACTTCAAGAAGTAGCTGTTAAGTCTGCACATGCGCAAAAAGCGGGCAAAATTTCCCTTCCCCAGTGCAATTTTCTCCTCTTGCGATACAGAGACGTAGAAAGTCTCCGCAATTCAACGAAAAAAGGGTATGGCCACGATGATCCTTCTTAAACCCAGCAAGCGCAGTTGGAGGGAGGAATGCTTTGCGAGCAGCAAGGAGTCCATGAGCTGCCACAAAGATACGGTGTGGTCCATTTAAACCTTGCTTGGATCAAGAGAGAAAATCCTCGAAGCTCTGAGACATTAACAAAATGGAAACGCTAGCATGAAGCTTTCAGATGACCTTCAAATGATGCAGAGCACACCAAGCTCTTAAATTTTACATTTCACAATTTAGTTCAAAATTATAGTATTTTTATTTTGAACAAGATTTTGCATGAACAGCTTGCAAAAGAATGTACAAGAAGGATCGAAAAGTTAGCATCAAAAAGGGTAGAGGACTAAATCAGTACGACTAAGAGTGCTATTTCTTTCTTTATAAATTTGTTACATAAAATTCTAGTTAACATGGACCGAAAAATGTTGTTTTGATATAAGTTTGCACCGAGCAAATTTAGCCTCAAAAGATATAATCATCACGCTAAGAGTGTTACTCAAGTTACCAGATTGCTACATAACACCCTTTGATGCCTTCCTCACCCTTGGAGTGTACATCTAGTTTTGGCCAGAATGTTTCACGTGTAGTTTTGTGCCAATAATGTTCGTAACAGAAATGGCTGTGAGGATTGCAAGCGAAGCGCGCCCAAATTTGCATAAAAAAATCATTGACCATGGTAAAACTGGCATGCAGGCTTAGTAGTGCGACTCGTGCCGGTTTTGAACAGTACATTTACCCGTGGTCGTGCCCGTGCTTCAAAAGACGAGCACGACATTCAATGTACGGTTCAAAACGGGCACGTGCAAACCAATGCCAAACCTTTGTTGACACCATTCTACATCAGGCTTCTGAAGAGTGAGGACCTACCACACTGGACCCTTACGAAACAGTGCTGTAAAGCTGCCGTGTAGTACCCTATAGTCACAATCTTTCAATATTTAAGCTTCCTTTATAGGTTGAGCACTCTACCATTGACTGGCTTACATTGAAAAGAATATATATATAATATATATATATATATATATATATATATATATATATATATATATATATATATATATATATATATATATATATATATATATATATATATATATATATATATATATATATATATATATGACAAGGAAGGCAAACTTTTCAGGACCAAATACAAAAGCACACTCTTACACTGACTGTGAACCTCACTGGGTACTTTTTCAAAGTCCCCTCGACCCCCTGGCCAAGAGTCAAGGGGCGAAACCAAACGTTGCTCCCAGAGGAGTTCGGGCCCCCAAAGGGGCTACGTCCCCGAGGAAAGAAACTGACCAACCCAATGTGAACCTCACTGGGTCCTTTAAATTACATCGTTTGTTGGGGTAGATTATTCAACACCTCTTCGGATGCAACTCTGGTCATAAAATCACTTCTAAACGGAATATACCTAAAAAAAGACAAATTGAAACGGTTGGTGGCGGACGCAATTCACAGAGGCAGATTACGGATGACAGCAGCCTGCGGAGCTATATGTGCCTTTTCTCATGTGAAAACAGGCAGCGCAAGGTGAAGTGAAGCAAAAGAACGTATGCCTACTTTCGCTCTGTAGGTGAATATGAATTTTCATTTTTTTAATTCTATGTAACGTGTGGTTGGCTTAGTTTCCCGGTAGATGAAACTTTTAGCCAATAACAACGCACTTCACATATGATTTAGCAGGGAGCTGTTAGGAAACCTCCCTAGATTTAGTCTGTCTTTAGGTGCGTGAAGGGTGCTCCTTGCAGCTGTTTTGAGTTTTTCTCTTCAGTCTATTGGCTGTATATTGCATATTGACATTACATTGACACTCAGTATGTTGTCAATACTACATTGACAGTATTTTGACTGTGACTCTTCGGGAGTATTGGTAGTTTCGGAAGGTAGTGTCAGTATTAGGCTTTTTGGTTGTCATAGTTATAGATTCGTTTCTTACCTGTATGGCCGTGTCGATTTTGAACACCTAAAAGCACGCCGACTTTGCCAGGCTTAATGCAAATTGTGGACAGTATTTTGAGCTCTTCCTCTGCATTGGTGCTGATACGGACCGTATATTAACCACAACTCTGTTCCATGAAACATTGTGACTGGACCGGATGAGCTCCATATATGGTTCAGATGAACTTTACTATGGCACAGATATGGGCTTTCACTAAGGTCAAGTTATATCTGCCCAATTCTTGTTAAAGCCAGATACAAATCCCATATCTGGTCCAGATTTGGGGCCATATATAAATTTCTTACATGGCACAAATATGGATTTTTCATTTATGGCACATATATATGGATTTGTCATATTTGTACCACACTGTCTCATATAAAATTTGAGCCATGTAAATTTTATATGGTCCATATATGGCCTTTAATGTTATATCAAATTATATCTGCCCATCTTTGTTAAAATCAGATACAAGTTTCATATCTGGTCCAGAATATGGGCCACATATAAATTTCCGTATATGGCCCAGGTAAATTTCATTAACCTAAAAACGATTTTAAGGCTCTCATAGCGGCCCGTTAAAACGGAATTTATGGCTTCTTGTTTCCAAAATTTTCCCAGGGTGGCTCCCCCCCCCGGAACCCAACGGTAGACGCACATAAGATACTCTTATGAGAACCCCATGATCCAAGCCCTTGCTTTACTCTGATGGTACTTATTTTATAAAAATGTTTCAAGAGCTGCAAACTTTAACACCTTTTTGCATTCGAGCACAAGATAATAAATTATCTTCCTTCCATAGACTGGCTTAAAATGCCATGGACGATGCGGCCCCTTAATAGATTACAGAAAAACAAGAAAGTGTCGGGTATCTTACTTCTCCTTAGCGCCTCTCCAGACTGGCCCCTTGCTCCGCCTCTGGGCTCGAAGAACCTTTCATTATAAAATCCTTATACCATTCTTATTCTACACCCTGTGCTTCATACAGCTCTTCACTTGCAAGTTGCCCATGTAGGCCCACAGTGTCCCCTTGATGTTTATTTGACGATCAGTTCATTACGAATTCGAAAAATAAAATTGATTTTAACATGGACGTAGTTCTGTAGTGTAGGCCTATGACTACTGATTAAATCCTAATACAGGTTGTGAAGTGCAATAGCCCTGTTTCCAATGGATGAGGTAATCAACAGACTGACAAATTAAATTGTTTGTTTACCTGTGTAGGAGGCATGTAGATTAATTCCTCCACATGAGGCTCAATGAAGAATAGTGCTTGGCCTTGGTTGACATATTTTCACTAACTCATTCACTTTAGTGCAAAAGCAACAAGGTATCAATCACTGCATGTATTCTCATTATATCTACTCAATACTTTTGGAAATATGTCTAGATGTTCACCCTTTGTAGTTGTGCCTGCACACTGAGAATATCAGATACTGTGGTAGTAAACGGAAGTTAGGCTCTAGCTTGCAGAGGATACATCTGCAACAGTCAGGCGCGGATCCAGGATTTTGAGAAAAGGGGGGGCGCACACACCGTCGGCCGAAGGCGCGAAGGCGCGAAGCCACGGCGGAGAGGGGGGTTGGGGGTCCTCCACCAAGAGAATTTGAATTCTAGATGCGCTTAGATGCGATTTTCCAGCATCTGAGAAGCATATTTTCCATATCTGTTTGCTCATTCTTTAAAAAAAAAAATCGTTGGTCATCGAAAAGGGGGGGGGGTGCACCGCGTGCACCCCCACCTGGATCCGCGCCTGACAGTAATATAGCGATTGTTATGGAATGGACTAATCAGTTTCGATGACTTTATTTTAACCAGACTTGTTTACAATGAAATGCAGCCAGAATCACAAAAGAGGTAAACAAAAACAGTCAGACAGTACAGCTCAATTTAAGAATAATACCATTGGTTGATTTGAATACTAACTAACCAAGTTGAAGGGAATTCGAAGAAGTTAATTTATGGTCCAATTAACAAATAAGAGACAAGTAACGGAACAAATGTAGTCTTCGTGTGCATACTCTAAACACACTTTCCATCTATGATTTGTGTTCGTAATTACACATACCGTACAAACGTTACAATTGCAGAATTTATTTACAATGACAGTAAACACTGTTGTAAGTGGGTTATTATTTGATTGCTTCTCATGAAAAAGGACGAATTCGGCAATATGAAAATTTATATCCACAGTCACAATATAATTGACTTCTTGTATCAATCAACGTCACATTTATCCTACACATCATACCACGGGTATTTAGAAAGCAGGGTAAGATACGCAGCCTGTACAAAACCTGGATTTTGATGTTTAAAGGTGTCACCTACTCAGAAAATTTTAAAGCTGTATTTGAAGCCTAAAATTAGTCCGACACACTGCAATTTTACTTACGTCCGTATTCATAGTTCGCGTATTGTTTCTGTACGTAATCCTTCGGTAAGCCTACTCTGTATAGTTATATCAGTATATGGAACATACAAAGATCCAATCACAGCACAAAAGCAAAAGATATACTCACTGCATGAAATGCATCTGTTACCGCAAACTTCAGCAGTTTTCCGAGAGTTTGAGAATATTTTAAGTCTCCTGAGTTAACAGATGTTTTGAAAAATTCTTGTCTGATATGCAAATGTCAGAACGTTAGCCTATCTTATGATGTGATATTGCTTGAATGACAGACAATACCAATGCTTTTATATGTAACAAAATCTTTTCACAAAAATTTACGAGGGTATGCTTTGAAAACCTTTCCATAGATGTGTTCGATACCTTCAGTGCTTCCACAAATCAAAATCCATTTCCTTACATTTACTGGTCTTAGAAGTTCCTAAGAATATTCCTTCAGCCATTAAACAGTTAAAATGCTTTAAAATGGAAGAACAGAATGAGCTGCGCATATTCTCTTGTGTTTGATTTAATGCCAGATACCGTACGAGATACCAGCAAAACCTACAGAGTAGTCCGTCAGTGCGTCTACGTTATCTGCAGCAAAGGGAAAATGACACCTTATCGTGTTTGATTCATAGCGCAGAGTCCTCCTTTCTTGTTGGAAGCACGGATAAATGATGCTATCAAATGATAATTTCCAAACAACGCGTTCTCTTCCTCGTGATACGTGATATGATAATTTCTAACTGATGACCAAGGTTTTGTTTTTCATCAAAATTTATGTCAAGTATTATCCCTTAATATTATTGTGCATTCACCCCATGGGTACGTCATTATATTTGAATATTGTAAACTTTTCTTAACCTGTGGGAAATCTGGCAAGCCTAGCTAATTAACCCAAGGCCAAAACATTTGGCTGAAAATTTAACATCAGTTTTCTACAAGTTCACTTGTTTAAAAAAAATTCAAATAGGACTTGAATGAAAGTTTTGAGTCACACCTACATGGTTACACAGTTTACACTGTGCAACCAGTTTACTCCAGAAGATATGTCACGTTCAACAGACGTTTAGATGATCACATTTTGTCAGACCTACAATACGTTTTAAAAGGGAACTTGCTCATGATATTTTGGACATTCTGGCCATGTTTTGACCAAAATTAGCATATTTGGTTAAGTAATCATAACCTTTAGAGGTGTTTTAGTAAGCCGAGTCCTGATCCGTGAAATTTACTATTATATAGCTTTCGTGGCATTTTGGCCATCATTTGACCAAAAACGACCATTAACTTGACCATATTTTGTCAGACAATGAAACTAGCTATTCGGTGACCAACATTTTGACATGTCTTTCCTTGGTAATGAAAGAAGATGATTCTGAAAAAAAGTCTTATTAACCTCATTGATAACATTTGGATCATTTGGTCAATTTTTGGCCAAAATAAGCATTTCGACCACATTTGTCGAAAACGCAACCCTTGGTGAGAAGGTATAGATACTATTCCATTAAAAGGGTTTTCCGTTAGAAAGGAGTTTTTCGTTGAACGCACTGAAGGCATTGTGTCCATTTTTTGGCCATAAAATAAATGTTGAACATTATTCAACTCTGAGTTTTGTCCGTGATTGGCCCGGAAGAGCAAGGGATGACCACACAAGCTTTATAGCGTGTGAAATTTGAAAGTCTAAACCTGCCTTAAGTCTTGCTAAAAATACCCTTTAAGCCGCTAGATGACCTAGAAGCCTATAATTAGCAGAAATAGTTTACAGAGAAACAGGTCCTATTTTACCGTTACCCAACCCCTACAGTTTGTTACAATGAGGAACACTAGCATGCACATCTTCACTAGCAAGCCATCTCCATACATGAGTACCGGTAAACATAATTAAAAAGCGCAGTGCCACTCTGCTTCGTTACCACACTACTATTTTCAACGACAATGCAATAGACCGTATGTATATGACGTCACAAAACAGAAAGTACCGGTATTCCCCCTAATAGAGGCAAGCGCGTGTCAATGCAACTAACAAATGCAGACAGCTGGTATGTGTACCGGATGCGCTCGAAAGTTTACTACACGGGCGTGTGAAGTCCACGTTGTGCGTACAATGTGCTTCACTGTTTACCCTTCCAAAATGACGTCGTGTGACGTCAATGCATGAGGTCTATTTGACCATATTGGCCTTCTCTCTCTTCCCTCTCTTGTCTACGGATGATTTTTTGTACGCACCAGTGATATATCAACGTTTATGTCCCTTTTCTGTCATGGATGCCGCTCTTCATATCGCTATTTGGATTCGTTTGACCGAACACCTGTGTTGCTGGGTATACTAATACCCGTATATTGGAAGGTTGCTATATTCTCTTACCAAATATGTGTTTCTTGCAGGACTGAGGACCCACGAGATCCGTATCAAGTTACGACAAGGATCAGGTATCACGTCTATCGTGACGGAAGTTGATTGTCAATTTATCGATGCAAAAAACATGGACACAATTCTTTTTTGTCGATGAAATATTTTGGACTTTCGTGATGAAGAGGATTAAGAGAATTGTGCAGAGTGACAAAAGAAATACAGAACCATTCCGTATGTATCTGGGAGGGTTCTTCTAAAATTAAGAGAAGGAAGACATTGGTTAACAGTTGCAAGGTTTTGACTGGAAATAAGGTTTCCTGAAACTGTCCTTACTATACTTGAGACGTTTTACAAAAGGAGACATGACCAAGATGATCTACCATTACGCTTTCATATAAGTTCAAAAAAGAGGCAGCAGTAAAAACAGGAAAAACCCAGTGCGGAATTGACATTCTGGAGAGAATAAACACGCACTAACAGCCATTTCTGATTGGACAAGAGACATAGGCAATCGAACGTTTGAAAGTTGTTGTTTATACTTGAGGAAATGTTTCAAAGGATGAAATGGTTTGTCCTGAGATGAACCTTATCGTTAATCCAGACAGCTTGAAAAATGAATATAAAGCTTAGTGGTGTGTGGTCGCTCGATGACGTAGACTTAATGCGGTGAAAAGATGGCAGGCTTTTTATTTTCTCCCTTAAATCTATGACGGAGGTGAAAAGTGTGTTTTCTTCAAATCACAAGCCCTGTTTTGTCATAAACGACTTCAAATATGCCAAGTTGACACTTTCAAGAGTTATAGACGAGAATTCTCTTGAAATGTGGAATCAGTCTAGATTTTGTGGCGATCGAAATTTTTCTAGCGGAAAATGTCTGATGCCATCTCCTTTGTACTTGAACACGATGATAAAAACCACAGAATACTTTTATTGTATTGAGATACATAATAAGCGTCACATACGTGTCTTTACTTGACTGTGTTCATTGCGGTATATTACTCGTTCATAATGTAAATTGCTGACAGTTCTGAGTGTACAACTGCAAACTCTGCATTTATTCTTCTGAATAAGATATGTGCCCACTAATGTCTCAAGGACAACCATATCTTCAGTTTGATATCATAGTACTCGTTGATACATAATTCTTGTTATTTACAAAATTTTAAATGAGTCACTGGTGTTTTGTCTTAAAAATTCTATCTTAATGCACGAAAGTCTACGAGTCACTCCTGGGTGTTCTGAGTGCAGTGATCTTTATTTTATGAAAGGAAGATTGATTGAAACTCGTCCCTGTTTGGGGTAATAACTCACTCGGAAGGATAAGTAATGCTACTCGAAAGAAGAGCAGAATCATGGCATTCGATGAACGAGAGTGTTAACTGTACAGTAACTGTTTTTATACGAATTTCACTACTTTAGTTTTAGGAAGTTGGCTTTCCTTTTAATAACATACATTGTCGTGCAGATTGTGTTACGATTCGCCTGTGAATGTTGAACCATTATAATTGAGTAGGGAATATTGATAACTTTGACTGACAAAGAGTCAATGCACCGAGGATTACAATCACAGCTACAAAGATCCACGATCGAGCGACGACGACCTACGACCCACGAAGTCTCATTGGAACAACTATAACATTATTATAAAAATGTTTCTCCGTAACCTACATAACATTACCAATTTGTTTATTGTTGCGACTTAAAAATTGTTCAACTGTGTATAAATTTTGTTACAACGTCATGGAGAATTTAAAAAAGTTTTTGTCTTTTTATTAGTATTGTACTACACGAAAAGCTAGATACCAGGGAGTTCTAGTGACAACTCGTACTAGTACATATACAGGCGCGGATCAAGGGGGGATTTTCCGACTTCAGCCCGCCCCCCCCCCCCCCTTCTCGGCATAACTTTCCCTTTTGAGATTGTTGCAAAGCTGCACTTCAAAGTTTGTGAATACTAATTTTGATTTCTAGATGCTAGGGAATACCATTTTACACTGTTTTATTTAGAACTCTTCCCCCCACAGGCCCGTAGCCAGGCCGGGGCACGGGGGCGTGCCCCCCGTGCGGACCACTGTGCCCCTCCATATGGAAAATCGATCGAAAATAAAATTTTAATACCGTGTAAACGATGGCTCTGGTATTACACATGGTACATGATACGGTATATGTTGATACTGCACATATGCGGTTAAGCTATGCTTTGACAAAGTAGACCAGGGCACCATCATTTCTTGTTATTGTTTTCAGTTAAGATCGTACCTGCCAACTGGCCGAATGGATTAATTGTTAAGCTGGTCATATTTATCAAAGTTTGTATATAATGGTAATATCATATTTTCGTCTGTCAAAGAAACTTCCCGTTTTTTTAAACACATCTTTGAAATTTGTTACAAAATAGTTTTAGGGGGCAGTGCCCCTGGTCCCCCATGGCCACGCCTCTGGTGTGAATGCAATTGTGATCTTGGTGACGAGAGAACGCAGGTCACAGTGCCTTCTTGCCATAAAGATGGCGCCCTTGTTATCCATGATATGGTAAGAACCTTTTCATACATGCCAAACAGTGGAAGAGGTTTTCTTTGTGATGTCAATCATATTAACCTTTTTTGTATGTTTTTCACCGAGTTTTGAGACAAGCAGAGCTTAACAAATGAAAAACGTCAATCAAATTGACTGAAAGCTATAGAGGTAGGCCCTTGGACCTAAACTACACCATGTTTAACAAGGATAAGCCATATATACATTGAAAATTGAATTCTATGCTGAACAAGTAAAAGTACTCTGATAAAACACTACTCGTACTCGATACTCGGATTGAAAATCGCCGTACTCGGACCCTGGTACTTGGTACTCGGGTTTCAAAACGTTGTGCTCGCACCCTGGCACGTGGTACTCGGGGCAATAAGTACTCGGAAGTACTTGGTACTTTAATGAAAGTACCTAACTACAACAATGCTATTTATACTATTGGACAAAACGATGTGCCTCGTTATAAAGTTATCTACCAACGTTTCGAATATTTCTTACAACGTTGTAAAATTTTAGTGTTGGAATCCTTAAAACGACGATGTGGCGCGCAACGTTTCTACGATATAAATATATATATATATATATATATATATATATATATATATATATATATATATATATATATATATATATATATATATATATATATATATATATATATTATATCAGTATATCTTTGCTCTTTTACTTCAGTACTTTATTACTGTATACGAGATAAGCTGTACTATGAGAGGGTTATATAACTTCTCGCTTGTCAGTAAAGATTGTAAAGGAGTATGTAGTCATGTATAATTGACCTAAAAGCTTTGCTTCTTTTTCATCAATTTTATAGCAGTCTCCTGGTGACAAATCCGTTGAAAATATTTTAATATCGTCTACCATTCTCGACCATCGTCTAACATTCTTAAACTTTTAACCAGTTCTGTCATGATTCATATAGGTATGAACAAATAAACACGTAGAGTGCTATACGGTAGTAGTTTTGCCTTTGTGGACCCTATAAATTCAGGACCAGATCAGGAATATGAGAAGGGGGGGGGGGGCGTGACCGTAAGCAGAAAGTCCAGGATTCAGAAAAGATTTGCCAGATGCAAAGTCCTTATAGTTGCCGACATTTGGTTAAACTTGTTTTTATGTATTCTGTTAGGATTTTAGGATTTCTTCTAATCATACCTTTTCCATGGGCTTGGAGGTGTAAAATTTGGTTGCAAAAATCATTGCTTTGCCGAAATAGGGGCATACGCCCCTTATACCCCACTTGGGTCCTTTCTTATTTACGTTCCAGCCACTGATGTTACAAATATTCAAGCAGACAACCTGACACTGTTACTTCTAATACCCCCCCCCCAGAACTTAGTCTACGCTAATTTTATCCTTGAAATGAAGGTTGACCGAGCAAACAAAGGATAGCATAAGAAATGAATTGATAGTCCCTCCTTCCACGTCATCTATTTCCATACTTAGGCAATGCCTATTCACTGTGTAGTAAGAAATGCATGTCACTTATTTCAATATTCGGTGGATTTTGATGAAATTTTTGGCTACATGTCACTTTTTGTATGCTTATTACAGCACATGAGTAAACACATGTATGACATTCACATATCCACAGATTTTGAAAGGTCCGTGAGTATTTAAATATTTATGAAACACCGGAGATTCAAGAAATCAGAAATGATTTCTGTCTGTTTTGACTGAAACCAATAAACTGGTTCGTTGAGAAGAATTTTCCTCATCATCAAAGATGTTAATTGGATGACATTACTAAAAATCCGTAACGTCACGCAGGCTAAACCTTGTAGTTTTTCTAATCTTGACCCACGTGTACCTTAAATATGAAAACACCTTGTGTGTTATGACCTTGTATTTTCGCAAAGCTTAATGTACTCAATTAGTATATCTACAGAAAACTTGAATCACATGTAAAGGTCATAAAGTATAAATAATTTAATGGTTTTGCTTCGTTTGGGAAATTTCACTCATTAAAACTACTCATTTAACAAAAAAGCATGGCATGATGTGAAATTTGTGATGTATTAACAGTAAATTGATTTAAGAAAACTTTTTTCTTTTTTCGAATCTTGATGCAAGTGAATATAGGATATGAAACAGCCATGTATTTTCAAGACTTTTATTTTCACAGTTCTCTATACTAATTCAGTGACTAACTAAAAAAGACGATACGGTAATATTTTATAGTGAAATAAATAACTTACATGTCGTAAAAGAAAACAAAACATTTAAGATGTATTCCTTTAGTATTACTTATTACAAATTTGAAAAAAGGGAAGTATGTCTTGACCTATTTTCAATCCGAAAGCATCTAGAGTTATGAACAAGATTTCCGTGCATGATTTTAGGACATGGAGTGAAAAATGTTTTATTTTTTCATTGGCACCTTCTTCATTTATATCTGGAAATCCCTGTAGTCTCCTCTTTGCGTCTAAAAGCGCATCTATACAGTGATAATATCTTTGCGATTATACCGTAATAACATTCTTAAAGTGATATGTTTGTTTATGTTTACAGGTCATGTAGTGCTACAAAACCCGGAGTTTATGTCTTGTTTCTAAGCCTTATCGTTACTTCAAAGTCAATGCAATCCTCAGTGTTTTAGCTTCTCAAAGTAGACCCACACTGTTGGAATGTTTTCACGATAATCACAAAATAGTAACTTGATCCAAACATTTGTACTTCAAAGCACTCCAAAAGAAATTGTAGAGAAGTATTCCCTGGAGGGACAAGTCGAGAGGCCCTGCGCATTGGAATTGAGGCCGCTGAAGTTTCCACCAGAAAATATCACATACATAGACTACATATTATGCGGTACATACGCGTGCCTGATATGCAGAGACCTCACATCGTTTTCTTATTGCATCTATAATAATATATTTGACGATGAGAGATAGGTACAAGGACACGATATCATTTAAACCCTATGATGACGTCACTGGGGACTTGGTGAATAACTCATTACTATTTATGAAATATTTGTTGTCACTGAAAGCATTTTGTATGCGTTCAATTATGTCGATAATTAACAAAACGTAGGCTAAAATTGGAATGAATTGAATTCAGTGCTATAAATTGCATCCATCAGGGTCACTATCAGCGTATTACATAGTCATGTAGAGAAATGTTGACTGCATGGAAAACTCGAACTTTTCAATTTCATTTTGCCGTAAGTACATAATGAACCTATCCAGCCACAAGGCTAATCTTTACACCTTGTATAGGGACTACATTAGCAGAGCCATGGGATGGCCAGGGTAGCAAAGTCACCCCAATCAAATGACAAAGAAAAGAACAGAAGCAATTGCGGAAAAATAAGAAAATATGTAGCCGATCCAATTGTGTGACATAAACCAGAACGTACAGGTTAGTTAGGTAGTAAGATGAGGTTTTACGGCTCAGTTTCTAACCAAATGGTTTAAGTCTGGCCGGTCACGGCCTTTTTTCCAGCTGTGGCTCATTGGCTTGTTTTCTCTACTCCATTTCTTATGCTGAGCACTAAGCACAATGGCAGTCCATTTTTTAAGTCTTTGGTACGACCCGGCCAGGAGTCGAACCCCAGACCTTCCGGCTGCATGCTCTAACCACTTGACCATGCAGTCGGTCCTGAACGTACAGGTGACTATACATGTTAACAGTCGCGCTGTGTACATAACAGACGTATTATCTTGCACTGTACTCCATAGTCAATATCGAAGTTTACACTAACATACGTTAGTACAATTGCCGCCACAACCAACCAAAATCCTGTCTTTACGCTAGTGAGGGACTATCTTAAAAGTAATCAGCCGATGTTAATTAATCCTTTCTGACGTAAAATATAGATATTCAGGTTGATTTCCTTTGCTTTACTTAAACTTAAAATTTACATGTAATGAAAATGACGAATTTTACCAGATTTTTTTTATGGTAATATGTACTGATTTATTAAAATGGCTTACAATTTTTAATTATTTTTGATAAGGTCATCTTAAACAAGGTGCAATGCATCTATACCTGAACGTGTTAATTTAGAGTTATCAAGTAACAAGTTTACTAGTTCAGTGCTTCCACTCTATTTTGGGATGTAGGTTCAACATCCTTTACAGAAATGTAAAACTCATTTATGAACACAAGCACAGGTAGTGGCATTCGAACTTTGATCACTACCTTAAAGGGAAAATGCAGTCACCCCAATAAGGAATTGTATAGTAGACTATCCTATTTCCTGAATGGCTCTTGAGAATCATGTGACAGTATTTTTCTCAATCAATTGTAAAATTTACAAGGAGCAACTGCTTGGTTTACCTTGAATATGCAATATTTATGTCCTAAAATGTTATGAAAGATACCTGGAAGAGAAATGAGAAGAAATTTGTGACATTTAGTAATTGTTTCAAAATAAGTTTTTGGGGACTGCTTTTGACCTTTAATGTGAATATATCAAATTAAACAGTAAGTTCTAAAATTAATTCATTTAGAAAAATTGGGAAATATGTGCTTAGCTGTTACAATTATATATCCTTCATAGGCTAAATTATTTCACAGTAGGCAGTTCTAAGAGATAATCGTTCACCTGTGGTCACGTGACCATGTCTGAGAAAAATTCACCAACAGATTTATGGTTATGTATGGCTATCAAGCTATCCGTGGAAACACATTGAAGAGTAATTAACTATCAAGTCTATGCTTTATATCAATCCTCGTGCTGGGAAGACTTGCCCAATAATGAGCTGTCTCGGAGGTTGACTCCGGATGTCCCAGGGTGTTTTTCGCATTTCTTGAAGTCCATTTCTGTCATACCCGTCCGGAAGGTGAAAAACACTCAGAATCTGCGATGTAGTCCTCGGGCACTACTGCGCACATTTGTTTATTGGTTTAAATATAACTTGCTTTTCTTCTGTAATCTAATACCGCTCACTGAAGCGAAGAAATATATGAACTTGAAGAGCAATAAAGCCCGTTGAAAAGAGAGGCGCCGCACGTGAAGGTGAAACAGCTTAAACACGAGGCCTCGATCAAAACACTACGAACTGCTCATTTAAGGGGGACATTGACTCCTGATTTCTTTAGTTGAATTGTTTTGAGATAAAACTCAAACAAGATAAGATCGTGCCCTCTCGTATTGGCAAATGTAATCATACAGCATGTGTGAGGGTTGAACGGAGCATGTTCGTGGCCCAGTTTTATTTTTGCGCATTTGGCGTCTCATATTTTGCTGTAATCGATAGAATGCACTTGTCCAGTATATACTTTGATGCCAACATGTTTTTGACGAAACAATCGATATTGGCCACTTAAAAGGAAGCGAATGCTTGGAGATAACACAGCAGCACCACATTCCAAGTAGGTCCTAATTTACTCGATTTTGAAGTCCTTGTCGGTCACGCCACTCAAGACGAACAGTTACAAAATCTCTGTGTTAATAATGAAACTACGTACATTCGACACTTCAAAGAGCAGCGTAGTAGATGCTTTATTTTACAGCTTACTTTACAAAATGTCACTGCTGGAATCGATTACCGCCAGAGTTAGCCTGCCCTCATCTGGCACAACACAATATACGAAAAAATCTATCTTCACCTAGTAACACAGCAATGAGACTTATGTAATATGTTTGTACCTGTTCCTATAATTCAGCATGGTTCTCTCTATTCGTGGGCATGAGTATGACTTTGTGCTCATAACCATGGATTTTCAAGGGAGTGCGGCATAGTCTATTTAAATAAATTTTCATAAATGCGTGGACAGTGTGATAGCGATTTTCGTAACCGCATTTCTTAGTTTTCCCGTGCCTTTGTCAAAACACTTGCTCCACATCCTCATGATAGGCTAACACGAACTTATACTTCCGTAGAAGATCAGTCTTAAGCATAATCAGAGATATTACAACATTTGTACTCACTCTCACCACATGGTTACTGCCCTCATAGCTTATAGGCTAAATGTTTCTTGTACTCGCACTACAAACGTGTAATTAAGGAATGTAGAAGTAGGGGAAGGTAATGACATTTCCGGCAAGAAAATCATCTATTTACGAGAACATGATCATTTTCATGGAAAAGAAAGGAAAGGCTAACTTCAAAGGACATGTAAGGGATCGGTAGTGGACGGTGGAAACATGAAGAATCAAGAATAATTTGTTTTATTTATACTTTGCATATAGTAGCGTTTGACGATTAATATTTCGAAACCTAAAGCCTAAATTTTTGTGCACCTGCCTTTTTACAGCACATCTTTCCCTCCCACGGCTCCTCGCCGCTGTAATTCCTTTACCCACTACACATGTACTCGTCAGCCCTCATTAGTTGACGATCTCATACAGGTATGGGAGTGTTTTGTTTGAGACATACAAGCGATGGGCTTAATTCCAAAACGGAAGACGTATATAATGAAGCTTGTAAGTTCATTGTCCTTTTTGTCATAGCCTATTTAAACTCGTCCATGCCCCTTGACCGTAAGGTAAGGTGTGTACCAGGGCTGGAAATAAACGAGGGCCAAGAAGGCCATGACCTTCGTATTTTTGGCAATGGCCTTAGTGCCCTTCCAAATGGTATACTGTACTTTTCAAGGCCAATTGGCCTTTGTATCCTCCTAACAAAATGCAACCAAACATAAACCAGGTAACATCCTCTGTTTGGCCTTGGTTCCCTTTGAGATGCATAAATGTGCCCTTAATGCCAACATAAAATGGTCTTGCCCTTATGATTTCTTATTTCCCTGGTGTATTTGAACTTAGCATAGGCGTAGGAAGCTATTCGAGACTGGGGGCTGAACCTTGTTTCGGATCGCCTTCCTGGGGGGAGGGGTCAAAGGGGAGGGGAAAATTTTTGGGTATTTGGGGATCCTCAGATGCAATTTGGTGCAACATTTTGGACAAACTTTCAGGAAAATTACTGCAAATTTTTGACATTTCTTATACAGAAGAGACAAATAAGGGTTTTTGCCCTTGGATCTTGGGGGCGGAAGCATACTTCAGCCCCCACATTTTTGACTCGGGGGACTAAGTCCTCCGCTTCCCACGTCTTTGAATCTTAGTTTTCCCTAGCACCTTTCTGTGTTTCATTGCAGGTCTATATGTTTCCTTCGGTTCTCGTGGGCAGTACAATAAAAACCGTGCACGAATTCAAGCTTGAGAAGTGATCATAAAGAGTTACCGGCTGCTTGATGTTGATGCAGTATTTAAATTGTACTCGTTACGTGTTTCGATTGAAAGAAAATACATCCAATTTCGTTGCAACCAAAATTCGGGGGACTTAATAAGGGGTCAAGTATTAGTTCCACAATAACTGCTTGTCAAAATTCTACCTCTTCTGGTTTTGAAGAGTAGCGAGAGCCTCAGTCACAACAGTAAGTTACCGTCTAACCTAGACGACAAATAACTTGAACTTATGAATATTTATGAACTGGCTTTCCATCAAATGTGGCAGCCCATTCCATTGAATATGTCTATTGTAATTTCACACAGGGGTGCTCACAACGTGGTTTACCTTAACTTTATTCCAAGCTGAACATGATTAATGACTTGGAAAGCTTGAGATATATCTTGGCTTCTGTTGCATTAATCTTTTTACGATCCTTGTTTTTTATACTGAACTTCACAACCCTAATATGAGGCCAAATAACGGAAATAAGCTAGGACTCTTACGTTAATGAGAACGCGTACTTGAAGAGTTTTCTCTTCCTGTCCCTTTCTCACTTCGTCATTAATGTATACCTTGCAACATACACTCTAATTTTATCCTACGAGGTGTGATATCATTACTCATGCGATCAATGTACTTTTTGTTAAGTTGGAGTACCATTCTCAAGAGCCATCTGGCAAAGTGCTTAGACATGCCAACCTGAAAAATGTATAAACATATCTGTCGCATGATAATGTTTATGCCTGTCTTGTGCTACGAGTAAATATTGTCATTTTCCACGTAGAAACTGTACTGTCCTCTCGCTATGTTATGTGGCGTAACAATTTTCAGCTCAAGAGTTCATCAGTAGTGATAAAGGCTACTACGAGAAGTGATTCTCATATAAATGTTTTGTTAGGCAAGAGGAAAACGTAGTTGTAAATTCCTTCCGTGTGGCGGGAAAACGTTCAGGGATGGCGCCAGGTGCTGCGCAAGGGAGCTATGGCCCCCTTCGGGGAAGACTGTCCACCCCTCCCCCGTCGGGAAAATTTTCCAGTTTTATCGGGGAGCATTAATGGGTACGATAAAGCATGTAACCCTGATGGCGAACAGTGGCCCCTATGGTTTACATAATTTTGCTCTCGTAAAAGGCAGATTTTTCAATTAACATCAAATTTAAAATTCTCTTCAAGAAAACCCTAACATTTTTAGTTTTTTTTCAAAAACCCAAATTTTTAAAAAATTCCAACAAAAACTCCCCAAATTTTCAATTTTTTTTGCAATAAAAACCCCAAATTTTCCTCAACGAAAACCCAAACTTTTTCATATTTCCTTCAATAAGGACCCAAAATTTTCGGCTCCTTTCGTCCTCTGACAGGTTTTGCATTTCGAGATCCTTTCGGCAACCTGTCACCTCCGTCGGTACTCCAGTTTGCTGGTCTCCCCTTCTTGCAAATCCCAGGGTCTCCCCTGACATCATTATACCGAAACATCATATCCATTATGCAGCCGTACTTTAAGACTGAATTTAACCGAATTGGTACACGTACTTTTTACAATGCTTCTTAAACTTTAAAAGCCAATTTGCATTGTCCATGAAAAAAATCTATTGAGGGAAGTACAGGCACGTAGCCAAGGGGGGCGGGGCGAAGGGGGAAGCCGCCCCCTTGAGCATATTTTTGGTATTTTCAATGCTTATTTTTACAATATTGCTAGAACTTCCCCTATTTATATGCAGTAAATAGGCCTGGGAAGTGCCATTTCCAGCGATCTTGGCGGCATTTGGGGCCAAAATTTTCTTGCGCTTCGCGCCAACTCATGGTGGCGTGAAGCGCATTGAGTCTGTCTATGGGCTTCGCCTACCTTGACAAATTCCTGACTTCCCTCCTGCGGAAGAAGTATGAACGTCACGAAAGGCAGTAACATACTGAACATTTTATTTGCATCTATAACAGGTGCAGCGATTTATATCATGGGATATAGACCTTCACTTCTTCAAATTCTGAGAATCCTGCCGCATGCGGTGTTATCCCACCGCTATCATGCAGTCATAGCAGTTTAATGACAGTAGATGTTTTGGTCATAACTACATATTGCTTCAAAAAACAATGGAACTATCTTCGACAAGGCTTTAGATATGTGTGACGGACTTGCAATATTATATCTAGCCATTCTAACCAATCCGAGTTTCTATTTCTTACAGATATACCACAGAAATCATTGTACCCTGTCTCAGAAATTAAGAGCCGATCATTTCAACTGATTGTTCAAATTCAAGGGCCTCTTGTAAAAGGGAGCAAAGTCAGTAGAATTTCTGTAAATTAATGCTAACTTTTCCATCCGGTGTTGGATGTTTGTGCAATTTGCACCAAATTTGATCTACTTTGCCAGGCCCCTTACTTTTGTGTAAACAGCTCCTAGTTCGATGCATCTTAATGATTTGCTGCAGGCTGTGAAGGAAACAACTTTCCTAGTATGACGCGTTACTTTCATCTATCGTGATTTCTTCAATTTTGTAGTCGTGACTCACCTCCCATATTTCATATTCGTTGACTAACCCATCTTTTCAATGGTGTAGAAAATAGGAGGGCGGGGCATTTCCCCGGGGTAATCATAGACGTAGGATGGTACTTTGAAGTGGGAGGGGGCGAAATGGAAATGTGTGATCAGTGACCAGGATGACTGTGAATGAGGCAGTGCCATGTCCGGGAAAATAGGAGGAAGGGGGACAAAATTTGTAGGAGAATGTTAAGGAGGACTAATATTTGACGCTAAGGAGGCGGAGTGCCATCATCAGTTTTCAAGTTCGGTAACAAGGAATTTTTCACCCCAAATGGTCCCAGTGTTGAGGGAAATGGCACTTCCCAGAGCTTGCAAGTGCATCTGAACATTCCTCATTTCGACATTTCATGGTGTAGAAATTTATCACTTTCAACTGTCCAAAGGGAAGGTAAATTGATGTGTCTTTACAAGCATGATCTGAGGTTGGAGGATTTTCCTATAAAAGATAATTCTCTCATGGAAGGAGCTAAGAGGCAAATCATGATGCTTTTTCATATTCTCACATGTGCTTCATGCGCTAGAAATCAAGGGTGGCGTCAGGGTTTGCCCCGACAGAGAGCCACGCTCCCTTACCGGAAGGTCACAACTCACAAATCCGAAAGATTGCCGAAAGAGTAGCGAAAGCAAAATTGTAGGCGGGCGAAGCGGGCCAAAAAATTTTAAGGTTTGCATTGAAAAAAATGTTAAAATTTGGGTTTTTTTTACTAGGGATAACTAAAAAATGGGGATGGGAGTTCCTTGCAAAATAAAGTGTGCTACTGGTAGTCTTACATATTTAACCCTTTAAGGTTCCACAACCAAGCTGGGCAGTCTTCCCGATGGGAAATGCCCTTTGTTCCCTAACCTCACCCCAGCCGCTCCAATTGGGTATGAATTATTTTGCATTGCATCCTGCCTTAGGCCTATACAAAAAAAAAAAAAACCTAGGCTCACCTATAGAGGATGAAATCTGCAACCTGAACATAACAGTGCGAACCGTCAGTTTGGTTGGTTTACTTAGTATGGTGGAAGGACATAGTACTATGTACTATGTAAGACAAAGATATGAAAGTAAGGCAAAGACACTACAGTGCGCGAAGCGCGCAACAAGGATTTGTGTTCGTATTAAAGGATTTGCGTTTCTTTAGGGCAACAAAAGGTAAACCGTCTGTGCGACTGTTCTTCCCTTGTTTTGGCTGCCTAGACAAATCACTTTTGGTTTTCAGCTCCACTACGCGTTCATCTCCCGTTGGAATCTAATCACGCCTTCTTCGTCATTTCTTCTTTCATTTTAGTAATTAGAAATTCGTGTCAATTTACAATGAAACTTTTTAAGCTGTCTAACATATTTATGCTCTTCTTGATGGATGTTTGTAAAACAAATCAATTTAAATCATATTCACTGTTTTACAGACCTGTTAAAACTTGTCACCTTTAATTTATGTTATAATTCAGTACAAACGTGGAGGTTGATTCAAAATATAGACGTATATAAGACATTTCACAGGGTGTCGGGACGGTGCTTGCCCTAAAATTTACCCAGCCAGTAAACAATGATGGCAAGATTTTTTACCCAGAAAGTAGTATACCAGTGCTCTGAAATAGACATTTTTGCTCTGAAAACGAGGATTATGTTTGTTCTGAGGGTCTGCAGTTTCTGAACCCCCTCCCCTTACTATGCCTGTGGATTCACGCCAAAAGAAGTCAGTTACAGTAAGTGCAGGAGGTGTTAGAGAACATTCTAAATAAATTGAAAAACTATTACAAGTCAAAGGCCAAATAAAGATTAGCTTGCATTAATTTAATAAGTTATTAAAACAATATTGTCACTTGATTAAAGAATTTTTACACATGAGTGATATGTGGTATTCGAATTCTGATAACGGTATTTGTTATTTTAACCAGTTACAGATAACTAAGATACTGTCGTAGCACTAAAACGTTGGAGAAAAATCAACACTTTACACAGACGCAGTTCTGCTGAAGTTGGTAGTAAGATGTACCTTGCATAGACAAGAGAACATCGAAGAAAGGTTATGTCATGATGTGGAGTTCCTTTTTGCCAGTTTTAATAACTTTTGCCATTAATTTTGTATAGCAAGTTCTGTCGCCATTTTGACTGAGAGCATCTAACTTTGTCAAATATCCGCCCGCAACATAACTGGATTCGCCTCGATTACATATTTCCATCACGATCCATTTGGAGGCAAAACCACACTTAGCCTACTGAGAATTCTGTAACAATTTTTATCCGTGCTCTAGCTATTTTTCGCTGATAAGTTGAAGAAAAACAACATCTGCTTCGCTGCCTTAAACACTAATAACATAAGACACCAAATTAAAAAAAGTGAGACTTTATCTCTCAGCCACACATCACAGACACAAACATTCTCCATTTTGAGATTTTACATTATCTTACATGGATATCGATTCGAGAGTCAATTTAACGACAGGGATGAGATAGCGAACTTCACCCGTGGCCCCATTGACACGGTAGCGCCTTCCAGCATGGGTAATTCCTCGGTTGAAGGGGTTGACTTAGACTGAATTTCCGATCGATTGAGTAAGTCAAATTGCTTCTCGCCCGTTCTGTAATAACCAGTTGAGTTCTCAGTTCCCCAATTCCTGTGGGTAAACACTCGTGAAGGTATTGACGGATATGTTGTATTATAGTGTATTACTTGTGTCACAAAATTGCGCGAATAAACGCCATTTTCTTGATCCAAAGTGACGCGTCCATCGCCTGAAGACGAACACTACCAGCGACATCTCCCCATAAAATGACGTCAAATTAGCTAGCTTTATTTTACCTTGACTTGAATCAAGTCAGGTGTGTCTTTCTTGACTTGAAATTGCTAATTTACCAGAACACTTGCGCCACATGTGCCACGAGGATACATTATTCGTTAAATTGGTTTTGAAATTTCCAATTTTAGGAAGAAATCAGCTTACGAATGAACAAACAAGTCTTAGGCAGTGGGTAGTCGTTGCTGATAAAGCGATTAGTAAAACAAGAAGCAGTTACTTGGTTAGAAATCTGTTATTTTATGGGGGACCCTACTAGGTGTCTTTGCAACGTTAGTCAATGCTTACTTCATATGCCGCAAAACTATACACAACGAAACCGAAACAATTACATGCAATTCCCTGCTGACTATTTTGCCTACGATCTGAAAACAAAAACAACTGTCCCTGGGAGACAAACCCTTTCTGGTGCAGTTTTCAATATTTATAACCTGGTTATTGAAGAGGCGAAAGACAGACTTCCTAATGACAGAAACAAATATTCTAATGCAAATTGCTAAAAACAATGGTCACTGAAACAGAAATGTGATCAGTGGGCCTAAGTCAACAATAATAAAATTTTTCAATTTTTGCCTTGACGGGATTTATACAGATTGTGATATTGACTGAGTGAGGAATATAAGGGGTGGACTAAGAGTGATTGTGATATCAATTATGCTTTATTTGTAGACTGTGTCTTCAATGGCTTACCGCAATAGTAAACATGGGTGACATTCACCAAGGCGAACATTGAACAATTGAATGTGTGACATACATTGGCTACAAGAAAATACCATAAGTGTAGTCCGGAACTTTCAACATTCATTATCAGCTACGAAGAAATCCTAGGTTATTATTCAAAAAATAACCACATATCAACTTCATTTGGCAAATTCATATGGTGGTTGCATGGAATAATGTTAGGAATGCTTAGCTAGACCAACCTACTGTAAACCGAACCGCTTACACTTCGTATCGGGATGTTGCAACGGTTTATCAGCCAAACAGTACTCTAAGATAGTGGGAACTACAAATAATCCATATTCCGAGTATGAAGTCACCACGTACCATTCGGAATATCATGAAATGTTTTTATTTTCTTTCTCTTATTTTGGTGGAGTCCCGGTATGTTGCATTTAAGGCTTACATATCAAACCATTCATTGAAACAAAATAGGATTTAGTATTACAATGGTAAATGTTAAGAACAGGCTTCCATAAATTACGTAGCCTTCCGTAAATATCCCATTTTAGGGTACATGCAGTCATCCAATTCGATTCTCATACACAAGGCAATGTCTCTTAAAGAGTTACGTCCAAGGTAAAGTTTGATGTCAATAGGACATTGCATGATCATCTATCGTAACTCTTTATGTAACAAGGCCCAAATATGGTCATAAAGTATGAAAAGATTTTTCGCTCACGTAACACAACATATTTTGTTGTTAATGAAACTAGCTAACTCAATGGCTTAGCGTACGCTTTAGAGATAAAGTGAAGGCTATACACAGAGGTGTAGTGGCTGTCAAGGTTTCATCGCAATTTACTGCATGTGATTTGATAAACATTGGCCAAGCTGCATTTTTACTTTCTCCTCATAATTAACCTGAAGATAAATAGGCGCAGCTGCAAACATGAATGAAATTATCTCTCATCTTATAACTGATACTTGATTGGTTCGCACGCCATTTTAATACTTAGCAAACGAGTCACGTAATTCATTTCTACGGTCTGCAGTACGTAACGTCTATTATGTGATATTAGCAGATCACAAGGTCGTTTCAAAACTTCATTAAACGTTCTACAAATTAAGCCTTCGAGGGCGCACAATTTTACAAAAGTCAACAACAATTATAAACGCTTGAGTGCATAGATCACGATGTTACAGTATGGAAAAGCTTTTTAAACATGTAGAAAGACATCCGGGTAATGGATTGTAACATGAAAATGCAATGTAATGAACCAAGAAGTAAATTTTGGACAAATACGCCCCCAGTGGTAAGTATAGCCGTTTGATGAACTGTGTAGGTTTGTAAACTTTGATTGGGTGAAATCAAGTGCAGGGTCTTAGTTAGTCTATTTTAATATAGCTTTGGAGATACGAAGAGTTAGCAATAGCAATGAACATATAACGTTGGTAATATTGTGGGCGGCTGGTGATTATGAGCAGAACGCAAATAAAATCAGTATGGGGACAGGGGACTGTATGCAACCGTACGTCTGGATTATTTAGGCAAAGTACATTGACATGTTGATTGCCCAAGATTATCTAACGGTTGGCTTAGTTACATGGCCCTCATTTCAGAGTGTGGACTTGCTAAAAGAAGTTTCAGCCGTTTATGGTAAAGGCCGACATAGGGCGTCCCCAATTTGAAAAAAAAGTTCATAAAGATAGACCTAATTTGTCAAAACATCAAGGAAACTATTTATCAAGAAATAACTGAGGATTTCATTAAAGTTAATCTTCAATCTTCTTTAACGAGAAAATATTTATGCAATCATGATTTATGGGTCATATCCCATACCATTGCTATTTAAACGATATGCAAAGCTTATCCAAACCTAAGCGTTATGTGTATACTTGTGTCATTTTAACTTGCACATGCTAACCTTGCGGCCAAGCAGTTGAGTTTACCTCAGTAAAGGTATATCTTTCCTCTTGTCATAACAATTCGATTTAATTAAGAACCAGGGAGACAGCAGTGAGATACCAGATAAAGTTCTGTAACCTATACTTGACAAAATGGCAGACTTAAAGCAAGCTATAAATCTTCACCTATGGGTTTTTAACTACTAAGTTACAGTGACTACAGATGACGGTCTTGAAGAAATGTATAGAAACAGTTCAACATCCAAGTTTATAGTATAATCAATTATCTTAACCAAGTGCGTTGGGTTTGAAAAATAGGCCTATGGATTTCACGTTGCTATCGTATAATGAATAGTATCAACAATAGTGTCGCAGTACAGTATATACAAGTAGACGTATACCTACAGTAGGTCAGGGTATTTTTAGGAAGATCACTTTCTAAAGGCGATAGACCCGTCCATCAGGCGTTATGTTTTTACACATGAGATTTATGAATCATAACGTTTGTAGACTGACTAAGGTGTACGTATAAAAGAGTTTGTATAGGAAGCTGACGTCATAGGTAACGACTGGTGAAGGATTCATGGAAACCCTTCCAAGCAGGTTTATAATATACTCTCAGTGAAGGAACAGAAGGTCTGTTGTACATCTGGGAACGCTATACCTCTAATTATTTCATCATTGCCAGAGGGTTGTATTCACGCGCAAATACCGTCCCACAGTTTAACTTCTTGTTTTAGTTTTGCGTATTGCGGAATGTGGATGGATAATATCATACGAGAATGGGTGCTTTATATACCAGTTTTAAATTTTTAATCTATGCGAACGATTCACTGGTCTTGTGTAATACAGATGAGAGATTTTCTGAGCAAGAAATCTACTCAGTTTTCATACTTGCAATTGTATTAAATATTTGAAGGAAAACACCAATGCTAGCTTTTATCGGTATCCAATAAATCAAATCCCTAAATTGATTGATATCGAACTGATACCAATATGAAAGAAAAGAAATTTCCATACACAAAATCAAAAGCTAACTTGTGCTATACATGATCACCAATAGACCGATCATCATGATATGATTTATATCGGCTGATGACAACACTGGAATGATATCCGCACATACTGTATGTATGAAACACATAGAAGCTAGGTCTAGACAACAGCCATATTCTGAAAAACCAATTGAACAGGGCCGTATCCCGGGGTGGTCGGACGACCCCTCCCCCGACACGTTCAAAACATGGAAATCTATGAAATGATAGACGTCAATCTACAGTCCATGATGTTTATTCATATATGTACACACTAACTTGTGAAACGCGTAAATGCTCTACCAGCAGGTTTACCGTGAAACTGTTAGGAGTATCAAGCAAGATTTCCGTAATGTAATGTAACACATTCATAATTTGGGTTTATATTGAAGAACAGTTGTCCCTTCCTCTTATCACGTTGCATGCACATATTTTACTTAGTCCACGCAGTTTCAAGATAGTTTAGAAATTTTACCCCCGCTCCGGATGGTACAACAAGAGTTGTATTGTGACACATCTGGTGCTTTTATTTTGTCCCTTTTAGTTTCCAAAAGCCCCCAACAGTGGGCGTCCAGGCAGTCACTCATACGCTGCACACTTACTCTGATCTTTCATAAATAAATACAACCATAAACAACGGACAATGATCCGCTCATCCGAGGTTTCTCAACCTTTTGTAGCTGGAAGCCCACTTCGAGCGAACTGCGAACAGCGCGGACTGCCAACAAGCAATGTGTTGAGCCACCAAAAAATCCCAGATGGGGTTACCGGGATCTAATCCGAGGCGAATACAAAGCAGTACAACCCGCAGTCAAGCCACCTCCATCCTTCAATATCTTGTTTGTTTGATATTTTCAAAGTAAATTTCACCTTTTAGTCTGAAAACATCTTGGTTTACCGGATAGTTAACTTAAAGAAAATCACAAAAATTTCCAACAGAAAAATAAACTTGAAAACGATAAAAATGAGAGTTTTTGGTATCCATGTTCCAATTCAGGGAACAATCTCCGGGTGACACTCCGTCAGTCTAATAGTACAGACAGTTTAAGAGAAATTTGAAAATAAATCTTTTTAGAGAATAGTTTTTAGAGAAAGTTTGACCTTCAATTGTTTGAGTTTTAAGTATGCCTTTGATGTCCTGTTTAAACTTGACCATTAATATTTAATTTGTTAGACTTATACGGCCCTAGTGTTTTTATGCTACATTTACTTGCTGTAAGTTTCATTTCATGCTTTTTTGAGGTCACTTTCGCCTCCTTTGTGAAACGGTGTGTGACGTAGTAAACATCGCTATAGAACATAATTTGTATTATTATCATTAAAATGGTAGCACCATTTTGTATCTCAGCAAACCTTCCGAAATAAACATTGTTTGAATTGAGAATGGAATACCCTAAATCAGAACGCAAATTTTTCACTATACAAATAGGTCAGTAAGAACTTTTGATCAGTTTTTCAGTATAGTTTACAACAACCCGGAACTTCTCCCAACCTGGTTCAAAATTCAAAATTTCGAAAAAGCTTGATCTTGTCCCTTCCCTAGAAACATGGCCCCTTCTCCTATGCACTGTTTCTCTGGTTATCTATTATTGAACACTGACTGATCTATAATTATTTACAGATTCAGATATAATAATTATTATCGCATTTCACATTTTAAAGAGGATATGCAGTCCCCCCCCCAATCTTATTTTGAAACATCAGTGAACATCAGCAAATGTCTTATTTTCCTTGCAAGTGATTTGCATGTCTTCAAGTTAAGTAAAACCGTTTATTTTATCCAAGGGTAATTACACATTTGCTGGTAGTACTTACAGATGAAATGGAATACAGACTGAAAGGATAAATTAGAAGTAAAAGACTACAAATAGACATGAAAAAACAATAAAAAATGATAAAAATAATATGGCATGAAGACGCCAAATGATAAAAAATAGGTCAACCAACTGAAGTGAATGTAAAGACGGAAGAACTGATAAAACTTAAAAGCCTATCTATATCAAAAGGAAAGAAAGAAGATAAACATTGCACACTGAAGGCAAGTCAAGCAGTTATTTTGAGTGAATGAAACAATTTGTAATAAAGATATTGTCACATGGTTCGAAGGAGCCATTCATGAATTAGGATACCGGGGTATGCTAATTCAAATTGGGGTGACTGCATTTTTCTTTAATGTTTACACTTGTCGAGCACTTATGACCTAATACAAAAGGAAACATACACAATTCTAAGGACCGGTCTATACTTCAGCATAACGCTATAAAGCTTTGAAAATTGAATACTGTCAATTCTATGTCCTTGATTGGCCTTGAAGAGCAAGGCGTTACCATATATGAATTTTATAGCTTTATAGCGCTTCAAAATTTGGAAGTATGAACAGGCCTTACTCCGTCGTCGGTGATCACCAGTGGCTCCAGTGATTTACCGAATAAATATTTTAATCTACCTCTTTTTGTAGGCAGTAAAAATTTCATAACACATGAGATCCAAAAATGAAGATTACTTTGAGGCGACTTACAAGGCATAGGAATAGCCTTTTTGTCAATCTAGGATGCTTTCTTGGCAAAACATTTTGGTACGCTACGTGCCACCTGATGGTGGCGCTCCGCTTGGATACGGTTTCATATCAATAGTCCACTTTTCATAAATCGAACCTCCCATTGATAAAGCTGTATATACGGGCCTATTATATGACCCTTCTGTTATAAATTATATACAGGCATACTAGTAATGAGGGCCTTTAGCCTTTTTGGTTTAACGTAGGGTATAGAAATCCATTTTAGGCTCATGAAGGACTTTGTCAAATAAACCACTGATGAACACCAGCTTCCTTTTTCGAGTATCATTGTGATTAGAGGATAAAGGACCTGGCGTGTATGCTAATCGCGCGAACCCTACTGAGTTACTCCCAGGAGGGTCATTTAACGTCCTGACCATCCGACAGACGGAAGTGTGTTTCCCGCTTTGTTCAACTTCCCAAGTATCGTGAAACAGGAGAAGGATCTTTGTTCTGTAACAGTAGCCATACCTGAAGCGGGAGAAACAAATGTCTGGAGTGGGCAACGTTTGTATGGGACAACCAGAAATCATTCTGTTCAGCCCCAGTTTAGAAACTCCTACAGAATAGCTGCGAACGATGTTACTGAACAAATAAATTCAATCTCCATAAATTTTCCAGGTGATTCTGTCTTGATTTCATGTGGGGACCTTGGAATGACAGGAGTGGACTACACCGTAACCTTGAAGTGACCTCTCATCCCTGATGCTACTAACCGGCCCACAAATATACAAGGCGCAGTAATGACAAAAAATCACTCTTGCTCTCTGTAGTTACGGATAGTCACAATCAGTATACACTCATAAAACACTTGTAAAACGAGGGAACTTACTCAGTTTTTGAGTCAACTTTGACCCAGACTGAGTCAAATTTACGCAAATTGGAGTAATTAGTGACTTCAAAAAAAAAAAAAAAAAAAAAACAGATGGATACAAGAGGTCAATTCCTGGGGATTGATGACGGAACATAAAACTGTATAGGAGTATGAAATTGATTTTGTCCTGAACCCTTTATAAAGTTGGGGGAGGGGTGCCCCTATTCCCATGACCGATGCCCATGATCACGGTTGAAATTGGTTATACAGTATTTGAGGATGGGAATCTGTGATGAATCTACATTTCGATGTTTCAATTTTTCCTCTTTAAAGAGCTAAGCCAACAATAAATTACAACGTGTTTTCACTGCCAGTTTTCACTGAGATTTCGTATGCCATTTTAGTGTTTTTAACAAAATTATACAAATTTTTACATCGGATTGAAGTTAATTGAGCCAATGAAAATGAAACTGAGTTATTTAAAACCAAGGAATAAAATTTACATAACCTGTACAGAAAACAAGCTAGTCGTAATATAGCCATGCATGTGTACAGCTGTGCGTATGGAAAAATAAAATTACTTTACGTCCAGTGTGTTGTGCTCTACTGCCTAAGCTAGATCGCCCGGTATAATTATCCCCGAAACTCAGCGAATGTTATTCGGGCTATGCAAGCACTTTACTCAAGAGTATTTGGATACATGGATCAAGTATGTGTGCCAATAACTTTACCAGATGTTTTAATTTCCAGACCATGACAAGAAGAACATTTGGTCCGAAATTAAAGGCCTCCGAGTCCGCCTTCAGTTCTTTATTCCACTTAACCATATATTTATGTGGGGTACACTATCTGAAAGGGTAAGTTTTGTAGTGTATGCACATTCTAAAAACAAAACAGTTGGGTCAATTTGCTTTCAAAAGGGTCACGAGAGAATTAACTCAAATTTTGGGTAATAGATAACCCTCATACGCTTCAATTTGACCCAAATTAGCATCAATTTGACTCTACTGGAAAACATTGACTACAAAATTTAAAAAATGTTGCCTCACGACCCACGTGTTTTCAAAGTGCAGTCTCCGTAGAATGTATACCTACGTGATTCTGTTTTTTTTTTTTTGGGGGGGGGGGGGGTCCAGAATGAAATGCTTTACTACTTTACTGACTTCTTGATATTAAGATTACAATTTACTGTAGTTGCAAACTTAAACGTGTCTATCTCCCTCACTCATAAGGAAATGGTAATAAAGAAGGATAAAATTGCTACAGGAATTGTTTACTGAATTTTTCTTGACACTCTTACTCGAGTCTTGGAAATTCGGTCCAAAATAGCACAGTTTCTTTCCGCAAAGCTCTTGAAATATAGCAGATTAACCTTATAGTCTACAAATTTTAAAGTGCTGTTTCAGCTTATTATATTTCTGAAATAACTTATCATCAATAGTAGTCGCACCGTCGAAATAAATGGAAATAGATTTAAAATAATTACATAGTAGTTGCTAATAAGAAGTGCCCTTGTGGCATCACAGTAGACTTGCCACAAGTCAACTTATTTGTAAAATGGCAGCTACCGTGTGAGTCATAGCACTGGTGATATCTCCACAACCAAGAAATATAACAAAAATGCAGTTTCTTATATATCGTCTGTAAAGTTTCGCTCCCTTTTCTTAAACCACATTAGAATCTCAACTTTCTCCTTCTTCAACCGTCCATGGACACAATGTCATAATTTCTTCGTAATTTTCAACCTGTTGGGCAATACCTCATAGATTTAGCACAGTTCTCGTCGTTTATTAATCGGCGGAACAACTAACTACAAACTGTGCACTCATTTTTGACCTAATTTTGTTTTAAAATACTACAGTGATCTATCAGATTGAGTTATGTAACGAGTGATGGATTTTACCTCCATGCAGCGGACAGATGGCTTGCTATCATGAGAATACTTATATCATTCAAAATAAAATAAACACTATATAATACCAACGCAGATGTCATCGTTTCGACCTGCGACTACGGAACTCTTTAATTAAATGTATCACTCGCTGATGTATCGTCATCGCTCTATTGATTATTGCTACAGCCATTTCCGCAGTTGAAACATCGCTCTACGCCCTGCTATGCGCAACCTGTTCCCCAGATACTACATGGGAAATACATAATCTAACACACGTCAATGCATCAATTTTGTAAGTGTCATATGTTATGCACTGGGGATATTACGTTGTGTAGTTTCTCCGCTTTTTTTCCTGTTTGCTCAGTAATTTTTTCATGTATTCTATTTTCTTCCCTTTAAAACTGATGATTCGGGACTGCTTGATTGACTTCAGATAACAAGTCCTTCAAGGCGTAGACCGTACATGAATGCTCATGCCTCGTAGTCCGTACTACAAGAATACATCCCAAGATATTTACTACGGTATATATAGCTGTATGTCACATGAAAACGTAAAACATCGCCAAAGAAGAACAGATGTCAAAAACTGATAAATTCTTTGTCTCATCAGGGAGGTGTTAGGACTTCCTAACGCCCCCTGGTCTCAAGAGGGAACAAAGACTTAGGGAGAGAGGAAGTGAGGAACTGAGTGAGGGAAGGAGGGACGCAGGGAGGGTAGAAGCATACAGTTGGGGAACGATGGGAGCATGTCTCCCCACTTTTGAAAGTGGAGGGGTTTGTCCCCATACCCACTTTTTCCCAGAACCCTAACATAACCACTAGGCACAAGTTTGACTTAATAGCTTGCAATACAGCTGATTATATGCAATCAAACCCGAAAATGGTGGAAACAGCCATTTTATAGATTAAAATCGCTGGAAAATGCCTCAGATTACACAACAGATCATGTGGCCTCCAAAATTTTTCCAGGGTCCTTCCGTGAGTTCCGGATCCCTTGCTTCTAGGGCTTTGCAATTCACCCTTGAAGTGGGTCTGATCAAGGTCATATTTCATCATTTTTGAGAGGCTGTTGACTCTCTTAAGGAGGAGGGACAATGAAATTAGTCATGGTAACATGTGTTCATGTTTCAAAACAATTATCTTACTCAAAACAGAAATCGAGAAGTGCCACATTTTTTTTTTATCTCGGATGGACAAGTGTATTTTGTATAGAGGTGATCTAGGTGAGGTAGGTGGATATCACTGTCTTCTATCCCATATAAATACTAAACAGTCTTTTAAAACTCTAGAAACCAAAATGGTTTCTTTATTAAAAGGAAATTTCATTCAAAAAGATAACATATGAATTTTCCAAATTCACTACCGGTTTACTTTGTATCCTTTCTATGAGTTTACTTTGTTTCCTTCCATAGGGACACGAGTTAGGGGCTGACTGGGCTGCAGCCCACAGGAGGCCGGGCAAAATCTACTTCTTGGGCATATTTTTACAAAGACTAAACAATTTCTAGGGCCACAGAGGTTTGTCTTGGGCAAAAGAAAGACTCATTCCCTAGAAAAATATTCTGTATATGTACCGGTATCTAGGAAAACAAACGGTTACATATAACGGTACTATGTCATGAATTTCATCAAGTTCGTTGTTAAGCAAGCTTGCAAGGGTTCATGTTCTTAAATTTTAGTGTCTTCAATCAGGGAGCTGACAGCTCCCAGCTCCCTGCTTTAATCTAGTTAGTCCACACACAAACACAAGCATGCAATACATATGTGTAAAGTATACAGTGGTGAAAAGACAGGCATCCAGGACTTCTGCTAGGTACTTACCACTGTAAAACAAGTTAAGCACTTTTTTGTAACAGATTTGGAACACTTTTTAAGTGCGTTCCTGCTGAAGAAATAACAATAAAATACATAAGTTAAGACAAGCTGACGTTTTAAACGGTGAAATGAAACTAGTGACGACACTTCTGACGTGTTATGAGTGACGCGTTCACTAACTAAAATGTTAAAAGTTGATCATCACATGATTAATTTTGAACACTTTTAGTGTATAATATTTAACACTTCATGTTTAATTCATGAAAAGTTAAATATTAAACATAATAACTGTTCAAAACTAATCATGTGATGTTCAAACTTTAATATTGTAGTTAGTAAACGCGTCACTCACAACACGTCAGATGTGGCGTCAATGCGATCATTTCACCGTTTTAAGCGTTGTCTGTGCTTATGTAATTTATTGTTACTTCTTCAACATGAACGCCCTTAAAAGTGTTTGAAATGTGTAACAAAAAGTGTTCAACTTGTTTTTACAGTATGCTTATCTCCTTCATTGTAATTTTGTGAAATGATAGTCACTTTAAAACATTAAATATTTCAAAAAAAAAATGGCTTACGCTCAATGTAGGGATACTAGAAATCAAACCGTTATTTCAAGCACAGTAGTTTTCATTCCTCGCCAGTAAGCCTATTTTATGTGAATTCTATAAGGTACCAACGTATTTTTCCTCTTTGTTTTCTTTTAAAAGCAATTAATAAGTTTGACAAACCTGCCTGAGTGGTTTAGACAATTCGAAGTGAATGTTCGTCATGTAAAAATGATTAGGCTGGTAAATTTTTTATAGAAATTTTAGTTGCACTATTTAAATGCAACTACTGAGGTACTACTGGATTTCTGCGACTTAATGTAACCTGTTAGGCTCACTACTACTTTCAGTACTTTGCGTAAGCTGCAAACAGTTGATTGTAATAAATCCTCACTATTGAGATAACACAACTGTAGATGTATATACAACAATGCAAAATAATAATAGCAATCAATATGATAGCAATCATCGTAAAAGGATACGAGAAGTTACGGCTCACTCTATTTTTTGGACTATTGGCTAATTCTTTCAAATTTAATCTTACTTTTCTTCAGGTCCGTAGTCAGACAAGGCACTGCATGGGGGGAATAACATCCAGGGGGTAAAAAGATTTTCCAGGGGGCGAGATGTGTTAAAATGCATTTAGGTAATGACACTTGAAAATTTTCTGGGGATAGGGGAAATTTTTTCAAGGGGGCCCTGCCTCCTGGGTCACTTTGGCTACGGACTTGACTCTCTTTATACATTTACTCATGGTGATGTATCAGAACATAATGTATAGTGTCATATAGCAACACGTAACCAAGGATAGATTACCGCACAAAAATTTAACAATTCAGTAACAAATAATGTCATTTAAATAAAAGAAATGTATATTAATTGGCATTGTGATGTGAGAGTGTGCTAATGTGAATACCTTTGCCCTGCAATGCACAAAGAACCACTCTTAAACTGTCTTAGTCATGCATATCCTTCCAATATTTCCTTCTCTCTTGTAAAATTAGTACATTCTTTGAAAACAGGATTATCCTAAAAGTGTGTTTCTCTTTCCTTCAATGCTTCCTTTAATACTAATGTTACATGTTGTACTAAATCGCCCACACATCCAGTCTACCTCTTACCGTTTATGAACTATAAGTTTGCAAAGTAAAACATCGACATTATATTTGGTAGGCCTAATTTTACTTTAAACAGTTTCTTTCCAAAATCGTATTCCTAAAAGCGTACTTTCCCCTTTCAATGTTTTCTTTTGACAGTAATGTTACATGTTTCAGCATACAGTCCACACAGCTATCAAGTTTTCAAACTTGAACACCGACGAACCTTTACGTCGATAATATCATTCTAAGAAGCTACCGTACCACTTTTTTATCTCACCGACAAGATTAAGACCACTTCGTTCCCTGTCCCGACTAGATTAAGACCACTTCGTTCCCTGCCCCGAAAAGATTAAGACCACTTTGTTCCCTGTTGACATGTTTCAAGTATTGTCAATTACAGTTTACGTAATAACATAATTTTACAGTTAAGGAGATTCTTACCTTTGGCACAACAATCATTTATAGTACACAGCAACGGTGCAATTTTCGATTAGTAGTCGGTTTAGGTTATTCCAGTATTCCATTACACACTTCCTCTTTATATCGTCATATTTCATTTCCCCGTCAGAAAATATCTCGCTACTTTGTGAAAATAAAGCTCATAGAAACCATTTCAATTGTCAAATTATGTTTCGCACGGGAAAATAATCCAGCTAGCAACACGTCACATGAAATGCTACTTATGAAAACTTCAGATATAGGCCTGAAAGCCTTCATTCCTTATGAACACTTGTTTCCTGTATTGAAATGTGACCTTGATTAGCTTAAAATTGACATCCAAGTAATGATTTTTCAGACCAGTCTACGGTTCCGAAATACAATCAACAATGCTCTCATCTTTACTGTGAAGATTCCACTGATAGCATTGTGTAAGTCAACAATGTGTGCAATGAGTTTTCGTATCTCCCAGATGGAAGCTCATGCCTAATCCGTTTCACGCGTTAACCATTAAGAGTATACACACATATACTGTACATACATAATATGCTCTCCATAGAGCGCACGGGAGAGGTTTTGATTTCGTCTTCCTAAGATGAAGGGATCACATTAAACGCTCTGAGTCTCTGACCCAAGAAACATCTCGCACGAAGAAAGGAATGCAGTCTCCTCTAAAATTAAACTTTGATGAGTAAACGTCAGCGCGAGCAATCTCTCTCTCTTATTTTAGAGAATGTACTCTGAGGGGACTGATGTTTCGTGTCTTGACTTCCTATCTCTAGGTTGACATCCAAGTTATATACGTCTCAAAGCGATCATTTTCTTTTACCTTTGCAGAATGCTGTCGTGGTAATACTGTTGGTATCGAGTGTTGCCATTTTTCTTTTTAGGCAATTATTCTTTGGTTTGCTATTTGAAACATTAAAAACTAGATGTCATAACTAATGGACAAGAATGTCAGTTTTTGTGTTGAAGATCAATAAAAAATCTACAACAACTTTATGAACCGTCAATATCTCTCATGTTGTGAAATAAGAGTGCACAATCATATTTACTCTATCGAATCCTGGAACCTTGAAATGGGAGGGAGTATTAATTGTCAAAAACAATGAATTGGGCTTATGTATTGATTGGAAAAATAATCACAGTATTGTTCTATTTTCGTATTTTTGCCTGATAATTTTTGCTGCATATCGCTCATCTATATGACCAAACGATAACCAACCGACCATAAGCCGAAAACATATTTACCCACCTTATATGAGAGATATGATGGATCAATTCAGAGGGCGTCTTTCTGTAAATTGAAGAGGGCGTCTTTCTGTAAATTGAAGAGGGCTTCTTTCTGTAAATCCGTCTCTGTGTTTAAGATTAGATTACAACTTTAAAGGTCAGAGGTTTAGTGACGTATGCTATGAAATCGAAAGTTGCAGTTGGCAACAAATGTATGATACATGATATAAATTTGTCCAAACTAGTAGTGAAGTCACATAATTTGAACAACATAGGTCATGTTTTAAGCATTTAATAGCGAGCCTATAAGAGGCACAGAGTTTTAATCATACCTTATATAAGAGTAAAAACATACCTCCTCTTGGACTGTTTTTTAATTAAAAATTGCTCGTTTTTCAGACAGTTGCATTTCATTAATGAGAAGAAGTGTAGTGAACAAAATAACAATGTAAAAAAATCTGTTACTGCAGTATAAATATTTTTACAGTAATTCTAAAATTTTTCTGCTTTACATAAGTTTACTGCTATTTAACCAATATCCATCTTTTAAATTAAAATATCAGTTCATTAATATGAAACTTCGTTTTCTTTCAAAAAACAAACAGACAAACAAACAAACAAACGAACGAACAAATATTTTCAGTCTTTAAAACCTGCCTTTCAGTAAAAATGTCTGCATATTTACAACTTTTTAAGGTAAGAGACATCAAAACTTAATTAGACTGAGTTAATTTTTGTTAATATTATTCTTTAGAGTGATAGCTACCTCATTACATAATGTATTTTAAATAGACGTCAGAGGGCTCAGAAGTTGGTCACTTGACCCCTCATGGGGCGTAATTTGTATTATAAAAAATTAATTTCAAGTTCATAGAATTCGTCTAGATATACGGGTAATCTATTTTACATTTCACATAAACATATGAAAAACTTGAACAGAACATTTTAGTGGTTTGGATTTACAGAAAATAAAAGGCAACTTTGTAACCAAATGGTTTCTTTAAATTAACACATTTATCCGTATAAAATAAGTAATGTGTCTTTTCGCTTATGGGGTGGGGAGGTTAGCAAAATTGCCTAGGTCGTAGAAGATTACAACTGTAGTAGGTTTTGCAACTGATGCCAGGAACTACAGTTTTACTAAAAAAATATTCCATAATTCATAAAGCAATATGTCTGGAAGATATTATCTCTATATCTCAAAACAGTTCGGTCAATGCTACGTGGCGCCAAGCCTGAGTTTTCATTTAAATATATTTAGAAGTCTAGCAGTCTAACATATGCAAACATTATGCGAGAGGAATAGATTACAACCTCTCCTCTGTAAAGCAAATGTATACGAAGATATTTAAGACATTTTTACTGGTTTGAATCTCTGGTGGCAGGTGACATTTATTCGTCTGGTATGTACTTTTTGCATGTTTCATTCCTTGAACCCCCCGGGAGATGAGAATGTAGGGTGCAGACGCCAGGAAAGCATTTGTGGATTTGTTCTAAACTTTTATACTTGTGATGGGAACTTCATCCTAGCTACTTGAGATATGGCATGAAGGAAGCTATAAGACAATCTGCGTACGGATTAGCATACTGATATCTGGGAGATGAAGTAATGAATAAATGGTGTTAACCGACATGAAAGGTGCACTGGAGACTTTGTCATGATGTACTTCTTTGTGTAGGTTTAACCTTGGACCGTAAAAAGCTCTATAAAGGCATGAAAGCTGAATACTCTTCAACTCTGAGCTATGTCCATGATTGGTCCAAAAGAGCAAGGAATGACCATATGTGGTTCTAATAGCTTTACAGTGTGTGAATATTTGGAATCGGCCTTAAATCGGGCTCATACTTTAGTATAGCAGTATCAAGCTATAAAAACTGTCCAACTCTGGGCTACGGTCGACGATTGACCTGGAAGAGCAAAGGATGACCATACACCGATTTTATAGCAATGTACCCCGTGATAATTTGGAAGTATAAACCAGCCTAGAGAGGGATGGCACAACAAGACCTAACATCAATCAGTTCCTATATTTAAAGGCTCTTTAATCTCACCTCAGGCAGTAAAATTCTCCCTACTAAGTTTACTTTTAACCCCTCCTCCAATTTAAAAAAATCACCTGTCTAATTCACCTCCAAGACAAAGGCATAGTACGTAGCCTGCACTGAGTTTAATTTGCTCGAGGCCATATATATTGACACACAGTGACTGGGAACACAACTGACTGTACCAGTCATCGTAGACCAACCAGAGTGAAGCTATATTGTTTGAAAGAATGTCAATCAAAGTGCAGTTATACACTGTATTTAGAACTGTAGGGCTATTCCTAAATATGTTTGGACAGAGAGTTGCTAGGAAACTCCTTGGTTTGGAGAGAGGGGAATGCCATAGAAAGAGACGATTGAATTGGAAAAAGATTAGGGCAGATCTGATGCTATCCACCAAATAAACACTATGTATTCAATCGTTCTGGGATCAGGCTGTGTGTGAAATCGTACCCGTTTTTCGTCAGTCATTTATTCCAAACTCCATTCACATGTTTAATCAACTTGTAAGGAGGGAGTAAACTCCAATCTGAAGAATTCGTATTCCAGGCCTTAGTGGAATCTACTTCCAATGTACTTGTTAAACTCGGTGATCCTTAGGTATGTAGTAATTTGTGTTATTTTTGATATGTCATGATATAAACATGGTGGAGTTAGAGTTAGATGAGGTTTTACGGCTCAGTTTCTAACCAATTGCCACAACCTTTTTTTCCAGTTGTGGCTCACTGGCTTGTTTTCCCATGGTGGAAGGCAAATGTTCACACTGAGGACACCAAATTATCATATCATATCGTATTGTATTGTATCTTATCGTATCGTATCGTATCGAATCGTATCGTATCGTATCAATATCATATCATATCATATCAAATAATTCCATACCACACCATATCATATGGAGTGTCACGTCTCAACAAGTCCTACAAGGTTTCTTAGTGCACTTCCTTTCACACTGTTTCTTCTTATGTGCTCCTACCATTAACTTCGTTGTAGTTTCATGGTTTAGCCAATAACCACATGTCTATTTCATATGGGTGTAGGCCTTATCCAGGCGGTAATGCACCCGGTGGACGTGTATTACTCGTGCACCTCGAGGTTACCTGCATTAGCGTATTATTAGGCCACATATTCCACGGAAGTACTATCTCTAAGGTAGTATTTCCATGCAATATTCACATCTGATACAAAACTTAAGGACTGTGTGACAGGAAAAGTGGGTCGCCTGGAAACACTGTAAAGGGAATGGTTTACTTACGAGGATCGAAATTCCTAGGTAGTGGAAGGAGTTTTTTCATTAAAACTTGCTTATCCCGACTGATATTTCTCAGACATAAAACTGTCCACCGGGTAGTTTCTCCAGGGGAACCATTTCTTCCGTCACACCGGAACATAAGTCCCAACTATTGTTAATAAAGTTCTGTTTCTTTCTTTTAAAATGTGTCCGGGGCCCTAAGTGTTCTAGAGGCCTGCTTAGGTTGTAGACAGCTCTGTCAGAAACCAACAGACCGAAGAGTGAAGACAGCAGTAGAGTAGAGAAAACTGAAGAACCAAATGATTAGGTAGGATATAAGTAAATTTCCACGCGTAGCTTGTAGGCCACCAAAGGTACGCACTGACACTCGATATCCTTAATGCTCGTCAAATGAGTAGCCATGTCAACTTTTCAATTCATCACACAGTCGGAAAATCATTCGTAAGGACGCAGGTTAAATTTTCTGTCCCTACATCCGGAAGAGGAACGCCTGTGCTTTAGCACGAGTTGCGGTAAGTTTGCAGTTGAACGGTATTCCTTATTTCCTATACCCTTATGATTGTATAGTTTAACGACACGTTGGAGGTAAAACAAATTTGGAAAAATTCCGAAGACATATCACTAAGTTAGCTTGTGAAGAATTCTAAATACAAGCCATGTATGATACAAACGTGACAGTTTTCACAACTACAAAGAAAGTGAGTGCGCTCTCCTGCTGTCCTGTTGGTATCTAAATATCCAGAGATTCTCAAAACGACGATAAAAATATGCAGAAGTAATCCGAGGCGCACTAAATGGAACGGAAAAGTCCGACCCGTGCACGAGCCTTAGAGGGGTGCCATGCCACACCAAAATAATCACAAAATATTGAGAACTTCGAAGCATATAATCAATGCAAAGCTTTCCCCAAGTTAATACTATTTCGAATCTAAGACTAGAACGAGAAAGAAAGTCTTAAAGGGGATGCCACGATTCCCCTTAGCCCCTCCTCCAGGGTAACACCCCATGCACCTAGTGACGAAGGAAGAATCCGTCCCGGTGGCTTCTAGGTACGCCACTGGAGGTAACAACAAGTTTATAGTAAATACCACCATTCCAGGCCCTTACGCAGGATTTTTCAAGAGGGGGTTCGGATAGACCGTGTCACATGAAGACATGTTTGCTTATGCGGCTATGTTGAGGGCACATTTAGGACAATTATATTCTGTACACTACATCACTTCACTTCACTACAGTTGTACACTACACTGCGCATGCACCATATATTTTACACGCACCTGTCTGCATGTGGCACCACTGCCTAAATTCGGCTGATCTACCATTTGAATAGCCTACGTACGTACATCTGCGCCTCGCTTATTTCCCCAACATGGCGGCTTTGGTAAAATGGATCTATAGGTATGGAATCCTCAACTGCAGGGGAACTGCACTGGGTTTGCCATTGACTGGCACCTCAGACAATGACATAAACCCATCCCAGAGGTAGCTACATTGGAAACAAATGTGTATATGAGAGGGAAGTAGGTGAAAAATCTTGCTCTTCCAAGTGGTCCTTCCTGAGGTCTAGGAAGCAGGTCCTTCTATAGGAAGTTTTTTTCAGTTGAGAGGTAGGTATGGTGGTTGAAAAGACGGAAAGCCATGAAAACATCCCAGTGGAGCGCACCACCAGTTAGCGCGTGGCGTGCCTATTGCCAAATTATCTTCCAAGTTACGAAAAGTGATCACACAGGAAGCTTCACTGAGCTGCCCCGCGCTTGGAAAAAAATAAAGACAAGGAGTTGCTTAAAAGGTGGTCACACCGGCCCTGCGCTCCCAAGGTAGGATTTCCCCTTTTGTATCAATTGTGTTTAACTTTTTGCAAGCACGGCAGAGTGGGGAGCATGCAGAATGTGTTGTATATGGCAATAAAAAACATCAAATTGCACTCTTAAATACTAGCTTTCTCACTAGAATTACTCGTCTATCAAATATGGGCCCGAGTGCAAGAGAAAATTTGCCATCACAAACGCTCTAAATTGCGCTTTACAACTTACAGAAGGCTTTCATTATAGTTAATCGCGGTGTATCATGCGTGGGGTGCCAAATATGGTGGGAAGGGACATTAAACTGGAAATTAGGGTTCATAGGAGCGACCGCAATCGCCCCTTCAATCACCCACTAGTCTATAATTAAAGCGGCATAAAACTATAGTGACCATCTTTCGGAAATTTAGGCCCACATTAGACAGACCCAGCCAAAACATAACAAGAGAATGGGTGTGCAAAAAAAAAAACAAAACAAAAAAAAAACAAATGTATGTATCTCGTTTTGAAAATCGGAGGATATCAGTCAATTATATTGCACGCAAAGCTCGCGGAAAATTGGAGGTGTTGGGTTAATGACTTGGCTAATCATGCTTATGGTGTTATTCTTATATTCATATGGAATGTGTTTTTAATTTGTAACAATCTCAGTTTCAGTTTACAGTTTTTACAGTTTCAACAACATTTATTTCGGTCATGTGTTATAAACAGTTTCCAATTTACATATATACAGAAATAAAAGACCGAGGGCTATCCACAAGAAGCTTAAGACAAGAAGCTTTCTGCATTGCAAGAGGGAAGAAGAAGTCATAAGTAATGACGAACCACCACTAGTTCACACAGGAGTTCGATTTCAAAAAGGAACCCTTTGATGAACCACTCGAACCCCCTGTAAAAACGGGCCTATAAAAATAGTGAATTGTTTCGTTAAAATGTCCCTCGATTAATTCTGAACAAGTATTTTGATTACAGAGTAGAGCCGAGTACCCACTAGGATATGGTCTTAAGCCACTGGGCGGGATTTAATGTCTGAAAGTGGGGGGCAAAGCCGAGTGGACTGTTATACGGCGAGAAAGGCGCCGCGGGTGCGTAAAGCGCTCCCCCTAACAGCGTGGGGTACAGGGGCCCTCCTCAGGGCCCCTGGAGGGATCCAGGGGAAGCCCCCGGAAGCTCTGGGGCATTTACGAAAGGTAGGTATTAAAGCGATGCATTTTAGCTTCAACTTCAAATGACATAAAGTGGGCAATTAACATACCACAACAATCACAATTTGACTTTTTTCAATTATATTCTTACTCCACATGACTAGCAGTCGGCCGGGATCGATAATGCTCGTGAGGGCTTTAGGAAGGAGGGGAGAATGGATTATTTGGAGGGTTTTCCCGGGGCTTTGGAACAATAATTTGAAGAATGGGAGATAATTTCATACTTTTGAGTGATACGAGTAATAGAAATGCTAAGAAAGGAAAGTATCCTCAAGGAGAGGGCTTCGCTAAGCGCATATCCCTTATTACGTTACCAAGAATTACACTTTCCGTGCCCGGCCTTACAACTTGCCTCTAAGCAATCCTTGAAGATCGGTAATTTAGATAGATCGATGGTGATAGAAATTTTGCTTTGAAACTTTCTGGGGAGGGGAACTTCCACTACGCTGCGTACGGCCATGGGGCATTGGTGGTTTCAATGATAATAAAAGAGTTTGTACAAAGCTATGACAAGCAAGATGTCCTACAGAAAGTAACCTCGAAATCCCGAAGCAATATTTAAAACGGGTGCGCGAGAAGCACGCAGAAGAAAACAGCGTTGAGACATTTAATTGTAGCCTATTGTTTTTCTTTAGTTTTAGATGCAGTGTTTTTATTGCATAAAACATTTTCCTACTTTCCCTAGGTGCCTTTTCTTTCCATAGAGCACGAGTATGGGAACCTATATCCTGCTCTATGGAGGATATCTTTCATGTTTCGTTTTGCCGATGGTCTGGGACAGTTAAGTGCCCCTCAACTTTTTTACTGGTTGCAAAATAAGGTCGGTGTAGATTTTGAAGGTTATAGACTATGTCATACTTAAAGAAGTCAATGAAATCTTTTGCAGGTAGTTTTTACATGGAAATTGTCAAGGGCATCGGCAGTTAAAGTGCCAGGGAAGTAATTTTTATTGGAAGCTGCATCAGGGGTAGTTGTGTGGGCGAAGCCTTTAACCGCGATCGCCGAAGGTGCGGAGGCGAGGACTGAGGGTCCTCCCAGAGAAATGTTTCTTAAATTTGACGGCTTTTGCGGCCATACTGGACCATCTATTGAGAAAGTCCTGCTTCCCTCAGGTGTAATTTGAAATGCTAATGAAATAGTTTTCATATGATGATCGCAAATTTAAGATAGTAACCGCCAGTCAATTTGCTGAGGATGGTGGTAGTTGGTGAGGAAAGTGGACAGCAAGAGGTGTAGCGAGGGTTTTGGAAACCGTAATTTAGTCAAGGTGTCCTACAGGAAGTAATAACGGGACAATTCCACAAAAGTTTCGCACAGCTAGTACAGCAGCACTGATGAGACATCGATTTATATATGGCTCATGCGAAGCACGCCGTTTTTTCGAGAATTGCGGTTCCCTATACATGATGGGTAGGGTATGGGACTTTGTTTGCAAGGACCATGATGGTGCATTTTATGACGTACATTAGTACTTTCAGTAACCCTTATTTCAGAGCTTCAAGTCAAAATAGTGTGACGGGTAGGAGGAAAGAAATTTTACGGTGCCAGACAAAATTTTCAACTGTATTAGTCAGACTTCTTTGGAGGTTCGCGTAAAGCCTGCCGAGAAAAACTTCCTAGCAATTTTATGGTTTTTGATATTAATATATTCATTCATTAGATATTGCAAAATTTAATCATAATTTGCTTTTGAAACTTTCCTTATAATTTATCTGGTCTCGCTTACTTTCGCTTTTTTTTTTTTTACTACTTTTAATTTTTAAGCTCTGGAAAAAAGTGGGGGCAAGTGCCTCCGCTTGTACCCAGTAATCCTGCCTATGCCTTAAGCAATATACCAGGTTTGCGTCTACAACAATGAGCAGTGGCGGAGCGTCCACATATAGTCAAGGGGATCGTTCGCTCCCCCCCCCCCCCGACGGTCCCAAATCGCCTATCGAGGCCTTTCTTAGGTTTTTACCGCACTTTACGTTCTCACCTTTATTGGCATTGCTTCCAAATAACATGGTGTAATACTTTTATTTTAGGCCCAAATAGCAAAGTGCCCAAACAGTGGCCATTACCTGTACTATATTCTAATGTGAAGGGTCATCTTCTGTGATCTAGGAGGTATGTTTAGCCCAAACTTGTCTACACGCTATATACGAACTAATGTGTGGTGGAGCTAATTTGCCTAGGTCATTGCTTCCCAACCGGGTGTGATAATAAGCGAGCAAAATATAAGGAGTGACCCGCTTTAACTCACCCTCGCAGTCGCAAAAAAGATTTTGGGAAGGGCGCAAAAGTAATTGTTACGAAAATAGCCCTGCCCCCGTCCGGGATAATTGTCAACATTTGTGAACAATAAAAATAGTGATCATGTCAAAATAGCTCTGTCAAACTGTTTTCCCAAAACATTTGAAAAGAGCCTTCTGGTTAAAATAAAACTGTTGTCCTAGTGGGAATGGCTTTAGAGTACTGGACTCTTATCTGACGAGCAGTTTCCTTTTTGCTTTCCTTCAAGTGACCATTTTCAAGGGTACATGGGCATGATAACCGACTCGCTTAGCCTACTCCTCAAATGCACAGTGGTCATCTGATGATCTGATACTGCATGATAATACCATAGAAATGCTTCTTCCTGTACCTTCTTGATTCTCAAATTCCAGGAAATCACATTTTATAAAGTTTACTTTCATTTTTCATGAAGAAGGTACTCTAGAGAGCCAGGCAGACCTTCCGTCTTGTCCATTTCCAACAACGTTCTCAATTACTGGCCATTGCAAAGAGGTCACATAATGATATAGATGGGCGTAGATCCCGGGGGATAGGGGGATATATCCCCCCAACATTTGACTAGGGGGATGGCCCATGTAATCACCCCCCCCATGTTGCAGTCTACAGGGCATGTAATCACCCTCCCCCCCCCCCCCCATGTTGCAGTCTACAGATACGTGTATGCTGGAAAGTACATTTTATTCTTCATTTCTTCAATCTCTGCTTCATTTCTATCACAAATGTTTCTCAGACTATCAGAATTTTAGCAAATCCTTCGCAAAATATCAAAATTTTCTCGCGCTCCGCGCGCTTCAAATCTTACGTCAGTGTTATTCTTATTATCAATATCTTCCTATAGCAACTTTTGGAGAAGAACGGCATCAGTGAAAGTTTACGAATTAATAGGTAAAAGACTGGCTTATGGCAGTGGCATGTAGGTTTTTTGGGCAATTGAAAGTGTCTCGATGCAGAGCCTGAATGCAGGTTTTGTCATGCATGGAAATCTTATTTAATGAAAAATTTCGGCGCGCTTCTCTCGCATTCGTCACGGCTTGCACGCCATGTCATGACCATTATTAAAGCAATAATACATGAAACTATTCTGATCACAACACTTTCCGAAGAACAGAGATACATCTCCAAATATCTGTAGGGACCTCGCATCAACATGGGATCTTTAAATCTAATATGTAGCATGATGTAGAAGGTTGAAAGTACGTATCTGCCGTAACGGTTATACATTTTTCAAATATTTTTACCAAGCGCTTCACGCTCAGCCATCGATATAAATTGTGATTTTAAAACACTTACGACGAAAACAGCATTCTGAAACGCGCTTATTAGTCCTTCACCCCTTTGCTACGCCTGTCAGGGAGGTCTTATATCACCTCCCTGCACCTATATTCTCGCTCCCTCTTACTCCCCATTGCTGGAAGCTGTTCGTCTGGATTTTTGTTCAGAATTAGTAAAAATACGATAGTCGTAAAGTGTTCGGCGCCATACTCTACATCAGTATCATTTGGATGTCAAGTAGTACGCATTATGTCATTGCCCCCACATAATATTTCGTAATAGTCCAAGAATGTTAATTCCTTCGCCTCCATGCACCTATTTTTGTGTAAAAACTTTCCCCAAATAGAAAGCAGTAAAATAGACAAAGGGGAGCAGGCTTCAGGAGGTTTGTTAGTAACATATCTTTCTCTTAATTGACAACATATTCTCCTCTTTTACCTTACCAAAAATTAGCATTCACTAAATTATGGACATTTTCCAGCCATATATGATCAGTTCCAAAACATCCCAAAGATAGCACCATTTTGCGTCAAAAAGACCTTATATTAACAAACATTTCTTAAAGGGGAGGGGGACTTCTTCCCAAGGACGGCACCTCCATAAAGTGACAAACGAAAGATCAAAACTGCTGTATATAAATGCAGGGACGCATCAAAAATAAAGGTGCAATTTACGCAGACTTGGGGAAACTGAGGTATTATTACGTCATCATCTACGGTGCCCGGCAATCACGTGCACAAAAAGCCTGGCCGCGCTACTGATCTCAATCCAACTTGCAGGTCTTGTAATGATCTCCGAATTCAAAACCCAGTTTTCTGGGTTGACCCTATAAGTTGATCCCTACCTTTTTAAACTTAACAGGACATTGTTGCTCTTGCACAATTTCAATCCAGGGCAGCTTATCAATGAGTTTTGTGCTCAATATGTAAAATGTCTTAAATGTATAAATATACCAATACCCAAACATTCATTACCTCTGAAATTTACCTCTTAAAACTGTCTTCTTGGCACCTCTGAGACATTAAAACCCAGGAGCTTCCGGGAGCTTCGCCCCCTGGACCCCCTTCGGGGCTTTGCCCCTGGACTCCACCAGGAACCCTAAGGTGGGCCCCTGGACCCCACCCGTCATGGGCTTCGCGCTTCGCGCTCGCCGTGCACGGTTCGCGTGCACATGTTGTAGATTTGCGATAACTCTCCCCATCCCCCCCCCCAAAGTTGGAAAGAAATCTACGCCCCTGATGATATACATAATGATGTACGATTTCATGAAAACTAATGGTTCTTTGTGTTCTTATTTTGATTTCCAGATGCCAAAAATGTACATCTAACAGTGATTAATTTCCCAAATTTTGTTCCCCCAGGGTTTCTTGCCTTTGGCTCTAGCAGATTTAATGTTTATCCTCACAAAGTAGTCCCTGTTACATACAATCTTGAATCTAAACCTAAAAACAAAACACGAATTATAATGGTGGCCTTTATACAAGAATGTGGAAGGAAGAGTTTGAAATGGAAAGTGTTTTAAAAGAACTACTTGGGGAGGAGGAATGGAAAAGCAGCTTTTCACCAGGTGGGGAAATTTAAAGCAAAAGGTTGAAAAGCCATCAGTTAGATCGTGTTGAGGCATATGGTATCTACTTACTTCAAAGCACCCATACATGCCATTCTCTGACCGAATTCCCTAGCTCCGTCACTAACATGGAGCAGCTTAAGACAGTTTTGGGAGGGATTAGAAGTAAATTAGTTGGGATAATTGGAACTGTCTGGGATGAGGAAATTTGCCTTTAATGAAATTTTGACCCAAATGCTTTTTATGTTTGTTCACATACTATGATAAATATTCAAAACTTCTATCTCCAAACCGTTTTGGTGGGATCCAGGTCAACCGAGATGGTCGAAAAACAATATGTTCGCCAATATATACTGATATATTAAAGTAATAAAGAAAACATACGGTACATTAAAAACAGTTTGACGTAATTGCTCTTAATATCTGTCCTGGTAAATATTCAAAACTTATTTTTCTGACATTTTCTGTCAGGATCCATGTCAAGAAGCCGTCCGAAGATACAAAATGGCCGCCAATATAACCAGTGATGATCTCTCTGTTAGTTTCCAAAATTCCTAACTGAAACCATTTCGAATGAACTAGCTATACAAGACTGACGTAAATCTATGATTAAACTGGTGATACTCTTCGATCGAACCTGTAAAAGTGTTGAGTTGTTGAGGCAGTTTGAGAGGTTTCTCTAAATGCAGTAGTCTGTAGCCACCGTTCTTTGGTTTCCCCCGCACGTGGCTTTTTCGTCGCGACGAGCTGCACGAAAAGCTTTGTCCGCTCCTCGTGCCATAAATGTATCGTAAGCACTACAATGTACTAGCAGGCAAAGCTGGATTTTTGTGAATTTTTTACGATTCTTGGAAGTCGGGAAACTGTCACTAAAACATGGAGATGATGCTTCAACATAACAATTAACTGATGCTCCTCCGTGCAGGCTGTCGTCAGTCAGTGAAGAACATGTGTTATCTACCTGTCAATATTACTAGAGGCCGACTTTTTTTCCTCCTTGAAAAACACACATGCGTGCTAGGATTGTCTGTGCTTCTGACCACAGGCTGTAGAACCAGAAAACATGTAGATAAGTGATTCTATGCAGGGAAAGTGTCCTTGGCTCATGTTCCCTGTTGTAATATTACTGCTTTAAGGAAATATATGTGCTAACAAAAGCCAAAGACGAAGCAAACAGTCACGAAGCTACCATTACTATTCATAGGTCATTAAAAATGACTCCATAGCCACCCCTTCCGGAAAACAAAGAGATTCCTTTTTAAAAACCAAAGAGGAGAACAAACTAGATTTTACAGATATTTATAATGTAATGAAGATGGCTATGCTAGAAAAATACGTTCATTACATGTACGAATGAATTTTGGGATAGTTATCTGTCTGGCATATAACCATTTGGTAATATTTTACATGCGAGCCCGTCGTCAAGGGGGTGCCAGTCCATAGAAAAACATTCTCGCCTCTCAGTAAAGAGCAAAAATTAACCCGTTGTGTATATCGTCTTAATCTTACTTCTTTCAACCCTATAGTACTCTCGTGCCTCTTTACATTGCACTGAGGATTTTTTAGAAGGATTTTTTATTCATTACTTTGTTATGCTATATTTTTGTTTCCCTTCCACATGATTGAATATAGTTTTCTGGACTAACCTTCGCAAGAGTTTTAGGGTTCCGACAAATCTATGAATGTTCTAAGAAGGTTGAGGGAGCACAGGTGCTATTTAACGCAGCAGACGGAGTCCTAGAAGGATATCGCCGATTGGTAAAACTTGCTGGTGACATCAAATGACTTTTTCCAAAGCCCCCTCGACTCTCTGGCGAAGAGCCAAGGGGCGAAACTCCTGGAGGAATTCTGCTCTCCAAAGGAGCTAATTATCCGAAGGGACAACAAACTAGCTTAACTGACCAACCTCTTGATCTTCAGACCGGTCCTGTCATTCGTGGTCCCGATCTTGACTGGCTGAAAAGAACAGATACTACACATGATCTTAGCCAAAAGGCCGAGAAGCTGGTGATAAAACTATCAAACTAAATTAAACTTCCGAAACTCCTTCAGACTGACTAGATAAGTGGGCGCAAAGTAGCTAATTGCAGACAAGTATTTGGATGTTGAACAAGTAACTAATCAGCCATTAACAAACAAGGTTAGTCAATTTGGAGAATGGGGATTCATTCCATGAACGATTACGTTTACATATTGGGTCGCACATGGGCGGCGATCACGGAGGGATAGGGGGACATGTAACCCTCAATATTTTTAGTGGGGGGAAAATAACATCAAATGTCCCCCCCCAATATTTAGAGGTATGCAGAGAAATAAATGTTGTTACAAATATTTTTTTATATGAATAACTGTGATATTAGCCTATAAATGACAGCTGGGGAGAACTTTAGATAAAAAATATGTGGTTCCCTAGAATGCACCAAATTGCTTGGCTTCCAGGGGACCCCAACAGGGGACCTATGGAGGTCCCCCTGTACTTCTGGCCGGAGGCGCAAAGTGTTCACTCAAGCAGGTGTCCCCCAAATAATTTTAATAGATCGCCGCCCGTGGGGTCGCATTAAAGTTAACTGATGAAGTAAGCGCTAAAACTCTCATTAAGCCTAGACTTATTCCATCTTACAAGCAGCTCTGTGTGTGCTAAAATATTTTAAAAGTTGAGATATGTTATTCAGAATGTAAGAAGGAAATGTCAGCTTGTCCTCGTAACCCCAACTTTGCTTTATTAACGCGTACCAATATCTGGAAAGAGAAGACAGTTATTGTCGACAGACCTGAAAGAATCATTTACAAGGGACACGTACGAATCATAATTTAAGTTGTCTAAATATTTTACAAGGTTTGACTTAAACAGTTTAATTTTGAACCAGACTTAGTAATTCTGAAGAAACAAACAGTTTGACCCTATATATTTGACTAGATTGTTCATATAGTGTTTTAATTACACTGATCTTCAAATTATGATGGCATTTTGGCTATGCGTATTAAATCATCTTGGCAGTTACAACCACGGATGTGAAAAGCTGAAGTTCTGGTAAGATACCAACTTGTAATCGCCTGGAGGCGTCCCACGCCCCTTCCACTGTATTTATTTTACTATCGTCAACTAACCCAAGACTTGGCAATCGAAAAGTAGGGGCAAGGTGGCGCAGGGGCCAATTATTACGGAACATGAAAAGTAAAGTGCAAGAGCGTAAGTAAATTTTGTCCACAGCCTTCAAAAAGTGTGCAGGGGATTCTCCAATTTCCCGTCTGTTTACGCCCATTCCTATGAATATGTAGTCGCTAATTATTGAGGACTGGGGTGTATGGTATTTTGCAAGGCTCGTGCCCCAGCTGGCACTGGAAAACTCAAGAGTGGAATACGTACAACTTCCGCAATGAAAATTGTGGAGTATCCCTTCCTTCCCCATGAAAAACTTAGTTACAATGAAAAACTTGGTTATATAATCCTTTAACTATTAAATGTTCTGAAATTGAACGTTTACAAACTCATAAGTATTTAGGAGTAACTATTGATGATAAATTAAATTGGCATAGTCATATTGACGTTACCGTTAAAAGGCTTAGTTCTAGAATGTATTGCTTGCGTGAACTCAATTATTTCAATGTTAATCCAAAAATTTTACATATGTTTTATAACTCTGTCATAGCTCAGTGGTGGTTGGCGTGTTATTGTTTGGTCTGTTGGGGTGGAAATGCTACAAAGTGTGATTGTGATAGATTGGATAAAATTATCAGAGAGGCGGGACGGGATCATCGGGGAAACACTGCATGATGTAGAAACTGTATAAAAGTGAGGATGCCGGTAAATCGAAGGACATCATGGAGTATGGTAGCCAACCCTTAAATTGTGTACTTACTAACTGTGTTATTCCTAGATCTGGTCGTTTTAGAGTTCCCCTTATTAACTAATCGACATCCTTCCTCCTTCGTTCCACTAAAATTTTATAATACCGCTTTTAGTAGGAAATAACCCCCATTTTACTATTTTTGATACATTGATTGGTATTTTATGTAAATTCATAGTTTTTATGTTCTTTAGTAACCATTTATTCATTCATTTATTTTGATATACGCCTTGTGATGTTGTTTCTATTTTTACTCATTTCTTACTTTTACTTGTTAAATTGAGCTTTTTGCAGGCATTTTGAGTTCCCTTGTTTGGGTCAAATAAAGTTCTGTTCTGTTATGTTCTATTCTTCGCTTTCCCCATCCTCCACCCGGGCCCTCCGTCACCCTGTCCGTCCCTCCCTGGAATTGTGTTGAGGTGCAGTGCCTGTTGTTCATTGTAGTACAGCCGTCGTTTTTATTCCAATTTTCAGATTTGATAGCATTCTGTTTTCCCATACAATTGTACGCTGGGTGTGTGTGTGTGTGTGTGTGTGGGGGGGGGGGGGACCATGGCAGAGTTGCCCGGCTGTGGTTAGGTGTTTGGCACGGCGACCGTAGCTACTGAGCTGCACGTACTTTCATCATGTACTAGTGGAGAAATATGCAATACACCAACAACCGAACATAGAAAATTATCATGGCCGAAAGAAAGATATGTCGCTGAACGAACCATTTGCTGAGAAACCACAGAAAAAATACTGATATTAATGTCAAGTTGATTCTGAATAGAAAAGGTCTGCTTTCGAGTTGTTTGAAACCAAAATGGGAGGTAAAGCTTCAACTTATGCGTGGAAAGCTGTCTCACCAGTGGCAAACTACTGGTACGGAGACAGCAGTACCAGTTCCGCGACACCCGGATCTATGGTGGCCAAAGGAAGATATAAAGTGTCCCCATTTGTTTTAAAACGAACAGGGTGAGACAAAAATATACGTCATTCCTTAAGAACAATTATATGGAAATAAATCGGGGCAAAGAATGGGTTTAAAGAGTGCAGAAATGTTCGGAATCAATTCTGATACTGATAGGCCCGGCCTAATAGTAGCAGTAGGCCTTAGTCCGCAGTCTGCTGACCTAGTATGGGGATTCCCATACTAGGTCAGCAATATACCCATTGTCAAAATTGGGCTACCGCACCTTCAAAAATTTTGAATGGTCTCAGTCTTTCTCAGATTCACATATACTCCTAGGTAATTGACCTCTATGGGTCATTTATATGTTAAAGACCCATCATTTTAAGGATACTAGCACTCAGTATCCAAAAAGAGACCAAAAATTTTGATTTATACAAACGATCCTGTTTTGTTTTTTAAAACATTCTAAATTTTGTTGCTAGGACATTCACACTATTGTATGCTATATAGCATGCACTGCTGTTCAATTGTGACATAGTTCATAGCTATGGTTATGATCATGTACACACATACGCGTATGTAGCAACCATGTTGCCAGAGAGTCCATTAGCCTAAAGTTGCACCTATGCAGCCCTGTCCACCTGTGCTCAGAGATTAACATCTCTATTTTATCTCTTTAGCAAACAAGCCATCAAGGAAGTGCTAACCACAAGTTTCCCATGCATCAATAACACCATAATTACTTTCTAGTGACCACTAGGCTGTCCATTGTTTGGAGTCTGCATGCACCACTGCACAACTTCACTGAACCAGGGATAATTGTCATTAACTGGTAGGAGAGGATGACTAATGCTCTGATAAACTAAGTCCAAAAAACCCGCCCAGACAGCCACACGGTGGGATTTTGAGTTTTCAGAAGGTGCAACTTTACAGTAATGGGGGAATTAGCAGCATGACAATCATTGCAGAAACGCACGCAGACGATGTTACTCTCACAGTAATAACACGGGAAAAACTTTGTGTTACAATAGCCGAGGCCTAGTTCAGGGAGCAAAGTGTACGTGAGAACTAGGCCTAGGTACCCTAGGCTAAGTAGGCCTAGGCAGTGGCCCCAAAATTTTCTTTGATAAATCAGCAAACTCTTTGCATATCTCCTCTTATTGCATTACAAGCAACTCTGGAGACATTTTGAACATAACTATTAAAAACAATGGTTAGACTAAAACAAGGAGAAATTCTTGAATTTCACAATTCACTACTGTAACAAAAATATTGGCACATGCTGACATTATCAAAATAGGCCGTTCATGAACTAGAGTGACCGGGTTTACTCACTCTGATTGGGGTGACTGCATTTTACCTTTAAGTTGTATAGTACTTAGTAGGTGCCCGTCGACTGCAGGGGCCTGTCGAGTGCACGTCTAGCCAACATTCCATATCTTAATCTTGCAACGATAGATTTGATAAGTGTGCACTCGACGGTCACCCCATTTTACATGCCGAGTTAGCCCTTAATCAGCACCTAGTATACTACAGTACGCTTCATTAAGCTACACCGCAACTCAACTTGATCGCTGTGTCTCCAACAGTCGTGTTGTTGGCGTGAGTTTGTTACTGCAGCTGACAAGTTTTAAGACCAGTTTTAAGTGGTATTGCCTCCAGTTGGGAAGAACGAACATGTAGTTTTGGCATATCCAAATATCTGCAAGAATTATTAAAACATTTCTACAAATAACTGTGAATATGCATTTGTTTTCATTGTGACAATATCATTTCATGGAAAGTATTTTGACTCTTACCGGCTTTTGTACTATTTGGGTGACCTACTCAAAGTGTAACCGCAAGTTACCCAAAGGAACCTGAATGCATAGACTCACTTAAAAGATAAGACTTGAGAGCAGAGATACCAATAAAGCAAATCCTGGCTAACCGCAGTGCCATGTCCAGTGATGTTGAGTATGCAACGGATCCTATCTCAGGCCAAGATTTGACTAGTTCCCTTTACCAGCTTAATGGATGCTCAATTTCTTTGTTCCAAATTGATAATCTAACTCCTAGGCCCATCTGCCCAGTCTGTGTCATAATGTTGTGGTGAAAGGGCATATTAATTTGATCCCACAGTTAGAACTTGACCCTTGTTAATCAATGATTCCAGGTACAGTAGCGTTAATTAATATGTTACCAGTGTACGCTGTACGGTTACTAACATACTGATGATGGAATGTGACGGTATTCCTGGTGGTATGTTCTGTAGTTTATTTCTTCTTGTTAGTTCACCTTCGGAAGTCAAGACCTACAATGTTCTGGTGTGATAGTCAGAGTGGAGTATTCCAAACAATATGCTACAAAATACCTGGCATTTTTAGCAAAACTTATCATGATTAACCCTAAATTTGCCATTCACTACTGTGTGAGACACTGCTCTCTTAGCGTGTCTGCACACTCTGCCCCAAAACAAATATTGCTAGAGGCCCTGAATGTCAAAAGACAACCTGTCACAAATTAGATCCAGAGGAAGCTACTGTAGCAAATGATTTTCATCATTTGCTCCAACACAAAGTACCTTTCTTGAACCTACTGTACAGTAAGACATCTAAAACTTGTAGAATTGCAATGCCAGCATGAGTAAATAGGTCAAATATAACCTACGGTATACAGAAGTTCACCACAAACTCCCATCTTGGCCAGATCACCAGACAGACAGAGTTAACAAGGTGGAACAAAATTGGAAGCAAGGAACAGAACACAAGGGTTGTCAGGCTCATGGACAGGAAAAGAATTCATGAGCAATTTATTTGATTTTAATAATGTCTTAGAGGCTTGGAAAAAGTTAAAAAAGATTTACTTGTCAATGTTTGATAAAGTTGTCCAGGGCTGTCAGAAAAAAATGCACATCAAACAAAGAACTGAATCTTGGATCAATGCTGAAATATTTGACTTGATCCTACTGCTGGATTAAAATTTTGCTTGTACTGTAATTACAATACCAAATCTAATAATTATATACAGTATTAAGTTTCAGCAACTGAGAAACAAGACTCAGAAACGTATTCATAAGGCTGAAGCAGATGTCTTTGTTAACAAAATTGAGGACCATAGATATTCCACTAAAAGAACTCTGGAAAACTTTAAAGCATTTAGATGATGCTGGCAATAAGCAGAGTAAGGTCTCTTCAAACGTACATTTAGTTATAAATCAATGAAGAAGTGTGCTTTGATGAACGAAAGGTTGCACAAAAATTCAGTGATTATATACTTGTATACTAGTATTGCCTCTATTTTAGTAGACAGATTACCTGTTTATTGGGGAAAGTTTGAACCATCATGTTTCAAATTTTATAAGAATTTGAAGGTCTGTTCTAATACACTGTAAGTTTGAACTGGTTTCCATTAGTGAGCGTGAAGTATTAGCCATCATTTAAAATGATTTGTGTACCTCCAGAGCTACTGGTCTTGATGAGATCCTAACAGAATTTCTTAAGGATGGCTCCGTTCATGTTGCTTATCCTTGACCCTCATATTTACTCTTTCCCTACATTCTGGTACAGTATTATTCCTGGTGATCTCAAACATGCAAGAGTCGTTCCTTTGCACAAAAAAGGAAATACTGTAAAACTGAAGAGGGAAATTATCACCCCATACCTGTTTTAACTGTAGACTGCAAAATCCTGAAAATAAATAGTCTATTCAGACTGAGAAATATCTAAATGACAAAGCACTTTTGTGTGAATTTCAGTCTGGTTTTCCACTGACACATGCCTCATTTATTTAAACAACCTTATAAGGTGTGAAATGGATTGGTCACACTGCACTACTATGGTTGATGTACACGTAGACTTACAGTACAGGCAGCCTTTGACACTGTACAGGTAAGTCATGGCATTCTGCTTGACAAACTAAAAGTATGTGGAATGTCTGAAAGTGCTGTCAATTGGTTTTTGTACTTTATACTTGAAAGACAAGGATCAGGTTGTTGATGTCAGCGAGGTTGACTCTGGTTGAAAAACCATTAACTGTAGAGTTCCTCAGGGATCTACTCTAGGCTAGGGCTGAGTCAGGTAGCAAAAAGTTGGAACTGTAGGTACAGTACCTACTATACAAAAGACTTTGGAAGGTTCCATTCCTTCTTACATTAGGTTGAGGGCTTAAAAATAGTATAATTTGTCATGGACGGAGAGATTTCTTGTCATGAATGGAAAATGAGCAAAACTTTTGAATGTTGGCTTTTTTTCTGTAATTTCAGAGTATTCACACTATTCTCAGTACAAGGGTCAATGTGAATAGATAGGCCCATTGCTCTGCAAACACTCATTTCCTCATTTAGATCTTCCATTTAGTTGTAGGGTGTTAAAATTAGTTTACTTTTGATACGTTGTCCATCCATGGCAGACTTTCTGTTGAAAATACAGCTCGCATACGTAGTATTACTGAATTTTAATCAAATGGCCTCACAGTGGAGGACATATTAAGTATTGATTACTCAGTAGGCTTCTTTCAAAAAAAATTTACCACAGGAAAACAAAAAATTTCCTACTGAATTTGTGTCATGGACAGATATTGTTGCATCAAACGTAAACAACCATGTGAAATGGTAATAACACTCCAAGATTTTCCTTTTAAATTCAGTATGATTACAGTATGGAATAAAGTCCTCCCTTCAAATATGACCGTGTAAAACTTAAAATACTGCAGTTCATTACTAATATAATTTGTGTAAATGAGTTTGATTAGTTAGAAATGCCCATCTATGACATGCTTTTCAAAATCCCATACAAAAAATGGTATATTCCATGACATTTGGACAACGTCAAGTATTTTCGTTATTCATTCTAGCAAGTACTGTAGTCATGTCTGTCAAAAGTAACAAATTTCAACATTGTATCCTAAAATAAAAATTTTGATCCCTCTATCAACATCTAACCGATTACCAGTTGCCGGATTCTTGTCCAAATGCCAAGTTGTGCAATCCACTGCCAGTTTGAAGAAATGGTCACAAAGCACTAGTATCCAAAGATATTAGATACCAAACTCCTATACACTAGTTGCTTAACAATGGGGTGACTCCTCATGGAGATGCAAATATCAGGACAGAAGTACAGTAAGAATTCGACTTGCCAGCTGTTAAATTGCATTCTGTGCACAAAAGTAGGAAGGCCTTACATCAAATGTCATATTTAGAATAGCTTGGCTTGCATTATATACAGTGTAAGCAAAGAATAAGCATATATACAGTAAGCGAAGAATAAATTTTTCTGTGCATTTATCTGGAAAACTTGATATGCTACAGTACACTGCACATGCTCAGAAAACTAAAAATGCTTCTTTTTTATGAGCACATAAGAAAGCAACGAATATTTACAAAACTGTACTTTTTGTAGATACTGTACTGTGGCTACTTAACCTGTAAGTAGGTGTATGGACTTCAAATAAGTCATTGTGCACTCATATCAAAATATTTTTTGTCTTGTGAAAAATGGAATGCATGGAGGAGTGATGATTTACCTTCTTGGATTTAACAATGTCCCAAAGTAACAAGTCCCTGTCGCTGCCCCGGAGGTTTGGAACAGTCTTCCGGCTTATGTGCGTTCTACTAACCTTAATCATTTTAAAAAGTATTTGAAAACTGACTTTTTTAATTGTTTAAACTGATCTCCACTTTTGTTTTTTGGATTTTTTTCTTTTCTGTGTTTCCAGTTTAGATTTTATCTGTTTTCTTTTGATGTACTTTGTAATTTTTTGTTTTGTTTAAGCCTTTCCATTATACAGCACTTTGAGTTTTATTGAAAAGTGCTTTATAATTAGCATTATTAGTATTTAGTAGTACTACCTGTGTAAGACATTAATTTGTGGCTTGTTTTTCAAAATGACTGAACAGTTTTCAGCATTCTCTCCTACTGCCCCCTTCCCTCTACCCCGTCATTATATTTGCTTGCATGAGGAGTCTATTTGCCATTTGAAAATCTGAAGAAAGGGTTAGAAAAATGCTGATGGTTGTATTTTGCTGTTAAACATCTTCTTTTTGACAATGCAGTAATGTATATTCAGGCTACCAAATAAAAAGTTTCAGTATTAAATGAGCTTGTTACTGTACTTCCAAGTTTATATGAATTTTGCAGTGCAGAATTCCAATTGACAACCTTGGGTGCCTTAATACAGTATGTACAGTATACAGTAAAAGTTACCATTACTTTATGTATACAGTATGCTGTGTATTGTTCAAACCAAGTTTCAGGTTACTTTTTGGGTTTGCATAAATTGACAGAAGATGTATGTGATACATACAACATATGTTGGACACAAGACGAAATCAAGTGTGTGATACAATATTTAAGTAAAACATATTTGATTGTGCATGTTCCATACCTTGTGGCAGCACTGTACAGTAGTACAGTACATTCTACTGTATGCTGTACACATGCTTCAATACCCATTTCATGTATGGCCAAACACAGACACTTAAAGGCCCTCTAAGCTCACCCCAGACAATTAGAATTCTTGCAACTAACCCAACTTCTAGCCCCGCCTCCAATTCAAACACATGCAACTGTCTAGTAGTAGAACACTTCCAAGACAGAGCCACAGTAGCCTGCACTGAGTTTCAATTGCTTGAGGTAATATTGAAAAGCAAACTGTGTGTGACTGTGAGCCTTATAAGGAACACAACTGACTGTGCAAGTCATCATTACCAACCAGAGTGGTGCTATTATTGTTTCAATGAATGCCAATCAAAGTACCATCACCAACTGGATTTAGAACTATGGGGATATGTCTAAATATATTCGGGGGAATGCCATAGCTCCATTAATACCTACATTATTTTTTATCTTCAGGTCAATGTATTTTGATGAGGATGGACATTTAGCTCATGAGTTTTACATTGAAGTACCACCCTCTAAAAACAAGAAATTGAAAGCTGGGATGAAGAGAATAGAAAATAACCTTACACCTCAGGTAAGTAATTTGCTCCAGTTAAGGCCCCATTTCCTCTTCCTAGACAAGTAAAGCTCTCCCAGCTACAGTATTAAGTAGGGATTAACTGAATCTAAATTTTGGTCCGACAGAAACTGGATCTGCGAGATACCATATACTGTACCTTAAACGTGTCCAGATTGAATGTTCTCATTTACAGTAATAAAGCAATCCTGTATATGGTGTCATGGGCACTTTAGGATGAGAGAGGGGGTTGGGGCTGGTAGGGGAGCTGGTGATTGAGTGGGTCATTACTGGCTGGTGTGATGCAGAACATTAGGGGGCCACTTAAAATTACAGTGCATGTATGAGGTTTTGAATGTTCACCAAAAGTCTAATTGATGGTGAGATTAGTTAATGGAAATATTTTTCATTGTTATTGTTCCTAGTGATGCAAATGTGACTCTCACTTTTGAAGGACTTATTGGCAGCTAACTTTAAAAATTAATTATGATAAATGCATTTAGGCTATAGTACAAGGAGTATAAACAGTGGGTAGTTACTGTACACTAATTTTGGACGAGCTTGAAAGTGATGTTAAAGTATAAAGATTGCAATAAGGTACTGCCACAGTGAAAATACATGTGAATGGAAATGAACTGGGAACACCTTCACCACCTATGATACCTTAACTGAACAATCATACTGTGATGTTCACCCCCTTCCCCCCCCCCCCAAAAGGGGGTAAGTATGGAAATTGTGTACAAGTACATGGGCATGAAGCAAAATCCTGGCCAGAACTGGAGAAAAGACTGGCTATATTTCTTAAAAAATCGGGCTGGTGCCAGAATGGGAACCATAACCAGAACTTGATAGAGTATTTATCACTATCCTGCTGGTCAGGTATCCAGTGCATCCCTAACAATTGTTTTACTTCTTCCCCTCTAATTTAGAGAACACTGTAAGTGTTTGGCATCTCCCAGGTAAAGGATTTCCCAGGGCTATATTCTGCTAGCATATAGGCCTAGCCTATTAGTGCATTATCATACTATGTGTATAAAGTACTATTAATGTCACATTTCTGTGATGATGTCACTGATCACTATCCAATCAGAATGGCTTACTATTTAAAGGCATTGTTTGAACTTGCCCAGTTTAAGTGCAGTCATCAGTTGTGAACTCTAGTTGTTCCAAACCAAAAATGTGTTTGGGGTGATAAGGATCTGCCTGCAAACTTTCAAACTTCAAATATTACAAATTTGTCAGTCTTTTTTTCATTTCTCATCTTCATAACTATTGCAGAGATATAAAATATTGAAACGTATTCCCTTAACATGCCAGGATTAACTTTGTGATGCCAGTTTGTATTTACTCCTATTCCATGCTTTTGTTTCTCTTAAATTTAAATACTTTGATGGCCTTAGAAAATCAACCATTTCATGCTCAGTATTTTGTGAGAAGTGGGCTGGTACACAGGTAAAGTCAGTGCATAATACTGTAACTGTGAGACAAGTAGAATTGATCAGAAAGTTGAAGTAATTTAGAAAAAAATACGAAGAAAAACAAAGGAAGGTAAGATTTAGATGTACAGTATCCCTGCTGGAGTGACATAAAAACTTCTTGGATAAATCCACTCTTTGCAATTAAGCAAGGCCAATTAGGTTCAATTTAAAGATACTGGCAAGTCAAGAATTTTACTTGCCTGACTTTTTCAAGGTGATACCTATTCTAAAAATTAGCTCACCCACCCGAGCCTGCTTCTCAAACTTCTTACTCAGAATGTGAAGTTTTCTGCATGAACTGAACAGTTCAGTGTCAAAAACGTCATCTCATGAATAAAGAGATCCATTCATGAATTAGGATACTGAGTACACTAATTCAAGTTGGGGTGACTACATTTTCCATTTTCAACACAATCAGGGATTCATTGGGAGTTGCTGGAAGGCTGATAAACTACAGGGCTGTAAATTGTCTTTGGATTCTTCCTTACTTCCAGCTCATATTGCCTCATAAAGGCAATAGGCAGTCGCCCCAAAATTTTCTTTGAAAAATCAGCAAACTCTTGCAAATCTCCTGCTATTGCATTACAAGCACTTCTGAAGCTGTTTTGACCATAACTATTACAAACAATAGGTAAAACAAGTAGAAATTCTCCTTGAATTTCACAACTCATTAATAAAAATATTGTCACATGATCAAAATAGGCCACTCATTCTGGGGTGACTGCCTACTGCCTTTAATTCAGTTTACACATCTGCAGACATTACACCCGTGCTCAGTTTAACAAAGGAATTATTGTTTAGGTCTGTACACAAAAGTATTTGACTTTAGTTGGCTTTGTCATAGTTTGATGTGGAATTTGGTCATATAAGTTGCAATTAAAGTAGACTGTATATAGAAGTGTGAACCCTTTTCAGTGACACACACACACAGCAATGTACTGCTCCTTTCACTACTTGTAATACACTATTTCATGTAGCAGAACATTTGACAGGAGTTCCTGCATGTGAATCCCCCTGCTGTGGATCCATATCTCAGACTGAAAAGAATATAACCTGAGGCAGGATTCACTAACATTTGCATAAGTTCTTGTGTAAGTTAAACTACTTATGCACTGGGTATTAAGAACTTCTTAAGTGGTAGTCACGAAAATAACTTGCAATTCGTAAAGATATGCAGTTTTACTGCAATAAATGCATGTGAGACAAATGTGTATGCTGTTGCTTCTTGTTTTCCCACATCTTTAGCCAATCACATTGATTGTCATTGTTAAAACCATGTGCATGGTCTTGTGTGGTTATAGTATATGAACAGTCCTATGCCATACAAAACTATTTGGATAGCTTGCCTATGTCTGTGTTACTATGGCTTTTTGTACCTACGGCAACTTTGAAGCTTGCGTAAAGTTACGCATTTAATATTTTGCACACGTTTCCCTCGGTGAATACCGAGCAGGGAGCTGTTATTTGGGTGGAGATCTATTGAACACTTAAATTTATGTAAATCCTTTAAGACCCACTAAATGGAGGTGAGATTATCAACGACATGCCGTTTGTTTGGTGCAGGGGAATTTCTTTCTTTTGTTTGCTGGCTCCAATTTGATATCATTCACCTAACAACATCATTCAAGTCACTTAATCCTTTTAATAGCAAGTGGCCTGCGCAGAACAGTTCTTTGATGTGAAGGTTTGCGCCAGCCTGCCAACAGGTTTAGAGCAGGTGATATTAAACTCGAAACGACTGTTTATTTGAATACAAGAATACAGATAGCACGTTCCTCTACAAGATACCACATGCAAATGAGTTGATGAGGTAGTATTCTAACTTTTGTTACAACTATAGAAAAGTTTCCGAAAGTTTCCTGAAATAACCAGATATAGATTCTTGATGATATTTCGACGTAAAATGTAACTGACATACTGTCATGCGCATCGCTTAGCGTAGAAAGGTGCAATAATTTTAATTTCCCTGAATACTGGCAATGGACAAGAACTCCCAGTCTTACTGTAGATGTAGCAGACAACAGATCCCTTTTGTGTTAACTTCCTCATCCCGTGTAAAGTCTTATAGAAAAGTCAAGAACGATACAAGAGATGGGTTACTGAGTGACCTTGGCGGCACAAACCCCACTTCAAAGCGATGTATCTCCATCCAAATAACAGCTCCCAGTACCAACTAAGAAAGATTCCCTGCATGTGTCCGACTTACACAATTTTTGGGCATAAGTATTCTTTGTGAATCCACCCCCTGGTATCTATGCCATTTGTCAAGTTAAATGTATCATGTGAATACATGTAAAGATTTATACAATAACCAGCATATCTGAGGAAAACCCGTCAGCTTTTGATTGATACTACCTTACAGTATCTATTTGGAATATATTGAAAAAATGTAGTCTGTTCTTGAAGTTGATGGCCATGAAAACAAGCTTTGCTCTAAAAGAACACTATTAATCTTACCAAGCTTTTCATCATCTTTACTCCTACTTAAAAAAGTTACAAATTTCCCTCAACACTACCCAAAAGAAATATCCTTTCCTAGATGTGAAACTGAGATCATACTGAGAAGAGATTATTGCCTTATTTTCCCTTAAACATGCCATGGCATTCCGTTTTGATCATTATCAATTGAGAGGCCAGTGCACGGTTCTGACCAGGAATATGAAACCATGTAACCAGGTCAAATTCATCCAGCATTACCAAATCCATTACACATAAATGTTGCCAAGAGTGGTAGGTAGTGTGATTCTTAATCATTGTTTAAAAGCTCATTTTGAAGTCTACGAAACCAGGTGCACTTAACTTTCCAATTTACTGTAGGCTGTGAGTGAAAAAATTCAGTCAAACCATTTCAGCACCCAGTAAACATGACCCTGCTAGAACCTTTTAGACTTTGGAAAAACTTTGATAAGTTTTATGCTGTATACTTGATGATTTTAGGTTATAATTGGAAGAGAGAATCTTACCTTTAACAGGATACTTTGTTCTATTTTTAACTTTATATCATCTGATGATTGAACCTTTACAAGCCACACATCCTTAAAAAGCAAGAAATTTCACACAGTAACATGCTGACACAGGATTTTAATTTTGAGCCTGTCTTGTTCACTTTTATTATACACTACTTGCACAGTTGTCACTTAGTAAAAGTTTTTTTCATCCACAGGCTTGACACTGTTATTTCTATGCCGGAAGGCAAACTACACTTTACTACATCAGGGACGTTGACATTAATGCAAGTTTTTATGCCAGTTTTAATAAGGCGGGTTTGAAATAACTCAGAAGCGTACCACTGTAAATACAGGTAGATGACATGCACTTTTGGGGGAATTGGAGACAGAAGTAAGAAATGACTGATACTCTGCATTACTTGATATATTGGCCTGCTGTCTGTGGATCAATGCCACTGTACCATACTGTAAAGGTATGTGGGGTTGTACCATACAAAACTAACAAAAAATGATGTATTTGATCTTTCCTATGTAAAGCTGGTGGCCTACATACATATCTTCAAATCCCCTGTATGTGGTTTTCCCTGGCCAGAATCACAGCATGTTACTATACCCACATTACATATAGGACTGCTTGGGTTGGAACATCAAAAGTAGTCCAGCAACTGATAATCACATCACACTGTTTGGCTGATTAGAAAGCTTAGGAAACAGTAGTCATCCTGAGTAGATACTGCTTGAAGATTATCACACACCATTGTTCCATTGAACTCCTACTGTGTGTTGTAGGCTGTCCAGTCCATGGATGGAAACAATGTTTATTTAAAAATGTTATTTAGGTAGGAAAGATATGGCAGAAAAAAGAAAGGGTTGCCCTGTGGACAAGTGCATGCAGGACCAAGATGTTACTGATACAGTAACTGGAAAGTGCCATGTACATTACACTCTATACAGTACCTAGTATGCACTGTACATGATGTGATTTCATGGACTTGCTTAAAGTGGAAGCAAAGAATTTTGTAAGAAAGCAAAAGTGCTGGTGTTATACATACAGCATACCTGTACCTGCCAATTTTTATTCCTCATGTATGTGAAAATTAGAAGCATCAGTAGTGCCCAGTTCCTTATCAAAAGTAATATGTGGGAGAACTGACCTTTAAATCTGTGGTCCCCTCACATTTTTGCCTGGTTAAAGTGGAAGTGACTACATGCAGTACAGTTTCCAGATTAGAAAACCTTAAAGAGGCCAAGGGTATCTAATGGTATTTACAGTATATGGTTTGCTGAAACATATCATGTGTCAGAGGAATCCCAGAGAATTTACTTGGAACCATGTGACATGCCCGATTTCAACTTGCTCTACTGTATACTGAGGTGGTTTTCAAACAAACTACCAAAACTAAATAAATTCAAAGAGGAAAAGCTCGTAACATTCACACTAAACTAATATATTCAAAATACAAATTTAACCATGTGATGCACCACAAAACAATAAGGGTATAAAGAAATACAAAAATATAGAAAAGACAAATCTGGTACAAAAACCTAAAGATAAAACCGAATTTTCTCTCAGTTCATCATTTTAAGTCTTGACCACCATCATACATTCTCTCCAGATACCGTAGGTCTGTTTCAAGGAAAACTAAAGGTAAAAGCGAAATATATTCTCAGTCCATCATTTTAAAATCCTGACCATCATTATGCGTTCCCTATGCTTTCCGATCATTCAATTCTTTCCTACGAGTTACTGCGGTTTGGTTTCAATTCGATCTGTTCATAGTCCATTCAGTTCGTCAATTCCTTTAATTCCTTCAATTCATTATTTTAACTTATGGCGCTCATCCCAGTATTACTTTATGAGCTGAGTCCATCCACTTTAGTGATGATATGCTAACGGTTTGTACGAACTCTAGATTGTTCAAGTCACTCAAATATTACGGTAAGTATATACATTACTAAAAGTATGGTGCCTGGCTCGTCCTGTCTCAAACCTCAAGTAAACAGGTAAAGGTGAATTGAGCATTCCACGACGCCCTTGTACTTCACGGAACGTCCACTGCTCTAAACACGTAATATGTTATGCATCACCCAGGCCCAAGGTAGAAAGCCTAAAAATTAGTAATTATAATATAAATGACGATGTTGTAATTATCTAAGGGTGGACGATGAATACTCCGAACACGCCCTCATACAACATACCCATGCGAGTAACAAATTAATTCAGGGATTAACACACACACATATACACATAAATACACAAATTTGACTCCCACGCCCAACACACTCCTTGCCCGCTATAAAGTTTTTAATGTAACATATATAACATTCAACGAGTAACGTCTACTTACTCCTACTGACCTTTTCCAGTCCGGCTCTACATTACATTCAAGTACTACATTTACCTGAGTCTTAGACATAGAATGACATATAATTTCTTTTGCTTTTCCGCAGTCACAATTTGATGTCAAATGAATAAAGTTCAAATTGCAATAAATATAATGCATCAAACACAAAGGGTTTCAGTGACGAGCTCCGCTCGTATAACCATTACCCATCGTAACAATACACGTGTTGCATTCCCATATGCCGGGTGCTCGGCAGAATTAACCTAATTGCCCCAATGCAGGGAAAATTCTAATGAAGCTACTCACACAATTTTGAAATTGGTACTTTAAAATAAACAGAACTTACCATAATCCAACTGTTAGAATGGCTTTCGTTAACAGGCGACAGGCTTGGACCACGTCCGGCTTCTCACGACAGACAAGAAACAGCCCATCGGCACAATATAAGCCCAAAACTACCCTTCACTACACTTCGACGCCCTTGCTCGATAGTTATAGCCCTAGAAGGTGCTTTGGCAAACGAGGTAACTTTTTCGCTGTAAATGTTTTTGCCCGGAACGCTGCGTAACCTGTCCCAAAACTATCTGAAGTTTTCGCAACAGAATCAGCGAATGGAATGAATATTTCCCTATTTTGATGTACAAGAGGAAGACTGCATCGCACAGTAACACACGCTTTAAGCCTCTCTTAAATTAGCATACTATTCTTCTTTAGCCACGTCGACATACCAAGCGACATACCTAAGTAAGTGGGACCCGTTTTATACAATTACATTCTTAAGACAGCAGAATACTTTAGCCTACAAGCGCTAGGGGTTAACAGTACGGTAACCCTGAATAACCACGCCATTTTACTACAGATTTGATTAAAATTTCCATTTCACTTGTGACATAATGTTTGTACCATAGCCAAATTTGTTTTAAATATTTCCTTGTCTAGTGTAGCCTAAAGGTGGTACATAAAGTATTTTTTGTTGTGCTACAGATTTTGCAGAAGTTTTTTTGTGCTTTAGATGTACAGTAAGTGATATTGTTCTTTGTTTAGGAACGGGGCTGGGAAATTCATTTATTCCATTCACAGGATGTTTAATTTCTTCAAATTTTTACACATGTACAAGATAGCCAAATTTCTCACCAAATTCCAACATCTCCCTGGAAGGATCTTCCCCCCCCCCCTTCCTACCTGTTTTCACCCATAGGCATAGTTGTAGGAAGCAAGGGGGTGTAGGGGCTGTAGCACCCACTGTCAAAAATATGGGGGAGCAGAAGCCTTCTATCCCCCTCAATCTAATGATGAAAACCCCTTTCTTTGTTTCCTCTGTAAAAAAATTCAAAAATTTGCAGTAATCTTCCTTAAAATTTGCTCAATATGTTGCACCAAATTTCTTCTAAGGACCCTCAAATATTCAAAAATTTTCCATAGAAGAGGGGGACACCCCCTCCTTTAGACCGTTTCCCCAGGATATCAGTCCAAAACAACATTCAGCCTGCCAGTCTTGAACAGTTTCCTATGCCTATGCCTATAGGGGTGTGATAATTTAAAGGAAATTGCAAGTACAATAACTATATATGAAAAATTCACTGGTTCAAAACATAAAACAGATGGATATATGTGCCATCCACTATTAGCTTCAGGAAATACTGTTGTTTGGAACAACTAAATGGTTGCTGAATAGATGCAAATTTATAAATTTTGTGTTGAGTAGACCCTGGCATTTTGTCCCCTTACATGAAAAAATGAAAAAAAAAAAATTATTTATATACTGTACTCAGTGGCATAGCCACAGAGCTAGTGGCCTAGCCCCCCAAACTTCTGCCAGGCCCCCCCCCCAAAAAAAATTTGAAGGTTGTGTGTTAAATGTCTAAATATCACTGACAGATTAGGCCTGTCATTTAGTTTTCTATCTCTCTAAATTTCAAATTATCAACTTCCTGATCTAAACAGGTTAGTTATACTGTACTCTTAGGCTATAACAGGTTTCTGTTTCCAACTTTTTTCAGGTTTATGCATCGATGCCAGAAGTATTTTTCACAATGAGAAATAGATTTCTGTGTTTATTATATGAGTTAAGATATGATACTGGGTAGCAAAAGTGTGACATCCAAGGGAAAAATTGAAAATCACTAAAACACGCTTTTGAATATCATATTATATCCCAAATGAAGTCTTAATTTGAACTGAGGTAGTTGTAGGATAAAAAAGTATCAGGAAGTGTGAAATGTGAGGTTAAAATTGGATTTGTGACACTAGCGTAGGTACAGTAACTCGGTGTCCAACACTTGTTTATGAATTTATGATTCCTGCTTAGCCCTACTTGATATGAGGATGTAAATTTTAAGTTTCCAGAAGATAACTACTGACAAGGAAATTGAATGTTTTACTTTTGATCACTTTCACTAAGAAATAGTAGGGATGGTTTCTTTGGACACCGTTACGTAAGTTAGGATTATAGTCGCAAGTAAAGATAAAACACTGTACCTTTAGCACAAGAAGTGAATTTGGGGTTTTTTACATTTTATTTATTTTTATTTTGTTAGTGAAGGACTTCCAATTTAACAAAAGTCAGCATTCCCTGCTTTTTTTCTTAGAATCAAACTGCATTTCTAACGTAGGTAACAAAGACACCAATGTGGACACCGTTACATACTGTACATTAACATTCATATCGCAAAGTTAACAGTTTTCACTCTATTTAAATTGTAAAGATCACAAACATGTCTCCTGGATGAAACATGTCAGTAGAATCAGGATAGGTAAGTTTTACTAGGGGTTTCCAGGGGTTCACTCAGTGGTGGTTAACGTATGTAACACAGTCTAACAAGTGGACACCATACATGTACATTGACTGCTACCCATATCATAATATTTTGAACATTTCACAAATCCCCATAGTTCACCATCACTACCAACTGGGTCCTGACCTAGTCCTGTAAAATCATTATTTCATGCTATCGAAGAGAGACAAAATGGTTGCCCTGCATATAGTGTCTAACGTATGTAACAGGTGGACACCAAACAGAAAACACTGTTTGTGGGCATATTGTAATGCTCCTTTGGCATTGAACAAGCTCGTAAATTATCATTATGAATGTGAAGGGGTTATACTGCTTGTATATAGTACACCAGGTTTCTGCTTGATAATAAGGCTGAAAATTCACCCTGTCTAACGTACGTAACGCCACTGGACACCAAGAGTTGCATACGTTAGATGAACTGTTATTGATATTTTGTACAGGTATTTAGTCATTGAGCATGTATTCATTAATTGTGTGTATAAATTTGAAGGAGTACTATTAATAAGAAAGATAATTCTGAGAACACATCAATAATGTCAGTAAGAGAGGCAAAAATGTGAGTTACCTGCAACACCTACTTTTCTGTCACATTTTGGTGTCCTAAATAAGTATGTTTTTAGAAGAAAAATCGTAATAACTTTGCAAATACAAGTTGTATGGTCAAATCATTATCTCTGTTTTGTGATACAATACTATTAAACAGAACAAATATGGAAACTGAAATGAACAATTCTCCCTTTAAAAAATATAGCACACCAAAATTATTCACAAATAATCTCTCCAGTATCATATTTTTACACATATGCTGAGCCATTATGTAGGGCTGACAATTCTAGACGAAAGCACAAGCTAACAAAAACTAACCACAGGCTAGTCACAGCTGCTTGTAAGTGGAATATCTGTACTCTTTGTATGATCTTTAAAAAAGAACCATTTAGTGTTGATTATCAATTAAGTAAGCCAATTTCTGGTCGTCTGGGATAACCATAAAACTTCGCCCCTGCCTTTCTTACGTAAATCCTGGCCGGGTCATACCAAAGACTTTAAAAACGGAACCTAAGTACTGCCTTTGAGCTTGGTGCTCAGCATAAAAACAATGGAGTAGGGAAAACAAGCCAGTGAGCCACAACCGGAAAAAACGCCGTGGTCGTCTCGACTTGAACCAATTGGTTGGAAACTGGGACGTTAAACCTCATCTAACCTAACCTTCTTACTGTACATTTAAAACACATCGCAGCTCTTGCAAAACTTTAATCCAGGGAAGCACATCAGAACTGTTAATACAGTACTAACTTTGTGCTCAAACTAGCCCCTTCTTACAAGTCTAAATGTACTATAACTCAAAAGTGTTACACTGGAAAATTTCCATTCAAAACAGTTTTCCTGAGGCTTCTGAAATTCTAAAAGCCAGGAGCTTCATGGGGCTTCACCCCCCTGGACCCCCAATGGGGCTTTGCCCCTGGACCCCACCAGGGTCTCTAAGGCAGCCCCTGGACCCCACCCATTTTGGGCTTCATGCTTGCGGTGCACGGTACGCGTTAACAGTTTGGCCCCCCAAAATGTGCTCCCCCCCCCATTATGAATTTTTATACTGACTGTACTCACTATTAAAGTGTACAGTGCAAGATTGGTGTGCTGTTCTTGAGTAATCATGTGCACGTTTGCTGAATAGAAGTTTACCCACATGTGTAAATTCCATAGCAACCCAGTGAACCTACATTTCACTTTGCAGACATACCTATCATCTGGCTATTTTTCACGAGTTAAAGCCTGTTATTTGTAGATCATTTTATGCCTCAATAAAAAGCTGACTCTGCATCATTTCTTTTGACTGTTTATGTGTCTGTTGTGTACCGAATTTGGGTACGTACATGCAAATGCAAATCAGCAGTTTGAGGGGATTTGAGTAAACTTTGTATTCAAATGAAATTTGCTATAAAAGTTTTCTTTTCAAGGCCAAATAATAAGATGATCACGCTTCTTAATGCTGTAAAAATGTCTGCAGAAAATAGTTCAGAAATTCAGGGTTACTTTCCTTCCTCCAAACACTAATAAGTAAGATGTGAAATTCGCCTGTAGTCAAGCGATTGGATTTAAAATTCTCTTCTTGAAGGTCGTAAGACTGGAGAAATTGTGTCTTCCTTGCTAATTGCATTAAACATTTATACAGAATTTCTGTAGAATTGTTAAAATCCAGTCCTGTGGTGTGTTTGATTATTAAACTTGTGACTAGGGTGTAGCTTGCGGTACAGTTACAGCCATAGTAATTTTGTCGTCTGTTTCTGAGGAAGAACAAGTTGTCACTGTCTTATTTTGAGAGTTGTTACAAAGTCTGTGAGAGTGAGTGACCTTGTGTTCAGTCACCTTGACAGAATCGGGGAGTATGGGAAAATACTTCAAATATCCTGCAAGTGTCACTTGCAACACTCAGTTGTGTCAAAAGAATGAAATCTGAATACTGTAAATCCAAGTTGAGGGACATCTATCGTTTTTTAAAATTCTGAGATTTTTATCAGCGAGTGCATGGTACAGTACAATAGGTTTACACTACTGTACCTTACAGTATTTTAGAATGCAAGAGTGAATGTAAGTGTTTCATGCAGTACTGTGGGCTTACTGTACTGTATATCAGGCATCTCTCTCTGTTACAAGAAGTTGATGTTATTAACTTAGATGAATATAAAAACATATACTGTAAACCACTAAAAAGACAACCGTGTAGGTAATTTACAGTATTGTACTGTACATAATGTACCATCCAAGTACAGAACAAAAGGTTTGCTGAGGAAGCAAATGTTATAGTACTGAATTACTTTGTGCCTGTTAATGGTACTTTTTACTTCTATTTTCTTTGGGAGACCATTCCTACAGGTGAAAACTATTCCATGGATGGCTAATACTGTACAGTACACAGTACATTAGTTTATATGTTACTATTACATTAGATCTATATCGGATTTTCTACTTCAGGATATTATCATCACTGTGAAACCAAATAAAAATAAATTTAAGAGAAAGTTAGTATTTATCAGCCCTTCATTTTCATGCTTAATATACTGCATATTCTTATGGCACTAATGGCAGCAGTACCCTTAAAGAGGCTCATCATTGTGTGACGAGTTTGAAGGAAATCGTTGCATGACAATGTTTTTAATTAGCCTCATCATTCATTTATCACTTCCTATAGTTACCAAAAATGTGAGAAATTGTAGTTTTTGTGGATGGGTTGCCTATACTGTATGATTAATACCTAATGGCAAAAAGTGTCTGGTCACAAGTTTGTAATAAATGATTTCAATCATTAATTAATACTGTATCATTGCCAATATTCCAGTTGTGTGTCAAATGTTCAGAATGAATATCATAGTTTGACCATTTATCATCAATGTGAGTATAAAGCTCAACAGTGTGGAAAAAATCCTGAATTTTGTGAACAAACTCAATAAGCTTCAACACTGAAGTTTCAACACCGATGGCAGCAACAGTGCTCCTGTACGTACTCTTTGTATTTGCTGTAAACATGTGCTCTTTTCGGTTAAAAACATAACGCAAACTAAGACATTGTAGGAATATTTGGAAAAGAAAATAAAGATTTTCTAATTCAAACCACACTAATTAGGCTTTAATGCGGCATGAACAAAATATCATTTTGATAGGAGCATTTCATGTATTTACAGTAGTGTAACTAAAGTACTGTATTAACAGTAAACAGGGTAACACTTGTTTCTTGCAGAAATATATATGCCAAATTGTTGAAAATAAAAATGGCTATTAGTGCCCCATTTTTTGTTAAATTTCTGTTGTGGTGCCTTTAATACTCAGGGCTATGGTGCCCCTTAAATGTAACAAAAAAGGGATAGCCATTTGGCTGTGCCTCTGTTGAATCTCATTTGGAATTTTGGAGCACTGCATTTACAGTAAGGAGAAAACAACTGTAAGGATATCTGCAACTGTAAAGGCTTTGCTGGGAAAACACTCTTCTGGTTATATTTGTACATGCATTTATTTTTGTTTTCCTTTTTAAGGTGACAAGAAAAGCATTTTTGCTCTCTTGTACAGTACAGTGTGTTATTGCAGATAACATCTCAGAATGCAAAATTTCCAAACATTTTTTGAGGGGAGCGATTTTTTGTCAGAGGATGAAACAATTTTCCATGGTTTTAAGGATCTAGTGATTTACTGTAGGCCCTACTGTTCTTGTGGGACTGTTTTTGTAAAAGTAAGGGAGAGAAATTTCATTGCTCTTACATGTGATGGTCAGAAAACATTTACTTGTAGTGGTGATAGGTTTGAATAAAAATTTTGGAGTATCACATATATTAGGAAATTACATTTTGAATTAGTATGCAGTTTATGATTGTCAAAACTATTCTGAATAGTTTGCTTTTGCACAGCAAGTATACACTTACGAATTCTCTTGCTTGTGATTTGTGGACAGACTTCTACAGTATTTTGCCATTATAGGTACAATAGCACAATATGGAACAAAATGTCTTTATATACTGTAGCTGTGTAGTAATTTGTGGCATATTTTGCTGAAACCGTTTGAAAAGCTTTAAAGTTTGTATTTTTAAAGGATTTATTCCTAATACCTGCAGAAACTGATGCCATTCTAACAGCCTTTGTGCAATTTTCATCCCAGAGGTTACTTTTTATTCACTCATTGATACAGTGGAGTATGTACAGTAGTGACCGAGAAATTTCCAGGATGTCTGCCAAACTCTGGAACTTGTCATATTTTAACAAAAATCCTTTAATTGGAAAATTGAAACATAAACTGAAACTCATTCATTGCACATTGTTGTAGTGGTTACTTGATGTACTTAAGTAATATGTACAGTATATAACCCATGTTGTAGATTGTACTCTGAGTAGTGCTGATAGTTGCTGTAAGCAATTAATGGCCACTACAGTATATGCAAATTTTACTCTAGTTGCCGTAACTTAACTACAAGCAATATACCTACTGTAATGTGCTGTTTAAATATAGCCCAACCTATCAAAAATATCTCTAAGGCAATTTGTCATGGAATACCACACATGAAAATAGGGGTACTGTAGTTTTCTCACAATGCTGCTATTTACAGTACATTACACAACTTTCTTGCTTTAGGTTTTCCTTTTTTTTTCTTCGTTTGCTTTTTATTCCTACAGTAAATATCTGTGATTGCTTAAATTTGAGACTGTGCATTAGGAAACATGCATACTGTCGTACAGTCTGTATGTACGGTGAAGGTATACAGTAATTTTCACTAATGTTGTTCTTAGACACTTGGGAAGACACACAGGCGGGCAGTGCAATGTGCTTTGCCCTGAAAGTCACCCTAAAGTTCAGATAATCATAACATAAATTTGCTCAAAAATGGCATTCTTTTTGCCCTGAAATGGACACTTTATTTGCTCAGCAGGTCCCACAGCCCCCACCCCAGTCTATGTCTTTGATATGTTGTAAAATACTGTATTGAACTGTAATTTGTGGTGAAAGTTTAATGTGAATTTTTCATACCCACTGACAGAATAGTTTTGATGAAGACTCACTTTGTACTACATGACACTAGATTGTTTATCCAAGGTAGAGAAGTATAAAACATGAAACATAAAACAATCATAATGACATTACTATTAAATACGAAAATACAGGTAACTTGTCAGGATAGTATTGAGTAGTCAGATTGATTATCTCAGGGAGTTGTTAATTGACAAGCAACTCCTTGCTATCTAGATCATGGAAATCATAACTGATTATATAAAACAGAATAAAGTTTGGCACAATTTGTGTTTTTTACTGTTTTCCCTGCATGTAATTATAAGCATGTACACTTTTTTGAAATATTTACAGTATTTAAAAATTTTGGCAATTAAACAGTTTGAAGGAATTATGTATAAAGTGATGACATTTTGCATGGTACAGTTTTAGAATGACATTAAAAATTTAGGAGTTTGAGGATCTAAATTTGCCAATTCTTTGAAAATGCACCCATGGGTTTTTACATCTCGTTTTAAACTTCTTTTATGGCACTAACAAAAAAGTGCTTGAATAGAGTTTACTTGCACGTTTATGATTGAGGGGATATTTTCGCCATTGTTAACGTACAGTACCTGTTTCTAAGCATAGGGCTATGTACAGTAGGCTACAGTTTGTTAATATACATGATCACTTGTGTAATAGAGTACAGTACAATATGTTGCAATTTGCGTCTTCAGGGTTTTCACTCATCATTTTTTTTCAGGAGTCACAGACCCTTCAAAATAAATTTACAAGAGTCAAATTTAAAAGAGAAGGGGTCAAAATAAATTTGAGTTTAATACAGCAAACTTTATTCCCTTTTTTTTTATTTTCTATATTTGTGATGCTTTTCCACTATCTTTTTCTTGTAAGACATCAGGCCTGATATTCAATCTGTCGATAATCAATATGGGAATTGGAAAGTGCTACATTTTGTAAATTAATTTACACAAGGAATGTATTGGCAATATTGCATTATCATTACTGATTGTTGGGGCGAAAAAGCTGTGCGTCAGTTTGACCCCAGAAGGTTTGTGTCTGTGCGTCAAGATGAAAAGTTATGCGTCATTGACCTGGGTGCCCGAGTCAGTGAAATCACCGATCTCTACACTGGATTTAGCATTGTGATATTGGATATGTATACAGTATGCCAAATGATTTACTTTGCCCTTTCATTGGACCTTTTATGTCATCATGTTCAAAGAATTTGAGATTGTCTCTTGTTGATATACCCAATAAAACCACTTTACAAAATGGGGTTCAAGGCTACAGTATGTCCATTGTAGATTAATGGCAATTTCACCCTTTTTTAAGTCACATTTTATGTTTTCATGGAAGATAGTACTTAAAGAGTAATGAAACATTACAAAAGCTTTCATAGGTATGTTTTATCATCACATTCCACACTCATTTGATTCTCTGTAATGTCTTTCATGCTTTTGTGTGCTCTGTGATTTATATTAGTTCCCTCTTGTATAAAACTGTTGCATGATGATTAAACACCATGTAGATCCATACAAAGGGTATGAGGAAGATTTCTATTTTTTTTCTTTAGAGCAAAATCCTTTGCCATTTTGAGGAACTACTGTACAGTAAAATACATAATATGGAAGAGGTACAGTACAGTGTACTGCAATTAAAGCCCTGTGCAGTTTTGTGCCATATTGCTGTCATATGCCATACTATGTAAGTACATGTACACCATTGATATTAGCTACAGTACAGTGGACATATAGTTTGGTTTCCTGTCAATGAGATCACAGATATGAATGCAAATTTGACCTTTCTCTAATCAGAAATATTGTGAAACAGAATAGCCCTTTGCCACTAATAATAAAAGTTTACCTTAAAGCTGCACATTGAGTTGATATTGATAATTTTGTGGAGATTTTTAATGGTACTGTATTACCACATGACAATGCTTACAATTAGCATAATTAGTCAAGTTTCACATCGAACACTTATGCAAAAACTAAACATTTTTGAGTTTTTGAACCCTTGCTTGTAATGGTCATGTGCAGTTATGATTAAAACTAATGTGAAAAAGTGTCTGGTCACAAATTTTTGAAAACCTTATTCAATCGTTAATTAATCACTCATGAAAAGTTTACTTGCACTTAGGGTATGGGGATTGGCTCAGTTTGACCATTTGTCATAGGTAAGTGAAGAAAACTTGACAGGTTTGCAAAATTTAGTAAATTTTGCGAACCAACTCAAAGTGCCTCTTTATTAAGTTGGAAATTTGAAAACATATGTTACAAGGCTTGAAAAATGAATTCAAATGGTCAAACTCCCATCTTTGCAGGACATTCCTGAGCTGAGATACATGTAAAATGTAGAGGTTATTCAATCAATTTAAAATGGTAGATTGTGCAATAAGTTGTGATGTCATTGTTGTACTACCCAAATAATTGTCTGTTTTTCTCTGGTTTTTATTGAGCCACTGCACTTTGTGCCAAAATGTGATCATTTTCTTAATGTTATTGGGTGACTTGACTGTACAAGCTGTCTCCGTACAACATGCATGCAAGTAAAGTAAACAGGAAGCGTTTCAAGGTCATATAAACATTTTAATTTCAAAAGGAAAAAACAGCAGGTAATGTAAGTTGTATAAGAAGGACGTCACAAATAATTGCGCAATGGACTATTTCAAATTATATAACTGAATAAATTTCAATACTGTATATCTCAGCGATGGAATAAACTATGACAATGGGAGTTGGATGAGTAGGAGTGATTTTCCAACCTTTAAATATATATTCTTGTAATTTTATACTTAAGGTACACTTTAACATTAAAGGGGATATGTCATCCTCTCAGACCAGGGAGTTGCTAGCATCTCTCTGCCCAAACATAAAATTTAGGAATAGCTCTAGAGTTTTAAATGTAAAAAATATAACAAAATATAACAGAATGAGGAAGATACATAAGAAAATATATCTGGAAAGTTTCGTTCATTTTACTTCATGTGTTTATATTCTTAACGTTCAGTAAGTGATCTAATCATGGTACCCCCCCCCCTCCCATATAGGATGCATTGTACAAGCACCACAGTATAAGTATATACTGTAATTTTATGGGCCTGTACATAATCCAAAGTTTATCACTGCTATAAGATAAATGGATCATTCATGGACTGTTCTGGGACATGCTGTATATCATAGTGGTGAGACCTATTGAAGTATGAACTGGTCTTTCAGTAAGACTGTTGCTGCAGAACCAATTGGGGTGGACCAAAGTTTTACATTCTGGTAGGAGTTCCTAGTATTAAAATCAATTATGGGTGGTTCAGGATTGAAGTGCTTGTAGTTTGTGGCTAATATGTGCCAGCAAGTGGGCCCTGAAGGAGGGTATCATAGCTACAAATGTACGGTGGACATACAGTAATTGAAGGCACATATTAACATTTGAAGTACAATGTTGTGCCCAAGCTTGTGCATTTTGGTAAAAGTGGCTGTTAGAAGGCTACTCAAACACAAGATGTAATAATTGTACAGTATGTGCCTAGGATCACATCGTGACCAGACAAGTCATGCCCTGATAATTTCCATTGGACTACTTGGGAATGATGAGTTACCCCAGACATGGTCATATGGATGATTCCCTCTGTGTGGAGTTCCCACATGGACATTTACATACCATGAGGATTGCCTTATAATTTCCCCACAGGAAGGTTTGGAATTTGGCAGGATGGGATTGTCTGAATAAGAATTGTCCTGGTGAGAATTAACCAGATAGGAGTTGTCTGGGTAGTAAATATGTAACTTAAATTGCATAACATGAATAAAAACACGAAAACAATGCTTACAGAATTTCAGTACATACATTTGTTCCAAGTGGAAATAATTAATCTTTTGAAAATCTCAGTTTGAATGGAGATAGATTTAGCCTATTTCAAGCTAAGTCTCATGATACTGTACATGCAATTTCTACATCCTTTGGGCTCTACAGCTACAGCTACTGTACAGTTGATGGAAACTGACTGTTTGTGATACTCCTGGCTATTGCATAGCACAAAGCTGCACAAAAAATACCAAAGCAGAACTACGAAGACTTAAAGTTGATAAAGCGTGCACTATAAATTCACAGCGCAGGAGGTCAAAAGGCGAAAGAAAGTAGTTCTTGACATTTTCTATAAAATCTCAGTTTACCTTGGCTACAGATATGCTGAATTTAAGCTTAAAAAGTGTCTTAAAATACTTTGTGCGTAAGAGCAGTTATCAGTCTATTCCTAAACTAGTATTAAAGTAATGTCTATTTGTGGTTCATTAGAGACCTGTCACCTGTTTATAATAAGTACTTATACAGTAGTGTCCCAGATGTGGAAACTTGGACTTACTTAAAAAGCTCTTCTGATGAAAAGCTGAAATACTCCAAAAAGCTGAAGTACTCAAAAAACACTTCACTTGGCATGAGCTACAAGAGAAGGATGAATATTTATTGAACAAAAAATCATTTTGTATTCTGAGTGACGTATGAGTGGTTTGCATCAATTAGAGAAAAAACAGACATCTAGCTACCTTACAAAAAAATTAACTTCCGAGTAATCAGCAGCTTAAATGTCAAAATGTCAGAAACTTGCTCTGGAGTCCTTGAGAGGTTTAGAGGTATTGTAGTGGTAGGAAAGTCATAAACATTCATCATAAATAGCATGTGGGTTGTCAAGGATAGTGTAGTGTATTGACCATGAATGATTTATGTAAACTGTTAACCTTTAAGTTAATATTAAAATTCTGATCTTGTATAAGTGTACATGTTTTTGTGTGCTTAATGATACTGTGCATTATACATTACAACTAAAACCATGTGAGGCCTCATGTAATATAAATGTACCAGTGAAAGAAAGGTCCAGAGCAGCATACTGAGTTACAGGAACAATACAAAAGATGAACAATGTAACCAGAAAGGCTATAAAAAATATAAGCAATGATCAATGCTAAATGTAACATGGAATAATGTGATTAAGCAGGAAGTGACTTACCATCTTTATAATATGTACACTAGAAAGCACAAAACTGTTGTGTAACAGTAACAATTTATCCTTTTATTTAAACTTTAATTTTTTTTGTTAATAATTAAGTGCTTTGTTCTTTAACCTGCTATAGTATATAATTTCTAAGGTACCCATTGTTACAATAACAGAATTTAAGAAAAGTCAGAAAAAAAAAAACATGGCCTACTAAAATCAATGTCAAAACTTTTTACTTGCTTTTTGGAAAAGATTGACAGATTTCATTACTGGAAATTTTTAAATGAGGGACAAAGATGGTTGAGAGAGTGACCTCTCATAGCAAAGGATATTACTGTAGCATGTAAACATGTATATTGAGGAACTGTTCAGATATTGACATTGTGCATTTTATAAACTGCATGGTCATCTGGGAGTCCAGTATACCCATCTTAGGCTGATGAATGCTGGTCTACTATGCTTTAGAGTGGCATAGTGAAAATTTTGGGCTGCTTTTCCCAGGGCTAACTGGTATGGTGATGCAAATTGTGGTGAGCTATATTGTGTTGTGTTCAGTTGTCAGCAGGAGCAAGGGATGGGGCATACACTTAACCCATGTGTGCTAAGAATGCTCACTGCTTTCAATGGTAAAATGGATTGAAATAATTTAATGCAAAAATTAAATTGAGAGAGTATCTCTGAATTTTTGCCTATTAGACAATGAGTGTAGTTCTGTGATGATGTTGTAATGTAGTGCTGTAGTAAACACCTTACTTCAAAGCAATTAGTTCATTGGGCAGAAAGTCATTCATTTGATCAACAAGAAACAGGATGAGTCAACTTTACTTACCCTAATCTGTCATACAGGGTAAATATTTAATTTGTCTGCTTACGTACAAAAATAAAGATCAAGTAAAACAGTAAAACTACTGTTACGTGGCTTCTAGGCAGGCATTGTAATTAACACTAAAATAGAGACTCCAGACACAAAATATTATAAGTTGTCATAAAAGTTTATTAAAGAAGCACAGAGTCAGAATAATGTGTCTGAACTGAAGGTGTGAAATACGAATTACACAATGAGCAGAGAGCTCTGAAGTCAAACTTAAAGCAGTTCTATGAGGGATATTAACTTAACAATATTACATAACACTGTACCATTCCACTTGAGAGAAATGGCCTTTATATCGCAAAGTTACTCTGTAACAATAAGATCGATACTTCATTGCATTACATAAAAACAAAAGGTAATGTGCAGTGCAAGAAATAGTGTTCATTTCCGGGAAAGTAAGTTAAATTTTCAAACATTTGTAGAATACTTCATTTATTTAAAAAGCTAAATTTTCCTTCAGTTACTTAAGGACCACACCAAATATCCAAATTTCCCCTGCAAGCTTTCTATTAAACTGTTCTATCTTTGTCCACCAATGGTAATGTGTGAGGTAATAAAGGGAACTTGATAACATTATATACTGCATGTTAGCACAGAACTATCTTTGTAAACTGTGAAAATGACATTAGGACTAACGATTGTCTTTCTTCAAAATATGTTTTTAAAAAAGCATTGGAAGTACAGAATAGGCCCCTTTCATTATATTAAACCACATGTGCACAGTAGATAAGGGGTGCCTCATTTTTATGAGAAACTGCAATGACCTTTTGAGGTTTGGCTGTGTCAAGTGTTCAAGATGACAGCTCCGCTCATTCACATAGATTCGGTAAAAACAAGTGATGAAGATTATAAGGGTGTCATCAAACTAAGAACTTTTGCTATTACATTTCGCTGTCTTCAAAAGTTAATGCACCATGCATGCAACAGTATGAACTGGGGTTTCCTTTGCAGATAAAAAGCATATAACATTAAAAAAAATCTTCAAGATAATGTGACCATTCATATGTACTGTACATTAAGGGTGATTTGCTTGTGAGCTTTTGGTCTTGTGATTAACTCATGGTCTTGATCCTGGGATGACATCTTGATGATGAGTGCATTCACATAGAGTCAGGGGCATATATACATGAATTTGAAGTACTTTTGGACCTCGCTACATTTCTTGGAGACCGACTCCCGCTGACACAGTTGTACAACCCGAATTTTCAAAGACCCTTTTTTTTTGCTTTTTTGCACTTCACAGATGTTGTTCCGAATTTTTGAGGACCTTTCTTTTTTTTTTGCCCTTTTTTTTTGCTCTTTTACACTTCAAACATTGTTCAAGTATGGTCCACTAATACAATGGCACTCTGAACTGGATTTGAGAGCGATTTTTGGGTGCTCAGAGACTGACTTTCCATTTTCATGGGGGGGAGTCACACAACCCCACACCCCTGTATTTATGCCCCTGCATGGAGTGTTTGATCTCCCTCAATGGGTTTATTATCTGATGAAGTGCACAACATCCCATGTGAATGCTGTGATCGACATACAAGTTGCTTACACTCTTAGATGAGCAGCTTACGTACAGGAAGTACAACTACTATACAGTAGTTGTAAAACAGGTCAAGCTGCAGATAGCTATTGTGATATCGGATGTTAAAACTGTCCTGCTTGGTAATTGCTATCTGACAATAATTCATGGCTGACAAGGTTATCACATCCCTTCTCCATCAACGTCCTGTATCCGTTTCTTTGTCGTGATTTATTTTGTTGGGGTACCCCCAGAAAAGGAGGTATCATTAATGGATTTGTGACATTTAGGTTGCAAAGTACATCTGTCGACTGTGTATTAGCTCCAGAACATTGAATCTGATTACAGTAAGTACAGTCGTGGTGATGATCAGTGGCAATTTCAAGGTCTAATTCTTCAAGCAACAAAGAAATGGCTTTTGGCTTTTATGTTTGTATGGTAACATGTCACCTAGCTTTTATTAAAGTCAGTATTGTGTGTATCCTGAATGTTAATCGTGCAATGAATATGAAATTAGGTTTGGGCAGTATATTCGACTCTGCTTCAGAGGATCGAGTTGAGTACTCCCGGCCAGGACTTGAGTTATGACTACACTTTCCTTGGAATCATGACTCCTGGGAATTTTAAAAACTGCCAAACATGCACAAATATCATATCTTGGAGTAAACATTTCTTTTATTTTGCAGGTTTTAATGAAGTATTTTAACACAGCTGGCGCATTTGGTAGTTTTTTCGTAGTTATGCAATCTCAAGTTTTCTCTTTACTGTAAGTTAGTCACTTAAATAATTCTCCTACATTGAGAGTTCAGCACTCCCCATTGACAGATTGAATTAAGAGCCAACTAGTATGCCTTCAGGTTTATTGATTTGATATTCATATAAGAGTTATCAACAGAACATAGCTACTGAGTTTTGTGCTCCTGCACATCAGTTATAAAAATTGGCTTAAAATTCTCAGCAAATGTAAATGCCAGGAAAGTGAAGCAAAAACAAATGACATAACTGAAGTATAAAAGAACATGACAAGACATGGCATGGTATGTTCAGCAAACTTTGCTTCATAATTGTGATTCTGGGTTATGCACATCCTCAGAAGAATAAGATACAGTATTAGATTTAGTCACAATGACAAAATCTGTACATGTCCTTGAGGATATTCACTGCAGAACTTAGTATAATATTGTATGTCATTGTGCTTTTCATACAGTACATTCAAATTGCATACTTGGAATACTTTGAATGTTACAATACATTGAATGTTTCACCCTCTCATACTTTACTTGAAAGAAATTCGGGGAAATGATTGTGGTTGCACTTTAAGAAGAAGTGAGGGTATTTGGGGGGTTTTCTGTGGCAAGCAACTGTTGTCACTTAGTAATTGGTGAGAGGAAGTGGCATTGGTACAGATGAAAGAAGGATTGGTAGAGATGAAAGAAGAAAAGAATTGAAGCATTCCTTGCTATGAATGTTTGAATGCATTAGTAGTTATTCCACTTTTACACGTAGTCATAAAAATCAACATTCATGTAGAAGATGCGCTCGAAATCATATTGCTTCTCACCCTGACACTTTGACAGCTGCTTGGCTTGCTGGGGATGGGAGGTGGGGATGGTTGGGGATAATTGGGGGAGGGGAACCGATTTTACATATCAGTGGTGCTTACTGGTGATATCAGTCACAGTCATCAGAAATATTGATTTGCAACTTTTTTAGAGCTACAGTAAATTAAACTTGATTTCCAACTTATGTTTTTTGAGTCTTAAATTGTGATGTAAAATCCAACTGTTTTGTCCCATGGTACCTTACCTACAGTATATTGCCTCGCCAGTATTGTACAATTTGTTCTTGACTTTCAAGTCGAAGGCAAAGAACACATTGTACATATGATAGTGTTTGGTGATATCCAGTTTTTACTGTCTCAGTTAATACCTTTAGAATTATTGCAATATTTTCAATCAGAACTATTCAAGCATGAAAGTAATAACTCCATGATATACAGTAAGTTTCTTGTCTGAGAAACTATACATACTGAACAAAGATGAATAATGAATGAATCTTTAAAGTTTACAGTAATTACAGAACTTGGTGACATTGTAATTACTGTATGGTACTTGAGCTTTGATCATCTTCAAGCAATTTGAATTTTCAGAAGGCTGTCCAGCTTATCCATACCCAGGACATTTGTGTCGGAGAAGTTTACTGCCTTCTAATTTTTTTTTCCAATTTTTTTTTTTTGTGCCCACAAGTCATATAGCCGCTATTTGCCCTGATTCCCTTTGAAGTTTGGTTCAGTGCCTTCATCCTTATATTCATTACAGGCAATATACATCAGAAAAGTTCATTTCAAGATTGTATATTAAATATGTACTGCACAGTTTTCAGTATACATCATGTACAATACCACACCATACTGTGTCTTTCCAGGACACAAACTGCCTAACTGCTCCCCTAGTATTATAGTACAGCCTCTGGATACAGGTTTATTTGTTTGGTTCCAGTTCAGGTACGTCAGTTCAACATTTGTCAACTCATTTCTTTCACCTTTAATTTAATTTGAAGTATTTACAGCGATCAGGATGTTTAAATATTTTCTCACGACTTTAGCTTTCCCCTCCGCTCCAGTACCATACATTCCTCTTGGCGTGACACCATCTCTGCATGGACTATCCAATTGGTTTGGCCCTTGTGTTGTGGTATACCCCGTAAGCAGTCGTGATTTATAATGTCGACTATTGTACACCGCTTGACTAGTTAATCTATTAGCAGAACACCATTTGATACATGTTGACATCTCAATCATACTGACCCCTCATCTTTAACGGAAAAAGGCTTTTGGTTGGTTTTAATTAAGATGACCTCCCTTTGTGTGGTAGCTTGTATTCTACCTCCGTCGTTTACAAGACAAACTAAAGATATACTACATTGTGATTTCTAAAGCTCCTCATTAAAGTCGGAAGGAATTTTGAAAGAATCCCAACCATCCGATTGGAAGGTAGACAGTGAGTCAGATTTCATTCATCTTCCTGTGATGAGCCCCTAGAAGGGAACTAGCCAATCAGATGACAGCTTTACTTCAGACACTGTTCGGGTTAAAGGAACCTCACTGCATCACAGTACTCCTAATCCTATTCATTTACTTGGTAATTAGAACATAAACCTCTGTCGGTATTAATAGGAAGAGTACGTGAGATGCAGGTCAAGTAATGAGAGGTATAATGTAACACTTGCCAGGCTTGCTTCCTGTGTGGATGGATACCTGCATCTCAGGCAATAGATTTTGTTGAAATGCATCATGCAGTATTAAAGTAGGTGCATTCCTAAGGATATTTTAAGAATGAATGGTTTTGAATGGCTAATTCTTGGCCTTCTTGCTTTGATGAGGTGTGTACTGTACATACTGTAGTATCTGTTATTTCCATCCATTCTAGAAACTGAGTCATGCTGGGCAGCCCTGTAGTGCAAAGGTGTGAGGCAGAATCATTTTGGTGCCTATTCTGGGCATGCAAAGTTAACCAGGGGAGTAGCTTGTCTTCATGGCTCAGCATAGGTGTAATTTCAGATGGGCCCTTGGACCTTGGCTGTTGATACTCTTAAAACTGGTTCGATGAGCACTTCTACCTGTATACAGTAGCAGTGGAATATGCAAAGCTCAGTGTAATCAAGTGTTTGTTGTCATGATACTGCAGGTCCCCTGGACACATGTGCAGAACAGTGCACGAACTGAGGATGGGTTCCTGTGAAGTATATACTGAATACATGCAATGCATTCATGGGCTGATACTGTATTTTCCTTAAGCAGGGCCCATTAAGCCCAAGGTCCACTAGGTTAAAGAGGGCATGACACGGGCAAAACAACTTTTGTGTATTGCAACATTGAATACAGTATTCTATAAATATAATCTCATACACAGCTAAAACCGGTACCATTCGTCATAAATGAAATTTGAAGAAAAACGTTCAAAATCCAATTTCGAAAAATGCCGCAACAGGTCACATGACTTTTATGACGCAATTGGAGGCACAAACACTGCGCTATTAAGGACGCGCATCTAGATGTGGAACTAATATAACGCTCGATAAAGTTATCATATCTTAGCAACTTCATAAAAAGGATTACATCACAATACCCGCCCAACATACAGAGCACAAAGCGAGGACCATGTTGGGGCTTCAAAGCATATCATTGGCCAATATGTTAGCGTGCATATGCGCCCGTGTTTTAGCTTCCCTGCATATAATGAACAGCTTTGTTTTTGTGCAAAAAGGACGCGGTTCGGGCTCGCTCTACAGGACAGCAATGAACATGTATGGACAGTCCAAGCGCGCCTTTACTCAGTGGGCTGTTCAGTACCGTTGCGAACGGTAAGCAGTCACCGCGCAACGACGCATAGTTCACAATGTGGTCACTGGTCACGCGCGCTGCTGTAGTATCGTAGCACAGGTGTTTGCAATGATGTACCCGCTAACACGCGTTAGCATGCACATGATTCGATGTGTAGAACGATGGGTGAGCTGCCTGGTATAGTGTTACTAAGCGTGCCTCCAATGACGTCACGATCTCGAGACGCGCTCACAAACGTTTTTTCGCTTTCGGATTTCAGATGGGCTGATTCTGGCCTGTAATTGGGAATTCACAAGGTCGTATTACTGTGTTTATGGACGTAGTTTAGTCGGGAAAACATTCGCTTTATTTCAAGCTGTATCCAAAGAATATTTACTGAGAAACGTACTTTGGCCGTGTCATACCCACTTTAAAGTTCCACTAGACCAAAGGTTCACCAGATTTTAGGTGTGCTGCCCCTGATCCTTCAAGATTCAGCCCTAGCCCATATCCTATTCCTGTCACTAATACTTACCCCATAATGTTAATCCTAATCCTACATAGCCCTAATGCTCAACAGATTTTTGGTCAAGCAGACCTTTAGTCTAGTGGGCCTTCAGTGTACAGTAGCTGTATTCTCCCTTTGCTTGAGGGCCGTACTACAGTACTTAAATTATCTTTCATATAAATTGTTCGTAGAAAATGTTGAAGAAACATGAATATTCAAACTGCAGTGCAACATTTGCAGCTTGTTGGATTGAAACATAAGGCACAAAATTTTGATTGTACCATAGAATTTAATACAGACCTAGATTCCAGTCCTTTAACTTCTTTTGGCATTGTTGAACTTGAATGTCACATAATTCTTTTTGTAATTCACTTCATGTTGCATGTAGCATAGTATTTTTCATTGTATGCACTCTTGTATTTTTATGTGTGATTGTTCCTTCACACAGCTGCATACAGAGACTGGTCATCCATAGATTTGCCTTTGAGAGAACATATTGCATAAAGGTCACGGCCAGAATAAATCTAGAGTATTTTATCATTTCACATACAGTACATATATCATGCAGTATAATACATTACATTACATAACATTACATTACATTACACACCATAATAAAATCTGCTGGTCTTCTGCTGCAGGCAATTTTACTACAGTATACAGTACACACCTTCTTTCTGGTTTCTACACATTTAGTTAAAGTACACAGAAGATCTTTGAATGACAATAACCTCACTAACTTTGCAACCAAACCAAAATACAGCAGTTTGCTGTGATATTATGAAAAAGTTTTGCATGTTTCTTAATAATTGGGTGTTTTAAAATAGTCTGTTTTTCGTATGTTTCCTTCCAATACTGTATGTGACCTTTGCAGCAGTAATTGCCGCTTTTCCCAAATGTCTGTTTCAGACCAAGATGAATTTAGCAACCGGTATCAATGAATAACCAACAGTTTATTGTGTGTATAATGTGAAGCACTGTACTGTACATTATTTGTCATAACCTGAAGGCACAAAGCGCTAGCGGACTTACTGATGATGAACATTGCATGAATGCACAATGTGAAGTACACTCTTCCTGCCCGTCTGGCTTTCCTCTTTTGTCAAACAGAGAATAAAATTTGAAAATCAAATATGAATTACCAACCATGTAATTTTCTCAGGGTTCATGTTACAATTGATCAGGTAAATATTCTGCTTGTACTTCAAGAATGTGCAACAGTGGGAATTTCAGATGAGGCTTAATACTATAATAGTATTTACAAACTCTGATAAAGCTTTATTAAGATGATGTGGCAACCTTTCGGTGAGTGTGGGCCAAGTTATTGACTTGTGTCATGTGAAGGGGCTGAAAAGATGAGGAGGCATCCCTTTTGTAATTGAGAAATGTTGTGCATCCTTTAAGGTGCCTAATTACAAAATTGAATACAACATTTTCTTCTAAATTTATGCTGAAAAATTAAGAAAAAAAAGGCAAGTAGTAAGTTAAATTAGCTGACAGAAACAGTGTAACTAACCAAAAAATTCTTTTAGTTTGTCAGTATAGAATATACTTTAGATTGAATATTACGGTATTAAAAATCAATCTGTCTGGTATGATCTAAAGCATGTTTCAATTTTTTTACTTCTTTGTACAATATAAGTATCCTAGTCAGGGGTAGCTCTTACTGTATTCCTGCTCTTTGTAGGTTGCCGCTGACTTGTGTTTTAACACAACTCTCGTTTCTTCAGAAGTTTAAATTTAATGTACATTTGTAGATGGAAGGACATTCCAAAAAGTGGTCTTTTTACATCAGAATCATATAGGACAAACTGAAAACTTTATTATTTTCTTTCTAAGCACAACAAATTGTTTAAAGCAAGACTTAGGAGTAATGTGCATTTGAATCATAATAAAACGGTTCATATGGCAAAGGGTTTGTTAAGTACACCTGAGTCTAAAATTCCAAAGGTACATATACTACAAAGGTCGTAAAGTGAGTCACATTTGTCCGAACTCCATCTTTACAGGAAATCCCTTTGCTAAGGTGTAACATTCGAGGTTTGTCGGTTTAGTTTAAAATGGTAGATTATGTGCAATAATTTGTGAAGTCACTCTTTTCCTCATGTGATACTGTCTTCAATATGGCCCAGCTGAAGCTACTGTATCATGTTCCAAAATACAGTAACTCTTTACTGTTGTCAAGTGGCTTGAGTGAATATATATGTACTGTAAGCACTCTTCTCACTACACAGAGTGTAAGAAAAATAGAAAAATATTGCAATGTCATTTAAACATATCATTTCAGATAGCAACAGAAGCAGGCAATGTGATTTGTACAAGGATTTCATGACAAATTAATGCCTTTTTGCTTTTAAGAGGTAAACGTTCTATACTGAATTTCATCAGTAACTGATAAAGCTACAGTATGAGGATAGGAGCTGGACTGATGAGATTTATTGCAACCTATAGGTACATTCTGTCAGGGAGTTAACTGTATTAAACTTTTGTATTGCTTCCCAATTTATTTTGCTTCTACTTACATCACCTATTACCAGTGATTTTCAATTCTTGACTGAGATGTTCTGAACAGTCGACTTGAGACTATGGTTTAAGGGGTAGGGTGTTAGAAAAATGGGCCTTGTGTTAGCTACATATAGGCCTACATGGCAAATGTTACAATATTTTCAGATAAATTATCTTAATTTTAATAATTTTGAATGGAAATTACACACTGAACACTCCAATTGTGCTGAAAATTTCACGACTAAATTCTTTCTTGAACTGTTAGAGATAACTGTACTTTGAAATGCAAACTTGTGCTGAGAGTTCTTCAGATTTTATTTGTGTGACATTCTGTTGTGTTTTTGCGACAGTGTGGGACATTTATGGGCTGGCTTAATTTCACTTCCTATGGACAGTCCCATCTATTGCAGAAGGTAATGTTAGACAGGGTGACTAACATTCTGTAAGGTAGGTAGGGAGCCACCTAGTTGGCATTTAAAGCATGGCCATTGATACCAGGGAGTTACAGTAGTGGCAGCTCCCTGGTGATACATTCTGCTGTAGATGGAACCAGGGAGCTGCCACTATAACGTTATAGAACAGTGAGCTGCCACTGTTAGAGTGGCAGCTCCCTAGTGATACATTCTGCTGTAGATGGAACCAGGGAGCTGCCACTGTAACGTTATAGAACAGTGAGCTGCCACTGTTAGAGTGGCAGCTCCCTAGTGATACATTCTGCTGTAGATGGAACCAGGGAGCTGCCACTGTAACGTTATAGAACAGTGAGCTGCCACTGTTAGAGTGGCAGCTCCCTAGTGATACATTCTGCTGTAGATGGAACCAGGGAGCTGCCACTATAACGTTATAGAACAGTGAGCTGCCACTGTTAGAGTGATGGTAGCTCCGTAGTGCATGATACATTCTGCAGTATGTAGATGGAACCAGGGAGCTGCCACTATAACGTTATAGAACAGTGAGCTGCCACTGTTAGAGTGGCAGCTCCCTAGTGATACATTCTGCTGTAGATGGAACCAGGGAGCTGCCACTATAACATTATAGAGCAGTGAGCTGCCACTGTTAGAGTGGCAGCTCCCAAGAAGGAAAGTCCATTAGTGGAATCAGGGAGCTGCCACCACTCCCTGGTGGAATAGAGTGGGTGAGATGTTCAGTAGTGCTTATAGATTGTCAAGCCAAGGCTAAGTTTTGTTGATTCTAAATTGATAAAATCCAACATAAATATAGATGTATGTAGCAGTGTTTGGTACAGATATTCAAGATATTTTAAAATGTTTAGGAGAAAAAACTTTAATATTAATTCAAGACTTAGTGAAATTAACAATTTGAACAGCCTGTATCATTAAAAATTATCTTCCTTTTGTTTTTATGAATAGGTTCGTTGTTATGGATCACTTCCTGCTAGTGTTTGGAAGGTTAGGGAAGAAGTTGCTCCAACCTAACTGTGTACATTTTGAGACATAAGTGAAATCTTAATATTTACAAATCACCTTTAATTTGGCTTTTATGCTAGAACTGTATCTGTTGTGATGTATCAGATCAGACTGTAAACATCGCATACAGAATTTTTTTTTTTTTTTGATTTATTTATTTGGACTTAAAACATGTAAAAGACAGTTTAGAATCATAATGAGAGCCAGGTACCTGTACAAGACATAAAAACAGTACAAAAATTAGAACACTACGATTCGATGAAAAGAAGTACGAACTAAAACAGAAGTGTTAGGATGACACAGAAAAGTCTAACCAGAAGACTTATTTCTACTGTGGTCCCTTAAAACAAATACAACATACAGGTACAAAACCATAAAAGCATAAAGACATAAAAGTGGAAAAGTCAAAAGTATAGAAAAGTAGAACTCTCTTCATCATTCATTCTGATAAATAAATACTTTTTCAAATATGCTTTAAAAATACTAAGGCTGGTTGATTTCTTTATTCTGGTTGGTAGGAAGGACCATAAAATACAACTAGTATACTGGAAAGTCTTATGGCCTCCACTTGTAGTGAATCTTGGTACTGTACATGAAGTTCATGAACAGAGAAGAGGCTAGATCTACTGTAGTACTGTAAGAGTGAGACACAGAGGTGAGAGCAGATGATAAATAATTGGGAGCCATGCCATTAAGTAGCCTGTAGGGAGTGACTTAATGTTTATATATAGAAAGGAAATTCTGTCTTTAAATGGAAGCCAGTTCATTTTCAAAAAATGGGAGGAATTCAGAGAGGTGCAAGGATGCAGATCTAGCACGAAACATACAACTTTATTTGGCCCAAACCACAAGCAACAGGCATAATCGAAGACATAAAATCAAAGAGTTGGCCACTAACTTTCTAGAAGAACAATCAAGGCATTTGCCTTTTCTTTGCAGAAATTTTAATGTACTATTAACCTTCCTTATAACATTCTGACACTCTCACCAGATAGGTTACAATCAAGCTTGGCTTCCAAATACTTTAATACCCAAGAGGTACTGTAGTAGATTAAGACCGAATCCTAAGATAAAGAATTTTTTAGGTTTATGACTTGGTCCAAAGAGTATAGATTCATTTACTTATCAAGGGTAGTGTAAACCAACGGATTATTTTGCATGAATTTAACCAGTACTGTAAATAATTATCACGTACAGTAATTAACAAAGATATATACCTGAGTTAGAATACTGGAGTCTCCCAGAGTAGCAGGTTCTCCATGTAACGGAAAATGGGAAAACATGGAAACAGGATGAAAGCGGAAAATCTCAGAATAAGACATTTTTATGCCAAAATAAAAAATGAAGAAATGAAAGCAAACTTCATAACACCTGTGTAAAAGTAGCACTTCTAATTACATATATCCAAACACTCTTTTGTTTTCATCTGCAAGATACTGTATACAGTCAAAGCTAAAACAAGGGTAGTACATAGAATATGGAATTTGCAAACAATTAGAAAACATACCACTTGACCTTTTTGATTCCTTGCGTTAGCAAAAGGAACTTATGTACAGTAGTCAGCTTGGCGTGTGTGTGTGTATGTATGTGTGTGCGTGTGTGTGTGTGACACTTGCTTCGGTACGCTGTATCTCAACAAGGGAAAGTTGGACTAAATTGAAATTTGGTATATGGATCTGTCATAGTGAGAAGGTGTGCCCTATTGTTTTTGGTGGAGGTCAAAGGTCATGTGGGGTCACCAGGGGTCAAAGACCGAAAATCTTGTTTGCATGATATCTGAAGGTAGGAAGCTTGGGTAAATTTCATACTTGGTTTGTGGATGCATTATGGTGAGAAGATGAATGCTGTAGCTTATGGTGGAGGTCAAAGGTCATCTGGGGTCACCGGGGGGTCAAACACTGAAAACTTGTTAACACAGTATCTCAAGGTAGGAAGCTTGGATAGATTTCATACTTGGTATGTGGATGACTTATGGTGGGGAAAATATTTGTTTGGTGGAGACCAAAGGTCATCTGGGGTCACTGGAGGTCAAACTCTGCAAACCTTTTTAACTCTGTATCTCAGTGTAGGAAGCTTGAATAGATTTATGCTTTGAGGTGTTGCATTAAATCCAGCAGAAAACCCATATGAGTTTTGTTGGATGTCAGAGATGAAATCACCAGATGCCAAAAAGCAAATTCCCAAGAATTCCTAAAGTCAAATATAAGTACAAAACTGTTTCATTCCAGCGCATTAAGATCACATTCACCCAATGACTGAAAGATGTGGGACATCTTTCAGAGATGCCAAGTATTTCAATTTTAGTTGAAATTATAGTAGTACGATTTTAATCCATAATTCTGCCATTATGGAAAGCTGCATCAAATACTACTTTTTAATATTGCAGAAGATTCTCTGCCCACAAAGCAGAGGACTTGTGAAAGTTCACTAGACAGACATTTGTCCTTAGATTAGGACATTTAAGCTTGCAGAAATTGGAAATTGGAATTGATTAATTAAATGCTACTATGGGTTGTTAGTTTTATAAAGAGAACTAAGTTACTGATCATTTGGATCAGATACCATTGAGCGTGCATGAATTGTGATTGCTTAATTGAATAAAACAAATTGTAACCGTATACTGTCTGTGTTGATATCCCTTGAAGTGCCTGTATTTCTACAGGGCAATTTATTTATGCTTGAATGTGTTAACACAAGATGTGCATTGTCTACAGAGCAGATTTTGTGCATTTACAGAAATACTGGTTCATTCAGTAGTTGGCTCAGTTTCATTACATTCAGCAAGGAACCACAGTGCCCATTGGGCTCTTGTTAGAACATGTAACATTTAGAAAATGGAAAAGAAGATGGGATTTGATCTTTGAGAATGGGACAACTTTCCACTCTAGAGTATATACTTCATTAATTCAGATTGTGGTGTCTGTGTTTGCTATTTCATTAAAGAGTCCTGTATGAAGACTGTGGTTTCTGTTGTCAGCTTTGGCAATCAGATTAAAATTACCAGAAAGAAATTGTTATTGATGTGTGGCTTTTGCCTGTCAAATTGCATGGTTCACAATAGTCCTGTATTGTGAACTATCCAATTTGACAGTCAAAAGTCATGGTTTCACAATAGTCCCGTATTGTGAACCAGGACTTTTGCCTGTCAAAGTGCATGATTCACAATAGTCCGGTATTGATGGATTTATTTAGAGTAAATTGCCAGGGTATTTTAATAGTGCATTTGTTGCATTTATTTAATTGCTTTTTCGTTAAATGGAAATATTGCATTTATTTTACAGAATATTTTCATATTTTTAAACCAATATTAATAGAAGCAGAGTGATAGACAATTCAAAGTAAGGCAGTACAGTAACATTCTTTTCAGGAAATAAGACTTTCACAGCAAGTAATTTGGTTATTTTTTGCATAAAAGTAAGTTGTTCACCCAAACTTGCCAAAGTTCAAATGATGCAACATCTTTTACTCTCATAATGTATAATACTTTGAGGAAATAAAGCTATCACCAGAGTTTATTGGTGAGGCTGAATGGTTTGATAATGATTTAAGTTATTTCCTTTGTATGCCATGCCGGTGCATTTTAAACGCAATATTTCCCTTAAACAAAAAACATGTACATGATTAACCCACTTGGAGGTAGTGAAAATACTAAAACTAATGAATAAAAGTCACTGTTTGTAATTAAAGTTTACCTTGCCTTGTCAAGCTGCTCATCAAACTACGTACTATATTAAAGTGTCTTCGTTTCTCATCCTGGGAGACCACCGCACATTTCTCACCCTGAGAGACCACCATACATTCCTGTAACTACAGTATTTCTGGGGAGGAATACAGTTACAGTATTGACAAAAGAAAGAAAAAACACAAAAATGATGTATTTCATATGGTGATGTTGAAGGTTATTTCTGTACAGTGTCTCACAGGGGTCCAGGATATTTTTATTTTGGCAGATGCTTGGAATGTTAATAATTTAAACCCTCCCGACATTATGGTGTGAAAGCTTTACAAGATTGTTTCAATTTACTGCAAATGTTTCTGGTCTGAGCTTTCAATGCCAACATGCGTTTTCCATCTTCTTCTCCTCAGGGAGAGATCGAACACGACATTCCCCGCCTTCACGTTGATTTGCCGATGATTATGTGTCAGATATGAAGAGCAAGATGCTTTGTTATGTAATGCCCCTGGGGTGACGATGGGGATTGGGGAATATAACACCCAACATCATCACAGGATCAGCAACTTTGACAACATCAGGATCAAGATGGATGTATTTCCACCGGATGCGTATTGCTTGTCGTCTTTGCCAGTTGGATGAATCAGAAGAGAAGAAACAGCGCCCGCCATACGCATTAATAAATGGCAGTGCTTAAGTTGCGGTACTATTCAACTTTCCAATGTACATATAAAACTTGGTTTGAGTGTGAATGTCTTATGTCATTTCAGTGCGTTTTGTGTCTTTATGTTTGTTTTTAAGGGTAAGGGTCTTGAGCTGCATTATAGAAAGGGGTTCTCAGTTGTTTGGTTGATAGCTACATTTTCTTGAACCAGCCTCAACTTTGTATGAACAATTGATATAATTCAAAGTGAATTTGACCCACTTTGCTTTCTCATTTAAATTGTTGTCTCCTTTATGCTGAATTGGAGACATCACTTTTCTATTGTCTAAGTGTGGTATATCTTATTACCAACATGGCTTTAAATTCCCAAACCAGTCTCCCCTGGTATTGAGATGATTGTTCTGTTTATACGTAGAGCATAAGTAAAAATTAGTGCAAGCTCAACTAAGGATTCTTTTCTCCTTTGTTCTTAATTTTTGTTACAGTTCTTTGATTACACCTATACTGTAGTTACTTTGTTTTCTGTTGCTATATGTGTCAAGAACTGCAGATATTCCAGCAACTGGCATAATTCTGGGGCTGCCACTCTCTTACTCTAATGTGAAAGTTACTTGTATCAGGTGTTAAAGTTGTGTCGTTGTTGAGGTAACAGATGCAATGAAGCAAGATATTGCTGAGAAAAACAGTTTTAAGGCAAACATTTCATCATGTTCATTCTATTATGGGCCTTTCTAGAGCTTTTGCAGAGCCTCTAAGGACCCCAGGGGTGTACCGGTGACTGGGAGCATTGGGGTGCATGCCACCTGTGATGAAGAAAACAAAACGTTGGGACATATTTTCATAGGTTGGTACACTCATGGGAGTCCGAGGTGGTACTTCCATGGTACACTGGGCATTACTCAAAATGAAAGCTCCCCCCTTGGTTAAAAACTCCTGCATATGGGGATGGGGTCACAGGCTGCCATTTGAAAACCAATATTAAAGGGAAAATGCAGCCCTCCAATTTGAATTCGTGTACCCCACCATCCTAATTCAGGGATGGCTCCTTGCAATCATTTGACAATATCTTTGTTACTTATTTGTTAAATTCATACAGAAAAACTCAATAGTTTACTTTCAGTATTCAGTGTTTTTTTACACAGAAACAAAATGAAAGATAAAGTACAGTATGATGGTTATTAACAGATCAAAATATAACCCTTAGCTACCTGTGTATTATGAAGACACTGGAGGTTTATATTAAACAGTCCTGTTTTGTTCCTACAAGTTGATTTTACAGTAGAATTTAAATTTGTCTGTTTGTATACTATTTCTTAAATGAGAGTTGCAAATTGAAGTATGTTTAGATGTAATTTACATAGAGACCTGGGAATTGCCATTTCTGGCAGTCTGGAAGGTTTTTGGCTGAACTTTTCGCAGTAAACTGTATTCCAACTGATGGTGGCACTGGATTTAGTGTCATACAGGTATGCCACCCCACCTTTGAAATAATGTTCAAATGTAAATACTTGGTCACTCACAAAGCAGGTCTTAGCCTTTCAGTGCAAACCTTTAAAAGCCCAAATTTACCATGTCTGAACCATTTAAAAACCATTTTTGTTTGTTTTCAACCTAAGGACGCATATTTAGAAGTAAAGGCTGTGGGAGGCCAAGTACTAAGCACTGGTGCCATTTCCTTGCAATGTCATATTTTCATAATCTATTTTGGATTTATTTTTTTTTTCATTTAGGGTTCAGTACTTCATTTCAATACTGTACCTCCATTTATCTCTTTCAGGGCCTGACCCCCACACACTTACCTTGAAACTGTCACTTACTACAGTATACTCAACTTGCACTCAAGTCGGGTATTCAAAAGTTAATTACCTCCCCCCCCCCCCCCCCCCCAAAAAAAAGTAAATGTAGACCAGAAAAAATGAGTGAGGTATGACAAAGATATGCAACAATTACTTCATCAATTCTTGGCAGCAAAAAAGAAACTTTTTCAATTGAGTCTATCTCATTTCATTTCATGACATGCTTTGTTCCAAGGACATAATTAGCTTTGAAAATATGATTGAATATTCTAGCAAGGATAAGAAAGTCTTCTTCAGTGACAGGGAGTGTGTTACATAAACAGAACAATGCATGGCTTAACAGTGTTAATAGATTTTGAGTTTGTGACACAGTCAGTGAAAGAAGTTCAACTATTAATCACTGTTGTCAAGGTTTTCCCTGTTTGCACTTACCTAATATAAATGCTGCCCTCTGGACTCATTATGGCTTTAAACTACCCCCAGTACTGTAAAAAGCCTCCTTGCTTTCAAAAATTGCAATATTTTTAAAGTCTCCTGCTTCTTGACTTCATCACTACTAGCTCTCTTAATTAGATGCTCAATCAATCTCCAAATTTTGTTTTTGATATTTTTGTTTAGTTTTTGTTTTTTTTTTTTAAATGAGAAATGCTGAGAAAATCCACCCATACATTTCTTTAATTGCCCTTGCATTACTTACACCCACCCATTGCCAACAGTATGATGTGATTTGAAATATTTTTTGCTAAATTTTAGATTCCAGATGTGGAAAAAAACTTTGAATAAATTACAAAAGATTGTGCTTATCCTTCTTGGGACTGAAATTAAAAGATGGTTTAGGCTCCCAAGTGAGTGGGAGAGGAGGATGATTTAAATATAAAGTTTTATGCTTTTTGTAGGTGAAATGTTGTGTGTGATTTTGGTCACATCTCTACAAAGGATGTGTTTCCACAAAACTGAGGTGTATTTAGAATCTAATTATTAGCCAGACCCTTCTCCAGATGGAGTTATCCCTCAAGCCCTTTCACACTCGAAGCTCTTCTGTGGAGTGTGGGAAGGTTGAGCATGAATCAGGTGGTAGTGAGGTCACATTGTTTACATTACCAGTGTCACCAAATTTGTCAAAGGTCACTTTCCATGCATCCAGTGAACAAAGTAATTTTTTTTCTTTTTTTTTTTTTGCTGCAGGATGATTAAGGGTCCCGCTTTTTGTAGGAAAAAATTGGTAAACAAAGGTGCAGAAATTATATTTCAAAAATGCAAACTCTCTTTCTGTGGAAACACAGCAGAAATAGTTTTATCTGGATCAAGGAAATCAGTCTTTTGGCTAAACATGAAGTGCAGAGGCCGGAGGTTTAGATGCCTTTCAGCAACATAACCTAGTTTTTTAAGAGTAAACTCGTGTCAGTGCAATATTTACTTGATCATTAAATTTTGACGTGTATGTGATGAACAAGTCTACTTGATTAAGTTTACAGTAGATAGGATTGTATTATCAATTGATGACATTGCTAGAGTTGTAAAAGATGATATAATTTAGACTGATTGTAAAAGTATATTATATGTGTGGAAGATAATAACATTTAGGTGTGATAATATTAATATTACAGGTATTTTTTATATTAGATTTGATCAATAGAGTGGTAATAATCTCATAAGAGTGTTAAAGGGGCATGTTGTGTTTACGTTTTGTCAACATGGCACAGACAGAAAGCAGCTTTTATAAACAATAGACCTTATGCGTATCTTGTCACAGAGCAGAAAGTGCTTCCTTGTTTGGAGGAAAAGCATGTATCATTGCAAGTAACACCAACAAATGCAGACAGCTGATTTGTCAACCAATGGTACAGTATATGTGCCTAAGTCTACTACATGCGAGTGCGAAATCTATGCCATTCGTGCATGTGTGCTTCATTGTTTTCCTCCAAACTGTGACGTCAGTGCATACTGTCTATTAAACCAGTCAGTCTTATCAACTAACTCTGGCATTAGATTTACCTTCCAAAAATATTAAGTTAAAAGAGTCAAAATGAAGTTGCATCATTTAAAAATTTGAATGTTAGGGTGAACAAATTATTCATGGACCACTGTTAAAAGGAGTAGATTTTTTTCTTCAAGAACTTTACTTTTTGAAAGAAATTAACCAGCTTCTGCACCCAGTTTTACGTTGCCTATCATTTTGTACAATGAAGGCATGGTTTTTGTGGAAATTTTCAGTTTTACAAATGCTTGTAGAGTTTTGTGAGTAGTACCTACTGTAGTAGGAGGAGTTGGCTTGGTGGTTGAGTGTACTGCCTTGCATACTAGAAGTCCCTGGATCATATCCAGGTGGAGCCACTTGGAAATTTTCTGGGGTCTAAAATGTGCTTGTTGGGATTAACCATTAGCGGTGATGCAAAGGGGGTTTACAATTGGAGAATCAAAATTGGGTATTGTCTTTTTCAAGAAGTTGTCCATCTAGGGAAGTTCAAGAGGATTTCTCTGCAAAAAATGTTCAACCACAAATATGGTCCCTAAAAATTCTTTGTGGCTGCAGTGTAGAGAATGTTACTCAGGGAATGTTTTCCTCAAATTATGATGTGGATGTTGTAGCAAATGAATTGAAGTACTCAACATGCAAAATGAAGAAAATATAAGGTATTTTAGGCACTATTTGGCATCCTTCTGCTGTGCAAAGTGGCATTTTGGGTGAATTAACCGTCAAGATGAATGCCACTACAGCATTGTGAAAGCAATAGCTCAAAATTTCAAATGTTATGATGTTAAACTTTGAAACCATCATGAAAGGGGTGAGGTACTTGTGAGCTTTTATATGAGGAGTTGCATGTATCTCTTCAAAATGTTTACAAGGGTGCAGAGGCCATGAGACAAAATTTAGTGTGTTAGTTAATGTAGGAATCAGTGACATGCTACAATCTATATCCTTGAGTGTCATCTGTGACAAGTGACTATGTATCCCTTTATTGACGAGAACCCTTATGGGGACCAGGGACATAGCTGGGGGGGGGGGTGGGGAGAGCCATGGGACAATGGCTCCCGTCTCCACCTTTTTTGCTGTATATAGATATTGCATTCTCCATGATTTGCACTTTGTGCTACACAATAATTGCTATCTTTCATTCACTGCACCTTAACCCAACCCCAATTGCAATCTTCTTACAAATTTCTGGCTGTGGCGATCAGGTGTCTTGTGGCAGCTTCTCATGACCCCATGTTGGTGTGGGGTCCTTTCAAAACTCTGGTTTGTTGAAAACAATTGTGTACACCAGCGCTTCTCAACCGGTGGGCCGCGGGCTGTGAAGCTCTCCCAGGTGGGCCGCGAGATTCGCCAAAAAAAATAAAAAATAAAGAACAAAGAATAAACTTTTTGTAAGGTGGGCCTCAGAAAAATTCTGAGAGTCAAAGTGGTCCTCGAGTTTGAAAAGGTTGAGAAGCGCTGGTGTACACTATAATGAGACTTTCAGTTGTCCTCAGATGATATAGTGTGTGAGCCAAGCTTGCAACAAATCTGCTGTTTGACCACCTTTTGAAGGATATATCAGACTAATGATTGTCTGTTGTAGGGTTAGTTATTGTCAGTGAATGAAATTTTTTTTTTTGGGGGGGGGGGAGCAGGGCTTTAGCCAGGATATTAAATTAGGGTATGTCACTTGTTACTGATTCACCAGGCACTATTCATCTGGCACCATAGCTAGGGTGAAGCGTGAAACCCCAAATGGGCGGGGTCCAGGGGAGGAGGGCTCTTTCACATAATTTGGTCAAAATCATGCTCACGTAGCTGTAAGGACACCTAAGCCTCCTTGAATTTTTTAGGCCCATCCAACAATCAAAAAATGATGCCAAATCAAACTCAATTTGGAAGGCTAGACCAAGCTATTTATTGGCATCTCAAAAGGCGTCTTGCTCAAATTTGGCCATCTCTCATTCAAATTTAGCCATCTCAGAGATGGTGAGATGCATCACTGGCTAAAGCTTGGGGGGGGGGTGGGAGGCATGGCATTTGGCTGTAATGTGTGTATTCCAAAAGCTGTAGCTATTAAAGTTTGAACAGGAGTGGGTTTTTTTCCCCTTTGGTTTCATTATCACAGTGTTGTTGAGAGAGACTTTCTTTCATATGGGATTTGTTTATTTTTGAGAAGAAAATGTCAAGGTTAGAGTGAAAGTAAAAGTCATTTGAAAACTTGTCTCTGGTACACATTCATTTACATGATTCTTTCATCTATAAAGTTTGGAAGCAGTCACCTTTGAAAAGGTGATTAAAATTATTTCGCACCTAATCTATTACGTATGAATATAAATATTACAAAAAAAATAAGAACTTATTACTAAAGATATGCTGTATGTCATTTTTTGTCTAAACTTTCCTTTTATTCTGTTATTATCATAATTTTTCCTATAAATCATACCTGTGCTCAATGGAGCATCAAGCTTTAACACCTATTCATTTCCAAGAAGGTTGAAGAATACAGTGCATGTGGTGACTCTGATAGTAGCCACCAACTGAAGGCATCATTGGAGGCATCGACTTAAGGCATCTTCTTTTAAGGGCATGTTCCCATTGCCAACTGATCACTAAGTTATGTTTAAATATGTAGTTAATTAACCCCTCCTGTACCCAGTCCTCTTCCCTGCAAATAGTTGTTATGATTACCCAGGCCCATTGCCATTTAAGAAGAGGGTTGAGATACCCTATTTTGAATCTGCCTCAAAATTTTCCCAGCTTCTGTTTTACAACAAACTAACACAATGGAATCATGAATGTACTTCTCTGAGCATGATCCCTGCACCTCCAGAATCAGAACACCTGACGTAACAGTCCCTACCCAAACCCTTATCCAGTCCCTGCCCAAACCATTACCTAGTCCCTGCCCAAACCACCACCTGGTCCCTGTCCAAACCACAGTAATTGAAAAATTTGGTGTTATTTATGTAGGTTGTGAAATAAGGATTCTTGAGGAATCAGGGAGAAGATTGTTATCAATTTTTTTTTACGGTTTTCTACTGTGATTGTAAATAGCGGTAGTTATGAGAACTGCCATTCCCCTGTGTGGTCAGACTAGATAGGGCATTTACACCAAAGAACTGCACTATTATTTAGCAGCTTAGTAAGTTAGAAGGTGAAACCTACAAATTTCAAACAGTAAAAAAGGGTAACAAACAAACCCTTGTGTACTTATATGTTCATGGGCTGCATCACTTGGGGGACTGTGGGACGTGCCCCCCCCCCCCCAATATTGGAGAAATCGCCCATTTGATTTTTCACAGTAAATTATTTGAAAATGGGGTCACCCCCCCCCCCCCCCAATATTGAGAACAAATTGCTGCCCATGAATATATATGTTGAGTACAATTCCAGTTCTTTTCGGTTAAACTAAGTAAACCTATTTGCAGAGGATCCCACGTTTCCAATTCCAGTAAGCATGCGAATCAAAAGCTCAACTGCAGAGACAAATAACTGTCCTCCCTCCCATTTGTCCCTAAGGTTATGCACTCTTCCGCCCAATAGCGAGTATTGTGGGTCACATATGAGCGTCACCTCGCAAATGATTACTTCTTCCACTCAGCTTTAAAGTCTACAGGTAGAGGTGAGAGAAGTTTTCCTTCAATTTATAAAATTTCAGTCTCAAAGGATTATTTCTTGAGCCCAGTGCTATAATCTTCTTCGTTCTCCTCACTAGTAGTGCACTTTTCTGATGTGTCATGCAGTGAGCTGAACCAGAAGTGTGATAGAATCCTACCAGTTTGTTTGTGTGGGGGGGGGGGGGGGAGGTGCAAATCATTTGAGCTCGAGTTTTCAAACCTAACCTGAAGTTTATTCTAACTAAAAATGTGCAATACCAAAGATCTGCATAATTTTGATCTAGGAAAACAAATTCGAACTTTCGGAGACATATCTGGCAATTACCACTTTGCCTTGGGGGCCCGTTCGAACCTCTGTTTTTTACAAGACAATCGATTACTTCCAATCACATTCGTGGATATGAATCATGTGACACTTCGAAAAATCATTTTTGTAGCTTTAACCTCGGATTAGGAAAGCCCATCCCTGATTCTCCTTTGTGAAACCTAACCCCTGATTTAAAACAAAACTTTAAATTCTTTGTCTAGATAAACATTTTCGATTATCTGTTCTGGTCGGTTCAGTGCAGGGTTGCCACTCTGCTTTTTCAAATTTCACTACGCGGGTAGTCGAAATTTCACTTTTTGACATGGGATTTCACTACACGACATTATAGAGAGTACCTCACCCTACCCTCCATCAGTATTACCTCTTTTTTGTTCTCTTTATTTCCAATTTTTCCTTCCTGGGAGGCTTTCTTTTTTCTTTTCTTTTTTCCCCCCAAATAGGCCTAACATTTGTCACGAGAGGGAAGCCTGGTGAAACAAATGTTGAGTTTTCGGTGCCACATGAAAATTTTCACCCATTTGATTAGCCGTGAAAACGAGAAAAAATTTAGAAAAGAAAGTAAACAACTACTGTTTTGTGGATCACTTTATTTGTTAAAAGCTACCGTATGAAGTTGACAGTTCTGTTATCAGGGTTGTCAGGTCCATAGAGTAGGATACAGGAACTAGAGTAGAGTGTGCACTCCCCGAAACAGCTGTGATCGCATGAGGACTCGGCCGCCATACGGTTTGGACACACATGCTCGCACACAGCATAGCTTCTTGCCTCCACCTATAACGGTGGACGGGTTCCCTATGAAATTAGGAGTGAGCACTCTAGTTCCTATATCCTTCTCTATGGTCAGGTCATGATTTGGTTTCACGGTCAAATTTGGCCGAAAGTTTATCACACACATGACTCTGCAGACAGGTAGTAGAGCACTGACAGTCAGAACTTTCTGGAAAAACAGATCCCTCAGGGCTTAACATTCACGTTTGGCATAAGAAAAAACCCAAGGAGAATATTCCCCCATTTAAGTTTGGTAAAATTTCACTACATTTCGAAATTTACAGATTTCCTTCACTACATCACTACGAAAGTCCAAATTTCACTACATGAAGTGAAATTTCACTACGGGTGGCAACGCTGGTTCAGTGTGCTTTCAGTGCCATTTGAAGTTGGTTAAATAGCTCATGCTTATGTCCAACACAACTCTGTGAGTGCCCCAGAGCTCCCAGGAATTCTCCCCCTGATACCCCAAACAAGACGATGCCCCTGCACCCTAGTGGCATGGCTACGCGGAAGTTAAGGGAGAATGCGGTCATTTACCCCCCGTTTCCCCTACCACTACTTGCTCCAGCTAAATCTGGTAGACTTGGTACTTATCTAAAGAGGCTAACTATCCTGTTAGAAATATCCTCCAATGTAATGTATTAGACTCTGGATTACCTAGACGTTTCAAAAGGCATTTTCGCGCTTCGCGCACAATGCATCGTCTACTACTTTATGTATAGCAGCTGGCTTGAGTAATTACTGGTCCAAAGTCCCCATGCAACCCTCGCTAGTACCAACATCCAAACTCTCCATTCAGAATCATCCTGCTAAATCGAACCGACTTAGTTCAGTAGTTAGGCCAATCATTTATAAACAATTTTTCAAATGTTTTTTTTTTTTCGGTGGGCTGTTTTGTGCCCATCAAACGCCATTCGAAAGTACTGTAATGCTTAATTCTACATTTGAAAATACTCCAGGGTCCCAGGAGATTTATCTCTTGGATCCTTACTGGAGCTTTGTCCCGGGGCCCTGCCCCGAAAGAAGAAGCGCTAGACGCTCCCGCGGAGCTATTCAGTCATTCGTTTTTAGTGCCTGAATATGTTCTTCTGCAGCGATTTCCCCAACTTTCAAAGGTTTGGTACCTCAATTTTGCACCCACACTTTCGAGCGAGCCCTACATGGCCTTTCGGCCCTCTTGGTACCGTAGGGCTATGCCAATTTGTCATTCACTAATGTGCCCCCACCTTTTACCTGGGACTGACGCCCCTGCACTGTCTGTTTGTTTTTGTTTTCGTTTTGTTTAGAGCGCCCAATACCTAGTGGTATATCACACCAAATTTAGCGAGTCTTAGCAGGGAGTTGTTATTTAGCAATTCCCTGGTCTTAGCCAGTCATGATCCCTGTGCGATACAGTAGACTTGTACTTCCACTCTAGTTGAACAGAATTTTAACCGAAAATGAGTGTGTTTGAGCGTCCTAACACAAATAATTCCGAGATGATGCTGTCCTCAGAACCGTACGGAAGCCGAGAACATCGCGGTGGTGTGAAATCGGACATGCCAGTTTTCCCCATCCCTTTCTTCGGTAAACATGGGAAGGAGAAATCAAGACACGATTTCTCCTTACCATTATCCACCGATAATGTGGATTGGAGAAACCAAAGTTAGTGAGGGGGTACTTCAAGAAAGGACCATTACTCAGTGTCTATATTCGAACACCCTGTCCATAAATGGACGGACCCGCACATGACACGAATTGACGCTATATAATTTTGGTTATGTTATTACCAACGTGGGATGATCCCATTGTGGTACGGAGAAATCGTCGACGAGCGAGCTAGCTATGTTACTTAAATTGAAAAGAAGATCCGTGTCATGTGCGGGCTCGTCCATTTATGTACACTGTGTAATGGTCCTTTCTTGAAGTACCCCCTCACTAACTATGGTTTCCTGCAGTCTACATTATCAGTGGATAATGGTTAGGAGAAATCGTATCTTGATTTCTCCTTCCCATGTTTATCGAAGAAAGGGGTGGGGAAAACTGGCATGTCAGATTTCATACCACCGCGATGTTCTGGGCTTCCGTAGAACCGTGTATTCTAAATATACGGTTCTTGCTGTCCTAGTAAAAGTGAGCCATCATTTGGTCACACAGTTACGGTACATGTTAGCTACTCATGATATTCAGTATCTGTGTGTCGATCAACCAGGGAGTTGAATAACAACTCCCTGGATCAACACTTCTCCCACCAGCTGCGACAGGCCATACACTGTACAGAGTTTTCATTTTCTCCATTCTAATTACAGTATCCCAAGTTTTGAAATAATTTTTTTAAAGATGACCGTATGACAAGAGACTAGAAGTTTATATCACTTCATCTTTTTATTTCGGCCTTTCTTATAGCAATCGGAGTTTGAAGTAGTTTATGGCTTGACAGTAGCCATCGCTGTTCACACAAACTCTCTTTAGCTTACAGAGAAATGATTACAGACTCTAATTTTGCAGACAGAGCCTTATTCAGTTATTCCAACCTGTAGAAACCGCCGAACTGAGCATACAAATGCAAAAACAAGAAAAGTGAAAATCATGACGCGGTTGAAAAGTTTGTACTCTACGGTATATTGACCGGCTTATACCAATGCCAATGTCAAGTACTGCGCCATTGGCAGTGTATGATTTCTCGTGAAAAAGGCAAAAAGAAAAGAAAAAAGGTGGTATGCTACTTCAAAAAGTTACTGCAATCCTGATGAAACATGAATCGAACTGAAAAATTCCTAATACCCTCAGACTTTTACATAGGAAGATTGCCCTTTGCACCCCACCCACGTCCATCACTTCCCCCAAAAAAGGCGAAGAAAAAGGATGACCTGCCAAGGCCTATACTCTATGATGGGATCAGACTATTTCTTGCAGTATACTACCACATTAATTAAATTACCTCTGTGACGTATAAAGTATTATACTATTTATACCCGTTCAAGTGAATGCAAGATGTTTGAGGGCTTACAAGATTGTTCAGTGAATAGAAACGATCGTTAAAATTCTTTTTGACGTATTTTAAAGTCTCTTGACCGGACCAATCACGTAATCACTTCCATTGATCATGTTTCCTACGGCAAAGTTCACTTTACTCTGGCAATGCACGCATAAATCTGCATAACGATTAGACAAAACAAGGGACTGGACGAGAAATTATAGTCAGACATATTCAAACTTGAGGCAACGGAGGGTTAAAGCACTTTTGTTCTATCGCTGACAGGCAAAACTTTTAGGTATTGAGGTCCGAGATTCAGAGGAAGGTTTGTGTCTACGTCGTTCGATTAACTGTTTGTTTGCATCCAATTGGCACATGTTTTGTCCTGTGGAAGTTGTGATCCCTTTTAGTTGGCTGTTTGGCTATTTTAAATGTTGATGAAGCCATTCAAGACAGCCTGTTTGCACTATTCCAGGGCTGACTAAGGGCTGACTGAGGACTGGCCTACTTCCACGTTACGGTATTGTAACTCCATTGGGAGTATAGAATCAGGTTTCCGACTTCAATGGGAATTATCCATACGACTATCATAATGAAGCAATCTTCGTGATAAATTGTGCGCCTTGACCACGTTTCCCTAGGCTTAAGATGCCGTATCCCTGCATTCATCCCTAGCAACTAAGGGAAGGGGTTCCCAGAAACGCTATGAAGGGAGGGGCGTGGAAGAAGATCCATAAATATGAAACTGATAGACACTTAAAGGTTGTGTGACATGCCACCAAAATGAGCTGTTTCACTTGTCAGTTAAAGAATTAACGGTCCTCCAGTCAAAGATCTGTTGGAATTATTTCAATATCTGTTACCGTTCTCAAAATATACATCTTCAAAGTTTGATGGTTTCTGAAGAAACTAATTGCCTATGCAAAAATAATGATGTGAAGTGTTGCACAGTGTGAAGATTTCTTTTGTTAACCCTATATAAATAATCTCTTAAATACTAATCATACAGATTACAGTTTGGTGAGTGATATCAATATTTTTCAAAGAAAAAATTTAAATTTTATAATAAACCCCTCGGGGAATAACAATGCTACCAGTGTCCTTGAAATTAAGTTTGAAAAAACAAAGGCTAGCATGTGCCATTTATGGTATGTCCCTCTTTGGATGTAACATATTTGCATATTTAGCTCATGTTTATTCATGATACAAGTGTGAAGTAGAATTTACCTGTAAAATGGTCAATATTTGATCTATTTTAATGGAAATTGTGGCTATTTTCTGGATTTTTAATGCATTTTACATCAAATATCCAACTATGTTATTTTCATGTCACACGACCTTTAAGTTAATTCCAAATCCACAGCATTCGTTGAAAAATATCACTCAAGCCTAAGGCAAACGGACGAGACGTGCTTTCTGTGTTTTGCGTTTTCTGACGTCCGTGTGCGACAAACGGACGTCAGAAAACACGAAACAAGTTTGTTTCGCATTTGTGTACTCGCACACGGTGAAAGGTCAACGCATACAAGAAACAAAAAAACAAGGACAAAACAAAATTTGGTTGTATATACTTTATAGCTGCCGAATGTCCTAGCCGTTACTCGTCGTAATCTTCATAGTAGGTAGCCTCCATCAACAAGCACCAAAAAGCCCCCTTGGCAGAGGTGGCTCTAGACAGGGATCAGGGGCCATATCCTCCAGTCGGGGAAAGTTTCCCTCTTTGAGGAATTTCACCACTTTCAGGGCCTAAGTCGGAACGATAAAGTATGTAGTTCCCGACGGTGACAAGTCGCTCAGACGGTTAAGCAGCTTTTGCTCTCAACTACTCAATAAGGCAGATTCTTCAGTGTAAACCCATAATTTTCGGGTTCGCTTCACAGTTTTCGTTGCTTCAGCTTCTTTCTTAGTTCCGTTCCATATAGCTTAATAGTACAAGTCTTTTTCACCTTTCCAAGTAACTTAGGTAGCCTACAAAGTGTTATGTAAAGGTCGAGGGAATGTCATCCCATATCGCATGTTCTCTTTTGTCGTATACGTACGATAAGATACTCGTGAGGGAGGTGTGACTATTCATCCGGCAGACCAGGTTGATACAATAAACTGTGTGTAATCCCCGATAAGGGTCAATCGCCCTAACATCTTTTTTCACTAAATTAGTATAGATTCATTTGTGTGTACCTCATAGTATTTACTCGCTTTGTGAATGCATTATGCATCTATCAAATTTCTCTGATGAACAGCTGAATACGAACTGACGAAATCAGCACACCGCCAACTCGTCATTTCAAGGATATACAAATACTATGAAAATGTACTTTGCAGTGGAATGGTATTTTGCCGGGTTTTCTTTCAATCCCCTCCTCACCCTCTGTGGACATTTTTACGGCAAACCCGTCGCCTCTGTAAGAGTTTGGGTTGCTGCCCCCCCCCCACACACACACACAATCATGAGCCTGGCCCCATGTCGGCCAAATCCTGGCGGGCACCCCTGCTTTTACTTGAGAAACCGTACGCACCAGTTATCAGCCAAAAAAATAAAACATACAACGAGCATGCCTCCCGCAGAAAGACTAGCAGTTACTCTCCAGATTTCTGGCAACAGTCGCTGCTTTAATTTCACGCTACGGCAAGGAAAGGGAGGGGTGGGGCTCGGAACCAGAAGGGCGGTCTGTCTCCGTACAATCTCTTGTGCCTTTAGAAAAATTGATTGCCAAGGGCGTTGGTAAACAATGGAACGCGCCGTAGTCAATTTCCCCCTTTTGAAACCTGTGTGCTGTACGTGTTTCCCTGTCCATGTTAGAATTCCTGCTACAGGCAAGGGAGAGGGGGTTCCAAAAGTGAGCACATAACACTACTTTAAACAGCAGGATGGTAGTGTGGTGGGCCTTACCTTCATGAACGTAATCTAGAGTTGAAGTTGGTGGAAAATACATGTTTTTGAAGTGTTCACAATTTTTTACATTTCCTTATCCGAATACTCTGTTCTGACGACAATGTCGTCCGAACCCTAAAAGAAACAACAAACATGTATCCCGGGCCCCCCCTTCCAAAAAATTTTGAAGATATTTTCAACTTTATAAAACAAAAAACTACAGTATGAGATGTGTCAGAGTGAAACTCAAATTTGTCCATTATTTTCAGGCTACCTCAGAAAATAAGTGTTATTTTAATAACTCTGCTACTGACTTTCAGCATTTTGGCTTGTATTGGCCTCAGTAACTTTCTCTGGGCATAGCAAGGTGTTACTCATGAGCGCTGTATTAATGCTATTTTCGACAACATCAGGCTTTTAACTATAACTTGCTGCAATATTACCCTGTAGTGTCTCATTTAAGCATTGTAATTTACTTTAATGAAATGTACTGTGAATTTAGTGTACAATTAAAAATTCACTAAATTATGAACATTTTCCAGCGATATATGATCAGTTCAAAAATATACTTTTGCCAAATCCTGGATCCGCCACTGTGTATGGCCATGTCCCCCACATAAGGTAGGTCCTATCAACTAATAATATCTGCATTAAAAGTCAAGATGTGGAAGACGTTCCCATGTAGGTCGCCATTTTGTAATCATGTGAACCAATTTTAATATACTGATTGGTTGTGGCTCGTAACTTGTTTCGCGAAAAGCGAAGCAATCAACGCACACGGTAGGCAGAAAAACTTGTTTCCTGAAACAAGCATGTTTGTTTCGCGAAACAGCGGTTAGCGAAACAATGTTTCTGTTTTTTATGCACACTGACGTCAGAAAACTCGGAACGTGCTTTCTGTTTCACGTTTCGCGTTTTCTGACGTCCGTGTACGTTCGTCTTCAACTACGAGGGAGACATGCGTGAATGCATGAGACAAGGAAGGGCTAAATGCAACAGTATTTTTCTTTTTCATTCCTATATGCCAACTTTGTCTCCATAAAATGGTATTAAGTGAAAGGATCATGTACTACTTATTGAATTAAAATATATAGCAAGGGTCCCTAGACGGCGAATATTGAAACTAATGCAAAACAAACGTAATGCAGTCAACAACAAGGAGGGCTCTGGCGGCTAACAAAAAGATTACCAGCGTTACAACTGAACGGCTAAAGTAGAAGCACGCCTGCACATAAAGTTTGTGATAAGTTTTGGCGAGTAAATTATGCGTCCTGCGGTTATTGTTATAAACGGATATGTTTTGAAAACCTGTATCAGATTTGATTTGAGAACAAAATGGAATATGTCTTTTCTTCTTTTCTGGTGAGATATATCAGCAAAATACGAAAAGAATGATTTGCACTTGAAAGTTTTTGCTTTCACGTAGGAAATTGTACCTTTTAAACAGGTAAAACCTCACTCATTGAAACTTCCCGTTTTTCTTTTTAGCACAATTCGTTTAAAAATTGAAGTGACCATGCGGAAGAGGCAAAGTGCCCAGGCCTGTCGAGATTGAGGGGAAACCGGAGAAATTACTTTTTCAGAGTCCTGTCGTTATGCAAGGGCTACGTTGGCATAATATGTTTTGAAAGCTATTAGACCGTGCTAGCGTCCTTTGAAAATCTCATGGGCCTTCCCGAATGACTTGAAAAGTCTTATATCATCAGTTGAACATTTGACAGAGAACTTAGGTAAAGCAAATTCGTTTGTCTCCAGTCTGAATAGCATATGTTTTTATGCAAAGTCTTGGAAAATCACTTTTCTAAGTACTAAGCTGTTCTGTCTCTACCCATCCATTTGAAGAAAAACATAGTTCCTATATCCTAGACAAACGCGTAGGAAGTGGTGGGGCTAGCTGGGCTAAAGCCTTCCCTCCCCATTCAAATATGTGGGGAGCAGAAGTATGCTTCTCCCTTCTACCCCTTATTTGTTCCCTCTGTAAAAAATATAAAAATTTTGCAGTAATTTTCCTTACCATTTGCTCAATATGTTACACCAAATTACATTTAAGGACCATCAAATATTCAAAAAGTTTCCAAAGGGGAGGGGGACACCCCTCAGACCCCTCCCCAAACCGGTAGTCCGCAACAACGTTCGGATCCCCAGTCGAGAACAGCTTTCTACGCTATGGCTATGACCTTAGATCAGGAAGTTGTTCTTTGGATGGAGATACAGCGCTTTGAAGTGAGGTTTGTACCGCCAAGGTCACCCAATAATCCATTGCTTGTACCTTTTCTTGACATTTCTATAAGACTTACACTGAATTAGGAAGTTAAAAGGGATTTGTCGTCTGCTACATCTATAGTAAGACTGGGGCTTTTCCTCCACTGCCATGACATTGCCAGTCGTCGGGGAAATAAAAATTTATTGCATCTTTCGACGCTCGGTGACGCGCATGACAGTATATCAGTTAGGTTTTATGTCGAAATATGAACTTGAATCTATATCTTGTCATTTCAGGAAACTTCCGGAAACGTTTCATATTGTTGTAACAAAAATTAGACTTCTGTCTCACCAGTTCATTTGCATGCGGTGTCTTGTAAAGGAAGGGCTAACTGTATTCTTTTATTTCAATTAAACAATCGTTTTGAGTTTATTTGCACCTGCTCTAAAAGTGATGGCGTCGCGTGAATTGGATGATGCTGATAGGTGAATGATATCAAACTGGAGCCACAAAACAAAGGGAAGAAATATCTTTAATTAAGCGAAATAGACAGTTTACCGTTGATAATCTTCTCTCGATTTAGTGTGTCTTAAAGGATTAAGATGAATTAAACTTTTCGATGCATCTCCATTCAAATAACAACTCCCTGCCCAAATATCACTAAAATGCTGTTACACAACGCTTACGAAGTCTCTTCTGACGCTCTGATACCTTGTATCCAATACTTAGTAGGCTAATTAAAATTTGGGGATGAAATCAAAATCCTTAAAAAATAGAATACTTCAAATAATCTAGGTGATTCAATAAATTCGAGCCCTAGCCAGAATTTATAACGTTACGATCCAGGTCCGTCCAACATCTCAAAATCTGAATCCCGCAGATTTGTGCAAGGGCTACCGGTTCGGTTGTTTATTGGAAGTACCTACAGAGCCATGCCAAATATGCTTAAAAATAAAATACTCTCACCTCCCCAGAATGGAAGGGATATTTAGCTCATGCATGACACTTTCAAATTCTGGATTGCAAGCCAGGGAGATTGCTCCCTTGAATTTTAGGTAAAGAATCGGCCAAAATTCGGGCCAAAATAGGTAAACTTCGAGGGGAGAAGTGGTAAAAATAAATGGTATCTTCTGACCAAATGCCCGCATTTGTTTCCTTGGATAAAAAAATGCAAATTTTTGGGGTGGCGTACTTTGCTTACACTGCGTTGAGTGACAATCTCGGGTGAGGTTTGAAAATCCGGGCAACAATTTTTCTGACCCTATTGGAAGGTTGCTATTAGGCGTATCTATGTTACCAAGGAAACAGAAACTTTCAGCTAAATTTAAAAAATAGTGGCGGTGATTATTTGCGTAATGTATCTTTATTTACAAATCATGTTTGGTTCGTCGCACTTAATGGCATTTATTTTGGTCCTGTTGGAGTAAAGCACGTGATTGTATAATGCTTCTGGTATATGTTTTTGTTTCATAGACTGAAAAAGGAAGAATCATGCAAAAAGGAATGAGCTGAATAGCTCAGGGTCAGATCTGTCAACTCTGACCCGCAATATAATGCTAAATTCTTGCTAACATGCCAAACTGCACGTTTCATTGTTAACTGATATCCTTACACCCTTGTATTTAGCTAGTTTTGGATTTAATATTCAGCGCCGAATGAAACATTTTTCAATTCCAAAAGGACTTTCCCCCTTGAATTTGGCGGCGTAAATGCCAGTTGTTAGCCTAGCTCAGGTTGTTTCAGTTCATTGAGCACCGAATTCAGTTGTTACCATTTCTAATCCTGCGGTAATCAAGATTTTTGCTACTTCATACAGTGTTCTGGTCATTTTCACCCAACTGAGAAATGAAAATATTCAGCGATTGGAGGTCTCCCTTGAAGCTTTACTTTTGGTGACAGACTCAATTAAGTATACACGAAGTGATGTATTCATGACAGCAAGCAAAACTTCTGTGAATGGTGTGAAACAGCCTGTTGTAAGCCCACACCTCAAGAGTTGAGTTTGCACTTTACATGTCTTGGAATTCATGTCAGAAAATATACCCACTAGAATCTGCAAAATTTTTACTATTTGCAAAGAATATTTCATATTCGTAACTTTTAACATAGTTTAACGCTACACATGAGTTAGTACAAGCAGCTGCGTAGCTACGGAAGGGGCTTGGGGGGCTCCAGCCCTCCCAAGAAATCTCAGAGCTCTCCAGCAGCTCCGACTGGTGGTAGGAGATATGTTGAAAAAATATCAGTAGAACATACACCAGCCCTCCCATTTGGACATCCAGCACCCCTCCACGACCCCCCAACAGAGAAAACTGGCTACGTCACTGAGTACAAGTATGAGCTACAGGGATAATACTTCAAGTATAGGCATGTAGTTTAATGGTCTCTATCCGCACTATTACATAGCTCACCAGGATATCATTTAAAACCCTTCCTCGTCAAGTCGTCTTGCCCCTGTCCGCGAAAAAAATGTTTAAATCTCTCTGTGTTAACTTTTTCCAAATTGTACACATTCAAGAGTCTTTTTTCATATGTTCCGTGTAAACATTATCACTGTATCAACTCATTCATGTGGCAAGTTATACAGTTCAGACCTCGCGACCCTATAAAATCCTCATTTTTTTATGCCTATCTCTGCATTCAAAAATAACGAGTGTAAATACAAAGTAATCCTGATGAGTGCAAAGAGTGATTACTGTTACGTACTTGCTACAAGTCTGCCAACTAATCTTTTGCTTATAAAAATGGCATACATTATAGCCTTAGGATGAATTAAAGCAAACTAATGCAAGGGGTAGAATCATCACAAACATTTTTAGTATGTAATTTTATGGCATTTATGTGTATCCTTACATACAAGCACACAGAGAGTACTTGTTCAAAATAAATTCCAAGAGATTGGATCTGCCTCTCCCTTACTTACATGGTGCAAAAAAGGGGCGCTAGACGATTATAGTTACCGGTAGTACAGCACTGTCGGTAGGGCTACGTACAAGCTCAAAAGACTTAAATTTGTATGTCAAAATATAGTCGTTTATTCGAGTTAATCTTTTAAGATATTGATTACCTGTCTAACATAACATTATGTATTCATGTTACATTGATGTTCTCTTCGGTACTGTGGGAGTGAAGGAATCGAGGGGTGCAGGTAGCGTACTACTAGCGATTACCTTGTTTGATATTCATGGAGTACTCATATTGTTAGGCAATTAACAATTTGTAGCCTGTTTTCAAGTTCGCTTGGGAATGCATAGCCTGAATGGAAGAAATAAGCTAATATTGCCATCTTCTTCTGGTGCATCGCAGATGACAATCTCAATTCACGGAGGCGTTAGGAAGGAGATACAACGACCAAATCTATCAGGCAATATGTACTTGAAAATGATTTAATTCTTTTCAAGCACCACCATTAGATTGACAGGTCTCTTTGTTCCTATTGTTAAGTCTCTGTTGACTAGTCCAAACCCTTTTAATGATATCTCCCCCTTTCTTTTCCAAGCAATCCCAAGACATTGGTCATTGTTTACACATGCTTTGAAGCGAGGTTTGTTTTCGCAAACGACCAAAGATTAACCAGGATTTTCAGTAAAACGCCTGGCAACAAACGTTTAAATAATGCACTTCAATTATGCCCCCACAATTTTAATACGTCACCTGCTGGAAACATTGTTCAAGCCTGTACAATTCTATCAGTTTTGAGCAGATTTTCCCATCATTAAGAAACATATTCGAAAGGTAAGTTGAAAAGAAATTCTTAGCTGACTTTAAATGAAATGATATTTAGTGTGACGAATAACTACGAAAGATTAAAATTTCACATTTTTGCATGACGGCTGGCAACGAAAAGTTTCCGAGTTCAGTTTGACACCTATGGATCAATGTGTTCTCTATCCTCATGTCAAAGGTCACGGTGTGATATTCCTTCACAGCGAGATGCCTCGTCACATTAATATCTATATCCTTGGTTCTCAAGTGGCGGTCCACTAGCTATTTGCGACCCGAGACTACCAATAATATGACCTTCGGAAGATTGGAGGAACCAGAGCGCTTTTTTACGTTACGTTATCATTCTGAGTGCAATCTGCAGTTTATGCAATATCTATTTTCGTAACAGCATTAGAAAAGTTTGTAAGGGATATTAGAGGAATTCTGTGAATTTAACCTATATTTCAAGTTAAGACTGAGCCGACTGCTTATTGTCATTAAGTGTTAAGAAATCCATGTATTCATGGTAAGTTTCATAATTACAGCACTGTGAGACGTTCTTTAGCTGGTGGTTAAGGGTAGAAGTCAATATGACACATTTAATATCAGCCAGAAAGTGCAACCAAGAGTGCAAAACACTTCGAACGATTTAAAACCTACATGACATTGAAATATTCATTCTACTGGCATCTAAATCAATAATCAAGTTTAGACAAGGAGGTAAAGTAAAAAGTGAAAGTACGGTATTTCAAACATATGTGCTAAGTGCCCTTAAGTGCTAGATTCTGGACAAGATACATTTATTGAAAATTTCATCAGTTGATTATTTGACTGAGCCTTTTTGGTCTTACTAGTTATATGAATGATCTTTTCTTCTAATAGACTAGCGGCGAAGTTTGAAAATTTTCGACCCCCCCCCCGTACAACTTTGTAAAAGTTGGCACCTACCCTTAAAATGTTCCTTAGGATGTCAACTTTCATTTTCTGTCGGTTTTTACCTTTTAAATTTACCCGAACATGGTAATTAGGAGGGTCAAAGGTCACGAGTCCATTTTCACCTAAACCTTAACAATCTTGGTATTATACATGTGTGCTTCACCTTCAGTTTGTTTTCATGGGGAGGCTTTACCTTGAGTCTAGTGTGAAAAATACTTTAAATAAATTTACAATAACGATCCCTGAACTCCAGTCAATGTATAAAACCATTAATTATCAACATTTACTATGGTTTCATTGAATATTTTCATAAAATTTTCCTTGTTTGGTCCATTTCAAATTTACACGTTATGTTATTTTAATGCATCTTAACTCCGGAGGCTACAGCTCCTCATACCCCTGACTAGTGCGCCTATGATTTATATATGTCCTCTCAAAGAGTCTTAATAATCAGTCACATCTCTAGTCCTAAAAACATTTAAAGGGAAAGAACCATGCAAAAGATTTCTGGAGAACGAAGTCTACACATTGTCAACAGACAAAGGCAGTATCAACACCTTGATAGAGCCTCTGACCTCTTGCTCAAATTTTTAAAGGCTTTTTGATATCATAGATGTTTTTAGATAATTGTGCTCGTATCAATAAACGGGGACTATTTAGTGCCTATATAAAAAGGGAGTATTTTCAAAGGAAAAAATTACAACACTGCAGAGAAAATCGCATAAACTGTAAAGAAGATCCTATCTTCTGGAGCGGGGGAGGAGGCTATGTCATGAGGATATTCATGCTCACTTATTTTCAAAATCGTGTAAATACACACACATCCAATTGCTTGGAAAACGCAGGTAACAAATTCACATGTACCAAATAGTGGCTGTAAGTTCTCTCAAACCACTGTTTTAGCCTGTATGAGAGGACAAGTATAGTTTGACAAGATAAATTTAAATTTCGGAATGACCGTGGGTTGGAAACAATGTACCAATCGAGCCTCCTTAAAGAAGAGACATCACCCATAAATTTACTAAGAAAAAAAAAATTGAAGACCGACTAAGTTCCACCTCCCTCTCAAAAAGATAGCAGCAAAATGCGTGTTGAAGCAACAAACCGTACTTTGTCAGTTTGTAACGCTAAAATGTATTAGTTGCATGCCTTTCCGAGCAAAGACGCTTCCTGCCTTAAAGACAGACAGTCATCAACCCAAAGTATATTTTTAGTGTGGGGGTATCAAAATTCTCAGTTGGTTACTGCTCTTTGATTGACATCAAAGTTTGAAAATTTGAAAGATGCATAGTAGCTCACATTCCACACAAGGCAAAGAGTGTGCTTTTATTACAATTTATAGCCTTGTATGCTCACCAGGACATGGCCTTAAGCAATATACAGGTTTATTCCTGCACAAGGAAGAGCTTCATACAGTTATGGGAGGAGCTAGAAGTTGCATAGTTGGGAGAACTGGAATTGTCTGGGATCATGAAAATTCCCCTTTAACAAAATTTACCTGCATGTTCGAAAAGATTTATACAAACATTTACTGTTTTTGCATGGGGTGTTGCTACAACATACCCCTTTTCACAGATCTAGTTCATGTTGGCAAATAGTAATTGCAATGACAGAAACACCGTAATGTATTTAATAAATAATTAAGTCAATTAGTTTAGTTACGTGATTGCTGCACATTTAATCCAACAATGCAATGGTTCCAAACACACAAACAACCGAAACAAAAATTCTGATTTATCTGATACAGCTACGAAAATAGCCTTCATTGCATGATATAAATATTTTCATTATATCCCACTTAATTTTAAGGATTGCACTAGGCAAGTTCTTGACAGGGGTAGAGGCGGAGGTCATACCCCCAAACCAGGACAAAAGTGACGGATTACTGGAAGGATGGTGAATAAAATTTTCGGCGCTATTTGAGCGGCACAAATTTGGGGCTTCTAATTGAGAAATTCCAATAATTTGTTATTTTTATTGAAGTAAATTTAAAAATTTGGTTTTTTTATTGAAGAAAATGTAAAAGATGTGGTTGGTAATTTATTTTGGAAAATTGCCCTCTTTGAGAGTAACTCAACTAAACTGTTGGGACGACCAGTCGTCGTCGGAGATTACAATCTTCATCGCACACACTCATTCTCCTTAAAACAGATTAGAAAATTTTCCTGCCGAGGGCCTCAACCTTTCTCGAAGGGGCCATGGCCTCACCCCACCTGGCCTCACCCCTGATGAAGTTGCTTTAAAACATCTGAATAAATGTTGTTTGAAGTCATATGATTTTTTGAAGGGTCCTTATGGGGAAAACATAAAATGCAGATCAAGTTTAAAAAGTGCGACCTTAAATGACCTTTGACCTTAAAACTTTGTATGTTCTTTAACTAAAGAAACATTCAAAAGTTGTATTTTAAACACCACCTGTTCTTAGTTTACAGAACGCGTGGGATCACCCGATACACATAGCATGTCCAGTTTTAAACTGATCTGTGTTACAGAAACTGTAACACGTGTTACGAGAACTGTTAATGGTACGATACGGTACAGTATTTACTGTACATGCTATGAAAATTGGCTGGTGGGATAGTTTCCGGACGTTTTTCTTCTCAGTCTTCACCAAGATTTCCTAGAATTGAATTGAAAGGTGTTGAAAACAGACCGTTCAACGTGTCCAAGTCCGTTATTCACGTTTCTTTGTTAAGGCTACGAAAACACTCTATAAACTGATTAAAATTCTTTTATTTTCGTTACATTTAGAGCACTTTTAGACTGTATAAAATGTTCATTTTGACTCACAGCATTTTATGAGTCCCGTTATGTTAAGTCTGTTAAAAATTCACCTTTTGACCTTTGACCTTGAAAATTTGCATGTTCGGGAACTTTTAAAAATTGACAACCAACCTAATGTTGAAAGTTACATTATAAACAAAAGTTTAAGCATAGTTGCTATATTTTACAAATCGGTACCGGGTAAGTTAATTTTTAGAGCTCTTTTTCAAATTCGCCGCTGGACTATAACATAAAACAGAAAATAACACCACGAGCCTAAAAAGTGGAACCGAAGTTCTGGCAAGAATCTTACATGATTACTTATGCTGATGACAAAAATCATTTGTATTCTGAAGAATATTTCGCAAATATGTTGTTTACGGTTGAGCTAGAGTTGGAAAATATTTCTCAGTGGTTTCAGGTTAATAAGCTCTTCCTTGATGCTTAAAAGACCTTCTTTGTAATGTTCTCCTCTCGTATTAAAATGGTGTTACCAGAATGTCAAGGTATTTCAGTTATAAATGATTTTATTTCATTTTCATTTAAGCTGGGAGCTTTACCTGACTCCATTTCAGGTAGGATATCCAGAGGAATAGGAATACTGAAAAAAACCAACGTATTGCCTTCCTAGGAAAATGCTATTTCCTGTTTACAACGCTGTTATTATTACAGTATATTGGAACATGTTCTGGGGGAAACACGACACAAAAACTCACTATGCTTCAAAAGGAAAAGTTATTCGTTTTATTGTCCATACAAATAGAAGCCTAACACCAGAATAGTCCAATATTTTCTTAACTGAATGCCAAAGTCTCTGACATAAACAAGCTCCAAGGTGAATCTTTCGTTTATCGGTACAATCATAATGTAGGCTTCTTACCAAATTGTTTCGAATGATTCACAGCTTGTAACACTGATCACATATACCTTATGCACTGACGTCATGCCGAAGTCACCTTAGAGGACAAGCAATGAAGCTACACACACACACACACACCCACACACACACATATATATATATATATATTAAGGTCAAAGTACTGCGTAGCGCTTATGAAGTAGGTACTAGGTAAAAAAAGAAGTAGTAAATAGTGCTAAAAGTTTGTGAAAAATTCCACGAAGTTTCGGGTTTAAACCCTTCATCAGGTGGCAAAAATGTAACTGATTGTTGACACGGCCGAATGTACAAATTAAAAAAAAAACACAATAAATCGGGCACGGTAAAACCGGCTCGGAAAACAGACAAGTGCACGTGGTTGATACATGGTAAGAACAATGCAGAAATTGCTGAGTTATAAAAGTTCAAGTCTAACGTTCAGACCATGTGGGGACAGGGTTCGCCATGTTCCATGATTAGACCGTTTTCGGCAGCTAGGCGGCTATCTCGTGCCGAGGTTCCTAGCAAACATCTGCGGGTCCAGCTCCGCAGCTACGCGCCTGATATGAAATCATGCTATTATACTCACAAATGTGGAAATAGATTACAGTAGGTATTATCTGGATACACTGCAACGCTATTATTCACGAACAATGATGTATGTATAAAAGGCGGAAATAAATCACGTACACATGTATGACCTTGAAAGGGGAACAACCCTCATATGTAAGCACGAAGGAATATGATATTGTAATAAATAAGGAATACGATATTCCAAAAAATATGAACGAAGCTATTGCGTTTTAAATAATATCTACTATTCTCATTACATTAATTTTGTTCCATACAATATTAGGCCTAAAAACCCTCAAATTTTCTCGTTGATTTCCGCCAGTGTAATAGTAAACATACATTCCGTTTAAGCAAGCGTTAGTTCTCCCAGATTGTCACCCTTATTGAGGTAAATTTCATTGTTTCCCCTCGACCTTTGTCCGGTAATTAGAAAGCCTTATTTATGCAAAATACTGCCTGGTAAACATGTTCTGTACAGTTTGTGCTGTGAAAGCCATGTGCCTTCAGGAAGACAATTGAAACTTTGTGCTGTTTCAGAGTACATGGTCGGGAAGGTGTCACGAGATGTCACCCGTCGGCTCAAAATTGAAATTAGCTTGAGTATTTTAGCAAACTAGAAATAACTCAAAATAAGAAAATATTTCAACAATCAGACTACATCATCTTTCTTTCTTTTTCCCTTCCTTCCTTCCCTTTCATTCCCTCCCTTTCCTTCCATCCCTCCCTCCGTCCCCTCCCTCCGTCCCCCTCCCTCCGTCCCCCCTCCCCCTCCCTCACATCGTGCAACAACTACCGAATACTATATGACATATAAGAAAAGAGACTTATGCAAACGATACCATCTTTCTCAATATGCAGACAGTACGGTACCACAGTCTTCTGCTAGTACGAACTAAGTGAGAACATCTCCGCACACTGGCCTATTGATAAGAGATTTCAAGTGGATTTTCGGGTTCCCAGTGTATACATCGATCCACGTGGAAGTAACTAAATTTTCCCAACTTCATTGATTCACCAGATTAATACTCGCACCAGCGGAATAATTTCTGAGGCGTATGGCCAGCCCTGCCCTGTATTGAAAACAGTCCCGCAGGCTTGTGACCAAAAGAATAGCCATGAACGGTGACCAGTGGGGAACTTGTGGGTTCAGCAACGATGGTTACATTTAGGGCATCATCTTGGTATGGATTATGCCATGAGATTACAGAAGTGGTATTGACAGATTTCTATTGCAGAAACCCAGTTTCATCTGTAACGAATACGATGAAAGTCGCGGTCACCATTAGAAACGAAGAGAGTCCACTTGAAGTTACTACAGTCTGAATAAGTTTACCCTGGTGTCCTGATTCATGTGTTGCTCTTTTTTATCACGTGGCAATTAATTAACAGCTGTGTTATTGAATTGCAAAATCGTGCGTACATAATAACTCATTGATTTACCTGCAGTATGCAATAACTATTTTCGGTACAGCATTAGCAAAGTTTGTAAGGGATATTAGAGAAATTCTATGAATTTAACCAATATTTCACATTAACACTGAACCGACTGCTTTATTCTCATTAAGAAATCCTTGTATTCATGATCAGTTCCATAATTACAGCACGGTTAGACGTTCTTTAGCTTGTGGTTAAGGATAGAAGTCATCGTGGCAAATTTAATATCAGCCAGAAAAGATAAACAAGTGTAAAACACTATGAATGATTTTAAGCCTACATCATATTAAAATATACATTCTGCTGGCATTTTAATCAATAATCAACTTTGAACAAGGTGGTGCCAGAAAGCCCAATGGCTTAGTGATTCCTTGGTGTAACGGGGTGATTTGTTGCACTGAGTTCATCCCGCAAATTTATACTTCTTGACTATATCATTTTTACGATATTTTCACAGCTTGACCTCTGCTAAACCCATATGACCTTTGAATCCCACCAAAAAGTGAGTAACTAAAACTGAAAAGAGAAGAACGTACTTTAGGAAGGATTCGTACCCGGACCGTCTGCGTGAGAAACCGAGCTCTAATCCACTCCGCCATCAATGATCTCGTTCAGCGTAAAGTATTTCTAATCATGCTATAGTCACAGCATCCTTAACACGTATTCATATTCATAATTACGTAATATAAATTAGTATTATTACTGTAACAGTTGCTTGTGAAAAATAAATGTTCTCTATAACTTTACCTTGGAATGGAGAAAAATTCAGGCCTAAGATTTCGTTGGTCGCGAAACGGCGGATGCAATATACGGAGGTACCGCCTACTGTCTATTTAGTTTACGAGGTTTTCGTAGTTTCACCTCTGACCTCATATGACTTTTGACCTCCAACAAATCCATAGGGTTCTCTTTCTCTTAAAGTAACACACCTTTACACCAAGTATGAAAAGGATCCATCATCCATGTCTTGAAATATCGTGTTTTACAAGGTTTTCGGTTTTTTAACTTTGATGACCTCAAATGACCTTTGACCTCCGCTGAAATCAATAGTGTTTTTCCTTTCAGTATGATAAAGGTGTATACCAAGTATCGGAAGATTGTGCTATCTTGAGATATCGTGTTTACAAGCAGTTTTTAAGAAATTTTTATTTTCACCTATGGTGAACTCAGATTACCTTTGACCTTTACCAAATCAATAGCATTCATTTTCTGACTATAACGCATTAACATGCCAAGTATGAAAAGCATCCATGCTTCCTACCTAGAGATAGCTTGTTTACAAGGTTTCCAGTTTTTTACCTCTGTTGAGCTCACATGACCTTCAACCTCCACTCAAAAACAATAGGGATCTTTTTCTCAATATGTTAATTCTATATTCCAAGTATGAAACTTATCTATGATTATTATCTCGAGATATCGTGTTTACAAGGAAACAAAACGTCAAGAACACACCCACACACCCACACACACACACACACACACACAATCCTCTCCCGTGTGATTGCATAGATTCATTTTGCCTTCAGCAACGAATCAACCACAAACCCCAAAGGCTTATTGATTCCTTGCCGAAAAAAGGGGCTTGCTTTATTACGCTGCATGAGGTTAATCCCTCATATTTGTCTTCCTAAACGCCATATTTTACGATGTTCTCACAATTTGACCTTTGCCGACCTCATATGACCTTTGAACCCCACAAAAAATTGAATAACAAAAAGAAAGAGAAGTATCTTGGAAGGCATTCGAACCCAGGCCGTCTGTGTGAGAAACAGATCATTAATCCAATACGCCATTATAAAACTTGTTTAGCGTACGGAACTTTCAATGATACTATAGTCACACCGTTTTATACACGTGTTCATAATTAGGTAATTAAATTAGAATTATTACTGTAACAGTTATGCTTGTGAAAAATAATTGTTCTCTAATTTATCTTGGGAATGGTACAAAAATTTAGCCCTGACTCTTCATTGGTCACAAAACGCTGGACACAATTTGGGGCTACCGCCCACTGTCCATTTAGTTTACGAGGTTTTCGTTGTGTCACTTTTGATGACCTCAGATGAACTTCCATCTCCAACAAACCCATAGGGTTCTCTTCCGCCTAAAGTGGAAAATTCATGTACCAAGTATAAAAACATTTATCATCCCTGTCTTGAAATACCGTGTTTTGCAAGGTTTTCGTTTTTGGCCTCTAACGACCTCTGAAAACAATAGGGTTCATCCTCTGAATATGATAAATGCATATGTCAAGTGTGAAAATTGTCCATCATTGCTATCTTGGGATATCGTGCATACAAGGTTTTTGACCTCTGATTACCTCCAATGCCCTTTGACCTCCACCAAAAACAATAGGGTTCTTCCCCTCAACATGACAAATCTATATCCCAAATATGAAGTGTCCTTCATTGCTATCTTGAGATATGGTGTTTCCAAGGGTTTAGGTTTTTGATCTCTGGTGACCTCGAATGACTCAGCCAAAAACAGTAGGGTTCTTCCTCTGAACATGACAAATCTATATACCAAGTATGAAAACCGCCTGTCATTGCTATCTTGAGAGATCGTGTTTACCAGTTATTCACAAGGTTTTCGCAGTTTAACCTCCGTTGACCTCAGATGACCTTTGACCACCACCAAAGACAGTAGGTTCTTTCTTTCACCATGACAAATCTATATGCCAAATATGAAGTGTTCGTCACCCTTATCTTGAAATATTGTGTTTACAAGGATTTCGGTTTTTCACCTCTGATGACCTAAAATGACCTTTGACCTCCATAAGAAACAACAGGATTATTTCTTTCAACATGAAAAATCTATATACCTAAAATGAAAATTGCCCGTCTTGCTATCTTGAGAAATCGTGTTTACAAGCCATTTAACAAGGTTTAAGCACTTAAACCTCAGGTAACCTCAAACGACCTTTGACCTCCACCAAAAACAATAGAGTTCTTTCTCTCAACATGGCAAATCTATATACCAAGTATGAAGAGTGTCCGTCATTTGTGTCTTGAGATATCGTGATTACAACAAGCGTCACAAACACAAACACACATATATACACACGACATCACCATCGCATAGATTCTTTGCCTGCCTTCGGCAAGGAATCAAAAAGGGATGTTCAGGATAACTCTGGAATATATTCCCTAGTAAGGCACTTCTTTACAAAAAGTGATGCGCGCGAAGCGCGCCGCAAAAATTTAGTTTTGAGATCATTTTGTGCAAATCAACCCATGATTGACTGATGAAGTGACAGTGGGTCCTCGGGGTCAAATCGATATTAAACGGTGAGCTTGTGCATATTCTTTCATTACCCCAAAATCTCATGGGGGCACACGTGGTGCACAGCCTGCCCCCTTGACGACCCCACTGTATCAAAGTGGTGAAGTTTGCCTTAACTGAAAAAGAAGAGAAATTACAAATTCCACTTTTTGTAATAAATTACCCGAGCAGATACCAAGCGGGATATAATAATGATTTACAAATTATTTAAAATTACAGATATTTGTGTCCATGTGCTTTTCCAAAACCATGCATCAATCATACTCATTATGTGTTTTGTTTTTAAATATTATCTAGCATTCTTGCTAATCTTTTTTAGTAATTAAAGAGTAAAACGCATACTTAATTATTATTTTGAGGGCTTTCAAGTATACTCTGTAAAATTGCACAGTAAAGGAGTTCTCTTAGCTCTTAACGTATCATTCACAAACTTATTAAACGTAATTCAAAAATCAATTTTCTAAATAGCTTGTAACAATGTTTACAATAAGCAGGCTTTCAGTTTTTTTTTTTGTGCATCTTACCTAGTTTGCTGTGGAGCTAGAATAGTTTTGTCCATTTCAGTTGGGATCTTTTAGAATGTATTCACTTCACAATGCTGATCGATGATGCATCGGGCCACGCAAAGCTTCCTTCCCAAAATACAGGTTAATACAATACAATGCAACTTCCAATTTTAGCATGTGTGGGCAGAGCCGAAGTACATGTCACAAGGCGAAACTGTGTTTTCATCTGACCTACAAGTATCCTGATGTAGCCTTTATAAATTCATCTTGTTGTAATGCAGAATATCATTTTTGTTTTCATCTTACCTTTTGAGAAGGCCGCAAGTTGATGGGTGGTCTTCAGGTGGACGATCAAATTATTGTCCTTATTTTAAACAATTCTAGGATAAGACACCACTATTTTGATGTAGAATTACACTATGGTATGGTAAATATAGGTTGCTCTACTATAGTAATACCAACCACCACCACGGAGTAAGATTCATGTACTCAGTGTGCTGAATTCACATACCCAACATGCCAAGAAAGAACTATATCTATTTTGAGATGTCATAAGCAATGTCTTCAGAGATTGACAGCTGGTGACCTCAGATGACAACTTGACCTCTACCGAAATATTAACAATGAGAGGCATGCATGATTTTTACAATAAGGTATATATACAAAGGTCAGAAAGTTTGAAGACTTTAAGCACCAAGAAATAATCAGCCATGACTTCTTCTCCAGACCCCTTCCCCCACCCAAACATCTCACTCATATTAAAAAACTACTTTTTCTTTAAAATGCTTAAATCCTGGCTAAGTCAATCCTCTCTCCTATGATCTCATCATCGATAGTCGTGTCGAGAAAATTCTTCTGACATGGTTGGTAGATCAAAGTCAGCAGATCCGTCCACATTAAATGTTGCTGTGAAATGTTCAGAGCTTTTCTGTCTTTATTCTGTAGATTGGACAAGAGTTTTTGTTTTCTTTTTAATTTTCCACCAACGACGGCTTTTATTTGGTATTTTTCAAATGTATTTTAGATTTGTTACCAATAATCTTTGCTTTGTCTACATCAGGGGAATGATGTGAAAATAAAAACAAATGCTCAAATCATTATTTTTATGGCACCAGTGTTCAAGATTTTGCAACAGACTATGCCTTATTAAAGTAATGCAACTACTGGTCTTGGCTCTTCCTCTAATCAATAACTGCAAATGCGGGAGAGAGTTAGGGATGGAAAGGATTTTGTTCTTGCTGGCAACAAGAATGGTAGCTACCTCAGATGATGCGCAAAACCTTGACTTCAAGATGACCAGTTTAAACAAAGTTCATGATGTTTAAAAACTGCTGGTAATTAAAGAGTTGTTGATAGCTTTCACCATTGTACAGGGAATTTATTTGTTTCCTTTACATTTAAAACATACATGGAGTAACCATTGGGTAATGCATTATGATTGCAGCAACTGGACCACTCCCTTTAAAGTTGACTCCCCAGCATGATACAGATGTAAGGATTTCCCACCATACAATTTGTAGGGAAAATTTAACCGCTTTTTTATTCGAAATCTTAAATCGCTATAACGGTCAATTGTAGTAAGTTTGGAATTAAAGAATTAAATATCTTTTTGAATAGTCGATCATAAATACACAATTATGAATTGTTTTGCACATAAATCAAACAATATTTCATTGCAAAATCACCAGGGTATAATGACAGAACCAATACAGTTTTCATATATGTACATATTGTAGATCTACTTACTCATATTCTGAATTTATCTTTCTGTGACGGGATTTTCCCGAATGAGTTAAAGATTGCTAAGGTAATACCTGTGTATAAGTCTGGTGATTCCCATATTGTTTTAAATTATCGCTCTGTGTTAGTTTTACCAGCTATCTCTAAGATCTTTGAAAGACTTTTTTACAACAGATTGCATAATTTTATTAATAAGAATGATCTCTTATATACCGGACAGTATAGTTTTAGAGGAAATCACTCCAAATATATGGCTGCCTTAAAATTTGTTGATGATATTGTATGTAATTTGGATACTAGGGCCTGCACTGTAGCCTTGTTTGTTGATTTATCCAACGCCTTTGATACATTTAATCATGGTATTTTACTCAAAAAGTTATCCAGGTATGGAGCACGGGGTGTGGTACTTAATTGGTTTACAAGTTATCTCACAAAGAGACAACGACCTGTGTGTTACAAAGGTAAAGATTCTGATATTTAGGAATACTGTCGGTGTCCCACGTGACAAGGCTCTGTAATGGGGCCTTTACTTTTTTATATTTTATGTTATAGATATGTATAAATCGTCAAGACTACTTAACTACGTATTCTTTGCTGATGACACAACTTTTTACTGTCACAACTGTAATGTTAATGCTAACGAAGCCCTTTAAGTTGCATCTTTAGAATTAAACTGTGCGGCTGACTGGCTAACTGCAAACAAGTTATCATTAACCATTAATAAAACAAAATTGTTGGTTTTTGACACCAGCAGAGGAGAAACTCCTCAACGCACTGAATTTCAAAGGTACCATCATAAAAAACAGAAATTTTACAAAATGTTTAGGTATTACAATCAACAGTAAGCTTTCTTTTAAAAGTCACATAGGCAATGTTGCAAAATCCGTCTCTACAATGGTTGGTGTTATAAATAGGTTAAGATATCCATGATGTTCCCAGCAAAACCTTATTAACTATTTACAATTCTCTACTTAAAATTATGCTCTTAGTATTCTCTTACATTTGAACCACCCAGCTAGGAGAATTAGGTGCTTGAACAAATGTTTTTAACGTTTATTTTCAGACCAAGTTTCTTCTTTTGTTTGTGAGCATTCGACACTTTCCTTGCAGTGTGATGAAGGCAAGAAGTTGGAAATTATCAGTGCAAATTACGGGAGAAACGCTGGGCCTGGTGTCTGTCCACACCAGTCTATCCAGGTAAAAAATTAAACGTAAAAGTTAGAACTGATAATGAAATGTCTACATCATATTGAATAAAGTAAACCATTAGATAACTGCATTATATTCACATATTCAGACATTAAAAACTGTGGAGGATAAAATATGCTTCCCCCCACCACTTCAACATTGCGAGCAGCCGTTTTTTGTCCACTCTGTTATTTAACAAACTTTTTCAATATAAATCAATTTTTTCGATGCATACATTTGAAAATCAAACCATTCCCAGTATCGATTTTTTTTTTGTCATTCTAAAAAGTTCATCCCTAGCCAAGAACAGCTTCCTATGGTCTCAAGTACGTCACCAAACGTACGCCAGAAGCACTGCTACAGATACAGTGTTCCACTATTCAACAGGTTATGTAACCCCATGGCTCTTAGAATTCCATAAACTATTACAACTTCTTCAACTGTTAGTATTATGTAGGTTTTCTAATTATCAGGTGACGAGTGGTTGCAATGCAGCTTCTTCCCTGGATAAAGTTCGAGCTGCCTGCCAAAATCGCCAGAGTTGTTCTATTCGGGCATCCAATTCCGTCTTTGGTGATCCGTGCGTTTATACGTACAAGTACCTTGAAGTGACATATTCCTGCCGTAAGTATGTCAAATACCATTTTACACTTTAATGATGAGCCATGGCCTTATAATATAATACATACGTTACATGAAGATTGAATAAAGAAAACAAGCAAGGAACCTTTATTTTGCTTGGATTTGAGTAGTTACAGTGACAATGGTGGGTAATAGTAATTCGAAATAAGCAGTCATTGTTTGAGATTACATTTGTACTGAACATGGCCGTATGTAGAGGGAGAATCAGGGGAAGACAACCACCCCCCCCCCACCGAAATTTTCGAAGTAAATTTTTATCATATCGATCTTTGAAATCTTTGGTTATTGAAAATGGGGAAAATGTATAGATGCAACTTGCAAAGCACGAAAAGTGCCATATTCGGCAATATGAGAAGCATTTTTGGCATTGGGGGGGGGGGGGTTCTTGGTACACAAAAACGCCAACTAACGATGGCGCTCTGCTTAGCCTCCCTCCCCTGCTGAAAGATTTCTGCGTACCGACATGGTACTGAATGATACCTGTGGCTCATTGTAGTGTTGTAGTACCCGTACTCGAGTCCTGATCTCTGTACCTGCCATAACCTCATGAGCAGGGACTCGCAGCTTTACCCATGGTCCAGTTTTCTTTGGAACTCCGTACAGTACTCATGACCTCGTAGTGGCCTTACCCATGTTCATGGGTACCCATAAGTAAGATCTTGTGCTCACATTACAGTAATGACTCACTGTAATGAATTAAAAGGCATTGGACTCTATGCAGACGGGAAATGGTGATAAAGGAGGAAGCACAAATTTGTCTGAATCCTATGCTTTGCAAGATATAGGGCCAAAGTTCACTAACTTCATCTGAGGCGATGAACGCTAGGCCTAAGTGACTCGCTAACGTGAATCATCGCTGTCAGCGTTAGCGGTGATTTATTGCTAAAAGCGATAACGATGACTTTACGTTTGTGCATTTAGTAAAACAGTCATCGCTCTATCGCAAGAGATCTGACTTTGCTATACAAAATTGATCGCTAAAAGTTGAGTGAATCTATTTCAAAACTTGATCTCTAAATTACGTTTGATTCATGGTTAAGCTATTGATATCGGCGTTCGCAATCATCGCTAAACGTTAATGAAGTATACCCCTGGCTTTATTCAGAATATGTTGTGATCACGTATGTTCGATATTATTATGTTTGAGTGTACAGTACACATATTTGAAAGCACATACATGATTAACTTATTTTTCATTCTCTATTCGTGTCAACTTTTATAGGAAAACACTGTGGCCGCTGATGTCATGAAGAGCTGACTGCCAGAATAAATGGATCTGCGGGAAAAATTTTGTAATTAGTAGTTAGTTTTCTGTCACTCTCTTTATACCGGTATCATGGCTTCTCTATTCAAAGTAATCTGTATATTCTTTTAATTTTCAGTTTTAGTTTAACCCCAATGATAACATTGTGTAGTTACTAATCTTAAATCTAGTGTACGTTGTGAATAATGTGAATAATTCATGCAGATCAACAATGCAGATGAACAATTTTAACGGAAATACTGCAAAGTAGCAGTGCAAACAGACATAATACACACAACCTTGCCATTTGTGGCCAGTTTTGGGGGTTGGAGGGGGTTGAAGGGGGTTGGAGAGGGACCGGAGGGGAGAGGAGAGGGAGAGGGGAGGAGTAAATTCATTTATATCAAATCAACAAGCCGGCAACAGTCAATATTGAGTACAATGGGGGTACCATTACGTAGGAATTTTGGTGAATTAGCACGAGGTCAATTTATCATATGCTTAATAAAGTGTTAAAGATATTTATGGAACTGTAAACGAAGTGTAGTCCTTTGAAGTAATATTTCCTTTTGCTAGACTAGTTCAGAAGATAATTGTAGGAAAAGTTTCGATAAATAAAGAACAGGAAACATCTGAATAAGTGTCATTTCTTCAACATCTCAAAATTCTCGACATTATTTACCCCAATTCTTCTTCTGCACTAGTAGACTGAAGAGGAGAGGGATAGGGCTGCAGCCGGCAGTTTAAACCAGGCGCGTAGCCAAGGGTAGGGCGAAGGGGGAAGCGGCCCCAAAACCCGCCCCTCCTTGAGCATATTTTTTTTTGTATTTTTTAATCATTGTTTATGGTATTGCTAGTAACTCAAAATAAAAATGTTTAGATGCAACTTACAAGGCCTGGGAAGTGCCATTTCCAGCAATCTGGGAGGTATTTTCGGCAAAAATTTTCTTGTACGCTTCGCCCAGAACCTATGTTGGCTCTACGCGTAGATAGTTTCGCCCCCTAGCTTCGCCCCCTCCTTGGCAAATTCCTGGCTACGCACCTGGTTTAAACACTGATTACATTATAACTCCTTGAGGTACTGAAATTCCGGAAAAGTGCAAGAATACAAACTTCTAAGGCTCTTTTTACATTATTTGCTACTACAGGCTACCCAGGATTGCACAACCAATTAATGGTATCGTCATAAAACAAGGGCGTACCAAAGGAGAGACAGATGGGTACTTGCCCTGGGCAGAGTATGTATACAAGTGGCGCGTTCTAAGTTAATATTATCCCTTGAAGAGTGAACACCTTGAAAAGCTCTAGACCTCAAGATCAAGAATTCTGGATGCTATTTATTATGGATAGTTCATAGATAGACATGACCATGGACGTCCGCAGAAAAGAATGCCAGGGGAAATGACTTTTAAGGGAGGCTTCATTCTCATATGGTGTGGCCGACGAAATGGCCTTTCAGCTCGAGCGCCGATGTCATGAGGGGCAAAAAATCCCAAACCTCATTCAGTGACCACGCATTTAGCTGTTTTCAACAAATTGCTGCACAAAGTTGCGAAAGTCCTTTGATCAGCATGTTATCAACTTTCAGACAGTAATTTAACAGAGATTTCAAAAAAAAAAAAAAAAACTTTGATGGAATTCTCTTTCAATAGCTTAGGGCATTCCTTTTGCAGAAAGCATGGGCGGCTGTAATAAATTTTGTTGGGGTGCGGGGCAAAATCAGGGCCGTATTCAGGGAGGTTCGGACGACCCCCCCCCCCCACCGCAATATCAATGGTCCGCGTTGTATTGAACAGTAAGTGTATAGTTATTATTTTGTATTTTATTGATATCCCACATAGCTTTTAAAACCTCTTCAGAAACCACTCGGACAATCAGTCGTGCGCTGTACTATCTTTAATAGTAACAGGCAATTGTTACTCCATAGGCGTAAGAGGAAACAATTAAAGTGGATTGGTCCATTTGGATAAAGTGAGACAGCCTACATTATACACCTATCTAAAATTAAAGTTTCACATTTCATAACCAGGACAACTTGAGCTCAAAGAGGACCCTACACCAATTTGATCGTGGATGAACACCAGCAAAATCCAGAGGGTAACGAGGAAAGAGTGTATCAATCTCTCTCTACCCAGATTCCGCAACCTCCATTAGGCTACAGACGCATGGATTGTACGTATACCCAGTCCCCAGTTACTTTTTCAAAGGCTGGAAGGAATGCAGAATCCTTGCTAGACACGGTACTGTTCGGTACCACTGTTCGACAGTGGAACCTACTCAGTGAAGTCCTAGATAGGATAAATTTCTGTGTCTTACAACAAGACATCGCATCACGGTGAACAGCCATGCCGAACAAGCAGTTTCTGAGTCCCCAGAAAATTTCTAGGAGGTACTACCTGGATTTGACCCGGGGACCTCTCGAATGCAAAGCAGTACACTCAACTACCAAGTCAGCTCTATCCTTAAAAATGTTTCTCTTTCAATGTGTCACAATACGTTTCACCTTTGCCAATGGTCATAAAAATGTTGGTTTTCTGGATTGTTCTCTTAAAATAGCAAAGATTTCGAACATAAAGACACTTGAAAACTATGAAATGATAGAACTCTTTTGGATCTCAGCACCTTCCAAATCGGTTTTCTTTTTCAAAGGGGAAGAAAAATGCCCCTAACTGAGAACGGTAATTAACCACCTATTCAAAAAGGTCCGTCATAAATGTTACAACAACTTTGATCACTATATCTGTATAATGTTCGTTTTAAAAAACCGAAGGGGCAAAATTAAAACATTCTCGTAACTCGGTTTAAACTTAGGGCAAAGCGACGGTGCCTTTTGCCACTTCGCGTTCTCCAATGCATTACTTCTACTGTATTAAATTGAACACTGACTAGGTATGCTTTCAAAACTTACAGCCAATTCAAGTTTATCAGACACCGATATAACTTCAATTTCAAAATTCATTGCAGTTTACATTAATTCTAGTACGCGGGGCACATTTTGTTAATAATAAACTAGAATATTCCCCGTTGAAGATGCTTCATACGAGCCTGAAAATAAATTAAAACACGATACGCGTCGAATACTATTAATTCACATGACTAGTGGTCAAATGACCCAGCAAACTTAAATGGAATCTTACAATTATCACGAAATACGTACTTGGCAATTACGGAGAAATTTTGCAATAGTAGACAACTTTATAAATAATACATGCCATTTGTGAGATGGGAGGGATGATATTGTCCACAGTTGAAGTACTTTCTATTTGTACCATCTCGTATAACATGTTTTTTTTTCTTTTTTGAAGATTGAAGACCATGCTTTCAAAACGTTTTGGGAGCATCCCCCGTGCCTCTGTGGCGAGCCGCTAATGGCAGAGAGTAAGAATGAATGGTTAGCTATTTGTTCAAGTGTAAAATTTTGTTTTTCCCCTTTATCAAGTCCTGCTTTTTCGAATTCCCTTATTAGTAGCGGATAAATATGGGTGGTTTTAGCAAATATTGCCTGTTTTGTTCTACACTTTTTAAGTATCCCAAATTTTGTCAATTAATTAAAGGGAAAATGCAGTCACCACATTTGGATCAGTGTACCCGGGTATCTTGTTTCATGAATGGCTCTTGAGAATCGCGTGACAATATTTTCACACTGAATTGTGAAATTCACTCAGTTTAACTCCTTGTTTTACCTCGTATATGCAATGTTTATGTACTAAAACATCATTAAAGATACTTGAAGGAAAAATGAGGATATTTGTGAGCTCTTGTTTCAAAATAAATTTTGGGCGAATGTGTATGCCCTTTAAGTTCTCTGTTTCCAAGCCTCTATCGCGGCTTCATCTGTATTCGTCACATAAAATATCCACCACCGATGATGTGTAAAATGCGAAAAAGAGTTGAATATGATATTATCAAGGTTACTGCAATGCCTGCCCGCATGTTATACCTTGGTTTACTTCAGGCAGGGATTGTAATGGAGTTAAAGCAACCCTCATATATTAGCAAGTAGGAATATGATACTGAAAAGAATAAATAAGGTAAGATGATACGATTTTAATAACATCTGAAACACTCTAATTCTAATTATTATGATTCCGTCAACTGTAGAATCTCCCATATTTATTTCAAAGAATTCTGGCAGTGTGATATGATAAATTCTTGTCTCGATATACTCCAAACACGTATGATAGTATTTTCTCTAATTTCTTTCCACCAAGTTACATTCAAGTGTATTTGATTTCATTGTTTGCCCTCGATCTTCATCCCAGATACTATTACAAATCTCATAAACCCCATTAATGCAAACAAATGCATGGGTTAATTTCACAATTCTGTGTTGCAGACTTCGCGGAAGATATTTCTGAAGGCTGTAACAGGATTTTACGTTTGGAAGTAAGGCCAATTGACTGCGTATGACTTAAAAGCATGTTCTGTTGACCAAATTGGATGTTTTCAAAAAAGCAGGGAAATTTTCTGTGTTAGGCAGTGGAAACCCCATCTCAATAGCATCTAGCATTTGGCGGGAAGATATGAATTTTTGAAGAAATGCCACATTTTCAGCCGCCGCAGTGCATGGTGTCATCTGGGCAAATTGATAAGATGTAGCTTTTGTATTTCTTTATAATGTTGATGTCACTGTACTGATTATTTCATAACTTTATTTGCTGTACCATAAGTATGGGATAGTTTTACACTATTTCTACACGGAAAAGCATCTAAACATTCCAACGGTATCAAATTTCAAGGACAAACAAGGTACGGTATCCAATTATAAAGAATAACAAAAGGAATATGGCAATTTGCCCCCTTCGCTTCATGTTTTGTGACCTTAAGGAAACCTGGAGGTATTTCTTGTTAAAAGTAACCGATCTTTAGGGAGGGATATCTTGAGTTAGGAATAGAGATTTGGTATGGGGTTTGGATGAAATGTAATGAAAATTTTTTATCTTTCATATGAGATCCCTTCAAAATGCTTCCAGACAATGCCTTTAAATCGACTTTTGTACCAACCAGCCCTCATTTAGTGTATGCATCGATATTACTCGAGTTATATGTACGTGATTATAATGTACGAGCGTGCGGTTTCAATGGAGGCGGGGGACGGACACTTTTGCTCAAAACACGGTTGCCTGTAAAATAGCATATATTTTGCCCTAAAATAGTCACTTTTCTGCCCGAAGAGGGGGGGGGGGTTGGGCTGCAGCTTCCGCGTCGTACGCTTATATGATAAGGCCCATGTAAACTGTGTTGTACAACATCGTTAAGATACTCGTGAGTGATATAAGAGGAGATCTGAGGGATAAGATTCTTCAGCAGTGACCTACTAACGTGTTGATCCATCCCAATGCTAACCTCACACGGAGATCATGACACAGAACAAAATAAAAGAATAAAATAGAGCGAAAAAGTCACTATAGGTAATAAGAACTACAGACGTTTCGTCAGTGTAAAGCTTTGTCAAAGATAGCACCACTTTATACCTAAAATTAACAAAAATTTCTCAGCACCTCCTCATATCAATTCCCCGAACGACATTCCCTGCAAGAGGGTGAAGGGGGAAGAAGGATCCGTCCTTGCCAGTGCCAACTAGAATTAGAGTCGACAAAAGCTGGAAAAGGAAAAGATAAAAAGAAACGCAAAAAACTCGGCAGTTTGATCTGAGTAAGACTAAACAACAGCAATAACACCAGGGCTGCAGCCTTGGCGAAATCTCCAGGGGGCAGTTCATGATACTAGCTAAGCGGAGCACCAAGTGGCGTGCCTACAGGGAGCACAGGGAGACCCTTCCCTTTTCACTGATTCACCTGAGTGCCATCCTGGAGAGGGTGCTGAGGCTAAAAATACAATACATGTAGGCTTACGACATGGCTAATAAGGTGCAAAATTGTGCTATCGTTTGCAAAGCCTCGAACTTATCATTATTAAGTGATATTCCTCCCATTTTTTTGGCTGAGCGTAAGTCAAGAGGTGCTCTCTTAGAGAAGGGGATGATACTCTATGACACTCTATACTCTAAGAAATTTTTATTGAGACCGAATTCGCCTAGCTTTCCAAAGCAACCCTCCGTTCGAGTGAAAAATCAGCCTGGGATGAACATTCAAAAGTAACCGGCTTCAAAATGCTTTTTTTATTTCAACTATGGATTAAGCCTCTTAGGGGTAGGCCTAAGCATCTGCCAACAATACGTGACCATTGTTCTCCTCGTTTCAAGGTGCGATGATTTGTAAAGAGAAGAGATTGACCAAGTCTGCCTCCGCGTTTTTCCTGATGTCATTTTAAGGTAGCAAGTCCCCATTCATACGTACCTTCCATTTGTTCACCTTCAAAAATATCACCGAGAGGAGACATTGGGACAACTTTTGAAATATGTTACCGAATAAGATGGGGGTCTTTTGTCAAATTAATATGAAAGAAGACTAGATGAGGTATCACTGGTGCCAAAATGGGGTCAATTGAAGCAGTTTTGAAGAAATTATGGGCTTAGAAGGTGGCTGCCGTAGATCAGGCTTAGAGTGATTAAACGCCGGGGTAATGGTACGGAAACTTTGAACTCCGCTAGCAGAAAATCCTCACGGTCATGGTACGATAAATTGAAATTGCCATGAATGACCAACTTGTCGGCTTTCTTGTGAGGGGTAAGCTTATACATGGCAAAAACTTTTACAAGGTTTTAGGTGTACTCGAACCACTAATTATTGCCAACATTGACTTTACACACTAAATCAGGTCAGTTCTACGCCCCTAGTTCCTTATAAAAGCTCTCAACCTGGACATTTCACCCCTCTGGTGAAAGCTCACAGCTAGTTAGGGCTCGTCATGCACTATTCCAGTTTCGTTGGGAAACGATAAAATATGAAGTAACTTACAAGGAAGGAATCAGTAAAAGAAACAACAAATAAATAAACAATGGCCAGCCGCTTCCGTAATTTAAATTTTGCTCTGGATATACCTTTCGTCAACCCGTCGCCCTTCAGTCTAAAATTGTGTTATCTTTGGCAAAGCTTGGACTGATAACATGATTTGAATTTTAAGTCATTAGTTTTGAATTTTTCAGCTGTGGCATGGCATCCCTTCAAGGCTGGTACCCGGTGGGGGCTTCCCCCTAACGCTCTTACTATGCCACTGAGGGAACCACCCTCGGTTGGCGCGTAGCTTTAGCGTAGGCCTGCAAGAAAATGTTCGGTCGAAATGTTCTACCTTGCTGAGTCAACTGCATTATTAGTTACACAACAGGCAAACAGAACAGCAGCTCAACAGTCTGACTGAGGCGTAAGAGAACGTGATCTGTTTCCTGAGCCAGTCAACTGGAAACAGAGAACAGAGCCGGCTATCAACACGAACTAAGATACACAAAAGAACAGGGTCAAGAGAAACGCAACAGAAAGAGAAATATCATCTGGTATAACCCACCCTATAGTAAGCACGTCACAACAAAGGTTGGAAAACGATTTTTACTGCTACTGGACAAGCACTTCCCCAAAGGAAATATACTTAACAAAATTTTCAACCGAAACAATGTAAAAGTTAGCTATAGCTGTATGGACAATATGGCCAACATAATAAGCTCACACAACAAATCCCTCCTATCAAATGTGGACAGGAGAACCAGAGAATGGAGAATGCAATGCAGGATCCCTGCCGATTGCCCTTTAGAGGGAAGATGTCAAACAAAAAACATTGTCTAACAGGCCACGGTCACATCCCAGCGCGGCTCTTACATTTACATAGGGGCTTGCGACACCGAATTCAAGAAAAGGTGGTATAACCACAAGTCTTCCTTTAAACTTGAACACAAACGCACCGACACCGAGCTAAGTAAACACATATGGACGCTACGTGAAAATAACATCGATTTCGACCTAAATTGGAAAATTCTCAAGCAAGCTAACTCTTACTCACACATATCAAAACGCTGCCAATTGTGTCTTTGGGAAAAGGTCTTCATAATAACAGAAAGAAAAAGCCCAATTCTAAACAGCAGGACCGAACTAATCAGTAAATGCAGACATTCGAACAAGTTTCTGCTCTCCAATACGTAATCCATCTTTTGTAGTTGACTCACTTGACTGTCCCTGCTACGCTACCTGTTGAATCTCCCTCACACACCTGACGAGCCTTCGGGCGAAACGGACCGTAGTGTGTATTGTAGTATGGAGTAACACTCAGTCTTCTTTCTTAATATTGTGTGTATATATTCAATACAGCGTTGATTCACTCATGTATATATATATATATATATATATATATATATATATATATATATATATATATATATATATATATATATATATATATATATATATATATATATATATATATATATATATATACCGTCATGAGTGTCTCTCGCCAAGAAAATAACAAAGGCGCTCAAAATGCTCGTAAGGACCTAATTTTCTTGCCAGTGTTGTGGCCGAGTGGCATTTGAAGCGATGAAGCTTGGACATCCAGGAGGTTTGGGGTTCGATCCCCGGCTGGGTCAAAGTAAGGTGGGTTTTCATCCAAAAGCAATGTTGAGTTTCCTATTTGAAGTGGCCTTTCAAAACAAAAAAAAGAACTTAATTGATGAGTTGGTTATAGCCACTCGACGTAAAGTTATTATATAATTCATGCGCTCCCTCAACATTTTTCGTCTACTAGTGTCACAAAACAACTGCACAAAGACATGAAGCCTAAATTGAGTAATGGAGATATTTGTTTGGGGATGAGCAAAATAACCAGTTTTTAAAGATTAACTCGAAAAAAGTGAAAGCGAATGTAGTTAGTCTTTAAATGCAAAAACTAAGATTGCAATATATCCTTCCGCGATGCAAAGTGGCACTTTGAATTTAGTAAAAAAGCAGGAACCACCATGCACCCAATTGTACAAGCTCTCCTAGCTCAAAATGCCAACGGTCATGGTACACAAATTTGAAATCAGTGTAAAAGGCCTACTCGTGAGCTTTCATATGAGGGTTACTTTGTGCCCGTTGAAAGCTTCTACAAGGAGCCAGAGGCCACGACACGCACCAACCTTTTAAGTGTTTAAGCTAATAATAAAGGAATGATTTCGGGATTGTCAAATACAGCCTTGTAGGTAGCGGATCACTAATTCAAATGTTCTTACGCCGAAAAATAATGGCTGACAAATTTTGTCCCTTAAAACTTTTATGGGAGCTTTTTCTGACTGTTTTACTTATAAAATGTGATCAATTTTTCATATGGGTTTGTAGGCAGTGAGTTGAAATACAGACTGTGCAAAATTCAAGGCAATTTGTCCTAGTTTGGTGCCATATTTTGATTGTATTGCTCCGCTCTGTGAAGTGCCGATTATGAGTAGAGATCGGGCTGGAAACATGTACCTATCATTCAGACCCTTCTAGCTCAAAATTCAATGGTTATGGTATAAAAACTTGAAAATGCCAGAAGAGCCCACATTGTGAGCTTTAAGCAGAGGGCTGGCATGTCCAGGTTGAAAGCTTCTACGAGGATCTAGGGGCGGGGAAGTAGCCTGAATTAGAGTGTAAGTCGATGGGGCAATTATTAATGTTACGCTATCTGTTACGCAGCCTGAGGGCCCACAAGTGATGATTAACAGTTGTGTAATTATGATCAGTTCCTCCATTATTTTTATTTGGGCATACAGTACACAAGCATATGGGGTGAACATACCGCCCCACCATTTTGCAACGCTCAGCAACAGCCGGGGCAGCGATGAATCCCATCAGCTGCCATGAGTTCAAACGTCTCCGGTTTCCAAAGTCACTGGTGATCTGTTTATTTCAGTACTTGCAAAGCAAATGTAACGACAGGCTACTTGGGTGAGGAAGCTGGGGCCAAAGGGGGCATTTGCCTTTCACCCCCCAATAACTTTAGGATGAGTGTGTCGGCATGTAGACGAATAACTTAAAAGGTAGTGAAAATTAATAATCGTTATTATATCTGATTTTTTTTATTTATTAATGACCAGTTTAACACATTTTCACCCGTAATAAGGGGTATATAAGTCAAAAAGCTTTTGGTTCGCCAAATGTACCCTTACGACTCACAATACTTTAAACAGTGGTGGCACTTCGGGGTCATGAGGGAGAACAAGCCCGTAGCCAATGGGGGGGGGGGGGCGCAGAGGTGAAGTAGTCTAATACCATGAGTAGCCCATGGTTAAAAGTGCCTGTTCAGTATGATGGGAATGACTGAAGTACGTCGCGCTCCCCGTTCACCAATTATCGGTAGACGGTGAGTGTTAATAAATTTACCGTCACAGAAAATGCATTCTGAAACATATTTGTTAGTCCACGATCTATTGGTATTCCTACTTCCCTCTCTGCCTCTCGTCCACTTCCCATTATACGCTGATCGTCTATAGTTGCTAATGGTGGTATCACCATTAAGTAGTTACCACAAAGCTTCCGAGTCTCATCCCGCTGGACCTAGCCGATATACTACCCCTTAAGAGCCCGACACAGGGCCCTAGACCCCGCGCCCTCCTGTTGGGGTTCCTCAAGGAGCCACAAATCATCACTATACTGTACTTAGCTTATTTGAGGAAACGTTCTACCACATAGGGTTTTTGAATCTAAAGTGTAAATTTCTTAACCAAGGGGTCACAAAATAAGAAATGTTTACATGCAATTAAGGTCTGGGAAGCATTATTTTCTGCAGTCTGGGAGATATTTTGGTAAAAATTCAGTTTCAGTATGTTATGCGCCATCGATGGTGGCGCTCCGAGTCGTGATAGTTCTTTTTGGCAGATTCCTTCAAGGCTCTGCTTCCTATATATGCCTCTGTATAGAACAAAGGGATTTTCCACTAGGGAGAGCAAAACGTTTTGCGCTCTTCGCTCGCATGTGCACACTTTAAGTCGATTGGAGCTATCAAGGATAGGCTTACAGTACTATTAGGCCTATCTCTGTTACCAAGGAAACAGAAACTTTCCGCTAAATTTAAAGCATGACACCGACATTATAGTGGTTGTGATCATTTGCATAATGTATCTTTATTTATAAAATCATGTTTTGTTTCGTTGCACCTAATGACATTTATGTTGGTTCCGTTGGTGTAAGCTCGTGACTAATGCTTGCCGTATGGTTTTGATTCATAGACTGAAAAGGGAGAAAACCATGCAAAAAAGAATGAGCTGAATAGCCGAGGGTCAGAGTTGCTAACTCTGACCCGCAATTTAATGTTAAATTCTTGGCAAAATTCCAAACCGGGCGTTTCCTTGTTAACTGATATCGTAACTTAATTGCATTTAGCTAGTTTTGGACTTTATATTCAGAGCCAAATGAAACATTTTATTCAGCGCCAAATGAAACATTTTTTCAGTTCCAAATTTTTTTTCCCTGAATTTGGCAGCATTAATGCCAGTTACTAGCCCTGCTCAGGTTTTAGTTCACTGTGCACTGAATTCAGTTGTTACTATTTCTAATCCTGCCGTAGTTAAGGTTTTTCCACCTCATCCAGTGTTCTTGGTCATCTACACCCAACTGGGAAAATGAAAATACTTAAGGAATAAATCGCATTTGGTGGACTATTATTGGTGATTAAACCGTCGAGACTCCAAATCTGGCAAAATAACGGACGAGGCGAACCTATTGTGACACCGAAAATGTGTGAAACACTTCGTTGTTATCAGTTTTTACGTTTACTGACCGTGTGTTGTGGAATAACAGGTCAGTCATTAACCCAATCAGAATGTAGGATTCTCAATAGGCCCAGCGGATGGCTAGAGGGTGTAGAATTAGCGATTAAAGCTTTACTTTAATGACTGGCTCAATTAAATACACACGTAATGATCTCTTCATTGCAGCAAGCAAAACACCTGTAAATGGTGTGAAACATCCGGTTGTAAGCCCCCCCACCTCAAGAGTTGAATTTTCACTTTGACATGTCTTGAAATTAATGTCAGAAAATATATCCGCTAGAATCTGCAAAATTATAACTACTTGCAATGTATATTTCATATTCGTATCTTTTACCATAGTTTAAAGCTACACATGAGCCAGTACAAGTAAGAGCAACAGGGGTAATACTTCACGTAGACATGTAGCTCAATGCTCCTTAATCTTACTATGGCATAGCTCACCAGGATATTTAAAACCCCTTCCTCGTAAAGTCCTCTTGCTCCTGTCAGCGAAAAAAAGTTGTTTAATCGCTCTCGTGTTATCAGGTTACATTCGTCCAGATTGCACACATTCAAGAGTCTTTTTTCATCTGTTCCGTGAAAACATTATCACTGTATCAACTCATTCCCGTGGCAAGTAATACAGTTTAGGTCTCCCGACCCTATTACATCCCGAAATTATTTTTGCTCAATTGTGATGCCCACCTCTGGGTACAAAAATAATGAGTCTAAGTACAGGGTCATCCTGATGATTGCAAAGAGTGATTACAGAGTGATACATACTTGCTACAAGTCTGTCAACTAATCTTTTGCTTATAAAAATGGCATACATTATAGCCTTTGGATGAAATCAAAGCAAACTAATGCAAGGGGTAGAATCATCACAAACATTTTTAGTATGTAATTTTATGACATTTATGTGTATCCTTACATATAAGCACACAGAGAGTACTTGTTTAAAATAAATTCTAAGAGATTGGATCTGCCTTTCCCTTACCTACATCAATGGTGCAAAAAAGTGGGCGCTAGACGATTATACTTACTGGTTTTCCGTATGAACACCCAGGTCCCCGTGGGAAACTATTACAACATTGAGAATTCTGGAATGTTTTTTAAGCCGGATGAATATTCAAATCTGAGTAAGTAAGGAGAAATATGGAAAAACATCTAGCACCAAAAGGAAACTCTTCATGAATGCTTGACCCCCAAAACATAAATTAATAAAAAACTGAGAAGATAAACCAGTTTATGAATTTTGTCGGTAGGGCTACGTACAAGCTCAAAACCTTACATAGCTTGCCAAATATAGCCGTTTATTCGAGTTAATCTTCTAAAATATTACCACCTGTCTAATATAACGTTATGCATTCATGTTAAATTGATGTTCTCTTCGGTACTGTGGGAGTGAAGGGAGGGGTGTGCGGAAAGGAATTAGTAGGGTACTAAGTGATTACCTTGTTTGAGATTCATGGAGCACCCATATTATTAGACAATTAACAATTTGTAGCCTATTTTCAAGTTCGCTTTCCCATGGGAATGCATAGCCTGAATGGAAGAAATAAACTAATATTGTCATGTTCTTCTGATGCATCACAGATGAGAATGTTACAAAATAATCACCTATAGAGCTTATGCACCTACGTCACGTTTCTCTATTTTTCCATCCAAGCGTACATTGTGCAACAATTGTTACTAAGGTGCTATCGTGAGCGCGTATCTTTAACACACCTACTACGTATGGCAGTTCCATCCAGTAAACCAAATTGAAACGCGCTGACGTCACGTGCATAAGCACTATAGAGCAATGTATTCTCTGACCTCTTTATATCAACGTTCATGGTGTGATATTCCTTTACAATGAGATGTCTCGTCACATTAATATCTGTATACCTAAGTTCCCAAGTGACGGTCCACTGGCCATCTGCGGCCCGCGACGTCCATTTATGTGGCCCGAGGAAGATTCGAGGAGCCAGTACTTTTTTACCTTGCGTTATTTTCTGAGTGCAATCTAGAGCATTTAGATGCCACATTCTCCCAAAGTCCAACTGGAGATTCACGCGTGGCCGATGCAAATGTCTAGCTACAAATTTACAGGAGCAGATTCAGAGGGAGAATTTTTCCGTATTCAGCCCCTCCCCCCTCTTCGGCATAACTTTCTTTTTTGAGGCGGTTACAAAGCTGCACTGCAAAGTTTATGTACACTTATTTTGATTGCTAGATGCCTCGACATACCATTTAACAGAGTGTCTAATTCAAATTTTCGCCGGGCCCTATCGAGGCTTCGTATACTTGAGACTCGTAGCTTCTTACTTTGCCCACAGGGAATTAGTCCCCATCTCCTTTTTTAAAATCCTGGATCCGCCCCTGATTTGTGCTTAAAGTGTTATTCCTTCCAAACTAGAGCGCTTATGGTACCAATTTTTCTCCCGTACTGGTGACCCACTTATGGTAGAAGCAGAGTTCACGTTTCCATGTTTTGATTTGACGTATACAGTTTTATATGATCCCTTCGAAAAGGTCTAATAGGAGTTTTGTGTTATGTTTTACTAAGTACACTGGAGTCCTTGTTTATTGTCTACTTGTTTTGTAGTCGAAGTAGAGGTTGTTGGATATGGTCTTCTAGAGTAAGTTTGTTTCATTGACTGAACCATATGTTATGGAGCAAATCAGCGCAACCAACGTGGAACCTAATAAAGAAGAGGCAGCAAAACAACGGCTTTCTATTTACTAAGAATAGACCTTATGCATTGACGTCATGCGACGTCAGTTTGGAGGAAAGCATGAAGCACACGTGCACAAACGGCGTAGATTTTGCACGTGCGTGTAGAAGACTTACGGGCGTATACGATTGGTTGACAAATCAGCTGTCTGCATTTGTTTGTGTAACTTGCAATGATACGCCATTTTTCTTCAAACGAGGGAGCACTTTCTGCTCTGTGACATCATATGCATAAGGTGTATAACTAAGGGGTGTTGTTCTTATCATTATCATCGTCGTCTTCGTCGTCACCGTCATTAGCGAGTTTTCGATTTCAGGACGGTAGACAAAGAGGACGGAACGCGCACCAAAATACTAGACTGCGCATGAGCAGAAGCGAACATCACTCCGTCGTGTAGATTTCAGAATGGTCGTCGACCGATTAAATGTTCGGTCTAGAAACAGGACAGTACGGGGGTTGGCATGGTTATTTTCCTCGTCCATACGAACGTGTTTCTGTGACGTTAAATTTGCAAGTTATCTGCATGCGATATGCAAACGTACATAGTTTTGTTCATGTGGCAATGAAGCTGCCGCCAAAATGGACGTAACAAGCAACAGCAGTGCATATCTGGTAAGTCATTTTACGAACGATTCCGTACTAAGGTAAGGGAAGTAGCTGTCTTGAGATAGAAACTTTCACCATCTTGCAAATCCTGCTTATTTTGTGTGTGGCCTCATTCCTGAATTATTTACATTTTAACTAACATTTAAACTAATTTGACATTTTAAATTGGTAGCCTGCTTAATTTTCATACTGAAAGTCAAGATTTCTCGGTCTGTTGATGTCGTATAAAAGTACGAATTCTTCCTCGTCTAATTGATGTCAGTAAAAAACCCAGTTACTCATCAGTTTCTAACATTTGATTCCCAAGACGAGAAAGTTTATGCCTATTCCTCAGCGTTACACATCTCAAAATATCGTGCTTGCGAGCAGTTTACAAGGTGTATAATATCATTTACCATTTCACCAGTGGTGGCCCCAAATGACCTTTAACTCAATATGACATTCATATGGAAAGTACGAGGTTCATTGAAATATTGTGTTAAAAGATTTTCAGTGTTTCTCTTGTAACCCCGAGTGGCCTTCGATCTCCATCAATGACGATGGGCATCACCAATATTTTTAAGGAGTATTGATATGCATATGCTTAATATGAAATCCCCCAATGTTAGGCATCTTGAGATATTGTGTTTTCGAGCATTTTCAAGCTACGTTTACACCATTTATTCGCTGGGATCCCAAATGACCATTGACTTCCACCAAGCTGAATAGCGTTCTTTAGCTTGATATGAGACATCCGTATGTCAAGTATGAGGTTCATTGACGTTTCCCTTTTTGACATATTGTTTTTACAAAGTTTTCATAATTTGACCTCGGGTGGCCCCAAATGACTTTTGACCTTTACCAAATAATGAGTATCATCTACTCAATATGGACCATCCACATACAAAGTGTAAGATTCCCCAGGGTCACGCTTCTTGTCACATATACACCCATACATAAACACATGCACACATGGCATCACCATCGCATACACTCCTTCCTTTCGCAGGGATACTACGCAAATGAATTCACATGTGAAAAGGAATGAGCGTTAAGAAGCGCTTTGCAAAGTTTGCAAGAACGTTTTATCAATCCTACGTGCAATTCCATTGGTATAAATGAATTTCCGTTGATAGGTGAGTTTTCTATTGTTTAAAAATTGTTACACCAGAACGTGTTTTTGATGATTCCAGGAAGAAAGAAAAAGGTACATGTGAAGTTTGTTCATTCTGCATGTTGCCCAGCCGCACCAGCCGGTTGTATAATGAACAGAAGACATTTACGCTCTGTTGTATATGATATGCATTATGTTTACAAAATCTTCAGTTTGATTTTTCCTGACCAAAACTGACCTTTGACCTCCTTCAAAATCAATAGACTTTTTCTGTTCAACCCCAGAGTAAACTTTGGCACCACCTGTGAAGAAAGTAAATCATCACTATTGGGTTCTTGAACTTAATGCTGACCATCTAGATGTGAAGTGAGATATCTCTACAGTTATCCTTGTTGAAATATCATGTTTAAGAGGTTTTCGCAATTTCACCTTTGGTGATCTCAAATGGCCTTTAACCTCGAATAAAAACAGTTATTTGACGCAGTGTGGAGCTTCTGCATGGAAAGTGAGAGACCCCATGGAAAGTAATTACACTTATTTCGTTATCCTGTTTACGACTTTTTCAAAATTTGACAACTAGTGACCTCAGATAACCTTGCCTTTCAACAAAAAAAGAGGTCTTGAATTTAATGTGGAGAAGGGTTACCCTTTTTGAGGTATCGTCTTTTCGAGTTTGTCCCAATTTGAATTCCGGTGACCTCAAACGATCTTTGACCTCCACGGAAACAATAGGCTACCTAAATTCAATATGAGGCATCCACATGCTGATCACTAGTCCAGGTTATTATTCATGAGATGTTTTAGTTACGAAGTCTTTACCGTTTGAACTCTGATGACCCCATACGAGGTTTTGGGCTTTGCCCTCTGGTGACCTAAAATGACCTCCGTCCTCCACCAAAAGCAGTAGTTTCTTTTTTTCTCAATATGACAAATCTATTTACCAAGTGTAAACATATCCAACATTAAGATCTTGAAATGCCCTCTTAACAAGCTGAGTGTTAGCAACACACACATTCAAACACAATTTATATAAGTACACACGTCATCGTGATTGGATAGATCATACGTAACGACGAGCCACATTCAGTTTACATGATGGGTTTGACTTACAGGGGGTTCGTACGAACCCATCGAACCTCCTCCTTCTGTATCATACCCTCTTTGTTTGGTCAGGATCAAGAGCGGCGATTTGTTCTCAATATTGGGGGGGGGGGGACATGACCAGAATTTCTAATAATTTACTGTGCGAAAAATCAAAGTCAATGGGCGATTTCTCAAATATTAGGGGGGACATGTCCCCCCATCCCCCCGGGATTGCCGCCCATGGTCAGGATTTAAGCACGGACTAAAATAACACTTGAAATGAATGATGAATTTTCCTGTCGTTTCAATTACAAGCGAGTGTTTATTGCAAACTTGTAACTACTTTTTGAAGTTATACAACAAGCACACAAAAATGAAGCATCGGAAGGTAATGTAACAAACTATGAACACGAAAGTAACCAGAATGAACATGTATCGAAATGGAATTAAATAAAATTAAACAAATGAATCCTCACTCTTTGGCTGTCACTCAGATGCGCTCTGCTTCAACCAAAGATGGCGAAACTTAACAACGATCAAACGTTTCTTTCCTGTGATGATGCGAAGTTGACTCTCATCAGAATCAGCGAAAACAAGAACATAAACTATTTCATCACTCGGTTCCTCAAACAAAGGGTACTTTACCAGGAATAGTTGTAAAAGAGATCATTACAAAAACGACACATAGGACCATTGGTGAGGGTAGAAAGGTAGATTTCTGGGTACAGAGAGGCATTAACTTTATGTTTCAAGCAAAACAAAAGAGTAGGGGTAATTTTAAAGCCAGTAAACTAATGGGTAAGTGTAACATTGGGAAGTCAGTCACGTCCATATGACTATAATAAAAAACATATTTCGTTGATTTTTTAATCACTGTATCTCGAAAAAGCAACCTCAATCACCAGAAACTGAAGAATTAACAACATGATAACAAATCATGTTAAAATAATTGTATACAATGATAACATACTTTAGAATAAAAGTTCATGTACAGTATCAAACGAATGCAAAATTAATTACAATATTAATTACACATGCGAACATGACTTTCAAAAAGGAAAATAAAAAAATATTAGTGAAAATATGCAGTCAATCAAGCTATCGTGGAAGTGATCAAAACTTTCAGATACTTATGGGTCTTTCGGCATTATTTATTTATTTTAGTGTAGGTTATTACAACTATCCCATTGCTATTAGAATTCAATAACATTCAATCTTAATCGCTACGCTCCTGAGTAAATTAATGAACTTTCTACTTTAGACCTTTCCAAATGGTGGTGATACTTGCTCTTAATAACGGTGACGAACAGCTTCACACAAAGTACTCGGAATCAGAAACTAACCAGAGAAGGGGAAATCTGCATCTTTCAGGGCCGTAGTGTCGTGTTTGTACGGGGTTGGGGGTGTTCTCTGATGAAATAAACGTTTAGCCAGCAATGAATGAAAGAAGAAAAATCTTGATTCTTGATTCGACTTTTATTTTCGGGTACTTCTCAGACTTAGTACATGTATAGTTCTACGTTCAATCTGCAACTCTCATGATCTCCTCGTGTCGTGTGTCTACACAAACTTTTATACTTGTCCCTTTGCTTTACTTCGGGAAACCCGTCACATAAATCAAACATCATAACATTAAAACTTTCCATTGTGACCTTGGGTCAAAACCTGATTCGTTGATCATGAACATGTGACTCTGGGGAATTCCCTTTACGTAATGGAAATTGCTATCGCTATACGACATCCCCCCAATTGGTTAAAAAAGTTTGTTACACAAATCTTTTTTGGTTAAACAACTCTCCTTTTTGGGTCACAACAAAACCAAAAGTCACTTAAACAATCTTGTTTTCTTAATTTTCAACTGCCAATTTCTGAACACTTTCTGAAATCAATAGATCCTTGATAGAATGAATCACCTATTTACATCGGATTTTAACCAAACAAAACTCTCAAACACTCTAAGAAACTTGTCAGATGGGTTCATTTCAAAGGTAGAATATCCTTCCCTGTTAAAAGTTAATAACTTGAGTGAAGTGGGGGGTAGGCGGTTCACTATCTGACGCTACCAAGTCGGTGAACTGTTGAGTTTTTTAGGGAATAGTACCCGATCATGTTATAACATGATATAAGCAAAAGCTTAAAATTCCACTCTTTTGGAGGAATATGAGTCGTTCTCAAATTGACATTTGGGTGGTTTTTTGAAAAACCGCCTACCCCCCACTTCACTTGATTTTGCTTCTCTTTTCTTCGGAAAATGAGACGTAGGTTAGATGCACTGAGAATTCCGAATGGAATCTCTGACGTATACCGAAAGGAAATACTCGTACATCCTTTCGTCCCACAAAAGCGGGACCTTGAACAGTTAAAAATAGTCGAAAAGAACTGTAAACTAGCACAACTGTCTGTGAGATCTTACAAGCCTATTTTGGCGTCACCCTTCGTCCAATCAGCATTCAAAAGCTCGGGATTTTTCTTTCACGTCCAAAGAGACGTTTATAAGCTGAAGAACTCGCCTGCGCCATACAAAAGGCAACACGCTGTCTCTCTGAAAAAGTCAGGACCGACCGAGGTTCGAAAATCAATGAAGAGGCAAAGCGGCCCGTTCTTGGACAAGAATTCTGATCATTGGCATAAAAGAGGACTACATTTTCAGACATATAAAGCTCATTTCTGAAATCCCTCCTCTCTCGCTTCATAAAAAGTTAAACTAGCCAAATGATCGTGTTTCTAAAAGAGCACAATAAGATCTCACAAAATGTAGAACAGTAGAAAGGGAATTTTCGGCTATACGTAGCCATTTAAAAGCCCAGAACCTTTGAAGCAAGCGAAAGCACTCCTTAAAGACTTCTTAACCCTCTTCGACAGGAAACTGTCGAATTCCGAAGCAACTCAGTGCCTATAAAAGGGTTAAAGTTCATTACAATTTGAGAGAAGCTAAGACTCTGCGAATTACTCAAGCCATTAAAAGGCCGCAAAACGTACGTATGAAAATTCGCTACTCCATGCATATAAGCAAATGCTTCTGACAGGGTTCCGCCTGATGTACACCGTTACTCAACAAAGGAACCACCCATGAACTTTCGAGTTTAGTGGCATAAATTGAATTTTAAAATTCTTTTCTTCCCAAAAGTTGTTTATGGAAGTCCTGCCAACTGGGGTAACTTACCTAGATTTGAAAATCATGAAAAAAGGAAACAGCCTCGTGGGCGACGGGTCAACACAAAGTCTACATCCTAGCTCACTGTTACCTTTCAGTAACCCGATCGATAAATTTTGCACAATTCGCCACCAGCCACAAAGGCTTCACAAAGGCACAATACGGCAATACGCCTAGAGTGTGCAGCGAAAGAAACAGGATTCCATTCAGAGAGGAATGTTTAGAATTAAGTACGTAGAAGGAAGTTAGCCCGGCCATTAAAGGTATTGACTACAAACGAAGGGCGCACCTACCTGTACTATACCCCCAAAAGGTTAAGAAGTGCCACCACTTAGGCTCAAAGCCACGCATACCCAAATATCTGAGAACAAGGCATTGAAAGCAAGCTTGAGAAGCACAGGGATGTTATTTTGCGTACATTCGCATCAATCCCGGCGTTTGTTTCCCGACCGTCTTTTTCCCTATCAGAGGACACTAAATCTAAAAGATTTACTTGTGTAATCAAGTTTTACTGCAGAGTCGGACGAAACAGGAGGGTACGACGATACTTTATTACATGCGCTCATAGCTGCATTTTAAATCTCATGACGAACCTAGCCAATGTTTGAAAGGCTACTACTGATGAAGTTCCGCCGTATAGAGCAAGAGAACAGAAACCGGTCTAGTTGGTTTTCAAAAAACCACCCAAATGTCAATTTGAGAACGACTCATATTCCTCCAAAAGAGTGGAATTTTAAGCTTTTGCTTATATCATGTTATAACATGATCGGGTACTATTCCCTAAAAAACTCAACAGTTCACCGACTTGGTAGCGTCAGATAGTGAACCGCCTACCCCCCACTTCACTTCACGTAAGTAAATGGCATTGCAAAGGTACGCTCAAGAAAACCAGATAATAGTTTTGTCTTTGTTGGACAATTACATAATAGCATCATACAGAATGTGGCCAAATTTGATCCAACATTGTCTCGACCTTGTGAATCTGAGGACTACAAATTACACAATACTAACTGGCTTTCTAACCTCACAAGCATTTAAGTGAAGAGATTTTCATCATCTCATATTGTAACATTAATACAGGACTATAAGTGTAATGCATCCACATTATACATGAAGTTTCCTCAAAAACCTTTGTGGAGTTCCACTCAATTGAATTCTACGATCTGTTAAAATACTTGTAACAATATCCTTTGACTCTGGATATGTTTCAATATTCCACCAAAAATAACAGGTTTGATTTTTACCATCTTTGGAAGTCATTACAAAAGACAACAAAACTTGCAATTTTCCTGCTTGAAATCTAGCTCTTCGGATAGTCATTTCATTATCTGTTGGCGATTCAACAATTAAGTTCAACTGTTTCTCAAGCTTATCTCTACTAATTGGATATGGTATCGCTAAACCATTGTTAACTGAAAGACAATTAATGTAATCTTCCAACTCAACTGATTCACTTTGTCTTACACACATAACTTGTTCTCGCGTAAGAGTAGGCAATGAGTTTCCCCTTTCATCTGTAAATTCAATGGACTTTGAAGTCCTTTGATCACTAGAATCAGATGTAGCTTTACCTAAAGCTACCTTTAGCCTTTGCAAATGAGTAATATTGTTCTTCTCACTAGAAGCTCTGATAAAGGCCGGCTTCAGTCTATTATAATTGAAAACATCGTGCAATATTTCTCCCTTAAGAGTAGCAAGAATGTAGTGTGTTCTATCAAGAATTTGATGTACCACTAAAGGTCCACACCATTCAGCACGAATTTTCTTAGAATTTGCTGTTAAGGACGAAGAGGATGGTTTATACAGATACACCAGTTGTCCTACGGAATATACAGGCATTTTGCTTAACTTCTGTGTTATTTCAACATTTTGTCTTTCCTGATGTTTCCTCTGAAGAGAAAGGATAGTTTTTGAAACAGCTTGGAATTTCTCTTTCAAATGTTCAACATAATCTTCATAAGACTGAGACATACCCGACATGGGGTTGAATGACAAATTACTTAAATCAGGTGCTTTTCTACCGAATGCCAATTCATACGGACTGTAGTTACCTAAATAAGGTGACGAGAATGAATTATAGGCGTAACTTGAAGTTGTTACAAAACGGACCCAATCTGTTCCAAACTGGTTTAAGTTTACCTTCACAAAATTTGCAATAGTTTGGATATGTCGCTCGACTTGTAAACTACCATGGTTTTCAACACTTATGATCTTTTGATCAATTTGAAGTGTGTTGCACAGTAATTGAACTAACTTGCCTGTCAGAGAAGATCCTGAATCAGTTATGAGACATGATGGTGGTCCAAAAATACAAATTATCTTTTGGATAAGTACTTCACAAATACTTTCTGCATCCAAACTTCTCATAGGTGCACAAATTACAAATCTTGTTATTTCACAACATGCCACCATCAAGTGCTTGAATCCAGTTGGCGAGGTTGGCATCGATTTGAAATCAAGACTAACTCTATCAAAAGGTCTGTAAGTATCAGGAACTCTCATATGATAAGGCCTAAGAGAATCTGGCTTGTCTCTGAACTGCTGACATCTTAAACATGACTTGACATATTTACTAATTGTATCAAACATGTTAGGCATGTAAAAATTACGTCTGACTGTAACATATGTACGAACAACTCTTTGATGATTACATAACAAATTATCATGATATCGAGAGATGATAGTTTCTGACAGACTCTCTGGAATGGCTAGTTGCAATGTGAACTCTTCATCTTTATCATGAAAGAACAATCTAAATAAGATACCATTACATAAAATGTACTGCTCTGCTTTCATTTGTACACTCTTTGCCGCTTTCTTGTCTTTAGGCAAGATGTCATAAGCTAGGTAATCATACACTGGTTTAAAATAACTTGATGTTTCCTGTTCAGTTTTCAACTGTTTCACATCAATGGGTAAATTGTAATCTCTAATAATTTTCCTCTTAATGATGTTCATCATTTTGTCCAACTCTGCTTGTTTTGGGACATGACGTGTCACAAGACCATCTACTTTGGATATAAGTGGTTTGGGAACCCTATATAATTCAGGAGGTGGGTCTCTGATGTCATCATCAGTTTCCCTATCTACAAGTCTGGGTTCATGTGCTACATGTGGTGGTGGTCTAGTGTTAATGGGTTGTGTATCTCTAACTTCATTTCTCTGATGACCATGGTCTGGCAAATGCATAGGTCTATGTAATGGAAATTGTCTACGGGTGATACCACTATTAGAAGGTGGGTTAACTACACTACCATTAGCTTGAGAATTTTCACCACATGATTGTGCTGGAACTGTAACAGTTTCCTTTCTCTTTAAACCATCTGGAAACAAATCTGGAACATCTATGCCATGTTTCTTTGCATATGATCTTGTAACAATTGGGTTACACACAGGTTCTTTGTCTTCATGATCAATCAACAATTCTGAAGCAAACAAAGAGAATGCTATAGGAATAACTTCATCAATCTCTGAGTGACTGTAATTTGGATTTCTTGACAAAAAGTCTGCCAAAACCAAATCTGATCCCTTTTTGTAACCAATCTTGAAGGAGTAATCAGATAACTTCAGGAACAATTTTCTTAATCTAGAAATACTAGGTTCATCCTTAGATTGTAAAATCTGAACTATGGATGAGTGATCAACAAATGCATTGAATTCATTTGGCTTCAACAGATGCTTAAATGCTGTTATGTTTATCAACAATCCAAACATTTCTAACTCGGTAACACTATAGTTTTGGCAGGCAGGTGGTAACACCTTAGAATAGTAACCAACAATATACTCTTTGTCTTCAACAGTTTGTGTCAAGTAAGACCCCGTAGCAATGCGTGATGTGTCACTATACAAATTGAATGTGCCAGTACTTCTTGGCAAATGCAATATTGGTGGTTTAGTCATCATTGATCTAATCTGTTCAAATGCTATTTCATGTTCTTCATTCCACACAAATTTCTTATGTTTTCTTGCAAGTTGGTGAATTGGTTTCAATACACTTTGGATTTTTGGGAAAAAGCTTGAAATATAGTTTACAGCTCCAACGAATCTCCTTGCTTCTTTTGGAGTTTTTGGACGTTTCATTTGCCTAATTGCTTCACAACGATCTGCAAGTGGTTGTATACACAAACTATTCTTTTCATCCACAAAAATCTTATGTCCCATGTATAATACACTGTTTCTGAACAATTTACATTTCTTAGGACAAACCTTTAATCCATTATCTGCTAAACACTTCAGTAACCATGTTAAATGCTTCTTATGTTCACATTTATCTTTACTGAACAAGATAATGTCATCATGATGTGCAATGCAAAAATCTTTCGAGTTAGGTATAGCATGAAGAATATCATTGATTTTGGCTTGAAAATACCTGGCGAGATGTTAAGTCCCTGAGGTAATCTCTTATAGTAAAAGTGATTTACACCATTATATGAAGATATACCTGTAAATTGCTGTGCATGCTTGGACAATGGTAGACAATGAAATGCTGACTTAATGTCTACAACACTCAACACTCTGGCTTCTGAATTACCTATTGTCTTTAAGGTCTCTGAGAGTAATGGGAAAGGGTGATTGATTTTCCTTATTCTAGAATTCAAATATCTGAAGTCTGTTACTACCCTCTTTTCACTTGTTCCTTTCTTTGATATGAGTAACACTGGTGATGTGTAAGATTGATGACCTATGGATAGGATACCTAATTTTACCAAACGGTTCAACTCCTTGTCAATAGCTTGCTTATCACTATCTGAAGCAAAGTAAGGTCTAATGTAAAATGGGTCATACTTAGATAACTCAATATCAACTTCAAAATCTGGACAGCTTGATAATTCCCCATATAATGAAAATGTTTGTCTGTTCTCAAAGATCAGGTCATACACTTCCTCTTTTTCATCAGATGTTAACAAACTCTGAGACAAATTGACATACTTATGGATAATCTCATTTTCTGAAAACTTCAAAATAGGATCATCTGGATCCAAATGAGGATATTTCTTTACACGATCCTTAACAATAGTACTCTCAACTGGCTGAGATTCTGAACTTACTACAGAGACTTTGTGTAATGCATCATCACCTGATAGCTCGGTTACATATTGTGATGGTAAAGTTTGAACAACATCAACCAACTGACTGAGATGTAGAGAAGCAAGTGGCTTATCTGGAGCAACATGTATGGTCTTATGAGACAGATTCTTCACCGGAATACTTGTTCGACCTCTTTTAAATTTCACTAACATTTTTTTTTTTTTTCACTAACATAAAACCTGTTAGGCTGAATAATCACCTCTGCGTTTCTCAAATAAGGTGGTACTTTACCTCTCAAAGTGATATACTTTTCTTGACCAGGTTTAATCACAACATAAGCTGATGGTCTAAGATGCAATTTTTTTGGTGCAATTCTGAATGTGTTGGTCTTAAATTCCAAGATTCCATCTAACTCTGCTAAGGTTTTTGATCCCAATATCAAATCTATCCCGATGAGGTTTTTAACAACCATTGCTGAAATTCTGAAATTTCTCTCTTGTATTGATATTTCAAACTCTACCATGGTATCTGAGGTCAAATATGATCCATTTCCCAAACGAAAAGTGATTGGATTTACCCGAGAACATTTTGTTTGTGACAAATACTTAGACGATTCAACAAATGATTGTGCAATAATAGATCTTGTAGATCCACTGTCAAATAGTACAACAACACCTTTCTTGTCTGGTAAATAACCTTTTGCATAGTTACTAGAGGTCAAATGTATCTCTGCTTCAACCTTGTCTAAATATTTTGCCTTGTGATCATTATTGCTTTGTTTCTTTTTATGTTTAGTTGGTGTCCTCAAAGAATTCAAGTAGGGAGAGGGGTCAGGAGCGCACTGAAAACTCTCCCCTTCTAAAAATCCTGAGATATGCCTTGGTCTCTATTTGGAGGATTAGCCTTTTCGGATTTGGGGTCTTCCCCTCTTTGCCTTTGGCGTTCCTCAAGGTCTCTTTGTCTTTTTCTACATTGTCGCCATGTATGTCCTGGGTAAAGGCAATAGTCACAAAATATTTTGCGTCTGTAGTATCTGCTACTATTATCCCATCTATTTTGAGATCTAGAAGTTGGCCTATCTGGGCTTTCGTCTCCTTTGTTAACCGATGGAGATTGAGATCGGTTACGTGAGGGAGTACTGTGGGAGTAATATCCTTGTGACATATTCAAAGTCTCTAACTGACCTTTCAATTGGGCTATTTCATCATAAATAGCAGCATTGGGTGCAGGATTTACTTCCTGACTAGAAAATGATAACTCCCTGGATGCTTTTTCATTTTGGAGATCAAAGAAACACTGAGTACGTGAAACTATAGTTTCTAAATTATTGTCTGGAGTAGACATGAGTACTGCAGTTCGGCATTTGGGTGGCAGGGTTGACAAAAACTTATCTCTTACCTGATCTTCCCCGTACCCTATTATCTGAGCAAGCTGACTTATTTTGGATAAGTGCTGCTCTGCACTTTCGCCACGAGTATATGTAATACTTTCAAATTGAGCAACATGAGCAAACTGAGAATGTGATGGGCTAAAACGATTAATAAATGAAGTTTGCAAATCCTGTAATGTTTCGAAAACCTTGCCTTCAATCCACAATCTGGCACTACCTTGTAGGCTACGTTTGAAAAGTTGTACAACATTGTGAAGTGCTGCCTCATCAGCAGGTTCATGTAGGTCATGAGCTTCTAAGTAATCTACAAAGGTGTAAAAATGTGCTGTACACAAATCACGGTCTATTTTATCTCCACAAAATCTTGTAGGAAGAAAATCTGTTACTCTTAACCTTTGCTGTGGCTGTGCCATCATGATTAATGATAAAACACTAACAATAGCAATGCATAACAAATTCATTGCAAACATACCTCATACTGTAAATCGAAAAGTGAACTGTGAAAAAACCTTACATAAGTCTGAATTATTTGCACAAAACAGAGCTGAGCTAGTATGTCTGACATACACTTTAGGCTTAGGTACATGCAACATCAAGTAACATGAAATTATTGCAATGGTCAATGTTTTGCAACAATTCAACAACATGAAAAAAAGAAAAAAATTGGTTGAGACTGGTTGTTGACAGAAGTTCCTGGCCCTAGAGTTCTGGAATGCTAACAGGCTAGGCGTTGTCTAATATTAACTTCAGTAAAGGCTATAACTTGCTCTGAAGGTTTCTCGTTTCCTGCCGGTAACGTCTTGAAGGCGTTTTGTTAAGATCGTAGTTGTGGCTGTTAAGAAGCTGTGTGTACAACACGTATCCAAGAGAAGGCTGAGTTAAGTCGAGGCTACATGTTGTCGGCTTTGGACTGTGTTGGCTAAGCTATGAAGTAGGCTATGTCGACGATCATGCTTAAGCTAGGCTAGGCTGCACAGACAGAAGAAAAGTTAGGCCGTACCAGGTTACAGTGTAGTAGGCTACAGTATAGGCTTCATCATGGCTTCGTGTTGATGCATATACCCTTGGTGCATTGGCGTTGTAAGGCTAGGCTATACAATGTTCCTTGTTAGGCTGAGCTTAGGCTAGGCTATGGTTTATGGTTGACAACGTATCGTAGGTTTGGATAGGCCAAGTTGGTAAGCATAAAGGTTTCACGGTGAATGGTAAGTTTAACAATGTGCAAATAACGCAACGATAATGGGTTGATGATTTGCTCTTCAAGTTGAGACCACCTTCACTCATGCTAGGATTAGCCTGGGCTCATGATGTAGGCTAGGCTAACGATAATTGCAAGAAGGCTAGGCTATAGGCTAGTATAGGCTATGTCTGTGGCCAGCGTATACGGTAGGATCGGTAAACGATGTGATGTAGGCCTAGGCATAAACATTGGGCCTAAGTTGAGATGCACAGTCTAGACTGGGAACGATGAGTTCCGTGGTAGCTACGTCACACTCACAGGTATAGGCTAGCTAGGCTGCGTTAGGCAAATTTGACGTGCCCAACCATTGAGCGGTTAGTTTATTGAAAACGACCAGTTTAATATTAGGCTGGAAATACTCACAAACCAACGATATAAAATGTTTTTCGTCAGATACAGTACTTGACAAGAACGTATAAAGTATAAATTCGTCCGCAATCGAAGACCTGGTAGTGAACACTCACAGGGTTCAAATGTTAGTTTCAACTGCACGTTAGGCTATAACATTAGTCAGACGACTGGCTGAATTACTGTTTCAGTCGGATCAGGATGACAGGATGGGGACAGAAAGATGCTAATTATGCCACACCCCTCCGCCATGTCGTGTTTGTACGGGGTTGGGGGTGTTCTTCTCTGATGAAATAAACGTTTAGCCAGCAATGAATGAAAGAAGAAAAATCTTGATTCTTGATTCGACTTTTATTTTCGGGTACTTCTCAGACTTAGTACATGTATAGTTCTACGTTCAATCTGCAACTCTCATGATTTCCTCGTGTCGTGTGTCTACACAAACTTTTATACTTGTCCCTTTGCTTTACTTCGGGAAACCCGTCACATAAATCAAACATCATAACATTAAAACTTTCCATTGTGACCTTGGGTCAAAACCTGATTCGTTGATCATGAACATGTGACTTTGGGGAATTCCCTTTACGTAATGGAAATTGCTATCGCTATACGACAGTAGCAAGCGAGGGGGGAGGGTGTGTGGGGGTGTCACACCCCCCAATATTTGGTCGCCGTCGGCAAATTTTCGGTCTGTCGGCAAAAAGGGGAGAGGGAAAGGAATTTAAAGAAGAGGAAAAGAGGAAAGGAGGAAAAAAGAGAGAAGGGAAAGGAAAGGAAAGGAAAGGAAAGGAAAGGAAAGGAAGGGAGTAAAAAGGAAGACGGAGAATGAAAGGAAAAAAGAGAAAGAGAGAACGGGAGCGCGTGGCCAGGCTGTTATCGGCTATTTCGATTTTCAGCTCTTCATCTAATTGGCCCATTCCAGTGGAAGCCCGTCGGCAAATTGATTATGCATGTGACGGCCGTATACGGCCGTATCAACGGCCGTCGGTGTAATTGGACGAGTGACTGAGTCCGTCGGCTACTCGGAGAAAGAAAGGGAGTCAGTGGTGGAGCCAGGTGGGGGCCATCACCCCCACCCGTTGGGGCAATTTTCCGATTTCGTCGGGGAGCTGTTATGTATACGATAAAATATGTAGTCCCCGACAACGTCCAGTCGCCCCGACGATTTACTTAATTTTGGTCTAAATTAGGGCAAATTCTTCAATAAAACCCCCAAATTTTCCAAGTTTCTTCTCTAAAAATCCAATTTTTTTCAAATTTTCCATGGAAAAAGCCCAATTTTTTAAAATTTTCTCGAAATAGAGCCCAAAATTTTCGGCCCGCTTCGCGCGCCAAATTTTTCTTTCAGACATCGTTTCGGCACTCTTTCGGCCTCGTTGAGGCTTTGGGTTGTTTCCCCCCCCCCCCGTCGGGCAAGTCAAGGCGCCACTCCTGAAGGGAATTAAAGCTTCCATATAGCCGCACTATTTCGGGTCATATGACATTCTTGAAAAACCACTTTCTGCACATGATTCCTCACTTTTATCATCACCATGGGGAGCAGTTCCCTATTACCCATGAACGAGGCATCCTTAGCCCGTTTTCTAAAGCCTAACCTTGACTTCAAACACATTTTGCTAACTCCCGAGGATCCCGTTTACCCACAAACATCCTGGGAAAAATAATGCATCCCGGGAAAAAAATCCGTGGAAAAAAATAATGCATGCCGCGCGTGTCTTCCCTTCACTGCAGTCTCAGGCTTTTAACTTCTGAACACCAAAATGAAACAGATAAAGAACCCGTCCTGGCGTTCAAAGCATATTTTGAACGCTTGTGTTAAGATTCCCGAACACTTTTTCTCCCTTTTTGAACGCCGGACGCCTATTTGAACACTTACCGTATTTGAACGCCTGACGCGTCTAGTGTTCAAATGCTGAACGCACAGTGTTGCAATTCCGAACGACAGGTCCAGCTAGCTCCTCAAGTATAGTGGCATGACGGGACGAATAGCCTAACACATTAAAATTATCCGGAATCTTTGCATTGGATAATGTATTATGAACCAAAACATACCTATCCTGCATGGGACTTATTTTTTTACCCACAGATTATGCTCAAACCGCAGAGCTTCTGGGGGCTTCGCCCCCTACAGCCCACTAGTTGCCTTAAGGCGGGCCCAGTATTTTAGCCAGCCTCAATTTGTGCGACAATGTCGTACAATAAAAACTGACAAGCAAATTCTACCCGGGTGTAAATTTTGAGGTTCCTCAGGGCAGAAATCCACTCAAATATTGCACCATTTGCAATCTAGGCACCTTTCAAATTCCAAAAATTTCTAAAGGGGAGGGGGACACCACCCCCTTCCCTTAGACCCCTCCCCCAGGCCACAGATCAGTTAATGTGGCAATGAGAAAACGTCCTAGCTGGAACACTGGCGGACTCTGGATCCCAACCGATAAAAACTATGGCGGCTTGACGAGAGGAACAGCCTAATACATCAAAAATATGGGGAATCTATGCATTTGATGATGCATTGTGAACAAAAATATATCCATCCTTAGACTTACCCAGAGGTAGGCTTAAACCTCAGAGTTTCCTGGAGCCTACCCCCCTGCCCCCTCCCACGGGGCTTTGCCCTAAGGCGGGCCCCTGGACCCCACCCGCTAAAGCTCGTTTCCGCCCTACGCATTACCAGATCTGTCGGCAAAACATAGTCTCTACACCCCCCCCCCAAAGAAAACACCTTCGCTACGCCCCTGGCATCTTTCCTCACATGTCCTACATGCTTTATCTGGGAAATGTCTTCAAGAGTAATGCTTTTCATAGATCGTGTCTAATGATGAAAGAGACAGTGCTAAAATATATGTCACATATGTAACATAAACGCTCAAACCTCTAAGAGGACTTTTGTCATTTATGCAGCACTCTTTACAGAAAACTTACAAACATCACAAAATTCATTTTGGCTACCCAGAACGTCTTTTCCTCAACGTAAGTGTTACAGATGTCTTTTTAGACCATTTAACCCATGCCTTTCTCACCAAATTCTAAATTAAAGCAAACTTGAAACATTTTCAACAGATAGTAGCAATATAATTTGGCTAATGTAACCAGATTTACACATGAACTTTATGGCCTTCGGTCAGGGACAAAAAGATTTCCCAAATTTCTTTTGAGACAAAATCGACTTAAGGGTAACACTCTCGTCAAGATTTGATGTATTCACGTAACATCTTTTTAAAACCACGCCAGACTGAGAGATGTCAGGTAGAACACCTTTATTTGGAGATCGACGGGGTACGGTAGTTAGTGAATCATCAAACCATGGAGATAAAAAGAACTGTGACACTTGAGGAGTATTCAAGGAATACTTAATTTGCCAACACATTAATATTACTCTTGTGTGTTTATTCATCAAACACTTACGGGTATTTATTGTTGCCATAGCACCAGGGGCGTCAATCCGTATTCAAATGTGGGGGAGACGGGGGACATACATGACTTAGCACAAACCAATCCCTTTGGTTTTGAAGAGAGGGCGTCTTCCTATAGGCCCTTTCCTCCCCCCCCCCCCTTACGATGACTGATGTTGTCCTATTCTAATAAGAATTATCATTTCAAAGTTAACATGACCAGCATAGATGATCTGCCAGGTGAAATACACGGAGTCCACGGAATTACTAGAAGATGTTATTTTCATCATGTCCCAAAATAGCTGAAACAACGCTTCGCAGCGTGGATCATTGTCGGAGATCATGGGCCCGACCAGGCCCGTTGCTAGGATGATATATTTGGGGGTGTGAAGGTCCCAAATTCCGACCGGCTGGATGTTTTTTCCAACTGAGAGGAGGCGTTTAAATTGCACTTTGTTATGCGCTCTGCGTTTTGTACACAGCAGTGGTGATCCTTCCTTTGTCACTACATAAATGTGTCGTCCTGGGGGAGGGGTCTAAGGGGAGGGGGGGGGGAATTTTTGTTAATTTAAGGCTGCTTAGGTGCAAAACGGTGCTATCTTTGGGATATTTTTGGAGCTGATCGTGCATGGCTGGAAAATGTCCATAATTTAGTGAATTCTAATTTTTCCGACTGGATGGATATTTTTACTAACTGCAGTGCGTGGCGGCGCGTAAATTGCACCCTTTTTTATTCACCCTACGTTTGTATACAGCAGTGGGGATCCTTCCTTTGTCACTATGTAAAGGTGTCATCCTGGGGGAGGGGTCTAAGGGGAGGGGGCATAGCCCTCCCCTCTGAGACATTTTTGTTAATTTAAGGTTGCTTAGACTGATGCAAAATGGTGCTATCTTTGGGATATTTTTGGAGCTGATCGTAGTACATTAAAGGTGTGAAGGACTAGCAAGGGCGTTTTGCAGAATGCTTTGTAGTTGTAAGCATGGGCGTCAATCCTGGGGGGAAGGGGGACAAGTCCCCCCACATTTCGATGGGTGGGGGACACAATATCAAATGTCCCCCCCCACATTTGCGTAAAAGAGTAGTGTCGTGGCTCTATTTGACTGGCTTTTTGAGTGACATGTAGGTTTGTTGGGCAATTGGTGTCTCGATGCAGATTCTGAATATAGATTTCGTCAGGGAAATCTTATTCAGTGAAAAAATTTCGGCGTGCTTCGCCCGCATGCGTCACGGTTTGCACTCCCTCTCATGACCATTAAAAAGGTAATTATACATGGAACTATTCTAATTACAACACTTTCCGAAAACAGACATACATCTCCAAATATCTGTGGGGGCCTCACAATATGGGATCATTCAATCAGTGGCGTGTGCAGAGGAGAGGGCCATTCGGCCATGCCCACCCTCACTGATTCCGATTTTTTTTTTAAGTTCCCAAAAATACGTAAATTTTTAACACAAGTTTACTTCAAAAGGTAGCATATTTGGCACCATATTGCATGTAAGGACACCGAATTTTTCAAAAGTTTTCAAAAGGGATGGGGACACCCCATTGAGCCATGCCCCCCTCACTGATGCCTATTTTTCTAGCTCCTAAAAATACGTAAATTTTTTACACAAATTTTACTTCAAAACTTCAAAAGGTAACATATGTGACATCAGATTGCATGTAAGGACACCTAATTTTTCAAAAAATTTCAAAGGGGAGGGGGACACCCTCTCCCCTTAGACCCACCCCCAGGCCAGCGGTCACACAACATACTGCATGCCCCCCTTGTGGAAGGTTGAAAGTACGTTGTTGCCGTTAAATACTGTTCAAAATTTTTTGCATAGCTCTTCGCCGAAGCCATTACTGGTATAGAGGGTGCAGGCGCGGATCCAGGGGGGCTGGGGCCCGGCCTCCCCCCCTCTCCACGAAAAAAAGGAAAGGAGAAAAAGGAAGAAAAATAAAAAATAAAAGGAGAAAGAAAAATTAAGAGCAAAAAATTAATAACAATGTCTAAGAACGTATTCAAAGTATACATTTCTGTAAGGGTTGGGTGGAGCTATAGCTGGATTATCTCTTTAGATATCTTTCACAGTGGTTGGCGACAAAAGGAGAGCTACAATGTTCGAAAACAGGTGAATAGCTGAGTAATTATCCTTGACTTAAGATCTGAATAGGCCTAAGTAAACATCGGGACATATGCAGTATGGACCCTGCTAGCTGCACTAAAATTAGTAACAATTTTGTGTTAAAGAGTGAATTTTTTTGTAATCTAGAGGGATTGAGAGGCAAAGTTTTCGCTATACATACCTTGCAGAATGAATACAAAAGACAAGCTGTCAGGTGACGTGCTATTGTGCACAGTGGCACCAGCTGTTGCAGGCAAAGTAGCGGCGTGCAAACCCTATTCGATTTCGAAACTGTGTGAAAAGTTTTAAAATGAACTCAAAAGGCTTTTAAGCTACAGACAGTGGCGTCGACACAGTGGGCAATGGGTGACGTGTGTCCCCCTCCCCATCGATTCTTGAAATTTTTTAAAATGGTCCCAAAAGTCGTTTAAGCTACAGATTTCTGTGGAGGGTGAAGGGTGAGATGTATTTCGGATGATTGGTTTATTTGCTCTTACCATTTTCTTTCACGAACTGTTCTCAAACTATCATAAGTTTTGGAAATTCTTGACAAATTCCAGATTTTCGCACGCTCAGCTAGCGTCAAGCCTTGTGTCAGAGTTGTCCTTATTTTCAATAGCCTTCGGTAACTACTCATGGGGAACAAAGGAGCAAAAGTGCTTTTTAAGAATCCTCAGTCAGAAGTTAGTTAGTTAGATGAGGTTTAACGTCCCAGTTTCCAACCAATTGGTTCAAGTCGAGACGACCACGGCCTTTTTGCCAGTTGTGGTTCACTGGCTTGTTTTCCCTACTCCATTGCTTATGCTGAGCACCAAACACAAAGGCAGTAGGTTCCATTTTTAAAGTCTTTGGTATGACCCGGCCAGAATTTGAACCCTAGACCTTCCGGCTGCAAGTCGGATGCTCTCAGTCAGAAGAGTCGTTTCTGAATAGCATAGGTTGGTGGGAAAGTGACAGTGTCCGATGCAGGTTCTGAATGCAGGTTTTGTCATGGACTAATATTTTATTCAAAATTTCGGCGCGCTTCGCGCGCATACGACAGGGTTTACACCCGATTTCATATACCACTGACAAAGCTATGACGAAAGAAATTATTCCAGTGCAAACATTTTTCTAAAAAGTACATCTCCTTCTCTGTAGGGCTCTCATCATTATGGGATCTTTGACTAATCTAGTCTAGCACATGGTTTGAAAGATTGAAAGTACGTAATTGCCGTTGCTCAGCCTATTTTCCAAACATTTGACCGCGACGTTCAATAACGACGAAAATCTTTTCTGAAACGAATTTTGCCTGTCCACCATCCCTCTTGCTATACCTAAAAAGACAAGGTGATATATCATATCTCCTCCCATATGGATGTCGGGTAGTGAGAATCCCGTTGGTGCCTCTTTTGTATACTGTAACTAATTCAGAGCTCCCGGGAGGCTCTATACTATTCTCTGTCAACCTTGGATATCCTTTTAAAATGTAAAGGAAATATTTTATTGTAGTCCAAGTATGTTTCTGTGGACTCAACGCAGGTATAATTGCGTGTACAATTTTCCCATGGACGTGGATCATGGGGGCGGGGGCGGGGAGACGCATCCCTCTCACTTTTTTGAAAGGAGGACATCGTCAAAAAGTCCCCCTCACTTTTTCAAAAATGATGGAACAGACTGCAATTATGCCAAGGAAAACGAAATTTTTAGTAGAAAAATAACCTAAAAATCGTACACTTTTGTTGCACCAAATCGCATCTGAGGGCATTCAGTTCTAGAAAAATTTCCCTTAGACCCCTCCCCATGCCGACGATCACAAAACTTCTTGCCTCCCTGTGACGCAAATTGTGGCTACCACCACTGCTTCTTCCACCAGGACGGCGATTCACAAATGTGGAAAAGTCCCCCCCCCACACACACACTTTTGGAGATGGATCCACGTCCATGATTTTCCTGGGACTTAAGGAGGTTTGAAGACAATATATTAACCGTCTGTTACTCCCCTTTTTCACCCGAACGAAAATTAGAATTCACTACATTGTGGACATTTTTTGAACATACAATCACTTTAGAATGACCCAAAGATACCACCATTTTGCATATAGGCTCCCTAAAATTGACAAACTTTTCTCAAAGGAGAGGGTAAACCCCTTCCTGGGATTGCACTGTCATGTACTAACAAGAAAAGGCTCTCCCACTCTTGTATATAGCGTATACAAAATCCCACTAGCCTAAAAGGGCACGGTTTAGCAGTTATCTGCTGTTCCCCCAATCACCAACTCCCGCCGGCACCATTGGTCATAGATTCTGAAGGGTATACCCTTCAGAAATCCATAAAGAAGGTGATATATCATCTCTCCTCCCACATGGATGTCAGGTTGTGAGAGTCCTGTTGTTCCCCCTTTTTAGGGTAAAATTAATGCAGAGCTCCCAGGAGGCTCTATACCGAAAACATTCGGCGCGCTTCGCGCGCGATTGTTTACACTTACGGAGAGAGGTACGGTTTTTTTGAGTGATGGATTTATTTTTATCACTTTTCACCAAAAATCATTTGAAATCTTTTACGATTTTTGCAAAGTCTTCTCAGTATTTCTTGATTTTCGCTTGATCTGCGCAGTTTTAGCCTTGAATTGCTCCTTTTACTATCAATAAGGTCCCAAAAGTATTCGCATTACTCATCGGTGGTGTTCTACCATAAGCCAATTATTCGTGTGCATAAACGTGATTTCAGAGGAGCCAGCATTGTAAGGATGTAAAGCAACTGATATTCATTTTTTCACCCTCCTCTTCTTATGAGAACTGAAAACTTAGTATCGAATCCACCTTCTAATTGATAGACACACATAAAGGGAATTGACACCATTTATAATAGCAATAGTTTTAAATGTAAATTCAAATTTTCGCGGGCAATTGTTTCATCAGACGTCCTATACCTGAATACCGTATAACGAAAATAAAACACTCATTATGGCAAAAATCATTTCAAGTTACCTGCATGGGCTCATAATGTTGGCGTGTAAGTTTAAGGATAACTTAGATTCTCCGAAACTTCTGCAGGTACATATAGTAACTTATACTGAGCCAAACTCATCAGATTGCATGCAACATGAAAAGGTATAAAATCTCACTGACATAAGAACTGGAGCCGATTTCTGTGCTCTTAAAATGTAATACTGGGAGAGCTTCCGGGGGCTTCGCCCTATCGCGGGCCCCTGGACATCACGCGTAGGAACTCGTGCTTCGCGCTCGTGGTGCACCATCGGTGCACATGAGATTTTCCATCTTGCCCCCCCCCCCCTCAAAATTTCTGGATCCGCGCCTGCAGATGGTGATTGTTAATACACTTACGACTACAAAGCATTCTGAAAACGCCCTTGCTAATCCTTCACTCCTTTGCTATACTACGATCAGCTCCAAAAATATCCCAAAGATATCCCATTTTGCATCTAAGCAACCTTAAATTAACATTTCTCAAAGGGGAGGGCTATGCCCCCTCCCCTTAGACCCCTCCCCAAGGATGACACCTTTATATAGTGACAAAGGAAGGATCCCCACTGCTGTATACAAACGTAGGGTGAATAAAAAAAGGTGCAATTTACGCGCCGCCACGCACTGCAGTTAGTAAAAATATCCATCCAGTCGGAAAAATTAGAATTCACTAAATTATGGACATTTTCAGTCATGTACGATCAGCTCCAAAAATATCCCAAAGATAGCACCGTTTTGCACCTAAGCAGCCTGAAATTAACAGACCCCTCCCCCAGAATGACACATTTATGTAGTGACAAAGGAAGGATCCCCACTGCTGTATACAAAACGCAGAGCGCATAACAAAGTGCAATTTTAAACGCTTCCACTCAGTTGAAAAAAAAAACCAGCCGGTCGGAATTGGGGACCTTCACACCCATAAATATATCATCCTAGCAACGGGCCTGGTCGGGTCTATGATCTCCGACAATAATCCACGCTTCGAAGCATTGTTTCAGCTATTTTGTGACATGATGAAAATAACATCTTGAAGTAATTCTGTGGACTCCGTGTATTTCACCTGGCAGATCATCTATGATGGTCATGTTAACTTTGAAATGATAATTCTTATTAGAATAGGACAACGTCAGTTATCATAAGGGGGGGGGGAGGAAAGGGCCTATAGGAAGACACCCCCTCTTCAAAACCAAAGGGATTGGTTTGTGCTTAGTCTTGTATGTCCCCCGTCCCCCCCCCCCCCACATCTGAATACGGATTGACGCCCCTGGTCGTAAGTGTATTAAAAATCACCCATGTGCAGGCGCGGATCCAGAAATTTTTGAGGGGGGCAAGATGGAAAATCTCATGTGCACCGAAGGTGCACCACGAGCGCGAAGCGCGAGTTCCTACGCGTGGTGTCCAGGGGCTTACGCTAGGGCCCCTGGCGGGGTCCAGGGGCGGGGCCCCGATGGTGATCCAGGGGGCGAAGCCCCTGGAAGCTCTCGCAGTATTGCATTTTAAGAGCACAGAAATCGGCTCCAGCTCTTATGTCAGTGAGATTTTATACCTTTTCATGTTGCATGCAATTTGATGTGTATGGCTCAGAATAAGTTACTATATGTACCTGCAGAAGTTCCGGAGAATCTAAGTTATCTTAATTAAAACTTACACGCCGACATTATTAGCCCATGTATGTAACTTGTAATGATTTTTGCCATAATGAGTGTTTTATTTTCGTTATGCGGTATTCGGGTATGACGTCTGATGGAACAATTGCCCGCGAAAATTTGAATTTACATTTAAAACTATTGCTACTATTACAAACGGTGTCGATTGCCTTTATGTGTGTCTATCAATTAGAAGGTGGGTTCGATACTAAGTTTTCAGTTCTCATAAGAAGAGGAGGGTGAAAAAATGAATATCAGTTGCTTTACATCCTTACAATGCTGGCTCCTCTGAAATCACGTTTATGCACACGAATAATTGGCTTATTGTAGAACCCCACCGATGAGTAATGCGAATACTTTTGGGACCTTATTGATAGTAAAAGGAGCAATTCAAGGCTAAAAGTGCGCAGATCAAGCGAAAATCAAGAAATATCGAGAAGAATTTGCAAAAATCGTAAAAGATTTCAAATGATTTTTGGTGAAAAGTGATAAATATAAATCCATCACTCAATAAAAATGTATCCCTCTCCGTAAGCGTAAACAATCGCGCGCGAAGCGCGCCGAATGTTTTCGGTATAGAGCCTCCCGGGAGCTCTGCATTAATTGTAAACTGAAAAGGGGGAACAACAGGACTCTCACAACCTGACATCCATGTGGGAGGAGAGATGATATATCACCTTCTTTATGGATTTCTGAAGGGTATACCCTGCAGAAATCTATGACCGATGGTGCCGGCGGGAGTTGGTGATTTGGGGAACAGCAAATAACTGCTAAACCGTGTCTTTTTAGGCTAGTGGGATTTTGTATACGCTATATACAAGAGTGGGAGAGCCTTTTCTTGTTAGTACATGAGAATGCAATCCCAGGAAGGGGTTTACCCTCTCCTTTGAGAAAAGTTTGTCAATTTTAGGGAGCCTATATGCAAAATGGTGATATATTTGGGTCATTCTAAAGTGATTGTATGTTCAAAAAATGTCCACAATGTAGTGAATTCTAATTTTCGTTCGGGTGAAAAAGGGGAGTAACAGACGGTTAATATATTGTCTTCAAACCTCCTTAAGTCCCAGGAAAATCATGGACGTGGATCCATCTCCAAAGGTGTGTGTGTGGGGGGGGGGGGAACTTTTCCACATTTGTGAATCGCCGTCCTGGTGGAAGAAGCAGTGGTGGTAGCCACAATTTGCGTCACAGGGAGGCAAGAAGTTTTGTAATCGTCGGCATGGGGAGGGGCCTAAGGGAAATTTTTCTAGAACTGAGTGCCCTCAGATGCGATTTGGTGCAACAAAAGTGTACGATTTTTAGGTTATTTTTCTACTAAAAATTTCGTTTTCCTTGGCATAATTGCAGTCTGTTCCATCATTTTTGAAAAAGTGAGGGGGACTTTTTGACGATGACGATGCCCCCTTTCAAAAAAGTGAGAGGGATGCGTCTCCCCGTCCCCCCATGATCCACGTCCATGGGAAAATTGTACACGCAATTATACCTGCGTTGAGGCCACAGAAACATTCTTGGACTACAATAAAATATTTTATTTAAATTATTAAGGGATATCCAAGTTTGACATAGAATAGTATAGAGCCTCCCGGGAGCTCTGAATTAGTTACAGTATACAAAAGAGGCACCAACGGGATTCTCACTACCCGACATCCATATGGGAGGAGATATGATATATCACCTTGTCTTTTTAGGTATAGCAAGAGGGATGGTGGACAGGCAAAATTCGTTTCAGAAAAGATTTTCGTCGTTATTGAACGTCGCGGTAAAATGTTTGGAAAATAGGCTAAGCAACGGCAATTACGTACTTTCAATCTTTCAAACCATGTGCTAGACTAGATTAGTCAAAGATCCCATAATAATGAGAGCCCTACAGAGAAGGAGATGTACTTTTTAGAAAAATGTTTGCGTTGAAATAATTTCTTTCGTCATAACTTTGTCAATGGTATATGAAATCGACTGTAAATCCTGTCGTATGCGCGCGAAGCGCGCCGAAATTTTGAATAAAATATTAGTCCATGACAAAACCTGCATTCAGAACCTGCATCGGACACTGTCACTTTCTTACCAACCTATGCTATTCAGAAACGAATCTTCTACCTGAGAATTCTTAACAAGCACTTTTGTTCCTTTGTTCCCCCGTGAGTAGTTACCGAAAGCTATTGATAATAAGGACAACTCTGACACAAGACTTGACGCTAGCGGAGCGTGGAAAATTTGGAATTTGTCTCAAGAATTTCCAAAACTTATGATAGTTTGAAGACAGTTCGTGAAAGAAACATGGTTAGAACAAATAAACCAATCATCAAAAATACATCTCACCCTCCACCCTCCACAGAAATCTGTAGCTTAAACGACTTTTGGGACCATTTTAAAAATTTTCAAGAATCGATGGGGAGGGGGACACACGTCACCCATTGCCCACTGTGTCGACGCCACTGTCTGTAGCTTAAAAGCCTTTGAGTTCATTTTAAAACTTTTCAGACATTTTCAAAATCGAATAGTGTATGCACGCCGCTACTTTGCCTGCAACAGCTGGTGCCACTGTGCACAATAGCACGTCACCTGACAGCTTGTCTTTTGTATTCATTCTGTAAGGTCTTTATGGCAAAAACTTTGCCTCTCAATCCCTCTAGATTACAAAAAAAAATTCACTCTTTAACACAAATTGTTACTTAATTTCAGTGCAGCTAGCAGGGCCCATACTGCATATGTCACGATGTTTACTTATTTAGGTCTTAAGTCAAGGATAATTACTTACTTAATTTCAGTGCAGCTAGCAGGGCCCATACTGCATATGTCACGATGTTTACTTATTTAGGTCTTAAGTCAAGGATAATTACTCAGCTATTCACCTGTTTTCGAACATTGTAGCTCTCCTTTCGTCGCCAACCACTGTGAAAGATATCTAAAGAAATAATCCAGCTATAGCTCCACCCAACCCCTACAGAAAAATATACTTTGAATACGTTCTTAGACACTTTTATTAATTTTTTTGCTCTTAATTTTTCTTTCTCCTTTCTTTTTATCTTTTTCTTTCTTTTTTCTCCTTTCGTTTTTTTTTTTCGTGGAGAGAGGGGGGGGGGACGGGCTCCCATGGATACGCACCTGCACCCTCTATGCCGATAATAGCTTCGGCGAAGCGCTCGGCAAAAATTTTTGAAAAGTGTTTAACGGCAACAACATACTTTCAACCTCCCACAAGGGGGGGGGGGAGGGGGGCATGCAGTATGTTGTGTGACCACTGGCCTGGGGGAGGGTCTAAGGGGAGGGGGTTCCCCCTCCCCTTTGAAATGTTTTGAAAAATTAGGTGTCCTTACATATTTTTAGGAACTAAAAAAATAGGCATCGGTGAGAGGGGCATGGCCCAATGGGGTGTCCTAATCCCCTTTGAAAAGTTTTGAAAAATTCGGTGTCCTTACATGCAATCTGGTGCCAAATATGTTACCTTTTGAAGTAAATTTGTGTTAAAAATTTACGTATTTTTAGGAACTTAAAAAAAAAAATCGGAATCAGTGAGGGTGGGCATGGCCGAATGGCCCTCCACTCTGCGTACGCCACTGATTGAATGATCCCATATTGATGCGAGCCCCCTACAGATGTTTGGAGATGTATGTCTGTTTTCGGAAAGTGTTGCTATCAGAATAGTTCCATGTATAATTGCCCTTTTAATGGTCATGAGAGGGAGTAAAAACGGTGACTTACGTTCGCGAAGCGCGCCGAAATTTTGTCATGTTAAATTAGATTTCCCTGACGAAATCTACATTCAGAATTTGCATCGAGACACTTAAGAATTGCCCAACAAAACTACATACCACTCAAAAAGCCAGTCAAATAGAGCCACGGCACTCTTTTACGCAAATGTGTGTGTGTGTGTGTGTGTGTGGGTGTGTGTGTGTGTGTGGGACATTTGATATTGTGTCCCCCACCCATCGAAATGTGGGGGGGGGACTTGTCCCCCGTCCTCCCAGGATTGACGCCCATGCATAGCACTTACAGAATGATCTTCTTCCATGTGATTCACACGATCTTTAAATCCTTCTACACCACGGATAATTTGGAAACATGCACGGGGTAATGTTATTACGATGTACAGTCCAAGCTTTGTTTTTCAAGTCATACTTTAAATTGTAATCTGGTTTTTCATGGTTTGGCTCATCTGCCGTAATGTGAGGGACCCTTTCCCAGTTATCTCCAATTTCCTTTTGCAAACTGATAGGGGTCTATTTTTTATTTTTTGTATTTAGCATTCAAAAGGGTAAACTCGGTTAGCTGAAAAAGCTAATTTCCCCCGAGGCTCTTTAAAAGTAACAAATAATTACATCAATAAAATAAATAAAAGTTGGCAAAGAAGAAGGGCGAACAAAACATAAGAGACTTAAAAGTTAAGCATTGACTCAAAATATTTTTTTTTTGGATTCACTACTCCCTTCTGACTGTAAACCATTACCTAATCACTTACCACTATCTTAACCGATCATGATGTAAGATCGTTAAAAGCAATCAAATCTTAAGAAAACAAGTGTTATTTCTTTAATGAAGTATTCCAGGAAAAATGTAGCTATTTTGCACATATATCAAATACTGCATCATCTCACTAAAACTTCAAACAGTTCTTTCGTACCACGATAACGCTTGCTTCCCCCAGAAGTTACTTCACGTCTATGAAACCAGGGAGCTGACCCAACCTAGTTTCACTGGCATCTAACCAATAACCAGATAATCCACGACAATCCTGATAAGTTACATCCTCCAAGTTTACGATACTTCCACATTCACGTCAGACATAATTTAAGACTTAATTTTTAAACTTGGCGTGTCTTGTTTAACGGGTGCATCTGAGGCCTCCGCAGGCGCGGTTTTACGGGGGGCTTTGGGGGCTCAAGCCCCCCCCCAAAGTTCCCTCAAGCCCCCCCAAAATTTTCAGAGGTTGTGTTATGCTATATTTGCGTGTACTGAGAAAAACAAAATTGCCCAATACACTTGTGCACGTCTTAGTCCAGTGGATTTAGTTTGTCAAGGGAAACTGTCGTCTGTGTCTCGAAATCACATATTAGGTTCACGATTTCATACAATGGAAGTTGGGTCAGATAAGTAACATCTATGGTAGTATGTACATGTAAATCAAGTTAACGGATTAATCATCTGTTGGAAGTTCAAAACGAGTCATTTCGTCGCTGATTTCGTCAAGCTATACTAGCAGTCCTTTTAAGTCAAATCTACAGACCGAATCTTTATTCCCATTAATGTGAACAGGTCCAGTTGCTCGAATCTCTCAGTAACGTTTGCTACATTCTTCCAAATAAAAAAATATATGCCTGTATATACGTTACATCTATGTCATGGTCAGGGGCGGTGCCACTCAGGGGGAAGGGAGGCCTATCCCCCCTGTAATTTGCAGGAAAAGAGAAAAAGGGTAGGAAAAGAAGACGTAAAAGAGAAGAAAAGAGGAGGGCGGGGTAGGCCTATATCTGATCCATATAGTTAATTCAGGGCTTCCAAGAGGCCATATTCCGGTTTCTACCAGCCTTTAGATACGATTTTATAATGCACAAATGAAGCAAGCCAAATTTTCTTAATAGTTCGAGAATATTTCTGTGGACTCCACGCAGGTATTTTTGCGTAAAACTTTCCCCGACTAGAGGGCAGTAATGTGTCCAAAAGGGGACTTCAGGAGGTTTGTTGATACATACCCTTCGACAAAAAAGGCTCCTCTTTCACCTAACCAAAAATATTAAGAATGTTCTAACCCATATGATCGGGTCTAAAAATATCCCAAAAACAACACCATTTTTGCATCTAAGCAACCTTCAAGTAACCAAAATTTCTCAAAAGGGGAGGGGGACCCCTCCCCTTAGACCTATCCCCTAGAACAGCCCTCTTCCCCCAACCAAAAATTAGAATTCACGAAGTTATGAACATTTTCCAGCCATATATCAGTCAAAACTGTCCCGAAGACCGCACCATTTTGCATCTTAGCAACCTTAAAGTAACCAAAATTTCTCACAGGAGAGGGGAACACCCCTCCCTTTAGACCTCTCCCCTAGGACCGCCCTCTTTCCCCCAACCAAAAATTAGAATTCACAAAATTATGAACATTTTCCAGCCATATATATCAGTCAAAAAATAACCCTAAGACCCCACCATTTTGCATCTTAGTAACCTTAACTTAGCAAAAATTTCTCAAAGGGAGGGGAACGCCCTTCCCCTTAGACCTCTCCCCTAAGAAGGCCCTCTTTCCCCCAACCAAAAATTAGAATTCACAAAGTTATGAACATTTTCCAGTCATATAGTCAAAAAATTACCCAAAGAACGCATTTTGCATCTTAGCAACCTTAAATTAGCAAAAATTTCTCAGAGGAAGGGGACACCCCTCCCCTTAGACCCCTCCCCCAAGACGGCGATCACTCAACCCATGTCCCCTATCAAAATAACCTTACGCCGTCCCTGGTTATGGTACTGTTTTTATTATCATTGGTTTCAGCGTGCGCGTGACCGATTTACATATTTGAGAGAAAATTTTATGATTCTTCCGTTTCAAGTCCCCCTTAAGCCCCCCCAAAAGTCTCGATCTAGAACCGCGCCTGGGCCTCCGATGAAAATCGTTGAACGAAGGCTCCACATTTCCGAAGAAACTTCAACAACGTCAAATGTATCAAACGTTTCGCTGACAGTTTACGTTTACTATAAAACACGTCTCCAGGTATTCTTCCAAAAAACTCTGTCTGTGAAATCAGTAAATTGTAATAATCCCACTTCTGACACCAAATAATTTAGCACATCCTTTTTGTCATGTCAGGATTTGAGGATAAACTAACATAATACTTGAAGTAAATTTAGGAATATTTTCCAGGTCGTTTCAACAATAAGCGAATGCTTATTATAAACTAGTTGCAACCGGAAATATGAACTTGTACAACGGGAACCCACAGAAAAATATCAAGCCTCGGAAAGTGATGTATCAAACTATGAACACGAAAAGGAACAAGAATGAACATATGTCGAAATGGTATTTATCAAGTGAAACGAAGTGTAATGAATCCTTACTCCTTGGTTGTCAGATGGCTCTTTCTCAACCAAAGAGCGTGAAAATTATCAAACTCTTAAAAGTTCGTTACTTCTGATAATGAGGAGTTGACCCACATATCTCACTCTGTATCTCGGATATAGGGTACTTTACCAGGGATAGTTGAAAGAGGGGTGTTACAATAACCATAAATAAAGGATTCTGGCGATGGTGAATTTCTGAATACTTGGAAGTTTCGGGGAGAGAAAGGCATTAACCCTAAGCTTTGAAACGAAACGAAGGTATGAATAAACTTTGCCGACCACCCCTGCTTAGAGTAAGTGTGCTACTATTAACACAGAGGAACAACATACCAAGTATGTAACGTACCCAACCTTCCTACTTTCAGATGACCTTTAACTTTGACTAAAAGCAATAAAGTTCATTCTCGTAAAATAGGGCACCCACGCACCAAGTATGGAATAAATCTATAATTCCTACATTGAGATATCATGTTACCATGGTTTTAATTATTTAACCCCAGTGACTACAGATGACCGTTGATCTCCACCGCAACCAATGGGGTCTCCTTTCAATAAGGGCACCTAGATACCAAGTATGAAATGAATTCAAACTTTCTTACTTAAGATAATTTATCGTGTTCACAAGGTTTTCAGAGTTTTACTCCCGGTGAGCCCAACTGACATTTAAACTCCACCAAAAACAATAGGGTTTCCTCTGAATACCAAATTTGAGAGCTGTTAAAGTTTCCCTACTTGAGATACTTGTTAACAAAGTAAGTTCACACATGCACAAAAGCCCTTACACACTCACGCCATCATGAATGTATCATGTGATGCATAGGTATGGAGAGTAAAGAGATGGTTGAAAATGTAGAGGTATTTTACAGTAGGTGACAACAATGTTGATTAGGAACGTATTAGCTTTGATCTATTAAAAGAACCTTTCTTTTTTGCTGTTCTTCAGATCTGGTTCTCAGAGTAGGGAATTTCTTTACAGTGGGATACGAAGTCTGTGTAAATAAATAGGTCGTCCACCTTCTAAAAGAAGAGCATTAAACTCCAGGCTTGGTATTAATGCTAAATTGAAATTATGGCTGTAGTACGGGCCTTACAATATCGGCTAAGTTATTTGGATCAATCTGTAGGATAAAACGAAATGATGAGATTGAAGTTATCAATTAGCCTGTCAAGAGTCATGATGGTATAGTGTGCAATGCATTAATTTTTGTGTACTTCTATTCGTAAAATGATATCTGCAAAACAAGATATTTTTTGTCTCCTTGTAGTGAAATGGTCTGGTAGACACTGTAAAGAAGAAAATGCGAACTTTTGGTGGCTTTCTGATCAAGTACTTGCGGCAAATTTTTTTCATGCTGACATTGATTTTGAAGTTGTCTGTCAAAGAAGAGCATAAATAGTTACATATATGCAAGACACTTTGAGGAGATTGATTCTGTTGTACCAGTAGAAACTAATGAAAAGTTGATTTTGTCCACATACATATACATTTCTGAATGCCATGCGACCAATTCAGATAGTGGTGAGCTCAGTGACAAAAGGACAGGTTACAATATGCAATTTCCGTTGATAGCAAAACGCATCGATCACACTTCCTTTATGAACGGAGGAAGTGTTTCAAACAGAAGAAGAGAGAAGGTTAGAGAAAGCGATTGAAACAGCATTTTCAGTATCCATGCTTAATTTCTACAAAGTAAATGCATAAATCCTATGTCCTTACAATAGCTTGCCAAATGTATGAAAGAGCAGAAGGGCATTTTAAGTCCAGCTTTACCTTGTATGTGGACAGTCTGCTTGAAAGTTGTCCAGCACAGGTGAATATTATCATCTTCTTACGCTGAAAGATGAAACCTTAGTTTAATGGATAGCTTGAACGCTTAATATACCTTCAAGGGAGAAGGGTTTTGTGTATAAGTAGAGAACAATTTGTAAGTAAACGGTAATATTCACAGAAAGCTCAATAGAAACACGAAAAAAGACAACAACAGAGCTAGTAGGGGGTTGTGCACCTACATCTAATAATTGCCTACTTTCAATAGTATAAAATGCACCCATCTTTTAAACTATCATTCGGTGAAGCAAGCATATCTCCAATCTTTGTTTCACTTTACTGTCACGATTAAAATCAGTTGTGGTTGTATGCAAATAAGCGTTTCTTTGGCGAAAGTTGCCAAACCTCTACAAAAAAGTTGCCATGACTCCTGCTCTCATCATTAACATGCCGTATTGAACCTGTTAAAAATGTTAGATTTCCGACCCAATTGGACTTTGTGGGGTAGGAATATATGTCACTTTCTAACGCCCGAGGCTATCTCCATCGCCGAGCCAATTATTATCTCTTTTCAACAAGCAGTATCACATGTCATGATCTGGACAATGGCAACATCCAGCCTTGAGGCAATTGGTGTAATAGAGAAGGAGAAAGAGGTTTTTAGTAGTTTTAACGTGACTAATACCTCATGAATTAAAACTTTACCTACATTCGCTACTTAGATTTTATGTGTGAATACATCCTAAATTGTGGATAGCTATAAGCACAGGTAAGTAGGAATCATGTGTGGGTGACGTCAGAAAACACTGAAGAACTATTCCATGCCTAGAATCACCTTAATTTTTCAAAACTATTTCCACTTCATTTTGCATGAACGGCTTTACTGCCAAGACTTGTTCTCAGTCAGATATAAAGAAGGGTGAGGGGGATTTCGTGCCAAATGTAAAGGGTATCCACTTCTCTTCGATTGCTTTGAAGGATGCTCATAAAATGCTCGTAAACAAAGAAGGCAAATAGGTAAGAATCAGATTCATACAACCTTCTTAACCTCTAAGGGCCCATACATTACTGCATAAATCCATGTCGTGAAGAATTGTCTACACCAGTGGGCATATCAAAAGGTTGCAATATATCAACGGGATTTGGCGATCCTTTTACGAAAGAATTATTGTCAAATGTTAAAGCATACATACAAAAACTTTCAACTGCGGGTAAGTTTTGAGAAGCATAATACTATCCAAAGATGAAAATATTGAAACACTTGTAAACTGCTTGTAAAGCACCTTATCTCAATATACAAATAATGGATAGTTTTTGCACTTAGATATAGATTTGTCATATTAAGAGTAAGGACCGTATTGTTTTTGATGAAGGTCAGAGGTCACCAGAGGTCAAAAACCGAAAATGTTTGAACAAGATAATTCAAGACAGAAATGATGCATACTTTTCACACTTTATATAAAGGTTTCTCTGATAGAGACAAAGAACCCTGGTTTTGGTGAAGGTTCAAAGTCATATGAGGTCACCTGAAGTGACGAAGAGGTCGTTCACTGCTCGTGAGCAAGATGTTGTAAGAATAAAGAGTAAGCCGTACACCCAAATTGTGTTGCTTCGTGACGAAAGAATAGGGAGAGCTGAAAGTTTGTACCATTGTAAGGATAAAGTTATAAAGAACAACTCATATCATTTCAAAGACATAGCTGTGGTACATTAATAAGTAACTTCAACTTTTATTCAATACGTAATGATGGACTTGTGACAAGGAAGCTGTGACTATAAGATAATTAAAAGTAGCCTACAATTGTCGTCTTTATTGAGGCTGCAATGGAAAATGCTTAGTTTCCAATCCTGGCAACACCTTTTCAGTTTTTTATTCCACTTTTGGCTTCTTTTACTTATCATAATTGGAATAACGATCTGTCATATTAAGAGGAAGGCTCTTATTGTTTTGGCGGAGGTCAGAGGTCATGTAAGAAGCTCAGAGGAAAAGAAGCGAAAACTTCTGAAACACCGTATCCCAAGTTAGGAACCATGAATCCATATCACACTTGAAATGTGAATGCGTTATACTTAGAAACATTAGCGTAATTTTCAGTGTGTTCAAAGGTCTTCTGAGGTCACCGGCTGTAAAACTACGAAATATTGTGATTTCAAGAATCCTTTTGTTTTTATTGGAGGTCAAAATAATTCCTTGGAGTCCTTAGACGTTATGTGGCGAAAACATCGTAAGCACGACGTCTCAGAGAGCGTTTTACAACTAGAAGGTTGTTAGTCCTCAAAGTGAGCTTTAATGAAAGCTTACGTTATAGAAAGCATGCTCAAAATTGATTTAAACCTTTTCAAACAAGCATTTTACTCATTTGTTTTCAGACCTGTTTTATGTATGTAACGATACCAAGCAGCCACAGCAAATGCTGCAGTAGTGTACTCTAAATTTTTTCTGACCTTCTAATTCTATAAAGATGAAATCATCGTGGTATTAGCCACTGCCTTTTAGTGAGTGAATTAAGGCTTTATCTGATCATTTCAATGGAAGCTCATAGACAGATGGAGTGTTATTCCTTTACATATTTACATATCAATTTTGACTGACAGCCCTTATCCCAAAACATCAACTACTACGACAGCCGAATATCTTTACATTGTTATGGGTCTGTAAACATTGTAATAACCTTTAGATTTTCATCTCTCTTCTTCTTTTCCTCTTCCATTTCTGTGGCAGAGATTGTACGTTAAATAGTAGGGGTGGGGGCTCCAAGAAAAAAGTTCGTGTAAAAGAATGTGAGCAGTTCCAAAAAGTGTGGGGACATACCTTTCCATCCTCCCCGAGCATTCCATCTATCTAACCCTCCAGGAACTTCTCAAAAATCTGAGCCAGTGGCCACAGGTCTGCTTTCGCAGTTCATTACAGCTGATTTAAAACCAATATTCAACAGGCTTGAAAACAGATTTTTATTGTTGTTCATGCATGCGCTCTAACAGGGAGTTGTTACAAACTCCCTGGCTCTACTGACCCTGCTTCGGTATTGAGTTGACTCATTACGATACTATATTAGCCGTTGCACAGATTTCTAAATGTTTAAAGTGTATCTAAAGTCTAGCATTACAAGAATATATAGTTTAGAGGTTGGAAAATTCATCCAACTCCCATTGTCATAGCTTTATCTATTGCTGAGGAATAAAATGTTGAAATTTATCACTTTATTTGAAATAGTCCATTGCGCAATGAATTGTGATGTCCTTCTTGTACGACTTACGTTACCTGTTTTTGTTTCCTTTCAAATAAAAATGATTATATAACCCTGAAATTGTTCCTGTTTCCTTGCATAACATGTTGTACAAAGATGGCTAGTATAGTCACACCCTATAAGGGTAACAAAGTGATCACTCTTTGGCACACTGGAGTAGTGACTTTCGACAGAAAAAAGAAACACAAAGACTATAATTTGAGTTATTACAATAATGGTATCTCAATTTATTGCTCAATCTACCATTTTAAATGAAGTGAATAAACTTTAACATTTTATATCTCAGCTCAGAAACATCCTATGAAGATTGGAGTTGGACCATTTAGATTCAGTCTTCAAGCTTTAGCATACATTTTGAAATTTCAGCCTTTGGGTACACTTTAAGAATTTTTTAATTAGCTAGAGGAAATATAAACTGGAAAAGATGAAATGATGACATGCTTCTATGTAATATTGTTGAGTAGTTGAGAGAGAAAGAAAAAAAGATAAAATAATTATGAAGAAATTAAAATGGAATCTCTTTCACTTTTTTGAGTCATTGCGTATATGGGGCATTTCATGTAGGCCTACAGACATCAAATTCTGTGCAATGTTTATTGACATGTAAATCAAAGAGCAGTATCTGTAACGTTTATGTTGGGCCGTACTCAATACTTTTAACCCACACTGTGCAGCAAGAAGACAACGATGGCTCATTTCAAATGATGTAGGGTCTCTGACAGTACGAAAGACGTGGGCAACGGTGCAAAGTGGCCTGAGTATGTGTAGCATTAACTTTCATGAAAGAAACTGCATGGTGAGAATATGTTACCCACCGCAAACATTAAAGGACAATATTGGCCTACAATACACTAAGGCAGTATGCTTAGAAAGGACAGTAACAATGGTATTTAAAGGCAGTAACGTAACATAAAAACCATGGGCTTTGTTCCCGGCATGAAGGCTTACAACATCCCAGCAGAATTCGAATTAGAGCATTTTCGGGAGGAGGAATAACGGGAATATAGTCGTAATATACATTGAGTCAAGCAACAGGACGGTAATTAAAGTCACCGTATGATTTACAACATGCAGTTTATATGAGCACCTGTCAATGTTGGCAATAACTTCGATTCCACAGTCTCCAGACATTCCTAAATACCTGCTTACTTCGGTTACCTACACAAATGAGAAAACTTTACAGCGATTTTACTACCAGGCGTTGTCCCTTCCAGAAATAAATGCACTTAACTTAAAGGGAAATATTGAGTTTAGAATGTACCAACATGGTTTACAAAGAAAATACCTTAAATCATTATTAAACCGTTCAGTCTCACCAATACACTCTAACAATAGCTTTATCTCCTTAAAATATTATGCATTAGAAGAGTAACGGATGTTGCATCATTTGAATTTTTGAAAGTTTGGGTGAAAAAATTATTTTTCAGCAGTAAATAACTGAATTCTTCCTGTGCAGGCCTTATTTCTTAAAAGGAAAGCTACTGTTTTGCGTTGTTTTGAATTGTCTATCATTCTGTATCTATTAATACTGGTTTATAAAATATGAAAATTTGCTGCAAAACAAACGCAATATTTCCCTTTTTCCCTTTAAAGCGATATCATTATGTCCAAGGATGATCATATTTCCCGTATGACGTACCGGTGGACAAGTGACACGGCTAGGCTAGCGTTACCACAGATTCTTTCTTGACAGGTACAATATAAACAACAGCACAAGAATCTTCCCATATTACAGTATATTCGAGGAACAAGGTTAAACACTTTAAACATATATCGAGATGCGACTCGCCACTCTTCATCTCCAAATACTAAAAAGTTCTTCGAAATAAAGAAATGGCTACGCTGAAAGTTTAATCACGTGTCCTGTCAGTTTGGCTGCATCCAGTCCAATATCACCTTCCCCTTCTGATGCCCTTCTGTCTACCTCCACATGGAATCTTTCATTTTTGTTATTCCTTTTCCTTAATCTCCTGTTCCTTTTGAACAAGTTTCAATTGTATTTCTGTGACTTCTAATTCTTCAGATTTTAATTTGTATTTTTGAGCTTCTATCAGTAACCTATTCTCTTCCTCTCTTTCTTCTGCTCCAATTTTTCGAGCTTCATCCCGTTCTTCCTTTAAGCTATTCCTCTCTTCATCAATGAAAGCTTTAATTCGTCCCCTGAGAAGCCCAATTCTTTCCCGACCTTTTGATAATTTTTCTATTTCCATACTGTATTCCGTTTGAACCCTGGACGTCACCTTAAGAGATACGGTAGTAACATGGAATATAATAATAGCCTTTACATACCACCGGAATGTGCTTGCAACCTTTTGTAGTACATAGCTATATCGTAACTGAGTAAGAGAGGCGTTCACATTCATGGAGAGGCGGCAACTGGTGTGTATGAAACGAAAGGGCCATTCAAATGCAATGAAAAGATAAAGAAAATACACTTTTCTTAAATTTCATGCTTTGTACCCCAGTTGTGCATGTGCAGTAAGCAACTCAAAATTTTCTTGTCCTTATTTAAATTGTACCTTCCCGGATAGGCTTCCATTGTGACACCGCCAGGCTAGCGTCAACATCAGGTTCTTTCTTGACAGGTACAATATAAACTGCAGTACAAGAATATCACAGTATATTCGAGGAACAATATTGAACACTTTAGACACTTATCGAGATGTCACTCGCCACTCTTCAGCTCCAAATACTTGAAAGTTCTTTAAAATAAAGATAGAGTCTACGTTGAAGGTTTAATCACGTGTCCTGTCAGTTGGGCGGTACTGCCTCCAGCTATGGTCAGAGGTCGGCACTTCGAGCAGGCTGTAAGGAATCAACACCGAAACTTACAATAATTTTCTTATCGAATATTAATGTATTTGTATAGCCCCTTATTAGTCACTATAATTCTATACACAATCATATATTTCCTCATCCCGAAATGAGGTTAACCCTTCTAAACATATTAATCAATCCGTATAAAATCTTGTCCATCACACATTTAATATCACTTAAACAGTCTTTAGCCATTTCGTTTGCCATACAACGATACAATGGCTTTAGCCTTCTAAACAATCTATTTTACAACCATTTGCAGTGGCGTGTCCAGGGGGACCCACCAGGCTATGCCCCCCCCCCCATTGAAAATCAGGAAAATAAAAAAAAAATGCAAAAAAAAAGGGAGAAAAATGAAAAGAGAAAAGAGAAAGGAGGGCGAGAAAAGAGGGATCGAAAGAAAAAGGAAAAAAAAAATGAAACTCACTATATACAATGTATATATGTATATATATTATATATATTTATATATGATCGAAATGAGTTTTTCAAATTTAGACTAGTCTTACACCTTTTTGGCGTAGAGCTGGAGTGTTCTGCTGCGCGTACCTCATTGTTTGGTGGCAATAAACAGTCGTTTTGTATTAAAGTACATTAATTTGCTCCTGATCGTAGGCAACTAAACATGAAAGCTTTGTTGCCTGTCAAGTCCCTTTCTAAGGATGCATTTGGCAAGGGTGAGGTTGCTTAGGTACCACACAAAGAGGTAAATAACGTTAAATGCAATGGTCTCTTATTATAGGATATTCCCCACGCTCTGAAGTGGATCAAAGTCTTTCCAATGTATCCCCAGCTAATACCAGCTCCCTGATCTCATAAGGGACTTTGCGTCAAATAACATACTTCTGTAGGGGGTGGGGTCGGGTGTTTCTGACTCACTGATGAATCTATTTTAATCATTTTTTATCGACAAGTCTTTCTCAAACTATCACAATTCTCACAAATGCTTCTCAAAGTACCACAATTTTCGCGCGCTCCGCGCATTTACAGCCTTACCACATGGCTGTGTTACCATCAATACCGTCTCAAACATATTCTTATTATTCAATGGTGGGGTTCTACAATTACATAAATTGTTCTTGTGCATAGAAGTCACTATGGAGGAACACATCATTGCAAAAATGCAAAGTAGGGGAATTCAGGGGAAGACACATTTTATGAAACTGAAAGCTTATACGAACTACCAGGCAAAAGGCTCGCGACCCTCTAACTGGCGGAAGCATTTTGCTAGGAATTTAATGCGTCTCAGTGCAAAGTCTGCACACAACATTTGTTTTGGAAATGATATCTAATGCAAAATACGCACGCTTTGCGAGTACGTCACGGTATACACTTCATATCTTGAAACCATTACTGGGGCAATAATAAATTACTTTGACCAAAACACTTGTTCGAAAAAAGTACATTTCCCACCTCTGCAGGGACCCTGCATCAATGGAGTATCTTAGAGTTGTTAGCCCTCCACTAAAACAACACACCCTTCCTTTACAGCGGACAACCAAAAACACGAATTTACTAAACTGAGTTTTCCATTACATAATCAATTAAATGTTTGTAAAAATAGCATTATTTTGCATCTAAGCTATGGTAAATGAATAAAAAATTCGCAAAGGGGAGGGGCATCCCCTCCCCTTAGACCTCCCCTACGACATCACCTGCCAAGGTGACAAAGGAAGGATTTGTCCCGGGCTTAAGGCATCATCTTCTGTCATCACCAACCTCTGCAGGTGCCATTTTTTTACGGTATAATATCGGCAATCCCGCGAGGCCAGGTTGCATCTTCTTGCTTGCATATTCGAGTGTAATAAAATCTTGCTTTTGGAAACACAATTGTTTCCTTGTTTAATGTGTTTTTTCAGTCCATTATTATATGTTCTGAGCATTGTAAGTGACAACGATACGTTACTGTACATTATTTTCCTTTTAACAACTGGCAATTGATACTTGTTTAGCTTACAAGTGTTTGACTTCTTTAATTTATGAGACAAATGCGTAACTGTTCATTCATTAATTTGTGTATTCTCTCCAAGTTGATTAAACTGAAGAAACGATGTGGAAAAAGTTAGTCATCTTGTCCGCCTACATGTATAGCAGGAGGGATCATCGCAAAAATGAAAAGAACAAAAATAGATCCTAAAAATATGCAAAATATTAGACCAAATCTGGGAGGGCTTTTTAGTCAAAATTTCTCGGTACGCTCCCTCAAATATTTAAAAATTTTCCAAAGGGGAGGGAGACACTTCCTTCCCTTAGACCCCTTCCCAGGATGGTGGTCCAAAACAACGTTCAACCCCCCACCAAGTCGAGAAAACAGTTTCCTACGCTTTTGAAACAAAAACAAAAAAGAGCTCATAAAGAGTATTTGAAATCAAAATATTTTCTCAAAAATGTAATTTATAGCATAGAATTTCCTCACTTGTAAATTACTAAAACATGAGATATCAAAATTTGGAATGTTTAAATGCAACTTAAAACACCCAAAATATCCGCGCCAACTCATGGTGACGCTCCGCTTAGATAATGTCGGGGCATATTTTGCCCCCCCCCCCATTAATACAATCCTGGACACGCCATTGGCCATTTGTCCATCCCATCCGCGCCTTACTGCTATTGCACCGAGTATACTCATTTCTTTTTCATGTATTCAACAATATAGTAGGATAGCACAATTTAGGATCTTTAAATACACAGAATATCAAACATGTAAATATTAATAACTTGTCCAAAATAGCACCAAATGCACTTAATACTCACATGATTCAAAGTAGCATATGACTCCACCCCGAGCGTATCCGTCTCCATGCGGGCACTTGCTGAAAGTTTTTTCAGACTTTTCTCAAACTTTAAGAGGAGGTGCCTTTCTCATATTAAACATAGCCACAGGACAGTACAATAAACTGCTGAGATTGTCATTTGCTTATTCGTAACAATTCTAGTGCCTACATTTGCCGTAAACGTGACTTCGTTACAGGATGATTTTCATGCAATTAATATTTCTATAATAGAAAAGAGTGTTTGCAGGGAATTTGCCAACTGTTCACGTTTGAGATGATGTCATTAAATGTCAAAAGCGAATTTTCTCACCTTTTCAATAGCATTTACTCGATGTTTCTAATCTACCGCTTATAATTCTTCCCTTGCTCTTCTTGATTCTAGTATTATGGGCCTGTTACTAATATCTGATGAAAAGAAGAAAGAATTTCCTCAATGACATTGAGTTAAATTGAACGCATTGGTTGGCCAATAACTGAAAAATTGGCCTCCAATAGATCACACGTTTTACCTAATTATGTATTAACTATAAGTGACGTTATGACATGTCAAACATAATTTCACCAGCAACTAAAGCATTTTACGCACTGTTTCAAACTGGTGTCAATTAGTGCTGTTATATGTTCTTCCACTGTCATTATCTACAAATAACCACAAATTTAAAGGATTCTTTGATATACACAGCTAAGAATCTTGTGGACTAACTGAAAACAGTAGCTACTGCCAGCGATTTCGAAGCTGTTAAATGTCTGCCAAACGAATAGGTTTTATTGCAATCAAAGGATATACCATTAGACGTAGGGGTATAGCAAGCCATTTTCGAATTAAAAATACTAAAATACGTTCTAACATCTTCGACAAGCCCTAACGTACGACTCACAATACCTTATAAGACTGTGATTCCCACGACTGGATAAAATCGAGTGGCACATGGTAAAGCCGACAATTTGTTGCAATGGCTTTCTTTGCACCTAATGAGCAATACTAAGGTGTTTGAAAGGTCCAACAATAGACAAAATGTCCTAAATTAATGGGTAGCTGCTCGAATGGGTGGTAAGAACTTTTTAAGGTCCGGCGGCTATTTGTGTACTCCCAAACATGTTGTAGACTTTGCATTGTTAAAAAAGGACGTTACAAAATGTTGCTTCGTTTGCAAACGAAATGCCACCTTGGCAAAGTGATAATTGCTAGCTTGTTCTTGAAGGTAAAGTTATTACTGTCTACGTCAAACACTGGTTGACATGAAAAGAGCTTCAGCCGGTAGAAGGTGCTAATATGTCACTTGTGCGTTACTCAGTAAAATATTCACTTTTGTGGTAAAGCAACACATACCAGATCTAAAAACCTCTTAATGACAACTATTTGAAAGAGAAATGAAGTTTTCAGGTTTTCTATCGTTTATAGTCATTGAATGCGGTGATGTTTCAAGGGTTGTTTTTAGCACCCTGGTGATGTTTACATTGATACACCTCTGAGTCTTCATGGAAATGAACGTTGTTGCATGTGAAAGCATGGATGCATGGTACAGTTTGAATATGCTACGAAACTTAATTCATCTAATCTTGTCATCTATCAGCCGCTCGGTATAGTAATAACCTAACCCGGTACTCCACGGTGGCCGTGATCTTCACAAGCTATGTTTTTCTCTACAAGCAATGATAAAGTCATTTTGTATTTATAAATAAGGCTTGTTTCATTAATATTACTTCTTTCAATAGAATAAAAATAAGCAATGGAGGTCATGCTATTTCAACCAATAAATATAGTGGTAAGAACACTTTGCAATCGAAAATGCACACCTCCATCTTGCAATCTGTCGGCTAGATCTCTCCTTCCGGCTGTTGTTAAAGAAGTGATTAAACTTGTGTAATTGGCATTGCGACCCTCTTTCTGTTTCCAATACACCAGCATTCCATGGATGGTTTCAAGCGTCCCTGCGTGATCTTTTTCAATTCTATGCAGTTCTCCTGGTTGCAACCCCAATTCTCTGCCTACAGATTTCCATTCGGAGCCAAGGTTTCTTGATAGATACTGCAGGAAGAAATGTCATAAACCGTTCGGTCAAAGAATGTGAGATTACATTGGTTCTGTTTTGGTTTCTACATTAAGTTACAAAGAAAACCTAAAAGTATTATTCTAAAAACAGTCGAAAAATTATTGCCAAAAATCAAATCATCAAATTAACTGACTCGAACGGAAAGTTTTTTCAGCAAACTGCCGTCCACGGTCCTACATTTGCTGACTTTAAGTATCCTTCCAGTCTAAAACTGTTGTGCAAAGCTTTTACGTTTTGACCCCTGACAACCCATGGTAAACATTGAAATGTTTTAAAACAATGTTCTTCTTTAAGTTGATATAACCAGTTTGTGAAACAAGATTAAATGTTATTCCACGTGTTTCTGTTTTTCAAGTGTTACGGAGATTCCAAATGTTCATTTCTGTTTTTTATCTCTTATGACTTTTAGCTTTTACTCTCGATTAGCGATCGTTACTCAAAATGGGAATTCGTATGACAAAACAAGGCTACATAAGAGGCCTCGTTCATTGCCATCTCATCTCCATACATGTTATGGTTAGGGGAATGAAATATTGTACATCATTTAACATAAAAAATGTGAAGCGTTGAGTGAGGGTGTGTGAGAGAGTATGAGAGAGTGAGTGTGAGTGTGGCTTTCCAAGCAAAAACCGATCACGTTCAAGCTTGGTACGTAGCTACATCACCAAAGCTTGAACGTGCGTTAGTGGAAAGTCATAATTCAAAGATCAATGGTCAAAGTAGCTAAAATTGGTTTAATTCCCATTTTTCGTTTATCTGTACATTGGAAAAGGTAATCTCACTCCATGGTATACGGAGAAAGATAGAAAAATTTTGAAATAGTATTTTTCGGTAGCTTATCAAGGGCAAAGGTTAAATGTTGGTGAAAGGTCAAGTTGGCTTCAATTTTGCCTAAAATTGTCGCAAACTTCTTTCTTCTCTTCAATTGCAAATAAGATCGGATTCAAACTTTTGCAGGTAGGTACTTGATCATGAATACGTGTGCTTGCGTAATTGAAGACGCCATGGGGAAGAGATCTTAGGTCAAATTAGCCACGAATTGGTCTTTGCCATTAGGCTTATTTGCTTAACAGTTTGTCAGAATAGATCATTTCACACCAAATTTGTAGAGGAAGATAAGAAAACAAAATTACAATGGTTTTGGTTGAAAAGAGTTGAGGTTAAAGGTGAAAGATAATTCAAAGGTTACATTTGCATGAGTTTTGCGAAAGCGAATGCAAAAATACATCGAGTTTTTGATGATATCATTGCATCACAATTAGCTCTTTAAACAGAAAACCCTTCCTTGGTCCAGCACATGTCGTAGGCTTCTATATACACTGGCCAATATCATGAATCAACCCAAGTCTCAAAAGTATGTACAGTATGATTCCTACCTGGAGATATGTTTGTTTCCAAATTTTGTCGTATGTTTACCACAGTTACAATGACCCTTGGCCTCCACAAAGCACGAAGCATTTCCCACAAAAAGTGTTCATCTGCATGATAACTATGAAAACTATATACGCTTGAAAATATTTAACATCTGGTGACCGTAACATCAATGAGTTTATTTACTCAGCATAACTTATCTACATTCTAGGACAACTAATTACGATAACCACCTTGAAATATCTTGTTAGCCAAGTTTTTAGTTTTTAAACTCTACTGACCCTACACGACCTTCAACCTACACCAAAAACAATTATTTTTGAATAGTCAAAATAACACATCTATATGGTAAATATTGATACAAAATTGACTGTTCCTATCGTGCAAACTAGATTTTCAGTGTTTGATCTAGCCCCACCGAAAATGGTAGGGGTCATTTACTTTATAATTCACGTTTGCTTTAAGTAAGGAAAGTATATGGGTTTTTTACCTTGAGATACGTTGTCAACAATTTTTTCAGTGTTTGACCTCTCATGACCCAGGATAAGCTATTACCATCATTAAAACTGGTTCATCTACTTAAAAGATCGCATCTACATGCAAACACGACATTAACTTTTACGTTCTATCAAGAGATATTGTGAATACAAAGGGTTTCAACGTTACCCCTGTGCCCCAGATGATCATGACCTACACCAAAGTCCCACAGGATTATTTTTCATTAAGACACATGTCCATACTAAGTTTTCTATGTAAAAGTGTCGTGTTTACAGGTTTTCAGAATTTGGCCCCTAGGGACCCCGATGACCTTTGAACTCTACCAAACCCATAGTGATCATTTAACATTGCAAGGCCTCGACATAGTAAGTATGAACTGATGAAGAGTACCCATGGTCGTTATCTAAAGATACCATGTTTTCAAGCTTGGTGTAAAAACACACTTATATACCTATGTAGGTACACGTGAGTACACACAGATACGTGCACACTTGCATTCGTGCACTCCCGCACTGGAGCACGCACGCACTGGAGGACACGCTTACCCGCAGATAGGCAGGCAGGCAGGAATACACACATACACATATACATTAGTGGCTACCAGTGTTCAGGTATATGTCACATTGGTTTGGAAGTTTTACGTGGCATGACTAATTTTATATGACACGGCAAACCTTAGATTTATTTGTTCTTTTCATAGCGGGGAGGGGTCTGTCAAAATGTCTGGGATAACGAATCTATCCCCATTTCTCAAGGACAAAAGATCCTATTTGTTCCTATGTGAAATATATCAAACAATATAACAATAAGTACAATATATGTACTTCAAACGCAACACAAAATATAAACATCAAATTGCATCCAAGGTCGCTTAAATAATAGTCTTTCAAAGGGTATCGGCTGTCTAGAACGCTGTAAAGCCCCAAAGTTCGTCTCAGAACAGCTTTCTACGCCTATGTTTTTGGGATGTTTTTGGGAAGTTGTCTCTTAAATGAAGCATTCACTTGCTTCAAACGAAAACATTTACATGTTTCTTCCAGTGGCGTACCCAGGATTTCTCTCAAGGAGGGGGGGGGGGCATGCAGTAGGTTGTGACATCGCCGGCTTGGGGAGGGGTCTTAGGGTATGTCCCCCTCTCCTTTGGAAATTTTTGAAAAAATAGGTGTCCTTACATGCAATCTGGTGCCACATATGCTACCTTTTTGAAGTGAAATTTGTGTTAAAATATTTACGTATTTTAAGGAAGAAAAAAGAATCACCGCCAGGCGGAGGGTTCTAAGGGGATCGGTCCCCCTCCCCTTTGAAAATTTTTGAAAAATAGGTGTCCTTACATGCAATCTGGTGCCACATATGCTACATTTTGAAGTAAAATTCGTGTTTAAATATTTACATATTTTCAAGAAGAAAAAAAGAATCACCGGCCTGGGGGAGGGGTCTAAGGGGGAGGTCCCCTCTCCTTTGAAAATTTTTGAAAAAATAGGTGTCCTTACATACAATGTGATGCCACATATGCTACCTTTTGAAGTAAAATTTGTGTTGAAATATTTACGTATTTTAAGAAAGAAAAAAAGAATCGCCGGCCTGGGGGAGAGGTCTAAGGGGAGGTCCCTCTCTCCTTTGAAAATTTTTGACAAAAAGGTGCCCTTACATGCAATCTGATGCCACATATGCCAGCTTTTGAAGTTAAATTTGTGTTAAAAAATTTACGTATTTTTAGAATTAAAAAAATCGGCATCTGTGAGGGGGGCCATGGCCCAATGGCCCCCTCCCCGCCACTGGTTACTTTTATCCTGCCTTTAAAATACACATTTAATCAACTAGGCCATTCATGTACTCGAAATGTCCCATTCATTGTCTCTTCTTGAGCGTCCAGCTGTGGTGTAGAACGAAATTCAGAATAGGAAGGACTGGCCGCAGGGTGGGGTGAATAATTACAAATCTGTTAAATAAAAGACAGATCAAAATGTAAACATAAATTTGGTGCCAAAGTTGATCAAAACAACGTTGAACAGCTTGTTAAGCAAAGAATGATACTTTATTCAAAATGATGCTTAGAGCTTTAACATAGGCAGTGGTTCCTGGAACGTGGTACATTGATCCTTTATTTTTTTTACCAAATGACAGCCAATGAGAAGTGCAAGTAACAGAGTTGTACATGTTATCGCTTTTTAAAGTTTCCACTACCTCACATTTACACATAAGAACTGTGTATTAACTTCATTTAAATAGACTTAAAAGTGCAAAGCACACAACAGTTTCTACTAAAAATGATAATCGGAAAGACATACGTTTTCTCCAAACTGATAAAGTGGGTAATTCTCTTGAAAAGAATATAAGCCTTTCGTACGAAAATGTTCAAATCAGGTTACAGGACGAAATGTTTAGACAAGAATTCAAACTTTACTAATAGTGTAGTGTTACGTTACAACAAAATGATTTTACGCTCGTAGATTAAAGGTGTTAGAAACATTTGTCAATGTATAGTGAGACTCAGCTTCCCACTTTTGTATGAAAAAACCTTGTGATAAAATGAAGAAAGCGAATAGGTTTTGACATCAGCGACTCCATGGATTACTCTACAGTGTTTGATAAAAAGGACAATTGCAACGTAAATTTCCTTAAGCCCATACCTCGATCATTAGGAAAGTCTTTTGTCCTTGTTCTTGTGATACCTGAAACATACACCCTGGACCTGAAACGTTGTCGGCTTTTTTCTCAAATCCATATTTACGATGATTCTCATCAAACCCAGAAATATCATTGAAAGAAATCTCCTGAGACTAAAGAACGGAGAGCGCACATGTACATTTATTCAAAGATATCGAACTGAATGATCTGACAGTTGTTGAAAATATGATTTATAGATTTTTTAGGTAATCAAAATTAACGACGTTTAATTAGCTACTGAAGGGCTTTGATGTTTGCCATTTGGTGGCTTTAAAGAAACTCCGTCAATAATATACACTGCGTTTGTGGAAGCTAAAGAAAAATTAAAATTGAAGATTTAAATACTTTACATCAATCGCGTCCACATTCAACCACAGATGCAATTATATGAGAGGAAAACTTAAAAAGTATATACAATAAGTATTTTCTTACCCTATTTCCATCCTTCGGAAACCAGAGAGTCCACTGACTTGATGAAAACTGCTCAAGTAACAAACGAAGTGGATGGGACCCCTCTTTCATGAAAGTAAATTTGCATCTTTCCGCCACAATTAGGCTTGTATTAAGGCTAAGAAACTGAATGTGCAAATATGTTAAACCGTGAAAAGTCATTCTTAAAACGTAACGCAACTATAACGCAATAAATTATTTCAGGCAGGGTAAATTTGTTTCATTCTAAACGAAAGTGTAGTGAAATGCTCGCTTACCGTACATTCGCCATCCAGATCAGGGTAGTATCCAACCCCCACCATAGCATACCTATCAGTTGGAAAGAGTTTCTTTCCAAAAGTGAATAACAGTAACTTCTTTGCCAAAACTTCTCTGTCGTCAAGTTTGACAGTAACCCAACAGAAATGATTCAGCCAGACAACACAATGTGTCCCTTCAACACGGTAATCAATGTTTGGGTGTTCCACCCAGACTGGCGGGTCTCCTTTCATACAAAAAGCAAAGTAAGAAAATTATCTTAACAGAACAGAACAAGGGCACATAAACTAGTTTTAAAAGGGACATAATCGGTTTGCGGTTCCACAGGGCGTGTAGGCCAAATTAACAAAACACCACAAATGAGGAATTCAAACAGATGAGTGTTAAGGAATTACATAATTAGCAACTTATTTCCTAAATGAAATAATAATTCAGGCACACCGAAGTACGTCCTCAAAAGAGGACGACGTGTGTCACAGAAAAGCTGATATCAAGAAGAAAGATTGCATAACGTCCCCACCGGTCATTTAATTGAAACTCTTTCATCGTGATATCATACTCGTAGGCAGGTTGCATACATTTAATTTCCATAAGCCGCCTTAGTGTAGGTAGATAAGCTTGTTTATCTCTTTAATTTCGTTAACAAAAATGTAAGACATGGATCACCCTTTAAAAAGGACAATAATTAATTCTTCTTACAGTTTTAGAGAATGCATGCTTTTTGGGCCTGAATAGAACGTATGCTGAAAGAATTGAGTCGTGTTTTATGGGAACTGTGTGCTCGTCATTTCGTATATAATGTTCGGCTGTGTGGCTCAGGAAAGAACATAGGGTTGTGTGCCCGCCGCCGTAATGTTGGCCTGTGTGGCTAAATTGTAGAGATGTGTGCTCGCCGTTTTGGGGGCCTTCGTGGCTGTATCCCTAAGAGCTGTGTGCTTAGTGTACTTTCAACATTTTTATGCCTTTGTAGCATACTTCCGGAGCTGTGTGCTCGAGACAACGTACTTTACCCAGGACAAACCTTTAAGTTGAGTTCATATATTTTATGAGTTAAGGCAGGGTCAAATAGCAACTCCCTGGTTAAGGTAGCTTTAGAACGGATGATGGCTCTTGTATCAGGGAGTTGCTCTTTGTCAAATAGCAACTCCCTGCTTGTATTTAGCGTACAAAATAATAAGAAATCGGGCAAGTTAATATTTTGAGAGAAAACTTAAGAGGAGTGTAAATATTCAAATGGGATGCAAAGCTGTTGAAAGGGGTAATGCTCAAGAAAGCATGCTAACTACTGTGTTTAAACAGGGTATGGTTGACGAGGATGTGAATTATTATTTCAGCTTGTCATTATCATAACGTTGGGGACATTATTAATTCGCGTCCTATGAAATTTACTTTCAGGGATTTTTGGTCTTGGCATCCAGTTCTCGCTTTGGCCAGGTTTTCCAGCAACCGTCGGGCGTGGAGGAGGGTTGCGTGTGTAGTTTGTTGCCACTAAAATGAATTAAGAGGGTGCTACTATTTAAACGAAAGCCAGAAACTGGAACTGTTTTCTCAGTGATTAGCCTCCGAAATGTTTCCTTATGTGTGACGTTTATTTGTTTTATTTTTTACGTTCATATTTAATAGCAAAGTGTGCTATATTTCTACCCTCATATTTTATGGCGAAAGTCTGCTGTTAAAAGACAATAATTTTCTTGCAACCCAAACATATGGTGTTGTTATCTATTTTCTGTGCTGCAACTTTTGGGTACCTATCTCGTGATTTGCTGTCTCCTAGCGCTTACGTCGGTCTTTGGACCCTCATCCTGGGCGGCGATTACTTTTGGGCATGAAGGGATGCGGGTGTCAGAAGCTCACATTTATTTACATATGAGCAAATATACTTTTACATATATGTATTCAACTATTTGTATACGTACATGAATACTTTTAGATATATGTACACGTGTACGTAACCTAATATGCAGTCGTTTACATGTATGGACATTCGAAAGGAGTATTTCGAATGGTCTATTGGCCCTGAATGAGTAAAACTTGTCTCTTTTCGTTTTCAGGTTTTAACTGTCGCAACTATCGCTTTTGGGGCGCCCTCACCACTTAATACCAAGCACACTTTTCCCGTTCAGTTCACACTGAACGATGGTCAGTTTCAGAGAATGACGGGAAGGGGCGGGTCTCAAAGACCAGAAATTACAACGTTATCAAAGAATAAAGTCTCAAACGTAAATTCCTGATAGGTTCCTGGCAGTTTCAGTTGAAGCTGTGTGAATGCGTGAAACTCGCAGAAATGCTGCCTGCTCAAGAGTATTTATGTGATTAATGCCGCATTCTTTTAGCTACCGAAATACAATAGGCCCAATCTATGATCACCTGGGCATTGTCCGATATGGGCAAAGCTCATATTAGCCCATATTAGCCAGCTGTTGACATCACCATGACGTTAATAGTTCATACAAAACACTTGAAGTTTTTTTTTCAGTGTATACTGTATTGGAAAGAAGATCACACTAACAGCTGATGGGAACAAAAGTTGTTGGATGGAAAGAATAAATGGACAGGGGTTCTCTTCATGGCTATTAATTCCTTACGATTTGCCAATGATATTGCAAGAAATGTTTGCACGGAGCTCAACAGAGAATACACCATCAAAGCCACCCAGAATACTGTTGGGTTGATAAAAATGGGGTAGCCTACAATTCTGGGTCCTCCAGAGCGATGTCACTGTTAATTTGTTGCCTTTGGGCATAAGAAATTCAGTTGTATAGTTTTTTATGCAAAAGGTTGTTTCTTGTTTGTTTCAGGTTCTTATAGCGGGAAAAGAACATATAAAGCCTAACGCACACGGACGTCAGAAAACGCGAAATACGGAACAGAAAACCCGTTTCGTGTTTTCCGACGTCCGTGCGTGTTGGGCAAAAATAGAAAACAGCGTTTCGCGAAACAAGTACTCCTTATTTCGCGAAGCAAGTGTTAAGTTAAACAAATGTTTTGGTCTCCCGTGTGCGTTGCCTGTTTAGTGTTTCGCCAAACAAGATGTGAGATACATCTAATCACCAATAGAGAACGTGCAGATGACGTATTTTGTACCACGTGATTAGTTTCTCTGGACGGCAAAACCTCGCTTTATCAAATTGACTTACCACGCAAGGCTGGTTTAAAAAGGGCCTTTGCCCTCGTTGGTGTATAATGTTTTGGCCAAAATTGTTATTTATTCCATATCATTTGTTGCACATATCTCCAAGAGCAGAAAAAGAAAGTTTTACTTAAACAAATTCAAGATTTGGAAAGACAACGGAAGAAATCATCAAACAGCTGTATTACCTAAGTTGTTGGCAGTTCTTTTTTGCCGTCCAAAATGAACGACAAAACCGTGTACTATGACGTCAATGCACGACCTCTATAGGGAGTGAGGAGGGGATTAAAAGAAAGCCCTTGCACACTATCATTAAACCCTGCAGTGGAATAATATTGTGCTGCAAAGACTTTCATTAAAACCCCTGCTTACTGCATCGCTCCTGCAACCTGTCGCCAATGTAGGAGCTTCGGATAGGTGAAACGCACCCCTCCTCGTCAGGAGCTTTGACCTTTGTTGGTTAACTTTCTGACGCCACCACTGCCTCAAGGTACTTCTTTAACTTAGTAACAGGTATCGGCGGAGGAGAAACCGTACTGTCTGCAAGCACGTGACCAAGGGAGACCAGGGGGACGACCCTTTATAGTGGCTGCCCTCTAGAAAATACAGAAATACACTGGTTCGATCATTGTAAAGGCGTCGGCAAAGACCGGGGGGGGGGGGGGGAACCTAACAAGGTTACTATATTGAGGATCCTGAAATGTACCGGCGTTTCTGTCTGGTAACGCTGGAGGAATTTGAAGAATCCACAAACCTGCGACAAAGCGTCCCTCTAGCAGAATACTAGCAGTGACCTCAGATTTCTGGAACTAGGCATAGCTCTACCTTCTCTCTACGGAATCAGAAGGATAGGCCACCTCCGCACAAGCCTTCGAGTCCCATTAAAAAAATTATTAATTATACCAGGCTTTCTTGCCATTTTGTAACTCGAGGCCCACTTGTGATTGTTAAAATAACTGGAGAACCACCCTTAAATAGTTACTGAAAATGAGGTAGCACTTTATTAGTTTGAACAAAGAGCAACGTATACAATGGTCCAACTAAAATTTTCAGTGTGCCGGATAAGAAAAGCTATTGAAAATGACAAAAAGAAACACTTATCCCCTTTTCAGGCCGACTCATGCGACCCACCTTGCAGCCCTCTTGGGCAAATCGGTAGGCCGCGGCCTGCCGGTTAGTTTCAAAACGCTGGCATATAGTAAACAGTAAACAATGATAGTCATTTCCTCCCCTTGAAGCGCTGTACCTGTCTCCCTCCCCCCTCATGTCAGGATTCCTGGCTAATGGCGTGAGACTGAAGTCCGTGGGAAATAGATACTTTTGAGAGACCATTCGCATTTCTTTCACTGCCTTCTCCTTCATGTCCTTCTCCGAAGATTTTGGGGAAGAAAAAAACGAACGTGCATGGCCATTCTTCCCCTGGCATATTTCAGCTAACAAATTTTCTACATCAGGTGCACGTCCACGCATTACATTGTAGGTAGCAACTTGGTAATTCACGTGAACCAATCCCCATACGGTGACTGGTTGTAACTCGCAACGTGTTTCGCAAAACGTTAAATAGGAAACGCACACGAGAGACCGAAACATTTGTTTAGCTAAACACTTGTTACGCGAAACCAACAGTGCTCGTTTTGCGAAGCGCTGTTTTTTATTTTCGTCCAACGCACACGGACGTCAGTGTGAGAAAACAAGAAACGTGTTTTCTCAATTGTGTTTCGCGTTTTTTGTCGTCCGTGTGCGTTCGGCTTAACAGACAAATGTCCTCCTGACTGTTCCAACGACTTCTAATAAGACTAATGAATAACACTTACAGTTAAAATTCCTACATAATTATCAAATGACCCCTATCAGATACCTACTAATGAATAGCTAACTTTCCTTACCACTTTCCAGCACACGGCAGATCCTAGTTATCTATTAAAAATATCGAACCGACATTTCAATGCATGAGCTGGGCGAAAGTTTTACTTTTATCCTTCTACCTAGTCAAGTACGTTACATCGACGTAACTAGCCTGTATTAGCCTTTTACAAAAGTTTTTTGAATTTACCACTCAGATGTTACACGACTCATTAAACTTTGGCGCCCCGAGCTTTTATCAAGTAGCACAACCCATGGAGATTTGGATGCATCTGTTTAGTTACCACCTACGACAAATTCTCTAAGGAAGGGGAGGTGGATCCTTGCTGCCCCAGCGATGAGGAGATGTACACGGTTTGGAACGTTGAACCAGAAAGCAAGCATGTACTTCAGAAGAGGGGTGAAGCGCTGGAAAACGGTTTCTTATGATAACTTCAGAAAGTAGCACGACATTCATACAATTATCAGCATATGCGACTGTAGCTTAACAAGAAACAGACATAACATTCTTTTTAATTCAAACTGGAACCAGTCTATGAAAGGTTGGTTCTAGTAAACGCGAATCGTGACTTTTAACGGTTAGTGGCAATTTTTTACCTTTTAAATTTCTGACGGGGCCTTGATGAAATTATGTCTTCGAAAGGACACAAAACGCAACCTTACCTGTGTTATGTTTGCTCAGAAAAATCTTTGCTGCTGGTGTTTCATTTTCTTTCAGTTTTTTCAAAAGCAGGGAGTGAGGTATGTATAGTTGTGCTGGACATTGTAAAGTAAGATCATTTGGAAGAACTTCGACCACCAAAGAAGAGTTTGAACAAAATGTAATCAGCGGGTCCTTAAACACCCCTCGAGGAAGTATTCTCATTTTGATGAAACATTTATTCATCTCTTTTGGGAGTGCGTCTTGCGGAATGGAAAGTGAAACTGTAGTGCCAGGAATTTTTAAAGTACCACCGCTTTTTGTAATGACTGATTGAGTTTCTTCCAACGGTTGCTGAAGTAAATCTGTGGGGATAATCAAATTAAGGATCATTACTATCACAGAAGAAACATAAACAACATCAACAATAGAAACGACAAAAATAGTAACTAATAGCAATGGCATTTGAATTCAACTATAAGGAAGACCTTTTTACAATTCAAAACGACCGTTGAAAAGGAAAAGAATCTGTGAGGATTGCTGAATGACAGTTTTACATTGACAGGCTTTGAATTCAGCAACGTACCAAAAATAAAAAATCAGTGGATTCCAATTGGAAGTAAAATGATTTCTCTAGCCCAAGTAATTTGCACTGCTAAAATAATTCTGCTAATGGTATGATGGTATTTTTCCAACTCCTAATGTTATATCTGCTGCATGCTGTGCCAAATCTTTTGTCATTTCCTTTCCTGAGGCTTTCATCTCATCTCCATACTTGTAATGTTTAGGGAGATGAGACCAGGTAGTAACTGTTTGTCACATAGCAACTCCCTGATAAAACGTACTTCATGAAACATCAGAATTATAAAAATATGTGTGAGTGCCTGAGTGTGTGAGTGTAAGAGTGCGTGTGTCTGTGTGTGATGAAGAATGTGTGTAACGAACTCCTCCTAAATTGTACATTTGATCAAGTTGAAACTTGATAGGTAGGTGCCTGACTAAAACACTTTTGCATGCGTCTTTGATGACACCAAGGTCAAAGATCAGAAGTCATAGGTCAATGTGCAAACTAGAAAGGCAAAGGCTTAGTGATTCCTTGCCTCTGAAAATGTTTTTAAGTACTTTCACTTTCCAGAGTTTCAAAGTGACACAGTTCCATAACCAAGTGATCATTATGAAAAGTCCTGTTAGCTACTTCCCACTATAAGGAAAAGTCTGAAATTACTCCGCAAAGGTGTTACAACCCTGATTGACACAAGACTTAAAAAGAGTCAATCAAAGAGATTTGCAATAGCGAAAGCAAGAACTAACTTGATTGGTTTCAATGAAGTAAGCAAGCAGAGTCAGCTATTGAACTGGTCTGCACAAGGGTACTTCAGGCAAGGAGTGCAATCAATTCCATCAGTTATATAACTGATTTTAATGGTCCATGTTACCCTGACAGGTGGGAGGAAAGCCGACTTTAAAATCCATCAGAAAATAGGACCTCAGAAAACCTTTTACCTCTACCAAAAACAATGTAAGGGTTTGTTGACAATAACTCCTTCACATACTAATACCAAGTACAAGAGATATTTCATTTACACAATTGTCAGGTTTTTGTCCGCAAGTTCGCAAATGTACACTGACCTTCTCCTTAAACTCCCTCTGAAAATGACGAAGTTATATACTATTTATGAAAAGATTCATCATTCTTATCCGAAGATATCACTTTCAATTGCAAATTTCCAACGTTTCATAGTTTCACCTCCAGTGACCTAAGATAAGCTTTGGCCTCTACCAAAAATAGGATTCATCTTTTACCTAAAACGCATTCACGTGGCAAGTATGGCAAGTATCCACTTGTCCTGAAATGTCGTGTTTAAAAGGTTTTGATTTTAACCTCTGGTAACCTCTCATGACCTCTGACCTCCACCAAAACCGATAGGATCTTTTCTCACAATATGGTATATTTTCATACGAAGCATGAAAAGTGCCTACTCTTCCTACCTTGAAATATTGTTTTCAAGGTTTTGGGCTTTTGAACTCCAAAGATCTCCAGTTACCTTACAAGACCTCATTTTCCAACAAAAGCATCATTCTTACTCTAAATATTAAAAATCGATACACTAAGTATGTAAAGTGTCCATCATTTGTATTCCGAGATATCCTGTTTACAAGCAACTTTCAAGGTTTGCGTAATTTCACCTACGGTGACCTCAGATAACATAATCTTTGACTTCTACCAAAAACAATAGGATTTATTTTCCGACAATAAAGCATTCACATGCCAAGTATGAAATGTACCCACCCTTCCTAAGTAGAGATATCGAGTTAACAAGGTTTTAGCTTTTGACCCTCCGGTGACCTCACATGACCTCCGAACTTCACCGAAAACAAAAAGCTCTTGCTTTTAATACGATAAATCTATACAATAAGTATGAAAAGTATCCATCATTCCAATGTGGACGTATGGTGTTTGCAAACTAAGCGTTACAAACACACACATACACACACACCCATACACACATACTGGCACACACCACCCTTGCTCCATAGCATCCTTTGTCCTTGGGAATAGAACAAAGATTTTTTTTTGATTATTTCAATGTTTAAGAAAGTCAAAAAACCACATTGCATGTACAGAACGATAAGAAAAATTAAACAAATAGTATAAAGTAGTAAAAATAGTATTTTTTTGTTGATAAGGGTCAAGGCCAAAGGTAAGTCAAAGTTAAATTGGTCCAAATTTTGCGAAAGGTTATGTCGCGAACTCCGCCTTAATTGTACGTCAGTTCAAAATTGAAACTTTATGATTGGATTATAAACTTATGCATGCAAAGCTCATTATATCATGGGTCAAAAGGTAGAGGTCAAAGGTAAACTAAGCTTAAGAGTGGTTGTTCCATTATTTGCTCTTCAGTCTGTTACATATAGTCATTCAACCATATTATACGTGGAGAATAATGCGCTTTTTGGTTGCTCAAAGGTCAAATGTCAAACTGGCCTGGACTTTGAGAAAAAGTTTGTCACAAAGTCCTCCCATGCAGTAAGTCTATTTTTCCCCAATTTGGTGGGTAGATACCTGACCATGAGAACTTATACATGTGTAATTATGAGGGTATAAGCCAAACATCAGAATAACTACAAATTGGTGTAAGCTATCATCTGCTTATCAACATGATAGAAAATTAAGTCATTGAATCTGACAATATAAAAATAACCAGGCGACAATTTTCAAAACTCTGTGGTAGATTAGAGTCAAGGTCAAATTTAATGTAGGTCAAAGTTGATAGTTTCCTTACTTATCTGGAAAAGGGTTTCATTCAACTCCTAAATCTAAGGTGGATAAAGTTTAAACTTGTCGGGTATGGTAATGACCATGAAAACTGCATGCTTTATTACTGACATAGTCACAGCAGGGAGGCTGTTTGCAACTCCCTGGTCACAGGTCGAGAAATCTAATATTGTGTCAAGCATATATCTGCACGTCAGTGTGTGGAAAGTTTCATGCACAGTATATGTGACAAAGTTGGGGGAGGTGAGATTTGCAACTTCATGAATTGCCTTCTTGTTATCTCATCCCTACATACGTAGTATGTGGGGGGGGGGGGTGAGATATTGTGCTTCGTTTACTGTTGAAAAGTGCACACGTTTACCTCTGCCAGTCTCCATAGCAACCGTAACCATGGAAATGCATGTTAGGGAAATTTGAAGCTTTATAACCACAACTCAGAGGTGGGGCAGAAATGAGTGGTGAAATTCCTGTTTTCTGGTCATGTGACCAAATATGCCTAAAATTTGGGTCAAAGGCTCAAATGATCAAATGGCATCCACAAGGTCAAAAGTGTGTCGCGAACTCCTCCTAAACTAAGAATACGGTTGAGCCCAAACTTGATGGGTGGATGTATAGTCCTCAGGACTTGTGCCTCCATTAACGTCAGCATGATAGGTCAAAGGTCAGAGGTCAAAGGTCATAAAAGGTCAGAATAGGCAATTTTGCAAACCTGGCTATAAAACCAGAATAAAACAATAAATGACCCTGATTTTATGACATACCTTTCTAATTGAAGCCCTTTTGGCACAGCTTGACATTTGACCTCCTGAGGTCAAAGGTCACGAGGTCAGAGGGTCAAACAATAATTTGGGGGTCAAAACTGTGACATCTACCGGTGCAACCCTGGAGGTGCTACTGACCCCAAACTTGGTGAGGGGGTGCATAGTCCTTGTAATTTGTGCCTCCAATGTCACCAGTATGATAGGTCAAAGGTCATAAAAGGTCAAAATAGGCATTATTTTCAAATCTGGCTATAAAACCAGAATGAAACACTAAATGACCCTGATATTGTGACATACCTATCTCATTGAAGCCCTCTTGGCCCAACTTGACATTTGACCTCCTGAGGTCAAAGGTCACGAAGTCAGAAGGTCAAACAATAATTCGGGGGCCAAAACTGTGCCGTGTACCGGCGCAACCTTGGCGGTGCTGCTGACCCCAAACTTGGTGAGGGGGTGCGTAGTCCTTGTAATTTGTGCCTCCAATATCACCAGCATGGTAGGTCAAAGGTTTGAGGTCAAAGGTTGCGATAAGTCAAATGACATTTTCAAGGTCACACACATATCTCGAATTTATCCAAAATTGAAAATACTACTGGCCTCAAACTTGGTATACAGGTGGAAGGGTATGAAAACTTGTGCCTTGCAGACATTCACTGTGACGGGTCAACAGTCGTAGGTCAAAGGTCAGATATAAGGCGAAGATTGTACTTTTATTTTCGCTACATAATTAGTTTGGTAATTTATGGAAAACTAGTTTTTTTATTCCCCGTGACATTGACCATTGTCTTTACTTGACACTGGAAATTTTGTTTCACCTGGGGTGAAACAAACCCACAATAAAAGCCATAAATGTCCTCATATGCACAGAAACTTACCCTAGCCCAAAACTCCAATCGTTAGTAACCTCCATGTATACTTTGATCACGCGGGTCAAGCATGACTAGTTCTTGGCGCCATAACAATGCAATAACACTGTACGCACGTTCCCACCGTAATGAAGTCCTTGCGCGTCCCAGTCATTATTTTTGTAGACCCTAACCAAGACTATGCGCCGTCGGATATTAGAATTTAGCCTAGACTAAGCCTAGGCTTAAGTTTAGCTAGGTCTATGGGACTAAGTTGATATACACACCTGGTTGAAGAGAACTTTGGACAAATCTTAGCTGAGAGCACTGTGGCCCTATCACTTTTCTGTGATTGGTACCTTATCTTCTCCTGATGTCTGATTTACTTTCCTTCCCTTCAAGTGCGGCTATACTAAGCACACAGATCAACCAGGCGCGGCTAGACTTGGCAACAACTACGTGCGTTGGGCCGCGGTTTATGATTATTTCTATGGGCCATTCATACACAGTGCATGCACGCGAGTACTGTGAGAGTGTTCAAGTGCACACCGTACATATATGATAGCTGCACAGTCAGTGATACACCTGATTAGCTTGTAAACAAGCAACATCACAGCAGTAGTTACAAGCAAATGACGTCACAAACGGATCGGATATGAACCAGGCTAGCTTTGCACAAAGATATTACATTAGTAAGCATAGACAATCGGGCGGAGGTGTGAATTTGACATACGCGCTTTTCTCTGTCAGTATTCGAATAGCGCTGCTTTCATGAGCGTTACATACGCGCAGAATATTGCGTGTTTTTATCAGGAATAACTTGACGCACACAGGACTGCGTGCTCAGAAAACAACGCGCTGGCAGTGCATTTCCGTTGTGAGTACGTAGATGCGCATATATAAAAGTGAGCAATTTGAAGATACCATAATAGAAACTGATCTATGAATAAGTCTATGAACTTCAAACAAGTCACTAATATGCGTACACTAAAGTGCATTTGTGTAATGCCACGAGGAAAATATAAACTTCAATTCATAAATGCAACTTACTAGTGATATTTCTTAGGTTTATAGGTTTACAATGTTCTGAAATATCAAGTATTAATACTTTTGTCAGACATTCGCATTTGCCTGTTGATTTTCAAAACGAATGAACAGTGATTATAGCCTTTCCGTCCCGATAATTTTCGCTCCATGAGGAGTCAACGCGCCATTTATCTAAGTATATCCAAGTGTCTACTTGATAAATGAACGTAATAAGACAGCTCATAACTTGACAATATTATTTGCACGCAGCGCGTGTGGATATGATCGGGAACGTTGTGAAACTAAGGCCGAGAAGTAGCGAGAAAGTGGTGGAAAGTTTAATCAGTACATGTCGTTCCCGTACAATACATACCCAGATACACGTCTGTTAGCTTGACTGTTATGTTAATAGATTCCATACTTACTACTTAAATTAAGATGACATGTTTTCATCATCTAAACAAGTAAATTTTGGTAGAATGTCTACATCAGCTATGCACATATTACAACCATAATAAAAATCTTTTGTCTCAAATCAAACATAAAAACGTCGTATTTTGTGGTAGGGACATTTTTTTTGGAAACAAAATTCACTTTATTACCTGTAGAATTCTACACATTTTCTCAAGGGGTGTCGAGCGCTGTGTGCACAAAAATCGTCTGTCCTGTTACTTCTCTCCTATTGCTACCTTAAATACTAAAACGATTCCTATCTTTATGTTTTTTATAGCTATTCAAACTATATGCAATTTTTGGGCCCAAAGTTTCCAAATAGATGTCAAAAAAGAGCAAAATATTTTCCCCATTCTTTTGTATATCCCCCATTTGCTAAAGTGGAGCGTGCCAAAGTCACGTGCACTGCTTCGGCACAACATACCGAACAGGGTACCCAGGCAACGAACGAACGTTCGTATGTGATAACGGCATGCACATTGTCTGCCGTATTGTACCCATACATAGTTACCGGTATCGTACGGTTGAAATCCCTGCCCAGGAGATGCATCAGAAAGATTTTAACTGTCATTATAGAGTACCGAAGTGATGTGGTCACTTCCGCAAAGTTGCCCATGGCGATGGCTCTAAACAAACTTCGACCTGATTAGCCTAACGTACTTAACGCAATACCTTCAAAAACTGTTTTCAGGCGTACATATAAAACCACATGGCACAAAGTAGAGCTGAATATTTGTCACAATGGCATTCTTACTACCTATGGAACAATACTATTTTACTTATTTGTTTGAAAATCCCTGCAGCTGGCGAAAAAATATTAAATTCATTAATGCATAGGTTCCCCGTACAACGAGATAGGAACTTTCGGAGGCCTAGCCACTACACTTTTACGTGCAAACATATTGAAGGATACGCATATCGAAATGTAACCGTCATTGACTAAGAAAATGCAACTTGGGCCAAGTAATAATTACCAATATGTTCCTGGTCGTATGGCACCCTACATCATTGATGTCGTTCTTGAAATGAGATTAACTTCAGTAGGTAAAAAAATGTTAATGGGTCCATATCGTATTACACCGTAAGACACGCACTTCTGTGTAAAGCTCCCTATACCAGATCTACGAAACCTCTTTAAAGTAACAGTTCGAAAGTAAGCAAAATTTAATCCAACCTGAAAAATTGTAAAAATACTTCGAATATACATAAAACTATATATTGGACTCTCATTTATATTAAAGAAGCCATTTCATTGCAATGAATTGTAGAAGTTGAGTCTTACGATAAAGCAATAGGGGTTTTTGTTCGTATGGAGGCAGTGGCTATTAAAATGACGTCACACTTGGTACTCTATAACGTAGGAACAGTGAGTAAAGTAGGAGTGGATTTTCATATGAGTAACAAGAAAGTAGTTTACAAGAAATTTGAATATACATGGCTGAGGTACTTTTAAACTTACAGCGCAGAAGTAGCGCAGTGACAAACTTGCGTTATTTTTTGTGACGATGCACACGTTACTGCACACTGGGACAAAAAACCACAGTAGGTAATGATAGAACTTGTTAAAAATGTGTCTGATTGTACATCGCTAAATTATATGGTCAAATTAAACATTTTCATCTGATTTTTCAAAATCACTATATTAAGAACCAATTGCATAAATGAAGTAAAGTTAGTAAAGCGTTGTAAAGCGTTGTGATGTATAGTTATTATCAGATCGATCTGATCAGAGAAGAGAAGAGGGGCTGATTGGTCGAGTCACGCGTGAGTCGTCCGTGTATATAACCAGTTAAAGGGAGAAGGCAGTCACCCCAAGTTTATTTTTCAGTCTTACAGATCTCTTCTTATTTCTCTCACAAGTAATTTTTATGTTCCTGTAAAAAATCATTGAATACTGAAGCATGGGCGGACTGAGCAGCAGTCGGGCAACCCGGCACTGCCCGAGGGCCAAACAGATAGGGGACCGACAGTGTCATTCGGAAATTTTAATGAAAATCGGAAAATTCGGAAATCCAGGGTGAGGTGAGGGAAAGTTGATTCAGGTTGGGAAGGAGGGCCCCATACCCATATTCCCCGGGGGCCCAATTCATTGTCAGTCCGTCCCTGCATAAAATTAAGAAATAAGTAACAAAATGTCACATGATTGATAGAAGCCATTCCTGAACAAGTGTGACGACGGGGTAGGCCTGCACTACTTCAAATTGGGGCGACTGCATTTTCCCTTTAATGCACTGAAGACGGGTGTTGCAAAGTTTACCTGTTTACGGTCGGGTACATGTGCTTCGGGTACCCGGGTACGAATTTCCTACCCGAAGCAAACACTGCTGATAATGGTTCTAACCATTATCAGTTTCAGCTGTACAGGCTATGAAAGTCGGGTGATTCCTCATCTTTCAGCACATAGTGCTGTCCAGTGTTGTACCGATCATAGGTATTAAATATCGGTATCCGCGGATATTACCCATTTTCGTCCAGTATCGGTATCGGCAAAATTTACCTCATATGCCGATACTACCTTACTTATATTTCTCTTCTAATACTTCATAATAATGTTACATTATTTAAGTTTGACTGTAATTTTTTATCTTGTGACCAATGGAAAAGATGTTTGCAAGGGTATAAAAGCAGTAACCTGTATGCTGCATTTTGGACATCTTTCCTTGAAAAGCTGTATTGCATGAAGAGCCAGGAATATACGGCTCTGCACTTTTGCCTGTATGTAGCATACACACTAAACCTCTTCTCCATCCATTCATACTACCGACGCGTATTACTGCCTTTTGCGGACTCGAAGTCTCTTTATGCTCCGCATGCAGCAGGCCCACCGATCTCCGTAAGCTCGGTCTACAGTTTATGTTGAAATTCAGGCACCCGTACTCTATCAAGAACTTCGCACGAAGGCCATCTTGGGGTTCACTAGTCATGATGGCTTGATGGTACAGTAGTAGGCTAAATCTGGAACGGGGTAACAGAGCACCGTAACCAGACAAGGTACTGAAAGGGGGCGAATTGGCTTCCAGAAGGCGCGGGGCAATGTGTAAAAATTTATTAAATCAATGACGGTTTGAAACTTTCTATGGGGCGAAAAATATTTCAGGGGTTTTCGCCCCCCCCCCTGGCACCACCTTGGCTAGGGGCCTGCCACCATGCAAACACTTAAGTAGTTAAGAAGACACGACGCTTGATGGGGATAGTGGCCAGTAGCCCTATAGTGTAGTGTGTATTTCCCTCATTCCTCAAATATCGGTATCGGCCGATAGCGGTATCGGCACCTTTGGCCACTTGGCATATGCGGGTACAACACTAGTGTAGTCCAGAGATTGTTTTCATTCCAGCAGGTACAGGGGCGTCGCCAGAGCATTTATCATGGGGGGTGTCCCGTATTTGTCGACTGAGAAGAAGCAAATGCCGACTGAAAGTGTTGATAAGCGATGCAGTTAGAGCTAAGAACCGATAGTCCAACCGGTAATGGTCCAGCAGGGGTGGCGCCAGGATTTACCCAAGGGGGGGGGGCAAAGATCCGAAGCCTCGACAGCCCCGATGCCGTCGAGGGGTTGGTGAGGGGAGATTTGAAGAAAACCTGTGAACTATACCATGCCATTGCGGAGCATATATTGCATAAAGTTTGTATATGCTAGCGGAAAAAAGTTCCGCCCGATTTAAAGTTTTCCCGAAATCTAAACTGTGAAATTGCAAAGGGCGCGAAGCGCGCAAAATTTTTGGGTAAACTTACACTAAAAAGAATCTGTACTTATTTAATACTTTAATAATTACTTATATAGGTCAACTTATGGCGTACCCAGGATTTCTCTCAAGGGGGGAGGCATGCAATATGTTGTGTGATCGCCGGCCTGGGGGAGGGGTGTAAGCAGAGGGTGTCCCCTCCCCTTTGAAAATTTTTGAAAAATTAGGTGTCCTTACATGCAATCTGGTGCCACATATGCCACCTTTGGAAGAAAAACTTGTGTTAAAACATATACATTTTTTTAGGAACTGAAAAAATAATTGGCATCCGTGAGGGAACATGGCCCAATGCCCCCCCCCCCCTGTGTACGCCACTGAGGCCAACTGTCCAGGCAGTTGGACCCTATCGGGCACAATTTACATTGTACTTCCCTCTTCGAGTAACTAGCCGTACCGAACGACACACTCAAGAGAACGTTAACTTAGTTTAGCGAAATGAGATGAGATTCCGGCATTTACGTAAAACGATAAATTCTACTTAAGTTACTTGAAAAGACGGAAAGGTTTTGTTCTATATTTAGCTATTAGTAACGAAACTGAGGAAGAGTGTGCAAAGCACACCGAAAATTTTGGGTTTTATCGCAGAAATGACACTTTTGAAAGCTAAAATAAGTAAACCGACCATGGGTGGCGACAGAATTTTCCCGATATGAGGGAGGGCCATGCCAGCGACCCCAAGTTCCGACAGCATGTCGAGGGGGTGAGAAGGGATATGAAGGAGCCTAACTATCCCATGCAATTGCAGAGTACCGTATACTTTGCATTATATCACTTAATATGTCAAGAGCCGAGTTACCCACTGATACTGTTCTTTTGAGTCTAAATCGTGAAATTGAAAAGGGCGCGAAAATTTTTGGTAGGCTGACACAAAAAAAAAAACACCATGTTATCATTAAGAACAAAAAGAAAAACATAAAAACTGTAGGAGTTGTCGACTGTATCGGGGACAACATAGGGGCCTACATTGTGTCGAAACCACCTGGACTACCTGATGAAATAGCCAAACTTTGCTCCATGAGTCGTTCACCAACTGACCGTACCGCATGACACAACCAGAGAGCAGCAACTAGGCTTTGCGATATGGGATGAAATTTACGACCTCTACATAACCTGTGTACCCCGCCTACATATTACTTGGTAAGGTTGACAGGACTTATGCTATCTAGCTATGTGGAATGGAATTACTGAAGAAACTGGAGTGACATTACTGCGCGCGTAGAGCGTCGAAAATTTTGGGTTCTGATTACAGAAATTGTCCTCTTTCTTTCACTTCTTTTCCTCACGTTTCCTTCATTTTTCAGACCGGTGCAGAATTTACCGACTCAATGCTAGAATACCACATGAACGATGAACTCCATTAGTATAAAATGATACTGAGAAGCCCTACGTAGCTTTTTTGCCGACAAAATATGTTTTAAGTTTCAAAAAGTGTTGGTTACGGGCTTTGAAAGTATTGTTATAAACTTTGTCTAATAATGCATTCCAACCTCCTGTCTTCCGTCTGCACCAACACCTTTCTCTTGCCCTGCTTTGTCCCTCCCTCCCCCGTTCTTTTCTCTGTTCGCTCGGTCTTTCTCTCTCCCTCTTCTCTCTCCTCTTTTTTTTTCTTTTTTCGTCTTTCTTCTTCCCTCTAACTTTCCTCCATTTTGCCGACTAGTGCAGGATTTTGCCGACTGCGTGGATCTTGGGGGGGGGTGTCACACCCCACCCCTCTAGCGTCGGCCCTGAGCAGGTAGTGCATAGTGTTCCACCACAAGTGGCCATACTGCAGTCAGCTGTTGTTTTCACACCCGGGTGACCGACCGACCCCATATGCCAATTGGCCTACGGCTCGTCCAAAGGAGTATAGAGTTCCATTTTTATTGTTCCAATCGTGATGGAAGAGCAATGCAGAAAACTTGAAAATTCTGGGAGAGGGATTTTATCTTTAAAATAATATATCGAGGTAAGCCAAACATCGACCAGCGGCTTGCAGGCCTACCAGGTATTAGTTATTATTCATATGGGCTAAACCAATAGATATTATCATGGTACTTAGCCAAGGGTACCTAGGCCTAGTTCTCACCTACACTTTGTTCCCTGAGCTAGTATGGGAAGCCTCAAGGCGACCCAAATACTAGGTCAGCATACTGCAGACTAGGTGGTACGGTAAGCCGGTCAAGTAAGGGAATTTTACTAAAACGTTTTAACGTAAGTTGGTGTAAGTAATATGTAATTTAAACTTATTCATTAAACTCATGAACATATTTTCTCTTAATCCTTAAAGTTAGAGTAAATTCCGTGGGTAAGCTTTCAAGAGACAGACAAATTCCGCCGCCATCAGGTTTCAGATGCTTAGGGTTGGAGAAATGAAAGTCAGTCTTCAATAGAGAACTGTGCTCGTTCGCCTGCAGCTCACTACATACACTCCTTTCAACTACCTGTAGAATTAGGCTACAATAAAATGACAGAGTGCTCAATAGAAGAAGCGAAAGGTTGCAGTAGGATGAGATCAGCAACTCTTTGATTACCCTCTTGTTTATATTTTGATAGTCATAGAATTTAGATGGCAGCTTCTCTATGTGTAAAAACAGGATCTTGTCACACGCTTAACGTCTATGAACTCTCATAAGGCGAATAAGCGAAGGACTCCAATCAACAGGGGTCCAGTAGTGGACGATTTCTCTAAAGTTAATCACTTAATAGAGGTTATTTGCAAATAAGCCCCATCCAGAACTTTATTTGAAAATATGTAAATAACCTTCCGTTACGTGTGTAACAATGAACAATGGGTTCTTATAAAGAAACTCTCAAGTCTTCTCTTTCCCTAGAAAATGGTTTACCGGATGCAATGTTTTCACTTTACCTTTTGTTATTGCAGTTGTGCACATTTTACAACAAGAACATCCATAAAAAGAGTTTCCGGCAATGCGGGAGACATAATTGGGAATATTATCCATGGCATATAATATCAAGTAATAGTGCCGCTTCTCTTAGATCATGTTCCATATTCAAACATCCACCCAAACAAAGACTTCTACCGAGACCCATGTGGCTGATAACAGGTGAGAAGATCAATTCAATTCAATTCAATTTACTTTATTCCAATCAAAGCACATAAAATTCGAATAACATAGATGGTAAGTAAGACATAAGAAACATACAAGAGCATTGATTGAGAAGTTCCAAAAGAAAGTTTAAAAACAAAACTTGTGGGGAAGGAAGCCCCTATAATAATAAAATAGAAATGATAACAAACCACAGGCAAAATTTACATCAAACAGAAAAACACAAATTACACAACAAGATTCAGTACAATACCAAACACCAGTTCCCCTACTCTGCTAAACAAAACAACCCCCACCCCCACCACACCCACAGAGAAGTCCAAAACTGAGATAACTTTACATATATTTAGAAATTAGTTCCCTTTTGAAGTGATTCTTAAAGCGGGTATAAGAGGATGTCCCTTTCAAATTTTCATTAAGTGAATTCCAAATTTTGGGGCCTGTAAAGCAGATACAATAGTGGGAAGAGGTCAAGCGCTTGAGAGGTAGATTGAAGTGGTCATTTCGTCTGGTGCTATAGCTATGAATAGAGTTACGGACTGTGAAAAGATGATCAAAACAGTTAGGAAGGAGCCTATTGTTGTATTGATAAACAAAACAAGCTATCTGGAGTTTGTTGATGTTAGAGACTTTCAAGGTATTCAGAGAAGAAAAGATTTGGTTGCTTCTGGTGTTACTATTTGAATGGGCAATAAAGCGAATGGCTCTTTTTTGAAGCGACACGAGTTTCTGTAGGCGTGATGAGTAATTATTTCCCCAGACAATGATACAATAAGTAAAATACGGTAAAATAATAGCGTCATAGATCGAAAACAGTATGTTACAAGGGAGGCAGTGTCTCAGTTAATTGGTTGACTTGTCATCGTTTTCGTGACTGCTCTTCAAGACATTTAGCTTTGACATTTAGCTTTACTTCAAACCAAGTTCTTGTGCCCTTATAGTACGACACAATGTCTATTGCCATCTACACGGGCTAGTGAATAGCCTTTTAATTGCATAACATATACGACGGTAATGAAACAAAAATCCCTGGGGAACCCCTGGGGCGTACTATCCAAAAAGAAAAACGTTTTGACCATTGCATTTCTTTGGCATAGTTGAAAATATTACTTGAGAGGTACGGTAAAGGGTTTATCCCTTTACGACTACTGGATGGCAATCCCTCAGAATGCTCTACTTTATCTTTAATTCCCCTGTCCCGCAATGTGCCACTGTTTCTTGAACTTGTAGTGGCGATCCCCTGCTACAATGGAATATAACTTCGTTTCCATTCTAGTGGTATCATATCTACATGCATGGCTACAATGCATCCTAAGGGGTTATTCGGACCTTAGCATATGCATTAGCGAATAGTACGTAAATTTTTAAATGACAATATACAGAAAAGCAAAATGCAAGTTTAGCCTATCACAGAATAGGCTACTCACACAACGCAAGAATAAGTACAGCACGTGTCATATATTACTACCCTTGAAGATTCCAAATTCTGAAGATGAAGCTTGTTACATCTGACCGTAAGAAGTTCAGATTGTGTATTGTGTCGAACTTATCACGTAGTTGGTGTCCATTAAATTGCTATGTTGGTTCAAGAGGAGATTTAATAGGGATATGTTACAATAAAAGGCACTAAATAACAGAAGGAACAGTCATGTTTCTACATTTATTGATACCCATTTATTATAGTCAGGGGAAAGAGCACCCGTACCTGTCGTACAAATCCTACAATGAATACAAACAGTTTGAGATTTCCTCACCACTTAGGTCTTGAGGAATATGTTTAACCTGTTTGTGGCACTCAAAAGTATTTTATTAAGATGTCACTAAATTTGAATTGAGATTACTATCCTTTATTTTTGTAAAAATTCCGTTAATTTGCCATTACTTTTACCTTCTGATTCAGGGTTATCATACGTGGAACCAAATTCGATAGATTTCAAAATCTACATGTTCGTATAGGACAAGTGTATTCCGCGTTTGGTTGTAACTGCCGTGTTCAAAGTTATTTTATTGACCCTGCCTGTTCAGTACCCTGCCTGTTCACCCCTGAAGTATACACACTATCTACCAGAACAACACCTTTCGAAGAACTGACAATTATATGAAAAGCGAACTACGAACCGTCCTTTGACTGGTCATTCATTACTGATGACCAAAATGTTGAGTCTGCTTACAAAGTGTTTTGCAAATGCTCGTTGGTGACTTTCAATAAGTGTTGCCCTTATACCAAGCTCCAGAAAAAGATCGAATATGAAAATCACCATGGAATGATTACAGTAGTTTGATTAAGGCCACAAGGGTAACTCTACGCAACTTTGGAAATTAATTAACAAAATATTTTAAAAAAGCATGATGTTAACTCTTTCAAGAGATGTTTTGTTGAAATGGCTTATCTTCACGTGAAAACTAAATTGCATATAATTTTAATAAGTCATGTTCCTCTGTTGTAACAGATCTGTCTGATAAACATCCTGTTGGAAATTTACTAATCTGAAGTATATTAATTTAAATGTTCTAGATTCTTTTGTTTTTCTCCACAGTCACTCCCGCACTAAACACGACAAGTGTCCTGGTTATCACAACATGTTGAATGACATTCTTAAGCTTGTGGCTGATGGTATATTTACTCCGCCTTCTCATATTTTGAACATTTCCTTTTTAAGTTATGTATTCCCGCCTGAGCTCAAAGTCACCAAGATAGTTCAAATGTTTAAGTCTGGTGATCAGAAACGTTTCTCTGATTACATGCTAAACTCTATTTTGCCCTTCATTTCTAAAATATGTGTATGACTTGCTTATGATAGACTCTATGAGCTCATTGTCAAACGTAAAATTGTTTATGGAAACCAGATTGCGCAACTACTATTCTATTTATATGGCAGCTTTAATTCTCATTCATAAATACTTTTTGAGAATGCTGGCCTCTGATTGGTCAATTATCCATGTTCTTATCAAGTATAGAGATAAAGGATGTATGGAGAGCATCTGTGCGATAAACATGATCCTACTGTACACAGACAGCTATGATATAGTAAACCGCTGGTGTGTTTATAGAAGAACGTTCAACATAAACCAGATACAATGATAATAATAACAACTGTAATATTTGTTCTTGTCCCTATTTACATTGAAATTAAAAATACCTAGATAGAAAGTAATGATGCATGCACGTTTAAGCAAATAACCAGCTCCTGCAGGCGATACTTCTGATCTTTCCAGAGGAAATTAGCCGGCAAAGCAAGCTGACGACGGGTGGCCTTCGGCTAAACGGAGGCACGGCCTTAGCGGCGGGCTGCTGGTTTACCACCGCTGGGACTACGGCGGTGAAAAGTCAGCATGCCGACGGCGGAATAGTGGCGGCATGACTCCGGTGGGCCAACGACGGTGATAAGTCGGCATGCCGACGGCGGAAATGAGTCGGCGTGCCGTAAGTGGGCTACGTACCAGTGGCTACAGTTGGGCTTCTTGACGACGGCAAAGCAACGGCATGCCACCAGCGGCCCACCAGCTGCGAAAAGGCATCAAAAGAAGGGTAACACAAGTTTATTTCAAGGGCCGTTGATGGACTAATTGTGATCAATAAACACGAATATGGCGGCACAAAGGCCCTTGCTTTATTGGTAATTGCTGGTAGTGTTTCATCTATTTTTTGGATGTAAAATACAGCGATCGAATATTATTTTTTATAGCAATTATTTTGCGGCATATCACAAGCGTATGCATTTCTTCACTGAGAGAGTAACTAAGAAGACATAGGCATATTGTACGGGCCCGTTCCACAATTAGTACTGAAGGTGGCCATCGAGATAGCTTCCGGTGGGGATGGGGAGAAAATTCTTTAAAGGGGCGAGATATACTAATGGTAATTTTTACTAGGGCCCCTGCCCCCCCCCCCACCCCTTGTTATGGGTATGATATGGTGTTGGTACTTTTCATCCTTTTAATTTTAATGATCCCATTTAGATCCCTTTTGATCTTGTCTTCCCTTCTGAGCCTTATCAAATACGATTTCAGGCAAATACGATTTCTGTCACGTTCCGTAATATGAATGCTGTCAGAATCCCATTAACCAAGCTCACAGTTGCTTGTGCTACATTTTCACGCAGGTCGACAGCCTCACTTGTTGTTGAAACCTTGCACATTTTGCAGAAGCAGGTCATTTAAATTAACATGACCTCACACTTTCGAGTCCACGGTGATGAAAATTAGTAACGCAACGACTTTCCAAAATGAACACAGTGATAATTTGCAGAAATTAGGGCAGAAGTGCAGATTACTCTACACGGAGCCGTCTTCTACAGTCATTACACAACTGACCACTGCATGTATGCGTGCCAGACAACATTTTCACAAAGTTCGCACAAACATTTTAAGTGGTTAGATCTGCGCTATGCGCAGCATGCATCTCGCATTCTCGCGTCGTTTCAATTTGACTGTTGTACAAACATTTCAGCTACGAACAATCCATAAACTTCGTATATCCAGCACTGCGCCTGATAGCAACCATGGATATGCAAACCACAAGATTTGGTACATGCTAATACCGTAGGGCCTACTAGGGTGCGCATCCTGGACTAGCCTCGATGCAACGTATGCATGAGCAGACGATAGTTTTTGCTGTAGGAATCCAATGAAATTGTATCGGGTGAGCTCTTGGACGGTCCACCATACGAGCCCTAACTTTGCGCGTGCGCGCACATAACTATCGCTATTATACTATATTGCAGTGCTTCGTAGGTACGCATGCACGCAAGGGGGCCTACGTACTTACGTGCGACATTCAAAATTATCCAGTTAGGATTCCATACGTACGGATGCAGATACGTAATCAGGTTGCGGCGTGCGGTTGCGGTGTGCGGATAAAGACGTTTCTGATTCCACCAATGCGAATACGAATCTGATACTGAAAAGGACGCAGATACGAAATGAGAACCACGGAAGATTCGACTTAGTAATTCCATGTGTGAACGACACGAGATAAAATAACAAAATGATCATGTCTCGCAGAAGAAATTTCTCTCGATGAATTGACATTGAATAGGGCTCAACATTCAAATTCCCATGTTTTGTACCATTTCGAGCTTGAGCACACTGAAGATATTATGATATGTGACATTATATCGACTAACGTATGTTGAAAGTTGTATGCATTCTGATTAGTGCGTTTTAATTTGGTTCAACGAAAGACGCGTTAAGTTGCGAGAAAACGAGGACTAAACGTGCTGTTGCTTCACCCCAAACATATATAGGAATACCCTTGTATCTCCATTAACAATAAGTGACTGTTTTTACTGGTATAGCAAATTCAAGCAACAGCATCACTCTGCTTCGTCAATAATGGCTTGTGTAAATGAACACGTCTGCTCAGTATGTAGCAGTCAGATCAAGCACAGTAGTATGAGGAAATGACCTTGAGGAATTAAATCTCAGCACAAGCTACTGTAGCCGTGTCTTAGCAATGCCAACGATGTGTGATTTTTCTTTTGACTGTAGGAGGGAGGGAGGAAAGCATAGGCTGGATTACGGGGGAACTTGCCCCGGCCCCACTTTTTTCCAGCCCCAAATAATAACAATAATAAGAAAAAATGAAAGGAAGGAAGAGAGACCAGAGAAACTAGGAGGAAAGTTTTCGTATTGCGGTAAATTTTGTAAATTTTTTGTAAATTTTGTCACAATTCTCATAAAATTGACCGACCATTACCATCTATAATTTGCAGTCACCATAACAAAATTATGTCATTAGCATTTCAAATTATACCTGAGGTCAGCGGAGTTTCTCTAGAAATGGTCCAAAATGGCCTCATAAGCCATCAAATTTAAGAAAAATTCCCGTGCATGACTCTCCGTCCCCAGTCTCCGGCTTCGCGCCTTCGGCACTCTCGGTTAAAGGCTTCGCCGGCTACACCTTACGAAGATGAAGCCTCCAATCAAATTTGCTTCCCTGGCATTTTTACTGCGGACGCCCATAGCTACATGTCTCTGTAAGAACTATCCGTTGTAACATTTCACAATCATTTTGGAAAGTATTACAAACCATCACCCTCAACCTTTCTTCGTCCTGCTTTAATCTGTACTTTTAAAATTAGATCATTTTTCACAGTAATGAAAAACCTGAAGGGTAGCCTATCTTGTTCCGGACCATCGACAAACATGAAACAAAAGAAAGAGTAGATGGGGAAAGTAGGAGAGTCTTTGATGTAATAGATAATATTGCATTTCAAACAACAGAGAAAAATTGTAGACTACAATAAAATGCTGTATTTTTCGGCGCGCTTCTCGCACATCCGCTTTTCATTTAGTTTCATGATTACTTCCTATAAAAGTTCTTGCGTGTTCCATAGTTCGTACAAACTTTTCTACCATAAACCCCTTTATCACAAATATGACCTGTTACTCTAAGTGAGGCTACTATTAAAATGGTCAAAATGTGATTCTTTGTATCTGTTAAGTGCACATTCGGTGATTTTGAATAAAACCAAATGCTGAATTCTAATGATTTTATTTCTTGAAATACCTCAGGGACTCCGGGGACGCTGCCCTCTAGACGACCCTCACAGTGGTGTTGCCCCTGGACCCCACCAAATCCTTATGGCGGGTCCCTGGACTCCACAATTTCAAGGAAGCGCTTCGCGCTCCTTCGACCCTTCGGTGTCGTTTGATATTCCGCCCAGGTTTGCCCCCACTTTCATAAACTAGATCCCGCACCTGGAGGGAGGTAAATGTCAACTTATTACGGACAATTTTGACTGGGGGCCAGATACGCTACCCTTAATGTACACTGAGAGTAGCGTATCCGAGTGGCATACCCCAGAATTAGCATAGGGTGCACCCTCAAAATTTCGCACGCTATGCGAGCGCGATTTTTATATACGCAGGTTTGAACAAGTCTTAAAATGGTTTCCAACACGACTAGAAGTATTTGAAAAGATTTTCATCAGGTTGGCAGCTTCTATACAAGTTGTAGGTTACTTATACACAACCAGAGTGTTCAACTTACACAATGAACGTTTTCAGTTAGAAGACAGTCTGATGATGGCTGCAGAGGTGTAAGCAGCTGAAAACGTTCATTGTGTAAGTTCATGCAAGTTGATTAATAGTTTTAAACTTGTATTCATTGGGCCTCAACTGCGTATGAACATTTCCAAACAATTTTTGAACTAGATTTTCAACGGTTTGAAAAAGGGTTCTCAATTGAGTGAACTGCTCTGACAGGACTATAAACATAGGCGTACGAAGTGTAGGCTGCAGCTCCCCCCCCCCCCCCACCATTCGGGCAAAACAGTTGCCATTTTCGGTCAAAGATGCATTGAATTTCGAGAAAAAAGTACTGCAACACCCTCAGTCGGAAGTAGACTAGTACACTTATGGGGTAAACTCATTTTTCAACTAAAAGTTTTTACTATCCCGACTGTTTTGCAGCTGTCCTGAACTGTTTTAAAAGTAAGTTAATCATCTTAGAATGCGTGATATCCACTAACAAGAGGAATAAGGCGAAGTGAATGGTAACAAATTTTCTGTTAAACGAAGGTAGAGACATTTTTATAACTTTAACAGAGTCTTTTATTATATTCTTTTTGATAAAAAGTTTTGATAAAAAGAAGTAACGAAGAAAATGGATTGAATTTCATCTATTACCATAAAAACTTAACAGCAGATTGCTTGTTGGCATTACACTAAAAGTTCACTTAGGGAATGTCATTTGCAAACAAAAAACAAAACTATTAAGTTCTATTAAAGTAAAATCAGGTGCCCTCATGTACTTTCTATTAAAAAAGCAAATCCAACAGAACCCGAGGAACGTGGTAATTAATAAATAGTTGGACTTACTAAGACGACGAACTGTTCTACTTTTCTTATGCATTACAGTTATTTCTATGGGGGTAAGTTTATATTAACCTTAGTCAAGAAATGCATTACCATCCAGGGGAAGCAGGAAGCTGATAGACAAAGCTGATTCACGCAAACCACTTTAAGAGATGAATTTTAGATCTCTTTGCATCTGCAATTGTACACAAAACATGAATAATTAACTTACCATTCAGAGAGGGTTTGTCGAACTGTGACCTATTTGTTCTTCAACAAAACCCTGAAAAAGCTGCCACAATGGTTCTAATAAAAATATGTTCTAAAGTGTTAATGAAATGAAGAGTTTAAACGTTGTGTTATGTTATGCAAACTGAGAGCGGAAACGAATCGCCGTGTGATGATAAAAATGTTTTAGGCAATGGAGTCGGTAAAGTGACGTAACCCCCCACCCAGCAGTAGAATGGGTTTGCTTAGCACAGTCTATACAGCATGAATACCCAATTTTGCATCAATAACATGCTATGATACTAATAGCTAGTACAATACTGGATTATCCCCAATACTACCAGTTACAAATATACCTGTTATGGTATCACTGGATTTAATATGAAACAAGGGATAAACACTGTTCTTACACTTATCTGTATCTTTCATATCTTAATGAAGTAGCTTAAAAGTTATATCACATTAGGAATTAAATCAATCATCATATATTGACATGATGTTATTTATAGTAAACGAATCAATTCAACTACATTTAATATGAGATCATAGCAAAATAAGTGAGACAAAAACGTTTGAAAAAGTGTTACCAAAATCTGCAGATTACGTAATCATTTGCACAATTAATGAACATTCCTCCAACGCAATGTGAAAACATGAAAATAAGAAAGTTATTTCACTTTAATACATAGAGTTGGTGTTTGACAGGTTATAAATGGACTGTCCAACATCATCGTTCAAGTAAAGACCAAACGAGCTAAAAGTTTAATGGAAAAAACAAGGAGAAACCAAAGAAACGATAAAAGAGAACCATGCAACCAATCATACAAATAAACATTAGAACTGAAGAAACCAAAGCTGGAAAAAGACGTGTTTACTATCAGGGTTGAAGGCAGAGAGAAGTACAAGATTCTCCTTAATCTAAACGAAGCACTGCATGGACCTGATGGATCATGTATCTGTTGAGAGCGAGGGAGCTTGCTCAATACTGCTTCTAACAAGTAAGAGTCCTTCAAGACAGAGCAAGGAGCGCAGGAACAGAATTCCCTGGCTTCCAACCCAAAATAACCCTCAACAATTACAGGACCATTCTTTAATTAACTGATGACTTCTTTGGACTTTAGAGAGATGACAATCAAAGTGGTATGTCCCATTTCAACTTCGAGATGGCCTACAGGCATCTTACACCTTTTCTTAGATGTATGTCTAAAATTTTGAAGCCTCCTCTTAGCGAAATGTAAAAGGTCACTGCATGATGGCACTTCTCTTGAAGGCGGTCTCTGAGGGTATACAAAAATAAAATTACGACATTCATTGGTCATGTTTCTATTATTCAATACATACCTAAAGGGCAGAGTTTTAAAGTAAATGTGAAGACATAGTTGTTAGTAACTTCCCCTGTTTAACAATGGTTGTAAAAACAAATTCAGTTCCCGTCCCTGACCAATGTTCCATTACTCATATGACACACTGAAAGCACTGCATTACCTTTCTTTGCAACATTGACTGAGCAATAAGTAATGAAACCATTCAGAAACTTCTAACATCTCCTTAATATAAGGTTAATATTACATGACTAAAGTCAGATTCTGAGGTCTACTCACAGTTTGACCACAATCATGGGATTTTGAAAACAAAATGCAGAGGCAAATGCTTGTTATTGTCCACGAGCAATCATGACTGAACATTGCATACTTTACCCTTCAAGAAAATGAACACATTTCAATATCTCTACAGCTCAGCATTGGATAATACTTAGAAGATGGAAAGTGGAAAAACTAAGTTTATACATACATACACATTTGAAATTTTTCAGCCTTATGCTAGACTTAAAGAGTAAGGTTGTAAAAAGTATTACACACCGCTTTGAGCACACTATGGGATATCATTAAATCTATATTCATTGTCGCCATAAGGTTAAGCATTTAATATAACAGTTTAACATGCTACCTCAACATGATGTACTTTACCAAAAGAAAATCGTTAAATTTCCATTCAACATGAGATGTACTTATGATGATGGCTACATAGCAGGCCTGTAGCCAGAAAAGGTACTCAATGGGGTCAAGATATTTTTATTGGGAGAAATATTTGCATTAGAATGCATTCAGGCAATCGCACTTTTTTCTAAAAATTTGCTAGCAGGTGATTTTCTTGGAGGGGGGGGGGGAGTCCCCTAGCCGAGACCCATTGACTATAGGACTGCTGCACAGCAATACCTATTCCAATGTATTCCCTATAACTGTAACCTTTGATGTACTACAAACTTACTTTTCATGACAATTAAGTTTCAAGATGTCATCCAAGGTATGGTAACTCTATTGTGACGGGGTGGGGGAATGACTGATGCAGATCTCTTCCTCTCACACACTGGTCCCTCAGGTACATGTAAGTTGTTGGGGGTCTTTCTGGGTTGCATGACTGAAAATAAAATTCCACTTTCAGTTTTACAAAAAACTACTGAAACAGCCTTCCAATGTTGTATCTGCTGGAAAGTAAGAGAATAACAGGCTACAGCCATTGGTCCATCATTCAAAGCGCAATGGTGTTCACAAAGACTGATAGAGTAGGAATTTGCCAATTTCCATCAGCTACAATTTTGGGGATCCTGGTAAACAGCAAAAATTACTGCTGGCTGTAAAACCTACAGTTAACCAGTGGTTATCAGAAGATGTTACAATTTGTGCTGGTAAGTATAAAAGAAAGAGTGCTGGGGATGACCAGCATAGCTCATCCCTTGGTATGGATTCATATAATGAGATGCAAATGAATTTTGTAGTCAAAAGGAAGTTTGTGATCATAACTGTGTAAATGTTTAGTCAGATTCTGTATCAGCTTAGTTCACATAATTTGCAACCTCCACCAAATATAGCAAAAGAATCTAAGGAGACCTTTCAACCTTTGTACAAAAAAGTTTCAAAGTTCTGTGTACGTAGCGGGAGAATATAGTTCTGATTATTTTCATTCGGTTAAAGGAGTTGTGAAATAACAAACTAGCTATCTTAAAGTCTGAGCCAAAAAGAGAAAGTAAAATACTGTTATACCCCACTAACCTTTCCATCCTTTGTCTTCGAGTATGGCTGATAACGCCTGAGATGTTTCCTCTGCGCAATTTTATAACCAGAATAAGTCGTGGTGGTCGCAAAGCAAGATTGTAGTTGGCGTCATATTACCTGTTTATCGCATGCGCTTCGAGTTCGATTTACCGTACCAATCGCTACATGTAGCGATCGGGTTTACCGCATGCGTCACAGGATAAGGAAACGCATCCGCATCCGTGCAGTCTGTTTGCAACTCCCTGGTTGAAACCAGTGTGGGCAAATTTTGCCGCTTCCGTATCCCATCCGTATCCGTATTAATGGAATACTACCTTAAGTCAGTACTGTGGCCTAGGTCAACACAGAAGAAAATATCATTGCCATTTTGAAGTCATAAATTGTCCATTCATCTTGTTCTGAACTCTTGACCGGTCAGAAGTCACCTGCAAGGTAATACTTTGTTTTAAGAAAATAATAAATCAGGTTTAGTATGTTCGTTTCAGCTTAACAAAAACTGAATGTTGTGAACTTTTACCGTAAACATTACGTTGGAATGTTTACGTTAGGGAGTGTAGCCAGGAAAACGTTAAAATTAGGCTGAAGCGCGGGTCAAACTAGAGCGAGTTCAGATAAGATTACGGTCTGATTTTTGTGAGTTGTAGTTAAAATCTTCTCCATCCCTGATCGGAAAGAGCCAAAAATTTGCCAGCCTGTGTAAATATATGATCTGTATCAGAGGACTACGAAAATGAAACGTAAACTTTTTCGTGACGTCACATCGACAGACAGCGTTTATCGGACACACGTACAAAAATCGGACTGATTTCAGAGCAATATAAGTTATATAATGGTAACAGAACAGTTTATACTGGGACAAACTAGGATCAGTTATCGATATAGCTTGACCATCCTTAGAACAAGGTCTGAATAAAATATATTGGTCCGATTTAGAAAAATCCGGATCGGATTTCGCATTGAAAAACGCTGTAGTGTGACCCACCCTTAACACTTTGGCCTAATGTAGGCGAGTGCCGAAGTTAGGCATAACGTTACCGGCTCAGTTGGCGTCACTTTGAAACGTTAAAGTAAGGCATAGCTTAGACCTACGCCTACTTTAACGTAGCCTATGCCTACCTAAATCATTCATACGCTAGCATTAGAGGTTTCCAAGCCATATAGATCTACTGCGCGGTCATGTTAAGAGTTTGGGAAGCCAGGCTAAGGCGAACAGTTGAATTAAGCTAGGCTACATTGGTTGCAGACTAACGTTAGTCCACAGTCCACTAACCAGATACATTTGTATTCGGGTCCTTTTGGAGCTTCCCATACATAGGCATGGACCTGCTATTACTAGTTTGGGAAACGAAGTGTAGCCTACGTGAGAACTGTGTAGGAACAGCTAAGTTAGGCCTAGTCTAGTCCTCAGTGGCACGCGTACAGCAGGTCACCAATAGCTCAATATACAGGTGTACAGTGGGTTCTGGGCAAAAAAACAACACAGTCCTTTACTGAGGACTAACGTTAGGCTTACACTAGGTATGGTAGAGTTATCTTGAGTCGGCCAGTACCTTAAAGTGGACCTAAAGTCTAAAAATTCAAAAATATATATTTTAGAGGTTACAAAATTAATCTTATTGGTCCAACTCCCATTGTCATAGCTTGTTCCATTGCTGAGATATTAAATGTTAAAATTTATTCACTTAAATCCAAACAGTTCATTGCGCAATAATTTTTGACATTCTTGTTGTACAACTCACATTAAATGCTTTGTTTTCTTTTAAAATTAAAAATGTTTATATGACCTTGACCGCTTCCTGTTTTCTTGCATGACATGCTGTACAGAGAGGGCTTATATAGTCAAGTCACCCCAAAGCAGTAAGAACGCGATCACATTTTGGCACAAGGTGCGGTGGCTTTCAGAAAAACAAAGAAATACAAAGATTGTAATTTGAGTAGTACAACAATGACATCACAAATTATTGCGCAATCTACCTTTTTAAATCGAGTGAATAAACTTCAAGATTTTATATCTCAGCTTAAGAAAGTCCTGTGAAGATGGGAATTGGACCACTGGAATTCAGTTTTCATGCTCTGTAATATATATTTTTGAATTTTTAGACTTTAGGTACACTTTAAGATGATTATTGGGTTCAAAATGCTAGAAGTCTACAACGTGCAGGCGCAATTAAGCGCAATGTGATTCCAACAAAAGCATAATCTGCAATGCATATTTTCGAACATCAAAAACATGTATTTGCCTTGTTATTGCCTTGTCATTTTCAAAAGAAAAGTGTCTCTGACAATGTGGGACTAACAGCTAAAGTTTCAAATTTCGCCATCAGAATGTTTAAAAATGTGCATATGTTATCGAAAATGGTGACAAAAATGTCTTTGGTGGACTTTTCATTCAAAATTTTGATGAAAACAGTCAACAGTCTCTATCTTTATCAACATTACTATTCTTAAACTTCGTATTTAGGACTAGCCTACTGTAATAGTATTTCAGCAACCACTTTACTGCAGTGCTTGACTCAAGGTTTCCTCATAAACATTGTACTTTGTACAAGGCCTACTGCCACTCTCAATTTAAAATTCATTTTCTACAAATTGCTCAATTCAAAGAACAACATATAGCAAAATGAGGGGTACACGTTAAAAAAAATGACTCATCATACCCTAAGTTGGCCTTACGTTATATACATGATACACTCGGCTATTGCAGACTATTATTGCCCTTAGGATGTGTTAAACACGGGACCCTTGTATGTAGCCTAACTAATTTGTTGAGTTGTTCTCCAATTAATCACGAGCTTATGGTAGTTGTAGGCCTTACAGGCTAACGTTAAATTAGGCTTACCTTGGGCAGCTTTTCTTCGTAAAATTGATCGGAATTTGTTGAAACTGTAAACTGGTTCAGTCTACCGTCATACGCCTCACATAACCTTCAGTCTTCAACTACTGTAAACTTTCCACTCTTAGATATACCCCAAAGTTTGAATATTTCTTTTAAAAGGAAACTTCATTTTTGTTTATTTTGAGGCTGATAAAAGGCAAACCTTGATATAATTTCCCTTACTCAAAATCCATACATGAGCCATATATGGAAATTTCTACCTGGCCCATATCTGGTCCAGATGAGGTATTTGTATCTGGCTTTAACATTTAACAAAAATGGGGCAGATATAACTTGATACAACATAAAGGTCATATATGGCCCATATGAAATTGTATATGGCTCACTTTTTTTTTTATAAAGGAGAGATATGGTGCAAACATGGCAAATCCGTATATGTCCCATATATGGCGAATCCATATATGTCCTATATATGGCAAATCCATGTATTTGCCATGTTGGGCATTTATATATGGCCCATATCTGAACCAGATATGGGATTTGTATCTGACTTTAACCAGAATTGGGCAGATATAACTTGATATATGTGAAAATCCATATCTATGCCATATGAAAGTTTATCTGAACCAGATATGGATCTCATCTGGTCTGCTCATGATGTTATATGGATCAGAGGTGTGGTGATTGAAAATATGGTCCATATCTGCACCATACTGGGTTACAGCCTAACATACAGTCCACACTTTGCATCAAGTATCTTAAGTACAGAATTTTAGCAACTTACTTAACAGCGAACAGTAAAAGTGCTTTGAAATTGGTACTTTCACATGCATTCCACGCATCGTGGTTCAAATCACACTTTTGTGCACATTTCAATGTAGGGTTTGTTGAAGGTTTGATAAATATCTCACATTTCACTTCCTAAATAATGAACCAGAAAGCCCAAAGGCTTAGTGATTCCTTGCCGAATGGGGATGCTTTGTTGCACTGAGCCTTATCCCCCAAATTTACCTTTTTTGACTACATCATTTTATGATGTTTTAACAATTTGACCGCTGCTGACCTCACATGACCTCTGAACCCCACCAAATATAACAAAAAAGGAAAAACGGAAGTGTCTCGAAACGGATTCAACTCCAGTAGATCTTGGATCTTGAAAATTCCTGGTAAATTTTGCTTTTTGACCTCTGTTTACCCCAGATGACGATCTGGGGAATTCTTTGGAAATTTCGCTTTTTGACCTCTGGTGACCTCATGTAACAATCTTGGGAATTGTTGGAAAATTTTGCTTTTTGACCTCTGGTAACCCCAGATGACCTTTGACCTCCACTAAAAACAATAGGGTTCTTCCTTATTTCATGAAAAATCTATACACTAAATATCAAAAGTGTCCTTCATTCCTATCATGAGATATTGCGATTACAAGCTTTTCGGTTTCTTAGCTCCTGTGATCCCAAATGACCGACTGCAGTGGTCAAGTGGTAAGAGCATCCGACTTGCAGCCGGAAGGTCTAGGGTTCAAATCCTAGCCGGGCCATACCAAAGACTTTAAAAATGGAACCTACTGCCTTTGTGCTTGGTGCTCAGCATAAACAATGGAGTAGGGAAAACAAGCCAGTGAGCCACAACTGGAAAAAAGGCTGTGGTCGTCTTGACTTGAACCAGTTGGTTGGAAACTGGGACGTTAAACCTCATCTAACCTAACCTAACCCAAATGGCCTTTAACCTTAACCAACAACATTAGGATTCTTTCTCTCAACATGACAAATCTATATACCAAATATGAAAAGTGTCTGTCATTGCTATCTTGAGATATAGTGATTATAAGCCATTTACGTCATTTTCGCAGTTTAACCTCTGGTGACCTCAGATGACCTTTGACCTTTACCAAAAACAATAGCATTCTTCCTCTCAACATGACAAATCTATATCAGTCATTCCTATCTTGACATATAGCAATTTCAAGGTTTTCGGTGTTTGACCTCTGGTGACCTCAAATGACCTTTGACTTCCACCAAATACAATAAGATTCTTTCTCTCAACATGACAAATCTAGATACCAAATATGAAAAGTGTCAGTCATTGCTATCTTGAGATATCGTGATTACGAGCTTTTTCAGCTTTTTACCTCCGGTGACCTCAAATGACCTTTGAACTTCACCGAAAACAATAGGGTTCTTCCTCTCAACATGACAAATCTATATACCAGATATGAAAAGTGTCGGTCGTTGCTATCTTGAGATATCGTGTTTACAAGCCGTGTAGGAGGTTTTCGCAGTTTAACCTCCGGTGACCTCGGATGACCTTTGACCTCTACAAAAAATAGTGCTCTTTTTCTTGAAATGACAAATCTGTATACCAAATATGAAAAGTGTCGGTCATTGCTAACTTGAGATATCGTGTTTACAAGCTAGGCGTCACATACACACACATAAACACAGTTGTGTTTTGCATTCAGTTTGAGGACCTCATTGTTTTCTCTATTGTGTTTGCTTTCGTAACCCTAACCTTAACAATAGACTCTCTATTGTTAAACTTCTGAGGACATGAGAAATCTATTGTATTTCCTTCTAAGGACCTGAAATCTATTGTTCAGGTCCTCAATATGAATGCAAAGTTTGTGCACACATACACAACACACGACATCACCATCGCATAGATTCCTTGCCTGCCTTCAGCAAGGAATCAAAAATGAAAATCAGAGCTCCAAATCCTGACTCCTCCCACATCCACAGATCATTTGCACATGTTAGTTAATTTGACCTGTCTATTAGGAAAAAAAGTGTATGTATTTGATGACGTCGGTATGCATATACATATAAGTGGTCTTAACGTGGGACAAGTAACCAAATTAAACACAAAAATCGATATGGCCTTATAAAACCTCAATTGTACATGTCTTTAATCAAGTTATATCTGACTTGATATGGCCATATGAAACTTTATATGCGTATCTGGTATTGTCCGTTATCAAGACATATGTGGCTTGATATGGCCATATCAAACTTAATATGCATATCTGGCATTGTATGTTATCAAGATATATGTAGCTTGATATGGCATGTTCTAGCTTTTATCAAATCATATATTGCTTGATATGGCCATATAAAACTGGATTTGTATACTTGACATGGCTTTTTATCAAATTTTTACCTGGCTTGATATGGCTATATAAAACTTGATATGCATATCAGGCACAACCTTTTTCAAGTGACATCTGGCTGGATATGACCAGAATTAACTTGATATGTATATCTGACATGGTCTTGTCTCAAGTGATATCGGGCTGATATGGCAATATAAAACGATATGTTTATCTGGCATGGTGGTTTACCGTACCAAGTAAATACCTGGCTTGATATGGCCTTATAAAACTTGAAATGCATGAAAGGCACAATTTTTAAGTGATATTTGACCTGAAATGTCCATATAAAACTTCATGTAAATATTTTTCATGGCCTTGTCTCAAGTGATATCGGGCTTGATATGGCAATATCAATATAAAATATTATTATATTATATTATTTATATATATATATATATATAAATATCTACATGGCGGCTTGATATGCCAGTATAAGAATTAATACTGTTTGCATATCAGGCACAATCTTTTCTAAGTGATACCTGGCTTGATATGGCCATATAAGGATTGATATGGATATCTGGCGTGATCGTTTATCAATTTATATATATATATATATATATATATATATATATTAAGTTTAATATGACCATATAACACTTAATATGTATATCCGGCATGGTCGTCTGACAAGTTATAGCTGGCTTGTTGTAACCATATGAAAATTGATATGTATATCTGGCATGGTCGTCTAGCAGATTATATCTGGCTTGATATGGCTATATGAAAATTGATATGTATAAAGCATGGTCGTCTATCAAGTTATATCTTACATGATACTGCCATATAAAACTTTATATGTATATCTGGCATGGTTTTTCATCAAGTTATATAAGGCTTCATATAGCCATATGAAAGCTGATATGTATATCTGGCATGCTCATCTATCAAGTTGTATCTGGCTTGATTTTCCCATACAAAACTTGATTTAACGTATCAAGATACTTACATCTGGTTTTATATCTGGCTTATCATGGCCATATAAAACTTCATATTAATCAGATATAGCCAGATACGAAGCCAGATTTAGATTTTGAGTAAGGGCGTCAGGGTTGTAAATGGGTTCAACATGGCTGTTTGAACACAGTGACTTGTGCAATCTTACTCCTATCAAACTAAAAACGGAACCAAATAATAGACCACCTGCAGCAGCGGATATCATTCTGACTGATTGGAAGAGAGAAGAGCTGCAGCTTTCCAACACTTCATTGCTGAAGTCAAAGTTTACAAATTTAGTAAGTTACATATTAACAAATAATTTAACCGTATGGGGATTTTTTGTTTCCTATTTTGCAGTGGTCATACTTTTATTCTCCCTCAAATATGGTTAATAAATAAAAGGAACCTAGAAACGTCAGCAATAACACATGCAGATTTCTAAGGAAAACCCCAAAAAGGAAAACTCAAAATTCTTTTCCAATATTCATATTTACAGGACCTTTCTCTGCTGAGATATAACATACTGAAATTTGACCCACATTAGAGACAAAAAAAAATTTAAAAACTATACCTGTAAACTTATTATATAACACAGACCGTGAGTTCTGATTAATGGTCACTCTTTGATCAGGGTTAAAAAGGTTAACAGGGTTACATGTAAACTTTATTATATAACACAGAACGTTGGTTCAGATTAGTGGTCACTCTTTGATCAGGGTTAACAGCCTGCGGGGACTCTTTACATTGAGCAGGCGTCATGGATCTTACCGTCTCTGGGTCTCGGTAATGTGAGTGAGGTAACGATTTAGCAATCCTTAGGAGGGAAACATATGACAAGTGATATAAAGGATGGGAATTTTTTCAGATGGAAAATGAACAATTACATGATTTACAAACACTATATCCTGCATGGAAAGGATGATAATGCTTTTTGAAGGAGTACCTTACTCAAAGGTCAAGTTTCACTTATTGACCAAGACCAATACCGGAGGTACGCGTATTACACCTCATATGAATACAATATGCCCCCGGCGGGCAGCCGTTTAATTAACTGTTCATATACCCACAGTTGACCCACCGTCGGTTCGACGGTGATGGAGCAGTGACAACCGCCGGTGGGCCCCTGTCTTACGGACTCTATGACTGCGGTTGGCCCACTGGCGGTTCGAAAGTGGTAGCTGCAGGCGGGCAGACCGCTGGACAAATCTACTTCGGCCGGCAGGCTGTTGCCGCCTTTGGTCCGCCCGCGCCAAGGTAGTACAGGGGAATAGCACCTTGAGTAGTCTAATTTCAGCGTGCCAAAACATCGTCTGTTTGTTTTGGTACATTGATGATATGGTAAAAGAAATTATACAGCACTTCTTGACTGTAAAAGACACATCACTGAGGTAGGCAATCAACGCAGTTAAAAATGAATGATTTCGTGCTCGTTTTTGACATGACAGTGTTGCGCAAGTTGTCTTAGATCGCGTCATGACAGCTTTTAGTTATTTCACGCAGTTGCGCAGTTTTCTGTTTTTCACGAGGTTGCGTAGTTTTGCTGCATTTAATGCAGCTACGTTGCCTTACTGCGTTGTTTTAGTGTGTACACATACACCATGCGTTCGGTACTAACGTACGCGCTTCGGTAAAGTTGTGTAGGCACGCGTTATTTTGTTTCGTTTGAATCGCATTTTTCTGATCAGTTGATATTTTGAACCCGAAACGTTGCAGAATTTTTTCCTAAATTTTAAACACTCTTTGTTACCTTTATTCACCTATATATATATATATATATATATATATATATATATATATATATATATATATATATATATATATATATATATACTAGCCTAGTGGCAATACAAACCTAGGCCCTACATCAAGAAACTTCATCAAAATTGAGATGCATTCTTTCTGTAAGCAAAGCTCAACGTCAGTGAAGACGACTCTGTCTGGTTGAGGTTCGATAAAGTTCCACTCAGAAAGAATATGCTCTCTACAATGATTAAAGTCATTTCCAGCTAGGCTATCCATTTGAGAACCATACAAACCATAGAAACCACTGAATTCAAGAAACAGTGATAGACCTAACTGTGAGGCTCAACGTACAACTGTTCTAACCTAAGCCACCCCGGCTTCGATCCGAAGACAGAATGCAAATATCAATATTGTAAGGGCACAGATGCAAATCAAGTTTAAGATCATATCCTAACGCTACAGACTCCTTCTTATCGCAAAATCGAGACATGTCCGATTGCCTGCAAATGAAATGGCAATCTCGGGTCAAAGTCGTTTTCAAACTGTACTGACTCAAAGTTCGAAAATAACGTAACGCCATTTAGGTTAGGCCTAACGTAGCCTAGGCTACTTCTTTTCAACAACGTAGCAAGGGCACCGTTAGTGTGTCGAATGTCACGGCGAGCAACAGCATCAAAACGACAGATCCCCCAGCGGATGACGGACGTTCTCTATTGTAAATGTGATTTCAGTAGAACTCTCAACTTTTGTACTTTCAATTCGTCAAAGTAAATTGAACTGTAACCTCATTTCAAATATGAGCTCACTCGAGATATCCAAAAATGCCCATTCGAAAAGAGACAATATATATTTTTGAATAAGTATGACAGTCTCAGTGTTTTAAACTTAACAAAGCTATAAAGTATAAGACAGATAGCTAGATATACATACATACGTACGTCGTATTCTGCACGCAGCTAGCAGGAAGCTCATACTAAATGTCAGAGTAAATTTTGTGTCACCGCGTCGCACGAAATTACCTGCAAACCTTAGGCAGCTTGGGAGAATAATTCATGATCAATGAAAAGTTATAAAAAAAGAAATCTTTTTCCCTTCTTAGCTTCTCCAAAATTAAAATATTTATGAATGGGAATTAATTGAATGGTGCCCATGTCTCTATATCAGATTCGAACAAGCTATGACGTCACGCAAATATGCAGCGAGTCTTGACTGCGCCTCAGGTCTCTAAGCCCATATGCGTGACGTCATAGCCTGCTCGAATCTGACATGGAGACATGGGCACCATTGACTTTATTCCCTAATCAATAGAATTATCAAAGGTTTGGATAATTGACTTACGTCTGGTAATGTACTGAATTCTCTAAGCCCTTTGAAACATTGACGATCAAATTTCTTTAGGTAAATTGTCACGGTGTTCGATAATTTGTCCACAAATGGTTCAGTTATCTTCACAATCGATGTAACTATGTTCAACTTCATAATTCCTCGTCAAACCTCGTGTACCACAAGGCTTCATACTTGCACCACTATGAGTAAGTTTTATTTAAATGATACTTAAAAACTTTCTGTGAAATCAACCTTTTGCCAAAGACACCACGGTTTTTCTTCGAAACGGATCGACGCGATACTCATGATGACTCTACTTGAAAATTTCGCAAATTTCTTATTGGCTCAGATCAAGCAAATTAGACCTCAATATTTTGAAAACCAACAAAACTGACTCAAGTCGATTTACTACCTGACTTTGTCGTTACCTTTTACTGTCTCACTCCATGCAAAGGTCTTAGGTACCACCATTGATGAAAAAGTTAAATTGAAAGAAGCATATCTCTGACTTTAGCAAACAGGTTTCTAGATCTAATAGTGCAATCGATAGACTAAAGAAATTTGTACCCAGAAAATTAGTTCTTACTCTTTTCAACGCTTTTGTGCTTCCTCTCCTCAACCACAGTCTCCTTGTCTGGAGTAATACACATGGCACCCAACTCAAAAATATATCCGAGCTCCCGTGTTATCCGTTGAAAAGCCGTGGGAATTAGAGAGAGCACAAAGTTTCCCTTTTTATGGATTTTAAAAAGTCTCACATTGTACGGGTTTTTTTTTATAAATATCATCTGGGAACTGTGCGATTTCACATTCATTTCTTCCTGCAGCTTTCGACAACTGTTAAACTTAAAATACAAGAAATCCCCAAGGCGTAGTCATTCGTTGCCCTGAAAATATGTAAATACTATGACTATTTTGAATTGACACAATTTGATAACGAATTTCTCCTCAAGAAAAGCCCTTAAAATATCTTACACTGCGTTGGAAACATCTGAGGCTGCCCCAAAAGGAGTTACAACCATGAATTGACACAAGACTTACCATAAGCCCATCGGATATCCTTACATCAGTAAGAGCAAAAACTAACTTGCATGGCTTACGCCGGAGATTTTAGGAAAGCATCCTGTCAGGGACGGTATGTGGCCCGTGAGGCCATTTAATCCGACCGGGGAGGCAATCCATGCAAATTCAGATTCAATTTAAATATAACTGAAAAATCCTTTATCCCACCGTTTATCATACACATGCCATTCCGAATATTTTATTTAAACATGCTGCGAGATAACACTACCAGGACACTACTAAAATCTATATCATGCACAATGTAACATGACCACGGTTTCGTTAGACATAAACCAGGTGCACAATCCTTGCACTACTGGAACAGAAGCGCCCTACCAAGCTCACTACAATACAAAACTCAGTGGACAGTGTGTTTGTACCTACGGGTAGATTCCGGGGGTCAGAACTCCTGTCCCTCTGAGTGGTATATTGCAACTGGAACAGAGTATGATTTTGCAATGGAAAGTGAAGAATTTTTTTACATGCGCGGTTTTCCGGCGCGCTTCGTAGGCACTTTTCGTATGCCCTCTTCAATTATTACTTCATTCGTATTAACTGAAACGACAAATAATCATATTGTGTCACGTCTGGTCTGTGTAGCCTTTCACATTTATTGTTATTTAATCAGTTAAAGATAGTGGATAAATATTCTAATACCTATAGATTTGTACAAATTCCACACAGCTGAAGGGGCTTCACCCACCTGCTTACCTGGAATTTTTCCCTAGACCCCACCAGGACCCTCTTCAGGCCCCTTTGACCAGCTCCCTCCGGCGAAAGCTTGTTGCACCCTCGCCGTCTGTGGAGCCAGTGAGGCCGTCAAGAATATTATGATTGTCAAAATGGCCCTTTAGAGGAAAAAAGTCCCCCGACCTAGACGGAGAACAGGAAGTAAGATTATTGGTGTTATTTGAAATATCAAAATGCGTCACGAAACTTTAAACTGACATAAATTTTACGTCCAAGTTTCTTCAAAACTCAGTGCACCTTCTTCCCAAATATGACTTGCATACATTCATATTTCTTTCAGAAATTATGGTGTATACAGGATCATCTTAGTTTGACCTCTTCTGACCCCGAATAACCTTTGACCAACACAAAAAACAATAGATTTATTGAACTCAGTGTGGACCATAGGCATGCCAACCCCAGCTCCATCAGAGTTTCACAATATGAGATATTGTATTTTAAGGTTTTATACCTTTAAATCTGGTGACCCTCAATGACCTTTGACCTTTACCAAAATAATAGGAATCTTTTACTAATTACCTGGTGTTAAATAATCAAAATGAGCCGTTCTGATTATTTAACACCCAGGGGCGTAGCGAAGGTGTTATCTTTGGGGGGTGCGGAGATTATGTTTTGCCGACGGATCTGGTAATGCGTTGTGCGAAAACGAGCTTCAGCGGGTGGGGTCCAGGGCCCCGCCTAAGGACCCCTGATGGGGTCCAGGGGGCGCAGCCCCCGGAAGCTCTGGGTTTAAGTATATCTCTGGGTGAAAAATTAAGTCTCAGGATGGATATATTTTTGTTCATAATGCATCGTCAAATACAAAGATTCCCATTAATTTTAATGTATTAGGCTATCCCTCTCTTCAGGCCGCTATAGTTGTAAGCGGTTGAGATCAAGAGGCCCGCCAGTGTTTTAGCCTGGACGTTTTCTCAAAGCGACATTTACTGATCTGTGGCCTGGTGGAAATTTTTGGAATTTGTAAGGTGCTTAGATCGCAAATGGTGCAATATTTGAGTAGATTTCTGCCCTAATGAGGAACCTCAAAATTTACACCCGGGTAGAATTTGCGTGTCAGATTTTTTTTGTGCGACATTTGTCGCCGTTAATGCGACATTGTCCCTTAAATAGGGGCTGGATAAAACACTGGGCCGACTTAAGGGCCCCTGGTGGGAGTGCGTAGGGCTTCGCCACCGGAAGCTCTGAGGTTATAGCTTAATCTCTCGGTAAAAAATTAAGTCTCATGCAGGACTGGTATATTTTGGTTCATAATGCATTATCCAGTGCAAAGATTCTGGTTAATTCTAATGTGTTAGGCTATTCCTCCCGTCATGCCACTATACTTCAGGAGCTGAACATGTCGTTCAGAATTGGAACACTCTGTGTTCAGCATTTGAACACTAGACGCTACGATTGCTACGATCGCTACGATAAGTGGATAGGCGACCGGCGTTCAAAAAGGAAGGGAAAGTGTTCAGAATCTTAACACAAGTGTTCAAAATATGCTTTGAACGCCAAAATCTGAAGATGGGTTTTGTATCTGTTTAATTTCGGTGTTCAAAAGTTAAAAGCTGAGATTGCAGTGAAGGAAATACAAGCGCGGCACGCATTTTTTTTCTCAGGATGTTTGTGGGTAGACCGGATCCTCAGAAGTTTGCAAAATGTGTTTTAAGTCAAGGTTAGGGTTTAGAAGACGGGCTAAGGATACCCTCTCCATGGGTAATCGGGTGCTGCTCCCCATGGTGATGATAAAAGTGAGGAATAATGTGCAGAAAGTGGTTTTTCAAGAATGTCATATGACCCAAAATAGTGCACCTATCCGGAAGCCGTTAAGTCCCTTTCTTTTCCCGATTTGCCGACGAGCTCAGTCACTCGTCCAATTACACCGACGGCCGTTGATACGACCGTATACGGCCGTCACATGCATAATCAATTTGCCGACGGGTCTTCAAATTGAATGGGCAATTAGATGAAGAGCCGAAAATTGAAAGAGTCGAAAATCGAAATAGCCGATAACAGACTGGCCCGTTCTCTCTTTCTCTTTTTTCTTTTCATTCTCCGTCTTCCCTTTCACTTCCTTCCTTTCCCTTCTTCTCTTCTCTTCTTTTCCTCCTCTCCTCTTTTCCTCTTCTTTTCTTTTGCCTCTCCTCTTTTTGCCGACAGACCGCAAATTTGCCGACGGGCGACCATATATTGGGGGGTGTGTGACACCCCCACACCCCCCGCTCGCTACGGCCCTGTTAACACCAGATATCTTTCATTTACAACGAAACCATAGCACATCGGTCACAGACGGCCCCTTTGCCACAGCTAATAACATCTCCAACGTCGATCGTCTTTCCCGGCAGACCTATCGTTTCGGAGAAAGGAACGCTAACGGAATACATTTCTGGATTCATCAACTCAATATTTCAACGTCTTATGCCACACATCCCCAGCTACATACAGAACACCACAGATTTCTCAATAAAATGGCTACCATCAAGGATATTCCTGATAATAGCCTTTTGGTGACAATGGAAGTGATAGCCTTGTACACCAACATCCCTCATGACGACGGGGTCAGGGCATGTGGCCATTTCCTGGACTCTTTTCCTGTCGCTCAAATTCCCACTGAAGTAATATGTTCACTTATACCTTTCATTCTGACCCACAATAATTTCATGTGTGGTGATAAATATTATATACAGGTCAGCAGGACGGCCATGGGCAACAAAATGGCGCCATGTTTTGCCAATCTCTTTATGGATTTAATTGAAAGGGAGCTTAATGATAACAGCCCACACAAACCACTACTCTACACCCGTTTCATTGACGATATATTCTTACTCTGGAGCCATGGCCGTCCCGCACTTGATGGCTTTATTTTAAGGGCTAATTCCATCCATCCGTCTATTAAATTCTCAGTGGCCATCTCTACTGAGAAGGTTCCTTATCTGGATGTGATGGTAAGTCTAGCCCCTGATGGTTTCAAAACTAGGCCTGCCTACCTCAATCCCAGGCTAGTTTCCACTTACCGCACATCAAGTGTTCAGTCAACTGTTGAGATTTAAGCGTATTTGTTCCGACAAGGCAGACTATGACAAAGCTTTAAGGAGTCTCGTCCAAACCCTGTTGAGGAGTGGCTATACCCATACAAATTAATATCAAAAGAAATCAAACCTGCGTCATATATCTCCTGGGACTCATCACTAAATTACAAAAAAAGGGCGATACACAGCCAAAGCGCATTGCCTTTGTCACCCGTTTCAACCCATGTGTCAACCCCTCCTACGTAACGTGAGAAGGGACTGGAAGACTAAAAAAAAAAAACGACCGGGCCCCCCTGTCCGAGACCTTCTTTTGTCCCCGGTTCTGGCCATGAAACAACCACCAAATTTATACCGACTCCTAGTTCATACCAAAACTCGTCCTCCCTTTGGCAACGAATCATGTGTAGACCCCCGTTGCCAAATATGCCACCACTTTAGCACTAGTCCTTTAATTGAATTTAGTAACAAAGTTACGCTTTTTCCCGATCAGAGCTGGCTGTAATACTCTTAATGTACTGTATGTCCTATATTGCACTAAGTGCCATGAAGCTATTTATGTCGGCGAGACTGCCAATCGTTTTAGAATGCAGGTCAACAACCACAAACACAACATTAGAATTAACCCTCTCGGCTTTCCAGTCGGCACTCATTTCAATGCACCCTTCCACTCTCCTTTCGACCTCCGTTGTGTTATCCATAAAGACGGTTTTTCAGGTACCGATAGTAGAAAGCTGTACGAACAACAGTTAGTCTTTAGCTGCAATCCCATGTCATTGGCCTTAATAAGGACACATCCTTTTTATCGCACTATTCGATCGATAGGTAAATCTTGATTGCCCCCGTCAAGTACTATTAGGCAACTGAAAGGTCATTTCTGAAGATCACAGGGTGATCGAAATGTCATTATATTGTACATATGTTTTCTATTACTGTTACTTGTTGGAATAGTAGCGTTATATTTGTCTCATCATTATATATTTATATAGGTACAAGCGAATATCCTTAGAGATGTCACGTTGCAATTTTTCGAAGTGGTCTTCATCTTCAGGCACTGTGACTCATTTCCAATAATTGTACAGTGGTCATTAAAGTCAGGTAGACAATGATTCCCAGTGGTGCAGTGGAGAGTAAAAAATGCCTTTCTGTCTACCAAACGAACTCAAAAAAGGTTCACTGAACCTATCTATGAGTTGTCGGTTGGTTTCACCCACATGAAAGGAATCGCAATAGGGGCAGTTTATTTTATAAATCACATGGTTTAGGCGGAAGATAAGAGAAAGCCTGCTCATAAAAGACTTACAGGCAGACTTGAATAGAAACGTAGCAAGCTATAGCTAATTAGAGCTATTCTAATCTCAATCATCCTTAACTTTATCTAGTATTTTGTCTTTGCTCTATTGTTGTTAAGCTTTCCAATGAATTATCAGCTTGTCTTACCACACGGGGGTATCCACATAAGTTAATTGAACATGGGATCAGAAAAGCCGAAAGTATCCCCATTCATATTTTACGTAATTGTGAAAAACAAAGGGACACGACAGATACACTCGCTTATGTGTCCACCTTTAATCCTAGACATCCGGAAATTTTCAATTTAATATGCCATAACATGCCTATTTTGAACTGCAGCGTCAAAATGAATACTGTCATGAAAGACGTAAGACTTATCAAAAGCAAACGACAACCAAGTAATTTGAAAAAAAAAATGTTAACCCAAGCAAAGTTTGAAGACAGCGAATCAACTTCGCAAATAAGCAAATGCAACCGCCCTCGCTGCAAAATATGTCTTATAATAATGCAGGGTGAGAAAATTCATTTTTCTGCCACAGACGAAGACTTCTTTGTTAAAACTAACTTTACGTGTGAGTCCAAAAATGTTGTATATGTTCTTAATTGCAGTAATTGTAATGATTAATATATAGGAAGCACAAAAAATTTTGCGAAACGTGTTACTTTACATAGAAGCCAGATTAAAAATGAATGTTATAGGATTCTGGAAGTTAGTAAACATATTCATACATGTGGTAAAATAATTTTAGAATTTCACCCTTCTATCAATGTTCCAATGAGAACCAACTACTTATTAAGGAAAACTATTTTATCTGTAAATACAAGCCGTCACTTAAGAAATAATTCTGTTCACTGTACATAGCTAACCATTGTATTTGTCTTCTTGGAGTTCTCGCCGCTATGCGGCATCACATTAAAAATAGCTTCTTTGTTGACCTTTAATCCGGTAAATAGCCTCTGTGATGGGCAGAGAGCAGAGAGGCCTATAATCTTAAGATTTGTTTACTTAAGTGTGTAAAAACATCCGCCAAGTCTAATTGGCATTTACCATCACACCTTTCCAATTTCTTTGTATCAACTAATTTTGTACATACTCGTGTCATTTACCTCTGAAGATCCCGCACGAACGGGTGAAAGCGCTTAGGATTTAATACATTTTATGATACCATTTTGGTGGTGTTTTGTGAAGTTACTTCAACTTTTCTTTCTATATATGTATATGTATATGCATATATATATATATATATATATATATATATATATATATATATATATATATATATATATATATATATATATATATATATAACCAAGTATGACAAGTACCTTCATTGTTACTTGAGATGTCATATCTAGTGGCTAATCATAACAAGTTATCAGCTCATGCTTGGTAAAGATACAACTTTAATAATGGGATTATAACTTACGATGAGGTTCCTGCATTTTAAATGAGCCCCCCTTAGATTCCTGAGGTACCTCTAGCACTTCAGACAGCTGTTGGGTATAAGTGTGAAAGAGCAATTATTGTAAACATCATATGAGTACCTAATAAATGGCGCCAACATGCCAAGTACAAAATTCAAACATGTCTTTCGTCTTGAGATGACATGTCTACAAGTCACCATAGTTTTACTGCTTGTGACCTTAAATGAGCTTTAGCCTCGGCCAAAACTTACACATATCACCAACTAAATGCTGGGCAACTACATGTCATGTCTAACATAAAAGAAATTTCTTTAATTCCTGAGATAACATGTTTACAACATTTTTGCAGTTGCAGCTCCAATGACCTCAAATGACCTTTGACCCTCGATGATACAAATATTAGGAAACTTCTGCTTAATATGAGATGTCTGAATGCCAAGAACAAACTCCCTTGTTTTCTAGGCATATGCCTTTTCACCTCTTGCGACTTAAAGCGACCTTTGATCTCAACAAAATGAACAATGGTACTGCCCCTCACGTGGTAAGAGCACACTCACGTGGTATGTACGAGATTCATCAAATTTTCCCTACTTGAGGTATCGAATTTACAAGGTTTTCACAGGGTGGTCTCGGGTGGCCCCAAATAACCTTTGGCCTGTACCAAAATACGGGTCATTATGCATATTCCTGCATACATGTGTATGCCTTTAATTATTTAAGTATTTATGAACATGAATAGGGTTGATTGGATACAAAGGCAAGGAAGTCGAATACTGCAAAGCACTGTGGAAATGTGTAGGTCGGAACCCTTCCTGTAACAGTGCGAGGTGCAACACTTGCTCGGTGATTAGCAAGAACACGTTCCTCCTCGCAACTGCGAGTGTCAACGGCAACAGCCATTCTGTTAAAGTTATGGTGACATACCACCAAAAAGAGCTGCTTTCACTTGGCCGTTAAAGAATAAAATCCCATAATGAAAGATCCACTGGCATTATTTCAATATCTGTTATTGTTCTCAAGATACACCTTTCTAAAGTTTGATGGTTTCTGAAGTAACTTATTGCCTATGCAAAAATAATGATGCGATGTGTTGCCAGTGTTAAGATTTCTTTTGTTAACCTTATACAAATTATCTCTTAATTACTGATCAGATAGTTTACAGTTTGGTGAGTTATATCGATATTTTTTAAGAAAACACTTAATCTCTATAATAAATCCCTCAAGGGATAACAATACAACGAGTGTGCTTGAGATGAAGGTGGGATAAACAGAGGCTAATATTAGCCATATCTGGTAAGTCCCATCTTTCAGTGTCGCAAATTTGCATATTTAGCTCATGTTTATTAGTGGTAAAAGTGTGAATAGTGCTTACCCTGCAGAATGGTCAATATTTATGGATTGTGATGGTAATGGCATCCATTTTTTGGATGTTAAATGCTTTTATATCAAATATCCAACTATGTAATTTACATGTGATTAGACCTGTACTTCCACGAATGTAAGGTACATTTTAGTTTGTGGACGCTTTCACTTATTGTGTATGGGAGAAACCGAAGGTGGCCTGGCAGATCGAATCACTGACCAACTCAAGTCCATCAAACATAATCTCCAAAGGTATCCGGTAGCATGTCATTAACCCTCACCCCTCCCACGGTTACCCTGCTCGATACAGAACTTGGCCACTACCGCAACCATAATGTGCCGAGGTTCTGACCACAATCGTTTAACGGCCGAAAATGGGCTCATCATGAAGCTCGGGACTCTTTCTGTACACGCTCTGAAACGCAAGGATAGACCTAATACAACTCCCCCCCCCCCAGCATTTAGTTTTTGGGGGTTATAAATAACTCCCACTCAGTTACTCTAGAGCAGTTTTCTCGTCGTGTTCACTTTTTCGGTTTGATCGTGTCCGTCTCTGGTGTTTTTATAGTTCTCCCAGTGCACAATTGTTTAGTTGTATTTCTGTCACCTGTGTCACCTGATAAAGCGCTTATATTTGAAATATGGAAAACTTTTCAGAACTTCTTTGTACTTTCTACCGACTCTCACATTATCAACGTGGTCCACAATATCTCGACCTTATAAACATAAATATGTGTGTATGTATGTGTATATGTACGTTCGTGAATGTGTGTTTGCTAATATGTATATAAGCATATAAACATAAATATGTGTGTATGTATGTGTGCGTTCGTGTATGTGTATGTTTGTTAATATGTATATAAGGATATGCGCATATATGTATATGTATAAATAAATATATTTAGTATATTTATATAGATTTATATATGTATTTTACATATCTAGTATATATGTATAGTTCTATATATTTGTATACATATATATATATATTTGATTGCCTGTCTATCTCAGATTATATGTATACATACATATATATATATATACACACATACACACACACACACACATTAGACATATTATTACATATTAACAGGTTTTACGTGGAGAATACTTATCCTTGTGATTTCTTCTGATTTGTGTTTTTTATCAAGAAAAACTGTATGAAAGTTATTTGTTTGAAAGTAGAGGTTTGCGAACACCTGCCAAGCTTTAACCGTAGCACGATAAGATGCGTGCATTCCGTCTTTGACAAGTGACGTAGTCATTACAAACGTTGTGAATGCCTCAACCAGCGATTCATAGTAATGTTGAGGACTTTCTTAGTTTCTCTTATAAATTTTATAAGTGATTGCAGAATCGGCCTTTCCTTCACCACTAGATCACGCAGTGATTGGAAAGTTCTCCCTCAATGATGAAATCCCAACTGCTATCTGACCTAAATTTGCTATAAATTACTTGGAAACACATGCACAGAGATCTAGTGGTGTAGGACCATTCAAAATGACACTGCATGTAGTAGGACAGGATCATTCGTGAATAGCTAACATGCTCAATTGATCCCTCTAAAAAACCTGTTAATCAAACGTCACCTATCTATTGTTCTACTGAGATATATCAGTTTACAATCCCTTTTGCCTAAGACTATTTTTTATCACCACACGAGGGTTCTGTCTACTCAGGTTACAAACAATAACACAACAGTACCTTTTTCTTAATTACTTTCATAGGAAATTGTCCAGTAAAATCTGTTTTCACCCTGGTCAATGGCTACATTAAATACAATTTGCACGTAAAGCTTCCTGAAGTATGTCTGTGTTCAACTGCAGGATGCAGAGATAAGATGCATTTTTGTCTGCAAGTAGTTTGTGTAAATTTACTTGTCTTTGTCCTTTAAGTTGTATTGCATGACATTGATATGGTCATAACTATTCCGCCCCAGGCATTCGCTGTATGGCAGATGGGAAAAAAAGGAGCTAGCGATTTTAACGAGATCAATTCGTCATGATAAGAAAATAAATAAGAAAGACCAAGGGCTGGTGATTCTTTGCCGAAGGAGGTGGTTTTGTCGGACTGAGGTTTATCCCTCAAAGTTATCCTTCTGGAGATAATATGTTTTACGACGTTTTCACAGTTTGAGCTCTGGTGACCTTCATGACCTTTGACCCCCAAAAGCAATGAAATATTTGTAAACAACATGGGTCGTCCACATGCTACGTATTAGATTTCTCATAGTTACATACCAGTTTTTACAGTTTGATCTCCTCTGCTCTCAAATGACCTTTGACCGCCACCAGAAACAATTGAATAATTGCACGCAATATGGTGGCATCCGCTTGTCAACTAATTGACCGACCAACTTTCCCTTCATGAGATATCGTGTTTACACCCATGTGACTCCAAATGAGCTTTGACCTCAACTTAAAGTAGAGGGATTTGTGTTATCAGTGTTTGGCATTCGCATGCCAAGCATGATATGCCTAAATGTTACCCTTCTTAAAATATCTTGCTGAAAGCAGTTTACAAGATTTTCGTAGTTTTAGCGTCGGTGATCTCAGACGGCCTTTGAACTCTACCGAAAACAACAGGTTTATTTCTGGAAGAATAACGCATTTACATTTTAGTATGAAAAGCATTCATGATTTCTAACTTGAGATAGCAGGTGCGTTCGACTGGGCGACTCGAGTCATGTCTCGAGTGACTTTAACGTCAACAGTTAGGGCTTATACGCTACCGTGTTAAGCCGGTAACGCAAATGGTAGCTCGAATCGAAATGCGGCTTTTAATGACCATGCGCGTGCGTGCTGTCCACATCTTTGTTAACATCAGGTAAAGAATTGCACGTGCCGCCAGTTGTAATCACCGATAGGTAGGAGTTTGACATGGCTTCGCGGAAGGAGAAGTTGGCGATTTCAACGCTAATTACGATCTTCTTAAAAATCAGTGAAGTGCAAGGTTTAACAGCACAGCAATTCGGCATGTCTCGAAGTTATCTCCTTTCTTTTTGGCGGCTGAGTGAGAAGAGACGAAGTCCCTCGTGTTCAAACTTTTGCCGAAAATACCGTGCTTCAATACGATGATTTTAGATTCCATTTTAGGTTAGACATATTGACAGCAGAAATACTCATCAAAAGGTTGGCTACTTCACAGTTACCCGGTGTTCTTCGTGCAACCCATCACCTCGTCAGAGCTTCAGCATGCCGCCCCCCCCCCTCCCCCGTCTGGCAAATTCTGATGTCAACAATGGACTGGGACCAGTGCAAGATATGTTAAGGAGATGCCACTTTCAGGACAACTGTTCAGGTTCCTTGCACTACTGATGAGGTGCTGTTTAGATCCCAAAAGTTAGTCATATGGTTGATCCTATTAATCTTCACAAGATTCAAAGATTGGCATACAGCACTACTTCAGGGAATCAGGGTACATGATGGTGAAGGTCGATCAAAAGCCACCCGAGCCGATATTGTCCACATGAGGAAGTATGAATCCACCAAGTCTTGAATAATTCTTTGCGGAGGGTATGCATGAGCACAGACAGTATGAATACCATACTGAAAAACGAACCCCACCCCACCACGGCTAGCCAAGTCAGCTTCTTATTCATTGTGGAGTCATGTGACTTTTCATGTTAAATTTTTGCCAAGGTGAGATGAACCAAAGTTTTTAAAGGGGGGGGGGGTATTTATTTGCACAACCAGCCCAGCAATGAGGATGCTTAGGGGAAAGGGATAAAAGGGGTATTGGAGTGACAGAGGGAGGGAGGGAAGAGCTTAATAACCAAAGACCCAAATAACAAGAGGCACACATATGAAAGAGCCAAATGACCATGACGATGACGGTGACGTTGACGATGACGATGACGACGACAGTGTGATGTGATAATGTCAAAGAAAAGTATATAGACTGGTATACTCTATGAACGCTAAAATACCACCTTAACAAAAGAAAAAACAAAAAGCTGGGGAATCAGCTAAAATATTTCAAAGTTGTCAATAAGGCGTAAAAAACTCTTTGTTTTCCTTGTGCATGGTGATAAGTGTGTATTGAAGCTTCTGTTGACTTTCCACTAAAATAACCCTCATCTCATTTGCAACCATTGATGATATTTTTCTTGACTTCACCTTCTTCCGTGGTGGTTCAGGAGGGGAAGTTTCATCATCACTGCTGAGGGTTGTGTTTGCTTCGGTTGATTCATCCTGTGCTGTAACATTTCCCTCTGAATCACATGTATACAATGGTGTGAGGGTAGGGTCATCTCCCTTCTGTGATTTACATATCATCATACTTGAATGATTTGGGAGTATTATTTCCCGTTTTTTTTTTCTCTAAACTTCACTCCTTCTAAATAACTGCTTTACCTTTCGAATTTGTCATAACACAGATCTCCTTAACTTCTACTTTCAACTTGACAGATAGTTCTCGATCAATGTTCTTCCACAATGGATTTTTGTCGTAACTTGCAAATGCTCTTTCTTATATTTGATAAGTACTAACAGCATTTTTTTCTTTATAATCATCACAACTGGTAAGGGTAGGCAATTTAGATGGTGCAGGTGGTGTTTCAGGAGTGGTGCTGCACTGTAAGCTGCTAGGTAAGGGTGATACTGTCATGGTACCACTGGATGAGGCAGGTAACATATTGAGCGACTGCAGTGTTGTATCAAATTAAAGCGTTACAGGAAGCTTTGTATCTGCTGTCATGTTCTGAAGCGATGTTACAACACCAACAAAATCTGTATGAAATGTGCAATGTATACAAAAATGAAACATTACAGCTTTTGTTAAACAATTCAAAAGTAAGAACTTTATGTGGTGAAACTAGCAAGCAAAAAAAAAAACAATAACATAAAAAGAGAAAAACAATCTGTGACTAAACAGTACCCTTAACATTTATTAATCACTTGACTCTCTCCCCAAAGTTAAGGAAGGAAAGCATTTATATTTGGGTCTTTACAATGAAGTTGATCACATGTATGATGCTATCAGTCACCACACCTTCATATGAACGTATTTCCCCTCTCCCTGGGGCAAGGGCCTGTGGCTTCTATTATCTGTAGAAATAACCTACACTAATACTTTGCATTAGCTGCAACACCGTTAAGTTGTCAGCAAAGCTGCAGACGAAAGCCACACCCACCTACTGATACCAGCTAGTAAAACCTGTGGCCTCTCTACTTTGCTACCCTAGGCCTAGGAAAAGAACACTGTTGGTCAGACTTCGGTGCTTTATCCATTGAAAATGTTAGGAAAAGGCCTTACCAAATCGCACTATGCAGACACAAATATTTGCCTACCAAGGTCATACATATATCTTCTGCCCGGCCTTGCCCCCACATCCTCTCCAAGTATGTTCATACATGCCGTAGGCCTAATTGTCGTTTTAATACTCACGTAGTCTTTTTCTTTCTACTTCGTGGTTACTGCCCAACAGTGACATGAGCTTCCGTCGTACAATCAGAAACACGCAGCAAAGTTAAAGGGCTATGTAGGTTAAGCGTACTACTAACGTAAGCCTTGCTACAAACCAGTAACGTTGATAATATGAGGCCTAGCCTATATCACCATAATACATCTTACACTGAAGCACTACAGTGTTTGAATGTTAACTCAGGTATTTCACTGATCGCGCCTTCCACGCAACACACCGACAGCGACATGTATGACTGCAGTTGCTAAGAACTGTTCTTAAACATCGTTACTCACTTCTTGTGAAGAGTTATTCCTCGCCACGTTTCACAATTACCGGTATTTTCTTTCCCGAAGGAAGTTCTACTGTGTGGGTCGCCATAGTTTACAGCATAAGTAGACTTTATGTGTGACGTAAATTACGTCACTTGGCTCAAGTGGCCGACCTCTGGCCGGCACGATATGCGACGTATCAGTGACTTTTTTTTTACAGTCGAAGGACGCCCAGTCGAATGCAACTATCGCGTTTAGGATATTTACGGCTTTTAACCTCTTTTAACGATACGGCATAGGAAGGTTGACATGGATGGAACAGTTGACACATGTCATGTAATACTGTTGAAATTCAAAAGCCTACCAATGGTTATTTTCCTTACATTTGGAAAGACATTGACTAGAGTCAATTCAGTGAAGTCAGTTTTTTAGTGTGAGCTGTTGTACACTTATATGGGTATGAGTTGTGCTAAACTACAGTACCATGCATTTAATATGCTGTACTGTTGCAGTACTGTTGTAGTACTGAGTACTACTGCAATAGGCTGTTAGCCTAGCTTTATCAAGTGGATCTACACAAATGGCATTGTATACCATTGACTAATTAGAGATGTGGATTTTTTATAGTTTTTGGACTGAATGTGCTTTTCTGTATTTACGTGTATTATCAGGGAGGTGTTAGGAACCAGGGAGTTGTTAGTTAACGAGTCCACCGTAAGAGGTGTGTCTTCTTATTGTCATTTGGACAATGCATCACTGATCCTATTTGATCTAGGTATTGAGACAAGAACTTTGAGAAGAAAGGCAAGATAACTGTCGGAAACGAACATTGCTTCAAAGAGTCTATAGAACGTTTTATCTCCTTCCTAACACCTCCCTGGTTATCCTAGGGAAACAAGCTTATTGAATTTCCAGCCTCCATTGATTCTCTATCTTGTGATTATGTGGCACCAACTGTGGATATTAATGTTAGATGTCAATACGCAAAATAGGAGAAGGAGACTGTTACGGTTGTTGCCCTGCTGAAGTGGCCAAAACTGATAAAGTTATTTGCTGTGACATCTGTCAGTTCTGGTTCCATACCAAATGTGCTAGAGTTGCAGATGGTTTATATTGTTCTTGTTCTATTCAAAAGTTTGGGTATCAGGACTCCAAAGAGATCCCATGGCATAGTAAAATTTGTAGAAAATGTGCTATTGTTCTCCAACAGGAGGTTCTTCGGCTAAGCCAGAAGCATGATTTATTGGAAAAACGCATGAAAGAAATGAAGAGGAAAGGTCGCCACACAAAAGAACATTATTGACAACATGCAGGCTACAGCAGCAGGTACCACTCAGGAAGAAATGGGAAGAATTAAGGAATCTGCCAGCTGTAGCAGGGCAAACTGGTGAAATTCTTGTAAAGAAAACTTTTGAGAAAGCAGTCAAGGTGGGGGTGAGGGAGTTAATGGGGCAAGAGAAAAGGAGACATAGGTCGTCATTGGCCATTTTACTGGGACTGATTATCCTGATAAACTTTTGAAATCGAAAGTTGAGGATTTGGCCAAGGAGTTTGGATTACCTCCAGACTCTGTAGGGGTATGATCAGAATAAAGGATAATCGATTTATAAGCATGGAGGTGAAGAATTTAAACTATAGGAGACTGTTACTTGACAGGGCTCGCAGCTTGAAAGCGAGTAATACATATAAGAAGTCTTTATCAAACGCGATTTGACATCCAATCAAAGGCAGGAACCTAAAGGCCATTGGGATGAAATGAGGCGACTGTTAAATAGTGGTGAAAGAACTAACGTATTTTGAGGGGCCAAATTGTCCAAGTTTTGGACGATCAAGAAGGAGAAACACCGACTCCCAAGAAAGTAATAGAGAAGCTTGTAACCTTGTTCATAGTTTTGATAATTCTCATGTAAATAGTTCTCATAATTATTCTTATTTTCATTCGCACAAGCACAATGTAGATACAACCCTCAAAGTATTTATTTGAATGCCAGTAGGATTTGTTTTAAAGTTGTATTTTTGATTATCAGACTGATATTATTGGAGTTACGGAATCATGGGGGCACAGTGAAATTGACGATAGCTGTTTTCAACTTTCCGGTTTTGGAATACCCTATCAAAAGGATCGTGAGGGACGAAAAGAGGGAGGAGTATTACTTAATGTGTACACAAGATTTCGATCCCAGGCAGTTGTCTTTGTTTGACCCTGAAGGGAAAGCAGTGTTTGGTGTGAAATTATTACATGTAGTAGGAATAACCTATCAGCAGAAGTATGTTATGACAGTCCCAGTCATTCATAAGAATAAAGTCGCCTTTTGTACAAGTTAATTTGCAGAGCTGTAATTCAATTGTAATAATTGGTGATTTCAAAAGGAGGAATATCCATTGGAGTGTACTGGAGTCTGACACCCATGCGACTGATTTATTGGAGTTAATTCAGGATGAGTTTCCCTCACAGCATGTTTTCAGTCCAACAAGATCTGATGCTATATTATTAAACTTTGTATTGTCTTCTAAACCACAAACAGTAGACAATCTCTGTGTTTCTGAAAGGTTTGCCACTAGTGATCATAACAGTATCACCTTTCATCTTACATGCTATATTAATGCTACCAACCACAAAACTTCTGTGCGAAATTTCATCAAAGCAGACTACTCTACTATTAACTCGTTCTTACAAGGTTTTAGTTGGGGATGGATGAAATTTATCTAAAAGCAGGGCCATTTGTCTATTGAGTTATTTTGGCGTCTTATAAATGTGGGCTACACGTTTCGGGAACCTTTATGCATGGACCGTAGGGTTTTCATCGCAAGGCAACACAAATGTGAGAAAGGAAGAACGTACTAGAAAGACAAAACTGATCGTAGCTATGTCATTTGCAAGAGAGCTCCTAACAGAGCAGCCAGGGAGTTCAGACGATCAAAACTCTTCCGTTGGTGTCTGAAGAGCTTCAACAGGCTCAACTGCTGAACAACTTCTTTTCGTCTGTCTTTACTGTGGAAAATATGAACTCCTTTCCAAGACCATTAAATACTTTTCATGGTTGTGATATTAAGAAGCTTGTGAATTGTGGCTTTTCTACTGATCAGGTGTTGGATATACTTGATAAGCTCAAACCTGGTAAGGCTGCTAGGGCTTACGATACTCATCCAAAGTCAGAAGTCAGACTTGCAATAGTCTATAGCATTATAGTTATTAATTATATTAATTAATATAATTATATTATTATGCATTATTAGCCCTGTATGAGGGCTTCGTTCCAAGTGATTGGAGAAGAGGTAATGTGACACCAATCTTTAAAAATGGACTTAAATCATCCTGTGGCAATTACCTTCCTATTAGCCCGACCTCACAGATATGTAAAGTGTTTGAACTGATGATTAGGTCTGTAGTGGTAAGCCATTTAGAGAAGTTCAACTTAATCAAAGGTTCTCAGAAAATGAAAAAGGGCCATTCAGATACTGGGCATTATTTTATAGAAGAACATTTTCTTATAGGTCCCAGGAAATATCATTGCCACTGCACAAGTTACTTGTCAGATTATACTTCTTCAGTCTGGTCTCCCTAAGACAAAGAGGATATTATTTTATTGAGTCGTTTCACACGTATACTCTGGTCTCGCTAGTAGGCCATATGAGGTACATTTGTCTATATTAAAGTTGACTACTCCTGAGACAAGCAGGACATAAGGGCGATTTTCTTTAGGTCTTCAAAATTTTTCATGGGTATCCCAGAGCAGAAATAGTCTTTTCATGATGGATGTCTCTTTTAGACGTGGCCACAGATTCAAAATGTGAAAACCTTGGTTCAAATTTATTATCCGCAAAAATGTTTTAGTCAAAGGGTTTCGAATATCTAGAACAGTCTTCCTGACAGATTAGTTGCTGCTCCATCCATCAATACCTTCAAGTGCTACACTGGAATATACCCGGTTGAGAATAGGGGTCTTTATAAGCCTATTGGCTTCATACCCATGAAGGTTCAGTAACTTCAGCAAGTTCAAATGACCAATGACCTCCAAAATATTGGATTCTTTCTCTAAATACAAAGAATCTATATCCCAATTCCCAAGAATAGTTAGTAACAAAAAAAAAATGAATAATAAAATCTTAAAACAAAAGTACGTGAATGGGATTCGGACCCGGTTTATCAAAATGGGAAAGACAATACGGTTCCTCTACTGTATATAACGTATTCACATTACAAGAATGAAAAGTATCCGTGCTTCCTATCGCAAAATATCTTGTTTAAAAGATTTTCATTTTTTTACTTCTGGTTACCCCAAATTGCACTCTGACCCCAAACATATAGGGTTCTTTCTCATAGTATGATAAATCTGTATACGAAGAATAGAGAAGTATCCGTCATTTCTACCTAAACATATTGTATTATTAAGCTGAGATTCACAAACACATACATACATACATACATACATACACGCATACATACATACATACATACATACATACATACATACATACATACATACATACATACATACATACATACATACATACATACATACATACATACATACATACATACTCATATTCTGGGCCTACTGGAGACTTGAACTGTGGAGACAAGTGGTGAGAACGTCACCATCCTTGTGAAACATAGCCAAAAGAGACACTTTTACACAATTTTTAAGAGTGACAAGTACATCACTTTCCTTGTTTGCGGAGACTCCCCACATAAGTACTGTGGTACCATCAAATGGTCCAGTGTGTACAGTACATACAGTATTTAAACTAGCCCTGTGGAGGCTTCAAAGCCTTGTGGAGGCTTGTCAGAGAGAGGGCGCCCTTGTTTTTGCTATGTATATAACATGTATCGGCATACATACAGTAGTCTAACAGTAGGCTAACTCAGTGGTGACGTTTTCCTTACGTCTCCAATCGGTTTGTGGTAGTTTGAACAGGTGACATGACAATTTTTACTTGTGGAGACCTATGTTATGTCTCCACAAAAAATTGTGTCTCCGTAAGGATAGTGGTATACTAATTTTCGTCTCCACTGGGCTATAAATGTGAAACCATACATACATACATACATACATACATACATACATACATACATACATACATACATACATACATACATACATACATACATACATACATACATACATACATACATACATACATACATACATACATACATACATACATACATACATACATACATACATACATACATACATACATAACAGTTTGTTTTGCCTCTGGTAAGGCATCAAAAGTGAAATGTAGGCTCATAAATTTCCTCGTGTACCTGTGACCTATTGTAGGTAAGTTCCAGTTCTATAAGCATAACATCAGGAATAGGAATTTGATATTCTCGTCCTCCGTTCCTGCTGACAACATCAACTATAGCATGTATAAGTTGCTTCCGCTTCAAGTCACTACTTATTAGTGAGTTAGTATCTCTGTTTTCCACTGCTATTGCCCTTTTAGAGATTTTTCCAAATAAAACACGTAAATAAATTTTCTTTAGGCATTCCGGAAAGTAAGTCCCTCCAAATGGGGTGTCTGCATGTGTCATAACAAGAAGGCAATGCATTGATAGCTTGCTATCAAAGAATTTCTGTGTGAGAAAGAAAAATATTATATTCGGTGAAACGACCACATGCACAGCGATCAATTATCTTGAAAATGAAGAAATAACACAAAAACTCGCCTCCTATCTGTTTCAAAGTAATTTAAGAAGAATTTCTTCCTTGGAAGTAGCTTCGTACACTGAAATTTAGCCATTTTAAGTAATTGTCATCCGTACATGAAGTGATGAAAACAGATGAAATTTTCATCCGATGTCTTCATTGAAATGACAAAATGTCAGCTTTATGCTTTTTGCATATTGAATTCAAGTTACGTTAAGGCAAGCTGTTCATATTTTAAAATACATTTATTGAAAGAATTATAACTAAGTGAAACAGTAGTACGAACCAAAAGTACTTCAAAGAATGACAGTTCTTCGTATCGGAAGGCAATATCCAAGCGACACACAAAAAGGAACAAATGAACACCATGGAAAAATTCCCGTGATGCTTTCGTAATTCCTAGAAAAGTGTTTTTCTTTTGAAAAGCATAGGACTGCATCTCATCATAAACATTTGGAGAATCCAGCACGTCGATTTTGAAACCATGAAAGTTTGTTGTCTCTTTTTGAAATGTCTTCGTACATGAATCCAGGCCTGATGCTTCCAGAAACACATTTTTACCAAGAATTGTATTTCCAGTGGCACTTTTGCCGTTTCCACATTTACCCATCAAAATAATCTTGACATTACGAGGCGCATCTTGGTAGTCTTCAACTTCGTTGTGTTTGAAATCGAAGGTGACATGTCTATTAAACTGTTCCTACATGATAAAGTGAATAAAATTATCTCGTAATGAAAACTATGACCCTTAAGATGAAGACATAGGAGGAAAAAGTGTTTGGCATACATTCTGAAAAAATAAAACATTTTCGGTGAATAAAATTCGTAGTTGACAAATACCGTCACCCCCAGCCTGATTCTAAAATTAGTTTACTTGGATTAAAAAGTTAAAAAAAATACCGAACTGCTTCAAGATCGTGAATATCATACTCAATTTGCACATAATTACTTTGCTAGACGATTATCCAACTGAAATCATTTCTACCTCTTGTTTCTTCAAATCTGTTTGAGCAGCCAATTTTCATAGCCATTAACAGTTCTCGTAACACGTGTTACAGTTTCTGTAACACAGATCAGTTTAAACTGGACATGCTATGTGTATTGGGTAGTTTGAGTCATTGCCCATGTGAAGAAAGTGTTATGTCAGTCTCTGTTTATTTGTCATCATTGGCAGATCCATTCATGAGTATGCTAATAGGTGTCTAAGATAACGTATATGGGTCTATTAACGTGGTGTTCACAGGAAGTGAAATATTCACACCCATGAGTAGCCCCCTATGGGCTTGGGGTTGTAGAATACGCCCACGTTATTCCCCGCCTGCCGTAAGAGGCGACTAAAGGGGAGGACTTACACTGTATTTCAACAATATTTGAAACCGAACTTGAACCGTATTTATCTAGTTGACACTATAAAACACATTCGTGTTGGTGTGTCGTTAACTAACTAACTAACACACCCATGAGTAGGTTATAGATTTAAACCCGCATATGGCACTATTTAGCAAACATGGTTTGTAGTTTCGAAAAAGTATCTGCATGAGTCCTTATAAAATATTTAAGTAGTTCTATGCATTATTTAAAAGATCTTCTCCAGTAGCTTAGTCTTTAGGGCCTGCTGTTTGGAAAGTTTAGAACATTGCACCTTTTTCACGTGTAGACATATCTATCAGTATAATTGATTTGTTGAGGAGGTTATGCCTTACCACGGACAACGCAACCTCACGACAGTGTTGCTCAGAAGAATTTGTATTGATTTACGTGACTGGCTGACTGATTTGACAACTTATCTGTCACCATTTTACTTATTTCTTTAAGTTTTCTTTCGCCTTGGTCTACGATATAGTGCGGGGAGGTGATAAGGTGCGTCCCTCGGTTAATTTGATTAAGGTGCAGGAAAGCGATACATTTCATGGACATATGAACTGACGGGGGAGGTTAACATAGGTGTACTTTTCATTAAAACTACCATTTATCTGAAAGTGTTCAATTTTTCCACGGTCTCACAAAAAGTGTATTGAGACGTCAAATCGGGAAGTTCGGGAACCATGGTTGAAACAGGGAGTTACAACAGACTGTTACAACTCTCTGTTTGAGAGATAGCAATCGCCATCTGCACACAAAATAGCCCTGTAAGACTTGGTTCCCAAATATGAAAACGGCTTCTCTTACTTTTATTACTTAGGATTCAAAAAGTGAATCATAATTTCAGCTTTCAGTACTTAAAAACACGGTCAGACCCAAAAGTTGGAGGCGGTTTAACTTGTTTACAGTTTGTATTTAAATTGGCACGGTATGATTAGGTCAAGGGATCGTCAATAAAGTAGCGATTGGAACTGTTATTTCATAGCGTCTGTAAAGCTTATTTTCTGATACAACCCAAACTAGTCGTTGTCACTTTGGTGCGTAAGAATAGAAACAAACGTCACATTTTGTACAACTCGATAACATAAGTGTATCAGGGCTCTCAGGTTAGATTAACAAAAAGAAAGCAAGAGTATTCTTAGCTTAGGTTGATAAAATTCCTTGTCAAAGACCCGTGGAAAACAAATTCAAAAGTCCAATATCTTCATCCTTTGAAAATCATCGAAGAATTTAATGATACAGATGTTTGCTGTAAGAGCGGCTAGGGTTAGTACGCACTGTGCATTTTGGAGCACCAGAGGTCTAATGGTAAAAGCTTTGTAAACACGGTATCTCATAGGGTATCCTTGGCGGATCTCATAGTTGGCAATTGTTATTGGTGGATGCCAAATGTCATGGTGACATCAGAGGTCAAACTGTGAAAATCATGTATTTACAATATCTTGAGAACGGCAAATTGAATGTGCGCATGTGAAACTTGGCATGAATCTACCCACTACTCCACTTCTTTAACAATTGTGTCGTTTCTTAAAACTTAAAATCCTTTAGATGTCTGAAAATAAAAAGAAACTCACCCATGAAAAACCATGGATGATTCGGAAACCTTTAAAATCTCCTGATCCCGGGTTATTGATCTTATCGTACTATTACGAGAATGCTCACCAGTGATCCTGTAGTTTTTCCTTGAAGTTCACTGGATTCTTGCCCTCTGCCCCCAGCCCCGACCGTCCCCGCCCACACCAATTCCTCTTAACGCGTAGTTGTCTTACAACAAAAAGTCACATACGATAACATTGGATCAGTACAAAATAATTTACCCTTAAAACAATGAATCAGTTTTAAATAAAACCGCTGGGCATGAACGTTGTGCACGGCTAAAATTTGTCTTTCTAAGAGTAATTTCATTTCATTTGAGATGGAATGATATATATATATATATATATATATATATATATATATATATAAGGTCAAAGTACTGCGTAGCACTTATGAAGTAGGTAGGTAAAAATGAAGTAGTAAATAGTGCTAAAAGTTTGTGAAAAATTCCACGACGTTTCGGGTTTAAACCCTTCATCAGGTGGCAAAAATGCAACTGATCGTTGACAAGGCCAAACGTACAATTTAAAAAATACACAATAAAATTGGGCACGGTAAACCTCGGCTAGGAAGACAGACAGTGTTAAGTGGTTACCACAAGTCAAAAAAATTCAGGAATTGCTGCGTTATAACAGTTCAAGTCTAACGTTCAGACCATGTGGGGACAGGGTTCCACGTTTCATGATTAGGCGGTTTTCGGCAGCTAGGCGGTCATGATCGGAACCTCGACACGAGATGGCCGCCGAAACCATCAAGTCACGGATCAAGCATGTTGACGGGGGATTGAAGTGGGTGGCTACCGGGAACCCTGGGAGGTTCTGTTTGATTGATCTCAGGTGCTCGGTGACTCGGTCAGCAAGACGACGTTTTGTTTCTCCCACGTACAGTATATTACAGAGTTTACATACGAGAACGTAAACAACATTGGCTGAAGTACAGGTAAAATGCTGATGAACGTTAAACCGGTTGTTGTTGGGACCTACAATGGAAAGGTTTTTGTCATAACTGACCACCGGGCAAGTATTGCATCTCCCACGATTGCAAGGAAAAGTTCCTGGGGTGTCAGGCACTACTGCTTGAGGTTGAGAGGCACGGACCAAGTGCTTAGATATGTTCTTTTCAATTCTGAATGCCGTGATGGGGGGGGGGATCAGGGAAATGGTCACGGGTGGATGGGTCATGACGGAGGGTCTCTACATTCCTGTAAATGGCACGTACAGTGGGGGTTACAGATGGGTGAAAGGATAGGACCAACGGGATACGTCTGGTGGGTGTATGGTCAGTTTTGGGGGCAAGGGCAGAGGCTCTATCAATTCCTTGTATGCGTTTCAGGGCATTAGAGAGCACTCTTTGTGGATACTGGCGTTGTTCAAAGAAAGAAATAATCTGCTTGGAAACTTCAGCGAAATCCTGGTCGTCGTAACAAATCCGTCTGGCCCGTAAAAGTTGTGAGAAAGGAAACGAATTGGTACAAGATCTGGGGTGGTTGGAAGGGTACATGAGGTAGTTGTGAGAGTCAGTGGGCTTAAAGTGGAGATTGGACTTGATTTGACGGTCGGAGATGGATAGTTCCGTGTCTAAAAACACTACTGAGGAGTTGGAAATACAGTGAGTGAATTTCAAAAACGGGCAGAACGTTTCAGCAAAGTTAATGAACTTTTCCAAATCGTTTCGAGGACCCACTGCGACCCCAACAATATCGTCAATGTACCTTTTATAAAGCATGGGCTTGATCCCGGTGTATCGTGAGAACAACTGCTCCTCAAAGTGGCCCATGGTGAGGCAGGCCACAGAAGGTCCCAGTTTAGTGCCCATAGCTACTCCTTTAATTTGGCGGAAAAAAACGACCATTGAACTGAAAGCAATTTTGTGTGAGGACTAGTTCAGTCAAGCGAAGAAAGGTGGTGGTAGGGATGCTAGGGTCCTGGCGTTGATCAAGGTAATGGCGTATGGCTGCTAAAGCAGCGTGATGGGGGATTGAAGTGTAGAGGCTGCTGACATCCATGGTGAATAAAGTACGTTAATTAACCTAAGGAAGTGAGGAGTATCCTGGATAAACGAAGGTAGGGTTGAAACTAATGGGGAAAGTACAGAATCTACGTACTGTGAAATCAGAACCGTGGGGCAGCTGTGGGAAGACACAATGGGACGACCAGGATTATTGGCCTTGTGAATTTTGGGCAGTAGATAGAAATTGGAGATTTGTGGGCAAGGGTGCAGAAGGGCTTTAGCCGATTCAGGAAGATGTTTTTGACTTACAAGGGTAGCTAAGGTTTTCTTGACCAAGGTTTGGATTTCAGAAGTGGGGTCCATCGGCAGTTCGGTGTATGCTGTTTGGTCTGAGAGTTGTTTCTCAGCTTCAGAAACATAAAGATCTCGACGCCAAACAACAGTGGCACCGCCCTTGTCAGCAGGCTTAATAATCAAATTCTTGTTCTTCTTGAGGGACAGAAGGGCCTTCTGCTCGTCCAAAAGTCTTCGCTTGACTGAACTAGTCCTCACATAAAATTGCTTTCAGTTCAATGGTCGTTTTTTCCGCCAAATTAAAGGAGTAGCTATGGGCACTAAACTGGGACCTTCTGTGGCCTGCCTCACCATGGGCCACTTTGAGAAGCAGTTGTTCTCACGATACACCGGGATCAAGCCCATGCTTTATAAAAGGTACATTGACGATATTGTTGGGGTCGCAGTGGGTCCTCGAAACGATTTGGAAAAGTTCATTAACTTTGCTGAAACGTTCTGCCCGTTTTTGAAATTCACTCACTGTATTTCCAACTCCTCAGTAGTGTTTTTAGACACGGAACTATCCATCTCCGACCGTCAAATCAAGTCCAATCTCCACTTTAAGCCCACTGACTCTCACAACTACCTCATGTACCCTTCCAACCACCCCAGATCTTGTACCAATTCGATTCCTTTCTCACAACTTTTACGGGCCAGACGGATTTGTTACGACGACCAGGATTTCGCTGAAGTTTCCAAGCAGATTATTTCTTTCTTTGAACAACGCCAGTATCCACAAAGAGTGCTCTCTAATGCCCTGAAACGCATACAAGGAATTGATAGAGCCTCTGCCCTTGCCCCCAAAACTGACCATACACCCACCAGACGTATCCCGTTGGTCCTATCCTTTCACCCATCTGTAACCCCCACTGTACGTGCCATTTACAGGAATGTAGAGACCCTCCGTCATGACCCATCCACCCGTGACCATTTCCCTGATCCCCCCCCATCACGGCATTCAGAATTGAAAAGAACATATCTAAGCACTTGGTCCGTGCCTCTCAACCTCAAGCAGTAGTGCCTGACACCCCAGGAACTTTTCCTTGCAACCGTGGGAGATGCAAAACTTGCCCGGTGGTCAGTTATGACAAAAACCTTTCCATTGTAGGTCCCAACAACAACCGGTTTAACGTTCATCAGCATTTTACCTGTACTTCAGCCAATGTTGTTTACGTTCTCGTATGTAAACTCTGTAATATACTGTACGTGGGAGAAACAAAACGTCGTCTTGCTGACCGAGTCACCGAGCACCTGAGATCAATCAAACAGAACCTCCCAGGGTTCCCGGTAGCCACCCACTTCAATCCCCCGTCAACATGCTTGATCCGTGACTTGATGGTTTCGGCGGCCATCTCGTGTCGAGGTTCCGATCATGACCGCCTAGCTGCCGAAAACCGCCTAATCATGAAACGTGGAACCCTGTCCCCACATGGTCTGAACGTTAGACTTGAACTGTTATAACGCAGCAATTCCTGCATTTTTTTGACTTGTGGTAACCACTTAACACTGTCTGTCTTCCTAGCCGAGGTTTACCGTGCCCAATTTTATTGTGTATTTTTTAAATTGTACGTTTGGCCTTGTCAACGATCAGTTGCATTTTTGCCACCTGATGAAGGGTTTAAACCCGAAACGTCGTGGAATTTTTCACAAACTTTTAGCACTATTTACTACTTCATTTTTACCGATATATATATATATATATATATATATATATATATATATATATATATATATATATATATATATATATATATATATATAAGTAACCTAATGCTTACCTCAGTTACCAGATTGTAGTGTGATTTGCCTTTGAAGTATGATTTGCTTTAAAAATGGATCATTTTAAAATTCAAAAAGCGGAGCGTAAAGTGTTAGCCTTGTTAATAGCAACAATGCAAAAATACATTAAGCTATCGAAAAGTCTCTTTGACTGGACGTCAGCTTTCACCAAAACCAGCCCCTACACTGTACATGGGTGAACTGGACACAGCATCTTGCACCACCATTTTGATCAATGTGAGGCATCCACTTAAGTAAGATAAGTATCTTTGATCCCTATCTTGGGATAACACGGGTACAAGTTTTCAAAAAGTTTGTAGTCAGTGGATCTAAAACTTAACCTTTTACTCATTCACAACAGTGACAACAGGATTTTTGTGTCAGTATAGCAACTTCCATGTATAAATTTAGTTTCTACGCCTCATAGAATGAGGCCTTCTCTTACACAATAACCGCAGTATGTGACATTTTCGACCCCGTAGCCGACGTTTTACCTTCACCAATGATTTTCTGGTCGCTATAATGTATCTACATGCTGAAACTGAAACAGTGTGCATTCTTTGTATCTTGGGATATATCTTGTTAACAATGATTTCAAACTGTGGCCTCCAGTGTCATCGGATGACCTTTGGCCTCTACCTAGACAATGGTGTTCTTCCTCTTTAAATAATGCACCCACACTCTAAGTGGGAGAAGTACCCATGCGTCCTGTCTTGAAACATCATATTGAGACGGTTTCAGCGTTTGATATCCACTGTCCGCTGCTGAGGCCCAGTGACTTCATATGATCTTTAACCTCCACCACAATTAATAAGTTTCTTCGATTTGTTATGGTGCAACTTACACGCTAAGTATGAAGAGCGTCAATTATTCCTCTCTTGAGGTATCGAGTTCACAGGGTTTTCAGTATTTGACGTCTAGTGACCTCAGATCACCTTTGGTCACCACCAAAAGCAAGGCTTTCTTTAAAAATAATATATCGACATGCAAAGTATGAAAAGTACCCATGCTTCCTACCTTGAGATATCGTATTAACAAGATTTTCAGAGTCTGACATCTGTTGACTTTCGATTACTTTTAGCTCCATTAAGACAACACGGTTCTTTTTATTTGATATGGTATATCTATATGCCTAGTGTAAAGGTATCCACGCTTCCTACCTGTAGATAACTTCTTGGGATATATGTTAATGTGATAGCGAGCTATGTGTAACGAACACGCACACGCAGACGCATTGAATATGAATATAATGGACTAACAGTTAAAGGACTACTCTGCCATCAAAATCATTGTAATATCACCAAAATGGGTAGTTCAAAGACATCATGGGCTGGTAAAGGCACCGTTACCTAAATGCTAATACCAGATCCCAGAAAACTTATCCAACTATATCTTCTTTAAAATGCTGAATGAAAAATAAAAACAAACAAAAGTTGGAAATAATGTACTTTCTTGGCTTTAGTCAGACAATCTTATTCAAATTGAAACAAATGATTTGTAGTCCTCTGCTTTATAAGAAAAATTTAAATTAAATTGAATTAATGAAAGTAGTATGCCCTTAGAGACATTAAAATAAACAAATGCATGACAAAATCTGAATAACTCCAGATGGCAGGAGAAATTGTTCTCTCAGGTCCAGCCTATTGCTTGATATTGGTACCGTTTCATTGAGGACTATAGAAAATGAATATTAAGTTACAGTATCCATAATATTTTAGCCAGTAACTCACTATTATTTACTGTAATGAAACAGCTAAGTTGTATGGATGCCACTTTAAAAATTCCAAGATGGCCACGAAATGGGAGTTTCCATGCTAGGTCTAATTTCCTGATGGAATAACCGTACTACATTCAGGATCCTTAAAAATGTAGCTAAGCGTTTACAATCAAATACTCTGTCTAAATTGAGCTGATATCCGCTGGTACAATGGCGACAATTTAGAAAAGTCCGTAATTGCTCCTGGATACTTCCGGGTGACCTCTGATTTGGAACGCCATATATTCGTCATGCATTCTTTAAAAGTTGGATTTAGTGCTTGGAATCAAAGTCCGGTAGTAAATTTGGTCATGCCAAGGTTATCAAATTTGATATCATTGTACCAAAATGAAATGGAAAGGTAGGTTTAGAATCCAGAATAAAATCTCCATGTCAATGAAAAATCTCATATTACAGAACAAACATATATCCATGGTGGCCATTTTGAAAATCCAAGATGACCAACAACAGAAGGCTTTGGGGTCAGGTCAAATTTACTGACCTTACCTTTTCTACATTCAGGGCGCTTGTAGGCAATGTTGGTTTATTCTCCAAAATCATATCTCAAATTGTAATTTTAAACTCTTTAAATTCAACTAGCGAACACTGTTTCCATAGTATGATCACGATAATCGTAGTTGTCATCGTCTTCATAATAAAGGGATAAATTCCCAATATCTGAGGCTGTGACAAAAATGCTTGCACGCCATGTCTGAAGTCGATCAACGGAACTTGTCCTTCTTGAACTGATAAACAGAGCATTTTTTCTTTCTTCTTTTTCTTCAAATAGTTCTGAAACTTACGAAGTAGAAATATGCAACTTTGGCTTAAGTTTGGAACATGTAGTCTCTTAACCACATGCAAATTAACACACCCCCCCCCACACACACACACACAAACAGTGGCGCCGGCACGGAGGGGCAAGGGGGGCGCGTGCCCCCTCCCCCCAATGAAAATTTTTTGAAAATTTTAAAATTATCCCAAAAGGCGATTAAGCTATAGATTTCTGTAGGGGGTAGGGTGAGGTGTGCTTCAACCGAGTGATAGATCTAATCATTTTCTATCACAAATGTTTCTCAAACTATCAGAATTTTCGCAAATCCTTCGCAAACTATCAAAAATTTCGCGCGCTCCGCGCGCTTCGAACCTTACCTCTCTGTTCTTATTATCAATATCTTCTGATAGCGACTCCCGGAGAAGCACAACAGCAAAAGTTGAAAGCTGTTCACGAATTAACAGGTAAAAGACTGGCTTTTTGAGTGGCATGTAGGTTTGTTGGGCAATTGAAAGTGTCTCGATGTAGATTCTGAATGCAGGTTTTGTCATGGAAATCTCATTTAATGAAAAATTTCGCACGCTTTGCGCGCATGCTTTACGGTTTGCACTCCATCTTATGACCATTATTAACATAATAATACATGGAACTATAATCACAACATCTGTAGGGGCCTATAGCATCAATATGCGATCTTTCAATCTAAGTTGTTGAAGCATGATTTGGAAAGTTGAAATTATGCCGTTATATATTTTCCAGAAAATTTTACCGAGCGCTTTGCGCGCAGCCATTATAGGTATAGATGGCAGACACGTAGCCAAGGGGGTGGAGGGGGCATCCGCCCCCTTGAGCATATTTTGGGTTTTTTTTTAATGTTTTTTTTTTTCAATATTGCTAGTGTTTCTCCTATTTATATGCTGTAAAATAGGCTTGGGAAGTGCCATTTCCAGCGATCTGGGAGGCACTTTGGGCTAAAATTTTCTTGCGCTTTGCGCCAACTCATGGTGGCGCAAAGCGATGAGAATCTGTCTATGGGGTTCGCCCCCTTGACAAATTCCTGGTTACGCCCTTGATAGATGGTGATTTTTAATACACTTACGACAAAAAAGAATTCTGAAAACGCCTTCTTAGTCCTTCAACCCTTTTGCTATACCTATCAGGGAGGTCTAATATCACCTTCCTGCACCAATAGTCTCCCTCCCGCCCGTTCTCCATTGCTGGAAGCTGTTCATCTGGATTTTCGTTCAAAATTAGTAAAAATACGATAGTTGTAAAGTGCTCTACTCTATATTATCATTTGGATGTCACGTAATAAGCATTATGTCGTTGCTCCATTTTATGTACTTTATCTAGAGCTTCCGGAAGGCCCTATACAGGTATCTGCCAGCCTTAGATGCCTTTTTATAATGCACAATGAAAGGGAGGAAAAATTTCGTTATATTCCAACAATGTTTCTGTGGACTCCACGCACGTATTTTTGGATAAAAACATTGCCAACAGAAGGCGGTAAAGTAGCCAAAAGGGAGTCTTCGGGAGGTTTGTTGACAACGTATTCTTCTCTTAGACAACATGCTCTCCTTTTTCACCTAACCAAAAATTAGAATTCACTAGATTATGGACATTTTCCAGCCATATATCATCAGCTCCAAAAATATTCCAAAAGATAGCACCATTTTGCATCTAAGAAACCTTAAATAAGCAAAAATTTCTCAAAGGGGAGGGGCACACCCCCTCCCCCTTAGACCCCTCCCCCAGGACGGCACCTTTATTTAGTGACAAAGGAAAGATCCTCACTGCTGTATTCAAAGCGCAGGCGCATAAAAAAACGAATATTTAAGCGTCGCCACTCAGTTGGATAAAAACATCCAGCCAGTCAGAAAAATTAGAATTCACTAAACTATGGACATTTTCCAGCCATACAGGTATGTGATCAGCTCCAAAAATATCATAAAGATAGCACCATTTTGCATCTAAGCAACTTTAAATTAACAAAAATTTCTCAAAGGGGGAGGGGGACACCCCCTCCCCTTAGACCCCACCCCCAGGACAGCACCTAGCTTAGTGCAGTGACACCTGACAAAGGAAGGATCCCCCACTGTGTATACGAACGTAGGGAGCACACGGGAAAAAACGCATTTTTTTCAGACTTGGGAGGTTAACTGAAGTGCCATTACGACATCATCTGTTGTGCCCCCCCCCCCAATCACCAAAGCCTGACGGCGCCACTGCACACAAACACGCACACGCACACGCACACACGCTTGCAGGACACCTCCATTTTCATTTGTGACACATTTTGACTGAGCTGAAGACTAGTGACTAAGTGTAATACTGTGTTAACTTGGAAACGTAACCACACTGCTTATGTGTTCGCTATAAGTTTAAGTTATAGCCATTTTCATGTTGCCTGCGCTCGGGCGGTAGTATAAAGAATTTCAATGCAAGTAGTGGGACTGGGAAATACTAAGCTGTAATGTATCAATGACAATAAAAATGACATAAAAATGGACGAATAATGGGATTCATGGTGCATTTAAGTGTGGCCTATTCACGCTGTTCATCTATTACTGGCGCTTTTTATGGAGTGTTAATAAAGGCGTGGGCTTCTAGGAAGGAAATGCAATAGCTGTAGACGGTAGCTTGTCCTTTACATCTTGAAATCTTTAGCTAGGTCAGGGGCGTCCTTAAGGATGGATGGGTTGGGGGGGGGGGCTTGTGCTCGACATTTTCCAGACAAATAAGGGTTACAGTGCGGACAATATGACAAAATAGCTGTTTTCCCAAAAGGTTAACTCATAACCCTCGTTTGCGGGTGATCTATGCAAAAAAGTACACAATCGAAGTTTTGAATATAACGGATGGACAAGAAAATCAAACAAGCGAATAATAACCCCCCCCCCCTCACCCCAAATCCAAAGCGTTTAGCAATGTCAATTTCACCTCGGTGAACCGGTTTTCATTCGTCTGTTACAACAGTAAGGTCGGCTTCGACATGGAAGTAGTAGCTCTGATGTAGTTCTATGGTAGGAGCATAAGATGCTCATCAACGTGGGGCACAGCTGCCCTCCTTAGGGGTCCAGTAATGCCATTTAGGGACCAGGGGCGAAGCTCCAGAACAAAACATTAACTGACTGCAAATGACACTAAATTCACACTTAATAGACTATAAAATTTCAGTCTGTCTTTTTCTTTCAAAGTAACGGCATTCAGACTAACCGCTGGTCTATTTCTTTAAGATGCGGAGGGACCGATGGCGGGGAGGGTGGAGGGTCGTAGAGTTTCCGAAATATAACGCTTTTAAGGACATTTTGGTTGTTTGCCTTCATTTTACATAGCAATTACCTATCTAGCAATAGCACTAAATACGCCCTAAATATACCTTAAAATTTCAGCTTGTCCTTTCACTTATTATAGCCAGGACTAACCGTCATTTGATTTCTTTATGACGCAGCAGGTTTGAAGGCTGGGAGCTAGGATCACAAAGGTTGCACGAGGTTTTGCAATAAGTCAAAGTACTCCCCGTTCTTGTTGAATTAATAATTGGGCAACTATTGCACATGAAGGATGCGGGTAGCGCGCACAAAAATAGCATTTTAAAGACATTTTGGTAATGTTTTAGGCATTGCATCTACAGAAGGAGTCGACAAAGCGAGCCTCTTTTGCAACCATCGGAATACAAAGTGTTCGCACTTTCAACTTTAGAGCAGACGCAGACGCAAACGCGACCGGCTTTACGATTTGAGTAAGCGGAAAACCATCCCATACTGCAAAAACCCGACTGCTACGCGACAGTAAAAAGCAGTCGCGTTCCGGTTGCGATATGACAATCTTCTACGATCATATCGGAAATATCAAACTGTTTGATATTCGTAGTGAAGTCAGAGGGGGGAGGGGGTCGTCGCAGTTTAGTAAGGTCGTGGCAGTGTACAGCTTTCGTCGACCCGAAGGTAACTTATTTTGTTATAACACTGGCCAATAAAGAAGCGCTTGCGAAATAAGGAGACGGTTCAAAGTGTTCTCCCCCATGGGCTACTTATAAACAGTAGATAGACTTTTGAATATATTCACTTCGGCAGTGTGTTGCGGGTATGGTTAACTCAGGGAGGTGTATTAGCCTAATACCACCTCTCGGGTTAACTTGACATACACTCCGACTGCAACTCGACGCATCTGACCACTAATACCGACAATTCATCCCCTACGAGCAGATTGAGTTGCATCACATTCCACTGAAAGACTTTTTTATTTCACTGTGACGGACATGGTGTTTATTTCATTGCAGACAATTATACAATACAGAACTTCTATTTTCCCGACAGCCGGGATTTCGTCAAAAGACAATGGCTTCCGGAATAGTGAACTAGAGATAACTTACTGACACAGAGCCCTTAATTTGTGATTACTTTCCCAACAATATATAATAATTTCCCGAGAAACAGATTACTTTGCCAGTACAGTTAAATCTGCGAGGGGTTAGGTCTCTGGTTAAAGTAACCAAAGCAATATTTCCAAACAACACTAATTCCCTAAAAGTAAAACGTAGTGATCACAAAATTTCCCGACATTTCTGTAGCCTCAAAAAAAATATATTTGACAAAGTCAGTGAATTGCAAAAGAAGGTGTCAATTTTTTCCTTACAGACGGCAAAATCTTCCCGAGGGAAGACACTTTGGAAATTTCTGGGGGTCTAACACCCCCACATCCCCGGTAGTGACACCCTGTGCTAGGTACAGTACATACAGTATACCCTTGCAAGATTTATAAGGGCATTTATCACGTAAACCCAGAACACGGTTCCCCCAAACAGAAGATCAAACTGTAAAAACATGTAAAATTTATTTCAAGAAGTGTATTTTTCATGAACCCTATACTAATGCCTTCAATTGAGTAAAACAACCTTCTTGTTTCGGCAGCTGTTAAAGGTCATTCTTCACCACCTGTCAGTCCAGGCGCGGATCCAGAAATTTTGAGGGGGGGGGGGGCAAGATGGAAAATCTCATGTGCACCTTCGGTGCACATGAGATTTTCCATCTTGGGCACGAAGCGCGAGTCTCCTACGCGTGGGGTCCAGGTTTGATGTGTATGGCTCAGTATAAGTTACTATATGTACCTGCAGAAGTTCCGGAGAATCTCAGCCAACATTATTAGCCCATGTATGTAACTTGAAATGATTTTTGCCATAATTAGTGTTTTATTTTCGTTATATGGTATTCGGGTATAGGAAATCAGACGAAACAATTGGGCGCGAAGCGCACCGAAAATTTGAATTTACATTTAAAATCATTGCTATGACTAAAGGTGTCAATTCCCTTTTGTGATCAATTAGAAAGTGGGTTCGATACTAAGTTTTCAGTTCTCATAAGAAGAGGAGGGTGAAAAAATGAATATCAGTTGCTTCACATCCTTACAATTCTGGCTCCTCTGAAATCACGTTTATGGACACGAATAATTGGCTTATGGTAGAACCCCACCGATGAGTAATGCGAATACGTTTGGCACCTTATTGATAGTAAAAAGAGCAATTCAAGGCTAAAAGTGCGCAGATCAAGCAAAAATCAAGAAATATTGAGAAGTCTTTGCAAAAATCGTGAAAGATTTCAAACGACTTTTGGTAAAAAGTGATGAAAATAAATCCATCACTCAATAAAAACGTATCTCTCTCCGTAAGCGTAAACAATTGTGCGCGAAGCGCGCCGAAAATTTTCGGTATAGAGACTCCCGGGAGCTCTGCATTAATTGTACACTGAAAAGGGGGGGGGCAACAGGACTCTCACAACCTAACATCCGTATGGGAGGAGAGATGATATATCACCTTCTTTATGGATTTCTGAATGGTATACCTGGTCGATAGGTCCAATGATAGGCCCGTTCTCTACCAAAGTGTTTTGTCCCAGAGGTATAGAAGACACGAGATAAAAGTATTTTGCTGTCTGCTTACTTTATTTTATTTTTGAAGCGTTATTCACTGCACGTATAGCACAACAAGTAATATCCTTCGCACAAAATATGAAGAAAGTATTAACAGAAGCTTTGAATATATCGCAAACAATATCACAATTAATTCCCTCCTTTTGGAATAAAACACACCTTTTGTTAAAGGATGTTCGCCTGTTTGTTCTAACACTCTGTTAGTTTTCATAACTCAATTATTTTGTCTTGTTCTAGACCTTTCGCCACGCTGGCTAGATTGCTTCTTTTTTTATTTTACCAATCTCCTAATCTTAAATCCATTTTGCCACACAAGCAAATTCTTTATGTTGGCACACTTGCCAAACTACTTGATCAAATTTATGACATACCCTAGTTTCACCTCCGTTGTCTCTGTCTTTCACCCACAGTTCATTGACTCTAAGGTTAGGTCTCTTTTGTTCCCAAACTAGGCTTCTTGACCTTTTGTCCCCCAAACGTCCATGTTTGCGGAATGTCACTGGTCAGTTAAGCTCGCCACTAATGCTCTGTTGGTTTTTGATAATAATCCCTTCTACAAACTATTCTTGGTAAAGTACCCTTTTTTAAGACGCCTGGTGACCAAAGCAATGTTTCTTTGGTCATCATTTCGGGTAACGACCCTACTAGTCAACTTCAAACGAGCGTCTCAGGCGATGAGCTTTGGAGAGGTTATCAGTATATGAATCAACTTTAAACTTTCTCTCAGCTTTGTTCTAATTTCACTTTTGTTAAACTGGTGGCGCTACATATACGTCACCCTCTAGTAACCCTTCTAACCAATACCCTTCAGAAATCTATGACCGATGGTGCCGGCGGGAGTTGATGATTGGGGGAACCGCAGATAACTGCTAAACCGTGCCTTTTTAGGCAGTGGGATTTTGTATACGCTATGTACAAGAGTGGGAGAGCCTTTTCTTCTTAGTACATGAGAGTGCAATCTCAGGAAGGGGTTTAACCTCCCCTTTGAATTTTTTTTTTAATTTTAGGGGGCCTATATGCAAAATGGTGGTACCTTTGGGCCATTCTAAGGTGATTGTATGTTTAAAAATGTCCACAATTTAGTGAATTCTAACTTTTGTTCGGGTGAAAAAGGGAAGTAAGAGATGGTCAATATATTGTCTTCAAACCTTAAGTCCCAGGAAAAATCATGGGCGTGGATCCATCTCCAAAAGTGGGGGGGGGGGGACTTTTTCACATTTGTGAATCGCCGTCTTTGGAAGAAGCAGTGGTGTAGCCAGAATTTGCGTCACGGGGAGGCAATACGTTTTGTGATTGGAGGCATGGGGGAGGGTCTAAGGGAACTTTTTCTAGAACTGAATGCCCTCAGATGCTATTTGGTGCAACAAAAGTTAAGGATTCTTAGGTTATTTTTCTTCTAAAAATTTCATTTTCCTAGGCATAATTGCAGTCTGTTCCATGATTTTTGAAAAAGTAAGGGGGACTTTTTGACGATGTTCCCCCTTCCAAAAAGTGAGGGGGAAGCGTCCCCCGTCCCCCCATGACCACGCCCATGGAAAAATTGTACACGCAATTATACCTGCGTGGAGTCCACGGAAACATTCTTGGACTATAATAAAATTTTCCTTTACATTTTAAAAGGATATCCAAGGTTGACAGAGAACAGTATAGCGCCTCCCGGGAGCTCTGAATTAGTTACAGTATACAAAAGAGGGACCAACGGGATTCTCACTACCCGACATCCATATGGGAGGAGATATGATGTATCACCTTCTTTTTAGGTATAGCAAAAGGGATGGTGGACAGGAAAAATTCGTTTCAGAAAAGATTTTCGTCGTTATTGAACGTCGCGGTAAAATGTTTGGAAAATAAGCAACGGCAATTACGTGCTTTCAATCTTTCAAATCATGTGCTAGACTAGATTAGTCAAAGATCCCATAATGATGAGGGCCCTACAGAGAAGGAGATGTACTTTTTAGAGAAAAATGTTTGCATTGGAATAATTTCTTGCGTCATAACTTTGTCAATGGTATATGAAATCGGGTGTAAACCCTGTCGTATGCGCGCAAAGAGCGCCGAAATTTTGAATAAAATATTAGTCCATGACAAAACCTACTATTCAGAAACGAATCTTCTGACTGAGAATTCTTAAAACGCTTTTTTGCTTCTTTGTTCCCCCGTGAGTAGTTACCGAAAGCTATTGACAAAAGGACAACTCTGACACAAGGCTTGACGCTAACGGCGCGTGCGAAAATTTGGAATTTGTCTCAAGGAATGGCCAAAACTTATGATAGTTTGAGAACAGTTTGTGAAAGAAAATGGTAAGAACAAATAAACCAACCATCAAAAATGCATCTCACCCTACATCTCCACAGAAATCTGTAGCTTAAACGACTTTTGGGATCATTTAAAATAAAATCAAGAATCGATGGGGAGGGGGACACACGTCACCCATTGCCCATTGTGCCGACGCCACTGTCTGTAGCGTAAAAGCCTTTTGAGTTCATTTTTTTAACTTTTCAGACAATTTCGAAATCAAATAGGGTATGCACGCCGCTACTTTGCCTGCAACAGCTGGTGCCACCAGGCTGTGCACAATAGCACGTCACCTGACAGCTTGTCTTCTGTATTCATCCTGCAAGGTCTGTATGGCAAAAACTTTGCCTAGCTCTCAATCCCTCTAGATTACAACAAAAAAATTCACTCTTTAACACAAAATTGTTACTAAATTTCAGTGCAGCTAGCCGGGCCCATAATGCATATGTCACGATGTTTACTTATTTAGATCTTAAGTCAAGGATCATTACTCAGCTATTCACCTGTTTTCGAACATTGTAGCTCTCCTTTCGTCGCCAGCCACTTTGAAAGATATCTAAAGAGATAATCCAGCTGTAGCTCCACCCAACCCCTACAGAAATATATACTTTGAATACGTTCTTAGACACTTTTATTCATTTTTTGCTCTTAATTTTTTCTTTCTCCTTTTCTTTTCTTTTTCTTTCGTGTTTTTTTTTCTCCTTTCGTTTTTTTTCTTGGCGAGGGGGGGGGCAGGCCCCCCTAGATCCGCGCCTGGCCTGTCACACTGTGGAATCATTGTAAACGCGACTTATTTATCAAGGCAGCAACCATATTGAGTTGAATTAAGAACTCTACAGTTTGAATGGATGTAAAAGTCATTTTACGTCACCAGGGGACAAGGTATGAAAATCTTTCAGGGACGATTTCTTCAGAAAGGAAAGTTTAGTGAATTTTATTGGTGGATTTGCCATATTGGGTAAGAGAACCCTTTGGTATTTCCTAAAGAAAAGAAAGGAATATTCGTCAGTCAAGTATTGCTCAAAATATGTGATTCATCTAATCGAAACACCTTTGGAAGACATGTGATCGACGACTAGCCGTATCTGAAATTGTTTGATTTGAGAACTTGAATCTTTTGATTCTCCGAAGTTCGTAGAACAGCAAAGTTTGATTCACTTCCAACAGCTCCTTCTGCGACCACATAGCGAAACTATCACATAAAACTATCACGAAAATCCTTCTCAAGCTTGCGTTGTTTGATCTGCTGTGCTTTTATCGATTCATCGAATACTCATGGGTGAGCATCATCGGACAATGAATACTAGAGCACAGACAAAGGATACAACAGAACTTGTCACCATGGTAATAAATCAGGTGTTCTCAAGTCCCGAATTTGAAGCAAAACTAGAAGCTTGTATTGAGAAGGTTTTTTCAAAGAAAATAGAGCTGTTTCTAAGGAAGATTGAAGAGAACTCCGGGAGAATACACGACTTAGAGGTATCCATGGATAAGACACAAAAGACCATAGAACACCTTCAAGATAAAGTTTGCTCTTTGGAGGAGAAATGTAATCGATCGCTTCAAGAAATCAACGAACTTGAACAGTTACTCTAGGAGGAACTGCCTAAGGATTTTCGGAATTGAAGAGAAACGAGATGAGAACACGGACACCATTTTCACTGAGATTGCAACAAAACATCTTGGATTCGCTGTTAACCCAACGGACATTGATCGCTCCCACCGAATTGGAAGGAAAGATCATGACAACGGTAAGCCGAGGGCAACAGTACTCTAGGAGGAACTGCCTAAGGATTTTCGGAATTGAAGAGAAACGAGATGAGAACACGGACACCATTTTCACTGAGATTGCAACAAAACATCGTGGATTCGCTGTTAACCCAACGGACATTGATCGCTCCCACCGAATTGGAAGGAAAGATCATGACAACGGTAAGCCGAGGGCAATACTTGTCAAGTTTTCCAACTATGAAGGGAGAAATCGCTTCATTAAGAATCGCCGAAAACTGAAGGGTACTGATATTATCATCAATCATCAAGGAAGATCTCACAAAGACAAACCAAGAACTTCTCCAGAATACAAAGAAAAACCCTGTTGTCAAGTCTGCGTGGTCTCATGACGGAAAAATAATTGCTCTTATCAACAAGAATGGATCGGAATTTACTAAGAGAATCTGGGGTCCAAATGACTTGAAACATCTGCAATGAATATGTAATTTCCTGTATTATCCAAAGGACTCGATACTCGAGTATTACTTGTCTTAAAGTAATCTGGTGAGTAGCCTATATTTTGTTTGTTTGTTTGTGTGTTACTTTCATTTATGTTTGTTTTCTGCAGTAAGTGTAAAAGATCCATTGATTATGAAGCAAGTAGAAGTTTAGTAAGGAAATGTTGTATTTGTAAAAAATATTTCCACAACTTATGCGTTACCCAAAATAATACCGGTACCATTTCGCCCTGGACTTGCGGGGACTGTTGTGTTAATTTACCATTTAATCACTTAATTGATGATAATGTCTTTAGAGATGCAATTCAAGACACTCGCTCCATGAATCAAGGTGGTGATTTTCTCTCGCAGTCTCTCTTCACTCTATGAGACATTCACAATCGATTCCAGTAATTACTACAACATAGATTTTAATAACTTACCCATCGTGATTTTTCCCTTTTCCATCTAAACAGCAGGAGCTTGAGAAAGAACCTTGATTCCATTTCTAACCTCTTAACGATATTAGACCACACTTTTTCCGTCTTAGGCTTTACAGAAACATGGTTCAGTGATTGTATGCTCCCACTTATCCAACTTAGCAACTACCGTGTAAGATGGGTGAATGTCATAAAAATTTTTAAAAATAAAAAAGGTGGAGGGGTGTGCTTATATGTTCATGAGGAATTAGAATTTACTGTGCGATCTGATATTGGTCTTTTTAGCGATATCATCGAAAGTCTTTTTGTGGAACTTACAATCCCGCAAAATGGTGGAGGAAATAGAAACGTTATAGTAGGCGTTATATATAGGCCACCACAGAGTCCTCTCCGTGATTTTAATGACTGCATTGATAAAATTTTGAACTTGATTTCAAGTGAAAGTAAACCCTGTCACATTATGGGTGATTTCAATGTTGATTTGTTAAAGGATAGTGCCAATGAATTTCTTAGCAATATTGTTAGTAATAGCTTTGAACCCACTATAACTAAACCTACACGTGTAAATGAGAGATCTACCTCGTTAATCGACAACATATTCACCAACACGGTTGAAAATCATTGTGTTTCAGGCATATTAATTACTGATATCACTGATCACTTTCCGATTTTCCTAAGTTTGGACATTTCTTAACAAAGCAATGATAATGGATATTATTCTAGGAACTATTCGACTAGGAATATCGATAATTTTGTTACTTTTTGTCGTAATTTTGACTGGGACTTCATTTGCTCAGATAATGATGTAACTAAGGCGTTTTCTCGCTTTAAGTCTACTTTTCGTGATATCTATGACACTTGTTTCCCTCTATTCTATATCACTAAGCGGAAGAGACGTAAAAAAAGACATCCCTGGATAAGCAGTGGTATTTTGCAATCAATCAAATGCAAAAATAAAATGTATAAAAAGTACTTGAAGAACCCTACTCCTGACAAACTTAGCTACTTCGTACTTACCGTAATAAATTGAATCATATTCTTCGTATTGCTAAGAAACGTTATTTCTCTGATAAATTCTACAAATGTAAATATAATATGAAGCGTACTTGGAAGGTTGTTAATGAAGTCTTACAAAAAGGTACTGATAAGTCGTCGTATCCATCGTCTTTCAAACATAATAATGGCGTAACGAGTGATCCTAACGTCATTGCAAATGGATTCAATAAATTTTTCACCAATATTGGTCCTTCTTTGGCATCTCGTATAAAATGCAACTCTAATGCTAATGATTACCTTAAAAATCCAAATCCTCACACGCTTTTTATGTCACCTACAAACGAGGCTGAACTTGTTAAAACTGCCCTTTTCTGTCTTAAACCAAAAAAATGCCCCGGTTTTGATAATATCAAGCCCAGTATCCTTAGGAAAGTCATTGTCTTTTTAGCAAAACCCCTAAGTCATGTCATAAACTGTTCGCTCGTTTCTGGCATTGTTCCCGATGAGTGGAAAATAGCCAAAGTTATACCTGTATATAAGAAGGGTGATCCATCTATTTACGAAAGTTATCGACCAGTTTCAGTCTTATCATGTTTTTCAAAAAATTTTGAGCGCATTGTTTATAATCGTATGTATGATTTTGTTAATAAGTGTAATGTCATTTACCAAGGTCAATACGGTTTTCGTCCCGGTCATTCTACCGAACATGCCCTAACGCATGTTGTTAACAATTTATATAAGGCATTTGATAATAAACAAACTTCTGTTGGAATTTTCTTAGACCTGTCAAAAGCTTTCGACACACTCGATCATCAAATTTTATTACACAAACTTTATTTCCATGGTATAAGGGGGAATGCTCTGGATTGGATCAGCAGTTATCTGTCTAATAGGAAACAATTTATTTCGTTTAATGATGTTAACTCCGACTTTTCGCAAATTCAATTTGGCGTACCCCAAGGCTCCATTCTAGGCCCTTTACTTTTCATTCTTTATGTAAATGATATAGGTAACGTTACAAAAAATTGCTCTGTTATTCTGTTTGCTGATGATACGAATATAGTTATACTGGCCACGATATGTATGAATTACGGACGTTAATCTCAAATGAACTTGATAATTTTCATAACTGGTTTTCCTCCAACAAGTTGTCGCTCAATATAGAAAAGACCAATTATGTAGTTTTTAATAATAAACGAAATGTAAAACATGATAGTTGCCATATTTTAATGAACAGGAGATATTTACAGAAAGCTGACCATGTTAAGTTTTTAGGTGTTTAAATTGACTCGAACTTAAGTTCACCTTGTTGCTACTACAATTGCTAAAGGTATAGGAATTCTTTCTAAGTTAAAACGCATTCTTCCTAGGAATATACTTCGCACTTTGTACCTTACTTTAATCTACCCTCATCTTACCTATTGTCTCGCCATATGGTCTGGTACAAGTAAAAAGTATTTAAGTAAGTTAACGGTTCTTCAAAAACGAGCCGTTCGTCACATTTCTTCTGCTAGTTATAATGACCATACTAGTGAGCTCTTCTCATCACTGCATCTGTTAAAGCTCCATGATATAATTAACTTAAAACTTGCGTTATTTACGTACAGTTCCATTCACCATATTCTTCCTGTTAGTCTTGATAATGTATTCAATTATAATTTAGATATCCACACACATAATACGAGAGAAGCTAGTAATATCCATATAGCACATTGCAATACATCCTTTGCTAAGAACAGCTTAGTGTACCGAGCAAGCATGACCTGGAACAAATTGCCCCTGGAAATCAGATATTTACCTACTATCAAGTTCTTCAAACGTACCTTAACTAATTACTATTTAAATACTTATTGACTTTTGACATTAATGAACTTCTTGAATGCTGCCATGTTTTCTTGTTCTTTGTATTTTTTTTTCTTTCTTTCTATGTACCCAGGGAGTGTTACTACTAGTCAAGCCTGCAAAGGTTTCTTAGACAGTTAGAGCACTTCCTTTTACATTGTTATTGAAGATTTAAATCTGTATAGTAATAACCTGTAATGTCATTGACACATTGTGAAGAAACAAAAATAAATGAAATGAAATATTCAAAGTCAGTAGATGTCGAATTGCTTACAGGATATCTGCTCGGAATTTTCGATTACTTTTACGTTTATTCTTTTCATACAAAAGTAACTGTCAATGCCCTTGGATATGAAACATTGTAGCCTGCACTTTAGTTTAAATACGGTTTCCCCAATATGAAACCGCATGAATTTATAATTAAAGTGCTTCTTGTGGCAAGGAGTTACTAAGCCGTTCTGTTTTCTTGTCGTTAAGTGTGAAATATAAAAAAATGTTAACATGCACTTATGTTTTTTATGCGATGGTAGCTGTTTATATTTAGTTTACTATCTTAAATAAGTTTTCGTATGCTGCTAGACTGCAGTTTGAAAAAAAAAATGAGTACATAAGCAAACTGGATACTTAGTCCTACAGCTGAAGCTTCAAAAGTCTTTACGATTACACATTTATCTGTTTCTACGACCCGTAGACAAAGGGACATGCTGGACCGTGTGCCTCCCCCCCCCCGCAAATTAATTAAGCCTTTCATTTTTTCACAGCTATGATCACAGTGACTGACGCTAATGGTCTTTTCTAGTTGGGTTAATTTGTAACAGAGTGTACCTTTACCTTTTAAAATTGCTATGAGTGGGTTTTTGATTTTTCTATTGCCTAGATGTTTCATTAACGTAGGAAAAAGTTTACCGATATCGTTTAATACAAAGTTCCGAAATTAGGTAAATCGGATCCAACATGGCGGCTTTCAAACACTTTTCCACATCATTTCTTTTTTAAAGTGTATGGAATGTTAGTTTAATTGAAATATTTGGACTTGAAATTTTTCGTATTTTAGACAATTTTTCAAGTTAGCTCTGATTACACAACGATGACTCACAATGATGTCATTGACAATTTTTCATTTAAGCATCAATGACGTCATATTGTAGTTCTATCAACCGAGCAATGAAAAAATGTAAACAAAAACATTTTCAGTTGTAAAGCTTAGGCGGTTCAGATCTATAACAATCCCTAGAAAAGTATGAGGCATAGAGAAAGCTTCGGTACCATTTCTTGTGCTTTTGAAAAAGCTATTATCTTTGCACAGGAATGAAGAAAACTGCTGACTGTACGTGAAATGTTTTCTTGCAAACTTGTAAAGGTAAAAGCTGGTACCAAGGTTGCAGTGATTATATCATTTTTGAAATAAGGGGTGTTTCAGCATGCAATTTTTCACTTCTGAAGTCATTTTATTCTAAATTATGGGTCTACAGGTCTACACGTCCTCATCAGGTATCACAGGACACTCACAATGTTTTCCATAAGCGAGAGGACATATGGCCATACACTGTGGACAACTTGACATAAAAGCTTTGTTGCCTGTCAAGTCCCTTTCTTAGGATGCATTTGGCAAGGCTGATGTTGCCTAGGTACCACACAAAGAGGAAAAAACGTTAGATGCAATGGTCCCTGGTTATAGGTCATTCCCCACGCGCTGAAGTGGATCAAAGTCTTTCCGATGTATCTCCAGCTAATACCAACTCCATGATCTCATCAGGGACTTTGTGTCAATTAGCAACTTTCTGATTTCACCTAGTCCGGTTACCTTTTACCGTTTTTTACCAGTGGTGCCGGGGGGGGGGGCATGGGGGAACGTGCACCCCTAATTGATTTCCGAAAAGTTTCCAGAAATTTTTAAGGTGAGCCACAAAGGCGTTTAAGTTATAAATTTCTGTAGGGGGTAGGGTGAGGTCTGTTTCTGACTCACTGATGAATCTATTTTAATCATTTTCTTATCCACAAGTCGTTCTCAAACTACCACAATCCTTGCAAATCCTTCTCAAAGTACTACAATTTTCGCGAGCTCCGCGCATTTACAGCCTCACCACATAGCTTTGTTACCATCAATACCGTCTCAAACATATTCGTATTATTTAATGGTGGAGTTTTACAATTTCATAGACTGTTCTTGTGCATAGAAGTCATTATGGAGGAACACAGCAATGCAAGAATGCAAAGTAGTGGAATTCAGGGGAAGACACATTTTATGAAATTGAAATCTTATACCAGGGGTAGGGAACCTTTTTTCTTTGACGGGCCGTTTTGAAGGTCATAATCCACTCGCGGGCCGCACACACAGAAGGTGCAGTAGGCTTCCCTCATAGGGCGCAGGCCGATGGGTCCCAAACAGGCCCTCGTGTAGTCTAGGGGAAAGTCTAGGAAGCAACTGGGGACGAAGTACCCGGAATTTATAGGATTTGTAATGATTTATAGGGAATAGAATATTCATCCACTATCTCAAGTTAAATGAAATAGAATGTTCAAGGCTACACAGACCAGAAGTATTACAATATGACCAATATCTTTTAACTTATGTATGTAGTAACAATGAATGGGCAAATAGTGTTTTTAAACCAACTTTATCTTTTCCTCAGGTTACATTGCAAAGTTGTCCACTTTCTAAAGTTTAATTCACTCTTCGAAGAAGCAGTCTTAAACCCCTTCCCCTTCCCGAAACAAACGGAATAGATACAAAAACCCACTGACTTTCGTACTCTACAAGATAGACCTGCACATCTGATAATGTAATTCTGTACTATGTTATGAAGCGGATTGTAGCCTTTCTCTCACGCAAAGCTTCTAACGTACAAGGATTCTACACCTGATTCATGTATAAAAACGGTTTTCATGTTACATTATGCATGCGGGGTTTAAGCAATATACGCTACTGTTTCACAGCAGATTTACGTCAAATACCCGAAAAGTGGTACTGTAGAAGCAGGATGAACAGTTGGCACCGTGTGCTAAGACTAGATTACTTTCAATTACTTTTCAAGTGATTCCGAATTTACATATATGAATTGCCTCTCGGGCCGGATGAAATGGTCTAGCGGGCCGCATACGGCCCGCGGGCCGGAGGTTCCCCACCCTGGCTTATACGAATTACTACGCAGAAGCCTCTACCTGGCGAATGCATTTTGCTAGGAATTTAAAGCGTCTCAGTGAAAAGTCTCCACGCAACTTTTGTTATGGAAATGATTTCTAATGCAAAATTTCAGTGCGCTTCGCACGTCACGGCACACACTTCATATCTTGAAAGCATTTCTGGGGTAATAATAAATTACTTTGACCATAACACTTGTTCGAAAAAAGTACATCTCCGACCTCTGCAGGGACCCTGCATCAATAGAGTATCTAAGAGTAAGCTAATATCATGAGTAGCATATATGCGGTTGCATTCGTAGCAATATAGGCCCATTTCTCGTTGCACTTTTGTATTACGAATGCAATGCCAGAGCCAAAATGCCACTAAAGAATGAGAAATTATCATTAATAATATCTAAGCACGTAATTAATTGAGAGATTTTCCAAAGATACCACCATTTTGCATCTAAGCTACCTTATCTAAACAAGAATTTTTCAAGGGGAGGAGTTTTTAGCTCTCCACTAAGACAACACACCTTTCCTTTACAGTCAATCAAATATAAGAATTTAGTAAATTGTGAGTTTTCCAATACATAATCAATTAGATATTTGTCAAAAACAGCATTATTTTGCATCTAAGCTATCGTAAATGAATAAAAATTTCGCAAAGTGGAGGGGCATCCCCGCCCCTTAGACCTCCCCCAGGACATCACCTGCACAAGGTGACAAAGGAAGGAATTCCCCCGAATGCAAACTGCCACGGATGCCAATATGCACGATTTACACAGACTTTCTGGGTTTATCTGGAGTGGGCTTAAGGCATCATCTTCTGTAGTGCCCCCATGGCCAACCTCTGCCGGCGCCATTGCTTTTTACGGTATAATATCGGCAATCCCGCAAGGCTAGGTTGCATCTTCTTGCTTGCATATTCAAGTGTAATAAACTTTAATAAAGCCTTCATTTTGGAAACACAATTGTTTCCTTGTTTAATATTTGTTTAATATGTGTGTGTTTTTTCAGTCCATTATCATATGTTCTGAGCATTGTTAGTGACGATATGTTACTATACATTTCGTTTTAACAACTGGCAATTGATATTTGTATGGCTTACAAGTGTTTGATATCTTTAACTTATGAGACAAATGCGTAACTATTCATTCATTAATTTGTGCATTCTCTCCAAGTTGATTAAACTGAAGAAACGAGAAGGGAAAAGTTAGTCATCGTGTCCGCCAACATGTATAGCAGGAGGAATCATCGCAAAAATGAAAAGAATAAAAATAGATCCTTAAAATTTGCAAAATATTACACCAAATTGCGCCTAAGGACCCTCAAATATTTAAAAATTTTCCAAAGGGAAGGGGGACACCCCCTCCTCTTAGACCCCTTCCCCAGGACGGTGATCCGAAACAACGTTCAACCCCAACTAGTCGAGGAAGTAGCTTCCTACGCCTTTAAAACAAATACAAAAAGAGCTCATAATAGTAATCTGAATTCCAAATTATTCTCAAAAAATGTAACTTATATATAGAATTTTCTCACTTGTAAATTTAAAAAACATGAGATATCAGAATTTGGATTGCTTAAATGCAACTTAAAATGCACAGAAAGTGCCATTTCCTGCAATCTGGGAGGCATTTTTTGTCAAATTTTTCTCGGTACGCTCCGCGCCAACGCATGGTGGCGCTCCGTTTAGATAGTGTCAGGGCATATTTTGCCCCCCCCCCCGTATAAATACAATCCTGGACACGCTCTTGGATGTCGGTACTGACAGGGGTTGGGACCGGGGTGGGGGAGCGCAACGAGACACATGTGCCTTTTTTTCTGAAAATGTAAGAAGTGGTCCTATTAGAAGTAAAAAATGCCCTGGCTGTTCTTTTGGGCATATGAATCCCTTATCACAATCTGGAGTACAACAATCCTCAGACTACGCTTTCAACCTGAAACAAAGGAGGCACTCAATAAGACTTCTTCCTTGGTTTTCGTACTTTTAGGCACTTTCCCAACCAAAAGAATGATGCCATAACATTTTGTCAGATAGTTCTAAGGAAGGCCGTACATAGCAATTCCATGAGGCAATTTCATAGTTAGAAGGAGCCATAGGTTGTGATTTTCCATTTCACAAAAGGGGGCAAGTGTCTCCTCAGTGTCACTCGTTCCATGTGCCATGTCACACTGCTCCTCTATGTCACTGTGCTTCCTTCCTCTTTTTCACTGTACTTGCTTACTTGCTTGCTTGCGTGCCTGCTTGCGTGCCTGCTTGCCTGCCTTAACCAACCCACCAACGCACCCACCCACACACCCACTCACTCAGTCTCTCTCACTCATTTACCACTACTCACTCACTCACTCAATCACTCTATCACTCAATCACTCAATCACTCACTCACTCACTCGCTCTCTCACTCACTCGCTCTCTCACTCACTCGCTCTCTCACTCACTCATTAACTAATTAAAGGGCAGCTACTTCAAAAGCTACGCGCCATTTTGCACCGACTCTTTATCCCTTTAGATTGCTTGTCGCCCCGATCCCCACTGTTAAGACAGTACTTCATGTAAGCAAGCACACATTGTAAGCATCTTCGACCAAACTCACCAGTGTATTCTGATTAGTTCCATAGATGTTCAAAGGAATCCATGGAACAAAAGCTCCGACTCTAGCAGGTTGACATGTCAACCGCATGCATCACTCGGGTTTTTATCTGTGCGATATCATTTGGTCCAGGAGATAGCCACTCCAACAGAAAGGCGTCTACTGTTAGGACAGTTGTTGGACAGAGTAGGGAAGGAGATCCTTTTCCAAAATTTGTGCACGTCAGCCTACCATTGAAAAACTTTACCAGGACGAAGCGCAGCTACACTCTTGGACAAAATTGTTGGGACACTTTGTTCTAATATTCTTGAATCGCAGTTCACAACACCCCCACTCCCCCTGTCAATGTTGCGCAGAAAGATTGGCTGTACGCCGTGAACCGGATAACTGTGGCCAACATTGACGGGGGGAGCGGGGGTGTCCCAACGAATTTTGTCCAAGATTGTAGGCTGAAAATCTTGGGGATGAAATTCTGTCATTGGTTGTACCCCATAAGATCTAGTTCAGTCGCTTAATGGAAGAGTCATCAGGGTCCACCAAGATGAAATAATATCTCGTCAGGGTAAAGCAAATTCTCACAGTGGAGGGTGGTTTCCCTGCCGAGGAATTCTGTGTACGTCTGGCCGGCCTGAATTTTCTCCTTTGTGCTTTAGGCCTGCTCTTTCGTGAAGTCTATCACTGCCTCTTGAAAAAGGCAAATCTTTAAAACGGGGTCAGTTCCGATTTCTGGTGATTTGTGTGCTAGCTTGGATGCATGGTTCATTCAAAGTACGATAATTTCTCCAATTCCGAAATATCAACAAATTTGCCATCAAGCTATTTCATGAACATTTTGCAAGGCACCCTGGATGAGTTTATACTCCTAAACATTCCAGAACTTCATATTAGTTGTTTACGTCATTCGAAAACCAATATATGACAACATATTGAACTTTTTAATACTCCTAGAAAATTAAAATAAAAACCTAAAGCTGCATGGTTGACTCCAAGAATGCTCTTTCAGAACTTTGAATTGCTCATATAGGCCTTCTGTATAAATTACGATTTGGCAAAATATTGAAATTTACATTAATGCAATTGAGGCTGCGGAAAGCTGCAAAAAATGTACGAATATACGAAAGAAATACAAAATACTCCGCAATGCTTAACCCCTTGCATAAAAACTAAACCAGGCGGCAAAATAGCTTTGATATGAAGCGACATTCAGTGTAGCGAACACTGGCTTGTATGCGAGTCAACCACTGCCCAAGTGTGGCTATTGGGAGTAGAGCGTGTATAATGCACACGTTAGAACAACGTAACTAGATAAACTGACCAGAACTTCTATTCTACGATTCCTTGCCTACAAAGTAGTCCTTGTTAATTTTTTTTGCCGTGATGCCGTGTGGCATGTGTGTGTATGTGTGCATGTGTGTATGTGACACTTTGCTTGCAAACACTTTCTCAAAACGGGTAACCTCATGGGATCTCATACTTGGCATGTAGATACCCCTTATTAAGTAGATAATCCCGATTGTTTTTGGTGAAGGTCAAATGTCATTTGGGGTCACCAGAGATCAAATGGTAAATACCTTGGAAATTGCTTGTAAACACTCTATCTCAAGATGTGTTACTTCAAGGAATCTCGTACTTGGCATGTGCATGGTCCATATTAGGAAGATGATCCCATTGTTTTTGTAGATTCAAAGGTCATTTGGGGTCACCAGAGGTGGAAAGGTCAAAATCTCGTTAACATGATATTTTAATCAAGGTATCTTTGGTTAATCTCATACTTTGCAGGTGGATGGACCATATTGACTTAATGATCCTTCTCATTTTTGATGGAGATCAAAGGTCATTTGGGGTCATCAGAAGCAGTCTTTGAACTAACCGAGCAACTGGGCGCTATTTGCGTCCTTATGTTGCAAAATAACAACTTAATCCAAATGTCCGGGCACTGTTTTTCGAGAAGACAGCTTCTCCGACTACCAATGTGCCTGAACAAAATAGCGTCCGGGCGCTTTTTTCGATAGAACAGCGCCCGGTATCCTCAAAATATCAGCCCAGACACGCGACTAATTGCAGCAGTAAAGAAAAGTATCTGGGCATACGCATTCTTGGATTTACTGCCCCCGCCAGAGCCACATTTGTTTTTCATTATGTGTCATTTTTGCCGTATGTGCCGCATGTGTAAGTGGTCGCCACAGTCTGCCTTTGTACTAGTATTTACAAAAAGATCTCATTGGCCGAATATTCACAGTATTTTACTGTGATTTAAGCATAAAATTAGGCCTAGGCCTAGGCCTTGGTTAAAGTTAGGCCTAAATTTACAGACTAGGCCTAGTTCAGTATTTGTACCCAAACTGTCTAGGCAGTACAAACAGAATATAGGATGTAAAGTTAAAGGCCTAGGAATTTAAGAAATTGGTTAGAAAACTGATTTGTAGCAGCTGAAGTTGGTCCATAAATTGAAATCTTTTGTTAGAATATCAGATATTGTCTAGGCTATTGTGAATGAATTTTGTTACTGTCAAAAGATTCTGGATGGAAGTGTGTTTGGCATGGAGCATAACATTGACCCTGAATCATGGACGAGCCCATATTGAGTACATGATCCCTGTTGTTTTTGTGGAGGTCAAAGATCATTTGTGGTCACCAGAGGACAAAAGAGGTCAAAATCTTGTTGACATGATATTTCAAGCAGGGGGACTTTAATGAATCTCAGACTTAGCAAGTGGATGACCCATATTAGGTAAATGATCCTTATCATTTTGGCGGAGGTTAAAGGTCATCTGGGGTCATTGGAGTTCAAAAGGCTAAAACTTTGTAAACACCATATCTCATGCAGGGAAATTTCAAGGAATTTCATACTTGACATGCAGGTGGTCCACATTAAGTAGGTGATCTCTGTTGTTTTTGTGGAGATCAAAGGTCATTTGAGGTCACCAGAGGTCAAAAACTTGTTAACATGATATTTCAAATAGGGAATGTTTGATGAATTTCATACTTAGCATGTGGATGGCCTGTACTGATTAAATAATCTCTCTTGCTTTTGGTGGAGGTCAAACGTCATTTGGAGTCACTAGAGCTCAAAAGGTTAAACTCTTGTTAACATGATATCTCAAGCAGGGTAACTTTGATGAATCTCATGCTCAATATGTGAATGGCCTATGTTGATTAAATGATTCCTCTTGATTTTGGTGGAGGCAGAAGGTTGAAACTTTGTAAGTGTTATGTCTTGAGCAAAGTGTAGGTGACCCATGTTAAGTGAAGGTCAAAAGTCATTTGAGGTCATTGGAGGTAAAAAGGTTATTAATATGGTATTAATGTCTTTGATCAATGCCCATGGATCCTAGACATTCTGCGCCAAAATTGTAAAGACAGTAATTTATGAAACACGGTAATAGACTTACATTTAATCGGCAAGGAATAACTAAGCCTTTTGGCTTTCTGATCAGATTGTTCTCCCAGCTTGGTGATATGGGACACTTCTGCTCCATATATCGGACAGAGATTGACGCCTTTGGACTATTTCTCTACGAAGGGTGAAATCAGATTTTCACTGTAAAATTGGTGGGGAAAGGTACACACTATGGGTTTATGACCTTCTGGTGACCTCAAATGATCTCTGACCTTCTCCAAAAATAGTGAACACCTTTCTGTCAGAATGACAAGTCTATATCCCAAGTGTGGAAAGTAAGGAAAGACAACTACTGAAGAAGAAGAAAACTTAAAAAAAATTAAGTGTCTTAAATGGGATTTAAATCCGGCCCGTCATGATGAGAAATCAAGCACTTTTCACTATACAATCAACATAAATATCAGCTACAAGACATTTATAATCATCTTTAAGTCACAGCACCCATCGCAAGTCTTCATAACAAGGCAATTAAAATGGAATTACTAAAATTATACTAGAGTAAGGCTTATGAAAATATATAATGTTGTTCGCTCTAATTTCATCTTTGAATAACACGAAATTCAGCCCCCTCTTCTCGGTGGCCACGAAAGGGTACAATTTGGAAGAACGACCTACTGTCTATTAAGTTTAGGTTTTCGTAATTCCACCTCTAAGGACCTCAGATCACTTTTGACCAATATTGAACAGTTTGTCTCATTTCGAGAGTTAGCTTTATATATCGTGGAGTTACTACCCACAGTTTAGCTATAGGTGTTTCACACAAATCGCAAATACTGCAAATCACTCCAGTTAACATAGCTTGTTCAGCTATTAATATATTCCTCATTATGTTTTAGCTCCTAAAAGGTTAACTTGGTTGTACAAAATCCACTGAAGTGTCACTGTACCAGGCTCGTAAACAACCAGCTTAGGCTCTATACTTAAACAATATCAAAAGAATTACAACGAACTTTTCAGGTTTCCGTAGCAATGAGTCAGTGTATCCATTTTGTTCACACATATTGTTGTCAATCCATGTCTAAAGAACATCTTTAATTGGTCAAAAATGTCCGTTGTAACACTTTACCCCACAGTACTTTCTCAGTTAAAAAAACCCAACATAAATTGGCTTCTTCGAAGCCGTGCTTCTGTTTTATTCATATTATTAGACTCCTTCACTATTCAGAAGGAGGAATAAGTGGGTTTATAAAGCATAAAACCCCAGAACCCTTCTATTTTACATAAAATGATTTTTATTTTTTATTACATAACATATTTCTCTCTAAAGAAATTTTAAATAATTACAAGGTTAGCATATTTCATTAAATTTTGAATTCTTTTACAAAGGCTTATTGTTGTGCTTTCCTTATCTCGCCCAAAGTCCTCTGGCCCTCATCGTGCATGCATGAGGCTTAAAGTTGTATTTTGTAAGTATTTGAGGCTTTTTTCTAATAGTTTATATGTATTTTTGTTACAAATACAAAAATTTTTTCAGTCGATTGTTTTTCATATGAAAGGCAAAATTTACGTAAAAAACAGATTTCAAATAAATTCATACGAAAAGTGGGAGGTACTTGGAACTTGTTCGTAACTGGCTCCCATGTTTAATCTGAGCGGGATTTTCGCATATGCGTATAAATGAGTTAGTTAGTTAGTTAGATGAGGTTTAACGTCCCAGTTTCCAACCAATTGGTTCAAGTCGAGACGACCACGGCCTTTTTTCCAGTTGTGGCTCACTGGCTTGTTTTTCCTACTCCATTGCGTATAAATGAGACAACTGTTCAATATGCCCACGTAAACCCACGGCTTTCTCTCTATATTAATAGGTTTCACTTTCTGACTATCATAACGAGTTCACATTTAAAGTATGAAACGTAGCCATGCTTCCTAACATGAGATACCGTGTTTACAAGGTTTTCGGTTTTTTACCTCTGCTGACCTGAAAGTGCTCTGACCTGCACCCAAAACAGCAGATTTCTTCCTGTTAATGTAATAAATCCATGAACCACGTATTAAAAGTATCCCATCATTCGTATCTTGAGAAGTTGAGGTATCTTGTTTACAAGCTGCGCGTTGCAAACACACATACATGCACACCCATACCCGTTTACGGCCCCGATTGTTGGCTTTTTAAGGGGTATTATGGGATATTTTTAAAAGGGTCCTATGGCTTAGATATATGCAGTACTTGGATTATATCACTGCAACTGTCCAAGGTTAGTACATAAACTGTCGGCGTTATGGGTCCTTTCAATGTTGGGTCTCCTGCCAGCCAAGTGGGGATGCACGTAAATTGGCCATTGGCGTGAGATTGGGGACTGTCCTAACTGTACATGCTACTTGCCATTTTCATGTGTGTAAGGGTACTACTGTATATTAATTAGGGACACATATTTCGTTCTCTCAGTCTGGGGACCCATTAAGGATGTCTGCATACTAGTTGATAGCAAACTGAGGACACTGAAGGGTATTTTCAGGTGTTACCCTAGCTTTTTCACCCCATATAGAGTGTGCTATACCATCAGTTTCGCCAGAACCAGACTGTGGACTGTTTCTATCTGCCTAGTCAAAAATACTTTAAATGGTTCACCCTTCTTTTTTAAATGTTCGTTCACCTGATTCATTTACATGGGGTCAAGTACTCAACCTGAACCTGTCCCCACTTTAAAACATCTGTTGTCACTCTTTAAAGAAATTTTTTGTAGTCCTTGAGACAGTGCCGTGTTCAAAGGGGTTGGGGAATTGAGCCTCCCATTACCGTAGCCAGTCGGAACATAATCACTAAGTCGAGGATTTCAGATAAAGGGAAGAAGATGAAAATGAGAGCAATAACGCAACTAGCGTGGGGGGGGGGGGCTGCCGGGTTGGCTCTCCCCTCAGACCAATTGAGCCCTTTTAGCATTCTCAAAAAAGTTAATCTTATAATTATATCAACCACACGGGGGCATCAGGGGCCATCTTTATTCAGATGAAGTGGAAAGAGGCCTAACCTTTCTCTAATCTTCATCAAGGAATTGGTCAGATCCACTACTGACATATCTTGAAATTCATTTATTTGGCGCGCTATGCGTCCACCCATCACAGAAGAAGACTCCATAGTCATTTCATGAAGAGTGTAAACCATACCGGTGACATGTTGTGACTTAGTACTAATATCCTCAGGGACCCTTCCTGATTCAACTGTAGTGAAAAGGGCCCAAAACTTTTCCCCATGTTCATAAACACTTGTTCAGTTCCACATATCTTAAAATAATTGCTTCGTTACGATCCACCCCACTCTTCGCTGATGCTTTCTGTAGATAAGACAGCTTATGTGAAATTCTTGTTCCTAGGCCCATCACAACTGCAACCATTATTCATCCTTCCCACCACCACCTCCAATCTTATCAACATGTTTGGCCTCTGGTGAAATTTTGTACATAGCAAAAAATTTGTGACTTGTGGTCCGTTTAGTCCACATCAAATGTGAATGAATATAGTTAAGTGCTTCATTTTAATCCCCACAATATTAAAGTTACCTCAGGGATTTCGTTCTCCAACCCACAAGAAAGGGGGTGAGGTTTGAACCCGAAAATAATCCAATGGCAAAACCTCTGTCCCTACTCCCCAGGAGAATGGTACTTTCGACACCGTTTCATCATTTAATTCCTTCCACTATTTCATTACTAGGAGTAGGCCCCGTGAGGTTGCTTTTGCCTTCCCCCTCGGCTAGGGGGATAGTTAGGCCACTGGATATCCGGGACGATGGATACATTAATTACTCCATCCTCAGGTTCCCGGCTCAGGCTGACGGTTCTCAAATCAGCGATACATGCAATTACCTACAATTGATTGGCCTCTGACTCAAACTTTGACCATTAAATTTATATGGCGGCTTAAGCATTCCTGCTATAGTTGCCACTCTGGGGATCCTCCTTTGCCTTCATACACAAGGGGCCAGGAAAGGGTCTCCCCTGTGGGAAACTTTTGTTTATGAAAGATAGCTTGGACGCAAAATGCGGTTATTTTTGTAAACACTTTGAGCTGATAATATGCTTAAAAATTCTCATTACTTAGTGAATGTGCATTACTTTGGGGCTAGTCCTTAGGAGACGGGAAGGCTGTTACCCCTCCCCCTTTGGGAAATGTATATATATAAAGAGGCTTAAGTTAGAAATGGTGCAATCTTTGGCGAAGCTTTGAAATGGTTATACATTTAAAATATTAATTGCTTAGCAAGTTTTTTTTTTGAGGGAGGGTTAAGTGTACACGAAGGGGTGTCGTCCTAAGCGAGGGGTGACAACTGCCGGTTTTGAGAAATTTATGTTTGTGTGAGGTCACTGCAAATGCAAAATGGAACTACTTTTGGCAAATATTTGAATTGATTATTTCATTAGAATTAGATATTCTCATTAATTAAATTTTTGTTTGGCTGCGGAGTATCACCAACCTCAAGACTGGGTTCGAAGGAGTTGCAAAGTGCACCTTGAAAGTTTTAGACCGGGATAAAGAAGAACCTCTTCTCATTAAGAGCCAAAGTAGATCAACATGTTAAGGGAGCTGACTTCTCATAGGGATAATTGTCTAACTACTGTCGGGAATCACTCTTTATCATGATTTCCTTCTCCCGGACGACTTCAAAAAAGTCCCCGCAAACTATTGACTATTAGATCAACATTTATCTTTACTTTATATTGATAATAAAGTAAAATCAATTTTCTGCTCCCCTAGGAGTTCCCAAAGTTGCCCTGACGGGAGGGGGATATCACCCCAGCCCCCGACGGGAGTCTGTCACCCAGCGCCACCAGTAAACTGAACGTCCAGGTCTTAGATAATTTGTGCATTCTTCAACACGACTTCAAATTTTTGAGCATCGCACTGCTTCCTTCTCCTTCACAGTTTGGTTGCATGGCGTAGATGTACAAATCCTCCCCCTTACCCATTTCCTGTGATAACATTACCACCCAAGTAAATCTTTTAATTCATACGTCTCTAGGACACTACAGTTTCATCATAGTTTTTTTTTTGAGACAGTTGATTGTTTTTGCAGTGATTAAGTATAGTTCTTTCATGAATCGGTAATATTGAATTATTTCTCAATAAATGCACCAAATGCAAACTTGCAATTTTAGTACCACATTATATCTAGCTGGTTTCCAGTAAAAACTCAGGAACTATATCAAAAGGGCAGCGGGGCCCTCCTCCTCTATACTCTTCTTCTATATCTGTCGAGGAATCCCGAGTCAACTTCCTTCCCCAACTCCAAAATCATGAACACGGTAATGTTTTAGACATGACAATGAAGCTTTGCAACAGAACAAATGATGTCAGAAGCACGGGGATATCGCAATCCAGTAATATATCTAAGCTAATCAGTTTGCTAAGTTAACATCTTCTTTTAAGAAGAATACGTACCCTGTAAGAGCAATTCACTAAGCAGCCATGGAAAGAAAGATTTTGTTTGCAGAACAAGTAACCATGTATTTCGAACTCAGCGAGAATGGAAACCATTGCAAAGAAGAAAGCAAGTCCTTTTCCACCATCTTAGAACACTGGCATGATGGCATCATAGAACAGTAACTGAATATTGAAAGCAGTCCATTCATGAACGGGTGGATAACTAAGTGCTGCTAAATAAACTGTTATGTTCCCAACAATGATTCATTAATATGTACCTCTAGGCCAAAATCTCTTCACCTTTATTTTTGAAAAACGCAACAAGTGTTTCTATACATTCTCCCGAACATTCTCATGAAGTTCTGTAACACGAAACCGCATTTTTTACAGAGTATACACCAAACTAGGGATCATGAATCATCAAAACTCACTGTCATTCTGACGTCACCTTATGTTTATATATGGATCTATATCATACTCACGAAGGTGCCAATAGGGTCTTTCTTACATTCTCCCGAACATTCTCATGAAGTTCTGTAACACGAAACCGCATTTTTTACAGAGTATACACCAAACTAGGGATCATGAATCATCAAAACTCACTGTCATTCTGACGTCATCTTATGTTTATATATGGATCTATATCATACTCACGAAGGTGCCAATAGGGTCTTTCTTACATTCTCCCGAACATTCTCATGAAGTTCTTTAACAAGTAACCGCATTTTTACAGAGTATACGTAAAAAGTGCATGAAAATGCTAACACACTGCAAGTTAAAAAGGTTGGTAGTTAAAAGCATGTTCTGGTGGCCAAATTTGGTGTTTTCAAAAAAAGCTGAACATTTTTCTGTGTTAGTCAGTGAAAACCCCATCTCAGTAGCATCTTGCATTTGGAAGATACGAATTTGTAAAGAAATGTTACATTTTCAGCTTTTGCAGAGCATGATGGGAAATCTGTGATGTCATCTGGGCAAATTTATTAGATGTAGCTTTTGTATTTCTTTATAATGTTGATATCACTATATTCACTATTTCATAACTATTTCAGCTGTACCATAAGTATAGAACAGTTTTACACTATATGTTCACGGAAAAACATCTAAACATTCTAACGGTATCATATTTCAAGGACAAACAAGGTATCCAATTATAAGAAATAACAAAAGGAATCTGAGGCAATTAGCCCACTTTGGATCATGTTTTGTGACCTTGAGGAAACCTGGCGATATTTTTTACTAAAAGTAACCAATCTTTAGGTAGGGATACATTGAGTTAGGAATGGAGTTTTGGTATGGGGTTTGCATGACACGAAATGAAAATTTTTTATCTTTCGCATAAGACCCATAGAAAGTGCCACCAGACAATGCCTTTAATATATCATCCAATCTTTCTTCCTGATAAGTGATAGTTAAAAGACAAAACACATGTCATTATATATGTGACAGGATTTCATCCTGACATTTAAGTTCCAGTAGTTGTCATTTCATTTTAGCTCATCATTTTTGAAGCAACACCAAACTAGGGATCATGAATCATCAAAACTCACTGTCATTCCGACGTCACCTTATGTTTATATATGGATTTATATCATAGTCACGAAGGTGCCAATAGGGTCTTTCAGTATAATTTGGAGGAGAAGATATTAGAAGAGAGCTTACAGAATATGGCATGTAATATTACAATCAGTGGTAAAGTCCAAATTTAACATAATTCAATTCGTAATTAGGGATGTATCTTCCTGCATTATTAGCTACAACATTATTTTATTGATTAGCTTTTCATCTGAGGCGGAGTTTATCTACTGAAGAATATAATGGTTTGCACAAGAAAGTAGGGAAACGCAGAAACTTCCATGCCTCTTGGCATCCAACCGGGGATAAAAAGTAAAAAGTTTTTGCACTCTCTTACACCCAAGTAAGGGTAATTAACAGTGCCCTAAATTAGCAATGTGCTCGCAGTCAATAGAGTTTATATCTAAGAATACCTAATATTAACAAACGTCTCATTGGATTACTGTCAATTTGTCGTTGCAACAACACAAAAAGCAGTCCGTTTGAAGCACCCATATCAGCAAACATTCCCTACCATTTTCAAAAGTGGCAGGCAAGCTTCCTACTATTGGTAAAATCCCTTTAAAACATTTAATCCCAATCAGTTGCTAACATTTTACATTTCACATCTACTCTTATTTTTTGTGTTTTATTTTGTTACTTTCTTTTATTCTCTTACTTTTGCTTGTCGTACCTCTTTTAAACTTTTACTTTTTGTATTTTTGTGACATCTTTTATGTTCTACCTGTTTACTTTGTCTTACTCTTTTTGCTACCGAACCCTTTTGTAACAATGCTTCATGTTGAATTAATCTGTACTTTGTTCTTATATCAATTTTTAGATTTACTGCTTTTCATACTTATTTCTTTTACTTTGTACCCAGGGCCCCGTGGAAGAACAGTCCACTGGGACTGAACGGGTTACCCTGGTTTAAAAAGTTAAAAAAAAGTTAAAAAGTTACACCACAAAAATTCTGTTTTATGCATCCACTTTATAACCACACATGCCCTACCACCGTTTATCATTATGTTACAACCAATAGTATGCTAGCATTGAGATCATCACTGCCATGTTAATCTGAGTGTATATTACTAGTAAACATGACGCTGTGCACTGGGGATACACGCAAAAATTTGTCATCCTTCTTGGCAGCAGCCAACAGGGGATAACAAACATTATATATATATATATATATATATATATATATATATATATATATATATATATATATATATAGCCCAAAAGAGCCCAAAATTTGCCAACCAGTGTAAACGTATGACACGCGTAGTCCGATAAAAGCTGTCTGTCGATGTGACGTCACGAAATAATTCGTATAGATTTAATTTTCGTAGTCCTGCGATAAAAATCATATAATTACACAGGTCGGCAAAGTTTGGGTTCTATCCGACCCAAAATGGAGAAGATTTTAATAAAAACTCACAAAAATCGGATCAGAATCCTATCCGCATTCGTTGTAGTGTGACCGCGGCTTTAGACGGTACTGGAATATTGTATTTTGGCCTCTAAAAAGGTGTGAATCCTCAACAAGAATATTGAAGGAGTTTCTTCCATAAATCGAGAGCCATTGGGCGTACACTTATTTTTTCCTAAAAGAATACTGTAGCTCTTATGTGAATTTACAATGTCATTAAAGTATTTTTTCAAAATTACGTGAATGAACATTACCCATGCCAGCTTGTCTCCAGCACGCAGGGATAGACTTGATAAGACCCCAGTACAAAGTGATGTAGCTGTTATTCAGATCTTATTTTGATTTAATTTGCGAGCAGCTAAGAGGAATACCATTCACATCTAATAAGTCTTTCACTTTGACAATGCCTTTTGAGAAAAGTGTTTCGTTGAAAACAACTTTTTGCTAATTCTTATAAAGCTGTTATTCCAGATAAACTGATCACTGTAGTTTTCAGTCGGTTCGAACAACACTGCGTCAGACCAGGAGTAGGAACATTACGAATTATATTTTCAACATTCCAAATGTCCTCGCTCTTACAATTACATTTAAACAAAAAAGATTTTCCAAAAAAAACCGAATATGATAATCAAAGAATATTTTCCAGTGCCTATTATTGGTATCATCAAAGTAGCGGCGAACCCATGAGCTTTTCAAATCTTTTAGAAAGGTAGGAATATGGGGCGCCTTAAGTCCCCCTGACTCAGGGTACCGATCACAGTCGAACGTTTAACCTTGTCAGGTTTATCTCACCAATGGGATCGTAAATAAAATTTTCCAAATCTTTGATGAAACTATACGGAGGGTTCGGCAAGACTAAAAATGAATACGCAAGCTGAGAGAAGGCGAAAGATTTGATAACAGTGATTTTACCTATGGGGCTCAAGTCTCTAACTGACCATCATCTTAAACTTTTAAATCTAGTCAGTTTCGGTAAAGGTTTGGCCGGAAAATTTCATCCCATTACGACTTAGATAAAGACCTAACACGTTTTATGCAACCCGAGATTAATTCCAAGGTATATAAATTTAAGGCTGGTTTGGTACTTAAAAGGGGGCCAAGGGGATACAGCTTGGATTTACTGACATTGATTTTCAAATCACTGGCATTTCTGAACTGATCAAGTAAAATCATGGTAGTTTAAGCAACCGCTCATGATCATTTAGTACGAAAGCGGTATCATCTGCACTTTGGGGCAGCTTGACTTCTGACCCATTAATGACGATGCCCTCTATATTGTTCTCAGCATAACCTTTCAAGGTTAAAATCTCAACACAAGTTATAAACAAGAATGGGCTCATTGGACATCCTTGGCGGACACCTCTATTGATTGAAAAGGAGGCTGACGAAAACCCCTATTTATGACACATGCAGTACAGTGCAATTATAAAAAGTAAAGACCCACCTACGGAAGTCAGACCCAAAGTTGAAGAAACAAAATGTTTTATGCAGAAAGTACCAGTCCAGAAGCTTTCAACAAAATCAATACAAAATATAAAACCTGGTTTATTTTTGACCGAAGTATAATCCATGAAGTCAAGAGTCAACCTCATTTTTTTTCTCCAATGAGCCTTCGTTTCATGAATCTAGTCTGGGTCGGGTCAACTCTCAAAGGTAAAACGGTGTTTGGTTCCTTGCCGAAGGCAGGCAAGGAATCTATGCGATGGTGATGTCGTGTGTGCATGTTTATGCTTGTGTGTATGTGTGTATGTGACGCTTAGCTTGTAAACACGATATCTCAAGACAGCAATGACGGACACTTTTCATATTTAGTATATAGATTTGCCATGTTGAGAGAAAAAACGCTGTCGCGTTTGGTGGAGGTCAAAGGTATTTGAGGTCAAAAGGTTAAACTGCAAAACCTTGCAAACATGATATCTCAAGACAGCAATGACTGACACTTTACATTTGGTATATAGATTTGTCACGGTGAGAGGGAGAACCCTATTGTTATTGACAGAGGTCAACCGTCATTTTACGTTACTAGAAATTAAATTGCGAAAACCTTGTAAAAACGATATCTCAAGATAGCAATGACTGACACTTTCATATTTGGTGTAAGACTTATCACGATGAGAGAAAGAAGCCTTTTGTTTTTGGTGAAGGTCAAAGGTCATTTGAGGTCACCAGAGGTAAAACTGCGAAAACCTTGTTAACACAATATCTCAAGATAGCAATGACATACACTTTTCATATTTGGTATATGGATTTGTCATGGTGGGAGAAAGAACCCTATTGTTCTTAATGGAGGTCACAAGGTTATTTGAGGTCACTAGAGGTTAAACTGCGAAAACCTTGTAAACATGAAACCTCAAGACAGCAATGACTGACACTTTATATTTAGTATATAGATTTGTCATGGTGAGAGAAAAACCCTATTGCTTTTGGTGAAGGTCAAGGATCATTTGAGGTCACCAAAGGTCAAAAACCGAAACCTTGTAAACACGATATCTGAAGATAGCAAAGACGGACACTTTTTATATTTAGTTTACAGATTTTTCATATTAAGAGAAAGTACCCAATTGTTTTTGATTGAGGTCAAAGGTCATTTGATATCACCAGAGGTCAAAACCGAAACCTTGTAAACACGATATCTCAAGATAGCAATGATGGACGCTTTAAACAATTAGTATATAGATTTGTCTTGTTGAAAGGAGGAACCCAATTGCTTTTGGTGGAGGTCATCGGTCATTTTATGTTACTAGAGGTTAAATTGCGAAAGCCTTGTAAACACGGAAACCTTGTAAATGACTTGTAAACCAGATAGCTGAAGATAGCAATGACAGATACTTTATATTTGTTATATAGATTTGTCACGGTGAGAGAAAGAATCACATAGTGTTGGTGGAGATCAAAGATCACTTGAGGTAACCAGAGGTCAAAAGCTGAAAACCTTGTTAACATGATAGGTGAAGATGGAAATGACAGGCGCTTGTCATACCTTGTATATAGATTTTTCATGGTTAGAGGAGGAACGATGTTGTTTTTCGTGGAGGTCACAAGTCATCTGAGGTCACCAGAGATCAAAAAGTGAAATTTTGTAAACATGACATTTTAAGAAAGCACAGACACTTGTGTAATTTTTGTTAGTCGGTTTCTGGTGGGTTCAAAGGTCATATGAGGTCAGCAAAGGTCAAATTGTTGCAACATTGTAAAAATATGGTCAAGAAGTAAACATCAGAGAGATGAACCAAAGTGTAAAAATATACTAAGCCTTTCGGCTTTGTGGTTAATCTACTCGCAATGGATTTTGCTCCTTTTCAATACTCAGACATAAGTAATGAGATCGGCTTCCAGTTAGTTAAAGGGAGGTATCTCTCCCAGACATGGGAATCAACGTAATAATCCCCTACTTTGAGAATTTTACAGTGTACCCCTCCTGAAGCCAAAGTTTAAGGAGTCGACAACTTAGGTCTCGAAGAGACCATAAATTCTTGTAAAAGTGGATAGGCAGACCATTGCTACCAGGAAATTTCCCATTCTTCAATAAGGAAAGAGCACTGATACACTCCTCTAGGGTCAATTCCCCATCACATACACAACCAGCATCATTAGGCAGATGCTTAATAGGAAGATTATCAAAGAAAGACTGGCGAGCACGACGTATAACTACTCAAAGATTCAAAAAACATATTTCATTTACTTGGTTTTCTAGCTTTTGACGTAATGCTGTTACGTGCAAAGTCTTTACCATTTCTGTATGTTCTGTCCTTGAGGCTTTTCTACTTCGTCAACATTGCCTGAATAGCCTCCTTTCCTGAAAACTTCAGAGCTAAGAGGATGTTTTGCTGAGTTTTGTTCTTCTAGAAGGTCTCTTTCTGCAGAGTTCCCCACTGTATTGCAATAAAAGCTGTCCCTTCGTAGAGGCTTTCATACCTACAATAAACGTTTTGAATGAAAATATGGGAATTGTAATAAGAACCTCAGAAAAGCGTTCTGTCAAAACAAAAGCAATGAACCTAATCAAATTTTACTCTGCAGATCTTTAATGAGTATAAATGAGCAAATGTCTAACTTGAGGGTTGACTTGATCAATACATACAAATTAAAAGCTAATTATGGAAGTAATGAAATGTATACATGTTGGTCATGATGGTGTTTAGGAATCAGGGGCATTTCAACCACATGGAGAAATAGAAAATATAGAAACATTTATGAAGTGCCCATGAAGAATTCCGGAGAGTGACCCAAGTTACAGCTCACTTTAACCTTTCCTGTATCCTAGCTTCAAGTATGGCCTAGTAATCCTCATCCTAAAAAGTTAACTCTTTACCATCAGAACATTATAGATCTGTGTCTTGACTGGCAGTCACTGATCGTAATAAAGGCCTTTTTCTCTACTTTTCCCGCTATTGTTTCAATTTCTTGATACTCAAGAAAAATCTATGACTTGGTAGGTCTGTATTTGGGAAAAATTATTATGGATTTTGATTATCTCTATCTACTAACTGGTGGCAACGTAGAAAATGTAAGATTTTCAAGAATAAATATAGAAACAGGATTAGTAGATGCCACTTGAAAGCCTGCAATCGCCCCCTCCCTGCCTTCGGATTTCTATTTTTTAGCAATACACAACAGCTCCACATCTTTGGAGCTAAACATTGTCTAATTAAAAACTAAACAAAAACAGTTGAATGTTAACGATTTTTCCAACCTAGTGCAAATAAAAACATTGCAAAGATTTTATGAGAGGAATTCTTTGCTAAATAATCTCATTTTGAAAAAAAAAACTACAGCTACTGTACTAAGAACCTAGGCAAAATTAAAAGCCTAGTTAGGAATGAAAACCTACAGCTTAGCAACCAGCTTCACTGTATTTCGAATGTCTACTTTCACATAATTTGGTAATTGTAAATCCAAGAAGGGATGTAAAGGGAAGTCAAATGAAGCACTGAACAGATTAGCTATCTCAAGCAAGCCCTAAGATAAATTTTTACTTGCCTTGCTCATCAGTTTCCTAAATCTGATTAAGTTTTTTCTTTAATCCTAAAAACGGCAAACTTTTTCTTATTCGAGTATTTTGATACAAAGTACATTAATGCTTACACATTTATCTTTATCTGTCACCTGCTGGAAACAAAAAAGTACCTTCTTTGACTTTGGCTTCAATAAGTATGAGGTACATTACTCCAGAGAGTGCGTCAAAGACATGAACAAATCAAATTGATAGGTGGTAGTTGAAACAACTTCAGCATTTTTCTTATCTCTTTGGCCTTATTTATTTTTACCATATGCTTGTAAAATCACAGGATGTTGTCCCAAAATACAGGTATGAGCTCACAATCATAACGGGGGTGGCTGAGACACCCCCGTCGAGGAATAATTTTTAAAAAATCATAACTTTGTCATGCAACATCCACCAGCCTTCATGTAACCACCAAAATGAAGCCAACAAATAGATCTATTGAATGCCAACATTTTTTTTGGGGGGGGTTGTAGTAGGAATTTTTTCACAAAACATCGATAAATAGTTGTTTACATTCAAAAATTCTCCAAAAAAATTAAAAAAATGCTAAAAACTGAGCATAATTTTCAAAAAATCATTTCAGGTACTTAGGAAAAGGTCACACTACTCAGTATACTTTTTTTGAATTCCCTAGATCCTAAAGAAACACCACGAGAGGTGATTCGATGCCAGGTATAGGGATTTTAGAGATATTTCAAGTATTATTTCAAAAATGCGTCATTTTTGGTCAAAAATTGGTCATTTCTACCCCCAAAACCTACAACTCGCCGAAATTCATAACTCAACAACGGAACGTCCAATCTTTTTCATTCAAACACCAAAATGTTCGTTACAAGATTCCTTACATAAAAATACCAACATATATGCATAAATGACAAAGGTAGGGTGAGCTAGAGAGGTTCAAAAGCCCAAACATATTCAGTTTTCAAAAATGCGTAAAATTTGACCCAAAACATGCATTTCTGACCCAAAAATCCCCTCCCAATATCAAAATTTATAACCCACACCACCCCTCCGACTTTTCTACTCACTAAAATGTCCATTTAGAGCTACCTTACAAAGCCCACGCAGCTCTGTTTAGATCCAAGGTTGTTTACATTCCACTGTGCACTGAGCCATAGCGTTCTGTGTAGAGGTCACATAAAGGTCAGTGTGTGTTAGTTCAGTGTGGGCTGTATGGCAAGAGAAAAATGGGCATATCTTCCTCATTTTTGGTCCAATTTCCTCAAATTTGGTATCAAATGAAAGAGAAAAGGAAGCTAAACAATCTCCTGCACCATAAATTACAAAATAATAGTGATATGTATGGGTTTTCTATGAAAAAACCGTATGACGTCATCTAATTTGCATATTTGCATACATAATGAGATTAGTTTACAAAAATAAAATATGCATTCAAATCCCCCATCTTTGCTCTTTCCAATGATATGTAGGTTCTCGCAGAGAATATTCTTCTAAGTTCACCAAAAAAAATCCTGAAATATATTCGTTTTTAAGTACCTTATGGAAAAGAGTTAAGTCCATTCATATTTCAGTTGTTATGTAGTATACACTACATGTGTGGGAATACAGCATTGTGGTAGCAACATTACTTATGAAACTGAAAAGTTAACATTATCTAGCTAGCATACGTTTAACAAAATAGTATGAGGCATGGGTAGCCTAAAGTAGGCATTTTTCTGTAAAATATTGCAGCTCTTCGTAATATTTTTTAAGCTTTACTTCAGTATAATTTTTATACCATAACTTTTTCTTCATATCTTCAGTACTTGGGACATGGAGGTGTAACCACTTACACTGTCCTACCATGTTTACAGTATATACATGGAAACATGTCTAGTCTATCTTAGTTTCATGTTAGTGTGAAAGCAGTCTGGTCCTACCGGTAGTCTTACTTACCTCGTTGCACTTACGGTGTCCAACTTCCAATGAGCTTCTACATACTAAAAGGAATAATTTACAGGGATTTATACTTAATAGGTTATTTTAGTAGAAATTGATAGGCCAACACTTAATCCATAGTATGTGCTAGAAGGATACTGGCCTAGTATAGTAGTGCAGTATGTAAATAGTAACTTATAGTATGCCCGAACTAGAGTACAGGATTACAAAGCACTCACAGTCAATATGGAATAGCCCCAATTCACCTTTTTATTTTTCATGTGTGTATCCCCAGTGTTAACCATTTCACACAAGCCCTTAACTTCATCACCTAGCAGTCTACTGTACACGATGTCTGCTTCTGATCTTGCTTTACAAGATAAGCCACGGAAAGTAATGATACGTCTGATGCAAAAATGTAATTCTGTAGCAGTAGTGCTTAGTAGAGCCAGTATAGGCCTACAACATTAATGATGCAGCCTATCACTGAGATAAAGTTAGGCCATTCACTATCATTAACGCTAGGCCTAACGTTAATCTATCAGTGTATGCTTACAAGAAGTCTTGCTAAACAGAATCTTTCAAGTTTCAACGATGTAGTTACTGAACTTATACTTCTCAGACTACCGTTGTCATTAAGTTGACATTTAAAAATGGCATTTACTCTTTTTAGTTCAGAGGGGATCGGGGACATATATAAAGTAGCCCTCTTCTCACGTTAACGGCGAAGACGAATTTCGTGTGTATAAAAATAGACTGACGCGATAATTACACACTAAACACATGCAAACCGTCAAACGCGGATAGTGTTCCAAAATAGCAGCCTAAAATAGCCTTTCCATGTGGAATTAGAAACGGGGATATCCTGGCTTTTCGGCGTTACTGCTGTTGACGGGTATGTTTTCCTGTATATCCCCGGTATACGCTCTATTACAAACCCACACATACGCATATACACAAACTCGGGCTTGATTGTAGAGGCTCCTTTGCCTTCGGCACGGAATCAACTAAAAACGGTCATGATGCCATCAAAACCAAATTACTCAAGATGGTCAAGACCAAATACACGCTCACTGGCGACCAGAGAGAGTGAAGAGTTATAAATGACATGATGTAATCTGCAAAAAGAAATTTACAATATTTTAAGGTGATCAGTCGTCTTGAAATATTCTTTGCAACATCAGTCTTTTCCTGACATGTTTCTGTAGTCATCATTGTTCAACGGATACACCGGAGAAAACTATGATGACATCGGTATAGCTGGTAGGTATACAGCTATATGCCGTCTCTTCTTGCTTACCAATTAGCTATACCATTGCTTGCACGGTGTGGTGACGACTACAGAAACATATCAAGAAAAGGCTGACGTCACAAAAATATTTTAAGACGACCGATCACCTTTAAAGTTTCACATTCAGACCACGAAAGGGTTTCTAACTTCATTAAGAAATGATTTTGGACTATTAAACGATCGTGATCGGAACCTTGGTACGGGATGGCTGCCGGCCCCGACCATCAAGTCCTGAATCGAGCTTGACGGACCTTAAATGTTCAGTTACTCGATCAGTTAGCCCCTATTAAAATCCATAACCCTAGAATAATCTTTGAAGAGTCCTTTGAATACCTTTTAAAAATAGATTTCGAAAACTGTTTTCAATGTAATGGCACTCATTTTCTCTATGAAAAGGATATTTCATTAGACCTTTAGTTACGGCTGTGCGTCTCTATAAACTAAGCTCGAAATAATCCTTGTCTATGCGGGCCAATATTGTTTCATTGGAATATAAACTACCAAGCCTTTCTGTTGTGCATTTCCGATGTCAGACCTTTAGTTACGGTTGTACGTCTCTATAAACTAAGCTCGAAATAGTCCTTGTCTATCCGAGCCAATATTGTTTCATTGGAAAATAAACTACCAAACCTTTCTGTTGTGCATTTCCGATGAATAAGAAAAAGAGCAAGTCACTATTAAAAAGAAATGATACAAAGCTACAAACTAGAGTAGCAATGCTGCTTTGTAGCTCACACAATTTCTCTTGCCTGTCAAAAGAGGAACTCAAAGAACCAAATTTTATCATTTATTCATCTGCTTCCACAAAACCTCCTTACCTTACAAAGGCAAAAGGTAAGAGAAGAGCGTATTAATTATTAAAGAACTTAAAACCCAACTGAAAATCACAAGCGTGTTAAGGCATTTAAGCACTGCAACTGACACAGTTTAATAACAGATCTACAAATATCACTGCATATTTTCCAAAATCAAGAAAGCCTGTAAAGGCTTTATACTGTAATAATATATACTGTACCTAAATTGTTCAACTATTGCAAAGTACATTTAGTTGTACCTACAACTCCACAAGTAAACACTGCATAGGTTTGCACTGATCAAAACAAAACAGACCCAAAAGCTCCTACTTCACTTGAACTCAAAACAGTTATTACAATTACTTGACTTGACCAACTCAATTAATCCAAAAACAGAATGTGAGGTATCCCCACAACAGGTTAAGCCTTTTTTTCCTTTCTTGTAAGCCAAACCAGAGAGCTGCCACTCGAAGTGGCAGCCCCTGGCCAAAATGACCCGAGAGTTGCTTCACATTTTGTTATGAATCAAGTAGCTGCTCAATGCAGGGAGTTGCATGTAACTCCTTGCTTAATGAACCTTGATAATACAATAAGTTATCCCCAAGGCACTGTGATTCTACAGGCCACTTGATGAACAAAGACTAATGCAACTGAACAGTGAACACATAACCCAGTACACTGCTACCAGTACAATGAATAAACAGCTACCTGTTCAGCAGGCACAGTGAACTCAGCCCTACAAAAACACCTTCAAAACCAAACTTAACTTTTGTTTATCGGAATGCAAATCAACAAATATTAATGCTCTATTGACAAACAATCTCATACCAAAATTGCAGCCCAAAATCTGCACACATCAAAAGGCTGAAAACTTCTGTTGAAAAACTGACGCCATCTGCCCCATTTTATAGCCCCACACATATACTGTGTACAATGTATGAGCTAAAAATGAAAGAAGCACTCAAATATCTTATTTTACAACTAAGCTTACCACTGCCATTTGTCAGTTGCTCCACGTTCTGCATCTTCGTATTCTGTTTGCAATAAGAAAACATAAATTGAAGCTAGTATGACATATATATATATATATATATATATATATATATATATATATATATATATATATATATATATATATATATATATATATGTACCACAAAGATAAAAACATAAGATCACAGACACGGTTCACCAGGGAGAATAACAACTCCATATTTTGGACACCCCCGTGTCCTTCTTCAGCGCAAATTGTGAGGTAAAGGTTAATTTACAACAAGACACACAGCAAATGGGGTAAACACCTTGGAAGGGGTAATAAATCACACAGCCTGAAAATCGTTCAAGATAATAAAACTGTCTACCCTTACCAGTGGCCTCAACAAGGATCTATATAGCTGTCTTCCTGTGGAAAAGAACTTGCCAAACTAAAAAAAAATCAATAACACCTCCACTTTTGCGTGGAGCTTGCAGAAATGACCAGTTATAAACTCTTTCCTCCTAGGGCTTGAAAAAAGAAGAGAAGTCTGCACTTAAAGCAGGGAAAATTTTGCTTTCTAAACGTTTCTCCTCCCTCCTCCAATTCTCTTGTTAATTTTACCATGTAAAGTTTACTGTGAAGACTTCAGGGTGGCTTAGTGTACTCTCGGGGTAACGTGGGTCATCTAAAAGCTTCATGAAAGTTTCCCATTTTTAATAACTCACAGAACTTCCGGGGGCTTCACCCCCTGGATCCCCACCATTCACAGCTCTACGGGGAGTGAAGGCATACTTCCCTGACTCTCCAGAACGGCACAAAGGTAAACTCGTCAAGATGTAGGAAGGGTGTACTTTCTTAAAGTAGGATGTCATATTCTGCATATTTATGTGTGATAAATACTAAGGCTTGAAAGTTTTTTCTCGTTTTGCGCGCAACGTTGCTTCAGTATCTATTTACGATGCAAAACCAGTTTCACATTTGCTAGTTCTACACAACCACCCTAATTTTTCTGATTTTAAAACTAGATTTCCGTCTGATGAAACTTTTGATTGAAATGTATAGGAGTTTATATGTCTTGGGGAATCCCTTTGTCAACATATGCACAGGCTATAACTTTTTTCGGTTGGTTTCTTACATTTTAAAGAGAGATCTCACGTACCCAAATGAACCCCTTCCAAGAGACAATCGTTTCCCTACTCTTACCACTTACCCCTAACCTACCCCCTTCCGTCAGACAATCTTTTTCTTACTCTTACCACTCACCCCTAACCTACCCCCTACCCAGCCATATGTGGAATCATTTCAATAAATGTTGAGAAGTTCTAGATATTTGATCAGTTTCAACTCTTCAGCAAAGACAGCTCCTTTTTGCATTTTAGCAAGCTTTAATAAACAAAAATTCCCACTGGCAAAGGGGAGGGCAGACGCATAGCCCTCCTATTTGGGAAGTGCCGTGTCTGGCAATCTTGGATGCATTTTTGGCCAAAATTAATCCTGCACCCTAGCTGGTGCTGGCGCTTAACTTATTCAAAATCTTGTACTCTTAACTGTCCATGTCGGGGCTTAGGGTAGGAAAATCCTGCATACGGCCCTTTCAGACTTATACCAACGAAAATACAACAGGTATGCGCTATTTGTCCCTTCAAAACTGACAGAAATAATGCTACTGGTATTTCACCCTTTAGATCTGAGCATTTTCTCATTCAGAATACCTTTCGATGACTGTTGTTTCCTGGTTAACAAGTTCTAAATAAATGAAAACAGTTATACCACCTCACTTGTTTCAAAACATGCAAAGAATGTAATAGTAGTTACCTTTCAAGTAGCAATCAACTTTGTGTAAGAGATCAGCGTATCGGCTATGTTCTTTTAAAGCTTCTTTAAAGTAGTCAAATGCTTCTGGTCCTTTGGTTTGAAGGGAAAGTATGAAGTTGATTACTTTTTCTCGAGTGGTCGTAAAAGAATGAATTCTTTGATAGTCATCTGAAGATATTACTGCTTTTGTCACAAGGTACGGAATGAAGTCACTAAGATCTAGATGATTGATAATATCAGGTATGGCCCGAATCAGTACTTTCTTGTGTTTTGCGTCCATTGTTACGTTCTGTTAAAAAGATGTATTTGAAGAATCGTTACAGAACAAATTTTCCATCCTTCAATTTTAGAAGTAACAGCCTTCTGTAGTTTCATTGATAAAGGCCATATTCTGCTGAGCACACCAGTTTGTGAGATATGCAGAAATCATTGACCTGTTCGAGTGGCTTGTATATGTCAATAAAACTGCAGTCACCAAGTTTGAATTCTTGTTTACCAAACCTTAAAATTATTCCGGGCAATCTGCCGAGTCCCAGCTTCAATAAAACTAGACCCAACTTAACCCATACTCGGACCCCAACGGGCTATACTGACTCAGGCTGCTGATAAATGAAAAGTGTCTTTTTTAAAATATTATTCATTCCCTGCGTAAGGCAAAAGGAACCTATGCAGCTACGCGCGAGTGTATGTATGTGCGTTTGTGCGAGTGTGTGTTTCTTTCGCCTAACTTGTAAACACGATATCTTAAGATACCAATGATGTATACTTCTCATACTTAGTACATGGATTTATCATATCAATTAAGAACCCTACAATTTCCTTCGGTGGTCAGCGGTCATATGAGGTAACCAAAGGTCAAAAACGAAAACCTTGTAAACACGATATCTCAAGAAGAGGAGCATGGATTCTCTTCATAATCGGCATGTGAATGCGTTATAGTCAGAAAATGGACCCTACCATTTTTGGTTATGATAACCTTCAAAAATGTGTGAAAATACTTTCATTCTTAGCATAATATCTCATCATACCAAGAGGAAGAACCCTGTTGTTTTTGGTCGAGGTCAGAAGTCATTTAAGGTCGCCAGGGGTGAAAAGCCGAAGACCTTGTATACACAATAATTCCAGACAGAGATGATGGACACTTTCTTATTTGCTATGTACAGATTTGTCATGTTAAGCGAGAACCACGTGGTGTTTAAGCTGCAGTCTTAGGTCACCGGAGATGGAAATACGGAAACCTCGTAAACTTAATAGACAGTGGGTTTTACCTCCACATCGTGTCGTTTCGTGACCACCGAAAGGGAAGGCTTAATTTGTGTACCATACCGAAGATAAAATTATAGAAAATAACAGAAATTTACAAAATGCATCTTTTTGCAAGAATAATTCTCGTGCATTAACAAGTAGTTCTAATTTTAATTACCTGATTATGAACAGGAGTGAAGGATGCTGTTTCTATAAAATGGTAAGAAAAAACTAAAAAATGATGTGTTTGTTAATAATTTTTTGGAAAGTGTTCGGTAACTCATTATGATGGCGGGTATTTTAATTCTTTGTAGGGCACTCTTTTTCAGTGTTTGCTGTTCCATTTTTATCTACAGACTGTATAACTTATCTCACTTGGGATATAGATCGTTTACCATGTGGGAAAGTTGTGAGCATAGATTTCCGTCTTGTGGTTTATTGTGTAAATCTTTCAATGAAATTGATCGTTCTGCTAAAGTCTTGTTATTACCCGAATTATACTGTGGTGATACACTTATTTCAGTCAGTACTGTAACTTTGATTGTTTTTCTCTTTTAGTCATCTTTGGATTCAAACCGTCAAAAATGTGCCGTAATTTTGGATTTTGTACAGCATGTTTTACTGTTTAATTGAAGGCAATTTCCCTAAATGGCGTAAGTTATTTACAAGAAAATATTTTTTTGCTCTGCAGTGAAGTGTACGGTACTTTACAAGGTGTCTAAATTTACCCCTGGTGACCTAAAATGACATCAAACATCCATGAAAAGTAGGGGTCTTGAAATAATGTGGAACATTTTCATGCAAAGTGGGGGAATCATCAAAGTTAAACTTCTGGAGAAAGCGTGTTTACAAAGCTTCACAATTTGAGTCTCGGTGAATTTAAATGACATTTAACTTCAACGAGAAGCAATAACGGTCTTGGATTTAATGTGTACCATCTACATGATTAGGTATGAAAGTTTTGTTTGCACATTAGTGGTTCGCCATAGGGGCACGGGGGGGGCACTTGGCCCCCCCCCCCAAAAAAAGTTTGCAAAGCATGGTCTTCAATTTTCCAAAAAATAATAATAAATAAATAAAACATGTACTTCGAGATGGGTTAGGCCCTTCCCTTTCCTTGACTTGGTTTAAAATTAAAGAAGTGAATAACTTTCCAATGCAATGCTAAGGTTAAACTTTAATAAAGTGCTTTCACAACGATATTTTTTCGGCGAACTTCGCGCGCGTTTGCGTAGTTGCTTATTTGCTGTTTTATGTATTTTAGAAGCACAAATGGACCAGGCCTACCATTATTGCAAGCTAAGGTTATCAAAACAAATGATCACGCTGTGATATTTGTAATCTGTTTAGAATGTCATTTACAGAGAGGGTAACGGGTAATGCTGGAATTAAATACCCATAATTTTACAGATACTTCAGAGCTTTCGGGGTCGTTAGATACACATCCCATTAGCCGTGTTGAATATCATCCACGACAAAAAGCAGTTTTACTCAGGTGTCACCTGGCCATATTAGTATAGGTATCTGTCTACAAAAAGTTGTGACGGGCATGTAGCCTAAACGTATTGTGTTTCCCATAGAAGGAGAGGTTTCCCTTCCCTTGTCCAAATTGACAGCACCGTTGGCCCACGAGCGGTCTTATGACTGTCAAATGGCATGTTATAAGCAAAAGGTTCTCCACCTCTGGGCGATAGGCGTAGGAGCCCAAGCTGGGGCAGGGGGCTGTAACGACTTGCCCGAAAAATATAACCAAAATTTCCACGCCCCCCCCCCCACGCGCGTTTTCAACACGTTAATGTACATATCATATAGGCATGCATCGGTTATCACACCGCATGCCAATTACATACAATCATTTGTTACTACCCTTCCATATTAATATTGATTATTTTTGGGAAGTCGTTACAGTAATAATGATAGTTATCAGTGGATCAGCCAGGGTTTCTCTCATGGGTTTGGGGGTATGCTTATGTTGTGTGATCGCCGGCCTGGGGAAGGGGGTGTCCCCCTCCTCTTTGGAAAATTTTAGAAAAACTAGGTGTCCTTACATGCAATCTAGTGCAACACATGCTACCTTTGAAGAAAAATTTTTGTTAAAAAATTTACGTATGTTAGGTACTAAAAAAAAATGGAATCAGTGAGGGGAGAGGATGGTCCAATAGCCTGCCTAAATACACCACTGATAATCATGATATAGGATTAACCATTAAAAAACACACTGGTGAATTAATACCGAATATATAGGTGCTGTGCAATTCAAATCAGAACTTTATTATAACTACCTAGGAAGTTTTTTAAACTATTAATTACCTTTAGCTACATCAATGTATTATTTTTCTTTCAGTAAGTGCCCGAAAAATTCTCAGCATACTGCCCGAATTTTAAAAAAAAAATTAGTTGTGGGGGCTGCAGCCCCCCCCCCCCCCGCCTCGTACGACTATGCTCTGTGCTAAAGTATACCGTTTAAGTTGATTTAAAGTAAGCACACCAAACACTCAATCTCAGCTCAGTGTAGTGAGACTTTGGGCCTAGCTATTTGTATACAGGATAAGACGTCGTTCTGAGTTAGGGGAATTTCCCTCCCTCTCTAATAAAAAATTTCGTTTCGGAACAGTACTGAGATCCGAAATAGTGCTATCATTTCATCGTTTCAAGTGTCTTCAGTGCTCAAAATTTTCGTTAGTTTAAGAAAAAAATCCAGAAAACCAACATTTTATAGCCTCTATTTTCAAAGTAGTCAGCTCATGACTGACTGCCTGAAATGGTTTTTGAAGAGCGCTTGAAAACTACATGGGGCATCGCTGAAATACATAATAACAACCATACTCCTATTGTACCATCCGGAGCTGACCATTAATATTGCCGGGGAGGGGGGGGGGGTCTTCCGAACCTCCCTGAATACAAACTTGAGTTTGCCCCACCAAACAAAATTTCCTAGAGCCGCCCATGTGTATGCATGGTATATGTCGACCACTATAAACAGTCCATGTCCAGCTCTTCCATTCTGCAACCACCCGGAATCACGGGGCACACCGGCACTACTCGCTGGCCCTGTCCCCGCACAGTGCAGAATGAAAGAATGTGATATGTCCGTTTTCCCCTTTTTACTTTTCGGTAAGGAATCAAAGACCGTCCCGGGCTAAATTATTGGTGGGGATGATTTCCCAAAAGGGATTACATGCTCTAGATGTAGAAAGCCCCGAGATATGAAGGAAGATCTGGCTATATGGTGCAATCTGATGTTTCGACAGTGTTGGAGTATTACACGTTTTTTTTTTTTTCTGACCGTAAGATAGGCATACCTGCCGGCGCGGTGGGATCCTAGACACCCTGTAATCGTCCCTTGATCCACCCGGAGCTTATTCTGTCGTACACCTTTGAATTCTTTCCGAGATGCCTTATTACAGTTTCTGAGACAACGCTTCGACCTGCTTAAGCTCCGTGCCCAAAATAATGGGTAGCACAGTATTTAGACAGACAGCCATTTGCAGAAACAAACTACAAAAGAAAGTAACGTAGGTTTTCATAGTGTAATCAGTGGGCCATGTTAGATCCAATCTATATATTTTAATGATTAAAAGTAAGGGATTACATTTTTGAAAATGACCATTTTTGTCATTTGCAAAACTAAGATTATATTTGTATGTGTTTGATGTGGTTCATTTTTCCAAATAATTCACTGTCAGGAAAAAGAAAAGTTTAGTTGATATGAGTCTTACATTTTATAGATATTCACAAAATAAAGTTGCAAAAAAGTAAGTTAAGACATTCTGTGACAACAACTGCCTGTATCTCAAAATAATATTATAGTGAGTGTTATCTTAAGCCACAGAGCATCTAAGAAGTTCAAAACCTTGGGTTTCAAAGGGTTTCAAAATTCAAGGTTGTTCAAGGCATTCAAAGTTTCAGATTGAATATCAGGTTTAACTGTATGCAAAACTAACCTTTAACGTCAATTCTACAACCCCTACATATCCGTTATTCAGTTTCTTAGATCTCATTGGCTAATTAACTATCATGTGACCATTAAAACAGACCGTTATGTTTGCAATAACGGTCAGTTAGCCTCATTAACATGCAGAAGTCAATAGTAACACTACTTATTTAGAGGGTATCGAGACCGTCTCTTGTTGCAGTGCAACAGAATTGTGGTTGTTTGGACCCACTGGACCATACTTTACAGTGTACAGTATTTTGCTGCAAAGGTCACCAACACCTACAGTAACCATGGGATATTCCCTGCTTTGATCTCAGATTTGAGCCATGTGATGTGGACAAAGAAAATAGCTGTAGGCGTACTAGATTTCCACAACTGTCTGAAAGTGACGTAAAGAGTACTAATGATGAGAGACTAGAAGCTTCAAACAGGGAGCTGTTGTTTGGATGGAGATCTATCGAACACTTTAACTTATGTAAATACTTTAAGACCCACTAAATCGAGGTGTGATTATCAACGATAAGCCGTTTGTTTGGCGCAGAGAAATATCTTTCCTTTGTTTGGTGGCTCCAATTTGATGTCATTCACCTAGCAACATCATTCAAGTCACGTAATCCTTTAACAAGTGGCCTGCGCAGAACAATTCTTTGATGTGTAGGTCTGCGCGGCCAACGGGTTTAGAGCAGGTGATATTAAATTCGAAACGACTGTTTATTTGAAATAGAAGCATACAGCTGGCACGTTCCTTTACAAGATGCCGCATGCAAATTAATTGACGAGGCAGAAGTCTAACTTTTGTTACAACAATAGAAAAGTCTCCGGAAGTTTCCTGAAATAACCAGATACAGATTCTTGTTCATATTTCGACATAAAACCTAACTGATATACTGTCATGCGCGTCACTGAGCGTCAAAAGGTGCAATATTGTTTTATTTCTCTGACGACAGGCAATGCTGTGGTAATGGACGAGCCCCCCGCCCGTCTTACTGTAGATGTAGCAGACGACAAATCCTTTTGTTTTAACTTCCTAATCCGGTGTAAAGTCTTATAGAAATGTCAAGAACGATACAAAATATGGATTACTGAGTGACCCTGGCGGCACAAACCCCAGTTTAAAGCGATGTATCTCCATCCACATAACAGCTCCCTTCTTCAACTGAACCAGCCACAAAGTGGGGAGCACAAATTTTCAAAAGTCAGCCAGCTAGCATAGCCAATACTTGATTCAACTAGGCGTAGCCCAGGCCTAAGTACTGTAGGTACCGTAACCTTACAATGTACAGCAACAAACTTAGCCATACTAAATTACGTGTCAGAAATAAATTGCTCTATCATTGTCTTTTAGTACTAACAGCTGCGCCTCGCCCGTTATTTTGCCAAATTTTGGGTCTAGACAGTTTATGAGTTACTGTAAGCCTGCTTTTCACTGGGCAATGAACAATAAAACTGACTAAGTTAGGCTACCAACAGTTTTAGAGAAAAGTTCCACAAATACCATTGCATAATGAATTACTATAGGCCTAAGCCTACATTTTTTCCACACAGAATGGTTGAAAGAGAGGCAGCGTGATGAAATGTTTGAAGAACTTCCAGAAGACCAGTTAGATGAACTCTTGAGGCAATTCTATGGAGAATTTCGTACCAGGGACAACTCCCTGTTCGTACAAAGAAAGGCAACCAGTATGGCAAGTCAGCAATGGGTGGCATAAGATCAGCAATCAACAGACATTTGGGTGGTTCACGATTTAACAAATATATTAACATTATAACAGATTCTAAATTCAGCAGGTCTAATAGCATGTTTGTTGGTCTGATTCAACAAATAAAGAAAGGCTTGGATAAGACCAAACACCACACTGCCATAAGTGACGATGACCTCAAGAAGCTGTATTCATCGGATGTCTTCAACAATGAAACTCCTCTGAGCCTCTTGAGGAAAGTCTGGTTCAATGTGACCTTTTATTTTGGACACAGAGGCAGTGAAGTTCAGCGTCGCCTTACCAAAGATTCATTCACTGTAGAAGAGATGATGCAGGGAGTTCGTTGAAATGTCAGTGAATGAAGAAGTAAGCAGAATGCAAAAATGTACTGAGGTTTCGATGATATGTTTCAGTGGAAATAATGCTATGATGTCCCATTTCTTTAATTCAGTAACTGGTCAAATGTAACCTAAACTTGTTTGAAAAAATACAGCTTTGTGTTTATATTTGATCTAGACAATTCCTGGCAAAATTTGCATTTTGACCTCTGGTGACCCCAGATGATGATCTTGCGAATTTCTGGGAAATTTTGCTTTTGATTCTGGTTCCCACAGATGACAACTTTGAGAATTCTTGGGAATTTGTTTTACTTCTGGTAACCCCACATGACCTTTGACCTCCACTATAAACGGCAGGCCTCTTTCCATTACCCTAAGGCATCCACATACAAAGTATAAAACGTATCCAAGCTTCCTGCCTCAAGGTATCATATAAACAAAAAATCACCCCGTCACTACTTCTGACGGCCAGCACAAACAGTCACGAATGTACAACATTCCTGACGATGAAGCAAATTGCCGTGTTTTTGCCTTCAAGTTGTACGTGGAGAAGCTAAATCCCAAGGCAAACACTTTCTTCCAGCGTCCACTCAACACAAAACCAAATGATGAAAGTGCCCTTGGTTCATCAATGCTGTCATTGTTCAGAAAACGTTGCATGGGATTATGAAGGATATTTCACAACTAGCAGAATTGTCATGTGTCTACACGCATGATTGTAGTAGGGCAACAACCTGCACAGTACTTGGCAAAGAGAGCCACAAGACCCATGAAACAATGACAGTGACTGGTCACAAAAGCCAAAGCAGTGTTCTTTCATACTTGAACCGCTTGAGAAGTGGACAAAAAAGGCAATTATCCGACAGTTTAAGCTCGCAGTATGTAAGTTCTCAAGTGTACACTCCACCCAGCAACAGCCTAGTGTTACACTTCAAGAACACTACGAATAAACTTAACGTTAGACCTCGAACTGATGAAGAGCCTAACGTTAGGCCCAGTGGCGTGTGCAGGATTTCGAAGGTGGGGGGGGGCACAACCTGTGATTCCCCCGACTGACATGGAGGAGTGTGATAAGTGCACCGAATGTGCACCACGAGCGCGAAGCGAGAGTTTGCACGCGTGGGGTCCAGGGGCCCGCGCCAGGGCCCCTGGTGGGGTCCAGGGGAAGAGCCCCGGTGGGGGTCCAGGGGGCGAAGCCCCCGGAAGCTCCTGCAACATAAGCTAATTAGACCGCCCTAAATTGGTTCTGGAGGCCTTATTGATCAGGTTTCGTTTGTTTCAAATTTTGGAAATTCGGTGTCAGTGACGGAGAGTTCAGGTTATCCTCTATGCGTTGAAAGCTGCAGTGTGCTACACTATGTGTCACATACATTGACAGGACTACGTTAAAGATCACGAGGCCAGTCAAGAAGGCTGCTTGAGATGATCGCAAAAGTTAACAGCGCTGTTTCATCCTTAAACCTATAGTTTAACATTACAGATGGTTAAAGTGACTACCGCGAAGGGCGAAGTGCGAAGGGAACTTAATGATAGTAGGCCTACCTGCACCATATGAGACAGATATTGATATTGATAGCATCCTGTCTGATTATTCACTAGAGGACAATTGGAAGAGCTCTATCCTTTGGTAAACGACCAAAAAATGAAAAAAATTCTCTTCTAATATCATTCTGTAGGCTACTTCTAAGTTTTGAGTGTCAGGGATGGCGCCAGGATTTGCCCGACGGGCGGAGGCAGCGACCTGAGGCCCCGACAGCCCCGATGCCGTCAAGGGGATGGTGAGGAGGGATCTGAAGAAAATCTGTGTACTAAACCATGCCATTGCGGGACATATATTTCATAAAAATGGGTGTATATACTAGAGGAACGTAGTTTCGGGGCTGATTTAATGTTTTCCCCAGAATCTAAAGTGTGAAATTGCAAAGCGAGTGAAAAATGTTTGGGTTATCCTTCACTAAAAAGAATCGGTATAATTATTAAAAGCTAATAAAGGTCAATTGTCCGGGCAGTTGGTCCCTATCGGGCATAACTTACATTGTACTTCTCTCCTCTTGTCACTATAGCCGTATCGCACAACAGACCCAAGAGAACATTGACTGAATAACGTGAAATGAGGTGAAATTCCCAACTTTTACATAAATTCATGAATTTTACTTCTTCAGTTACTTGAAAAGGTAGAAATGGTTTGTACAGTATTATATTTAGCTATAAGTAACAGAACTGTGGAAGAGTGGGCAAAGCGTACCGGAAATCTTGGGTTTCATTGTAGAAATGACCCTTTGAAAGCCAAAATAAGTAAACAGATCATGGGTGGCGAAAGAATTTTCAGAGGGCTGGGCCATGCCAGCCACCCCAAGCTTCGACAGCCCCTCTGTCGAACAGGTGGTGACAAGGGGATATGACTTATTATCCCATGCCGTTTCAGGGCATATTTGACATTATATCCCTTAATACTTCATGAGCCGAGTTGCGCACTTTATATAGTGTTCTTTCGAATCTAAAACTTGAATTTGCAAAGCGCGCGAAGATATGTGATCAAGAACATAAAGAAAACAAAAAAGAAAAACTGTAGGGGTTCTAGACCATATCGGGGAAAACATACATATTATCGAAACACTTGGACTACCCTATGAAACAGCCAAACTTCGGTCCGCGAGTCGCTCACAAACTGACCGTACCGCATGACACACATTAGAGAACAGCACCTAGGCTTAGCGACATGCGATGAAATTTTCGACCTCCACATGAACAGTGTTTTTCTGCCTTCATGTTTCGTGGTAAGGTTGGCAGGACATGTGCTTTCTAGCAATGTGGAATGGAACTGCTGAAGATCCCGGAGTAACTATACAGCGCGCGTAGCGCGCCGAAAAATTTGGGTTCTTATTAGAGAAATTGTCCTCTCTCAGGCGCCGTCGGGGACTGCCTGCATACTCTATCGTATTGATTAAGACTCCCCGATGGGACTCCCCCGCCCCCACCTGGCGCCATCCCTGTTGAGTGCTCAGTGTCTCTTCAATCTTTTTCTCTTAATTCCCCTAACCCTTAAATCCCCAGACTAAGAGATTTTCCCCCGACTGGCTTCAGAGGTGGGGGGGGGGCAGTGCCCCCCGGCCCCCCTTTGAACACGCTACTGGTTAGGCCTACCACTAACACTAACAGCTGGAAATCTAAGCTGCGCGTACAGCCGTTACAGCTGATGTTTCAATAGCGAGGGCGCTATAACCGGAAGTCGCCAAGCAGAAAGTTCGCGAAAATAGGACATCAATATGTATAGACGAATCCGGAGAGCAAGTGATGGTCTGATTTCAGTCGGCCATACCTGGGGTCTATCACCTTTAATCTTTCAATTTCCTTGCTTACCTGTATGATGGATGGTTGGACATTAAACTGTATCTTGATTCGTTCAATTTCACTGAATATGTGTGTTTGAAATTCATGTAGAAAATAAATGAAGACGATTTAAGGCTGGTGGACCCCATTAATGGCTGCCTACAGTCACTAAACACAAGCGCTGATTGGATTCGTCTACAGAGACGTGTCAAAAAAAAATCCTCAAAATGTGAATATTCATCACATATTCCTTACCAAATTGGGGTACGTTGAAGCCAGATATATACTGGATGGCTTACTGACTCATTGTGACGTAGGGACTTATGAATCATTCAACAATCAACTTTTTTTCAATCGGTCCCGGTCCGAGAGGTACAGAAGGGATGGTAATTAGTACTTTATTTTGAGCTTGTGCCGCTTGCGTATTCGTGAATAGAATGTACATCAAAGCATCCCAATGTGTGGTTAAGACATGGATCTAGCTTTCTGGGAAATTTACTGCATTTTCATGAACAAGATTATTCTCAAAATCGATGATTGCCAGAAGTCATGAAATGCTCTGCGTAGGGTAACTACGCACTAAGTCTATGTAATACTGCAATGCAATTTCGTGAAGCCTATCCAACCAACCATCGCTGCACATGTGCGGCATACGAACTGTGCACACTACTAAGTTAGGCCTAACGTTAGTAGTCTATCTGCTGTTAGTGTTAGAGGTACGTACCTACGGGTAAGGTTCAGCTTAAATGTATTACTATTAGAGGTAAGTTTCAGCTTAAATGTAAAACGCGAGAACGTGGATGGCTCGTTACAAGTTACAACCTTAAGGATAGGCCTTATTGTTGTGTGGGATTCTGTTTTTCTTTGTTAATCCACATGTTGTGGGTCCATACCAAACGTTAGACCTGTGCTAGCCCTAGGCCTAGTTAGTTACTGTGTGGGGGTCTGTTTTTCTTTGTTAATTCACATGTCATGGGTCCGTACCAAACACTAGGCCTAACTTTCGGAATCTTTCCATGAATTAGCCTAGGCCTAGGCCATAGGGGCCTGTACTGGCCTAAATAACCATCGAATGGTGAAGGCACTGTGACTAAGTAACACCAACAGTGCACTGTGATAAAGGAGGCTACAGAAATCGACCTACTATTACTAACGTAGGCCAGACATTCATATTTCTGTGTCTTCAGTCATAACAATACTCTATTACTGGCTCAGACCTAGGCCTTATAGTATAAAAACCTAATTATGAAGCATAAAGTGCCAGTAAGAAGAAGTTACAACACAGTTCTCAGTTAGGCCTAGGTTCACCTGGCTAGGCTTCTGAGTTCTGTAGTTGGGTCGGAAGTTTTAATTTGATTCCCAATTCATGTTTGAAGTCACTATGCCGGGACGTTTTGGTTCTCCATATGTAATAGTATATGGGGACGGTTTGGCATCTATAGAAGGATGTTTTCATCTGACATATGTAATTGAATGGATACTGCCTGACGTAGGGTCTAGACTAGCCTAGGGTACATAGGCCTAGTTCTCATGTGCACTTTGTTCCCTGAACTAGGCCTAGGCTATTGGTGTACAAAGTTTTTCCCGCATGCTTACTGTGAGAGTAACATCGTCTGCTTGTGTCTCTGCAGTGATTGTTGCTACATACGTGTATGTGCATGTATCAATGTAACCATAGCTATGGACTATGCTATTTAACATGCAATAGTGTGTACGTCCTAGAAACACGATTCAGCAGTAAACAAAACATGATCGTTTGTGTAAATCAAAATTTTTGGTCTCTTTTTGGACTCTGAGTGCAAATAATCTTAGAATGAAGGGTCTTAAACATATAAAGGACCCATAGAGGTCAATTACGTAGGAGTATACGTGAATTTGAGAAAGATCGAGACCATTCAAAATTTTTGAAGATGCGGTAGCCCAATTTTGCCAATGGGTATATTGCTGACCTAGTATGGGAAGCCCCACAGCGACCCAAATACTAGGTCAGCAGACTGCGGACTAGGTCTAGACGCATTCAGCATTGGAACTGGCTAAAACTGGCTCCAGCCAGCAAATGCAATCATTAATCAGGAAGTTGTCAAAGGCAATCTGTGAATTAAAACCGGGGTTATCAAATCAATGTGATCTGTAAATTTTTAGGAATTCTTGGGTTTTTCATGTGATTGATTCACACAAACAGTACAGTGGTGAAACAATCAGTTTTAACTGTAAGTGATAAAGGTATACTTCACATAATACTCACACTGGACTCAGAATTGCATTCCCTTTGTAAACTATAGTCGTTTAGAGGTGACTAGACATGGGTTATACAGTCTTATTCCATAACTAATTAACATGGACTACTTTATTGCTCAACCAGATGAACTTCGGTTTCAACGTATGATAGAATTTAACGTGACTAAAATGCTGCCTCATTTCATTATTTCAGGGGTGAATAGAGGGGTGTTCCACTGAAACTGCCAGCTCAAGTCATCGACATTTTGGAGTTGTAACATACTGCTCTTCGTCATGGCCAGTTATTTGAAGGTAATTATTATGACCAATGTTACTGATCTGTTTTGATGTGTATACTGTAAATACCAGCAAGATGTGAATGTGGGGTATTTGTGCTATAGAGAGGGTAGCATACTTAATTGTTACTGTATTTGTGTTTCAGTGTCATTTGCAAACAATTATGATATGTGTGTTCACATCTCTATGTATACAAGCATTTACATTTCTCTGATGCATTAAGTACTGTACAAAAGTACTTTATGAGGTAATTTTGCAATTGGTATCCCTGATTGTTACAAGGTTTTAAAATTCATTACTTGTTCAAAGGGGATCTTCTCGTTAATTTTTTTGTTTTTGAAAAGCATTGCTTTTCTTCACCCCAAATGCTTGAGGACTATGTTGGGGGTCTACTGGGCTATGTTTGTCTTTGTTGAAAAAATTATAGTGACTTCCATAAGGCTTACAGTATTTCACCTTCTCATCCTCTCCTGTTGAGACACTTTGGCTGCCTTTGGTGGATTATCATGTCGTTCCTGGATATTTTGCCCTAATCTTCATTAGATTCATTGAAGTATAGATGACATTTTATTTATTCACATATTTTCTCAAACTTCCTATGTATTCTCTAATTGCACTACTCTGTTTCACTATTGCCTTCATTGTTTTTGACTGTAATGTTGTGAAAGCAAATGTTACTAATATGTCAAATGTATCAGAGTGTGAGCAGCTGCATCCAGAAAGACCACCAGGACCATGTGCAGTTTGCAAGGTAAGTAAACCAAGTTGATATGTTGATTGCATTTGTCAGCGCTGCCAAAAAAATATGCCAACAATTCAGAATGATTTTCCAAACAAGCGAAGTGGACCTAAGATTTGTCAAATTCCTGATTGTGTATCAAAATTAGATTGTGTGCATAAAACAACAAAATCATGGGAACCAGAAACACTGGAAAAGGTGTTTAAACTTGAAAGGTCCATTGCATTACAGTTATGTTCCCAACAATCAGGGATACTCCTTTGCCACCGAGACTACTGTGACCTTACTAACAAAGCGACAAGAGCCACATGTACCTTGTGTGAGTCATTTTGCCAGAGATGTCTTACATTCTCTGATATATCTGCTCTGAAAATGTTTGCACTAGAGCAGTTTCAGGAAGAGTTACAAATTGAAGATGAGATTAAACTTTGTAACGTCTGTTATCAAGCAGTCACACGGTACAGTAAAACACAATACAGGGACACACTGGCATCTTCAAAAGAAGGTCTTACCTCCTTATATGAATCTTTTAAGTCAAGCATTGACACAACTGAAACTGAATCTTTAGCTGTACTTAAAGCAGTGGAGTATCTGTTTAGTCAACTCATAGACGATAAAGCTGTACTCTTAGAAGTAGTCCATGAAGTGTATTCTTCGTCACTTAACACTCATGCTTCATCAGCCACTGTGTCTCAAAATTCATTCAAACGAAATTCTTTACAACTCTTACATTTTATAAAAACAGCTATAGGGGAGTGTATAATCTGCTCTACTATCCACAATCAGAAGAGGCTAGGGACATTAATAAGGCGTCGGGGTAGTGACATCTTGTTGTCTTTACATAAGTTACATTTTGACCATGTGCGTGAGGTTGAAAGCCTTAAGAGAGAGATACACTGCCTGCAGTCATTACAAACCCCTTTAAAAGATAACACCCCTTACTGGAAAATGACTGCCTGTGACTTGCAAGAAGTGGTCCATGACACTGCAAAGACCTTTTCAAATCAGGACATAACTTCTGCCTCTTTTGAAGACATTTCAGTCTTGGAGGAGATAACAAAGATACCCCCCTTTCTTTGGAACTTTGTTCTCCTCAGTACCCTGTCTGCAGTTGAAAAGAAGGAGCTTTGTAATTCAGGCCCTGTTAACTGGAAAACCCACTTCATTCGTAAACTTCACCCATCAGACGTTGCACACCATAAGAAATTGATGAGGCGTCTTTTTTATGTCAGTCTTTCTTAAGTGCTTGTAATGACAGATGCTTTTCCCCTCTTCATATTGTTTTATCTGATGTAGTAGACAGGTTTTCATCCTCTTCATCTACATGTTTTCAGCTTTTGTCAGCCTTCGGAATTACTGTTAGCAAGCCTACGTTTCAACGATTTCAAACTAGTATAGCTGTGGAAGAGATGTCTAAAAAACCTTCTATTCTTGCTAGCAATAATTTTGTGATTGCATCTGTTGATAATATCGACAGAAGTTCTAGCTATGCTGCAGTATCTGCTGGAAATACAGACAGAGGTTTTCACGGTACATCTTTACAGGCAGTTGAACCAATTTCCAGTAGCACAAAGGATTTAAGGTCTAATGTTACAGTCAAAATCAGTCAGCAGCAGCAGGTAGACCAAAATTTAGTGGCAGAGTACCACCAAGGCTCATCACATCTCCCCACTGTACCACCCACAGCCACACATTATGTTTCCTTACAGCCACAACTTACTATTAACTCGTTTTCAGTTTCAGATGAAGAAGAACATGCATACAATCAGTTGAAAAACAAATTATTTTTATACATGCTGACAAAGTATATTTGTTACACTGAAAATATTGATATCATCCTTCCTGACTTTAAGTCTTCACTTTGTCAGCTTTCTCCAAGTATTGTCAGTGAATCTAATATTCACTTCACTGGTATTTTAGCTGAACCAGCCGACAGTGCAGAGACCATTAGACATGTCCTTGACATCCTTCACGAAAAGCATGGTATTGGTGTTTCTGTTGATCATTTAGTAGTCGCTGGTGATGCAAAGACTTACGAGTATATGATGGAGGCAAAAAGAGTGTATGGATCAGATCTAGATTGGCTGTTGCCATACCTCGGCGAGTGGCACCTCTTGAAGAATCTTCAGGCTCCGCTTATGAAAGTATACTTAGATGCAGGCCTTCGCCAGCTTCTTACCATACTACACAAGGGCGCTACCCATACAGCAGTAGCATCTGCATCTGGCTTCAGGAAAACACATAACTTTTTGCTACAGTCATGGGAAGCAATGTATCGCCACCAAGTGGCATTGTTCAAGTCACATGTATCAGGTTCAGCTGACAGTGCAAGTGAATCTTTTAACACTTTGTATGCAGCTATCTTTGCAAGGATCAGGGATAGAGGCCCTGATGTGTTTCAGAATTTGGAAGGTGAACTTGTCAGTGCTACTAGTGTCTATGAAACATTCTTCTCTTTCTTTCAGACAATGGGCCAAGCTGATGCAACATCACAGTTTTGGATTGACTTTATTCATAGAGATATGTTTAATTATGTAGGTTTATTTTTGGCCATCAGGCTACGTCAGTTTAATTTGCGCAATGTTGCTGTCAGAAAGCTTGCTCCAATATTTCATGCTTTAGACCGTCCCACATACTTGAAACTTGTACCTCATCACATGGCTGCCATGAAGCAGTATCCGCCCAAAATTTTAGAACAGTTTCACAAAGGTTGCTTTTCTGTTAGTATCACTGGTACACATGGTAACTGTGTAGCACTTGATGAAGCCCACGAAATGTTGATAAACAAGGAAGTAAAAATGTCCATGACAACCACTGGCATGGGTAGTCTTACTAGACTTGTTCATTATCTCCCATTTCGTGCTCGGCTGATGAAAGCTTTTAAGTCTGAAGTTGTCACTTCCAAAGTTTCAAACGAAGAAGAACGTGAATCACATGCCGTGTATAAACTGAATGAAGACAATATCAAATTATATGTTACTAGGCTTGGAGAAGCTCAGAACTTATTTCTTCCCACAAGTCACCCTGATCAAATAACCCACATATTTACTGGTGAAATAGCCGACATACTTGTTTCTAATGACCTGAAATCATTTTATGCCATTGGGGAAACTGATCTGAATGCTTACATTGGCTGTGTTGTTCTGAATAACTCTGGGAGAAAACCACCCAAAAGAAATCGAAGAAATCTGAAGACCTTCACAGCAAAGAAAAAGACTGTTCACAAACAAAAACTTGAACTTAAGGATCAAAAAATGCAAATAGCATCCCTTCGGAGGCAGATTGCTCTATCTAGGTCTTCAAACCAGCCAGTTGATTCCCTCATGCAGTTTCTTTGCTTGCCACGAGCTATTTGTACCTCTGATCAGTTACCCTTTAAGTCATCTAAAGCAGTTTCATCCACAGAATTTGCAAAGCGTTACCCCCTGTCTTTTCTTGAAAACTCAAATGAAATGGCTAGTAGTTCGAACAGGAACACATGCTACATTGTTGAAGGAATGTTTCTAATAAACTGTCCCCCATTGCGAATTCACAGCACATTTGGTGAGTATGCAAGCTTTTTGTATAGGCGTTGGGTTCAGCACCCTACCCAGCACTTCAAAGCACATGAAATTCATGTAATTTTTGACCACCCTCAGAGGCATGGAGCATCCCCAAAGGATATAGAGAGAAGTCGTAGGCATTCTGGGGACGGTGAGCCTTTGTATAATGTTATTCTATCTGAAACAGCATGTCCATTAGGTAAAAGTTGGAGTAAATTCTTAGCTATGCGGAGTCAAAAACGCCTACTTGTCAATTTTTTGTCAATGGAACTGTTGCGTTTGCATTGTGTTAATTCTCAAACTAATAGTATTCTTATTACTGCAGGAGGGTTTGATAATGACAGAACTGACAAGGCATTTTGCAGTAAACCATTACATAGCATTTTTGAGGTAGCTGAATATGCATCAAACCATGAGGAAGGGGACTCCCGTGTTTGGTTCCATGCTGCAGTAACTTCCTGTAATCGTATCATTATTTATTCACCCGACAGGGATACATTCCACATAGGGTTACCATTGCTACCCCGACTTGGAGACAAACAGGTCTATGTTCACCTACGAGCAAAGAAATCTGATGATTTATTTTTAGATATGCAGTCATTTCAGGCATCTTTATTGAATGATCTACAGCTTCAGAAAGTTGGGGTTGATAACGTATCCAAAATTCCTACATTCTTGCAGGTGTTGTATGTTGTAAGTGGCTGTGATTTTACATCCTTTTTTAAAGGGAATTCAAAGAAGGCTTTCCTTGATGTATTCTACAGAGATGCAGACTTCATAACGGGTTCTGACTGAAGCAGTTCTCTGGATGAGTTTGCAGAAACGAACTCGAATAGTGGGTTGTTATCTTTTTACAGGTTAATTGGGTGTGTGTACTTTCGAAAATATTGTACTGCTTTTGCAGAGGAAAGTCCTGCTGATTTGTTCAAGCGTTTGCATGTTGAATCCTCCTCTCCCGTTTCACACCATGTTTCATTTCTGAATACCATTAGAGAAGGGCACTTTCATCGAGTTGTTGATGAAACTGAATGGATGCCTTCAGTAACAGCCCTTAAATTACATTGGCAGAGGTGTTGCTGGGTACTTCAAGTTTGGTCACAGGCATGTTCAAAGTCAGTGAAGGTCCCAGACTTTACACTCCATGCCTGGTGCCTCAAAGATGGAATAATTTCAGTGGTGTGGGACAGTGATGAAAATATTAAAAAAGTAGACGCAAACCAAAAAATGCTTAAGAGTGGGTGCAAATGCAAAACAGGATGTGGCCAAAATCGTTGTCATTGTAGAAAAGAAAAGAAAATCTGTAACTTATTTTGTTTATGCAAGAACTGTAAAAATATTGCAGTGTCAACAGCTGAACTCCTAGATGACTCTTCTGACTCATCTGAGAGCTCCGAGTCTGCATGCCGTATTGAACCCGTTAAAAATGTCACATTTCTCACCCCACGAAACTGGACTTTCGTGGGGTAGGATTATATGTCACTTTCTAACGCCCGAGGCTATCTCCATCCCCAAGCCAATTAATTATCTGTTTACAACAAGCTGTATCACATGTCATGATCTGGACAATGGCAACATCCAGCCTTGAGGCAATTGGTGTAGTAGAGAAGGGGAAAGAGGTTTTTAGTAGTTTTAACGAGACCAATACCTCATGTGACAGTGAAAATGATGTAGACACACCCCATATTGATGGTGAAAGTTTTTTGACGATGTCAGAGGTATGGAGGATCCAATCATGGATTTGTCTGATTGATTAAATTGTTGTCATTTTCAAGTACAGTAACATAATCTTTTCAATTTCATATCTTTCAACAGGTTTCTCAGATACGGACTTCATTTTGTAGCAGGTTGGTGTCCAACATGAAATTGTTACATGATAAGCACCATAACTCAGTCTTAATTCCTGTCTTTGTGGTGTGCATACTATGTGCTCATGAAAATATGTGCAATTCAGTTCATGAAGCTAATTTGCCAACTGTTGTCCAAATTTTCACCATAAGTAATAATCATCACAGGCTGTTTGTTGTGTTAAGTGTGGCTTGACCTGTTACTCAAATATGCCTTCTAATTTGAAAAGTATCAGCTATATGCAAATTCTCTTCGGAAACCTACTTCAATTAAGACAGGGTTGGACACCAACCTTCCTTCGCAGTAACGGTCCTCAGTTTCTACATGTAAGTATGGTGGTCAGCATATTGTGGTATATCAAAGCTAAGGCCAATACCACATTATACTGACCCTTCAGACTGGTTTCAGAAACAGTGAAAACAGACTATATGAGGGGGAATAAGCATTCTATTTAAGAAGAAAGGTTTTCAGAGATTGATTTTACATACATACATACATACATACATACATACATACATACATACATACATACATACATACATACATACATACACATACATACATACACACACATACATACATACATGCATGCATGCATACATGCATACATACACACATGCATACACCCACATTTCAATATCTTTATATCTTTGGAGGTAGGATGGGATGTGGAGGGGGGTGGGGGTGGGAATTCAGATGTGCACCTTTGAGGCATTTTCGTATTTGTTGTTAAAGTTTTAAGGTTGCAGACTCAATAGTAACAGGTGTACTGTAAGTGCTTTCAGGAAAAAAATCTGGAGAATCACGTTCGTCCTTTAACTGCAGGGATGATAAATGTTTCTGCATGTTTTTCACATTTTGTTGTATCAAGTATGTTTATATACCTTAGTGTAAAGTTAAAGAAAAGTTAAAAATGTATAAGAGTTTTGCTTTCACTGTGGGTCATTTCATCACATTATGTGCTTTCAAGAACAACTGCCTACTTAATGCAAAAACCATCTTTATGGTTAATAGTTCTATAAAGTTGCCAAGCCTTGTAAATATGTATACGTTTCACTTTACATGTTTTTGTAGTGTGATCCACTGCGACATGTCTCCTGTGTAGTAATATATGTATAGTTTATACCTTGTGAATAACACTTGCCCGTACATGTATGCCTTTCATCATCAGAAGTTTTGAAAATTTTATTGTTTATAGGTGTAGGAGATTTCCTTTTTTTAGAATATATAATTTTATATTCTCTTTATGTTGAGAGAAATTTTGTTTCTATCACCAAACCTGTTGTTGGTTGTATGCAAAGAAGTTGTATTCTTACTCAGTCTTTTGCTTATTTTCAAGATTATGGTTGTGGCAGGACCTTTTGAAGCAAAAGGTCATTTGAAAGAGAAGAAAATTTGTGCACAAGTGTACTGTAACTTTGATTGTGTTGATTGTGTTCGTAAACTCTGTCATAAGAATTGAAAAGAGTTTTTGTCTGACAATTACCACTGATTATTCTAGCTTTCTACATCTTCAAACCTTGATTTTATGTTATCATCAGTATTGAAGGAGGGGTTCATTCTGAGATAGAATATATAATTTGTTAGTTGTAATAGCATAAAAAGTTTATGTCAGTACAGTAAGTATTCACCTTTTCCGTCCATATCTTCACCTTGCCATTATTTGACACCATTGTTCAAGGTGTTTTCTGTTTTAATTGTATATTTTTTACTGGTATTATGAAAGGAAAATGCTTTTTAATTTTTATAAAAACTTCCTGTATTCTTGCAGGAGTGTAGTTTTTAGCAGGTTGCTTCCTTTCCGTGGGCTTCAATTCATGCCCTTTGTTACCTCCTATGTATGTGGCATAATGTGTCCTTTTTTGAAGCTTTCAGGTATCTTTTGTTACTGTTTTTTGTTCATTTCTGTAACGCTTTCTGCATGTTTCACATCTTGCAATTGAGATTGATACTGTATGCTGCAGTTGAGACGTTTTATACCTTGTCATGTTGCCATTGTGTAGCTATGGCCCATTACTTCAGTAGCCAATTCAAAGTCTTGTCATGTAAATTATTCTAGCTGCTTTCCAGAGAGAGTATTATATCTGTGGCAAATTCTTTTAAACACATCTTGCCATATACTGTGCCTATATCCTTATTATCACTTGCAATACTTCTTGCCAGTAAATGATACTGTAGAGGAGAGAAAGGGTGGCAATTATAGTTTTTGAAAACCATCAGAAACCTTGTTCTTCTTTTTAACATCTTTCTCAACATATGCATAAGGCAAGTGAAAAATTTACCAAGTCTGTTTTTAAGGAATTATGTGATCAACTGGAATAAAGTTATATTGTATTGATAGGAGGCAAGATTATTGCTCTCAAAAACTTGTAACAAACATTAATAGCATCACAGGACCTCATTCATGAAAGCATCATTGGCTTTCTGAACAGATTCTGCTTAACTTTCACTTGCCTTTGCATGATTGTGTATGTTCGCGTTATGCCCAAATCCCTCCTTAGCCTGCTAAACAGGCACGTGGCTATGGGGGATGGGGGCCACCTGGGGGCCCACCCCAGATATTTGTCAGACCCCCAGAAATTATGGCTTAGTAAAATATGTAAGAATTAAGAAAAAATGCCATACCCCCCATTTGTTACCACCCCCCTAAAAACTTCATTCAAGCTACGCCCCAACAGCTAAACTGCCTGGAATCAGATTTCCCAACACCAACCTGTGGATACCTTTCCAAGGTTAAAACTCACCTGTGGGTTCCACAGCAATATTTATTTTGATAGTGCCCATGTACAGGTGCAGTCTCACTGCATATTGTAGACTATAGAGTGTAATCAGCAGACAAATGGGAGTGTCTGTCACTTGGTCAAAATTGGCAGTGGCTGTATGTATTCCCTAGAAATATCTTCCCTCAGAAAATGTTTTGGAACAGTTTCAGATTCCACCACAAGTGGCTTCCCAACTTTTTCAAGCTTAGGATGCCACATCGGATGATTTATGATATGCATTGGAAGTCACTTCCGGTCATGGTCAAGACATCTCCACCCTCTCCCCCACCGGCCCACTCAGCACCTTTGAAAATCTATTGACATGTATTGCATGTGGGAGGTCAGGTGCAGTATGCAAGTTGAGACTGCGTGTCAGGGGCTTAGCTACGGGGTGGCCGTGGGGGGGGGAGTGACTGAGTCAACTAGATGTTTGCCAGCCCCACCCCCCCCCCCCGAAATTGTGTGTCCTAATAAAATTTGTAAGAATTAAGGACGGCGATCAATGTCGTGACCCCCCTTTTGATACCCAGGCCCCCTAAAAATTTCATCCTAGCTACGCCCCTGCTGCGTGTTCCCTAACGACTGCAGAGACATGCACAATGGTTCCAGTGAGTGGGGTGAGGTGGTATAGTTTCCAAGGGGAGATATATGAAAGCCACGACACTTGAATTTTCAAGGGGAGAGGGATTTTCTCAATATCTCGCCACCATCCTGTCTCTTGGCTATGAACTTGTGAGGGGTGATTTGTTTGTACCCAAACTTCCCTGAAGGTGCGGCACGGTTTTAGGGACAATTTTTGGTGTGCTAAAACTGAAAAAGGGTTATTAAGCATGTGTATGTCCCCAACACTACTAGCCTATGCAACTGAAATTTCGCTCAATTTTGGGTGGGGGAGGGGGGCTGAAGTCTCCCTTTCCCCTTTTAGAAGTGCACCTACCTGAAGGGAAACATTCTCTTCAATAACATTTCCTGATTTTCACTCCTTTCCAAGTAGGTTGCAGACGTCTGGTTTTACAGGCGGACAAGACATATTTATAAAATTGCCCACAAGGTCCGTATTTCATGTATATCTCAAATGATCCCCAATTTTGCTTTGCAGGCTGATTATTTTAAAAATGCACCATTTTACATCTAGAGTCACCCTTGAAAAACGCAAAAATTCGAAAGGGGAGGAGGAAACCCTCTTACACCCCTTCCTTAGGACGATCCATGACCTCCTTCCCAGAAAATAAATATGTCGGTTAACCCTATGCCCAAGAAACAGGCCCTTGCCTTGATTGAGAGGGGCCACGTGCCCTGGTGTAGGCAGGCTACATGTCCACTAGTATTACCACAGTCCATGGCAGTCCAATAAAAGGATGAGATAATTGTGGATTTTCGTAGTGAATATCACACAGTAAATATCAAAGATTTTTGTGGTAGTGGGTGGTGAAATATGGGCCCTAGTCACCAACTTGCCTGGTACCTTCTAGGCACTACTTTAGGGACATATCTGGGGTGGGGGGGGGGGGTGAAACCAGTTGAATATTTTTGAGCATATGTTTGCCTTCATCACTACTAGCCTATACAAGACTTCGCTCATTTGGGGGGAAGGGGGTGAGGTCGGGGGTGCTAGGAAAAATTTGGGTTGGACTAGAACCCCCTAAACACCCTAGAACCTCTCCCGACCCCTTCCCCTTCACCTGTTTCTGTATTCACCACGATGTCAACAAATTTGCGGCAACCATTTTTTCTTTCAAGCTGTCACCCGTTTCGAAACTCCATTGACAATTTAATCACTTATCAAACACTTGAATGAACTTGCCAATATAGGCCATACGAACTCGCCGAGGTGCTTAAACTTTTGGCGTTCCATGGATCATTTCCGGCGTTCCATATTGGGCAAGTCCCGTCTCGACAAAATGGCCACTGAGTACGGTCGTGAAAGCGTACTGTGTCACGTTCAGAACGAAGCTGTGACCGGTCGTATTCGTGAGTTTTATGTCGTATATTTACCACCATTGGAAAGAAGACCGTTTAACGATCTTGTAGAAGGTAAAACTGTTCTATTTCATGAATAAACTGCTTTATTCGAAGGATATTTATCAATGTCAAAACGTATCGTAACTCCGTACCTGGAAAGTTTTCGGTAATTTTGTTTTCGTTTCACCCATAAAAGCCGGATTGAACATCGATTATATAATTTTGGACACTTAATTTACTACGATATATCGATAAAGAGTCAGTTGGTATTCATTTAATGGGTGAAAATTTCTACCATATTTGTAGGTCTGAATCGTTGTGTAGGAGTGCGAATTCACGCACGTGACAATCTGTGAAATATTGCGCAATATCGCAGCTTAGATTTCCAACTGCTAATACGTCCATATCATTCGAAGAACAGAGCATTGCATTGTCATCAATATTTCAGCGCTGCAAAATTTCGTGCACCAGTTAATGTGACTGTCAATAAGTCTTCGTGAACTTTTATATCTCTATTTTCTCAAAAGTTAATCAATTTATCAAACGTTTCACTTTATTTCACTTCACCAGTTTTCACACGTTACAGTTGATGTTTATAATTCGTTGAAGTATATGTTTTCAGTAAGTGTATTCTGCACTTTTGTCAACCTTTAACTTTGACGTTTGACAATTGTGCAATTTCAAGTTCAGTAAACAAATTCTTTTTCAAGTTCAAGTAAAACTGTCTAGGAAATGTGTACAAAACTGGATAAAATTTATCTAAAATATTATATGAGTGTTTACCATTAATCAACTTTTGAAGTATCTATAAAATGTTCATTTTGCCGTCAAATTTAGTGACAAGAAATTAGCCTATACATAGCAGCCTGTATACATGACACACTCACTGTTCACAGTCTGTTACTAAAGGCGATCAAGATCACCATTTTGTTGTTCGCAGAGAAAACATCAAAAGGCAAAAATTACAAGAATGATGGTAATAGAAACCGTCAGACATAGTAATTGATCACTGGTTGTCATCCCTGCCTTTTATTGTACTTGCTTCAAATCGCTGGACTCAAATATATCAGAATTTCTTTCATTTTTCTTGCTTTTTATTAGTTTTGGGGTTTTAGAATAGGTACGAATCACATCAGAGTGCCTTTTATTGGCTCATAAACCGTCTGGACCGAAATATGGCAAAATAACGGACTCGGCTGCACCTCGTCCTTTACTTTGCCGAACTTTTGGTCTCGACGGTTTATTCACCAATAAAAGGCAGCCTATTGTAATTTATTCCTTAAGTAAACCATATTATTACCATTATCACGTTCATTAAAATCTTGATCATTATCATAATTCATTATCGCAATTATTATAATTATGATAATGGTTATTATTTTGACTACCAGCTATGACTATCATTAAAATTACTACTACATGGGCCCTCTTGAAGGAAACCCGACCCCACCCTCGTTGCTATGCTTCAGGAACGGAACAGCCAAGCCAGTCTCCGTATAAGTAAACTCCTACTGTTATATATATAATGAGGGGCCAGCAATACACACATCACGAAGAAAAAAGGGATCTTGTCCACAAAAAAATTGAACACAAGGAAGAGAATTTTGAATTTAATTCTTAATTCAACTGGTAGCAAGTGCAACTTTTTTAAAGTAAGGGTAATGTGTTGGGGACAATCGATACCACTTACGTATCACCCTAGCAGTCGAATTTTGAACTTTCTGAAGTCTTTATATTTTTCTATTGGGAAGGTCATACAACATTCTGTTGCAATAATCAAGGTGACAGACGACCAGCTTAATGAATCGACTTTACGACAGAAGCTTTAGAGGGGTAACTTTGGTGTGAAATATTTTCAACTTGAGCGACGACTTTATTGTTGTCTTACTGACTTAGGAGTGTAACAGCTGCGGAGTACATACTGTAGCGCTTCTGGATACGACTGTTTTTGAATACTATGAAACTTGATATCAGGATTTAATTCAGAAACATGATCAAAGCGATGGCATGAGGCACCACTTTCAGGATAAGAAAGCTAAAAGACTAGACTTGTATATATATATATATATATATATGTGTGTGTGTGTTTGTGTGTGTGTGTGTGTGTGTGTGTGTGTGTGTGATTGCACCATTTGATGGTGCTATATCTGAGATACAAACAAAGATGACAACTTTTATGTTTTCAGCAAAAAATCGCTACATGCAGTGAAGATTACTTGGGGTCGCTAATATGATAAATATACCACCTTAACTTTTGTTGAAGTTAAATAAATGTTGCTTTTAAATGTCAATTAAAGAAACCACAGGTTACATAGTCGTTTTGGAGGTATGTGGGCATGCCAACAAAACCGCTGTTTTATTTATCAGTTATAGGTTACGATCCCCTTGGGAGAAAATCCGTTAAATCTTTTACAATTCTCAAGCTATACTGCTTCATAGTTTTTTATTAGATATTTTTATAAGCTTTGCAAAAAATGTACAGTGGAGTGTTGAACAGGCCATGTATTTCTTTCGTTAATCCTCCATAAATAATCTGTGAAGTACTTCATTTGTCTTACAGAGCAAAATTCAGCTTGTGATTCCCGCTAAAACTACACTAACCACCACCTCAAAGATGGCAATTTACCACCACGGGAGTTCCATTTATTGGGCAATATTACCATTGTACTGTCACCTGTATTAATGTTTAAGCCTAATCCTGCAGTTTTGGTACTTTTAAAGTGGACAGTACTACAAAAGTACAACCATATTTGAATGACCTAGAGGACTGGTTCCCATGAGCATGGGCGACAACGGCTTCTGAAAAGTGGGGCAGACATTACCTTGACCAGAGCTACTTCAAGCGCGAGTCATGAATCTACAGGAGCGAGTGACCCGGGCTCATTTAAGGGTCTTGGAAATACTTGGAGGCCAGTTAATCTGTTGTGTAATACTCTGTGGCATTTTCTCACGATTCTTATCCAACAAATAGCTGTTTCCACCATTTTCAAGTTTGATGTCACTAAAGCAGCTGCACTGCAAGCTGTAAAATCTTTTTTGTTAGGGTTCTGGACAGTGACGCCGGCACGGGAGGGCATGGGGGCGTGCCCCTGATGAAAAATTCTGAAAATTTTAAAATGATCCCAAAAGGTGTTTAAGCTATAGATTTCTGTAGGGGGTAGGGTGAGGTGTGTTTTAACCGAGTGATAGATCTATTTGTAATCTTCTATCACAAATGTTTCTCAAACTGTCAGAATTTTTGCAAATCCTTCGCAAAACTATCAAAACTTTCGCGCGCTACGTGCGCTTCAAACCTTACCACAATGTTGTTCTTATTATTAATATCTTCTGATAGCAACTCCCGGAGAAGCACAACAGCAAACTTTGAAAGCTGTTCACGAATTACCAGGTAAAAGACTGGCTTTTTGAGTGGCGTGTAGGTTTGTTGGGCAATTGAAAGCGTCTCGATGCAGATTCTGAATGCAGGTTTTGTCATGGAAATCTTATTTAATGAAAAATTTCGCGCACTTCTCGCGCATGCGTTACGGTTTGCACTCCATCTCGTGACCATTATTAAGGTAATAATACACGGAACTATAATCACAACATCTGTAGGGGTCGAGCATCAATATGGGATTTTTCAATCTAATTTTCGCAGCATGATTTGGAAGGCTGAATGTAAGTAATTGCCGCTACACATTTTCCCAAAAATTTTACCGATAGCTTTGCGCTCAGCCATTATCGGTATAGATGGTAATTATTAATACACTTACGACAAAAAAGCATTCTGAAACACGCTTGTTAGTCCTTCACCCCTTTTGCTATACCTAGCAGGGAGGTCTAATATCACCTTCCTGCACCTATACTCTCCCTCCCGCCCATTCCTCATTGCTGGAAGCTGCTCATCTGGATTTTCTTTCAAAATTAGTAAAATTACGATAGCTGTACAGTGCTCCGCGTCATACTCTATATTATCATTTGGATGTCAAATAATAAGCGTTACGTCATTGCTCCATTTTATGTACTTGATCCAGAGCTTCCAGGATGCCCTATACAGGTATCTGCCAGCCTTAAATGCCTTTTTATAATGAACAATAAAGGGGAGGAAAAATTCCGTAATAGTCCAACAACGTTTCTGTGGACTCCACGCACGTATTTTTGGGTAAGAACTTTGCCCGAATAGAAGGCAATCAAGTAGCCAAAAAGGAGTCTTCAGGAGGTTTTTTGACAACGTATTCTTCTCTTAGACAGCATACTCTCCGCTTTCACCTAACCAAAAATTAGAATTCACTAAATTATGGACATTTTCCAGCCATATATGACCAGCTCCAAAAATATTCCAAAGATAGCACCATTTTGCATCAAAGAAACCTTAAATTAGCAAAGAGATCCCAAAGTGGAGGGGGATACCCCCTCCCCTCCCCTTAGATACCTCCCCCAGGACGGCACCTTTAAGTAGTGACAAAGGAAAGATCACCACCGCCGTATACAAACGCAGGGCGCATAAAAAATGAGAATATTTTTACGTCGCAACTCGGTTGGAAAAACATCCAACCAGTCGGAAAGATAATTCACTAAATTTTGGACATTTTCCAGCCATATATGTGATCAGCTCCAAAAATAGCACAAAGACAGCACCATTTTGCAGCTAAGCAACCTTAAATTAACAAAAATTTCTCAAAGGGGAGGCGGGCATCCCCCTTAGACCCCTCCCCCAGGACGGCACCTTTATGTAGTGACACCTGACAAAGGAAGGATCCGCACTGTGTAAACGAACGCAGGGAGCACATGAAAAAAAAATAACGCATTTTGCGCAGATTTTGGAGGTTAACTGAAGTGGCATTACGACATCATCTGTTGTGCCCCTCCCCTCCCCCAATCGCTAAAGCCTGACGGCCCTACTGGTTCTGGGAAAAGTGTTGGAGGAATAATCCCCTCCACGTTCATCACTGGAAGACCGTGCCACTGCCCCTTTTGCCACCTGTTAACGGCGTGGAGGAATAATCCCTCCACTTTGATCAGCGGAGGAACATGCCACTCCCCCTTCCCCCACCTGTTGACGGCGTTGAAGCCCATGTCCACAAGCGGCCTTAGAGAGATGACCACTCGGTGCAGCCCTGCACTGATTTTACATTAAAATTATCTTTGAATAGTAAAGGAAACAAACGCAACTGAGTTGGGGAAAAGTGCAAATTTTATTTTGTTTCGTGAAATACATTAGGCCTACGTATTTCCAAGTCGTTACTTTTACATAAATCGCTTATCGGCCTTCACGACTGGGAAAATAGCATGAAAGGCTTCCTTTTCCCCTGAATTCTCCAGGACGACCTTGACGCTGACGTAGACCTATACTCTCGTTGTTCTGATTATGGGATTAGACTACCTCAGTGTCTTAGCCACTGGGCATGGTTAGAGGATCAGAATAGCCCCGCTTTGCGTGATGTTGCCCTTGAGTAACAAGTAGTTTGCACTGGGATTGCACTTATAATGGCATTTCATTTCTTAGATTGTTGTGAGCATTTGTGTTTAATCTTCCTACGTTGTATTTCTGACTACGCACTTATGAAACATGGAAGTACTACTTCGGGGGGAATAGTTCCATGTTTGAAAGATAGATGGAGCTTGTTTCTGACCTGTATAGTACAGGAAAAATAATGATTTTTTCGCCTAACCTAGAACTAATTGCTAACAAAGATTCTTCTTCACAATGCATTTTGTGAAGTACTCATAGTGATATACTAAAAGTACGAGCAAACCCGAATTGCGCAAATATGTCTAATTTGCATAAATTAAAAATGGCCGCCATTTTTATATATTTTTGTCCATATCTCGTGATCTGAGACTCGTAGAATTATTTTTGTGTCCGTCCCAATGTCTATGAGGTCTAGGAACACGATTATAGCAATAAAACTAACACCGGACATTTTATTTACGCATAATTTGTATAAACTCCAACATTAGAAAAATCTGCCCCTTGAAAGTGGACGTCATGACTTGGCCGATAGCGTCACGACTTGGCCGATTTTTTAACAATAGAAAATCGCAAACAACAAATGTACTTGAAATTTCTCCCAGGTCTTCACAGCCCTAAAAAGACTGGGAGTGTAGATTTGCTTAGAAGTATGGGCGGTCACTGGATCATGTAATCTGCGAGAACGTGGCTTTTTTATCAGTTGTTTAACAAGGAAGGATTTCAAGGACAGAATAAGTTTGTCCATCTTTCAAGGGACCGAATTCTCTAATGAATGGCAGCCATTGTGATAGATTTTTGTTCATATTTCTAGATGTGAGACTCGTAGAAGAACTATTTTGGTGTCTTTACCAATGTTTTCAAGGTCTAGGAATCCATTTATGTCAATGAAACTAACATGTGCATTTTAGTTCGGGACTTATTTGAACTGCAGGTATCTTTGACTCGAATTACACATCTCTCATTGGAATTACAGATATCTCTCATTTGGATTAAAGATATCTTTGATTCAAATTACCGATATCTGTAATTCTCATATCTGTAATGAGAGTTACATATGTGTAGTTGTGCAGAGGTATATCATGTACGATGTATGTACTACCATTACTTTGGTACTATATGCAACACTTTGCATTGAATGTGAGTGTTTTTTTTTCAGAGTGCATATTATGGCGGTTAGTATAGCGTAGGCCCATAAACGACGCTGCCTAACCCACCACGTCGTAAAGAAGTGTTTATATAAATCATATCTTAAATTTGCATCTGAGATGTCTGCTATTTCAATAAGAGATATCTGCACTTTAAATTAAGGATATTTTTAATTCGGAACATATCTTCAACTGTATTCAAGATATATTTAGTTCTATTAGACATATCTGCAGTTGTCTTAAGAAACTTTGAAATCAATTTCAGATTTTCTGTACTGGTACGTGTGGATTAAGAGTTTTGTGAATGATTTAATGGTATCTCTGAATAAATTACAAATATTTATGTTAATTGTAGATATCTCTGTCTGCACTCTGGATGAAACCTAATATAGTTTGTCAGCCTCGTTCCTTAAAGTTTTTTAAGACAATGCCTTGCTACGAGCATTAATAGTTTTAACAACAACGAATAACATCACTGAACATGTAAATTGTGGAAACTTGGTTTCGCTAACTTTTGGGACATTATGTGGAGTGATAATTAAAACAATTGGCATGTCTCTTGACGTATTTTGAACAGCATTTTTTGAATTTTACTAGAAACAGAATCACCCTGTCTAACAAGGGAGCGTATTTTAGTACTTCTCCTTAATGGAACATGTGAAAGTTGCAAGTGAATAAGCATCTGCACTATAAAAGTTATCTGTCTCTATTACATAGGTTAAAAGTGAAGAGGCACAGAAAATAATATTGTAAAAACGCCGTAAACAAGTTTCAAAATTAACATCGCTTTTTCTGAAAATGTGTGCTGTATAAATCCCAAGCATTTATTACAACTATTATTTTATTTTCTGAAATTGTACATTTTACAAACGTTTTTATCGGTTTATTTGTCAGTCGTTTCTTTCTTCTCTAGAATGACTATAAATAATACTTTTCATTTTGTTTAAGGAGGAAAGGCACGATTGCAGAACGATCATCTTCGACTTTGTGGCATTTTTTACCTAGCGTTTAAGACAGGGACGGATTTAGCTTGTGGGCCCAGAATAGATTGGGGGCCTTTTTACGATTAGGCTTACTATCAAAGCGGAGCGCCACCACAGGTTGGCGCGTTGCGTGCAAGAAAATTTTGGCAGGAAATGCTCCCAGATCGCTGAAAATGGCACTTCCCAGGCCTTGAAAGTTGCATCTAAACATTCTCAATTTTGAAATCTTATGTTCTGGAAGTTGACTTTTGTAACAGTTAGTATGTAAATTATGTTTTTTTTTTGCTGACACACTGGATGAAATGAACTAGGCCTAGTCAGTGTAAATGCTCTCTTAGAATTTGATTTTCACAATGTGCACAGGTCATGTCATTTTAATTTCTCGGATTGAATGGTGACTTTAACTTTTAACTACATGAAAATTCAAATTGGCTATTCATATTTACCGACTGTTCGATGATTATGACAGTATGAAAATAGGGTTCACGAGGTGAAGACTTCCATGGCTGGGGTTGGTCACAGTGACTGAAGTGGACATGAATCACATTATCGGTGGTTGATAGCTAGACCGTCATCCAAATATCTACAGGAATGATGTCAATTTGTGCAAAACCGACAGAATTTACATTTGTAAACACTGAATTCATGGGTTGTGTGGTGTCACGTGTGTGACAAGTTATGCAAATGCCATAGAATAAAGACCATACATCCTTACAGGCCCCATGTAGCCCCATGGAAAGACAACTTTTTTAGTGTGGAGTTCCGAAAAAAGGACTGTATTTTACATGTTGACCATCGACGGACGGATGGCAAGGCATCTTATGCCTCCATTTTTTTGGACACCCAAATGTGGGGGCCCCTAAATGTGGGGGCCCGGGGCCTGGGCCCCGGTGGGCCCCGCCGTAAATCCGGCACTGGTTTAAGATATTGCACGAATTGCATTGTGTATCCGTATCTTTGATTACTGCATGCCGATCATTTCTGAATAATCAAGTTTTTTTTTTTTTTGTTTTGCTGCAAGTGAGAGAAGATTGAAGGTCATACTGATTTCAAGCAGGATTTAAGGCCAAACACCTTTTTCAAAACTTTTGAAACCTGAGAATTCAGTTTGAGAAATCCTCATGTTTTTCGTGAATGGGATAGTTTTCTGTTTATCCATCATAATTTCCTAAAGAATAAATAACTTGAGCAACATTAGTAATGCCTTGTTTTGTGACTCCCCTGTGTCATTAGGTTACGTACTTGGGGAAGATGATTTTGAATTGCCTCTATCCACCCAGGGGTTACATGTGTAACTGTTAGGTAAACTTCAATCGGGCGCGCTGTCATAGCTGCTACCGCACTGGAGGTATTGTCTTCAGAACAGTTTATCATTGGGCAGGGGTAATATGTGCTTCGGCTTTGATTATGCTTACCTGGATATTAAAAGTGAGGCCATTAAAATAAAAATATTATTTATTATTTTAATGACTGTTGCTCTGCGTTGCTGAGAAACAGAATGCCTGAGTCAGACGGGTCTGCCCTGTGAACCTTACTCAGCTATGCCTCGATGAATCCTTTTCCGGTGATGACATCGATCGTCATCGATCTTAAATCCTTGGATTTAGACAATGCACTAGTCTCTTATTTGCAATTATTGCATTTAGAGTTGTGTTATTCAACCATGAAATATAAATGTGAAAAACAGAATTAAATCTCTTCATGTCTCATCTTTCAATAAAGTTGAACAAAATGGCAGCTATTTTAGATTCATGCAAATTAGACTGAAGTCAATTATCTCACATACGTCATACTGTTACATTAACTGTTTGTCTTCACCCCAAAACATTGGAAAGGCACCAACATTAAATTTCCATGAGTCTGGCAAATTTTGGAATACGGTCAAGCTATCAAAATAGGTTTTTTGTTAGTTGTATGCAAATTAGTCAAGAGAAAAGCTACACATGTTGGTATCACTGCTATATTGTGTCATAAGACTGTGAAAACATGAGTGTAAAAACCAGAATCACTCTTCCACGAGCCTCACAAGATATGCATAAAAGTCTATAAAAATGACGGTTATTTTGAGTTTATGCAAATCAGACGGGATGAAAATGTCAGATGCCAACGTTTTGCTACAATTGGATTTCTAGACCTTGCAAATATGGGTATAGACACAATAGAATAATTCTTCTCTAAGTCCCACATCTCGATATATGGACAAAAGTCTATCACAATGACGGCCCTATAGTTTATGCAAATAATTTAAATAGGCCTAAGGCTAAAAGAAAATGTCCCATGTTATTTTCATTACTATAATTGTTCTCCTAGAACTCATAAACAGAAATCTATAAAAAGGCCGCCATTTTGAATTTATGCAAATTAGAAATATTTCCGCAACTCGGATTTGCTTCGAATTTGAGTATGTCATTATGGGTCCTTCAAAAATGCATTGTGAAGAAAATCCTTTGTTAGCAATTTCTTCCTGATCACTTAATTTTCCTGGACTACTATGACGTGACATTTATGCTTATAAAAACTAACAAGTTACACCCTGGACGGTTACTTTCACTTCGCAGTGACGTGTGCACACTGGACAGTGATCTCGGAATGCAGAGAACTGAAGAGCGTTAATTGCTGTATTAGCCTAGAATTGAATGTTTCACTTTCGCAACAGGTGACAACATAAGTTTTTTTTTGACGGCGATTTTACAGCTAAATTCTTAGCAAATTTATCGTTCAAGTTTTGTCCCCCTCTCCATCATTACTTGACACAATGGTATGAACTTCAGCCTTTCAATATGCTGTGCGAATCCAAAAACGTACATTCCAAGTTACGAAAGAATCATATTACGGTTTAAACTGCACGTCCATAAGACTGACTTTTCAGTGTACCGCCTGCTAACGATCACAAACTGATGAAAATTGGTACTCACAATCAACTTCAATGCAGATTATGGTTGACTATTTGTCTCACACGCTGTAGTTGTGTAGCTGCCTGAGTTTGGTTCTCTTAAATAAAAGCTCGAAATATCCAGCAAGACCTTGATGCTACACTTCACAAGAGCAGTGCTGTTTTGTGAATCTGCACGAGCCTCATACTACACTACAGCCTTTAGAGGAGAGTAGTGCTGCTGTTCTGTGAAAAAATATCGCGGTAAATACGCATAGCCAATTAGGGGCAAGGGTCGTGTTGAAAGCACGCGCGTTGTTTGAAAGTTTTGTTGGAACAGTTATGGAACGCGATTCACGCAAAGTTCGTTAATAACGGCGTCATTGGTAGTAACGGCGTAGATCATTGAGTTAACAACGGAGTGATTATCATTAACAACGTAGTAAATGTTGGTAACCACGGCGTAATTTTAAGTAACAACTTGGTAAATTCCGTTAACAGCGGCGTGATTAGAAGTAACCGCGTACTACAAGAGGTTAACAACGGCGCAATCGGTTTCAACAGCTAGCTAAAAGTTGGTAACGTCCTTGTCGCCTTCAGCCGCTGATACCTCCACTACTCGGTCTATAACATGTTGTATTGACTGCCCTTCAAAGTTGGTCTTTTACACCCCACCATTCTGTTGCCTATGTGGGGTATATAATGTAACCATTCCTGTAGCCTTTGGCTGTTGCAAATGCAGGGAGCTCTCGAATGCATATTTGTGGAAGATGTTTGTGGCAATAAAATGTGTCTTAGAGATGACATCTTCACCAGAACTGTACAGTAGTTAGTAAATCTAGGAAAGTGACAGTTGATCATTTTAGAGAGGCCGATTCATCATGTAGCACCACCACGTTTCAGTGGGGAACCAAGGGGCAAAGCCCCCGGAAGCTCTAGGTCAGGCCTATTTAAGATATTGTTAAATCAAGAATAAAGCAATGTAGGTCTAACGGGAAGAAATGACATTTTGTAAGATCTCTTTATAGGTGCAAATTGGTGTGTCTTTGGCTAAGCTTTAAACTGATTATGTGTTCAGAAATTTTCATTCTCCAGTGCCAATTTTATTTTTGTTTTTGTTCGAGAGGTGCCGTTTCAGGGCCGGGGAAGCCCACCTACTCTTTGATAGTTGAGAAGTTGTGTATGTAAGATGCCTAAGATGCAAAATTGTGCTACTTCTAGGGCCACCGTCTGTTGGTGTGTAGCATAGCTCTATTTTGTCAAATATGCCTCCCAGCTTGGCGTAAATGATGTCTTCTGGACTTTCAAAGTTGCATCTAAACCCTTTTGAGACTTCATTCTTTAGAAACCGAGGCTTGGAAAAGAAAAGTTTCACTTGAAAGATTTATTTAGAAAAATCACTTCGTAAGAAAACACATGACTAAAAGGTACTCAAACAAGCTCATTAATTCCATCATGAAATTAAAGGTGATAATATTATTTATTTTATATTGTAATGCTGTGCCGGACACCGAGTGAGAAGCAATACTAAAATTCTTCAACGAATAGGCTTCAGCTGTGTTGTGTGCATCATGCATGAAGAAGGAGGTTCATTCATTTGTGCGAGTTACCCTCATAGGAACCTGTCTACGGCAGGGGTCCGGGGGACCTCCCGGAAAAGGTTTGGAAAAAGAAACCTGTAAATGCGGTTTCCTACTCTCTTAATGAAAAGAGTAATTTTTGCTCTCCGACGATTGCCTACAGTGACCACTCTTTTTTCGATTGGAAATCGACGGAAATGTCATTCTGCCCGGAGTGGTAGTTAACTCTAAAGGAGTGAAAATGCCACTCGATGGAGAGTGGGATTAGACTCGAAACAGAGAGTGGTCACTGTAGTCAAACTTTTTGGTAGATTTTCACTCTTTTACATTTAGAGAGAAGGTTCTGAGGGCCTGAAAATCATAATTAGGAGGATGGAGTTTTTAGTATTTTCAGCATTTTTTTTTTCAAGAAAGCCATTTTTTCAGTAAGGGTTGGAAATTTCAGAAGAACAGCTGCTCTCCTACCCCCTACAGGCTACTGCCCTGGCCACTCAAGCTGCCCTTCAGGTCGTAATAATGAGAGAGACGATATTAGCTCACCTAAAACTTGCATTATTGAAAACATTTACCGTTATTTACAATTGTCTCTTCTGTCAGTATGACATGTCTATCGACAGCAAAGAATAACTACAATTCCGAGGAAGAAAGTGACGGGATAAGTTTTAGCCATGGCCCATTTGTTTCCAGTTGTCATTGACACTGATGGGTATATGAGAGTCTTTGCCAGGAAATTTTTAAAATTATACACTGTTAGATGCAATTTCCTGGCATCTGGCATTAAAATAATTCACAAACTTTGTATCGCACCCGAGGAGGGATTGTTAGACCAAAGCGACTTGTTGATTACATTTTGTCTCCTTTTTAGGTGAGCTAGTTTGGGAGCTATTTTAGAGGACACCTCTTGGAATGTTGTAAAAGCTCGGTTTAAATTGAATATCTCATTTTGTTTCATTTTTTCAAAACTCCCCCTGCCGCCCCCTTAGCGCTCATCGCCCCCCTGAGTTGCTCAAACACCCCCAGGGGCGATAACGCCAACGTTGGGAATCACTGCAGTGTAAACTATCTGATCAGTAATTAAGAGATAATTTATATAGGTTTACGAAAGAAATCTTTACACTGTGCAACACTCCACATCATTATGTTTGATAGGCTATGGCTGTATGGGTTTCTTCAGAAACCATAAACTTTTGAAGACGTATATATTGAGAACAGTAAAAGGTATTGAAATAATTTCAACGGATCTTTCATTGGAGGGCTTAAATCTTTAACTGACAAGTGAAACAGCTCTTTTTGGTGGCATGTCACACGACCTTTAGGCCTAGGGGCAAACCTTCTGCAGGCACGTAACCAGGATGACCGAAAGGGGGTTCGCGGAGGTGATATATATATATATATATATATACTACAAATAGAAAAACACCGGCTGAATGTATATCCAAAAAGACAAAAAAATTTTAAATCAACATACACTGAAAATACAACGTTTCGAACAGTTCAAATGCCCTTCGTCAAGGAAGCTTGTGTTAAGAAAACCAAAACTAGAAGCTAAGTTGTTGACTGCCGCTTTTACGCTTCCCCTTTGGGGCGAAGGTTTGAAGTTGGTAAATCCAAAAGAGTTCTTTTTGTTCCCTCTGACTTTTATTCAGGCCTTCTACCAATTGAAGAACGATTTAACTAAAACGATTACAACCCATATTAAAATGTTTACCCAAAGGTGTGTAAACTTTTTCATTTCTTGCCTGTGACCCCGGTGTCTTTGACGTAATTCGGCTCCCGTCTGCCTGAGTGGGTAGTTAACTCCACATCGGTGCACTGCTTTAAGGTTAACATTGACAAGTTCTTCCATAACATAACTGTGGTAGAATCTAATTGTACTGGGCTCTTTTGGTGTTGAATGGTTGGTTGTTTTCAGTTAAGGTTGTATGGACTTCAGGGCATCTTATGGAGCCTTAGCCCTCCCTTAACCTTTAACCTGTTATGTTATGTAATTGTTTGTAATAGGCTATGTTCAAAACGTCTTCAGAGTTACTTGTAGTGCAAAAAGAGGAGATTTGCAAGAGTTTGCTGATTTTTTCAAAGAAAATTTTGGGGCGACTACCTATTGCCTAGTTTAACATAAACAAATACACATCTCCGTACAAACATTTAACACAGTGACTCTACTAAAAGTGTGACACTGTAATACAAAGATAACAGTTGACACAGTCATAGACCTAGGCCTAGTAATACAAGATAACAATACAAATAAATTCCAACAACACAATGATGCAAATTAATTCCCTTGGCCTAGGCCTAGGCTACACTAGGTAGGCTAGGCTTAGCCTAATTACTGTAGCCTAATCAAGTAAGCATGCGAGTTAATTAGCTACTTAATTAATAAAAGACGAAAATAAGGAATAGCAAAATCATTAGGCCTATATCGAAAATTGACAAAATAACGGTCAGTTCAATCGCTTTTCAGCAATTTTTGCCAGCGTAGGTTAGGCTATGATGATGTAGGCCTAGGCTAGGCCTAAAGGGCTACTTGAGGGGCCTAGGCCTAGGCCCCTAGGTCTAAATGGTTACCGTTATACTGATCAGTACTTCTAGTGGGTGTTCGGACTCTTCATATTCCGACAAAACGTCTACGTCAAATGGATAAAAATGCACACTCTTATCTTCGATGATGTAAGTTCAATATTTTGTCGAATGACATCGTCGCATGGGGCCTCATACCTGAGACTGTGAACTAACAGTCGATGTATTCAAACACACACACACACACACACAAACACACAAATCACTGTAGTCGGTGATTGCGCCTGAGCGTACTATACCTTCCAGATCCATTCTCGTGCATGTGTTGATTGCAAATTCGAGAGAGGGAGCACTTGAAGAATGGTTGTAGGTGAAAAAGAGGAAAGTTTCGAGATGGAGGGAGGTAGTATTTTGAAATTTTGAATGAGTAAGAATATTTTTACCTTACTTTTTAATGATAAAGTACGAGCCTGACATCTTTTTAGTAACAAAACACTTTGACCATGACAACACATTGACCGTTTCCCACAAATTAACCAACTACACCCACACATCGACCAAAGAGTGGTCAAAGCGTTGACTATTTGTGAAAGTAGGGCAACACATTGACCTATAGCACACGGGTGCTTCTGGCTCTGGCTCTCTCTCTCTCCCTCCTTCTGTCTATCTCTCTCTATCTCTCTCTCAGATCTTATTATACGAGATCAAATCTTATCACATTGTGGAAGAGATATGTCGATTTTCCTCAAAGAGAGACAACCCAAAAATATCTTAGATTTGACTACTCTGGCGGATACATATAAAAGAGCACATGGCAGAAATTTTGATAAGAAACCTGAACAGAGTAAAGTCAGGCGTGAGTCAGGTCAAAATTCTGTTCAACCCAACCCAGACCAGAGTACCGGTAAGAGTAAAAGATTTCAGAACTCGGTTTGTTTTGTTTGTGGGAAACGTGGTCATCTGGCTCGTGACTGTAACAGTCGATTTCGACAGAGTAACGAAAGAAGTAATGCGAATCCGAACAGAGGTGCTGATGTTGAAGTTATCAATGAGGCAAATGGGATCTCAGATAATACTCAAACTGAAACAGAAAGGTCTGAAAATCATTCAGATGTGTCATTAAGTGCATGTATGAAGGTTTGCTCTGATAAATATAATTCTTTGCATTCTACTGGTTCTACGAGTGTAAAACTGGCATGTGGTCATGAAATTTCTATGATAAGTGTAGCTGCTACTGATTGCCATAAAATGCCAGTGAGAAAGGGATTGGTTGGAAATAAGTTGGTTGAAGTGTTACGGGATACTACCGTTGTCGTAAAAAGGGATCTGGTTAGGCAAAATGATTTAACGGGTAGGACAAGGAAATGTATTTTGTTAGATGGGACAATAACAGCTGTTCCAGAAGCAGTAGTTCACGTTGATACTCCTTTCTATGTTGGCAAACTTGTAGCTCTGTGTATGGACTAACCTTTATATGGTTTGGTGATAGGAAATGTTGAAGGCGTGAGAAATCCATGGGACCCAGACACTGATTGGAAACCTCCCTCCAGACAAGACTTACCCGCATTTATAGCTGTAGAAACACGAGGGCAGTTAGCTAAAACAGAAAAGGCTCTTAAACCCTTCAAGACTTGTGACATTATTACAGACAAACAATTCAGAGGAGATTCTCAAATTACAAGAGAAAGATCATACTCTGAAAAATATTTTGAAATGGGTGGCGGAAGAGAAAGTTCATGTGTCTCCCAAAGGAAACGAATCCAAATTTGTTAGGGGCAAGGGGAATTTGATTTTCAGAGAGTATGTTTCCCCTTACATTGAACATGGAAAAATATTCAAACAACTGGTGGTTCCAAAACAGTTAAAAGAGCAAGTGTTAAAGTTGGTCCATGACTCGCCAACGGCAGGTCATCTGAAGGCCAAAAAGACCGTTGACAGAATACTTACTTCATTTTACTGGCCCGGTCTTCAAGGTGACGTTCAAAGGTATTGCATGTCTTGTACTGTGTGTCAGAAGACTATTCCTAAAGGTAAAGTCCAGAAAGTACCATTGGGGTGTATGCCCTTGACATGGGCGGCTCTAAGAAATTTTGTTTGGGAGCAACTCAAGTCCGTATTCAGGGAGATTCGGAAGACCCCCCCCCCCGGCTATACTAATGGTCAGCTCCGGAAATTACAATAGGAGTATGGTTATTATTATGTATTACAACGATGCCCCATGTAGTTTTCAAGAGCTCTTCAAAAACCATTTCAGGCAGTCAGTCATGAACTGACTACTTTAAAAATAAAATACAACCATATCAGCAGATCGCTACTCCATGGGGGGGGGGGGGAGTAAGAGGCAGGTGAAATGGGCAAAGCGGCTTGATTTACTTGTATAAAATAAGCCCCACATTTAAATATTTTGTTGTTTCTTTCATTGTGTCACAATATGTTTCAGCTTTGCCAAGAGGCCATAAAATGTTGGTTTCCTGGATTTTTTTCTTAAACTAACGAAAATTTCGAGAATTGAAGACACTTGAAAACGATAAAATGATAGCACTATTTTGGATCTCAGTGCCGTTCCGAAACGAAATTTTTTTAAAGGGGGGATTCCCCTAACTCAGAACGACGTCAAATCCTATATACAAATAGCTAGGCCAAAAAAAGTCTCACTACACTGAGATTAGATTGACTGTTTGGTGTGTTTATTCTAAATCAACTGAAACGGTACACTTTAGCACAGAGGTGGAGAACCTTTCGCTTATAACATGCCATTTGACAGTCATAAGACCGCTAGTGGGCCAAAGGCGCTGTCAATTTGGAAACACAATACGTTTAGGCTACATGCCCGTTACAACTTTTTGTAGACAGATACCTATGCTAATCTGACCAGGTGACACCCGGGCAAACTACTATTAGTCGTGGATGATAATCAACACGGCTAATGGGTTGTGTATCTAATGACCCCGAAAGCTCTGAAGTGTCTGCAAAATTATGGGCATTTAACTCCAGCATTACCGTTACCCTCTGTAAATGACATTATGATGCCTAAGCTAATCAGATTACAAATATCACAGCGTGATCATTTGTTTTGATTACCTTAGTTCGCACTAATGGTAGGTCCATTTGTGATGTCTGAAGTACATACAGCAGCAAACAAGCAACTAAGAAAATGCGCGCGAAGCGCACCGAAAAAATGTCGTTTTGAAAGCATTTTAATAATGTTTAACCTTCGCATTGCATTGGAAAGTTATTCACCTCTTTAATTTTGAACCGAGTCAATAAGGCCTTACCCATCTCGAGTTACATGTTTTATTTATTTATTATTTTCTGAGGAAAATTGAAGATCATGCTTTGCAAACTTTTGGGGGGTAAGTGCCCCCGTGCCCTTATGGCGAGCCGCTAATGGCCCTTAATAGATACACCATTTAAAAGAACTACAATTGACCTTGAGACCGATCACGGATAATGGGAATTGATACATCCTTACAGTCGTTTGCTATGCAACGCGGTACCCGGAGACCATTCCTCTTCCACGAATAGAGGCAGAGCTCGTCGCTGAGGCATTATTTTCTATATTCGAGAGTGTTGGTGTACCTGATGAAATTTTAACTGACTTGGTAAGCCAGTTTACCTAGGCGGTAATGAAGGAGGTAAGCCGCCTTCTGTTAAATAGACAGTTACATACTATACGGCCTACCACCCGCAGTGTAATGGCCTTTGCGAACGTTTTAACCCTACTCTCAAAAGCATGCTTAGGAAAATGGATTCAGATAGGCCTAAAGATTGGGATAGATATATCCCTGCGCTCTTATATGTGTACCGTGAGGTACCGCAGGAATCCTTAGGGTTCCCACTAGAACTCTTGTATGGGCGGACTGTTAGAGGACCAATGACCATACTACATACTGTAACTTGTGGACAGGAGAACTTAGCACAGGAAGAGAACGTTAAGACCACATATGAATATGTACTAGACCTTAGAAAGAGACTAGAAGAAAGTGTGAGTTGGCAGATCAAAATCTTCTCAAAAATGCAAATAGATATCGCAAATATTTCGATATCAAAACCAAAGATCGTAGATTCCCAAAGGGGAAAAATTCTATTTTACTTCCCACTGAATCTAACAAATTAACCATGCAGTGGAAAGGACCTTTTGAAGTCACAGAAAAGATTGGAAAGAATGACTATTGTATCAATGTTGAGGGGAAAAGCAACGTTTTCCATGCAAATTTGTTGAAAAGGTTTTGTTCCAGAGACGAAAGTAATAACAAAGATGAAACTTCGAAGTCAGAAATTGTGGATGTCGGAATGTTAATGGAGGTAGCCAATGCAGATGAAATTGACTATGTTGACGATGACAAAGATGACAGATTGAGCACTTACCTGTTGCTTCTAGAACAAAAAGAGTACATAAAAGATGCGAACGTCAATGAAAATCTGTCCGAAGAACAGACTTAGACAATGAAAGAGACGCGTATTTACTGACCTACCTGGGTGTACCGGCGTAGTGGAACACAAAGTGAATTTGACAACCACTGAGCCAATTAGATCGAAGGTTTACACTACACCATATGCTTTGAGAGAAACAACAAAAGATGAAATTTCCAAAATGTATCAAATGGGAGTCACTCGACCCTCCTAATCACGTATGCAAGTCCTGTGATTACTAAAAAAACTGACGGCAGTAACCGATTTTGCATCGATTATAGAAAATTGAACACGGTAGCAGTAATGGTTCCAGAGCCTGTTTCAAAGTTTTCGGTTTTTAGACCTCTGATGACCTGAAATGACCTTTGACCCACTGAAAAGCAAAAATTTCTTCCTCTCATTATGATAAAGTTATATATCAAATATGAAATTGTCCATTGCTATCTTGAGGTATCATGCTGATAAGCAGTTTTAAGGATTTGGTATTTTCACCTCAGTTGACTTCAGATAACCTTTGACCTCTAACAGACCCAACAGGGTTCACCTTCTGACTATAACGCATCCATGACCAAGTATGAAAAACATCGATGCTTCCTACCTAGAGATATCGTGTTTACAAGGTTTTCGGTTGTTTGCCTCTTTTGACCGCACATGTCCTTTGACCTCCATCAAAAGCAATAGGGATCTTCCTGTCAATATGATAATTCCTATTCCAATATGAAAATTATCAACATTGCTATCTCGAGATAGGCCTGTCGTGTTTGCAAGCCAAGTGTCACACACACACACACACAATCCTCTCCCACGTGATTGCATAAATTCTTTTTGCCTTCAGCAAGGAATCAACTAGAAAGCCCAAAGGCTTAGTGATTCCTTGCCGAAGGTTTATCCCTTATATTTATCTTTCTTGACGATATCATATTTTACGATGTTTTCACAATTTGACCTTTCCTGACCTCATTTGACCTTTGAACCCTTCAAAAATTAAATAACAAAAAAAGAGAGAAAGAAGTGAGAAAGAAGTATCTTGAAAGGGATTCCAACCCAGGCGTATGGTATTTTTATGTACGGTACCTTTTATAAATTCGTCTTGCTGTAACGCAGAATATCATTTTGGTTTTCATTTTACCTTTTGAGAAGACCGCAAGTTGATGGGTGGTCTTCAGGTGGAAGATCAAATCATTTTCCACATTTTGAACAATTCCAGAATAAGGAACCACTCTATTGATGTAGAATTGCACTATGGCATGGTAAATACAGGTTGCTCGACTATGGTAATACCGACTACTACCACGGAATTGGATTCATGTACTCAGTGTGCTGCATTCACTTATCCAACATGACAAGTAAGAACTATTCCTATTTTGAGATGTCCTAAACAATGTCTTCAGAGATTGACATCTGGTGACCTCAGATGACAACTTGACCTCTACCGAAATATTAACAATGAAAAGTATGCATGACTTTTACAGTAAGGTATCATGTATACAAAGGTCAGAAAGTCTGAAGACTTTAAGCACCAAGAAATGATCAGCCAACCATGACTTCTTCTTCACAACCCTTCCCCCTCCCAACCATCTCACTCACATAAAAAACTACTTTTTCTTTAGAATGTTTAAATCCTGACTCAGCCAATCCTCTCTCATATGATCTCATCATCGATAGGGGTCCCCCTCGTGTCGAGAAAATTCGTCTGACATGCTTAGTACATCAAAGTCAGCAGATTCGTCTACAACTCTACATTAAATGTTGCTGTGAAATGTTCAGAGCGTTTCCGTCTTTATTCTGTAGATTGGACAAGAGTTTTTGTTTTCTTTTTAATTTTTTCCAACTACCACTTTTCTTTGGTATTTTTGAAACGTATTTCAGATTTGTTTCCAATAATCTTTGCTTTGTCTACATCAGGGGAATGATGTGAAAGTAAAAACGAAATGATCAAAACATTATTTTTATGGCACCAATGTTCAAGATTTTGCAACAGACTATACCTTATTAAAGTAACGCAACTACTAGTCTTGGTTCTTCCTCTAATCATTAACTGCAAATGTGGGATAGACAGTGAAGAATGTAACGGATTTTGTTCTTGCTGGCAACAAGAATGGTAAGCTTTTCGGAATAGGCTACACTCTAAAAACGGACAAATTTGAACCGACCGGGGTCGGAGGGGCAACCAACCGAAACCTGTTCAAATATTTGACTAGATTTGGTTCAAAATTGAACCAAGTTGGTTTAACATTGAACCAAATCTAGTCATATTTCTGAACAGATTTTGGTTAGTTGCCCCTACGACCCCGGTCGGTTCAAATTTGAACCGACCGTTTTTTAGAGTGTACAATTTTAGCCCACCTCAGATGATGCGTCAAATCTTGACCTCAAGATGACCAGTTAAAAAAAGTTTAAGATGTTTAAAAAATAAAAACTGCTGGTAATTAAAGAATTACTGATAGCTTTCACCAATATATGTACGGGGAATTTATTTGTTTCCTTCATATTTAGAACATTCATTCATGGAGTAACCATTGGGTAATGCATTATCTTTGCGGCAACTGGAACATTCCTTTTAAAGACAGACAGTCATCACCCCAAAGTGTATTTTTAGTGTGCGGGCATCAAAATTCTCAGTTGGTGACTGCTCTTTGATTGACATCAAAGTTTGAAAAATTTGAAAGATGCAGAGTAGCTCACATTCCACACAAGGCAGAGAGAGTGCTTTTATTACATTTTATAGCCTTGTATGCTCACCAGGACATGGCCTTAAGTAATAAAACAGGTTTATTCCTGCACAAGGAGGAGCTTCATACAGTTATGGGAGGAGCTAGAAGTTGCATAGTTGGGAGAATTGGAACTGTCTGGGATGATGAAAATTCCCCTTTAAATTCGACCAGCCAACATGATAATGATATAAGGATTTCCCACCATACAGTTTGTATGGAAAATTTAACCGCTTAGAAACTAGCCAAATCGAAATCTTATCAAAGCTCTATATTGACCATTGCAGTAAGTTTGGAATTAAGGAAATAAATATCTTTTTGAATCGGCGACCATAAATACACAATTATGAATTATTTTGCACATAATTCAAACAATATTGCATTGCAAAATCACCAGGGTATATTGACAAAACCAATGAAGTTTTATAATATGTACATGAATATATTGTAGATCCACTTACTCATATTTTGAATTAATCTTTCTGTGAGGGAATTTTCCCGAATGAGTTAAAGATTGCTAAGGTAATACCTGTGTATAAGTCTGGTGATTCCCATATTGTTTTAAATTATCACCTTGTGTCAGTTTTACCAGCTAGTTCTAAGAACTGTGAAAGACTTGTTTATAACAGATTGTTTAATTTTATTAATAGGAATAATCTCTTATATACCGGACAGTATAGTTTCAGGGGAAATCACTCCAAATATATGGCTGCCTTAAAATTTGTCGATGATATTGTATGTAATTTGGATACTAGGGCCTGCACTGTAGCCTTGTTTTTTGATTTATCCAAGGCCTTTGATACAACTAATCACAGTATTTTACTCAAAAAGTTTTTTAGGTATGATGTACGGGGTGTGGCACTTAATTGGTTTACAAGTTATCTCACAAATAGGCAACAACTTTTATGTTACAAAGGTAAAGATTCTAATATTAAGGAAATTACTGTCGGTGTTCACAAGGCTCTATACTGGGACCTTGCCTTTTTATATTATATATTAAAGATATATATATATATATATATATAACACTAAATTAAACATTTGGGAGACATTGGGATAAATCCTTCCTTAGGGAGACAATCGGTTATATTCATAAAATTTAATATATTTCCATATCTAAGCATACAAATATTCATACAAAAATACCAATAATTCTTCATGAATGCCTTTAACTCATGGTACGTTTGTTTTAACTGTATCTTTTACACACAAGGTTTAATTAAATAAACAAAGTATTACAAAGTATTTCGCAATACTTACTTGCCTCCCTATAATACATATAAATTACATGTAACACATGACACACCTGTATTTCTATGCTAAATAACAGCACCTATGATGTATTTATGCAGCTTACACAGTGGCATAACAAAGAGGGCGCTAATACGCTACCATAGAAATAAAATTCTTTTAGAAAGAATGTAGAGAAGGGGTTTAAATAATGGTGCAAAGAAATAGGGAGACATATATTTGTCTCCTTAGTGAAAATGTCTCCTTAATATACCAATTATAACTGCAATTTGTCTCCCTAATAGGGTATTAACAGATATATATATATATATATATATATATATATATATATATCATATATATATATATATATATATATATATATATATATATATTTATATATAAGTGGAGTGAAAAAGCTGTATACCAACAATATTTCTCAAAATAGCAAGTAGGATCCAAAGAGGATTCACAGACATCACCAAAGGATGAAAATAATAAGAGTAAAGTAAATGGTGAAAGTCAACTACAAGCTAAAAAGAGACGAAAAGCACCGGGCTTGGAAGCTTTCGGTTGGAAGTTTTCGGTATATATATATATATATATATATATATAAATCGTCAAGACACTTAACTTTATACTTTTTGCTGATGACACAACTGTTTACAGTCACAACTGTAATGCTAACGAAGCCCTTTAAGTTGCATCTTTAGAATTAAACCGTGCGGCTGACTGGTTAAATGCAAACAAGTTATCATTAAACAGTAATAAAACAAAGTTGTTTTTTTACAACTGCAGAGGAGAAACTCCTCAACTCACCCTAATTTTCAAACACTGGGTACAAACTTAAAAACAGTAATTTTACAAAATGTTTAGGTATTACAATCGACAGTAAGCTTTCTTGGAAAAATCACATAGGTAATGTTGCAAAATCCGTCTCTAGAATGGTTGATGTTATGAATAGGTTAAGATATCATCTTTCCAGTAAAACCTTATTAACTATTTATAATTCTCTAGTAGTCCCTCACCTTACAGTATCTTGCTATGGAGTAATTCCTTTCAAACTTACAGCGACAAACTCTTTGTTCTCCAGAAGCGGGCTGTCCGTATCATCTCACATGTTCCACCCTACACCCATGCACTTTCCTATTTTATAACCTTAATATTCTTACTTAAAAGGATCACTATAAATACCAGTTAGACATCTCCCTGTATAGACACTACAATGACCAACTCCTCCATGGTTTCAAATCGTTTTTTCTCACCCAAACAGCACTCATCATAACTATCCTACAAGCGGAAGAGATAATCTAATACAACCTTTCACACGGACAATGTCTGCTCACTCTCACGTGAGAAGTTATGGTGTACATCGCTGGAATTCCCTTGAAACTAAATTACGAAATTCCCCGTATTACCTTGTTTAATAAGAAGTATTTCAAACAAGTTCTCTTTCGCTATGTCTTTTTTTAATTTGTTCCTTGTGTATAAGCCTTAAATTCCTTACGGTTCATTGTTGCACTTTTCTGTACATAGCTGCATGATGTTTTGCTTTATTTTTAAACGAAAACCTCTGGACAGAACCAGACTAGAAAAGCTTTTAGTTTCATCTGGTTCCGTTTTTTCTTTTGATACGTTCGTCAATTATTTGTCTGCTCTTCATTCTTTATAAACAAGTTCATGTATTGCAATTGAAAAAAATAAACGAAACGAAACGAAAAAAAAAACGTATATTATTCAGAATTGGTTTAAATCAAACCTTGGTTTCGTGAGACAACTTTACCCCGACTGATATTGTCAAATTTGAAAAGCTTTGCCACGTGTGAATTGCAACTGGAATTTAAGATCAGTCTGAAATACATAGAGTTTATTGTTCTGACATTAATTGTAGTACAAAGAATATTGCACTGGAAATGTAGAAAAATCCGTCTAAAACTAAAGCAGTTATAAACCTACGCAATAAAGTGTAATTTATAATTTGGGAAACAACTTGAAAGTAATAAATTTCTTGATTAGAATTCTATAATACCTTTAGACACATCAAACACACCTGGCACATAAATATCAGTCTTGATGGTTAGTACTAGCCATCTGTTACAGATATAAAAAAACATGAGCTTTTACGAATTGAAGGTAATAAATCATCTAGCACGTTTTGTAAAGCCCCGACTCAAAAGTTTGCTTTTAATCTGACTCAATAGTGTGACAAGGATATTAACACTCTACAATATAGCTGTGGACAAGATCTTGTACGACAGATTAGATCCTACGCTGGCTATCATTTTATACCTTTCTTTGACTGCAAAAAATCATTCAAAGAGTTCGCATGAATTGGGTCTTGATAACTCGTGTAAATCTAATATGAACAATAAGTATTAAACTATATGGCTGTGGTCTCATGCCACAATGGATTCAGATCTTGGGCTTATAAGAGTGTTTGTAATGAAAATGCTGTTCACATTTAGGTCAGATCCTGGGATTTTTTTTATCTTAGCATTGAGTGGGCTTTAGTCATAAAAATAGGTTCACTGTGGAAAGTGTAAGTCTACCAACCTAAACTGGTGTATTATGATATCATCTACAACTTGCGTGCTCCCTACATGACATCTTTCTTCAAAACATATTGTAAACTTACCAACCTCTCTGTGCACAGGAGTTCTTTGCCTGGCAAATCGGATACCAGTATAAGTCTATTCTGTTGCTTCGGCATGGTGATTTTAAGGTATGTTACGGTATTAATCAATACAGATGTTATAAGCATCGACAGATTTTAAGTTCTTTAGAAAGTCACTGTGAAGCAAATGTGAATATTTTTTAATCCTCTCATTTATTGCTTAGATCCAAGTAATGTCATATCTAATACGAACGGTGTTGCAATACATGTGAGAATGCTAGGGGTTCACAGTGACAAAAGTACCATTTACAGGGCATACAGCGATCATCATGCTGTCCCTTCTAGAGCCGTCAAGCCTGGGCGAAATCCCTATGGGGAAGTTCATGACACTGTCTAAGCGGAGCACCAAGTGGCGTGCCTATAGATAGTTGACGCCTGGCCGACCCTTCCTTTTCACCTGTGAATGAATGCCATCCTGGGGAGGGTGTTGAGGGGATGGGGTACGTGTAAGGCTTAGATGCAAAACGGTGATACTGTTGACAAAGCTTTGAAGTGATTATATCTTTACAAAATGTCATCATTTAGTGATATTCTTCCTATTACAGGGTGGGCGTAAGGCAAGAGGTGCTGTCTAAGAGAAGGGAACGACCCCATACTCTTTGAGAAATGTTTGCCTTTGTGAGGTGGCTTGGATGTGAAATGGTGCTCCCCTTTTTAAAGCTTCGTACGCAAAGCATTAAAGTCATAATATGTTCATTAATCCTTATTATTTGGCGACTTTTTTTCTTTTTGGTATAGGGTGTAATTGAAGGGGATCTCGTCAAAGGGGAGGAAACCCCTTCTCTTTGAGAAATATTTCTTGTTCTAAGGTTTTCTAGATTCAAAATGGGTAGGCTATTAATTTTGGTAAAGCTTTGAAATGATTACGGGATTTGAAATTTTACCAAATTACTGAATTTTCGGCTGTGGCAGAGCAAGGCTGGTAGCCGGTGAGCGCTTCTTCAGCTTAGTACACCACTTGGGGAGTCACCATCGGTTGTCTCGTAGCCGTAGTGTTGGCCTTGCAAGAAAATGTTCGGTGAAAACGTTCCAGATTGGGTAAATGACAAACTTTAGACTTTGTAAGTTGCATGTAAACATTCTTCATTTTTAGGTTTCATGCTTTAGAAGCAATTTTAGCTTTCAATTAAATTCAAAGTAACTTTACAAGCTTTACTGATTTTAGCTCATTACCAAAAGGTAATAAAAGGCTATTTTATCTTTAAACTGATTATAGGTAGGTGTATTCAAGCCGTGTGTTTTGTAGGAGGAAGAAGGTTCTTTCGTCAGGAAAAGAAACCCACTTAGGAATGGGTCCACGGCGGGAGGCTGGCGGGGGTCCTGGGACTACCAGGAAAAATTTGGGGAACAAGAAACTTTATATGCGATTTTCCAGGTTCTTTAAGACCTTTAAATGATAATAAGGACATTACAATTGTCTGCATTTCAGTAATTTTTCTCAAGTAGGCCCTTTCATTTACGGTTTGAAAATCTCAGGGGTAGTTGTCCCCTGCTCCCTTCAGGCTGCGGCTCTGCTTTCCCCGGCCCATTTTCTCCTCCTCTTAACACACCGACTGTAGAGAATGTTACTTATCCAAAAGGAAATATGTTCACAGCCATGGCAACAACCAGTGTGACCTTCCTTGCTACCTACGAAACAACTGTCAGTGCTACGACCGTCATGTAGTCCACCAAACTTTTTGTCTATCATCCAATTTCAATGAATCTTCCCGATTGATTACTTTCCTCTCTGTTACTTGTATCTGGTTCCTTATTACTAATTCCTTCGTGGTGATCTTCTTCCTTTCTTTGTTCATCTTCTTAACTGTCATCCTAAGAACGTCTCCTCTCTCAGCGTTGAATGGGGAACAGCCACTTGACTGCTTGATGAATAGTTAAACCACCAAAAAGCCCAAAGGCTTAGTGATTCCTTGCTGAAAGAGAATAATTTGTTACACTGACTCGGTTCATCCCTTAAATTTACACTTCTTTGACTTTTTTCATTTTTTACGATGTTTTCACATCTTGACCTCTGCTGACCTCATATGACCTTTGAACCCTACCAAAAATGAATTACAAAAAATGGAAAACACATGCCCTAGGAGGGAATCGTACCAGGGACCGTCTGCGTGAGAAACCGAGCTCTAATCCACTACGCCATCAAAGAACTCGTTCAGCATATAGTATTTCTAATCATCCTATAGTCACAGCATCCTTTACACGTGTTCATAATTAGGCAATTTAAATAGGAATTATTACTGTAATAGTTTTGCTTGTGAAAAAATAAATGTTTTTCTCTACAATTTTATCCTTGGAATAGTACAAAATTCAACCACAACTTTTAGTTTGTAACAGTAACGCAGGAAACAATTTGGAGGTACCGCCAACTGTCTATTTAGTTTACGAAGTTTTCTTAGTTTCACCTCTGATGACCTCGGATGACCTTCGACCTCCAACAAACCCAAAGGGTTCTCTTTCTCAAAGTGACACATCTATATACCAAATATGAAAAGGATCTATCATCCCTGTCTTGAAATATCGTGTTTTTTGACCTCTGATGACCTCAAATGACCTTTGACCTTCGCTGATAACAATAGGGTTCTTCCCATTAATATGATAAACATTGTTATCTTGATGTATCGTGTTTACAAGCAGTTTTTAAGAATTTCGTATTTTCACCTCCAGTGACCTCAGATAACCTTTGACCTTCACTAAAAACAATAGGGATCTTCCTCTTAATATAATAACTCTATATACCAAGTATGAAAATAATCTACCGTTGCTATCTTGAAATATCGTGTTTACAAGCCAAGCGTCACTAACACACACATACACGCATACATACACACACAATCGCCTGCGTGATTACATAGATTCCTTCTGTCTTCAGCAAGGAATCAAAAAGTGACGGAAAGTATTTCAAATATTTGTGTTAAAATGCCCTTCAGTGCTTGATTCTGGATCGAGATACATTGATGGAAAATTTCATCAGTTGATTATTTGACTGGCCTTTTTGGTCTAAGTTTAGTCTGAGCTATATCCAGTCTGAGCTATATGAATGGTCCTTTTTTCTGAAATAAAACAGAAAATAACAGCAAGAGCCTAAAAGATGGAACCTAAGTTCCAGCAAGAAGCTTTCAATGATTACTAATGCTGATGATACAAATCATTTTTATTGTGATGACAATTTCGCAAATATTATGTTTACGGTTAAGTTAGAGTTGAAAAATATTTTTTCTGTGGTTTCAGGTTAATAAATTTTTTCTTGATGCTTATAAGACCTGCTCTGTGATGTTTTCCTCTAGGAATAAAATGGCGCCACCCAGAAATTTCAAGGTATTTCTGTTAATGATTTTATTCCATCTTCGTTTCAAATTTTGGGGAATTCTGCTAGCCTGCATTTAAACTGGGAACCTTGCGTTGACTACATTTCAAGTAAGATACCCGACCCAGGGACTAGGAATTTTGAATGAACCAAGGTATTGCCTTCCTAGGACCATACTATTTCCTACTGATTTACAACGGTATTTTTACGGTATTTTACTTACTGTAACATTTTCTGGGGAAGTATTACTCATCACAACCACAGAAACTCACTATGCTTCAAAAAAGAGATGGTAGTTCTTTTCCTTATACAAATAGTAACGCCAGAAGTAGCCCAATCTTTTCTTCTCCGAATGCCAAGTCTCTGACATCAACAAGTTCCAAATTGCATCTTCCGTTTATCGGTTCAATAATGTAGGCTTCTTCCCAAATGTTTCGAATGATTCACAGCTTGTAACACTGGTCAGAGCCATATACCTTATGCACTGACGTCAAGCCGAAGTCATCTTAGAACAACACGAATGTCTGGCAGTTTGAAATACGCCATCGGAGCCGAAGACGCCAAGAAAGTACCATGCCCCCCCCCCACTACCCTCTATTGCGTGAGTTATCCAGGCATATATGTGTACGACATACTTTCTGGGTTGAGTCGTTTTGCCTAAGAAATACGTGCTACCCGAGAAAATTGACCGATATTTTTTTTAAATCTGCTCGAGAAATATAGTTTTTATGAACACGAGAGGAAAGGGTGCCTCAGCCCTTAGTCCTGGCTCATACGCCTATGGGCCCACGTTTGTGCTCATGGTGGCGCCTTAGGTTAACGCATAAGTGGATCCCAGGGGAGAAGCCTAGAAACTGCATATGCATGAAGGGCTATGAATGAAGCGATTAACCATTTTCAAATGACTTTGGGTGCGCACTAACCAGATCACAGAAAAATTTGACCATGATTTCCATGCAATGCCACAAGTCGGAGTAAGCCTAACCCAAACTTATGACATGTAGGGTGGAAATTATAATACGAAGAGTTGTGGGTGCCAAGCAGTGAGACCACTAAAAGAGGCGACTAGGAACCAAAGAGTGTGATGTTGTAAGCCACCCCACAGAAACCGGTGTGAAACGTGCATACCGTATATGTGCACAAAGCGGGAAACTGTCCTCCCAAGCCATGTGGCAAATCCCCTCCTGCAATACAGGGTAGTAGGTCCCCACAAATTAAGGTAGGTGTAAAACGGGTAAGGAATCTCCGCCCCTCCCCCGGGCAGTGCACGGCCCGCGGGAGCATTCGATCTGGTCCGGGAGGAAATTCATAAATATAATTTCAAAAACACATGAAATTATAGTGATAACAATTTTAAATTTAATAATTATTATGTCTATCATTTTGAGGATATTTTATAGGTAAATACGCTGCACAATATTTCTACTAGTTTTGCCCTCTGCAATATTTACCTTGCACAGCATGCACTGAATACCGTGTCAGAATGAATAAACCATCGAGCTACTGTCAAAGTATCTCGGCTCCATGAATAAATCAGGCAAAACATTTGTAACAGTGCAACGTTTTGCGTGAAAGTGTACGTCACACCAGTCTCCAGGAAACTCAGAGGAAAATATTTCTTGGGACCTTTGTTAGTTGAAGCACGGAGCTGCCAGGGATCTCCCTGGTTCTGGATTCTGATGGAGTCAGCAATCCCTATTCCTCGGATGAAAGGATGAAACTTGAACAAGTCGATTACTTTTCAACCTTATGTGTGGTGTAAAAGTAAACATTCCTTCACAAAAACGCTATTTTTCGGCGCTTTGCGCGCACTTTCCACAGACGCTCGTTCATAATTTCTTCGCAGATACCACATAAAAGACGGGATCTAATTGAGATATTTGTGGTCCTTTTAGTCTTGCACATCTAAGTCACTTTAATCATGCTGGATGAACGTTACGTTATGACTCCCATAAAATTTCTACATAGTGCAGAGCCTTCGGGCCTTCAACCCAGGGCCTGGAGGGGTCCAGCAGAAAAACCCCGGTGACGGACCCCTTGGGTTAGTTTGTGCGCCCCAGATGAGGGAGGCTTTGTGATATCTCTAAGCATACGGTCCGTGAGTGCTACTATGACACGTTCCTTCAAAGGGAAAAAGTTCCCCACCCCTGGTGTAAAAGATGCTTGTTACGCTTACCAGAATCCTGCTTAGAGTACTTAGAGCACTCCTATAGGACGGCTTGCTTTATTTTCCCCTCGGCGGTTTTTTTGTGATGCCTGGGTTTGTCTTTGTTTGAGACAACCAAAAAAGGCCAATTATGCTACTCTTCTATCACAAGGCTTCCCCAACTTCAAGTTATTGACATTTTAGTGGAAGCTAGGTCATGACTGTGTGTACATGTTACTCATTGGAATGCGATGTATGAGGGTGCGATTTCTAGAACTGAGTAATCAACTTTTTATTTGAGTCACAAAAGGTTGACCTTATAAAAGTGACTGCAGAATTAGTGTAAGATTTGAAAAGGAAAAGTAATGATAGTAAATTAGGACCTTGGGTGCTACTGTAGCTTTGCTACAAAAACCAAATTTGACCAGCACTGTGCTGGTCAAATTGTCTAGGAATGCCTCATTGCTGCAAAAACACTTGGATAGGTTTATTTTCATGGTCTCAGACTTGGCAAATGTCTTGTAATGAAGATAAGTTAAGGTTATACGGGCTTCAGGGCATCTTATGGGGCCTTAGCCCTCCTTTGCCCTTTAACCTGTTACATTATGTTATATATTTGGGGGGATGCCATAGCTCCATTAAGTCTTTGCTGCATGCATAATGAGTAGACTAGGTTATGATGTTAAAGTGGACCTAAAGTCTAAAAATTCAAAAATTATATATATTTTAGAGGTTAAAAAATTAATCTTATTGGTCCAACTCCCATTGTCATAGCTTATTCCATTGCTGAGATATTAAATGTTGAAATTTATTCACTTAAATCCAAACAGTTCATTGCGCAATAATTTGTGACATTCTTGTTGTACAACTCGCATTAAATGCTTTGTTTTCTTTTAAAATTAAAAATGTTTATATGACCTTGACCGCTTCCTGTTTTCTTGCATGACATGCTATACAGAGAGGGCTTACATACAGTAGTCAAGTCGTCCCAAAGCAGTAAGAACACGATCACATTTTGGCACAAGGTGCGGTGGCTTTCAGAACAACAAAGCAATACAAAGATTGTAATTTGAGTAGTACAACAATGACATCACAAATTATTGCGCAATCTACCATTTTAAATCGAGTGAATAAACTTCAACATTTTATATCTCAGCTTAAGAAAGTCCTGTGAAGATGGGAATTGGACCATTGGAATTCAGTTTTCATGCTCTGTAATATATATTTTTGAATTTTCAGACTTTAGGTACACTTTAAATCAATTTTCAACTGGTTCAAATTTTACATCTTTCATAGTCTACATTTAAGTTAAAGGCCTTCATCCTCAGGTAACACTGGAGATAATCTTTGCACCACTATTTGACTGAAATGGTAATGTTTTTGGACATTGGATTTGTAGGCTTGATACTATCAAGTAAAGGTGTGCACAGATCACCCAAAACCGGGACCAAACCGAGACCGCCCGAAACCGAACTTGGTTTCGGTTGGTCTCGCTGAACTCGGACCGACAGTTAGGTGGTCTGACCGTCATGGAACCGACATCTCTTCGGTCACGGGCGGTCTGACAATTTTTGACCCAAACCGAGAAAAACCGAAAAACCAACGCAGATTTATTCACAGTCCCGTCCGCTCTGCCATTTCTGAGCGGTGCTTCAACGCCCGGCATGATATGATTAATGTTCGTAGGACAAGGCTTAACCCAAGCAATGTGAACACAAGTTTTCTTCTGTAGAAGTGCCTTGGGCAGTTGGGTATGGCAACTTTTTTTCAGAGGAACTGACAGACGATATTGAAGACGCTTGAAAACTTCCTTTAAGTTGTGGTTTGCTCTCATTAAAGGCTAATTTAATTGTTCGATTTGTTGATTATTGACTAATAACTATTCCTGAAGTGATTTTACCGGGATAAAGACATGATTTGAATTCAATTTGCAAATTAGTATGATTATAATTGTGAGATGACTCCCAGAACTTACAGTACTCATTCAAACCCCATGAAATGTTTGGTGGGAAAAGGAAAACATGACTACCTTAAGTACAGGATGGGTTTAGTCCATGGGACATGCCTAGAAGACCGATTGAAATAGTCAACGATCTTCTCTGAAATGCGATGTTTGTGCAATGATATCTGAATTTATAAGTACTAACAATAAAAACACAGGATTGGAAGAGGCTCCATTATTTTGAGGCTCCATTATTTTGGTACTGCAACAAAACTGGTCGAATTGGGAAAAATATATTCATTAGTTTTGACATTTGGCGGATTTGATTCGTAGTTGTGTGGTGTGGTTAGTATTGTAAACTGATTTGAATTAAATTAGTATTTTGGCTCTTATTGATTGTACTTTGATATCAAGTATTTTCCTTCAACTTTGGTTTGCTTGAAAGTCACTTTATTGCAAGTTAAATTTATATTTTCTAGCCCTCCCACTTATTGATTGCTGATTATTCTTTGATCTCAAGTTAAATCCCTTAGCTTTAACTAGTCTCTTGATTTTAATTTGATGCCAAATCTGCCACTTCTTGATAATCTGTAAATTGTGTGATCTTTTAGCAATACAGTAATAAATAACATCTTGCTAATTGTACGTCTTTGTTGGGTCATTCCATGCCAATTCAACAAATGGTACCCAGGTGACCCCCTCAGATTTTGATGAAACTCCCTCAAAATGTTACAATATATACCAAACGAAATCACTGAAAATTGTAGCTCCATAGCTCAAGCCGTTTTCGAGTTACGGCCCTCTGAAAAGTATTGTGCAATACCATATTTTCTCGAAGAAAGCTCTCATTGCCATTTGTAGTGAGTTTGAAGGTCCATTACTTTTTATGGGGATAAGATATAAAGCTGAAAATTTGTATGTGGGCAGTGTAGTGGCCAAATAAACAGAATCTGGTGTCAAAATTACCCTAGCTTTCTTTGTTTTTAAAATATGGACCATTGAAAATGGAATTTTTCACTTGCAGAAGTCATTTTTTTCAAAATTTGGGCCCATCTGGGCCCTGAACTAAGTATCAATGGGACTTCTTAATTGATGCAATCAAAACCATGATATCATACAGTACTGCACCAGAGCAATTTTCCCTCCATTGCAATTTGTTAACTCTCTCACTGAGACAGGCCCAAGAATAGGCCATAAAATTACATTTTATGAGAAATTCAATTTTAATGTGATCATATCTTCATATTTAATGCTAGTATCATGGTTTTGATTGCATCTGTCCAATCTCTGGCATAAATATTCTCATGCTGCGTAGTTTTGAAATTGTAGCATGTATGATTCAAGAGTTATGGGCCCTCGAATATGGGACTTTGTGCCTTTTGCAGAGTTTCTTCCAAAAAGTGTTGGATACTACTCATTTTATTTCCCTTATCTAACCATGAAGGAGGTCCATACTTGTATATGATTTTTTGTACATATAATAATCAGATGTACAACCTTCTTCACAAAGAATTTCAAACATGTGGGTATTTGCCCACGGGGACAACGACCTCCCTATATGGGGCCCCATTTTTAAAAATTTTTCAATAGGACCATGTTTGGACCCCAGTCATTCAATCATTAGAAATGTTATGTTGCTATACTTGCTTCTGCCTTTAGACCTGTGACCAAATAATGCTGTGCTCAATTAAGAAGTCCCACTGATACTTAGTTCAGGGCCCAGATGGGCCCAAATTTTGAAAAAATGACTTTCGCAAGTGAAAAATTCCATTTTCAATGGTCCATATTTTTAAAACAAAGGAAGCTAGGGTAATTTTGACACCAGATTCTGTTTATTTGGCCACTACACTGCCCACATACAAATTTTCAGCTTTATATCTTATCCCCATAAGAAGTAATGGACCTTCAAACTCACTACAAATGGCAATGAGAGCTTTCTTCGAGAAAATATGGTATTGCGCAATACTTTTCAGAGGGCCGTAACTCGAAAACCGCTTGAGCTATGGAGGCTACAATTTTCAGTGATTTCGTTTGGTATATATTTCAACATTTTGAGGGAGTTTCATCAAAATCTGAGGGGGTCACCTGGGGACTTTCCAAAATATTTGTTGATTTGGCATGGAATGACCCTGTTGTAAAACATTGCTTCGGATTTTCTCGGGTTGGTCCCGGGTGGTCTGACTTTAAAGCCTCATTGGTTTGGGCAATTTGACAACTCGAAAACCGACATCGGTTTGGTCTCGGGTGGTCTGAGAAGAAAGTGTTGTCGGTTTTGGGTGGTCTTGGTCAAGTCCAAACCGACGATCAGGTGGTCCCGACATCAAAAACCAGACCGACGCACACCTTTACTGTCAAACTCTACAGTACCTGTTACTGTAACTCTTACAAAACTCACCACAAAAATAATGGTTTCTAAGCCACTGCATTATCAAGAGTTTGGCAGTGAAGTCCTCAAAATTCACACTTAAAAATCTGGCTAGGGCCCATGAGGTCCCCATCACTTGCTGTACTGTAGTGATAATACCTTTGACACCTGCATTCATCTTTCTTATATCTGTTTTTGCTCTCAAGTGCCGAAATTGACATTCCACAATTTTAATTTTTTCTAAAGTTAAATCTACAACAGAATAGATAAAAGTTGTTTTTCAACTTTTATGGGAGCAAAAATTTAACAAACAGTATTCCTAGAGTAGGAGGATTCCTACTGTGCAAAAGGATTATTCATAGGTGTATTTTAAGGCATTGTTTCAGGAAAAGTAGAATTTCCGAGTTTTTGACATAGCTAATGGGAACCTAAAATCATTTCTTTGGTGATCCAATTTATTGTATGTTTTAAATTCATGGTTTGATTTTTTGAAAATCATTCTATGCTTAGTATTGTAGTTTAAAACTTACATACACATGAATGGCAATTTTTGCTAAATTGTAGGTGGCACCTGGGGACTGCCCTGTAGTCCTAAAGCCCATTGATCATACTGTCATACAGACCTACAGACCTACAAAACATACAATTTTTCTACAGGCTATTTGTTCCACCATGTGCTAGTCCTACTGTGTAGTATAGTGCTAGTCACATAGGCCTTAGGCACCTCCCAACACATACCAGGTGAGTAGTTAGTGTTACTGTGGATCAGGGTTAGCAGTTACCTCCAAATTTAAAGGGTCCAAAATGTTGATACTGGACCCTTGAGATTGCCAGAAGAGTGTGTCTTTCGGGACCAACTGCAGTTTTAAAGGGTGCAACAAAATTTTCGAATTTCGAACAAATTATGCATAGTACACAAAGTAAACAATGCATTCAAAGAGTACCTGTCCATGATGCAAAAATAACAATGGAAATCAAGAAATATATTGGGTGCTTCATCACTCATTGCATACACTATGAACAAGTCCGAGCTTCTGGGAATCCATCCGCTCTAATAATGGCATGTTTGAACTGGGGTGTGTGGAGGAGATTGAGTTATTTGAGTTAAATGAGGTTTTACGGCTCAGTTTCAAACCAATTGGTTTAAGTCAGGCCAGCCTTGGCCTTTTTTCCAGTTGTGGCTCACTGGCTTGTTTTCCCTACTCCATTGCTTATGCTGAGCACCAAGCACAATGGCAGTAGGTTTCATTTTTAAGGTAATTGCCATGGTTTTGAACTAACTGATACTTTTTTTTATTGCGGCTCTGAGAGTGGAGATCCTTTCGCGTCTGAGATTTTCTAGTTGGACCCGAATAAGAAGCTAAGGAATTTATTCATGCATCCAACCGTGAACGAATGGGGTCCATGATGCGCAGGCAAGCAAGATGGCGAACCCTGCTGTGGATGTTTCACTGCATCTCTGTAAGAAGTATATACCTACAGTACTTATATACTGTACATCAAAGCAATGAACTGTAGGACCTGTGGGACTAAGGAGGTTGTACTGTACTATAGTATCAGTGGGCTGTGGTGCTAAAAGGCTGTAACATGTAACTGCATATATAAATTTAAAAGTTTGACATGCATTTTTTATTTTCAGAAAATGATGGACAAAAGGAGTTCCAAATTTTGACAATGTTGATCCGACTTCATAAGAGACTGCTCCTGATTTTACTCTGCATTATAGCTGTGACCACAGTTCTTTTGGTTGGAGTCAGCTTTCGTAAAAGTGGACTCAAAAATGGTAGGTAAAGTTGTTAGAATGTAGTTTTCATTTTCTTGAAAAAAAGTACTAATTTAAGAGCTTAAAGATTGCATTTTGACACTTTCGTTGTTCCCATTGTGTGTAATTTATTGCAAATGTGAGTAACTATATTCAGATTTATTTCACATATGTTCGGTTCTAGGATACAGGCTTTCATATAAAGTTTACAGAATGGAAGATACACTGCACATTAGAAGAAATGCTAAATGTTTATCAAAGGTAGTGACCATGAAGAAAAAAGAAGCAGGCTAAGCAGAGTTCTAGCCAGTTATTAATTACAGTAACTACAGTAACAGGTTAAATGCCTTCATTATATTACCCCAGTCAACATACTGTACATACATAGGAAACTGTCACAAAGAGTTAATGGTTTTGATTTTACTGCTTCTTTATCACCGTGGGCTAAAACTCCAGATGAGGTTCTAAACTTCCAAACAGGGATCAAAGTGAAAATATGAAATCCAAACTGGATACAGCACCCAGTTTACATGGCTAGAACCCTGACTAGAAGGTTTGCATGGTGCTGTACATGGCCAGCAATTGCAAAACAGGGTTGTAATGTGTTGAGGCTTAAGTTAGCAGTGCTGGTGTCCCTTTACTTTTGCTGTGTGCTCTATGCTCTGACATTTCATTATTCATACTACAGCAGATGACCCAACCAGGATTTTCTTGACCAATAATTTAAGTGTGTTTGTGGCATAATCTTTACTCTGTAGTAAATTTTATAGCACACATTGCATATATTTTTATGGGTGTAATCTACAGTACTGAGGTATTATTGGTGCAAAAACAAAAAGCAATTGTAACATGAGATGATCTATGCAAGTTAAGGGTTTCTTAGACCCAAATTATTTGCAGATGGCCTTAAGTTGAATACTAATGTATAGCCTACATGTGAGTTGTTTTCACTAGGACTATGTTACTGTAGCACACAATCTGGTGGTACCAGGGAACTGCTACTTGGACAGGAGAAGAAACATCTACTTTAATTTATGCTAATCCAATTAGTCCACGACATGCGTAAGGGGATCCTGTAAGGATCGATAATTAGACCTAAGGCTATTCACAGGGGTCGAAATTTCCACTGTTCTGCTGTTCCGAGAACAGTGCTTTTAGTGTCGGAACAGTAACTTTCAAAAGCCACAGTTCCGTGGAACTGTGTTTTTCCACAAAAAGCAAAGTGCATAAATATATGCACATGCTTATCTCTGATAAAGTACAGTAATCCCCGTAAATTTTGGCTTAAGTATGAAATGCAGTCTTGTTCCACCGTTATCAATTATTAGTCGGTTACACTTGCACGTGTTATTCCCTATACTGTATGGCACAGTACTGTGTAAACGCACATACTGAAGTTTACACTGTACTACCAAACGCAGAAAAACTTTTAGTACAGTATGTCATTATTGCCCTGCAAGCGAAGGTCATCTTGCATCACCCTTTGTCTTGCGTGGTTTGTTCCAAATGACCCCTTAACTATTCATTGATATTCCCTCCACTTTATTGTGCTTTAGGGGGTTTGTATTAATATTCCCTCTAAGCTAGCAACTAAGCACCGAAACTTGAAACGACTAAAAGCAATTCTGACTGCTGACATCTTGCAACCAAAGTCAATGGGTCCTAAGTGTTTGCGTTTCCTTGCAAGATCTTCCCATTGACTTACTGTGTGGAATGATATTTGAATCAAGGTTATGGCAAAGGATACGACTAGAACGTTTTCACGTAAATTTGCTGGGAGAAAATAACATCAGTATGTGCACTCACATGTTGGAGAACCCACTCATTGCTTTGCTATAGCACTAAACTGCAATGCAAAGGATGAATCAAGCAAAAATATTCCTTTACGATGGAAATTTTTTGCTGTCACTCATATCCCACTTATCTTGCTTGCTGTGCCTGCTGCATCAATTTTGAGTGTATTCCATCCTACAGTAGGTCTAAGGACACTGCATTGCTAGGTCTCAGGACAATGCAAGATTTTAGGCGACAAATTTGTGCTTAAAAAATAAGAACCAAAAGAAAATCAGGATATCCCACTAGCTAATCCCCGGTGCAGGCGAAAATACACCCTCCCCACGTTGCAGTCTAGTCGTGCAGTCATACCACTCGAATACAGTAGACAGCAATTGCACCTCTGCAGTTTGCACGTGCGCACGAACTGTGCGTATGCCAAGGTACTGTGCTCTGGAACAGTAAAATCTGATCCGGAACAGTAATTTTGGAAAAAGCTCTGTTCGGTGGAACAGCAGCAAAAAAATTAAATTTTGATCCATGCATTCAGTTCTTTTGTCTGGCACTTACAATTCGCACTTGTTATCCTTTGCAATTTCATTCAATTTCAATTTCATTGTCTCTTGCTACCTTAACAAATGGATTAAATAAAACAATCATTTGATGTCGAAGAGATTGCCGACAGCCTAATAAGAAATTCAGGCTAATAATTCAAAACGACTGGTTAGTGCTTTGTAAGAGTAGATGCTGGTGCTATAGGTAATGTTAAGTACCATATGCAAATAGGCAGACTAGTTGCAAGTTTATACTTTGCAGTTGAATTTTGATCAATTTCTCCATTATTTCGCATATTGCAATGGGTATGTACATATTCGGCATTTTACAAGGAATCAAAGCAACCTTTATGCATAAGCGACACTACACGACAAAACAAGTAACTTAATTTGCAATTAGAGCGACTGGCAGTGCTGAAGTGATAGGCAAAATTTCTCAAGATGTAGCAGACGACATGTACCTATTGTGCTTAGTTCCTAACACCTTTTAAGCTTGTTGAATCTTCAATGAAGTACAAAGGGAGAGGGATTAGTGGTGTTAGCTAGTTCTATGAGTTTGACCTTCGCAGCATGATCGTCGTCATCAAAGGGATGTGTAAAGTTTCTTCTCCTGTCTAAGTAGCAGTTCCCTGGTGGTACTGTACTTTCACCTTCATGGAAACAAACACATGTTGAAGATGTTCTTTTACTGCAGATATACTGTACTCATATACAGCACTGCAGACTTTCATGAATACCAACCCTTGACCCTGGAGAGCAGAACATTTTCATTCTTACACTTAAATAGGCATACCTGTAATAGGGTACTAGTTAGTAAACGTGTATTGTTTCTAATTAACTTACTTGCAGTGATTACACTTCTGCATTCCAACATCTCTGTGTATTGGCACATCCATACTCTGACAGTGGCCTTATCTGATAATATACCTACATGCAAACATGGCTTTGAATAAGGGATCCATATTCTTGATTTCATTTGAGATAGATATTGAGATAAATGGCTTTTTTGTGATCTTATCCCTAATCTTACTTCAGCTACTATGTAAAGTAAGCCTAATCTCATTACCCTAAAGTCCTTAAAGTGTTGGACCATAGAGACATCACTGCAAAGAGATGTTGGAACATACATCACCCATAGAGTAGTCAACTTTACAACTATGTGATAGCTTTTTAAAGGTTGTTTAATTATTGTTGTTACAGTGCAAGTGTGATTGCCTGATACTGTAAGCCTTGGTATACAGTTAATGTACAAACTGCTAAATGTGTCCTAAAAAAAATATCTTGGGAGAATAATAGGAGATAGGTTAAGGCGTGGGTCTTTTTTGTGAACAAACTTTTACAATAAAGGCAATGAATATTGTAAACAAGAAGATTTCCTGACACAGTATAGCCAAAGCAATAACATTTTGTAAAAGGACAATTTGAGTGCATGTTCCCTGCTGAATGTTCTGCCCTTGCAGTGTTTCCTCTAAGAAATTATTCATTGAGTCAGAATGCCCAATAGCTGAATATTTGACTCATTACTAAATACAGAGCAGATCTGCCCATAGATCAGAGAAGCAAATAAAACTCCCTTTTATCACTGCATCAAATCTGAAAGCTGTAGAGTCAAAATGTCATCATAGCAGCTTAGAAGAAACACTGTACCCTAGTCAATGCAAGAGTCCCCAAGGCTGATGCCATGAACTCTGAGTGAGGGGAGAAGGTACTGTAACAACTCCTGAGGATGAATTATGTTTTCTTACAGTATCTTTGGGACTACATGTAGTATTGTAGTTACCATGGTGGGCCTTGGTTTGCCTTAGAGAGGCCTATGCTCAACTTTCATACCTAGAGGGTATGAGGCAGAAGCATCAGCTCATGTGTCCAATGCCCAATAAATTAGCCTCAAGGCTATAGTATGTACAGTAGCCTGGTCTTGAGGTGGCCTCAAGAACTACAACTCTGTACACTGTAATGTATGTGCTATGCAGCCATCTGTAACTCATCATATATTCAAGACTAATCATACTCTTAAAGGCACCATATGTTTTAAGAGTTGATAGGCACTGTCATCTACTGTTGCTACAGTGTACATTGGTAAATAACAGTAATTTACTGTTTTATAAATATTTCTAACAGCTGGAGCCAGGGAACTCCTGTTGGAAAAGCGAGTGGAAGAAATGGAGAAAGAAAACATGATACTTAAAAAACAGCTCAGGTAAAATCAGATTTGATCTACCATTCTTAATCATAAATGTACATATTTTATAGTACACTGTGACAGAATGTTGCAAGTCAGTTTAAGTGACGTTTTACGTCAATTCTGTATCATGAATAGAGTATTTTGTAGTTATGTGACACTTAAACATTTCATTCTTAATCATAGATACAGTATCGCATGAAAGGTACAATTCAGATGAAGTCGTAATGAAGATGTTATGAACTGTAGATAAGATACTCTACAGTACTGTTTGATTGATGCAGCTTTGGTAAAGTACTGTACACTTGATAAGCTCTCTTATGTACATGTTAAGGTTAGACTGGATTGTCTCAGATTCTAAAGTTATGAAGATGGAAATATTAAAGAGTATTCTTCTTTGCTTTCCAGCTGTCATTGTGATACAGCCCCTCAGTCAAAATGTTTTTCTTCCTTCATGAAACAAAACGCTCAAAGTACTTATCTGCATGTTCTTTCTTTCTTTTTTTTTTGTGTAGTTTGTCACAATCACAGGTGAAGCAAATGTCAATGAAGAGGAGCATTCAATTAGAATTTCAATCGAATTCAACAAAAGATCGCTTAACCATAGCAGACTGCCCTAATGCAGAACCATCTGTGCCAAAATGCGAAGTAAGTGGAATAATTAGAACCAAGGAGCATACCGTAGAACTGCCTTGGTGCAATTATATCTGCCTTTACATCATGAATACAACTTAAAGTGTGACATGCAAGAAAAAATGTTTCCTGGCTTTGAGGTTAGAATGACACAGTTGCTGTATAGATACACTCCCCAGCATGCAGATTCTCAACATGCCATCACACCAGGATGTACCAAGGATATTTTGAGCACCAGTCACTTTTATTGCCATCCTGGGGAAGGGAATACATTAGAGGTTTTCCTGTGCCAGATGGAATTATAGTACATGTAGATCTGCATGGGGTGCCTGGTGTCCTACTGTAGCCTGGACACATCCCTGGTTGATGGGTGGGGAAGGGTGGCGTGTACTGTAGTTCACATTTTATACAGTAGTTCTCCCTTCGTAGAACTGTTAAGCTTGTGTATGGAAACCTTTATAAATTATTACTGTACATGCGATTCTCAAGCATTACAGAATGAGTTACACTTCATCAAAACCAAGGTTTTCCTCTGTCTAGCAAAAATAGAAAAGTGTAGACAACTGTTTCTGTCAAAGAAGAATTATTCACTACAGTTTGCCATATACTGTAGTAGTGGACTGAAAGGGATTTCATGTGACGTCACACGTGTGGGATTCTCAGGCACTGAAGGGCAAAACATACATGCAGTAAGCGTATTTACAGCACACACGCAGGGCATAACCATAGATACTACTGTGACACAATGGCCGCGTGACCGTCAAAACCAAAGAGATGCGCGATCTTGCCCTTCAAAACGAAGAGCTGTGCGATCACGTGACGTCGGTGAAACCCCTCTATACTGTACATAACCTCCACAGCAGCAAGAGCATTGAACCTTTTCACTATGGAACAATGTTGTTCTCCAAATAGCAGCCTTTGTTCCTCCATCCTACATCTATTTCTTTTTATTTGTTTGCCTTAATGCCTTTTTAAGATGTTTTTTTCTTTGATTATGTTTAGGTTATTCACATTTCCATTGTGTGTGCCGGATACAATGCCAGCAGAGAAGTTGTTATTCTCATTAAGTCTATACTTTTTTATCGAAAAAATCCCCTCCACTTTCACTTCATCTCTGATGAAAAGGCTAAACTTGTCCTTGGTCATCTGCTGAAGACTTGGGATGTCCCAGGCTGTAAGTTGCTTCGTATTTCCTTTTTTGTTTAATTTTATTGTAGTTCATTATCTTGTTCTGTATGCATTAATGTTAAGTGATGATACTGTCACTGCTACAGTATGTTTGGAAAGAACTGTGTCAATGGACAGTGGTATGTGCACAAGAATACAAGAATATTATCTGCATCGATGACCAATTTGTCTGTTAGAGTTTAGATTGGGTAGGGTTTAAAGTTGGTCTAAAAAGTTTTGAGTTCATGTTTCTACTGGTCATAGTATAAAAAATGCATCATATTGAAAATTGGATGACATTTTAGAGATTAAGTTCCTAATATAATACAGAAGTAAAGGTTTGAAATATTTCTTGAAGTTTCTATTTGATTTTGCATTTTTTTTTTAGGGGGGTTGGGGTTGGGGGGAGTGTGCAAAAGGAGGGATAGAACTAGATATGTAGCAACTTATATTATGAAAAAAATGTAAAACATTGAGACAAAGTAGATGTTTTCAGAAATTTCCATGAGGCATTTGCATTTTGAAAGGATTGTTGAGATGATACCATTTGGTCAACACGCAGTGAAAAGAGGTAAACTCTTAATTAATGTGTTTTCAACTGCTTTTATTTTTTTGTATGGGATAAATAATTTGATTTCCCTCACTGGGTACTACAAGGAGAATTCCATGTGGTGCTAGATATTTGATGTTTTCCTCTATTTAATTCTGCAGTAACTTACAGCTTTTACATGGCAGAAGATTACAAGGTATGTAAGCATGATGTAAACTGTGCTGTACGTAAAATCCAAGCTGTTTTGGACTCAATGTAGTTCACTCAATAGACATTATTGAAATACTGGTGTGAAATATTTAGTTTCTTTGGAATCTCTGTAAAACACTTGCTGATTAAAAAATACTGCCCTTAAACTTGTATATACATAGGAATATTTATTTTGTGTAAGTTCTTGAGATCACTTTGTCAATAGTAACAATTAAGAGGAATTTGATTGTAAACTTACTCTACACTTCTTCTAATTCCACAAACTACATAACCATGCAGTGTAGTTCTATAGACATTAAGCATTGACATCACATGACATCAGTTTGGAGGCAAACAATGGAGCACACTGCACACATGGTGTAGATATTACATGTGCATAAAGTAGACTTACATAGGTATCCCTGTGCACAAATCAGCTATCTGCATTTGTTGGTGTATGTTGCAATGATACCGTACGCACTTGCCTCCACTGGAGGCGTATTTTTTGTTCTGTGATGTCATATGCATAAAGTCTGTTATGTCTTTAAATAACATAACTGTTGTTCTGTACAACTAAACATTACTGGTGTAGTTCTGTTATGCCTATAAGCAACATTACCAGTGGAGTTGTGTTATGACTTTTTACCATTGCCCGTGTAGTTGGTTGTTCAACATTACCAGTTTCATTCTTTGTTTACCTTCAGAGTGATGTTGACTGGATTCCTAACCGCCATTATTCAGGGTTGTATGGACTCATGAAACTTGTCTTAACAAAAGTTCTTCCAAGTTCCCTAGAAAAGGTAAATGTGCCAGAAATAAACATTCTATTAAAAGTTTTCAGTGTTTTGTAATTTACAGGTTGCATGGTCTTCATTTTGTAACCAGTCACTGTCACAGGTGTCAACTGGTTCTCAACCGGTTCAACTGCTACAGACCCTTTCTGGTCTATCCTTGGGCGGAGCCCTACATCATAACTAGTCCCCATATAAAACAAATAACTGCTACGTGGGCATGAGCCCTATACAACGAATTTCTGGGGATGAACAAAACTACGTAGCCATTTACTACTAACAAGGCTAAATGGCCTAAATCTGCGTAGCCATTAAATGCAACGAAAATAAAAGCTGCAACTGCCAGCTAAGCTAAAGAAGTTGTTATCCAGATAACAACTCCATTGCTGCAAAAATAACTAACTTAAACGGCGACTCGTCGGGCTGGGCATCCTCCCTCAGTCCTTAGTCTTAATCGAGTGCCACGATCTCACTTTTGCCTTCCCACACTACAGGTTTCTTAACAATACAAAGGTATGTGAAAGATTGCTGCCCTGAGCTTTTAGAAATGCGCAGCTGTGCTGTAACCGCAGCTGTGCTGTACCCTGGATCAAGAATAAGGAGGAATCATGGCTAAGCTTGGGCTTACCATAACAATCGTAAGCTTTGGAATACTTGTGACAGTCACATATTTATATTGTTGTTGCTTTATAGGGACCACTCATTTAGGCAAAAGATTGATTGCAGCGTGTTTCTTCTAATAGTATCTTGGAATGTTTCTAAAATATTTCAATTATCACTCCCAGGCATGTGATTTTCATTAAATCTGTCTTAAGCCTCACAATACACTTTTTTGCTAACAAATTTATTACCCAAGCATTACAGCACTGAGTATTCAAATCATACGTTATATACCTTCAATATGTTGAATTCTGAATACTGTCGTAATCATCCTTTCTACAAAGTGCTAGAGACCCTACAATAATCCCAACTTCTTGTTCCTATTTATCTCAGACAATAGTTTTAGATACTGACATTACATTTGCAACTGACATTGCTGAACTGTGGCAACTCTTTTTGAAGATGGGGAAGAAAGAGGCGATAGGACTTGTAGAAAACCAGAGTGACTGGTACTTGGGGACTTTGTGGAAAAGACATAAACCATGGCCTGCTAAGGTAAAACTGTTTCAAATTTTTTGTACCCTTGACAGTCCAGTTGTGCTACTTGTGGAGTTATCATTATTACTGTACTGCAGGGGTGGAGAACCTCCTGCCTGCAGGCAGTGAGAGACCATTTGATGTGCCCAGTGAGGCAGTGCATTAATGTACAGTAAATTTAGAATCACTTGAAATGTAGTTGTTATTAATCTTTTTAGCTCACCGTTTATAGTTCTTTTACCATTTTGTGGATATTTTTACGTAAATTTAACTGCAAAATTGCACTATCATTGCACTATTTATTACTTAAACTCTAGTGTGCCCAAAGTAACATGCCTACCATTCTGTTAGACCTAAACTAGGTGGAGAATTCTTAGCAGTGGAAGTTTTACATGGGAGATAGGCTACATTGCATTGAACAGAAGTGCACCCCCACATGTGTAGGCCTACCTAAAACAGTACGAAACTCAATGGCCACTGTGTTTGTTGCCAAGATCATAACCCTTATCCCTCCAAACAGTGAATTAAAAGTTGAAAAGTTTATGATTTTGCAGCATTAAGTGTAGAAAATTTTTTTTCACATTTATCCATTTTTTTTCACACACTTTACGCACATGTGCTTGTTTATTATTACTTTATACATACCAAATAAAAATACAAATGCTCTTCTCATATATCTGATCTGTATTACCTTGCACATTCACTGCCATTTAAAGATAGTGGAAGAACATTGAAATGCCTACAAATGTGTAAAAACTTAAGAAATGCTGGTGCTTCACCCCAGTTCATTACCTGGGCTCTTCCCCTAGACCCTACTAGGACCATCTTGGACCCCTGGGCCTGCACCCTGTGGGAAAAGCTTGTTGTGGCCTTGCCATCTGCTGCTGGCCTGTGAGTGAGTTATGTCTAGGAAAACAGATCTTCAGAGGAAAAAAGTTCCCTACTCCTGCTGTACTGTATATAACATTGTATTTACCAAAGTATCACCAATTCAGAATTTAAAGGTTTGATCTTTTAAGGAAAGAGATTTTAGAAAAAAATTGAATAAAAAGTATAAAGTATTGCTGATTATTGTTTGAATTCAATGTCTTCAATTACATCTATATACAATGAATGAATGAATGGTGAAAGTGTGAATATAGATGAAATGCAAAGTATGAGCAAAGTGTTTATGTCATTGTTAATTTTTCCAATGTTTTATCCTGAAGGGTCGTGGTTTCAACACAGGTGTTATGCTCTTTGACTTGAGAAAGTTGAGAGATTTAAATTGGATGCAGATGTGGAGATTAATGGCTGAAAAAGAATTGATGAACCTTCTGGCAACATCTCTGGCTGACCAGGTAAAAGGAGCTACATTTTATTTTCCTGAAAGTGATCAAATTTTTAGACCTTTCTCACCCCCTCTCTCTCAGGAAAGTTACACTCTGTACCGGAAAATAGAAACATATTAGCACCGAGTGTCTCCTTCTGAACTTGGGTGAATTCAGCTTATGGAACCAGGCACATGCAGCCTTAGGAGTTGGAACTCTTAATGAAGTCAATGTTCTAACTCAATATTTTGATATTTTCTTCTATATTGGTATCTATAAACTTAAAATCTTATATACCAATGCTACCAAACTGATATTAAAGGGGCTCATTGAGTTGATATCCATTATTCTGTGACGAGTTTGAAGGAAATCATTGCATGACAACATTTCTAATTAGCCTCATTACTCATGTATCACTTTCTATAAATACTGAAAACGAAAGAAATTGTAGTTTGTGTGGACAGGGGTTGCATATGGTTAATACCTGATGGTAAAAGTTGTCTGGCCATGAATTTGTAATAAATGACTTTGATCATTATTTACCCCATCATTGCCATTTCAGCTGTGTGTTACAGTAGTTTTTTTTTAGAATCTCTTAGTTTGACCATTTACCATCAAGATGTGAGTAAAACTCAACAAGTGTGACAAAAATTAATTTTGTGAACCAACTCAATAAGCCCCTTTAATATTACTTGGCCTATACTTCATGCAAATTTCAACTAAAATGTCTGATTATACATATGTGGCAATGGTTTACCACATGTAAGGCACCATAGATAAATTTCGCTATGCATCCAACTGCAGTTAAAAGCAACTGCAGTTTATCCGACCGCGTAGGGACATGGATGAATAGCGCTATTGTTACGATGCTCGTGAGCTGCTCCCCCATTCACAGAACTCGCGAACAAAGCTTCTCGACTGCGGTTGGCTACCTGTGCTTTGATATGGTGACTTAATCCTTTTACCTCGGCAACACAAAGGGGGTAATGCTCCTGCAGTCAACTGGCTTTTTAAAAAGCATGCTGCTAGAAAGACTTCTTCAAATGAGAATGATAATCTGTGTACTTCTTGGGGTAAAGGTTCCGTTTTATAATATTAGTGATGTCCACTTTCAACACGCGGTTTTAAAAAGAGAAAATCAAAGGCAACATACAGCCTAACACAATATTTGTACATGTTTACAAAAAGTGATACCTGTTTCGAACAACATGTGTCTAACAATTAAGTAAAATAAAAGGCTTGTTCAGTAATGTTTGTTGTCAAGATACGTGCATTTCGATAAAGCTAGGCAGCGAACATAGTATGAATAAAGTACTATGATCGTTCAACTCCCGTAGAATTTTTTTTTTACGATCGCGGGAAACCGCGCAAGTTCGCATAATTTCATTTCACGGGCAAAATTGTCAATAACAAGACCTTTGAAAATTATATTAGTTAGCCTGAAACTTCATGAGTCTTACATACAAAGTAAAGGGGAGGGCCGCAGTTTACTGTGAATTTCCCTTTGCAATTATTAATAAATTTCGTAAGTTTAGAGAGAAATACCTAGAACGTTCCCCAAGTTTCATACCTTCCGTCGAAAAGATTTCGTTCGGAAAAATTCTTGCTCGTTTGCAAATTCTTTCCGTAACTGTTTGTCTCACGATAAACTGTTCTTCTATTGCCATATAAATTATATCGCTCAACAGAGCTGATATTTGTTCGAAAGTCAGTCCGAGTTTTGTACTTTGATAAAAGCAGTTTGTCGATGTGACGTCACGAAATAATTAGTTTACCTTTCATTTTCGTAGTCCTCTGATATAAATCATACTTTTACACAAGTTGGTAGATTTCTCGCTGTTTCTGGCCAGAGGTAGAGAAGGTTTTAACTAAAAGTTAAAACTCACAAAAATCAGAATGTAATCCTATCCGAAATCACTGTAGTGTGACCTGCGATTTAGCCTGAAACTTCGAGAGTCCTTTACACAAAGTATAGCAAACAGGAGGGCCGCAATTTGCTTTTGAATTTCTCTTTGCAATTTTGAATACATTTCGTAAGTTTGGAATGAAAATACAATCTGGTTGAACGTTCCAAATGTTTTCGTACATATTCCTACATGTTCGGAAATATTGTTGGGCGTTTGCAAATCCTTCCCACAACGGAACAATTTTTTTTTGTAAACCTTCGTATTCGTATTTTTTTTTTTTTTTTTTTTGCACGTTCAAAAAAAAAAAATCAATTGCGTGACCTTTGAAAATTATATCAGTTAGCATGAAACTTCTTGAGTCTTTTATATACAAAGGAAAACAAACGGCGGGCCGCCAAGTCCATAAAACTGAACCATTCTGTTTTCTACCAAAAAATAGTCAGGGGGAACGCCATTGCAAGGGTATCACAGCTTACTTTCGGCACCCGCATGTTCCGGTACAATGCAAAGGCCTTGCCGCATTTTATTTTTCATTCACATAGAATGTACCCTCTACTCAGCAATTGCTAAAATTTTAAATCTTACCTACAAGGGCAAAACCTTTGAAGTTCGGCTCCATAACAGAAAAAGAAAACTAATCCGATTATAGTCCATTTAGTGGGAGAGAATGAAGATGGAAATTTCGGAATGTAAGACAGTACATCCCCTACCATTCTTTACCGGGATCGCGCTAAAATTCACAAGCTAACATGATCCGAATTTTAACACGGCCCTTGGGGAACCGTATAGCATTGTCTTTTAGAACTGTCACATGCTGTATACGCTATAGGCGCTAGTCTGCAGGTTTAGTCATGTACAATACAGTGTACATTTGGACCTGCTGCACCGCGCTAATATGCACATTAGGGCCCTATCACATGTTTCACGCTAATATTATGAGAGCCACCTCAAATGCCTTGGGAAATCAAATGCAGCTCCCTTACGTGAAATATCCAATCGCTGCTATGGGTTTTGATACTCATTCATTCATAAGGGCCACCGCCCATTTTTGCGTAACCTTTTTTGGAAGTTGTATGCCCATTTGGTTGTCCTTAACATTTACGTGACGTCACACAACTCCCCGGATGTTTTTCAAACTTTTGCAGACGGCGCCATCTTGTTCTTGAAACGTAAGCGATTTTTCGTTCGATACCTAACTCTTACCGAATGCTTTTCTCAAGATCGGACTTCTTCTACACCCATGAATAAGATAAGGTACAAAATTTAGCTCGTAATGGTTGATTTTGCTGAAAATCTGCATACTGAATTTTGGCCTATGCCAGCATGTTCGCAACGCACATAGAGCGACACGATACCCAAGATATGAAATTTACTTCGTTAGGTTATGCACTGTACATTACACCACTATCAGGCCTACACGCGGAAGCGACAGTACAGAGTGCTGTATGTTTTCAAGAGTTGGGTGTTGCCCAGTAGGGCGGGATTTAGCAATTGTTTGTTTACAGTAAACCTTTACGTGGACTGGTAGCAGCCAATAGAAATTGTACACGGGTTAATCCGTGAAAAATGGCTGAATTCCAATGACGTCACAAGCAAAGGAATGCACAGAACGTTGCATGCAAATAAGCTGGGACCCTTGCAAGGTGCCTGGGAAATTCTTGAGTCGAACTGCGAAGGTTTTCTCATAGAATTAAACACATTAATGCATTACTGTACCTGTAGTCTACATTTGCTCAGTAGCAACGAGCTAGCCAGGAAGGGAAAGCGAATAATGTGTGCTGCATGGGGCTATCAAATGAAAGACAGTGCCAATGATGGGCCGAAAAATAAGACAATGCAGTGGGTTTTTGTTTCATTAAAATGCAAGCCTACTGATTATCTATTAAAGGGTCATGCGGCACCGTATTGCTACTGAAAATTTTCTTTGCGGTTCTCTGAGCGGAAAGGTATGGAAATATTTTTATCCATGGCCGTTTAAAGGACACTGACACAGCCTTTTTTATATGCTCTCAAGATGAATTAATATACGGAGGAAAGCGTCACGCGTTTCACCAACTGTAAATAATAGGATATATTCAAAGAATTGACGGCTTACTATTGCTCTCCGAGGTAAGAGAATTTTCTGCAAACTGGAAATTATGGGAACACTGGATTGCAAATTTTGGAGGCAACTGCTACAAAAAGGCCCCATCCAACATAAAAACACGTACGGTTGCTGACAACGGGTGGAGTGGGAATAGCAGGGCCACTCCCATCCGGAGATGCCAAACCTATTTCTTGGGAGGATTTGTACAAAATTTGGGACATCTTAGGTAATGCAGACTGTTTTCAACAGAAGCAGTTGGTCCCCCCCCCCCGAAAATATGCAAATACGTGCGTTTGTTGATGATTGCAACCCAATCTATACCTCGATGGCACAAATACTTTAATGTGCCTCAGTATGAAAATGCACCCTTTTCCTTTTCTTTTGTTACAGCTTACGAAAACTTTATAAAAGCCAACGTTTTTTCACGTTACGGGAAATGAGAAATAAAATATATCATGCAAGCATAAGTTGTAAACTCTCAATTTTAGAACACTTAATGCGGAGAACATTCGATGTTACTGTATATATATATGGCCTTCTACTGTAGTAAAGATAGCTTCATAGCAGCCTGAAAAAAATACAGTACTTACACAATTTATAGTGAAAAGTCTTTATTGAGAAATCGACAAATCACGGAAAATGGCGGGAACACGGGAAGATCACGGACAATAAAATATTAACAAAACGGAATTTCTATTTTAAAAAACGAAAAAATTTTGGCATTACTTTATACGTAACGAACAAGTTACTGTGTTTGCAAGGAATGGACCACGTGCATTTTTAGTTCATTGATTTGAAGTCTTATCCTGCTGCATGAAAAGTAACTGAAACGTTGAATTATCGGCACTTTTCCAGATCAACAGTTTAGTTTAAAACTCCGAGTTCGATTATTGAACGATCGTTCGCTTTTTCAGAGACCTTGTCTACGATTTTGAGCGATTTTGTACGGCAAAACTGACCGTAAAAACTGCGAACGTTTGTACAAAATGTATACGAACTTTAGCGGTCGAATTTTTGCACGATTTTTCAAATCGCGCAAACTCACAGAGATTCGAATAACATCGCATAAATTCGTAGAAATTTGATTCCTCGATAACGGGCGGGAGTTGACCATCACAGTACTGTAGGATGAGAAACGTGCGTACGTAAGTGTATACAGAACTGCATCGGAATTGTCGGGTATAACATCGCTCGCAACTTCACTATTTGTGTGCAAGTTATGACCAACTTCTGTCGTATAATTTACCAAAGAAAGTATAGAAGGAAACAGAACTAGCACAAATCTGAAGTCTTTTTTGTGTTGTTCAAGGGTAAATAGGCTTTCCTAATCCATACACAAAGGGTTATTGTCAGGGCAGGCAGTCGCGCCCGTCTTTACGAACTTGGCTGCACAAGTGTGAGCTTAATCTGACTGCGGTTAACTACCTGTAACTGCAGTGGGGCTTGTGCTATTGAATTGCCAGTTAACCGGGAGCAAGACGCGGTTAGCTGCATAGCGAAATTTATCTATGGTGCCTAAGTGAGATTTCCTTTGGTGTAGTGCATAGTAGCTTTATATGCAGTGCGCTAACCTCTACCCCAGATGAAAATTCCTTTTGAGATCCTTTGTTCTATATTTCATGAAATAAAGAGTTTCAAGTGGTTTTTGACAATTTGAAAGGGATTTCAAAAGGGTTTGGTTAATCAAAGGGTAATTTTGCAATTCCCTTTATCTAATTTCTATTAATCAAAGGTAACCCTTTCAATTGAAAGGTTTTTCCAAAGGGATCCCTTTCAACCCAAAGGACTTTAATTTGGGTTTTTCCTCAGAGTGTCTCAAATTGAATTTTCAGCTGGGACAATATCAGTATCAGATTTTTAGTAAGTATCAGCTGACATTGAAAATCGAAATGCAGAACATTTGTAATATCAGCTAATCTTGATATTAGTACAACACTGAGTGACAGTACTGAAAATTCCCCCAGAGCTGGAACATCAAGGGGAGTGGAGTTGCACCTCAATTTCTGGCCAGGGGTCATTCATGACTCTAGAGCTGGTTGACCTGCCTAAGATTATCTCCCTCACCTGTCTGAGATGATGGTGGCAGTTTCTGAATCATTGTGGGAGGCACATTATGGCTAGAATGTAGATAGTGCTTGTAAAGAAGTGTTACAATTAATTGCTTTAACTATAGATAGAAGATTGTAGGATGCTTTATTGAAACTAAAATATGAAATGATTTTACAAAGGAATTTAGACTGTTCTCAATGCAGGAAATATGATGAAACATGAATTTAAAACTCATGCACTGAATGTTATTTTAGTGGAAATATAATTTTGTTGAAAATTTTCAAAACTAGCAAAAATTGAATAAGTATTTAGATAGGGTTTACTAAAAAATGTTGGGTTGATCTTAATATTTTGTTATATGTATTTGACATGGAGATGCCACTTATTATGTATTTCTTCTTTTTTTTCTGCTTCCTTGAAGGACATCATAAATGCTCTTATCAAGCAGCATGATTACTTGGTCCATCCTCTACCATGTGCCTGGAATGTACAGCTGAGTGATAATACCAGGAGTGAGGTAGGGATGAATGGAAAATAATCACTGAAATACAATTTACTCTATCATACAGTGCACTGTACTCTTTTCTGTATGATACAGCTCAACAGCATTACTCTCACTTTTTGGCCCAGGGGATGACTTCTTAACCCAAAGGGGAAGTTTGCAGATGATACCACATACCAGTCCGCAGTGTTTATCAAACCATCATCTTTTAATGCACCACAGGTTACAAAACATTGACTTCAATTGGCTGATACTGTAACCTGAATACACAACTACTTAGCATGCTAATCATTAGACCCATTTCACCACCATCATGTGTCTAATGATGATGCCCAAAGGCTACCATGTTGGGGAATAAGACAAATGCAGATATACACACGTGCAAAAAATGACCAATTAGTCGAAGTCATGCTATGGTACCTCTGATCAGTGTATACCTTGAATGCACACTACTGCATGTGCATATGTTGAGGAAGCATGCAAAACAAATACAAGTAGTCAAATGTTGTTAACATGGCTGTGTAAACTAAAGATGACAGCTTGTGAATGGGTATGTAGCACAAAAAATACAAAAAAATCATGGAAAGCATAAAATAATGTTATGAAATATTGACAAGTGGTATCCAACTCCCTGTCATGTGTCATAAACTGTAGTGTGCTTGTAACTACCATATTGAGGTATACAATACTGCAAAATATGTCAGAGACAGACAAAATGTAACTTCTTGCATTAAATGCTTACAATACAAGTACAGTAAAACAAAATCATAAATAAACGTTCTCAAAGTGGGCAGGAGATCTAGTATAGAATACACAGACTCAGAACTTCTTTGTGGTACTCAACCCTGCTGTGTGCTGCCATGTAATCCAGTACCCCTTCAGTCTTTCAACCCAGCCGGGTCATAATCAGTTGGATTTTTCATCCAAGAGTAATGTAAATTTTGTTGCCAGAAATGACCTTTTAAAGAGGAAAGATTCCACATTCCACATTGTTGAAATGGAAGTTGCTAAATTTGGAGCCGCCTAGTATGTGAAATCATAATCCAGTAAGCCCTTTAGGGGTTCTTGCTCATCAGTGATTGCATAGCATCTTAATGGTATTGCCTCAAGACCTAAGTCACTTCACAACCTAACATTGCATGCTTACTCTGAATGAGATGCATCTCTTGTTTAGTTCAGCTCACACAGCAAACTTTAGATTACACTTTAGATGAGACCCATTTGTTTTTGGCTGGTGATAGAACCTAGCACCCTCGCTAACGCCAAAAATTAAAACCTCAAGTTCTTCTGCCTTCACTCACTCACCCATGTTCACTGACCAACAAACTCCTCTAACTGTCTTTTTGTTTTCAAATTTTGTTTAAGCTCTGCTACACGGAAGTCAATGACCTGAAAGCAGTTCACTGGAATTCTCCATACAAACTTAAAGTCAAGAACAAACATGTCGAATTCTTTCGCAACTTGTACCTAACGTTCCTGGAGTATGATGGCAACCTGCTTCGACGTGAACTGTTTGGATGTGAGGCAGGGAAGGCCAATAGCACTTTTCAGCAAGAGGTGAAGAATTTTGTTTGCATAAATTCCATAAGTTCATTTTTCTGAATGTTTTCTGTTTTGAAATATGTTCAATATTATTCTCTTTGATATATGTTTCACCTAGAAAATTTGTTTAGCCCAGGGCTCAAAAGTTGTGCCAGATTTAAGAGCAATTGCTTCAGAAAAGTTGGAATAAATCTGGTGGAGATTGAGAATCTGCTGTACACTGGTCCGGAGGGTTGGGGGTAAACTGACCTTCCCAATATTGTAACCATAGTAATAAATGAGCAAATTGTGTACCCATAGTAATGAAAGAACAAAGAATTGCTCCATTTGACATAACATAGTATGTTTGTAAAATTAAATATTAAGTACCAGGTGCTTAAATTGCAAGAGAGGAATGGCATACTTACTAAGCAGATATTTCCTTGGAATATATAGCAATGATCTTGCAGTTGTTATTTCTCCATTCTAGCCTAGGGGTGGAGTAGGAAGCTTGACTTCCAATGCTTCATCTTCTTTAAGCACCCCCACCTCATTTGGCCCACCATAGAAAGTATTCATTTAAAGAAAGTGCTTAATTCATAGAAAGTGTTTATTTAAAATGAAAATCTATGGAAAAGAAGAAGAAAATTAGAAACTCTCTATTCTTTCTGTAGTGCAGTATAATTTTCAGGAAGCATTCCACAGAGGATGGCAGACAGCACTTAAACAACTCACATTTGTTTGGGTGATGATGATTACTGATTTGTGATATATTACAGTTTTATTTGAACCAAATCAAATCAAGCATCCCTTTTAAATATTTTCACACCAAATTTTACATTTTACTATTTGATCCAAATCAGATGAAAAAAAAATATTTTCATTTGTGAAGAATTAGCCATACGAACAAAACGAAAATTAAAGATTAAAAATCTTGGTTTTCAAAGAGTAGTTTTCTTTTCTCATTTTTGTTACAGCTGAATAACCTGGATGAAGAAGACGCTTGTTACGACTTTCGCCGAGAGAGAGTCCTGATGCATAGAACTCACTTGTATTACCTTGACTATGATTATACACCTGTAAGTAATTCTATCAAGGATTGGTCCATTTTGAAGATGCAGTATCACACTCTATAGACCTTATGCATTGACATCACACGATGTCATTTTGGAAGGCAAAGTTTGAAGCACACTGCACACATGACCAAAACTTGGGACACATGTATACGTTGAAGACTATGGGCTTATCCCACTCGTACACAAATCTGATGTTCAAATTTGTTGATGTGAGTTGCAATGATTCCCACTAACCACCGGGGGGCACACTTTCTGTTCTGTGATGTCATTTGCATAAGGTTTATTGCAAATGTAATGCAAGGGGCTTAAGTAAAGTTCTGTGATGATTGCAAATTTCAAGTCCTGGCTCAAGTAGAAGAATAAATTTTATGTTGCATAGTTTAAATGGCTAAGTTTTGGTTATGCAGCCAGAAAGTTCTGCTTGAGAATGTTTAAAATTTCTTTTTTATTAGTAAGTAATCCAAGCTCTGTTTAAGCAACGAATAAAACACTTTCCCTGATAGCATTGCATTAGTTAGCAAAGATTCTGCACGGTTACTTACTAATAAACCACATGTTGACATGGTTTATTGCTGAATTGTTCAATTGCATATTTCTCTACAAAGTATATTTCCTGATTGTTAACATATTTCTTCCTTGCAATCACTATCTATATAAAGTATGCACAACTTTATGTCAGTGTTGGTACTAGATCTCTGAATTTTGGGGGAGGGAGGGGGAGTGGGGATTCCCCCTCCAAAATATTTTTAGGGTAGTTTGTATCAAAGGGGTGATCTTGAAAGTGGCAACAGAGGAAGTCCACTTTTCCCAACAGTTTTTCCTGACAGGTGGGGGATACTCCCCCATGCCATTTTTTAACTTGTGGGATTGTTGAGAAAATTACGGTAAACGCACAATCCCGCTGCTGAATGCAAACAGTGCCATGTGTGGCATACGCAGTAAACTTTGGAATACAACTTTCATGGAGAACCATCTATGAATATTTTACTTTTGAAAGTAATTTTCTTCTTTGTTGTTCTTTTAATCACTTTTGGTTTTGAGTAAAAAGGTATTCTTGTTGTAACAGGGCAACCAACTTGGACTATCTCTATCGAATCGGTGAATTGTCATTGTTAAATAAACATTTCAAAGGCTAGCCAAATTCAAGTCATACTTCAAAAGCTTTCAAAAGCTCGGATACTTAAACTGAATTTTTGTATTTCTCTTTAAATCTATTATCTGCTGCCAATTTTACTTTGTTTGTTTTTGCCTGGTAAGATGACTGTTGTCTTAACTTGGCAGCAAACTTTACCTGTTGACAGCTAAGCATTATTTAGTATCATATAAATATATCCTCTTTCAGAAACCAAATGATGTAACTTTAGTAGCCCAGCTTAGCATTGACAGACTGCAGATGCTGGAATCAATTTGCAAACACTGGGAAGGTAAGTTTTGAGTGAAAACAGAGTATTTTTCATTGCTTTAGTCACGACAACATTGTTAGGATGGGTCACCAGTGTCACAGTCTAGTTGAGTTTACTCTAGAGAAAAAAGACCAGGAAAAGATAAAAACCTCATTAATGGGACTTGTTGAAAGAGAGAAATTTCAATCCTAAAACCTGTTACATCTTCAAGTAAAGGTGCTTTGTTAACTACACTCGCGGTCTTGGACAGAATGACCAATAAGCAAGTTTGGTAATTGTTGCTGCATGGAATTGTGGGATATTCGCGGGTTTAAAACAAACCAAGCTCAGTCGTAGTGTGCTGCGGTCCCCTATTTTTGTGCATCCCTAATTTTAGTGCAGTTACATACATATACAATAAGCCTAAATCTAAGTGTGGTCAGCCTAACTGCCATGAAAATAGGGCGGTCTCTATTCTACTATTGTTTACAGCAGATTAAAATACAAAAATTTTCACACCAAAAAGGCAGTTTATATGCAGTCGATGGCACAAAACCACACGTAAGAACCCTCTTTATTTTTGCAATGGCTTAAAAAGGATTCGACAGATTTCTCAAGTAAACAGAAATTTTGGAACATGTGTTGTAGGTGTGGGTGTGTTATGTTTTTCTGATGATTTGGAGGATGTGTGCATGTGAAGACAAATTATCAACTTGCTTATATTCAAATGGAGTATTCTGTAAGAAAGAGACCCTCAGAGGGGGCAAATTCATTTTATTTTTTGTGAATCTTCCAAAGTTTAAGAAATTGAGGCCACCATATACTGCACGGCTGAAAAATTAATTTTTTAAAGAACACTGTGGTGAATATTGTCGAGTCATCTGAAATCCTCATAGGTTCAAGTAAGGTCAAGTTTCATTAAATGAAGGAAATGCTGGGTAAACTCCTCATAGGCGGTGGGCCAATGGTCTAAAAGTGCTCTATTTCTTGACTTCCGTAGTCCCCCCTAGGGAAGTACTTAAAAATGACCTAGATACATTAGGAACGATGTCCTAAGACATATTTTACATGTTCCCACTTTTCAAAGTTGTGCACATTTATGAGTAATCACGGGTGAAATGCTATTTATGGTTGCTAGGGAAATTTTTCCTAGCAACGGTAGCTTCATGAGCAGAATAAACACAAATCACAAACTCTTCTATGATGGGAAAACAGAAAAAATACCACTTTCTTTTCAAAAGAAGTCTCACTTGCATATATTCCTTTGATTTATAATGAAAAACACACATTTGGGTTGCTAAGGAACATTTTCCCTAGCAACAGTAGTCAGAAAGCAGAATAAACACAAAATCTAAACTTTCAACTATGAAAATACAGAAAAAATGTCATTTTCCCTTCCAATAACTACAAGCAATTCATTCACATGTTTGAAATTAGCATGAAAAATAGACTTTTTTGGTTGACTAAGGACACATTTTCCCTAAGCAACAGTAGTCATAAAAAGCAGAAATAAACACAAATCTAAAATTTGCAATTATGAAAATACAAAAGAAATGTCATTTCCCTCACAACATGAAAACATTTTATGCAAAATTATTGAAATTATCATGAAAATTCACTATTTTGGGTGTAGGGAAAATTTCCCTAGCAACAGAAAGTCAAAAAAGTAGAAATAAATACTGGGGGGGGGGGTGGGGGGGGGGGGGGGTGGGGGGGGGGGGGGGTGGGGGGGGGGGGGGGTGGGGGGGGGGGGGGGTGGGGGGGGGGGGGGGTGGGGGGGGGGGGGGGTGGGGGGGGGGGGGGGTGGGGGGGGGGGGGGGTGGGGGGGGGGGGGGGTGGGGGGGGGGGGGGGTGGGGGGGGGGGGGGGTGGGGGGGGGGGGGGGTGGGGGGGGGGGGGGGTGGGGGGGGGGGGGGGTGGGGGGGGGGGGGGGTGGGGGGGGGGGGGGGTGGGGGGGGGGGGGGGTGGGGGGGGGGGGGGGTGGGGGGGGGGGGGGCAGGGAGGGGGAGGGGCTGGTGGGCGGGGGCGGTGGGGGGGGGGGGGGGTGGGGGGGTGGGTGGTGGGCTGGGGCGGGGGGGGGGGGGGGTGGGGGGGGGGGGGGGCGGGTGGGGGGTGGGGGTGGTGGGGGCGGGGGGGTGGGGGGGGGTGTGGGGGGGGTGGGGGTGGGTGGGTGGGTGGGGGGGGGTGGGGGGGACGCCTTTAACGGTAACTAGTTGCACCCCTATACACTTGCTTACTTCCCCGCATCCCAAGTCTTTGTCCTTGAGCGGTAGGTCTACATATCAAAAAATCTACGTAAACTGGACAACGATACACTAGTAATTGACGAAAAATGTGTCGAGTTAGTAGATGTCGGTAACTAGCACTAGCACTGACCTGAAATATTGTATGGCTCGATTCGATTTCCTCTGTGAGCAATGCGTTTTTTTTTCCCTCGGTCAACTTCGATTGTTGTAGATGGTTTCTCCAAGAGTTTCCAGCATGTAAAAGAATTTGTGTCCGTTGTATCCCCGGTTGAATCAAGGCAACCGTGTACATTTTAGCTGGGAAACGTAACAGGGAAAGAATGTCCAGGTAGTAGCTCCAGGGAGTTGCTAAATAACAACTCCCTGGTAGCTCCATGGTATGACCTTGCGACGGAGGATAAGCATCTCAGATGTCAGACTCCAAGCTGATAATCGTTGACCATCGTTGATTTGAACATGGAGCTACCACACGGATTTGAATGACTCAAGAATCGTTCAATATTATTCGTCGGAGGTAGTACTTACATATTATATCGATGGCCAGTCTCCTGGGTAAATTGAGTTAGATTTACTCGTGTTTTCTTGAGTCTGCTTTCAGAATCATGCAAAAAACACTCCTCGATGACCACGAAAGCTCACTAACTGCACAAATTTTACTGTCTTTTCCACTTCCAAGTAGCAACCCTTTCTGATACTTAGTCCCAAGATGTGGTGTTATCGAGTAGCTTACGAGGGCTGTAGTGTTTTCCGAAATTGGTCGGGTGCTGGGTGGGCCTCAACAGAAATTTCTCCTTTCGATTTACTATCATGGAGCCAATGAAACCTTTCGGATATCAGCTCCTTGGTACTATAGGCCTACAGTCAGTTTTCAAGTACTTAGGCTATAGCGTGAATATCATGTGTCGTGTTCGTTCGCTAACATATAGGTGGGCACCTTTCGTTGTGCTGCCTTTTGCATATTCATATATTAGAGCACTCCCATTGGTTTGTTCACCCAGGAGTGGGGTTGAATTGAATAAAGATTGTGTGCAAACATTTTCGTTTTCATAGTTTTTGTCGTTATTTTTATGATAATTGAAACAATATTTGGAACAACTACTTCTGTGAGGGATCTTTATTTATCTTTATTGTTCGGATGGACTCTTAAACGTTATTCCAACACTTTCGACAAGGCAGTGTTATGTATTTCCCTTTCTTAAACAGGTAATATCACTTTAAAGTATTAGTGTATTAGATCTATACCGGTAGTAAATAGTTGACTGTGGAAAGTTGCAAACGCTGACAAGGGAGAGGCCATTTCGAACCATTGTTTATGAGTGGTTCAACTAGGTAGGCTTACCCAGTAAGATATGCGATGCTTCTGAATAGGTTCAATAGACTTATGCATATTACGTTACAAAGCGAAGATATTATAAGCATAGATTCCAAACTTAAAATGGCGCGTTGACTCCCCATGGAGCCAAACCACCGAGCCCAACTTATCGGGGCGGAAGTGCTGATCACTGTTCAGCCGTTTTGAAAACAAACAGAGAAATGAATGTTCTACAAGTGTTAATACTTGTTATTTCAGAACATTGTAGATGTAAGAAGTATCACTCCTCAATACTAAATTCCAGTTATAAGAACTTTATTTCTTCCTGACGGCATAACAAATATGTACATTTGAACATGAACGCACAATGACTGGTTTAAAGTTCTTAGACTTATTCGCCTAAATTCATTGGTCAGTTTCTATGGTATCTTTAAGAAACGCACTTTCATATGCGCATTTAATTTCTTACGCTCTCACAACGGGAAAGCAAGTAGCGCGTTTGTTTCCCGAGCACGCAGAAGTGTACGTCAAGTATTCCGGATAATACATGCACAGAGAAATATATTCTCCGCGTAAAGAACGCGCTGTAAAAGTGCAAGCGTGCTTACCTCTTTTAACAATGGAACAATGGAATTTTCTGTAACGCGTTCTTATCTGTGTACGCAGATCGCCGAATAGAACGGCGTGCATGTCAACTTGACACTTCCGCCCCTATATTTGCGTCTCCATGAGGAGTCACTGAGCGCTAGAAACTCTTTGACTCTCCACCTCTCCTCCATCAGTCCCGCTGCATCTTGAAGAAATTGACCCGGAATTACGCCATTTTCCAAAGATACAGACAGCCATTTATGGTCTGCTTATTGCGTATCAATGCCATTTTCGGACAGTAAAATAAATGCTTTGTTAGAGGGAGACTGTTAGAATGGGCCCAAGGAGGGCAACTGAGGACCATGTCACAGACGATCTTATGTTTCTGCCATGGAAACTGTGGAAGAACAACCTCGGAGCTAGTACTTTCATGACCAAATCGACCTTACTGTTACAGCAGATAAATGAAAACGGTGCGCCAAAGTCAACTTAACATTGCCATATGTTAAACTGTTCGTTGGTTTTTTATTTTTTTATTCCATTTCTTCATTTTTTATCTCTTTCTTAGCCCATCTTTTCCTCCCATTATAATTAAATTTTCCATTTTGTTCTTTTTGCAGTTGTCCTTAAAACGAGGGTTATGAGTTGACCGTCTTGACTCATATATTTTGTTGGATATGTAACCCTAATTTGTCGGGAATATGTCCTATACACCCTCACTCATCGATCCTTAGGGACGCCGCTGGTAGCATGCTGTCAGCAGTATAGACTAGCATGATTGTGAATGTCAAACTACTTTCATAATACTGATATAGCCTGAAATACGATTATTGTATCTTGTTCTTTAAAACAAAGACATGGAACATTATGAATACAAAAGTACGATAGAAATATATTTCCTTGTTGCAATAATATCATCAACGATCTTTCCAAGTACAATTTTCCAGCGTTAAGACTCCAAAATATGTGTTCGTCCGATTAGTTAAAGTATTAGTGCATTAGATCTATTCCGGTAGTAAATCGTTGACTATGGAAAGTTGCAAACGGTGACAAGTTAGCGGCCATTTCGAACCATTGTTTATGAGTAGGTAGGCTTACCCAGTAAGATATGCGATTCTTCTGAATAGGTTCAATAGACTTATGCATATTACGTTACAAAGCAAAGATATTATAAGCATAGATTCCAAACTTAAAATGGCGCGTTGACTCCCCATGTAGCCCAACTACGGACTTCTTACATATATGGACAGAGCATACTGCACGAACCTCCTATGCGTAAATTGTCCCCAGGTGAAATGTACCACGCTTAAAGTCTCCCTTCGCGGGTGTTGCATGCTGAGCATGCAGAGCTAAACACGTTGCCGTTGTCATGGTACACTTGACCTTGTGACCCGACCGGAAGTACCGAATTTCCCAACACGTCTATTGTTTTGCCTCCAAATGACTTTGCGTGAGGTCATTGCATAAGGTCTATATGTCAGATGTCAGAATACAATTCTTCTTCAGGCTTACGTATGATTATCGATTTGCCATCTTGAGACCATGGTTTGATTTAGGGTTGCGTTTTCCAAGCAGGGCAACTGAGGTTTGTGGAGCTGCCTGATACCTTTTCAAATGAACAGCTTAAGTTTTGTTCGGTTTTTCTGTCTAATCATCAGGTGACGAGTGGTTGCAATGCAGATTCTTCCCTGGATAAAGTTCGAGATGCCTGCCAAAATCACCAAAGTTGTTCTATTCAGGCATCCAATTCCGTCTTTGGTGATCCGTGTTATGGAACGTACAAGTACCTAGAAGTGACATATTCTTGTCTTCTGCCTGGTAAGTAAAAAAAAATAAGATTGCACACTTTATACTAACAGTGTGTCTTTATTTTATTTTTTGCCAAAAATCCCCTGACTCTCTGGGGAAGAGCCAGGGCGAAAACCAAACAATACAAAATTCATTTCCGTAGCTTCAAACTAAACGCAAGTCATCTTTCGGCCGAGTTCCAGTATAAATACGATACACTAAATGTGAGTAAGGACAGTATAATGAGAACAATTCCTGCATTAAGGCACAGTATATATCAGGGACGGTGCCAGGTTGTTGCGGGGGGACCATGCGGAGTGCTCCTCCGTTGGGGGAAGGCTGATCACCTTACCCGTCGATCAAGCTTTCCAATTTCGTCGGGAATGTCATTTTGTACGATAAGTAAGTTATCCTCAACGGCCACCAGTAGCCCCGAATGTTAAATTGCTTTTGCTCTCAAGAAGGTTAGATTCTTCAATAGAAACCCCAAATTTCCAAATTTTGTTCAAATAGACTTCAAAAGTTTCAATTTACAAAATTTCGGTTCAGCATTCTTTCGACAACTCGTCAACCTTCTTGCGGCTTAAGGGAAGCAAGGCCACTCTGTTGGGCAAATCCCGGGCGCCACCCCAGGTGCACATGGTTAGCTGGTTGGTTAGACAGGGTTTTACGCCTCAAATTTTGACCTGTTGGTTTAATCTAGCGGCGCCCACGACCTTTTCTTTTTAGTTGTGGGGTACTGGATTGTTTTCCCTTACTCCATTGCTTATGCTGAGCACCAAGCACAACTTCAGTAGGTTCCATTTTTAAAGTCTTTGGTATGACTCGACCTGGGAATCGAACACGGGCCTCCCGCATGAGGGGAAGAGGGGATTTGTTCCCCCTCAGATTCCACCTTTCCCCCACTTTCCCCCAAGTAAATATAGTATACGTATACCTATCAAAAATGAGATGCAGTGAACTTTGCATAAACAAAAATGTCTTAAAAAGGGACATTTTCCCGCGATTCGGGAGCATTCATCTTGAGTGACACAGTTGCTTCAAAACCTCATGAACCCCAGCCACAGAGCCGTACATTGCTCTGCCCAGTCATCATCAATACTGCTCGTTTATAACCCCCATTCATCATGATACCGACTCTCGGCCCTTTGTCTGAGTCAGACTATTAAAAAATGATTAAATATTGATTTTTATGGGTCTAGATTGTGTACATAAAACGCCCAGATATGTTACGTGGCATGTTGTAATGATCTCAGCTGTGCTAGTACCCCAGAGCTTCAACAGAGGCACTGAGCAGAGGGCTGGGTTAGTCCATTTCAGCCCCATAATGACACATTTCTCTACCCAGCTGTGTGCTAAAGAGGCCAGCCTTGGGGAGTGCAATGCCTCAGCTGAAACAATCTAACGAGAATTTCTAAGCATGCAAGCACATCAAAGCTTTCCCAAAGATAGCACAATTTCGAGTCCAAAGCAACTTTCATATACAAAAATTTCTCCAGAGGGAGGGGATGTTTATGCCTCTCCTTACATCCCTACCCTTAGTAAGTTAAAGACTGTGGTGCGCCCTTTGACCATAAATGGAACAATAACATGGCATTATTGTTTTTTATGTATGTATATTTTCCTAAAAAAAAACATATTTTTGCCATGGACATTTTACTTAAAATGAAAGCAGGCTATCTTCCAGACAAATTCAGTGCAACAGATTTAAAACTAGAAAAAGTTAGACAAATTGCGTGGGGCAATAAATGCCACCATTTTGCACAGAAGCATCATCAGAATTCAAAATATTCCTAAAAGGAAGGTACACATGCACCTATCTCCTTATACCCTTCCCCAAGGCCACAGATTTACACTAACTGAACACTGGTAATTAACTCGGTTTTTCCAAGTTCATGAAAGGTTATAGAGTAACTTCTAGTACTACCCCCTTTACAAACGACTTTTAAATATTTTATTTAAAATTTACCTGTTTCTTCAAGCATTAATTTCTTACAAAAAAAGTATATTTACAGCTTTCAGGGACTGAGAATGTTATTTCCTGCAATATGGGAGGCATTTTGGGCAAGACTATTCTTGGAACACTATGATGGTGGCGCTTTGTTCAAATAGTTTCACAAATTAGCTCGTGCATTTTAAAACTCCTGTGAAAATCTTTCCAAGCCAACGATCTGACGATGGGGAAAGTAAGACAACAAAGAAAACATAGTTTAGGTTTAAATATTCTTTTACTATTGTGTATTTACATAATCATTTGATCCTAAATTTGGTGACCTCTTGTTTTCAAGTTAAGATAAGGCAACACTGTGAACACAAATCAGTCAAAACTTTGTCTGAATCGAATAATCACCTCATTCAATAACATTTGACTAATTTTTGACCAATTGACTTATTTTCTAACAAATTTTAAGCCTCGTTGACTAATTTTTGACTAACAATTGTTAGTCCGTTAGCGTGAAACTTAGTCAGATATCATCAGAAACTAGTCAAATATCGTGACTAACGTGGTCAGTCGATTCAGACACCGTTTTGACTAATTTTTGTTTACAGTGAATGTAGTTAATTGCAAATGGTACTGCTCAACTAGGGTTGATATTAAATGATTATGATACTGTGTATATACGTGGAACAGACAAATGATTTGTTAACCATAATGGGAAAACTTCTTAGAACTTAATGTTAATAAGACAAATGAATTGGTGATTGATTTTTGGAAGTCAGAGTTTGTATATCAAATGCAGTGATTTTAAATGGAGGTACAGTTGAATGGGTGGAATATAATATCTTGGAGTGGTTATAGACAATCGGCTATGCTGGCATCAGCACGCGGGTGCTGTATTGAAAAACTGGACCCTAGAATATATTGTATGCGAACAATGATCAAATTTAATGTTAATAAAAATATTCTTACCACGTTCTATAATTCAGTCATTTGTGGGGTTTGCCAATATAATCTGATATCGAGGGGTGGGGAATGCGCACACAGAGGACAAACATCATACTACCACGCGGATCGGAGTTTGGTTTCTCAGCCCCTCTTTAGGGCTCCCCAAACACCGACTGGACAAGAAATTATGCAGTACAGCCTGTTCCGTAGGCAAACATCATATCAAAGACATTATTTTGCAGGGAAGTCGTGTAATAGGGAAACTTCACCCTGCATTTGGCCTCGACCTACCAATGACACTTAAAGAATAAATAAAGGAAGATTATGCAGGACGATGGCTATTCACTTCGAGTGATAGTGAACAGAGCGTTGTTCCCTCGAAGTGACAGGATGTGGCTAACGTATGCAAGTACTAATCGTCATCCCGCCTCCTTTCTCCCACAGTGCATTTAAACTTTATAATCTCTCATTCAAACTCTAAAGTTTGCCTGATTAGAAGCTGCAGCTGCATTTCGTGTGATACCTTCACTACTGTGTACTACTTTCATCTATTTTTTTTTGTTTTTTTTTGTTTTTGCCTTTTTTTTTTGTTTTTGTTTTTGTGATTGCTCTGTATATATTTTGTAATTTAACTATTGCTTTTCTTGCTTATTACTGTTTTATGCGATCTTTCAATTGCAATCTGTGGGGTTTACAAAGTTGATGTTATCTGATCCAATTCTATCCTGTGTTATCCCATCCAATCCGATCTGATCCGATTGGCACCGATCCTATCCTTCCTATCTATCTTATGTACTTTGATCAAGAAATTTTAAATCTACCTTAAAATTATGCTCTTAGTATTCTCTTACATTTAAACAAATGTGTTTTTAACGTTTATTTTCAGACCAGGCTTCTTCTTTTGTCTGTGAACATTCAACACTTTCCTTGCAGTGTGATGAAGGCAAGAAGTTGAATATTGTCAGTGCAAATTACGGGAGAAACGCTGGTCCTAGTGTCTGTCCACACCAGTCTATCCAGGTAAAAAAAAATTAAACGTGAAAGTTAGAACTGATAATGAAATGTCTACATCATATTAAATAAAGTAAACCATTAGATAACTGCATTATACATGTGCATAAAAAGAGGTGCAATTTGCGCGTCGCCACTGCAGTTAGTAAAAGCATCCAGCCAGCCGGAAAATTAGAATTCATTAAATTATCGACATTTTCCAGCCATATACAATCAGCTCCAAAAATATCCCAAAGATAGCACCATTTTGCACCTAAGCAGCCTTAAATTAACAAAATTTCTTAAAGGGGAGGGGGACACCCCTCCCCTTAGACCACCCCAAGGACGACACCTTTATGTAGTGACAAAACAAGGATCATCACAGCTGTATACAAAACGCAGAGCGCATAACAAAGTGCAATTTACACGCCGCCACTCTGTTGGAAAAACATTCAACCGGTCCGAATCGGGGGCCTTCACACCCCAAAACATATAACCCTAGCTACGGACGTGGTTGGGGTCCATGATCTCTGACAATGATCTACGCCGCGGAGTGTGGTTTTATCTATTTTTGGCCATGATTAAAGTAACTCCCTCTTGAAGTAATTCCGTGGACTCCGTGTATTTCAACTGGCAGATTATCTATGATGGTCATGTTAACTTTGTAATCATTGGCGGAGCCAGAGGGGAGGCAGAAGGCCATGCCCCCCCCCCATCATTAAATGTTGCACCAGATTGCATCTGAGGGTACTAAAATATTCAAAATTTCTCAAAGGGGAGGGGGAAATCCCCTCCCCTTAGACCCCTCTCCCAGGCCGGCGATCAGGTCCCGCAGTTGGCCCCCTCAAAATAAGAATCCTGGCTTAGCCAGTGTTGGAATCCTTACTCTTGTAAGAATAGGACAACGTCAGTCATCACAAGAGGAGACACAGGGAAGGGCCTATAGAAAGACACGCCCTTTTCAAAAAAAGGGCTTGATAGTTTGTACTAAGTCATGTGTGCCCCCCCCCCCCACACACACACACTTCAATACGGATTGACGCACCTGGTATCATGTAGTTTTTCTGTCTAATTATCAGGTGACGAGTGGTTGCAATGCAGCTTCTTCCCTGGATAAAGTTCGAGATGCCTGCCAAAATCGCCAAAGTTGTTCTATTCTGGCATCCAATTCCGTCTTTGGTGATCCGTGCTATGGAACGTACAAGTACCTTGAAGTGACATATTCCTGCCGTAAGTATGCCAAATACCATGTTATACTTTAATATCGAGCTATGGCCTTATAATATAATACATCCGTTACATGAAGATTAAATAAAGAAAACAACCAGTCTTTATTTTGCTTGGATTTGAGTAGTTACAGTGACAAAGGTGGGTAATAGTAATCGAAATAAGCAGTCATTGTTTGAGATTGCATTTGTACTGAACATGGCCCAATGTAGAGGGAGAATCAGAAGAAGACATCCCCCTCCCCCCCCCCCCCGAAATTTTCAAAGTAAATTTTATCATATCGATCTTTGAAATCTTTGGTTATTGAAAATGGGGAAAATGTAGATGCAACTTCCAAGGCACGAAAAGTGCCATACTCGGCAATATGGGAAGCATTTTTGGCATTTTTTTTTTTTTTTTTTTTTTGGGGGGGGGATTTTCTTGGTACACAAAAGGCCAAATAACGATGGCGCTCTGCTTAGCCTGTTGCCCCCCTCCCTTGCTGGAAGGTTTTTGCGTACCGACATGGCACTGAATGATACCTGTGGCTCATTGTAGTGTTGTAGTACCCGTACTCGAGTCCTGGTCTCTGTGCCCATAACCTCATGAGCTGGGACTCGCAGATTTACCCATGGTCCAGTATTCTTTGGACCCGTACTGTACTCCGTACAGTACTGATGACCTCGTAACGGCCTTGTCCATGTTCATGGTACCCATAAACAAGCTCTTGTGCTCACATTACAGTAGTGATTCACTGTAATGAATTAAAAGGCACTGGACTCTATGCAGATGGGAAATGGTGATAATGGCCAAGCACAAATTTGTCTGAATCTTATGCTTTGCAAGATCTAGGGCCAAAGTTCACTAACTTCATCTGAGGAGATGAACGCTAAGTGACTCGCTAGCGTGAATCATCGCTATTAGCGTTAGCTATGATTTATTGCTACAAGCGATAACGATGACATCATGTGCATTTAGTAAAACAGTCATCGCTCTTTCGCAAGAGATCTGACTTTGCGATATAATACTGATCGCTAAAAGTTGAGTGAATCTATTGCAAAAATTGATCGCTAAATTACGTTTGATTCATGGTTAAGCTATTGATATCAGCGTTCGCAATCATCTCTAAACGTTAATGAAGTATGCCCCTGGCTTTAACCAGAATATCTTGTGATCACATACGTTCGATATTATTATGTTTGAGTGTACAGTACACATATCTGAGAGCACTTACATGATTAAGTTATTTTTCATTCTCTTTTCGTATCAACTTTGATAGGAAACCACTGTGGCCGCTGACGTAATGAAGAGCTGACTGCCAGAATAAATGGATTTGCGGGAAATACTTGTAACAAGTAGTTAGCTTTCTGTCATTCTTATAATACCGGTATCATGGCTTCTCTATTCAAAGTAACCTATATCTTCTTTTAATTGTCAGTTTTGGTTAAAGTCCAATGATAACATTGTACAGTTACTAATCTTTAATCATGTGCATGTTGTGAATATTTCATCAGCAATGCAGATCGATGGACCAACAATTTTGAACGGAAATACTTCAAAGTAGAAGCGCTAACAGACATAATACACACAACCTTGTCAATTGTGGCCAGTTTTTTCAGTGGGGGGGGGGGGGGCAGAGGGATTGGAGAGGGAGTGGAGGGAGAGGAAAGAGAGAGGGAAGGGAGATGGAAGGGAGAGAGAAGGGAGAGAGAAGGGAGAGTGGAGGAGTAAATTCAGTCACATCAAATCAACAAACCGGCAACAGTCAATTGAGTACAATGTGGGTACAATACCTAGGAGTTTAGTTAACTTCTCACGAGGTCAATTTATCATATGCTTAATAAAGTGTTAAAGATATTTATGGAAGAGTAAACGAAATGTAGTCTTTTGGTGTGAGGGAATATTTCCTTTTTGCTAGACTAGTTTAGAATATGTTTGTAGGAAAGGTTTCAATAAATAAAGTATACAGGAAACATTTGAATAAGTGACATTTCTTCAACATTTCAACATTCTTGACATTATTTAGCTAGTTATTCTTCTACACCATAGTAGGCTGAATATGGGGGGGGGGGGATGCAGCCGACAGTTTAAACACTAGTTACATTGGAACTCCTTGAGGTACTGAAATTCCGAAAAGTGCAAGAATACAAACTTCTAAGGCTCATTTTACATTATTTGCTACTGTAAGCTACCCAAGATTGCACAACCAATTAATGGTACCGTCATAAAACAAGAGTGTACCAAGGAAGAGACAGATGGGTACTTGGCCTGGGCAGAGCATATAAACAAGTGACGCCTTATAGGGGCGCCACCGAGAAGTTTCTATTACAGTCTTATACAAATCAGGCTCTCGAAAGAAGAATTTTCTTCAAAACACACGATACAGATGGCTGTCCTACAGGGGTGTAGCTAGGATGAAATTTTTAGGGGGGCATAGGTATCAAATGGGGGGCACGGCATCAATAGCCGGCCTTAATTCTTACACATACTATTAGGACATGCGCAATTTTTTGGGGGGGGGCCTGGCAAACATCTGGGGGCGAGGCCCCCAGCCCCCCCCCCCCGTTGCTACGCCCCTGCTGTCCTATTCTCACGCTAACCCCAGAACGTCATATACAAAATTCTAAGTTAATATTATCCTTTGAAGAGTGAAAACAAAATTCTAAGTTAATATTATCCTTTGAAGAGTGAAAACAAAATTCTAAGTTAATATTATCCTTTGAAGAGTGAACACGTTGAAAAGCTCGAGACCTCAAGGTCAAGAATTCTTTTAAAGAAGCGGAAGTTCAATTTCCGGCAATCTGGGACGCATTTTAGGTTAAATTTTAATGGTACGCTACTCAGTCTGTCATTAGTTGGACGGTGCCCGCTACTCTCCAAGAGATGGAAAAGCTTCCAGGCGCGTAGCCGGCCCAGTCGGTCGGGGGGGGGGTATAGTCAAGATGATCTTCCCGATGTCATGGTTTTCACAACCTGAGTTATGGATGCACCGTTCCCACATTTCCCAAGAAAGTGGGGCTCATGGCAGCGTCCCGTGGGCCGGGCGAAGCCACAGAAGCTCTGGAGTATTTACAAATTTTGGGGCATTAGGTTGAAACATGAACTATCTTCAAATGATGTAAACAGGATACGATGATCAATATGTATATTTTTCTTATAATAGTCTAACTCAGACTTGAAGAGCAAACTTCAGTCGCCCGAGTTGATTTGTACTCAGAATTAGTTCACTTCTAGCCCCTGCTACAATGAAAAAAACAACACCCGACTAATCAGCTAGTTCACTCATTGCCGTTGCTAGACATTTTGTGCGGCACAGATCAATATTCTCTGACACATTACCAGTAGTAAATTTAATAATAATTTGGCTGCTAATTTTGTTGTAACAAGGGTTTTCATAAGTATTTTGAATGTGTGTGTGAGTGTGTGGAGTGGCTTGAAATTTAAGTGCTGTCCGGTAGGGGTCAAAGAGAAAGGAACCTCTTCCCCTTGGAGAAGTTAAAGAAAAATCTAGCTCTTAGATGCAAAATGGTGCACTCTAAAAACTGTTGGGTAAACTTTTATCCAGTTTGGTTACGTGTATGCCTCCTGTTAAACTGTTGAGTAAAAAACTACCCAGTTTGGTAAAAAAATTACCCTCGTTGGGTAAAACTTTACCAAGCAAAGGGTACTTTTGAAGCCAATTTGGAGACGTTTTTACCCAATGGTTTAACAGGAGGTATACGTAACCAACCTGGGTAAAAGTTACCAACAGTTTTTTAGAGTGATGGGGAACTTTTCAATATTTTAGGGTACTATGAACCTTTCAAAACTTTTCTTTATTATTGTGAATATAATTACATAGTTTCGATTACATAAGTTACGGTGTAATATTTGAAGAGCGATCAAGACTCAGGTACACATTCCTAAACGAAAGATGTGCTGTTTCATTATGAATAGTTCATACGTATACATAGACAGGACATGGACGTCCTCAGAAAAGAATGCCAGGGGAAACAACTTTCAAGGGAGGTTACGTCCTCATATGGTGTGACCTAAAGGCCTTTCACCTCGAGTGTCGAAGTCGCGAGGAGAAAATCCCAAACCTCATTCAGTGATCACGCATTTTTGTTTTCAACAAATTGCGGAACTTCCAGCAAATGTTCAACACCGTATCGTTTTGTGGCACAAAGTTGCGAAAGTCCTTTGATCAACATGTTATCAACTTTCAGTCAGTGATTTGAAAGAGATTCAAAAAACTTTTCAATGAAATTCTGTGTCAAAAGCTTAGGACATTCTTTTGGCAGAAATCATGGGCGGCTCTAAGTAATTTTGTTTGGGGGGCAAAATCAGGACCGTATTCAGGGAGGTTCGGACGACCCCCACGGCAATATAAATGGTCGGCGTTGTATTGTACAGTAAGTGTATAGTTATTATTTTGTATTTTATTGATATCCCAAATAGCTTTTAAAAGCTCTTCGGAAACCATTCAGACAGCCATTCATGCACTGTACTATCTTTAAAAATAAATACAGTCATAACAGGCAATTGTTACTCCATGGGGTAAGTTAGTTAGTTAGATGAGATTTAACGACACACCAACACGAATGTGTTATATAGTGTCAACTAGATAAATACAGTTCAAGATCGGTTTCAAATACAGTTCAAATACAGTGCAAGTCCTCCCCTTTAATAGCCTCTTACGACAGGCGGTAAATACCGTGGGCATATTCTACAACCTCCAGCCCACGGGTGGGGGGCGTAAGAAACAAGAAAAGCGGCTTGATTCATTGGATAAAACGAGACAGCCTAAATTATACACATAACCAAACTTAAAGTTTCACATTTCATAACGGCAGGAAACGAGCTCAAAGAGGATCCTTCACCAATTTGATCGTGAATGAACACCAGGCGCGTAGCTACGGGGGGGGGGGGGAGGAGGCCTAGGCGGGCCTGGCCCCCCAGATGGTTGCTAGGCCACCTCAGAAACTGTGTGTGTCCTAATTAAAAATGTGTAAGAATTAAGGTCAGCGATCAATGCCGTGACCCCCCATTTGATACCTAGGCCCCCTAAAAATTTCGTCCTAGCTACGCCCCTGATGAAAACCAGCAAAATTCAGAGGGTAACCAGGAAAGAGTGTACTAATCTCTATCAATCCTGATCCCGCAACCTTTATTTAGCGTCCCCGTGCTACGGAAGGATTGTAGGTATACCCAGTCCTGAGTTCCTTTTTCAAAAGTTGGGAGGATGCATGCATAATCCTTGGTCGACACCATGGGCGGCTCTAAGAAATTTTGTTTGGGGGGGGGGGCAAACTCAAGTCCGTATTCAGGGAGGTTCGGAAGACCCCCGCATATTAATGGTCAGCTCCGGATAGTACAATAGGAGTATGGGTATTATTATGTATTACAGCGATGTCCCATGCATGTAGTTTTCAAAAGCTCTTCGAAAGCCATTTCAGGCAGTCAGTCATGAGCTGACTACTTTAAAAATAAATACAACCATATCAACCGATCGCTACTCTATAGGGGTGGAGTAAGAGGCAGGTGAAATGGGCAAATCGGCTTGATCCATTTGTATAAAATGAGCCCCATCTTTAAATATTTTGTTGTTTCTTTCATTTTGTCACAATATGGTTCAGCTTTGCCAAGAAGCCATAAAATGTTGGTTTTCTGGATTTTTTTCTTAAGCTAACGAAAATTTTGAGCATGAAAACACTTGAAAATGATGAATTGATAGCACTATTTCGGATCTCAGTACCGTTCCGAAACGAAATTTTTTAAAGGGGGAGGGGAATTCCCCTAATTCAGAACGACGTCTCATCCTATATACCAGGGGTGGGGAACCTCCGGTCCGCGGGCCTTATGCGGCCCGCGAGACCAATTCATCCGGCCCGCGAGGCAATTCATAAATGTAAACTCAGAATCACTTGAAAAGTAATTGACAATATTTTAAGCCCACGACGCCCACCGTTTATCCTGCTTACGCCTATACAGTACCACTCCGGGTATTTCACGTAAATTTGCCCCAAAACACTACCAGTAGGCCTATATTACTAAAACCCCTGCACAATGTAACATGCCAACCGTTTCGTTTAGACATAATTGAGGCGCAGAACCCTTGTAGCCTACTTCTAGAGGTAACGGAAGCTTTGCGTTGCAGATAGGCTATACATAACATTGTACAGGATTATACTACCACAAGTGTAAGTCTACCTATTGGAGAACGAAACTCAGTGGCCATTGAATCTAATCGTTTAGATTTGGAAAGGAGTGGGGGGTAGAACTGTCCCTCCGAAGAGTGAATTAAACGTTAGAAAGTAGGCAATTTTACAATGAAAATTACTAGGAAAACATAAAGTTGGTTAAAAAATACGCAATTTTTTTCGGCGCGCTTTGCGCGCACTTTTCATATGTGCTCAGTCATTCAAAAGACAAATGGTAACATTGTGACACTTCTGGTGTGTGTATCTCTTCACATTCTATCTCATTTAAAGATAGTGGATAAATATTCTATAGCCTAGAAATTAGTACAGATTCCAAGGCTTCCGGGGCTTCGCCCCTGTTCTTGCCTAGACATTGCCCCTAGACCCCACCAGGTCCTGTTTGGGGACCTTTGCCTGCACCCTATGGTGAAAGCTTATTGTAACTTCTCTGTGTGCGGCCCGCGAGTAGATAATGACCTTCAAAACGCCCCACCAGAGAAAAAAGGTTCCCCACCCCTGCTATATACAAATCGCTAGACCACTAGTCAAAAGTCTCATTACACTGAGCTTGGATTGACTGTTTGGTGTGTTTATTTTAAATCAATTGAAACGGTATACTTTAGCACAGAGGTGGAGAACCTTTTGCTTATAACAGGCCAACGGCGCTGTCAGTTTGGACAAGGGAAGGGAAATCTCTCCTTCTATGGGAAACACAATACGTTTAGTCTACAAGTCCGTTACAACTTTTTGTAGACAGATACCTATGATAATCTGGCCAGGTGACACCCGGGCAAACTGCTTTTAGTCGTGGATGATAATCAACACGGCTAATGGGTTGTGTATCTAATGACCCCAAAAGCTCTGAAGTGTCTGCAAAACTATGGACATTTCACTCCAGCATTACCGTTACACTCTGTAAATGACACTATGATGCCTAAGCTAATCAGATTACAAATATCACCAGATCACAGCGTGATCATTGTTTTGATTACCTTAGCTCGCACTAATGTCAGGTCCACTTGTGATGTCTGAATATTATATAGTAGCAAACAAGCAACTAAGAAAACGCGCGCGAAGCGCGCCCAAAAAAAATGTCGTTTTGAAAGCACTTTATTAATGTTTAACCTTAGCATTGCATTGGAAAGTTATTCACTTCTTTAATTTTAAACCCATTCAAGGAAAAGGGAGGGCCTAACCCATCTCGAATTACTTGTTTTAGCCTATTTACTTATTTTTTTTTTGGAAAATTGAAGACTATGCTTTGCAAACTTTTTTTGGGGGGGGGGGAGTGCCCCCGTGCCCCTATGGCGAGCCGCTAATGGTCGACATCGCACTATTCAGTACCACTGCTACCCGGCGGAGCGGACTCTGTTTGTTCAGCTCCTCATCTTCCCAATATGACTGAACAAGGCATATATACCGTACAGCCTGCTTAGTAGGCAATTGACTGAACAAGGAATATACCGTACATGTCAGTGAAGGCCTGGATCGATAACTTTCTGTGTCTTAGCCTACAACCAGACACCGGACCACGGTGCACAGCTGTGCCGAACAAGTAGTTTCTGAGCCCCCAGGAAATTTCCAGGAGGTACGACCTGGACTTGATACGGGGACCTCTCGAATGCAAAGCAGTACACTCAACCACCAAGTCAACTCCACCCTTAAAAACGTTATCGTTTCTTTCAATGTGTCCCAATACGTTTTATCTTTGCCAAGGAGACATAAAAATGATGGCTTTCTGGATTGTTTTCTTAAAATAACGAAAATTTCGAACATAAGACACTTGAAAACTATGAAACGATAGCACTAGGATCTCAGTACCTCCCGAAACGTTTTTTTTTTTCAGAGGGGAAACAGAATTCCCCTAACTGAGAATGGTCATTCATCACCTATTCAAAAAGGTCCCTCAGAAGTGTCACAACAGCTTTGATCAACTATATAATGTTCATTTTTACTTCGACTAGGAGACTTCTAGTCGAAGTAATGCGAACGCCACAGCGGTTTTTGGGGAGGCCTTCAGAGATTTTGTCTTTGAATTGAGTTTTTTTGGCCGTTATTCAAGCTATGGATCTGAAATTTGGAGAGGATGTGTAACGTGTTACGTAAATTTTATCTTTGAAATTTTGTGTTGATCGATGATTATATGACGTCCCCAGAGCTTATTTTTCAATGTTTGGCCATAAAACCTGTCTTCCCCTAGGGATTTTGATATTTGTGCCCTAAAGTTTGCACACTAGTTTATGGGTCGCCGATGTTCATATCTTCTTCAGGAATAATCGATATCAACGATAGAAACGATGTTTTTATGGGGCAATTTTGAATTGAAAATTGACCGTTTCACGTTGGCAGGATTTATTTCTGATTGGAACAAAAAATAAAAAATTAACTGGTGCCAGTTGCTTTAAAATCTTGTCAGTAATCTTCTCTGCAAATTTCATTCCATTTCATGGAAGTATATTGGAGAAATTCCGAAATGAATTTGCCTTCTTTTCGTCCAAAACAATCGATTCTGCTAAGTGCAAACACATGTTTGGCGTTTTGAAGTCAAGACCGCCAAGACAACGCCAAGTGAAATCATTTGGCATTCAGTTTCGCTGTATATTTTGCGCACGAATTGGCCAAATGAACATCTTCTCTGCCAATGTAACCATGACAAAAACACAGGACTCGCTGGAGTAATCCATCTGTTTACATACAAAGAAAGCTACACAAAGCTATGCATTGTTTGCAATTTCGCTAGTGTTACACAAGGCAGGGAGCTGTTACGTAACAACTCCCTGCATTGGGTAGCCATAGAGTAGCAGCTCCCTTTTCGAACGATGAAAATAGTACCCCATGCACGAAGCGTACTCTGTTTGCTCATCTCCACTTTGGGGCTTCCCAAACATAATTACGACTGAACAGCGAATATGCGGCGGTGCAGCCTGCCACGTAGGCAATGGCAATAGTCGATAATGAAGGGAGCTATTTCGTTGCCACGGTTACTTATAAACGATTCAATTTCCTTTCGAATATTGTCTTTGCTTTAAAATGCTGTATCGATTTAAAATATAGGATTTTTACGACATTTGCTTGTAATTTTTCTTTCAGTATGTAATTTATACAATCGAATCAGCAATTACAAAAGATACACATATTTTCTAGTAAACCAAGGGTTTTGGACTGCCTGACTACCCAAAGATCAACCCTCAGTTCTCTTGTTAAGAAATCAGTTTGGATGAGATGCCATTGAAGGGCAGTAAATGGCTGTAGACAAGTAGTGTTTTCACAATATTGGGTGGATTGTCCAAGCGACAATTTCTGTGTTGAGAATGTATTGTCCCGTTTTCGAATGTCACCAAGTTCGAATTGTCCAGATGTTGTCCAGTCACCTTCCAATATGTTTATTTACCAAAACTGCACTTACACTGAGACGCAGATCCAGAGGGGGCTTGCCCGACTGTAGCGGGCCCCTTTTTCGATACCATCTTTTTTGGACGGTCCTAAAGCTGTTTGCCAATATGTGGTGTTCGTTTTAATTGCCAGATGTCAGAAATACCAATCAAGTGCATAAATTTCAAGTTTTTTCCTTAGAACACCCCTCTCCCTCTTTCGAGGCCTCGTACAATTGGTGCTCGTAGCTGCAGAATTTGCCCTTATGGAGTTAGTCCCCTCCCTTTCGTGCCTGAAATCCTGAATCTGCCGAAGTCGAAGTTTACACCACTGGTGTTCTAGTTAAAGAAAAACTGAAGCGGTAAAATTAAAACATTTTCGCAACTCGGTTCAAACTTCTGGCAAAAATGTCTTTTGCCCTTTTGCGTTCTCCTTTGCACTACTTCTACTGTATTAAATTGAACACTGACTGGGTATGCCTTCAGAACGTTCTGCCAATTCAAGTTTCATCAGACACCGATACAGCTTCGAATTCAAAATTCATTGCAGTTAACATTAATCCTAGTACGCGGGGCACATTTTTCTTAATCATTAACTAGAATACTCCCTGTTGAAGAAGCTTCATACGAGCCTGAAAATAAATTGAAAACACGACGCGTCGAATATTATTAATTCACTTGGCCAGTGGTTAAATGACCCAGTAAACCTAGGTTGAATCTTAAAATTGTTACAAAATACATATTTGGCAATTACGGAGAAATTTTGCAACAGTATATAAAACTTTATAAATAATACATGCCATTTGTGAGATGGAAGGAATGATATCGCCAAAATTTGAAATATTTTTTATTCGCACCATCTCGTATAACATGCTTTTCTTCTTTTTTTTTTTTGAAGATTTAAGACCATGCTTTCCAAAAGTTGTTTGGGCATTGGAGAGCCGCTAATGGCCGAAAGAAAGAATGAATGGTTGGTTGTTTGTTCAAGTGTAACATTTTATTTTTCCTCCTGTCCTGCATTTTTCGAATTTCCTTATTTTTAGCGGATAAATATGGAGGTTTTAGAAAGTATTGCCTGTTCTTCTTTTTTCTCTATCTTTTTAAGAATTTCTAATTTCGTCAGTTCTAAAGAAAATGCAGTCATCCCGATTTGGATTAGTGTACCCGGGTATCTTGTTTCATGAATGGCTCTTGAGAATCGAGTGACAATATTTTCTCACTGAATTGTGAAATTCACTCAAATTAACTCCTTGGTTTACATCGTATATGCAATATTTATGTACTAAAACATCATTAAAGATCATTACCTGAAGGCAAAGTGAGGATATCTTTGAGATTTAGCTGTTGTTTCAAAATAAGTTTTGGGCCACTATTTATGCCCTATACGTTTCTGTTTTTATGTCTCTATCGCAGCTTCTTCTGTATTCGTCACATAAAATATCCACCGCCGATGGTGTGTAAAATGCGGAAAGAGTCGAATATGACTCATCAGGGTTACTGCAATACTTACCCACATGTAATACCTTGGGTTACTTCAGGAAGTGCAGGTTGTAATGGAATTACAGCAACCCTCATATATTAGCAAAAAGGAATATTATACTGAAAAGAATATAAAAGGCAAGATGATACGTTTTAAAGGTCAAAAGCAGTCGCCCCAAACTTATTTTGAAACAAATAGCTAAATGTCACAAATTTCTCCTCATTTTTCTTCCACAAAATAAGTTTTGGGCCACTGTTTATGCCCTATACGTTTCTGTTTTATGTCTCTATCGCAGCTTCATCTGTATTCGTCACATAAAATATCCACCGCCGATGGTGTGTAAAATGCGGAAAAGAGTCGAATATGACTCTACCCAAGGAGTTGCAATCTGTTTGCAACTCCCTGCTCTTACTGCAATGCTTACCCACATGTATTATCTTGGGTTACTTCAGGAAGTGGTTGTAATGGAATTAGAGCAACCCTCATATATCTTAGCAAGAAGGAATATTATACTGAAAAGAATATATAAGGCAAGATGATACGTTTTAAAGGTCAAAAGCAGTCGCCCCAAACTTATTTTGAAACAATAGCTAAATGTCACAAATTTCTTCCAAGTATCTTTCATAATATTTTAGGACATAAATATTGCATATTCAAGGTAAACCAAGCAGTTGCTCCTTGTAAATTTTACAAATGAGTGAGAAAAATCCTTTTTTTTTTCCTCCATCGTTTATTCATTGTAATCAGACTTTGTTAAATGATACATACGTCTCTAATCAGTCTGAATTAATTATTTACAATAATGGTATAGAAATGCATAACAAACATGAAGATGTTACAATTATACAAGATAATAAAGCATATGCCTCAGTTAAATGTGAACTGCAATACTTCAACAATACGTGTGATGATACATTAACGTTAGGGTATACTTAGTTCTTTTATAAAATTATTATAATAGTTTGTGTTGTTTTTTCTATCAATATGATATCCAACCAATAAAGTAAATTTAAATTTATACACGAATTCCTGGAAATCGGGCACTGAGTTATTTTGTCTACATGTATAAATATAATATTTTGCATGGACAATGAGGAGATTAAAGGGGGTGTTTTCTCTCATCGGGGTATCCAAAACAGACTGTTTATAACCTAAGGAAATATGGCTGTCATCGGGGATCATTTTTTATACTTGGGACCAAAGGTTTTTACATACTGGCATTGAAAGAAGAAATGATCTGTCTTCTTCATTTGACTTACAAAAGGAGCATAATGGGGATTCTACTAGCCCATGGTGATGAAGAAAACTATTTAATCCTACAATTCTATGAAGAAAACGAAACTGAAAATATCGAAATTTAGCATCCCATTCGCAGAGAGAAAAATTGTCCATATTAAAGGCCAGCGGAGGGTTTCAGATGAAAATTCAGCTTGCCATTTTCGAAAACGAGAGGGGCTTTGAGTCTTTTTGGAGATGGCTGAACTATAAAACAAACGGTTTCCCTTATGGAGCGTTATAAATTTTAAAAAGAAAAGTTCACATTGAGAAGCATTAGTTTCTAGGTTATCATCCCCATCACTTCGACAAGAATCCTTCCAACCTCTCGGTATGGCATCTATGATACCATAATATAAAGTAAAAGGGAAATGATAGATACCATGCTTCCTACAGAAAACATTATACACAAGAGGCTTGCCATGCTCATCAAAGTAATCTTTAACGTAAATAGCCTTCGATTTAACAAGTTTGTCAAAGTAAACAAGTTTTTTGTTTATCTTAACAGAAGAATTATTAAAGATGATCTCATTACTAAACTTTTCAACTGGTAAAGTGTGAGTAAAACTACTCCAACATTTACAAACCTCTCTAATAAATGTGTTATCAATATCGATAATATCCTTTGGTGCAAAATTACATTTAAACAGAAAATGTCCTCCATAATTTAATAAAGCACGATCGAAGAAAAATTTCCAGCCAGACACAATTTCATTAGAATACAAGCTAACCCATTTCACTTTCAGACTTTGGGAGAAGGTTTCCATATTAACCATATCAAGCCCACCATGCACCTTTTTATTTATTAAAACAGAACGTTTCACTTTGTCGGGCTTATTATTCCAAATAAACTTGAAAAACATTGACTCAAGTGTCTTAAAAAAGTCTTTAGTGGATTTGGTAAAACAGTTAAATAAACACGCTGAGAGATTGCAAAGGTTTTAATGATGACAATTTTTCCATAGGGTGTTAAGTCTCTCATGCTCCACGTATGCAACAGTCCTTTTAGTCTGGACAACTTCGGTTGGTAATTTAATGTAAAAAAATCTTCTTCATTATGAGTAAAAGTAATACCTAAGTAAGTTACAGGGCCACATGTCACGTTAAGATGCAACATTCTAGCATACTGAGGCACAGAATCTATAAAAGCTCCCAACGGAAAAAAGGGAGCACTTTTCAAAATTTACACATAAGCCAGACACCTTAGCAAAACCCTTCAGTTGACGATTTATGTTACTTAAAGATTCCTCCGAGCCATCGGTTATAAAAACGGTATCATCTGCATACAAGCAAAGTTTTGTAGAGAAACCTGGGATACAAACACTTTTAATAGAATTATCTTGGGAAATTTTAAGATTAAGTATTTCCGCACAAAGAATAAAGATATAGGGATTTAGAGGGCATCCTTGTCTAACTCCTCTCGACATTCGAAAAGATTTCGATAAGAAACCATTGTTTGAGAGACAAGTTGTCATATTCGAGTAAAATGTGTTGATCCATTGAATAAGTGACGGTCCAAAGCCGAAAAAGGTAAGCGATTCATTAATAAAACTCCATTCTAAAGTATCAAAGGCTTTTTCAAAATCTATAAAGTATAAAAAGCCAGGGATATTGCTTCTAGAGGTGTAATTAATAAGGTCTAAAATTAACCGAATATTCTCACCAATAAAACGACCTTTAAGAAATCCTGTTTGGTTTCTACTTATTAAATCATTTAAATGTCTTTTAATGCGAGAGGAGATACATTTAGAGGCAATTTTATAGTCTACATTCAAGAGAGCGATAGGCCGCCAATTTTTAATTAAACTGAGGTCCTTAAAGGGTTTGGGAATTAGAGATATAATAGCTTTACCTTGCTCATCAGAAAGACAATTCTTTTTATAACCTGCATTTAAAGAATTAACAACAATCGGTGCAAGTAAGTCCCAAAACATTTTATAAAAATCGGCGGGCAAACCATCGGAACCAGGTGATTTATTGTTTGCCATTAAGAAAAGGGCATTCTTGCACTCCTCTTCGGTAAGAGGGCCTTCACAATCGGGCCTTCCACAGTCAGCAAAATCAGACTCAATGGTGATATCGTTAAAATAAGACCTTATGTTTCTCCTGCAACACTTTGAGGTGTAAAGGTTTCCATAAAATAGCGACGCTTCATTAAGAATTTCATCAGGGTCAACAAAAGTCTTCCCGTCTGCAGTTACAAGTTTACACAAACTGTTACGTTGCTTATTCCTTTTCTCCAAGCCTAAGAAATACTTTGAGTTCCCTTCCCCTTCCTCCACCCAACGAGCCCTTGACCGAACGAAAATACCCTGGAGTTTGCTTTCATAAATAGTATTTAGCTCATTCCTTGCTTCATTCAAGCAATACCGATTGTAACGAGAACCCTGGACACAGCATAGCTGTTCTAAAAATGTGATACGCTTTACTAAGCATCCTTCACGATCAATAAGTTCCCTTGCCTTTCTCTTAGAATAATGGATAGACTCGTTACGAATGCTAAACTTCAATAGCTCCCACAAGCTACAGTCATCAAGGTGAGAATAGTTACAAATAGTTTCATCCACCACATCGCTAATAAGGTCACGATAACCCGGGTCATTTAAAAGGGAACAATTCAGTTTCCAAGACCAGCGATCTCTTATGTTTGAATGTGGAATAATACATAAAGTTACACTACAGTGGTCAGATCCAAACCAAGAAGACAGCCCGCAGTCATAAACATAATTAATAAGGGATCTGGAAATGAGAAAAAAATCCAATCGACAATGAATATTTTCATCTATGTTTGAATGCCAAGTGAAGCCTCGAGTGTTAAGGTTACGCTCACGCCAAATATCTATGAGATTAAAAGTTTGCATAATGCTGAGGACTTCATCTCTAGCTTTAAAATTTGTACGTTGTATACCTCCTGTTTTATCTAAAAGTAAATTAAAAACAAAATTGAAGTCCCTCCCCAAATGACACTACAGTCAAGGTGATGATCGAAATAATTACTTACTTCAAGAAAAAAACTTGGTTCATCACGGTTTGGAGCATACACATTAATAAGAAAAAACTTTTCATTAGAACAATGACAAGTAGCAGATACCGGCCAAATGGGTCAGAAATGGTATCAAGCACATGAATAGGAGTTTTCGGATTGACCAGTATACAGACACCACGACTATGAATCTCACCATGAGAAAATGATACATAGGCTCCCCATTCAACTTTCCAGTATGATTCGTCTGATATTTTAGAGTGGGTCACCTGAAGCATAATAAAATCAAACTTGTGCACATGGAGAAGATTGAACATCTTCCTGCGTTTCCTTACACCTCGTAATCCCCTCACGTTGTAAGTACAAAATTTAAGGACGTTTGCACTGATATCGGCCATTATTGAGATTTTGGAGAGATGCAATTAATATAAATAACTGTAGCAAATGAATCCAACTTCTTTCAGACATACAAGGTGACTGATTACATCTTGTCAATAAAAAACGAGGAGAACAGAGTGAGAAAAATACTGTCACATGATTCTCAAGATCCATTCAGGAAATAGGATAGTCTACTATACAATTCTTTGTTGGGGCGACTGCATTTTCCCTTTAAATAACATCTGAAACACTCTAATTCTAATTATGATGGCTCTATCAACTATAGAATCTCTTACATTTGTTTCGTAGAATTCTGACAGTGTGATATGATAATTTCTTGTCTCGATATACTCCAAACACGTATAGTATTTGATTTCTCTGATACCTCGACTTTGTCCCAGCCAGCCCTCATTTATAATGGAGACGGGGGTAGAGCACTTTTGCTGGAAATTTTAAGCACGTTTGCCTGTAAAATAGTACATATTTTGTCCCAAAAAGTCACTTTTCTGCCTGAACGAAGGGGCAGCGGGCTGCAGCTCCCGCGTCACACGCCTATATGATAAGGCCTATGTAATAGGTGTTGTACAACATAGTGAAAATACTCGCGAGCGAAATAAGAGGAGACTTGAGAGATAAGATTCTTCAGTGGCGTACTAACGTGTTGATCCACCCCAATGCTAACCTCACATGGATGTCATGACACAGTAAAAAAAAAAAGATAGATAGAGCTAAAAAGTCACTATAGATAATAAGAATTAGAAAAATTTCTTTAGTGCAAAGCTTTGTCAAAGATAGCACCACTTTATATTTAAAATAAGCCTACCTAAACTTAAAAAAATTTCTCAGCACCTCTTCATATCAATTCACAGAACGACATTCCCTTCACGAGGGTGAGGGGGGAAGGATCCGTCCCTGCCAATGTCGACTAGAACTAGAGTCGATAAAAGAGAGAAAATGAAAAGATAAAAGAAACGCAAAAACTCGACAGTTTGATCTGAGTAAGACTAAACAACAGCAATAACATCATGGCAGCAGCTTGGGCGAAATCTCCAGGGGGAATCCATGACACTAGCTAAGCGGAGAACCAAGTGGCGTGCTTACAGATAGTTGACACCCGGAAGCACCCTTCCTTTTTCACCTGTTCACCTGAGTGCCATCTTAGGGAGGCAGCTGAGGGAAGGGGTACATGTACGGCCTGGCTTAGGTGAGAAATTGTGCTATCGTTTGTAAAGCCTTAAACTGATTATATTTTTATAAATTGTCATTATTTAGTGATATTCCTCCTATTTTTTAGCTGGGCGTAAGTCAAGAGGTGTTCTCTAAGAACTCTATGACAGTCTATACTCTTTGAGAAATTTTTGTCTTTGCGAGGTGACCTGGATGCAAAATGGTGCTTATCATCTTTGGTAATGCTTCGTAAAGGGTTGAATTGATTATATATATGTTTAGGAATCCTCATTATTTACTGAAATTCTTAAATCCGGCTCTGTTCAGGGTGACAGTTACTCAGATAGGTGAAATATCACAAGGAAAGTGGAATGTTAAAGCGAGGAATCACTCTTTCAGATTTCGAGAAGATAGCCAGGCGAAAGCACGAGCTCCTACTGGGCAATTTACTGTGCCCTTCAAATGGATATGTCAACTCGATTAAAAAAATGATTTAGGCTACAAAGTATAATATTCTTCGATGTCTCCCTTTGCAGTGTCGATGTCCCTCCGCCACACTCTCATTTCATACTTTCTGGATACAGGTCCGGCCTTAAAAATTAGTTTACACAAAACTGATTGAAAGCCATGTAGCTTGAGTTTGCTGTTGATTGTGAATTGACTCCACCGTCAAGCTAATATTTAGTTGGGGTACCGAAAAGTAACTATACCTACATACCGGAATCTTTGTCCCTTATTTCTCACATAAAGAGTAACTACATTCGCTTTCACTTTTTTCGAGTTTGACCTTGAAATGGGTTAGTTTTCTCATCCCCAAACAAACATCTCCATTTGTTTTATCACACTATGGAACGAAAAATATCGAGGGAAAGCATGGCTTATAAATAATAACTTCACGTCAGGTGGCTATAACCAACTCAGCAATTTAGTTCTTTTTTGTTTTGGAAGATCACCTCAAATGGGAAACTGAACATTGCTTTTGGATGAAAAACCCACTTTACTTTGACCCAGCCGGGGATCAAACCCCGAACCTTCTGGTTGCCCGAGTTTCATCGCTTCAGATACCACCGCCTGCCGCAACACTGGCAAGAAAATTACGCCCTTCCGTGCATTTTGAGCACCTCTGTTATTTTGTTGGCGCGAAAGACTAATGACGATAGGGAGGATCTATGGTGTAAAGTTACATGGGACAATAGGGTTCCATTTACGGCGTCCAACAGAAAGTAACAATGACTCAACGATGTTGACAAAATGAACCTAAATTAAAAATAACACATTCCTTTTTAAATATTTTACTCCATCGCTTATGTTTTACTGTGGGTAAAAGTGATCCATTATATTGGGAATGTTGGATAATCTTGATGATACCTCGAGGAGAAATGTTGGGGAGTATTTTGTGCTGAGTACCCCAGATCAAAGGAATGTGTGAGGAATGCTCCCCCCTCCCCCCTCCCCCCCCCTCCCGCCCGCCATCAGCTCCTATGGGTGTTGATGTTTGGTCAGGACGGATAGTAAATGTCTATTACTGTCTAACATCACACAACACTAACGTCAGTACACGTTTAGTTTGATACAATAACGCCACTAAGTCAACTAAGCTACACAAGCCCAGCGTGTGTCGTTTAGGCTTTCTAACAGATGGGTGGCGCACCACTGGATTCTCGGTCTTTTAGCTAAGATGGTCAAAGAGGTTGGTCATGATTATAAGTTGTAGTGTCCCTTGGAGACGTAGCTTCTTTGAGGACAGAGCTCCATCCGGAGTAACGTTTGGTTTTCGCCCTTCGGTTCGTCTCCCGAGAGTCGATTGGGACTTTGAAAAGGGTACCCCCATAATATTAATTCTATTTTCGGGGGGGGGGTTGGTATTGGAGTATCAGTATAGACCATATTGCCGTGAAAAATATGTTTTATTTGAGAAGTAGACAGGGTAGATGAAGCAAATTAAATGAAGTACTCATGATAAAGAAAATGGAAGGTATTTTAGGCACCCTGTTGCATTCGAACCTTCCGTTCTGCAAACTTGCATTTTGAGTGAAACGTCAAATGGGGAACCATCTCCCTATCGCAGAAGCTGTCAATCTCAATATTTCATTTCATTTCATTTACTTTTGTTTCCACATCAAATCAATACTTAAAGGCGATTAACAACATGAGTTGAAAACAAACAAGAAAATGATTGCTGTGGAAGGAAGTGTTCCTAAAAACCCTTGTGGGCTTAAAGAAAAGAACACTCCCTAAGAAGGAAACAAAGAAAGAAGCAAATTACAGAGAAACGAAAACCCCTCCCGAACCCACCCACCAAAAACCAAACCACCCACCCACCCATCTACGACAATGGTACCCAAATTTGAAAACGGCGTAAAAAGGCCTGCTGCAAGCGATCTTTCATATGAGGAGTTGTGTGTTTTACTCAAAGATCCAGAAGCCACGAAACTGACCAAATTTAGTGAATATATCCGAATGCGGGACGAAGAAACGATGGCGCGCTAACAGTGCAAACGAAACTGAGGTATATCCCTGTATGTACGGGAATTCACAGTTAGTTTCCCCTTGTACTATCTACCATCCTGAACAAAGAAAGTTAAAAGAATATCTTCGGGCGTGGGAAGATATTTTCCAGGAACGATCATTCGCGTGTTTTTCTCAATGCTGAGAAAACAATGGACACGCCATTTTCTTGCCGCGGTGTGGCATTCGCCTTCAAAACAAGACTGAAGATGGGTTCAGGGACTTGTGGTCCAAGATAATTTTGGCCAGGTTTGTCTTGGTCACTTCATAAAGATATGGAAGAAGATATCATGAATACTTGAGAAACTTTGATAAAAGAAAGATGGAAGTTCCGGTACTTGGTTACTTTATGCGGTAAAGAGTGAAAGGAGGGTGTTTTTGGGGGGTGCCCCTAAAAGGAAGAGTCTAAAACGAAAACTGAAGACCTTTAAATGATGAACACCTAAACGAAGAGTCGCACACGGTTGTGCCAGTTGCAGTGTCTATAGAAATATTTCTTTTCTGGATGATACTTCATTTTCCGGTCTTCTTTTTCATAGAGATTTTCAATAAAGTGAAAATCTCTAAAAAGAAGACCGAAAACGAAGACCTCATCGGTATTAAACCGAGTCTCTTCTCTGCAGAGCTCAGATAAGTATTTTCCTTATAATGATCAAGTTTTATTATAATGATCAAGTTTTATGAAATTTGATATTCATAACAGCAAGAAAGTAGATTAAATTTCGTTGATGAAATGAAATGTGCACTTAACTGCAAATATATCAATATTCTTCTAATATTACATTGAAATGAAACCGATTCTGCTGTAAGGTTTGATCAAGTATAGATAGATTTTCCATTTGTTTGTTTGTCTTCAAACAGTCGTCATGAGTAAATAACCGCCACCACAGTAATGACAGGGCTTTTAAACTAAAAACGAGTGTTTAATAGAACTAGATCAATACAAATGTCCCTACCACATCTAAAGAGACCACATGCACAATGAGCTAAAGAGACAGAAAAGTTTTGTCAAGTTTCCTAAAATAACCGGACATAAATCCATGTTCATTAGGCTATTTTACATAAATCATGCCGATGTGGTGTTGGTTTGTTACCTACAACCTTGTTGATTTTTTTATACTAATGTTAATACATTTCGACTCGTAATCAGCCTTCTCGTAGGTCGGCCCCTCTAGATGTGAGGATAGCCGGTTGTGTACTTACTAGCCTACTCTAAAGTGTTTTAGAAGGTTATAACCAAATTTAGACTTAGACTCGACTCGAAACATGCCACAAAAGCCCCTACGTCATTCGTTCCCCAATAAAACGTCGTTTTTTTATCTGACCTTCGTTTATGCTAGACATATTTTGTTATCAAAGTTAGTGAAAGTAGAAGGGGTCAGCCACATGGGGTCATTATAGGGGCAGTGATCTAAAACCTCGACGATGCTCCCAATTCTATAACAGCTATTATCTCATTGCAGATCATCCTGATGGACCCACGCCAGTGACCCACTGAGAAGAAGCCATGTCCCTTGGAACCCGGGCTCATGATAGCCTGCGATGCATATTCTGTCTTTGTGGACGGATAGTTATACTTCAAACTGATATAGCGCTCTTTCAGAAGCAGAACATGCCCTAGCCAAACAGCTTTCTCAGATTGAAATTTAGGCTTGCAAAAGTTGGATTTGCAATATTGATACATATAAGTAGAACTGCATGTTTACAGGCCAAGCTACAGGTAATGGTTGGGCCCTGTCTCATTACGTTCCTGCCATAAATGATGTTCTTCAGCACACTTCCATTGCCCTTGGGATGTATGCATGCTTTCATTGTAATTGAACTTGATATAGAAGTAGTACCTCCCAGGTAGTACTTCCATGATCTATTATAGGGAAGGGATTCGCCCTGTGCTTAGCCGTTTGTATCAATGTGTCGACCCAGGATAAGCCATCGTCTTCTCAATTTGGAAGTAGTAGGTAGCACATCCATTCTCTCAGGTACTCAGACTGTCCGAGTCAAAATCTAATGATTTCCTTTACACTATATTACAAATGATTTAGGCCGACTGAAAATATCTTTGCATTGGGTTGTAACTCCTACACAAGGAATTAAAGGTAGCGATTCTCCCTATTATTAGATCGTAGTTTAGTATGTTTACACAGTTTACAAAGTCGGCACTTCCAGGTTTATAATTTAGGTTCTGACGACTCATACTCCATTTCTCTGCCAAGGAAACCTCCTGTATTTCCTATGCAATGTGGTCAAGTAAGTTACGAAATATCACTTCATTTTGTCACTGCAGTCACTCCTCTCCCTCATTATCTACCAAGCTAGGTCCTGAGGTAAGATCCTAACAATATCCATATTCTGAAATTGTATCGACTCCTGCAGTTTTCAATACAACCAAAGCTCGATGCCAGAAAATTGCATATAACGTTTTTTTGTTTTCAAAATTTTCCATGAAAACTCATTTCAAGATTGTTTCTATTTGACGTACAGGTTCCCGGTTCTTGAAATTTCAGTACATTGTAAAACGTTCGGATGTGTATAGATTAACAAAGAATTTCTTTGTATTGTACCTGAAGACTGTGAAATGATACAGCGAATACTCACATGTTTTATATAAGGTTTTAATCACTACGTTTGGATAAAATTGGTCTCGTAGATTTTTTCCAGTAATGACAGAAACGTATCAACATCGAAACAAGAGGTTGGTACAGTAGTATCACATGCAAGCCTTAGTCAGCCTGGTTTACGCCTACCGTAAACGATATGATGAGCCCAAAACTTTGAAACTTTGAACTTTGAAAAGTTACCTATGACTGTCCAATGATAGAGTCATTGTACGTCAGCGAATTAGGAGAAGCAAAATGACGGCATAGTCACCCGTTTTACTTGGGTAAAGTTACCAAGGCTATATATCTCGGTATAAATCAACACACACTTAGAAATAGGGTAATTATATCTTCTATTAAGTTTTGCCCATGGTGTAACTGCAGACTTTTCAATTTCTATTTGTAGACAATCGAAGATTCGTGTTCTAACTTTGACATTCTAACTTTAACATGTAAGCTGATTCAGCACACAGAAACCAGTAATATGTGGGTACTAAGTAAATCTTTTGTAATCTCCACGAAATACAAGAATATAAATATATTTTATGTGTAATATGAGCATACCGTACCGTGTTTCAGAGGAGTAAGAGGGATCATATATAACGGTATATCAATTGGAATGAGTCCATGGAGTGAGGTGACACTGTGCACATTCTCTCGCTTAGATTATAATTTGGGGTAATCATTTCAAAAAAAAAAAAAAAAATCGTGGATAGATTTAAATACTATGCAGCTTTATGAACGTGAATGACGTTAGCCCACTGGAGTCTTCGTATAGCATATGTAACATTGTATATCAAATAGCCAAGTACATAAAATATAGAAATAAAGGAAATACAAATGTGTAGACGTTTAAAAACAAAAAATCTCAACCCATCTAGTGCCTGCTAAATTGATATATGCATACGATACAGTATGAGCAACATGTTTAAACCTGTCATGACTTTCATGGAAGGGGAAACCCCGTTTCATACTTTATGTATTTACACTACCCGCAACAACAACAATATGATGACACAATCACGCTGTCTGTCATTTGTTCCTCAGAGGATGGCGCTCTTTTCCTTCACCTTACCCACCTCATTCATTACACACCTCAAAAGAGGTGCCATTTCCACATACTACACTACTACGGCCAAAGCAAAAATAAAATTGTCTGCTACGAAGCACTCCGCTCCCACACAGTGTCGTAATTAGTGGGGAGGCGGCCACCCCCTCGACTCCCTTCTCAGACCAAGACCCCCAAGCTTTCTCAAAAATGCTGAAGTTGTACATCACCCGATCTGGGGCATCAGGGGTCCACTCTTATTCAACTCGATAGAACAGGGGCCCAACCTTTCTTAACTCTTCATTAACTGAAGAACTTGTTCAGTTAGACCACTGAATTCTGAAATGTCTTACAAATTCCTTTCTTCCGGGGAGCTCTGCGCGCACTCACCACAGGTATATAAGAACTCCATGCACATCACATGAAAGTACCATAGGAAACCGGTGAAAGCTTGTGCACTAGTACTAATGTCTTCACTGGGGCCCATCATTATTCAACTGAAGTGAAACGGGCCTAACTCCAGACGCACACATCGCAGATACATGTTCTGTCATTGGCATTCTACTAATATGACAGCTTATGTGAAATTCCTTTTCCAAAGCCCAATACAACCGCAATCATTATTCACCCGCCCACGACCCCGTGCATGCATCGAATTTTTCGGCCTCTAGTTCGAGTATTATATCACAAAAAATAGTCAACCTGTGACTTTTGTGGTCGTTTTGTGCACAAGAAATGTGATTTGAAGGTAGTCAAATGCTTCATTCTAATGTTCACACTGATAAAATTATTCCAGGACCTCGTGGATTCCAACGGCGGTCCCATGAATCCCACCCCTCAGGAAAGCGGTGCATTCTGCGCCGTTGTTCAGTCATTTCACTTTCTTCATTACTTCACCTTAGAAGAGGGGCGGCCCCCTCTCTCGCCCACAAGGCTAGTTATGCCACTCTCCCCGATTGATACGTAGATGTATTCAAGTTGAGGTAACTAGTTACTTTTGAGTTGTAACTAGTTTCTTGTCAGTCAAAAATAACTGTAACTAGTTACATTTTCTACATTGTAACTAGTAACTGTAACGAGTTACAATTTTGGAGGTATAACTGTAACTATAACGAGTTACTTTCAAGGTGTAACGGGAACAACCCTGGCCCATACACACCTGAAGGAAGTGCAAATCATTCCTCAACGTTAATTACTTGAGTCCCATGGAAGTGAACGAAAAAAACACACAAAACCCATTTTAAATAAATTCGATTTTTCACTTATTTCCCTAAATTTGGCAAGATTATTGTTGTCAATTGTCCCAGATACAAGAACTTTCAAAGCTAGCTTTTCTATAGAAGATGGCGCCCTTTTCTTAATACTTTATTTAAACAAATTACTCATGTACCGCATTCAGCATTGCCACCCATAATTAAATTTGTAATGACACCCACAGATTTATTTTTCTGACTCCTTCGGAAGTTCGGAATTTTGCGCAGGGAATTATTCCATACATCACAAACCAATCCATTCCCCGCACCCCTGGTAAATAATTATGTCTATGCTATTGCGTCTTTGTTTGCATTGCAAAATTTGTCTTATTGCAGACTGACTATGCCAGTACTCAACCCATGGCTTTATCAATATTCCAGAGCCGAAACTATTGGCCACGTTCAGTTATAACGCTAATGACTTTTGGTAATTTGTTTGACATTTCCTTATGACTGAGTTGATACACCAACACCCTAGGAAAAATCTGAATAGGCAAGTGCCTACCCCTCGGAAAACGCCTGACTACACGACTACACTAATGTACTGACAACCTTTGATTTGCTTTTTCTTATGACAGTTCAGGGCCAGATCCAGGGTGCGTACGCCCCCTATTCTTTGCAGAACAATTCATTTTTTTTTTTTTTTTGTAATGGAACAAAAAAATTGACTTCAAATAATGCTAACTGTTGCACCACATTGCATCTGAGGGTATTTAAATATTCAAAAGTTTTCAAAGGGGAGGGGACCCCTTAGACCCCTCCCCCAGGCCGGCGATCAGGTCCTGCAGTTAGTCTCCCAAACAAAAATCCTGCATACACCAGTGTAGCTCCCTACCCAGTTCCATTCCAACCCCACACGAGGCTATTACAAAGGTTTCTAGGTTAATCTGTGAATCAAAACCACAGTTATGTATGTTTTCCGAAAGGATACTTGTGGGAGATGACCTTTTTTTGTCCTAAAAAAGTTGAAAGATGTGGAGAAACACAATCTTTACAACAAGTAATCCCAACAAGGCAGTCTATATAAGTAGTAGTGATAGTTAGCGAGCTGGTGTCAAGCAGTTTAGCCTGTGCTTCGTAGTGAAGTTAGTACTCAGCTCCGTGGAAATACTATTTCAGTAACTGCAGTAACCGACCGGATGTGATTGTTTATACACATAAGGAGCTCATTGTACCTGTTATGCAAATTTTCAAGGTACGCGACCTCTGTAGGCCATACTTTCGAAGCGAAAATTTTGATAGGCGCTCTCTGATTTACACGTACAATTTGCGTAAAAAAATTTTTAACTTGATCAACGCCAAAACTGAGTACACCTTAAAAAATTGTATTTCTACCACATTACTTGCTTTGTAAAGCGTCTAGCACGATTCCGGTCAATTTCATTGTCGCTGTTTAGGTTGCATGTGTTGCGATACCCTAACTGCATAATGACACGAACCTTTAAATGTAAGATTCGTCGACTGTGAGAAAAGGGTTTTAAAAAGACATGGAAAATTCAATACAGGCTAACATACAAACATTCAGTCTTTCAAATACTTATTTTCAATTCGAAGTTATTATTTTATCCGATAAACCAAATTGCAGTACTGTCTAATTGTCATAAACTTCTAAGCAGAATTATGTCTGCAGTTAAAAGCACCCCTACCAACATAATAGCAATGACTAATTAGCAGGAAGACAGTTCTTCGACTGTAAACTGAAGTAAGGCAAACTAAGAAGAAGATACGGTTGTAAATTCGGTAAAAAAGTAGTAAAGATCACATGCTATAAAATGTCGCAACTAAATTAGAGTATATTTTTAAGCACTCAAGTCTGTGCATACTTTATAATGTATTCTATAGTGTAAAAGTATCTAAATATTTACAATTCCCCTACTAGAATAATAGTAACGACTACCTTTGATATAATCGTAAAGCAGAATGAATTCCTCCATCTTCGACTTACATGCTTATGGTTTCAGTTGAGCCAAAGACAAGCACACAAACTCCCTTACAATTGCAGTCAATTACGACTTTGTACGTTATTAAACATCTGTTGACCCCAAGATTTACGTACCAAAAACGGCGTTCGCTTTCTCTTTGAAAAGACAATGCATCAAGCAACAGTGACTGCTCATTCGTACAAGTTTGTGATAGTCAATTTCGACTTGACAATTCCCAGTCCCTCTCAAGTTTTTGCAGGTCGAGGAGAGTGACTCCAAAGATTTCCCTTTCGGGAAACCAAAAAGAGGATGTAGAAAGGCCTATGAAGATTGCGCGAGGCTACGGAACATTTATCCTTTTTCTTTGTATTTCTTTGTCCGATTGTGACTAAGATGAGAAGACCGTTGTTGTAAACTTGTCAGCCACTTGTGTGATTTCATACACCTGTGGTCAACAGCCAAGACTAGAAAACTATGACGCATACTAAGTTATTACGATTAACGATATCTCGTTTTGTTTAGTTCCGATTTAATTAAAGAAACCTTTCTCATTTATAATATGAATTGTTTTTGAAAAGGTACAGGCAGGTTTCTATTACTAAACGTGAGTCATGTTTTAGGGATATGTTTTTCGACACTTTTGGCGTATGGTTGCATACTGATAAACCGGTGGTACATGTTGACTTCTGCAGAGCCCTACAACCTTATATTGCCGTGCCCAACGGACAAATTCAGTCCACGAGAACTTTGAAGCCAGCTAATGGCATGGCAATAGTTTGGGTGCAATCTTTCAGTCCAGTTCTGATTGGGCTGAGAGTGACGATGAATTGAACCGATAAATGGAATGTTTTTACTGGGGTTTTCAACCTTACTGGGACCGACGGTCCTCTAGACCGAAGGTCCGCGAGACCGAAATTGCATTGGCGCATTAGCGTGAAGAGGGAAATGAATTGACGTGGTACAGAACGTGAATTTGGGTTCACGAAACCGAAGGTCCATGACACCGAAAAGGAATTAAGGTTCGCAAGACCGAAGGCCCACGAGACCAAAATGCAACTAGGGCCTACGAGATCAAAAGGCAATCAGGGTCCGCGAGACCGAAGATAAATTTGCGCCCAGTCAGACTGAAAGTAACTTTAGGTTTGCAAAACAGCAGGTTTGCGAGGCAGAAGGTTTACAATTGATTAAATCCAACTTCAGCTGCACAAAGCCTGGACTATATACGACAGATCTACGAGTCCGAATTTTAACATCGGTTTACGCAATTTTGAAAAGAAGTTGAATGATGCTCAACACACAAATTACACAGTCAACTCCCTCATGTAACGAAAGAATCACTCTGAGCTCATATATGTCACATGCAGTACGTCACGTAATTCACCGACATTTGCGAACAGACCATGTTTATGTCAAATTAACGCAAATCAGAATGAGTCAACTTAAAGCAAAACCGACGCAGTTGATTCAGGGTGGTTAACCTCCCTTCTGAATACATTTCATTGTTCACAAAGTATTGCTTAATGGCTCCGATGATTACAATTACAGTATATTGTTTGATTCAGGTATCCCGAGAGAGTCCTAAGCAAGACTACACGCAATCACCTCTAACAATTACCTGTAATATTTATTTTCTATTCTTCTGTCGATTGTTTGCTTAAAAACGGTAAAAACCCCCTTTGAGTTCCATTCTCAACTACTTCTATACACATTGTAAAAATTGATCAACACTTTTTTAAGAGATAGTAAACTCGTCTTGGCGTTTATGTAACCGAAAAAACAATAAAATACATAAGCAAATTAAACGTCTAAAACGCCAATTTTAACACCCCTGAATTATCAGAAATGTCAGATGTATTCCATGCGAAATCGACAAATAGCCTATTCTAAAAAGTCCACAGGGACACTTCAGAATTTGACGAAACTCTCTCAAAATGTTTCCTATATTAGAGGAATTTTTGGATTGGAATTTTTGGATTCAGGGCTCTAGTGGTTCAGCTGGTAACAAACTTATGAAGTATAACGCAAGTGGCCCGGGGTCTTACAGTATTTTCAGGAAGATAGTTGGCAGTGCAACTTCTCATCCGTTTGCATGTACGTAGCTACGGGGGGGGGGCTGGGCCCCCTAGATGTTCACTAGCCCCCCCCCCCCAATTGTGTGTGTCCTAATAAATGTTTAAGAATTAAGGACGGCGATCTATGCCGCAACCACCCATTTGATACCTAGCCCCCCTAAAAATTTCAGCCTATAGCTACACCCCCGTGCGTTTGTAAGTTGCTAAAATTTCAGAGAGTAGAGTACAGACGAATGCATTAGCAAGCAGATCTGGCGCAGGATGGAACATTTTGAAACGTCTTAAGGTGCGTTCACACCAAAAACGCGCGATTCCCGCCGCGGGGAACGCGGCGTTTCCCGCAAAACAGAGGGTTCACACTGCAGCGGGAAAACGCGACGGTTCCCGCAGCGGGTTTTTGATAGTCACTTGTAAAATAGGCTACGCCGAAGATGATGTGGGACATTTGATGGCTCTTTTTGTACATGCACAGGCCAAAAATGTATCAATAATTAAAAAAGGGAATGAAAACTATGTTTTGGTAAACAAAATTTACAAATCAACAACTGTTTAGTGACATGGGAAGGGAAGGAGACGACATGGATACTGTTTGTAATGAAAAATGAGATAACACCTTAAGCATTTTTTAAAATGTAATTCTTTTTCGTCGCGCTTCAGCCTGACACAGTCTTCGACAGTACTAAGATAATTGTTACTGTATACGTCTTTCTTCTCTTTGGACAACTTAAGTACAATATTTATCAGGCGCGGTTTTACGGGGGGGGGGGGGGGGGGGTTGGGGGCGCAAGCCCCCAAAAATTCGCTCAAGCCCCCCCCCCCCCGAAAAAAATTTCTGAGGTTGAGTGTTATCTTCAAGCTTTATTTGCGTGTATTGAGAAAAACAAAATTGTCCGATACATTTGTGCACATCTTAATCCAGTGGATTTAGTTTCTCAAATGTGTCATGCAAGATAGGCATGTGATCACGTTTCTGGTATCCACGTCCACGTACGTACACCGTTGTTTTGGCTGCATGTAGTAAGACAGCCAGGCTTCGCCTTAGTACTGTATTACGACGGTAGGCACAGTGCGGGCGCCTACTAGCTTACCCAGCTGCATTCTTACGTTCGACGCCAGTCCCAGGGGCGTAAATACAGGTGTGTGTGTGTGGGGGGGGGGGGGCGTGGAAATCAAAAGTCGGTCTCTGAGCACCAAAAAGTCGGTCTCAAATCCAGTGATTGCTCAAATCCAGTTCAGTATGCCTTTGTAACAGTAGACCAGACATGAACAACATTTGATACCTTACTCAAACTGAAATTCCGGCAGAGATGAAGTAAAAGTGAAAAGATTGCCCTAATTTTCTACTGAGTTCCCGAATTTTTGATCGAATGCCCGAAAAATGTGCAAAATTTTTCGCGCGCTTCGCGCGCCTGTAGTGGTTTAGTGGTCTATTTCATGCACCTGAACTGCAACGGAATTCTGGCAACTTTTTGAGAAGTTCGGGCAAAAACTTTTCTGGACCCCAAACTGTAAGAGTCCCATACGCCTATGATTATTACTATCAGTATCGTACGCAGGGGGGCCATGCCCCCTCCCTGATGCCAATTTTTTTAGTTCCTAAAATACGTAAAATTTTTTAACACCAATTCTGCTTCAAAATGTAGCGTATGTGGCACCAAATTGCATGTAAGTACATCTAATTTTTCAAAAATTTTCAAAGGGGAGGGACACCCCCTCCCCTTAGACCCTTTCCCCAGGCCGGCGATCACACAACATACTGCATGCCCCCCCCCCCCCCGTGAGAGAAATCCTGGGTACGCCACTGATGGAGTCCTCCTTAGCATCATTCCCAAATGTCGGTATTGATAATGACAGAAAATTTTATTCTTCCGTTTCAAGCCCCCCCCCCCCCCCCAAAAAGAAATCTCGGTCTAGAACCGCGCCTGATATTTATGTCAAAGTTTAATGAAATAACCCCAATTTTATACGTCCAAGAAGCTCGATCCAACATCATCAACAATCCACTGAAAGTTGGCATTTGTAAAAAAGAAAAAAAGACGGGAAATGGTGGTGGTGGTGGGGGTCGTTTGTTGCATAGGCCTACTTAACTATTCAAAGCCATTTTAAGATGCTGAAATACTTCATTCTAATGCTCGCAATTTTTTGAATACCCCATAGCTTCTTCAAGCTTGTACCCTTAGCCCCTGTATTTGCCTCTAGATCCGTACCCATCAATGTCACTGAATTACAGCCTTTGGGTCGAAACTTTAGGGTGCGACTCATTCCGTCCTGCCTAAATGAAAATTATTTGATTTTCCATCCAACAAGCTACCCTGCAAGAACATACAACAAATTATACAGTGTAGGAATAGAGATATTACTTTGCACTAGCCTAACTTAACAATTGAAGATTTGTTTGGCTATTTTACTTATATGTAATGTATTACTATATGTTATGCCTATAAAAACCATTGCGTTTCTAATTAGAACTAATTTTGTCACACAAAATTCTGAATTTTCTTTCATCTTCGACTCTCAAACATTTAACTCTCTAACATCCTTCTCAGGCATTATGCTCTGCAGTCTGCACAGCACAATTAAAAATCCAAACACCTGTGTCAGTGTGTGCCAAGAACTATTGTATGGCCAGCTACCATAGTTCTCCGAACAAAAATCGCACGATTCCCGCTTGAATCAGTTTGAGATCGATCGATGTGGGACCCGCCGCGTTTCCCGCAAAACGCTTTTCTAAACGCGATTTTGGTGTGAACGGGTGCATGGAAATACGTACAAAGTGATTTGCTCTGCGGCTCCCGCTCCGCAAAACGCAGCAGATTTCGATTTTGGTGTGAACACACCTTTAGGGCTAACATGTATGGACAGTTCTGCTTCAAACCTAGAAGTAAGCCAGAAAACACGCATAACAGTGTCACATCAAGGGGAGGGGTCACGTGCTCGAGACGCTGTAGCCGTTGTCACTAAAATTTAAAAAATTTTCACATTACTACTAAGGCTGTGACGGTTAGTCCAAAACTAGATACCGATTTCTGCGGCCGCTAAAACCGGTTTTCAAAAAGTACATTGGCCGTGCAGATGTACACTGCACGAGGCCTAGCCACGTACTGGGAACTGTCGGAAGTTTTCTGGAAGGTACGGTTGACGATACATTTGTTTAAAAAGATAGCAGAGTTTGTGTCGAAAAGGTGTGAAATGCGTGGAAGAGTAAAATTTCGAAACGGAAGTCAAACCCTGATCGGTTTAAAATAGCTATTTTTCAGCAACCGGTTTTTCGGTTGTGGAAAAATTAAGAGACCGAATCAAACCAAACTGGTTTGAACCGGTTTTAAAATCAAAACCGGTTTTGTGAACAGCGTTAATTACTACGGTTCAAAGTGTAAAAAATGTTTAAGTCTAGAGACTTATATTTGCCTCGCCATTGCGGTTTCTTAAACATTCACCTTTTGTAACTATTGTATGCGACAAGACAAGGGTTTTATGTGCGAAAAGTAGAAACCGTTCAGTTTCTAAAACTGCTACATGTTCCTTAAAAGGGGGAAGGGTCACATCTTCCGGAAACCAGCCCCGTATACTTTGCTTATTGCAGCCTTTGTCGAAAAATTATTTCATGGTGTTGAAAATGAGCACTTGTCAAGGTAGACGGAGTGCTCACTGAAAAGTGTGTTCGTTGTATTGGAAAATTAGCACTGTCTCAGGGAGTGCTCGATTTAGGTTTTAAGAAGGTAAGTTAATTAATGGAGATAACTAGGTGTTTATTTGCAAGACCTGAGAACTGTCGTTTCAGCGATCCACAGGGTACTTCAGTTCTTCTGAGTAACATATTTTTTTATTATTATTATTTTCGCTGCAACCGCTCTGTTTCGATGGCATGATAGCAAAGTTTAAAATTCAGAACCCATTCCATCAAAAAAATAACATAATAATAATAAAAATCAGGGCGAGCCAGTGACGCATAGCCTAATGGATATTATAGCAGAATGAGCAATTCGAACATTTTCGACTTCGTGAAACTTGAGATGAGGCGGTGAGGCTCTCCGGGGGTCGATGTTGCTTACGAGGCAAAGTCGAACTCCGTCCTTATGATTTTTGGACGCTGGTCTTGCACTTAAAAGCTCAATTATCAAGGAATAAAAAATAGCACCTAAAACTCCTCGAATAGCACCCGAAACTGACGAGATTTAGAAGGCTGTTTTACTTCCACATAACACTCGAATTGAAAAAGAAATCGGACACTGGAGTACCGAATGGTGCGGTCCTCCGGGAACGTTAAACTTCTCGATGATCCATTTATATATAGTGCATTGAGGCTAACAACTACAGCAACAACCAACGCTGAGTCATTTTCTTCAAAAGCAACAGAAAAAAAAGGCGAAATTAAAGGAAAGAAATGTGGTCATTGCTTCGCTTAAGAACTAGTAGTCAATCAATTTATCATACGATATCTTTTCATCAAGTTAATAGAAATTCACTCAATATTTACTTCAGACTATAGCAGCTCCATGTGTAAGACCATTAGGCCTAAAACAACCTTCATAACCCTCGTAGTGCCACTGTGGCTGCCACCCCCATCCTTGGGGTGCCACCCCTAGAGATAATCTGAACGAAAAAGTTCGTCCGCTCCGAGGGCTAAAAACTACAGGGCCATCGAAGCAGGGGTTGAAAACCTGGATTTTTTAAAACTTATTTTTAATTGCAGGCGCGGATCGGGGGGGGGGCTTTCCTGGGCTCAGCCCCCCCTTTTTCGCCACATCAATAATAACAAATACGCGAAAATTAGCATAATGTTATTCTAGGCAAATATTCGAGGGGGCTTTCAGCCCCTCTTTTCGAAATGTGGATCCGCGCCTGAATTGAATCTTACAATGGCCAGATTGAGGAGCTAAATAGTTCAGACCCCCTCTCCTCCTCGTCTTTAGGGTGAGTAAGAGTTAGATGAGGTTTTAAGTCTCAGTTTCTAACCAATTGGTTTAAGTCGGGCCGGCCACAGCCATTTTTCCAGTTGTGGCTCACTGGCTTGTTTTCCCTCGTCTTAGGGACCTTCCAACGACCCTGAACCTTTATTGTTACTCATGAACTATGTGGCATCTCGGACTGTAAACATTCGCTTTGTCGTGATAGTGTAGGCTTTTACCTCGAGTCTAAGTCAAATTCCAAACAGTTGACGCACTTCCGAAAAGTTCGGACCAGCGATTAGTCACTTCAACTTTAGGTGAGATTTTAGTCATCTACATTGCTTTACACCTGCATAGCGGCTCTCTTTGGGTAAGGATATACAGGGAGCTATCGCTGTTATTTTTTAGTAGAGATGCGGTGGAGGTAAAACTTCTTCTGCTCCGCTGGTCAAATTGTCTGTGGCTTTTTACAACAGTTCAAACAGAGACCGTTACATAATACACGGTGCTTATTGTCGGTGATTGTGTTTGTTCATTCAAAGAGGAGGACTACACAGTTATTGTTAATCATCAATTCGATTGAATTAAAACCGCAATAAGTAAGGGGATCTCCATTTACTGAAATTGTGGTCAGAAGGTCTCACAAAAGATTTATAAAGGTATGTCCGGTCAAACTTTGACCAAATTAAACTAAGACAGGCACAAACCTAGGCAGATCTGTAGCTAATCGCTCTTGGTTCTCCAACTTTTGTCTTGCTTTTCACACACTTGCAATCTTCAAAAAGAAAGTAGAAGAGAAAAAGGTGAGTGAATTTTTGATAATTTCAGTTAACAAAACTGCAATTTATAACTATGGGTCAAAACTTAATCTGGGCCCATAGACAGGCAAGGCCTTGAAGAGGGATGATATATTTATTGTAGGCGATATAACAGGGGTGCAGTTTGCAGGAGGATGAGATATGTCAAGGCAACAGTAAATTTTGTTCTGAAGAAAATTTCTATAAGACGTGAGCCTTTCTTAAGTTCAGCGCCCTCTTCACGTCTAAACTACCCCCTCCCGACTACTTTACCCACTTTTTTCCTGTGTTAAGGGTAGCGGGATAACTTACCAGAAAGCCCACAGAAAATCTTTGTTGTGTTGGTGGATCACAAAACAATATTTTAAAGAGTTAGTACTTATGAGTTAGTACTTATGCAAGGTTCTGTGCTAGGTCCGGTGTTTTTTTTTTTTTAATTTACACTATGCCTTCCAAAGACATAACAAGCAAGTATAATGTTCACTACCATAAGTATGCCGACTACCTCCAGTTATATATTTCATACAATCCTAATGATCCCGATGACACTGCATCTGCTATAAATGTTCTGCAAAAGTGCATAAATGAAATTAAACTATGGATGTCTCTAAATTATCTACAACTTAATGATGAGAAGACCGAGTTACTTAACCTGATGCCCCCTCGTCACTTCAGTATTCGGGTGCAAATCAATTAAAGTTGATGACTCCATTATTTATCCATCAACTTTTGTCAAAAACTTCGGTGTATACTTAGATCAACATCTGACTATGAGCACTCACATATCTCGTGTTATTAAGTCCTGCTCGATTCACCTTAGAAACATCGGCAGAGTGAAAAAATAACCTGTCTACTGATGCATGCAAAACGGCTGTGCACCCCCTTCCTCATCATCTAAATTCATCACGTGATTTTGTCCAACCCAAAGTTTCGAAAGACGGCCATCGTTGTTTTATGTTCTTTCTGAATCACTTGTGGTGGATTTAAGTGACTATAACGGCCATTCCATGAATCAATTTGGTGTCCCTTGCTACCTTACCGGTGCCCCATGCACGCATAATGGACGTAGAGCCGTATAGTTGCAAATTTGTGTTTTAGAGTGCGAATTCTGCAATCAAGTTCATTCGGGCAGTCAGATATTTGCAAAACTGTACTGACAACCTTGTCTTTTAGAGTGAAGATTACTGTAAACTATGGCTACTGGGATGCCAAATGTCCTTCCGTTCCCGAACCCGCGCAGACACAGGACATTAAGTATAATTTTTTTCTTTCTTTTTTTTTTGTCGATAGAGCGCAATAGTTTCCGCTACATGCATTCTGGGTGTTTATAGAATGCTAAATTTTCTTCCTTACTGGCCAGCCTTGTTCCGTTAAAATTTTTGTGAGTTGCATTCCCTAGTTATTTTTTATCCAGGAAATGGTTGGATAACCGTTTCAAGACAGCGATATTGGTTGAATAAAACCAGAGTCGTTAGCATATGAGAGAAAAGAGGATTTTACTTGGCAAGTGTCATTCCAGTTCCTAAATGAACCGCCCAAACCCATATAAGCTACAAGCTGTATCTGGTTAACATGAAAAGAATTTTTTGCAGTTACGTTAAAGCAATTTAAGTTAAAATGTCTGACATGAGATCTCAATATAACACTATAAAGAATGTTTACAGGTTTAAAAGCAACTTAGTTGGACTGGAAAATCCTATTTATTGCATTACACACTCTAAAAACACGTTGGTCAAATTGACCAATGACTGGGTCAACTATGCACCGAACCAAATATGGTCAAATAGTTTGACCAAACTATGGTCAAATCTGACCACTTACTGGTCAAAGTTGACCATAGTTTAGTCAAACTATTTGGCCATATTTGGTTCGGTGCATAGTTGACCCAGTCATTGGTCAATTTGACCAAATTGTTTTTAGAGTGTATGAGGCATGTTTGGCGAAACTTTTCTTGGTACGCTACTCTCCAACTGATGGGAGTGAGACTCCCGCCATGCTGTCATTTGACTTATCCCTCCCGGCCCCCATGTAAAAATACCGTACGAGAATCGTAACCACACTGTTCATGCGGTCTCTACACAAAACAGTTTTTGTGTCTCCAGTAATAAGAGTGTTTTCTAAATCAATCACCATATGCGTATAATAGCTTAGTGAAGCAATGGTTGTCAGTGCATTCTGTACCGTAAGCTTTTGTAAGGCATGTTTTACACCATTGCACTGCTGTTTCATGACTCATTGCATATAGGCATACTGCCAGTATTCAGTACTACAGGTAGCACACCACTTATTATTTCTCCATTGACTTACACACCAATTTTGGTCCGTTTTCTGGTCCAGTGGACCCTTCGGAAAGTTTTCAAGTAGTACAAGCTACCATTACATGAAAGCTCACAAATAGCCTTTCACACTGATTTCAACTTGGTGTACCACATGACCGTTAAGATTAAGTTGAGCTAAAAGAGCTTGTATATGTGGATGCGAGTGGTTCCGGCGTTTTCGTTAACTTCCTTTTGACGTCTCCATTATTTTCAGACAAAAAATGAGCAAGTTTATTTCAACCGTATCCTGCAGAGACTAAGGGTTGTGACTGATCAAGGAATATGCCAAGCAGCCTGCTACGTAGGCAACTCAAGCCCTAAACATGTTATTGTGATAGAAACATTGAACGAAAAAATCGTGTCACAGCATGGGTGCTATAGGCCTACACTCTAAAAGTACTTTGGTCATTTTGACCAATAGGGCCATGAGGGAATTAACTAACTTAAATTATTGCGTCAATAATGACCCCAATTTGCGTCAGACTAACTCAGATTTGCGTCAAATCGACTAAATTTGGGATAGAAAATGACTCCATAATTTGGGTAAGTTCCCTCACTAGTAAAGTGTTTAAAGAGTATAGGGGTGTCCATGGACTGTAAAAAATCTATGCCAAGCCCATGGCGCAGGTAATGATCAAATTAAATACTTATTTAACCCTTTCCCCTTTGCAAAATCATGTGCACGGGCCTGTAAGGATACTGCTCAATTTTGCCAATTTTTACATAGAGTGGCTTACATCCTGCAACGAATGCGCCGCGATTTAGGGTCCTCGGGTGGCAGAGTGGCCTATTCCAGCTGTTGTGCACCAATGTGCTTCACAGGTGAGTGGGTTCAAATCCCGCTTGATGTATGCAGGTTTTTCTCCGAGTATTCCGGATTCCTTCTCTCTTGAGAAGGCTTGCCAAAAATCTGTTGCCCAGTAGTCGGTTGCACGCCATAGGCAATATACGGCTCTGGTTGAGCGCCGGACTGAAGCGTCCTAAGGCGGACCAGCCGACTTCGCATCGTAATCAATCAATAATTGTTTTTCAAACTTTTCTTGCAGTTCATTATGGCTGTCCAAATCCTAACAGCAGCAATCATCAGTCTTGTATGCTTGAAGGGCGCCATCTCATTAGTCGATATTTCGAACATAAAAGATTCTAGTTTCGTTATAAAAGGTAAGTTTTTTACATACTTTTATTTCGAAAGTCCTAACACCCAATTGCGAAGAGAAAAACAAAAGTATTAGTCCAGACGCGGTAAATCTAACACAAGTTTCCGGAGAGTAATATTTTCATACTGAAAGTAAAATCCAAGAAAATTAACAAAGGTGCTTTTTTAAGAAGCTCATATTACGAGACATTTATGTCTTAATAAAACTGTGACACATAACCTGCTCAGATGGCCATTTCCTATTGCAGGGGAAAATCTGTAAGTGCTCCCAAGGAATTAACTTTTGAAAGTCCCTAATGCTGGATGCCACTGGGCAACAACCAACCTCTGTCCTGAAGGGGCTATTCTCGCCGCAGGGGCTACGTCTGACAGGACACTATGAGATAACGTTACGTTTACCAGAGCTGCACCATTCGCCTGCCGTTTTCATACACTATTTACAGGAACTCATAATAAATATAAGTTACAGTTCTGTTATTAAAATAGATGAAGCTACAGGTCGGAATTAAATTCGACAACCTGAAGTAACACTTTCAGACAATTTTCACTTTTTAGTATACTTTGCACCCTTGGTCTTGACTGCTGTGGCATTTGAAAAATTAGATCACTATGGTCATGTGATTGCCATTTACTGCCGATTTTAGTGCTGCGTTTCTAATTCTTGTATTTTTGGTAAATTGATAAATGTACCTTTTGTGATATGCACACGTCTCATAAGCGTTGGAAGGGGGGTTTAACCCCCTCACGTCAAAAATGTGGTGGGCAGAAATATGCCTCCGCCCCCCTTCAATCAAGGACGAAAACCCCTTATTTATTCCCTCTGATAAAAATGTCGAAAATTTGCAGTGATTTTACTTAAAACTTTCCCAAGATATCGCACCAAATTGCACCCAAGAACCCTCAAATATTCACGAATTTTCCAAAGGGGAGGGGGACACCCGGTAGACCCCTCGCCACGACGACGGTCCGAAACAACCTTCATTCCCCAGTCAAGAACGGCTTCCTAGGCTATGACACGTCTAGTCTGTTTCCTACGCATACGAAAAGCATGAAATTAATATAAAGATACTACTTTAAGGTGGAACTTGATTTTACAAGGCTTGCCGGAGAATTGTACACTACCCCCGAGTCAACGTTTTCATATCATTCATTTTAATGACAAAAATTGCGTTAATATTGCATCCACGTTGCTCAGACAGAAATTAACCTTTTATCGTTATTGAGCCATTCATTCTCATCAATTAACTCTGGTAATAACTTTCCTTTTAGGAAATATTACACATCACAAAAGTTGCATCATTTGAAGTTTTGAAGGAGCTACAAAGTAGTAATATTTTTAAAAGAAACTTTATTTCTCAGCTCTACTTATAGGCACTGCTACAGACAGTGCAGACCAACGGTATAGGAGATATAAATATTACCTGTTTGGTAAACACAATATTTCCCTTTAAGTTGGTAAAATATCTTATTTTTTAATTTTATTTTGTTACTACTACTTTTTTTTTTTTTTTTTTTTGCTTAATGACGTGAGTCTTACATCATCTTTGCGTTTTGACTTACGTTTTTTCCAAAGGAAAGAACACACCTTGCTTCGGAACACCGTACGAGTTTCACTGCGATGAGGTAAACAACTCATGCATATTCAGTTACTTTCGTTGTGATGGCATTATTGATTGCCCAAACGGGGCAGATGAAGATCCTGCAATATCTGAAGCCGATTGGGCCAGTAAGTACTACAGGTCTACAATATTTCTGTTTGAATAAAAGCAAGGATTATAACAACGCAACTAGGTCATTAAATTTCCATCTTAATTGCACATATATCATTGGTACACCGTTTTAGTTGCTTCAGGGAGGTGATATTAGCTGGAGATCCATCGAAAACATTAATTATGCTAATCCAATTAGATTGACCTCAGAGTGGAGACTAAATCCTTTAATTGGGGATTATTGAACTAAAGGGAATTAAATCCCTTTGTCTAATATCTAGGCAACCTTATTCATACCTACAGCGACCCCAACAAAAAGATTACTTGGAAAAATGCATTCTTGTCTAACTACTTGCTGACAGCATGAAACACTGTTCTGACATTCAAAACGACTTTTTATTGCCAGGACACCTAATGATGCTGGCAATAAACCAATGCTCATAATTTATGCAAATGAGCAAAAGAAGTATAAGACTAAATTTTGCTGTCGGATTTTGACTAATTTTTGCATTCGCTCGCATGATTCAAAAGACACTCCCATATTGAGCAAGTTATAGGGAACAAGGTAAGTATGTTGTAAATAGTGTCGAAACGCGTCGAAACCCTCAAATTAATTTTCATCTTAAGCGACTGGAAATTTTAAGGCAAGGGGCAATTTTTCCAATCTGCTCATTGCGATGTAGCTTAGTTCCTAACACCTCTTAAGCGTTTTAAATCATCAAGAACAACACAAAAAGAGATTATTGCCGGCAAGTAGTAGGGTTCAAAGAAAGAGTTTTCGATGGATCTTCATCGAATGTCACCTCTCTGGTTGCTTGCAGGACTGTAACGCCCGAGTCCGGACTCGGACTCGATTCCAGACTCGAGTCCTTTCTTTACTTCCATAAGAGTGAAATTAGGGACGGATCTAAAAAATTAAGACTGAATATTCACTCTAAAAGAGCGAGAATGACTCTTTTTGGATTGAAATCTTTCAAACTTAGATTGGTTCCTAATTTCACTCTGAAAGAGTGAATTTTCACTCTAAAGGTTTGAGAGAGTAATAGACTCGGAACTGGCCCGGAATGGGAGGTTTCGGAATCGGAATATCCCCGGAATGGGATGCAGCTGGACTCGGACTCGGAGCCGATTCCAGTCAGGTCCAAAAAAAAATTCTTTAATGTTAATTACTGAAAAGTGCATTCTTATTGGTACACAATTTAATACATGGATGGTTGCGCATATTCAACTCAGTTACAGGGTGGACCAGACTACGAACTGACTCCTAAAAATGGCAGTTTTAACTGAAATGTACTTGAAAAATAGTACAAAGAGTATTTGCATATTCTTCGTTGTCAAATGGTCGGACTCGGAAATTGGTTCCAAATTATGGTCACTGGATCGGAATTGGCTCGGAATCGGGTTAATTGGACTCGGATAAAGCTCTGGTTGCTTGCCTAAAATGGCCAAGTTCCTATTCCCCGATTGTCAAATTTTTCCCAAGTAAGTTTTCTTCTAGTTCCACGTCAAACATTCTAAAAACGTCTTTAGTTCCTCCAGGAAAACATACTTTTTAATTGCCTACAGTCTGCCGAGGATGCTACTTTGTGATTTTTGATTCCTTGCCGAAGGCAGGCAAGGAGTATGCGATGATGATGTCGTGTGTGTGGGTGTGTGTGTGTATGCACGCACCAAAGTGGCCTTAGCGGGAGCTGGGGCAGCCGGCGAGGGCTCCGCTCTTTCCTAGCTCACGGGGCAGCCGGCAGGGGGCCCCATGCACGTCTTTCCTGGCTCACGGCTCGAAACTAGCGTAGCTGCCAGATAATTCGGCCACGCGAAGAGAAGTCACGAGCGGCTGCACGTGCCTGCACTGGAGCGCAGTCCACCCTCAAGCACGTCCGTCTACTTAGTACTCGGCTCCTTCGCGGGCAGCTTCGCTGCTGGGAAATTCAATTGCATTCCCTACGGGGCCCTTTGCCAGTACCCCGTAAGGCATCGAGTGTGCGTATGTGTGTGGGTTTGTGTATGTGTGCGCCCGTACTGTGTGTTTGTGATGCATAGCATGGAAACACAATATCTCCAGTTAGCAATGACCGACACTTTTCATATTTGGTATATAGATTCGTCATGTTGAGAGAAAGAACCCTATTGTTTTTGGTGAAGGTCAAAGGTCATCTGAGGTCACCAGAGGTTAAACTGCGAAAACCTCGTAAACGGCTTGTAAACAAGATATCTCAAGATAGCAATGACCGACATTTTCATATTTGGTATATAAATTTTTCATGTTGAGAGAAAGGATGCTATTGCATTTGGTGGAGGTCAAAGGTCATTTGAGGTCACCAGAGGTCAAAAATTGAAAACCTTGTAAACACTTTTTCAAGATAGGAGTGAAGGGCACTTTTCTTATTTGGTATACAGATTTGTCATGTCAAGAGGAAAAATCCTATCATTTTGGTAGAGGTCAGGTCACCTGAGGTCACCGGAGGTTAAACTGCGAAAACCTCATAAACGGCTTGTAAACATGGTATCTCAAGATGGCAATGACTGACACTTTTCATATTTGGTATATAGATTTTTCATGTTGAGAAGAAGAACCCTACTTTGTGGTAGAGGTCAAAGGTCATCTGAGGTCACCGGAGGTTAAACTGCGAAAACATTGTAAATCGCTTGTAATCATATGATACCTCAAGATATCAATGATAGACACTTTTCATATTTGGTATGTAGATTTGTCATGTTGAGAGGAAGACCCCTATTTTTTGCTGAAGGTCAAAGGTCATTTGAGGTGTCTGGAGATCAAAGACTGAAAACCTTGTAATCACGATATCTCAAGGTAGGAATGAAGGACACTTTGCATACATGGTATATTGATTGTATATACTGATTTGTCATGTTGAGAGAAAGAACCCCATTGTCTTTGTGGGAGGTCAAAGGTCATCTGAGGTCACCGGAGGTCCAAAAACAAAATATCCCAAGAATTCACAATATCGTCATATTTGGTCACCAGAGGTCAAAAAGCAAAATTTCCCAACAAGTCCCAAGATCGTCATCTGGGGTCACCAGAGGTCAAAAAGTAAAATCTCCCAAGAATTCCCAAGATCGTCATGTGGGGTCACCAGAGGTCAAAAGTATAATTTCCCAATAATTCCCAATTGTTATCAGGAGTCACCAGAGGTCAAAAAGCACAAGTTTCCAACAATTTCCAAGATTGTCATGGGGTCACCAGACGTAAAAAAGCAAGAATTCCCAAGAGTGTCATCTGGAGTCACTAAAGGTCAGAGAGCAAAATTTCTCGAGAATTGCCAAGAGCGTCATCTGGAGTCACAAAAGGTCAAAAAGCAAAATTTCCCAAGAATTTTCAAGATCAAAGATCCAGTGAAGGTCAGAAGTCATATGAGGTCATCAGAGGTCAAAGACCAAATGCATTGAAAAACATGACATTTCAAGGCAGGGGTAATACTTGTAACACTTGTAAATTTGAGGGATAAACCTCAGTGCAACAAAGCATCCTCATTCGGCAAGGAATAACTAAGCCTTTAGGCTTTCTGGTTAAGTACTACATTCTCTTGTGACTCTGTGTGCTGTTAAAATAGGTTACGCTATTTCATTGATCTGTGACAAGCCATTGATCAGAGTGACTTATATTTACAGGTTTAGTTTATAAAGCAGTAACTCCTTCGGCGGTATAATTTTGGATTTCGCCCTTCAGCTCTTCGCTAAAGAGTCGATTAACCTTGGAAAATGTACGGTAGTTTAAATTTGTCCGCTTTTTGGGTCAGTCAGAGTGCAGTCACTAATTGTGAATTCAGGTTGCACCAAACTAAAAAGGTAATGGAGTTGAGAAGTGTCTGCCTTTAATTCAAAATTTTTAAATTCTTGCTGAAGTTTTTTTCTCTTAATGATATGAATCAAAATGCTTGTAAGTTCCAACATTTTTTTTTTTCGTTTTCAGAGATGTGTGAGAGGGAAAACCGTTCGTCAAAATTCAAGCCTTTTAAGATGGCGACATGCAACAATACAATGTGCATTACTGAGTGTGACCTGTGCGACGGATACTACCTAGATTGCGTTGATGGTTCGGATGAGGACCCTGCTCTCTGCAATGGGGACAATAAACCACAACTTGTTGGAGATTGTACGTTATACCGACAGTCGTACCCCTTCCCAATCGGTGAGCCAAGGGGATCCCCTCCAACCCTTTCACCTCACTTCACTATCCCTTAGCGCTATTTTCTATTAGCCATCACACACTTTCCTGCCATCTTAATCTCATTCATTTGCCTTAGAAGGATTTCAGTGGCAATTGAACCACAAGTTGCCTACTTGGCGGACGTGTATTATTCCCGCACCATTGGTTACACTCTGCATATATGCAGAAATACATATTCACATCTGCTGCGAATGTTAACAAGAGGCACTGTTGTAACTATGGGGACGATACCGTGACCCTGCAGGAACCGATTCGAAAGACGGAATAGTCACAGAGGATGTGATAGGATTATTAGTAGTATAAACTGGTTGTTCAAACCTCAAAATTTCAAAACGATTTTCTAGCAGTAACACATCGAAATCAGAGGAGGACCTTTCATTTTGAAACAGTTTTTTTTAACATTCCTATCATTAAATGAAGATGAAACCAATAAAAAGACGTAAAATCAAGGATATAAATTATGAAGTTTCGAGAACTTAACTAAGTTAAGTCTGAAACTTATTCAAGTAATTGATTTACCAAATGAAATTGCATTGCAATTTAATCCCCCCTTTTTGTGCCAGTAAAATGAAAAAAAAAATAAATAAGATGGAACCCACCGATGGAAAGTCATAAAATGACAATGGATGTTAAACCAACATATTGATAGTTTTCAGGTGATCATATTTTGCAATCGCTTTTTTTCACAGTTTTTTTTTGGGGGGGAGGTAGCCCTGATGTCATGTTACGTATTTATCAGTCTGTCTTAATGTGTGATGTTCTTCTTTTATGTCAATGTTAATTAATAGTGGTGATTACTGACTGACATAATTCATAATTTATGAATGACCTTCCTAATTCATAAATTTCAAAAACTTTGGAAGCATTGTAGGATTACCCAACAGGCAAACAAGTCACTGAATAAGGGCCCCAAGGCTTTGGGGCCCGGAAGTTTGACAAAAAATATTGCACATGCCAACTCTGAAGATTTCGTTCATACTATATTCATATTTTCTGATCACTAAATCTGGAGTCAAATTTGGTATATGTGTTGACGTCAAAGACTGAAATGTGTGTTATATTTTGCATAATCATATGTAAGTATTGATATTTGTGTTTTGTAAACCTAAATAATTATCATGAAAATACCTTTTCTTGTCATTTAATTGAATTGCTGCTATGACAGGGGCTAAAGAAGCGGGTTAAGAGTCCTTCAACCCCCACAAATTTTGGACCATAAAATAGTCCATAGTAAACCTATTCATCAACAATTATTGGGCAAACTATACTCGATTCCAGTATTTTCACGTACGTGCCCAGTGTTGATGAAGTTTTTACCCAACTTTTTGTAGTTGTATGGGATATCAAAGACTATTGATTTCTTTCACATGACGTACGACAATTGGTGAGCTGCTCTTTAGTGTTATAAATTCAAGATGGTATGATTTTCCTAAGATGATGAAGAGAAATTTGATCTTGTGACTTATCTAAATTTAGTGTGAGGTGAAAAAATGAGGATGTGGTGGATGAATAAACGTGTAGTAATAAAAATGTGGGTCACATACTAATATTAACTTAACATTCTTTGTAAATGGAAGCCCGCAATAACAAGCTCAAACTTTTACTTCTCTAAGATTTGAAACCCGCTAACCAAACAAAAATGCTGCTACCTCTAAATAGGAATTCCCCAAACTGCCAAACCAAATATATCTGTGCACTGTAGCCTCGGAATAGAGAAATCTGTGTTGCAGAGATCAATCATATCTTGCCATGTAGGGCGTTAATGATGCCACGTTTTCTCCGTTCTCTCGAACTGGGCAGCTGGGAACGGTACCGGTATAGTAGCAAAAAGCTGCAGTGAATGTTTTTACTTTTGAGTGATATGTGCTGCAGTAGTAAGAGCAGTCTACGTGACAAATTTGAGGTCGCATTTGATGTAGGGCCGACGAAAGGTTCAGAAAGACCGAAGGATGTTTTAAATAATTGCCATACTGGTGACTAAAAAAATATCAAATAGTGAAGGGTCCCTAGTCGATGACGAAGGGCAGTCATCCCGGTTCCTGCGCCCTCTGAACGTTCCCTCTTTGTTCAGGCATGTCACCCCTCTGTAAGTGTTTTAAACAGTGATTTATATACTCAAGTATTATAACTGCATGTATTCATTTATAGGAATAATAATTGCATTTAGGAAACTCTAAAAAAACAATGTTTTCAGTTGATGTTTCTTGCCCTTACATGTTTAGTGGTGTTTTACTGCCAATCAAGTATTTTGTTTGAAATCATCTTTTTTTTTTAATTTATACTTCCTACGCAAACTGCGATGTAACTGCTTATGTATGTAGTATGTGTAGACTCAGAATACAAATATTTGTACAGTGATTAAAAACTCAATATTGGATATGATTCGTGGATTCTCTTAAAAGTTATCGTTAATCACACATTTTTGAAAGGCCTTAGCATCCACACGACCAAGGATCAGGGGTTTCCTCACATCTTAGAAGAGAGACAACTCCGCAGAGTCCCCTTCACCACTTTTTTTTATAATATTATAAAATGCACTCTGACGCCAAAAAAATGAAAGGCAAGGAGAAGGGACGAGAGAAACTTGAAAAAAGGTAATATAGGCCTAATATAAGTGATAACTTTTTCTGGATCCCCCACCAGATGGGAATGCATATTGTGAACAGCATAATCACAGTTCAATGAACGGCTCGTACACGCGACGGTATAGGTCATGTTCTAATTGGATGGATATAATTGGTTCGCGCCCATGGTGGATCTATCCTTGGTTTCATGTGTGATTCAATTATACATTCAGTGACTGCAGACCCGTAGCCAGGGAAGGTACTTAAAGGGGGAGGGGCGAGATGAGTTCCAGGGGGAGAAAGTATTATCGGGGAGCATGCTAAAGTGCGTTAAAGCTTTTGTAATTTTTAATTTTCTAGGGGCTAAAACATCTAAGGGGAGCCAATTTCCCCCGCCTTGGCTACGGGCTTGACTGAGCGGATTCATGTGAAACAGTTCGGTTTACAAAATTTATTTAATTTAATCCTTTGTTTTGAGCATTTTGTTTTTAATATTTAATAAATACCGGTAGTTCTAGTGACTCTACCTTAAAATTCAATGTAGTAGGAGCTAAGTTCTCAAGTGGCGGTCTACAGGCCATTTGCGCCTCGCGACGAGCACTAAAGTGGTCCGCCAAAGATTCGGGGTGGCCAAATTTTTAGTACGAACAGAAGTTTTCGAACCCTTGCTACTACAATAAATGTTATAAGCAAAATGTCAAGCAACGTTGCTCGGGCCCAAAACACTTTCGAACCTGCTTTACAAGGTTAAGTACATAAATTTAGTGTACGTACCCTTCACAAGCTTGGAGCCATGATTTTACAAGCGAGGAAAGACTAATTTGGTGAGGGTAAAGCCTGCGAGCTAGCGCAGAAAGTGAAAAGCCCAGACAGGAGTGAATGGGTCCTGAGAATTTCCCCCAGAACTCTTGGAAATGAAACACTATTATATGCAACTTAATGGCATCATATACAAGAGTCTTCTTTTGTCAGTTAAAATTTAGATTGATGGTAACTACTTGTAAACAGTGAAGAGTTAATAACGAGTTGATGAGAGGTACACGGTTCAATCTCAAATCAAGCAATTTGAAGTCATAAACATAGTGCATTGCTCCTAAATATTGCTTACATGTAAGCCCATAGGTCTGAGAGAGTTGCCGATCCAGGGATTTTTCGTGGGAAAGTTGTCCCCTATTCCGACCGGGTCCCCGTCAGCCTTTTCGCCCTGGTATAAGGCTTTACAATGTTTTCAGCATCTTCATGACCAATTAATGCAGAGTTGGTACCAGGGTTTGTCCGGAGGGCGGGTTGCAAGCTCCCTGACGTGGAGCTAACAACCCGAAGCCTCGACAGGGACGGCGAGGAGATGAACAGGGAATTGGGAAAAAAACAGTGTAACCACTATTCCATGAAAGAGCATATTTTATACAGTGTACTTCATGTGCGAGTTAAGTACGGTACTGATTGATTTAGTATCTTTCCGGAAAATCTGACTCGTGGAATTGCATAGGCCAGACTTGAAGGGTGCCTATAGTCTTTACTCATTGAGGGCTAAAAGCAGATCTACTGACCGGGCGACCGACCTATCAGGGATGAAATGCTTTGTATCGTATCAAACCTCATTTTGCTAAAACATCGCATTTAACGATCCGACCTTTCGTAGTACCGTGCAGCCGTGTGTGTATCTTTACTGCACGATTAGCTGATGTCGCAGGGTTACGCAGGTTATCGGACTGTCGGGCTTGTCGTAATAAAACTTTGAGCATGTTCAAAACTTTTTGCATGGTATGATGTTCAGTCATTGAAAGTGTCATTTCCTTACGATTATAGTATTTTCACAAGATTTATCTTGCGACACGGTTGCCTGCGGTATCGCAGGTGATCGTGTCGTGTCGTATATTGATATGATGTGCAGAGTTCGTTAGCAAATCGCATCATGTGGGTCCGGCTTGCGTGATTCTTTTTCCCAGGACGAATGGGTCCAACCACAAATCTTTACCCTAACATTGACCCTGAACTGAGCATTATTTTGTCGCAGAGTAGCCTATCGTAGGTTATCGGGGGAGGGGTGGGCCTGTCGTAAAATTTTGAACATTTGCAAAACGTTTTGCATCGTACGATATTGAATCATTGAAAATGTCATTTTCACAATTTATCCTGCAACACAGTTACTACATATTTTTGCTGTGGAAAATTTACTTAATTGGCAATATGCTACCGTATCTTCAAGTTCCAGTAAAATTCTGTGTATTAAAATTCTGGTCAAATTCGTACGTAAATGCCTCCATTTTGCATAGAGGCATCATCTCCTAAAAGGTAAGGGTGGCACACTACGCGCCGGCCAGTCCATGGTAGCACAGGCTTCGCTAAAATAGTGTCACATATTAGACTTCAACCTCCCATCTTGAAAATATTCCTAAGCCTGTGGAGTAGATCAGTGGCGTAGACAGGATTTTTTGAGCGGGGGCACTGGGGGTCCGCATCTTTCCTGGTCGGGCATAATTTCTGTATTTTCTCCCTCTCTATAGGACTAATACTGAAAACTGCATATTCCAAAATTTCCCACAGGGGGCGCCGCTTTGTCGTGGGGGCAAGTACCCCCTCATGCCACCCCGTAGCTACGTCACTAGCCTGAGATCAGCAATGCGGTACCGATATAGGCCTACTGCCTTGCGGCCCTCCCCTTTCCCATTACTTGGAAAGTACGATAACACTAGGCAGGAAGTATGTCTACAACTGGCAAAACGGCAGGGCATTTTTTGCCACCGAAACAACTTTCTCAAATGCTCTCCATATAAAGTGGCGAAACAGTTGCAAAGTCCCCTTATATGTTATAAATTTTCGGGGTAAAACCCGATTACCGAAATTCGCCACTCAGATGATGCAAGATCGGGAAGCATTATTTTTTTCCCAGGACGAACGTGGGCAAATCGAGTTTTCAAAAAATTTTAAATTTGTTCAAAATGAAGGTTAGGGTTAAATTTTAGGTTAGGATTACGTGGATTGAGATTATTTGGCCCGTTCTTTCGTAATCCGGCGTCAGAATTACAAAAAAAAAGGGGTCGAAAAGCTGTCATTTTGGAATTAGAGGTGTGGCCTATTTCCAAGAAGCTGATTGGTCCATTGGCCAGATTTTCCCTGACTCGTCCTGGAAAAAAAAAAAAAAAACTACGCGATCGGGAAAGCTATGATCTTACTCTTAGTGGGTGGTATTTTTGTGATGTACGTCTGTTTTATTTTACCTGCTGACGTCATTCAGTGGAAGGGCTTTTCACGGGGGAACACTTATGTTTCTTTACTTCTAGTTTACTGTGATTTATTTGGGAAAAAAATAAAAAGGTGTAGCTATCAAAGATATGCAAATTCAAATATCTGAAAAACTGGTACCATCAATCCGTGTTCAATCGTTGGAAAGCTAGAAAGGAATCCTTTACCTCAATAGAGTTAGAACCCCGAACTGCTCTATATTTGCTTTGTAGGAGAGCAAGTATAATGCTTCCGGGTCAATCAGTGACCAACAGCTCTATGGTAAGTACACATGGTGAATTTTCATTGCACTAACGTTTGTTGTAGGCCTATGTGCTGCTGTGTACGGTAAAACATAGTGGCCTATATTGGTGTATGTTATATGCAACAAATATAGCGTAAACGATTATATGTATGGTTATTGTGCTGTGTCATGTGTGCTCTGGCATAGTACAAACCTGTAGCCACTTTTTGTTTAAACAAATTATTTAAGCTGAATATAAGTATTCGTCTGCCTATCCGCTGAAAAGGAGAGCTGAATTTTCAACCGTGTTGGTAAATCACAATAACTGAACTTTTTTGCCTCTGAGATACCATTGTAGCACAATAGATGTGTGGTCTGTAAGTGTAACTGCCCTGTGCCGAGGTTAGCCTAACGTGACAGCACGTACTGTCAGTCAGGGACGGTGTATCAAAGTAGGCCCTGACGTTAGAAACCCCATACGCCCTAGTTATGATGATTTATACATGTTTATAAGAAGGTAAGGGCCTAGCATTTTGCTTTACACAGTCCCCGGCGCTCATTAAAAATCTGTGTTTAACGTCACTTAAGTTTTAGGGGAAAATGCAGTCATCAAAATTAAATTGCAAGGCTGGTTAGGCCTATTACACAGTAATGACTAGCCTATCATTAACTTAACGCTAGGCCTAACCAAGTTAAAGAATCCGATCTAGCCTAGGCCTAGGACCTAGTGACATTCTGCCATCGGTACATTCCACCATAACATTCTGCGATAGGTTTTGCACCTTTTCCCCATGGCGGAAACACATTCGTTCAGAGCATTATACTATAGGCCTAGGCCTAGCCGCTTACCAGTCGAAACGTCCCCTGATCAAAACGTCCCCGTACCAAAACGTCCCCGCTATTGGTCAAAACGTCCCCGTGCAATAACGTCCCCGGATTTGGTAGCCTTTATCTTCCCTTACAGTATGCCTACTCTGAAGTTCAAATAATTTTGTAAAGTACAGTTATTGGAATGAAATGGAAATTTTCTGGAAAATGTAACCTTTTATGTTAAATTCCAAAGTGTTTGTGGTAATCATTCTACGTTCGCTGTTGTAAAACTAACAGTTAGGCCTATAGGCCTAACTTTAAGTTAGTCGGATAGCATCACAGTTCTCAGTTCTCAGTTCTAACGTTAGTAGGCCTAAGTTCTAACGTTATCTTAGGCCTAGGCCTGCCTAACTTTATCGTAATCGATCCTCATACACTCAATTTTTTTAACATGTCTCAAGTTTTCTTCAAGTTTCCAACCGATAGTTTTAATTTGGATTCCTAAAATCATGTTCAAAGTCTCTATGGCGGGGACGTTTTGACTTCCCATATATAATAGTACGGGGACGTTTTGGTAAAAAGCGGGGACGTTTTGGTAGCGAAAATACGGGGACGTTTTGGTCTGGGGACGTTTCGACTGGATACCGCCTAGCCACAGGTGTTCGAAACACATACATATACTACACACTATACATATATTAACAATATATATATTATATTAATATATTATATTTATATTTTATTATTATATTATATATATATATATTAACATATTTTCTACCATCACACATAATGTGCACTGTGATTGGCTAAGGTAGTGGACCTGAGTCTTCATACCATATAGCGACAGGTATGAATCTTAGCCAATCACAGCACACGTCACATGTGATGGTAGCAAATAGTGAAAACATGCCTTGATCTGCATAGCGAACTTTCGTTCTTTTGCTTCGCTTCATCATCCATTATGTTTCCATGAGAAAGACGGCATAGATAGCTATGCAGGCTACTATCATCTGTATCGCGGGCAGTGAAGTGCGAGGCGACTGCTTGTGCTCCAAATTTTATTTTCTCACATTTTTTTACTGTTTGAAATTAATCTTATGCACAGAATTGTATCTGATGAGGTGGTGGATGTTCTACTGGAACAGGTGACATGATTAACAAAGTCTTTTGAGGTTCGCGGTAAGAGTAAGAGTGTAAAAATAGGCCAAGATTCGTGCTTGGTACTGAGAAATGCCCTACCTTGTTAATATATATATATATGTACAGTGTGTAGTATATGTATGTGTTTCAAACGCCTGTGGGCCTAGCAGGGTGGGCCCGAAATTGATGCACCTAGGCCCTAAGCAGTTCAAAAGCCTAGGCTATAGCCTAGGCCTATTTGGAATAAAATAAATCCAGACACTCTCCTGTTTGCCTTTTTCAAATGTGCAGTAACTTATGGATGCATTGCTACTCACAGTTCTCTTACTCCGATCCGAAAAATTAGTAAAAGAAAGCTTGATTTGACTCGAAATTTTCTTCGTTGTCAGTCTCAAATTTGATCTAAATTGTTGAGTAGGTTAGCCACCAGATGTGAAGTTATAATTAATAAGCCTTACAGGCTTACGTACCTGGGTTTATGTACCTGGTCCACCAGGAACTTGGCTTAGTAAGGCAGGAGGTCCCTAGTGGCCCGGTTGGTTAATGGGGCAGATAGCTTTCTTAAGCTAGTAGTATGCCCCAAAAGCTTCTTGAATAGCGGTTCTGTGATCCTTTTAAACTGTAAGACAGTTGTAGCCTCAACAGCTTCTGGCGGCAGGGAGTTCTAGTCATCAATGACTTGCTGAGAAAAGTAGTAACGTCTCAGCATAAGATTAGGTCGTTGCTTAAGAATCGTCATTGCATGCCCCCTTGTGATCATGTGGGATTTCTGGTGACATTTTAGTTGAAATAGATCATGAACAAGGATTCTGTCAAAACCTCTCATAATTTTAAAAACTTCAGTCAGGTCAGCCCTGTGCCTTCTTGCTTCCAATGACATTAAATTAGTACATTTAAGTCTCTCTGAATAATCCTTATCACAGAAGTTGGGCTTCTCCCACATTTGTGGCTGCTTTGCGCAGTCATAAAATAACTGCCCTTCAAGGCCGGAGTAAGTTTAACCTAAGTCTTAACGACACCGAAAGTGATGCATTTTCCATGCGTGTAGTGTGCAACCATTTTCATTGACTTTGTACAGTTACGTACAGATGCCTATGTAGCAAACTGTATGGCATAGTCCTTGTCTAGTCAGTGGCATATCCGTGATGTTAGAGAAGATGTTCTGAGCAACAGAGTCCGCTACGCGGGGCAGGCGCTTAGTGGCTTGAATTGTAGCTGTTCAACTGTCTTCAACTGCCACAAATGCTCGTACAAAATGCAAGCCCTTCCACTTTTCAAAAATTTTTAAATTTTACGAAATTCAGTGTTCAAAAATCAGTCATATTGATGCTAATATGTATCTGCAAGATTTGTTATAATAAAAAGTGAACCATCATTGTCAAATTTTGGAAGAAACCTTGAAGTTAAGAGAACGCTAGACAATATTTTAGGAGTATTTAATTATAGCGTGGAAGTGCTGAATGCTCTCCTGTCAGCAGCTACCATCCTCAAACATTCTCATTGAAATCTTGATGTAGCTTAGGACCGAAAGTCTTGACACGGACAAATTTGGTGAGAAAAGTGTGGTAATTATGCCAGAAACTTAAGTTAGTTGTTCGAACTGGGAGATTTGTGACATACCAGGGTCTTCCCTGGGTTTAGAATTGAACGTCGCGGCTCTGCCGCGTCCGACGGTGGATCGCCGGCCTGGGGGTGGGGTATAAGGGGAGGGGGTGTCCCCCGAAATTTTTTTGAATTTTAGAAGTGTCTAAATGCAAAATAGTAGCACTTTTGAGGCAAATTAGTCAACAGAATTTCTTTAAGTTTCTGCCAAAATATTCACCATTGGTGCTCACAAACTCGTAATATTTTAACCTCTCCAAATGATAGCGATCATTGGCTATTGTTAGTAGTTACCGCAATTTCTAATGCAGCACAGTTCAGGTACGTCAGAGCGCACACAGTACTTTACTACTGTAGGCTACCCGGGTAGAGTTTTTCAGCCTTTCCCTTTTGATCTTCGCGAAATAGCATGGTTATTGCAACTAACAAAATGTATTTACCCCCATCTCATTCACGATTATGTTGAAATGAAGTTGTTTTTGTCTGTTTCGTACCATGCTTTTGTTACATTGCATTTTTCACCAGAAACAAGCCCCGCGATGCGTGTTTCTAACATCAAGCCGCCCCTATACTAGACAACGAAAGAACATAGGCCTACTATACTGTATAATAGCCTAGCCTATCTTTAGAAATGAACGTCGAAAGACAGCTCATAAATTTTTGCACGCAGTGCGTGTGGATGAGTAACGTTCCAAAACTAAGGCCCAGAAGTAGCGCGAAAGACCGACTAGAAATTTTACACGTATCTTTGCCGTATAAATACACATACCCAAATGGATATAGGGCACGTGGCTCGACTTTCGATGTTGCTAGATTTCATACTTGTCAAGTTATCACTAACATTAACATGACATGATTTCATGATCTAAAGAAGTAAATTTTGGTGATACAGTTATGTCTACATAAGGTATGCACTTATTTCAACCACAATAATATTCTTTTGACTCGAATCAGTCGCCAGAACTTCGTATTTTTGGTGGAGAAACTTTTTTCTGAAGCAAAATTCACTCCCTCAGATTTAAAATCGTACAAATTTTTTCAAGGTGTATTTTTTGCGTTGTGTGCACGAAAAAAAATCTTCTTTCCTGTTACTTCTATCCTGGTACTACCTTACATACTAAAATGATTCCTATCTCAATATTGCTCGTAATTTTTTATTGCTATTCAAACTACTTGCAAAAGTTTTATGTCCAAAGTTTCCTAAATATATGGCAAAATAAGAGCAAAATATTTTCCCAGTACTTTACGTACCCCCCATTTGCGAAAAATGGAACTTGCCAAAGTCATGTGCTAACTACAGCAGAGAGAGCACTCCGGCAGTGAACGAACGAACGTTCGTACGTACACGGTGTCTGCCGTATCTTACCGTACATTTTTAACGGTGCTGTGCGGGTGAAATCTCGGCTAGGAGATGCATTAGAAAGTTTTTTACTGTCATTATCACGAAGGTGGATTTTTCATAAGAGTATCAAGAAAACAGTTTACGAGAAATTTGATCACATGGTTGAGGTACATTACAGTACAGAAGTTGCAGTGACAAACTGGATGTTATTTTTTGGTTCCGATGCACACGTTACGGCACACTTGAACACAAAGCCACAGGAAGTAGTGATAGGACTTGTTTAAAATTTGTACTAACTGCACTAAAATATGGTCAAATTATTAATTCCCGTCTGATTTCTAAACTCACGAGGTTAAGGACCAACGGCACATTGTAGATATAGAAAATGTGACGTATTGTTTTCAACAGATCGATCCGACCAGAGATAAGGGGCCGATGGGTGGAGTCTTGAATTGTATGTGCATACCATGCACTAAACTTAGGCTAGATGTTGCAAGGTTTACGGTCGGGTACCCGACGGGTAATGCTTTTTGGGTACCCGTGTACGAATTTTCTACCCAGTTTTGACACAAAAAATGTGTTCATATTGTGAAGATTTGAAAGCAGCAAGATGCGTAAGTTGAGTAGATTGTTTGGCGGCCCTGATAATGCAAAGTTACGTATTTTTACAAAGGACACGTTATCAATAATATTGTCGGTCAAATGCTGATATTTCATTCATTCGTTGGGTTGAAAATTCTGAGACACAAGCCCTGCCTAGCCTATAACCTGCCAAACGGGGCATTTGGTTTTGGCTTTGCAAGTTGCGTCCACAGAATTATAATACCTGTGGTTGCGTCTCACGGTATAGTTTACTCGACTGCTCACGTTGGAATGTACATAATCATTACCAAATAATGACATGTAAACTTAAACTTGAGGGTTACGTGTGAATGAAAGAGGGCTTGCTGAACTCCGTGAACGTGTGTGGCATGCATACATACCGAACGCTTAGCTTTCTGTTTGCATCTTGAGACTTGCGTGTATGACTGTGGGTACGTATGAGCACGAAAGTATTACCGCGAAGGTAGTACTACATGGCTCGTAATTTTGCCGTGACAAGGTTTCGGAAATAAGCTTGTGGTTTCACTGCACATTGTATTAACAAAAAGGCGATCGTTGACAAAGTTCAAGTAACATTTTTTCAGGGTACCGGAGGAATTTTTGAACATCGCGGCTGTTTTTTGAATGTCGCGGTCTTCCTGTTTTTGAAGTTTGAACGTCGCGGCCCGCGACGTTCAAAAGGCCCAGGGAAAACCCTGCATACCTTTCCGTCTATATAATACATATTATATGGTGTACTATACTACGTAAGGGGCACCTGTGCTTTGAACCAGGCCTCGATTTTAAGAAAATCTTATGGTTGTCCATTGGATAACCTGTCTGCCATTTTCAGTTGTCAAAAAGAAAATTTAGTAGGCTAGTCCACAAAAGAAATTTGCAGTAACCCTAATGATAGTTCTAAGCAGTCTGTTGCGTGAACTCTGGTTGTCCAATGGACAACCAGCCCACCTTTTTTGGTTGTCCCTCAAAAATTTTGGTACTGTAGTAAACGGGCTGAAATCAAGCACGGTCAGAGCTGTGAACTGCAACTCATTCACAGCACTGACGTGCATTGTGATTGCGAATGATGAAGCCTACAGGTACATATCTGCAAAGTGGACTTGCCTTCTGCTGCACCTTATCTTGCATTCAGCATATGTGTTTTGTGAGAGAGACTGCATGGATAGCTATGCTGGTAATTCCAACTGCCGCCCTGCCTCCGTGAGGTGTCCTACCTTGTTAATATATAATATATATACTAGTGGGCCTTGATTTTAAGGAATTTTCATGGTTGTCCATGGGACATCCAATCTGCCCTTTTTGGTTGTCCAGAAGGAAATTTGGTTGTGGTTGTCCAAAAGGGACTGAAAGTGACTTTATCTCATTCACAGTAATGTTGAAATGAAGTTGTTGTCTCTTCCTGTACCTTGAATCTGTTAAATTGCACTTTACACCAGAAACAATTCCCGTGATGGGTTTTTCTAACAGTATATCAAGACACGCCCATACCAGGTAACGACACAACATACTGTACTGTACTGTACTGTACTGTACTGTACTGTACTGTACTGTACTGTACATTTGCCTAGCCTATCTCCTTGATAAACGAACGTCAGAAGACAGCTCATAAACAATTTGCACGCAGCACGTGTGGATCAGTAACTAGAAACTAAGGTCAAGAAGTGGAAATTTAAGACAGTACATTTTGTTGGTGTATAACACATACACTGATCTGATGCCAATTGGCTTGACTTCTATGTTATGTTCTATTAATCGTTTAGTGAAAGTTCTCTTGCGATTAATCTGCACTGCTTCAATAAGTCAGTTTGCACCTCAGTACAACTACACACAGTTGACAGTATCAGCATAATCCCTGGTGAAACCACATGATATTTATGCACACTAACAGTGTGGTAATCCAAGGAGCCATACAAAAGATGTGCCAGACATATAAGCTTTTAACCAAAATACATGGCCCCAGTGGTCAAGTGGTTAGAGCATCCGACTTGCAGCTGGAATGTCTAGGGTTCAAATCCTGGCTGGGTCATACCAAAGACTTTAAAAATGGAACCTACTGCCTTTGTGCTTGGTGCTCGGCATAAGCAATGGAGCAGGGAAACAAGCCAGTGAGCCACAACTGGAAGAAAGGCTGTGGTCGTCTCGACTTGAACCAGTTGGTTGGAAACTGGGACATTAAACCTCATCTAACCTAACCCAAATACCAACTTAATTAACCTGCAACCACATGATTCATCAATATTTAGGTATACACAATAAGCACACCCTGCATTGAAGCTAGATAAACCTACAAAATAAAGAGGAATTAACTGTTACCTGAACTTTAAACGGCAAGCCAAACCTTCAGAAACAAAACAAGCTTGCTCAAAAGTTGGTCTTATCTTGACTAAAAATATCATTCATTCAAGTGAGGTAGGTTTCTCCAACATAAAAAACCGGTTGGAGATTAAAAAAGAAAGATTAAAAAGACAGAAATCCACTTTTAATTTGTGTTATGTGATCGTAGGGGCTTCCATACGGCAGTAAATTTATGTTCGGACGGCATGCATACAGTGTGTCATTCATGTGTCCTGCATTCGTGTAAAAGTTAGCAAAATGTGGAAAAACGTGTGCAGCATAGGCCGTAAAGTACATACACAACATACGTTAGGATATGCAGTGCAACTGTGCAATGTCCGTTTCCATTATACTCCAGTTTGGTGATTTCGACATATGTAAATTGCCCGTCTAAAACACGTTCCTACTGTACATACACTGTACTATATACAGTGTGCGCTATACATAGCCGTTTCCTTCATGGTCACATGTACGGGGTGAGCTCCGCTAGAGAGAGCGAGAGGAGTAGGCTTTGATATCCCCAATTTTTACGGGGAGTTTTACTGTCATAGACACGGAGAAACATTCTGTGTGTATTACAGATATTTTTGCAGAAGAGTTCAAAGCAAGAAATAAAGGGAGATTGAACACATCATTGCAGTATTTTTGCGCAAGGCTAAGGTAACGATCGGCCGGAAAAATGTCAGGGTGGCCTAGAAAGAGTTAAGTAGACAATTGTTGCAAGTATCGTATAGCCCATTTCGAGGATCGTCAGAGATTATATAGGCCTACATTACTGCAGCACGCGGCACAGAACTGGAGCTAGGATTAAAGTTAGTATGTCTGACGTATTTACTCCCAATTTTAACGTTGGTTGTATTGTAACTTTGCCAATGTTAGGCCTTACTATAAAGTAATTACAACACATTGCAAAATCAGGCTGTACCAAAACTGTGTCTACATAATGGCTACAAATTAATTTTTAATATGTACTACAGACTTCTGAATTCGGAGTTTGCGATTAAATCTGTGGGCCTCACGGCCGCTAATCATTACGCGGAATGATTGTGCAGTTCTGGGGAGTCAGCGCACAGGAATACAAGTGCGACTGTATTATGCGATTAAATGATTAACTCATGAATCGCAGATCGACAGCCCTACTTATCACTTAAGATGACATGCTTTCATTATCTAAAGAAGTAAATCTTGTTAATATAGTTATGTATGCATAAGCTATGCACATATTTTAACCAAAATAACATTCTTTTGTATCAAATCAATTGCTTAAACTTTGTATTCTTAGTGGAGATACTTTTTTGAAACAAAATTCACTTCGTCAGCTGTAGCATCGTACACATTCTTTCAAGGGATACCATGCGCCGTGTGCACAGGAAAATAATCTTCTATCCCGTTACTTCTATCCTTTTACTCCCTTAAATATTAAAATGATACCTATCTTTATGTTGCTCATAATTTTTCATTGCTATTCAAACTTTTCAAAATTTTTTGCATCCAAAGTTTCCAAACATATGGCAAAAAAGAGCAAAATATTATCATTTTTTTGGTATACCCCATTTGCTAAAGTGGAGCATGCCAAAGTGCACTGCTTCGGCACAACATATCATCAGGAGCACCCAGGCTTAGGAATGTATGCTCGTATGTGATAACGACATGCACAGTGTGTGCCGTATTGTACTGTACATAGTTAACGGTTCTGTATGGGTGAAATCTCCCAGGAGTTGCATCAGAAAGATTTTTACTGTCATTATCACAACTTTAGGAACAGTGTGTACAGTACAGTAGATAGTGGATTTTTGATAAAAGTAGCAAGAAAGCAGTTAACAAGAAATTTGAACACATGGTTGAGGTACTTTACAGTACAGGAGTTGCAGTTACAAATTATGTTTTTTGTTACGATGCACAAGTTATGGCACACTTGACCCAGAGCCACAGCACAGTAGGTAATGGTGGGACTTGTTTAAAATGTCTGATTGCACATCACATTAATGGCGCTAAAGTATATGGTCAAATATTCGTCTGATTTTCAAACTCACGATATTAAGAACCAGTGGCACAAATGAAGTAACTTTAGTAAAGAATTGTGATAGTTTTTATCAGATCGATCAGACCAGAGAAGAGAAGAGGGGCTGATGGGTAGAGCCACGCATTGTATGTGCATACAATGCACTGAAGTCAGATGTTACAATGTTACGGTCGGGTATCCAATGTGTAATGCATTCCGGATACCGGGGTATGAATTTCCTACCTGGTGCAAACACTGCTGTAGGCCTTTCTGGCATGTATACTTCATTTAGGTTTGCAGTGAAACACCCGCCTATCGTAAGAGGCAACTAAAGGGGAGGACTTGAAACGAATTTATCTAGTTGACACTATATAACACATTCGTGTTGGTGTGTCGTTAAATATTATCTAACTAAATAACTAACTGCAGTGAAACATATGTATGGGTGCATGATATGGTGGCTGCCAAGGGAAGGCCATTGTAGTAAACACCCACACAAAGTGCATAGCTCCTACAGCTGTCAGGTTAGAAAATAATGACTGCTGCTGGCTCTGCATTACCTCCAGTTCGTTTACGTAAAATTCCAATGTGCAAGAGAGAGAAATGTTTAGTAGTCAATGTTCCAACAAAATTTAATAAAAATTGTTTTTCAAAATTGGGATTAGGCCTAGAAAATATTACCTTAATTTTCTTTTGTGAAAATTAGTCGTCCAACGGACATCCAACCAGATCACTTTTGGTTGTCCTGTGCAAATTTTGGTTGTCACAGACAATCGGACCACCAATAAAGTCAAGCCCTGTAATGTATAGTGTTCGACCGATCATCTGTTAGATAATCGGCATCGGGCCGATTGTTGCACAATCGGTAAATAATCGGCATCGGTAAATTTTTGTCATTCAACCGATTACCACCACCAGTTATTTGAAAACCGGAAATGGGGCTAAAATACACTTCATAGTTTGTACAAAAAATTTAACAATTCCCCCAAACACACATTTCTCCTTTTCCCACCCAAAATATGAGCACTGATACTCACAAAACCTGCAAAATTTAAAACTCTCGAAATGATAGCGATCATTGTAATTGTTGCCTTAACTTCTAGTGCAGCACCGTCCAGGTGCGTCAGTTGAGGGCACACAGTATTGCCTACAAGATGTGCATCCATGGACCATGCCGCGCATCTGTACACAAATTGTACTACAGGAAGGCAATGACTTGGCGCAATGTTGTTTCCAAGTTTCACACTGCTAACCATAGTCATCTGTATGCATTTAGTGCACGTATTGTAGCAGCTAGAAATTTCTAAACTCGAGGCTCATTATCCTGCATAAATTATGCCACATTCCCCATTCCCACATTCCTTTTGTTATAATTCATAATTATCACATGGGCACACGTAATTGCCTTACAGGGAATAACAGAATACAAGTACTGTACGTACAGTACTTAAACTTTTTGTGAAGTTGAAGTTCACTTATGAAAGTACAGCGAGTAGTACCGTACAGTGTAACACACAATGCAAGGCAGTGCATTTACCTGCACCGTTGCGTAGCACGTTGGTCATGAACTACTCTGTGCTAACTGCTGATGAACGAAGGGAAATGGGCCTGTGTTAAATTCATGCTAAAACTGCAACAGTTTTTCGATTACAGGAATATATCAGGATTTAGTATTGCGTTTCATTTGGAGAATTTTTTCCATACAGTAAGACGTAAGTTTTGGGCAAGACGCTTTACAAAAAATATCTTTATATTGTTAAGGAACCATGAGATGGGTAAATCAAGTAAATCAGGTGGAATTTTTAGTGGCCCTGAAGTGCAAAGGTAGTTAGGTATTTTTGCCTAGAACTGGGTGGACAGGCCACTAGCCTGTACAGCACTACAAGCCAGTACACAAATTTACACGGAATCTTCCGACATGATCGGTGGATGGCAGAGCTAGGTGAACTAGGCAGAGCCATATGTAGGCCGACTGACTCTTTGGCTAACATTAGGCCTGTGACATCGTAGGCAACATGTATTTATGGTTGATTTTTACTTCAGTATTTCAAGAGGAAATTCCACAAAACAATTAATATTCCGCTTGTGGAACCTAGCGAACTGTTCCTTATTTTTCAACTCCCAGTGTGAAGGTTTATGTTACTATGGTGTGTGTACAAAGCTAGCTAGAGACACGCAGCAAACGGCGAGAAACATGACATTTCCATACATGTAAATAATCGGTGATGGGTAATCAGCATCGACCCGATTATGTAACTGAATAATTGGTAATCGGTGATAGCCAACTATGGTAAAATCGGTCGAACACTAGTAATGTGTAGTGTATATATATGTATGTATAATGTTCTGAACGCCTGTGGGCAGAAAGGTGCGAAACCTATGGTGAAAAGGCACTTTCAGAAAATTTAAGAAGATAAAGGACGTGTTTTCCTTGCAACTACCAAAACATTTTGGAAGCCCAGGGCCCTATAGGACCGACAACAAGTAGAGGAAAAGAGACATGGTTCATTGGATAGATTGAATGAAAGTGTAAAGAAGGCTTGAGAAAGTGAGAAATAGTCTTAACATGTATAAGTATTGTGAGCTTTGGGGAATAAAGCCTAGTTTACTGAACACCTGTCTCATTAACATTATTGTTTGCAATCCATTATATAGAAACACTGTGACTTAAATTTACAAAGAAACTGCTGCCCTGACCAGTGTTTCATTCAACTCTGAAGCACCGATCAATGATTCATCCAACAAACCTTTTAAGGCAATAGGCAGTTGCCCCAAAATTTGCTTTGAAAAATCAGCAAACTCTTGCAAATCTCCTCTTACAGTATATTGCATTACTAGCACCTCTGAAGACATTTTGAACATATTACAAACAATAGGTAAAGCAAGGAGAAATTCTCCTTGAATTTCACAGTTCACTAATAAAAACATTGTTACATGATCAACATAGGCCATTCAGGAACTAGAGTGACGGGGCTTATTAACTCAGATTGGGGTGACTGCATTTTCCCTATGGCCTATTTTGATCATGTGACAATGTTTTTGTGAGTGAATTGCAAAATTCAAGGAAAATTTCTCCTTGCTTTACTCCAACTTGGTTTGACTACAGAAATCAGTTGTGCTAGCGTGGGTTCCGAGTCATGTGTGCATATGCAGAAATGGAAAGTTAGATGATGCACTTGCTAAGGAAGCCCTACAGATGGACGTGACCAACCTCTTCTTGCCTCACACTGATTATTTTCCGACGATCAGTGGCTATGTGAAATCAAAATGGCAGGAATTGTGGGATACCTTCCCCGAGAACAAATTGTACTGAGTAAAACCAACGGTTGGGACTGTGGGTAATGCAGCCCCAGGAAGTGGAGAGACAATGTAGTCCTTACCAGGTCCCACATCGGTCACACTTCCCTTTACCCATGCCTATTTACTCCACGGGGATGAGAGACCATATTGTATTCCCTGTGATTGTGCTGTCACCGTCAGTCACATTCTCGTTGACTGTTATGAACACTCCCATATTTGTCAGAAGTACTATGTCACAGTGCCAAACCTGAAAACGTTATTTGAGCAACTGACCCTTCTCTTATTCTGGGCTTTCTCAAGGAAAGTTTAGCTTTACAGGAATTTTTGACATGAGACTCCTGGATTTGCTTTTAATAGTCTAGACATTTTTGTGGAATTTTACCCCATCTTTGCATTTTTAGTTGATCTTTACCCCACCATTCCTTTTTTTTATCTAGCTGACACTATATAACACATTCTCATTGTTTTGTCATTAAAACCCATCTAACTAAACAAATTCTTGAAATGGAGGGGAACAATAAGGTGAAATTTGGTGGTAAAAAATTGCCATAACACTAAGTAAGTTACAAGATTTTGGCGTGCCCATGCACTCAAATGATCAACTTTAGTGTAAAAAGTTACAATCCGCATAGCATGCAGAAGGGATGTTTCATATACTAGATGTCAATTTTTCCACTTTGGAGATAATTTTTGTCTATAGGAAATTTGGGCTCTGCCTCACTGCAGCAGATATTGAGTTTAAAATCTGAAATTAAGGAAATCTGACAAAATTTAAGGAAGTCCTGAAATTTGTCACGGGAAATTGGATTTCAAAATGTGGAAGTACTACCAGTGCTGTACAGTGCACCCAAATAGGTCGCAAATGTGCCCAAAATACCACAGATGCAACCAAATTATTTCACCAAGGTGCCAAATACTCCTTAAAAGTGTGACTGTGCCTAGATGCCATAGTATGCAATGCATACAAACACATGCTCAAGCAGTCAATATTTTCATGACAAGCAACTTTTTCGTTCATGAATTACAGCTCAAAAATAGTAAGTCCAGTATCATATGTGTTTGCATTCCCTGTGTGGTACAGTATGTGCCAAATGACGTCATACCTCCCCACTTTGTTCCAACGAAACTGTTTACTGATGTGGAGTCTACTAGTGCTGTTGAACTCTTGGGCATACATACAGTAACTTAAATGGACTAAAGCAAGTGTGATTTCCAGCATCCTTGTTGACAGTGTTTGTGTGATTTCTCTTGCATACAGACATACAGTTAAGTTAAACGAGAAGCCCTATTGACTCATCGTGCTATGGAACAACCTTCACTGGAAGGATTCTCTTACAGTTAAGTCAATGGGGAAGTCCCAGTAACTTACTCTGTAAGAAATCGTTGAAGCAGTGTTCATGCCAGAGACCTGCAATAGAAAGATCAGGATATTGTGCTCTATGAATGAAAGGAAGGTTCATAACCTTTCATCAAATTTCTCAATGATTTGATCCCAAGGCACTGTGAAGCATGTGTTAGGCCTAGGCAAAGTGAATCATATCAATGCTTGACAACTACATACACATTATTCACATGCTGATAATGTTAACAATGATTGAACGAAGTTTGATCGATCAGTATCCGTACTGACAGGTTTGTTTATTGCATGTAAACCAGTTGAAAAATACTGTCACCAAAATTTTTTTGTTGAGGAGCCAGTAGCTACTTGTTCCTTTCTTCCATACACCACTGAGCACTACGATGAGCCATTCCTACAAAATGGCAGCCATTTGTCAATGAATGATGAAGAAACTTTTGTCAGTTTTGGCATCAGAACACACCTGTGCTCTGCATATTTTTCTAAGGTATAATGATAATAAACTGATTTGTATTGTTTTGTTTGCAGAGGAATGACAATTAGTTGAAGAACGATCAATTACTGTAAAATTTTCCTCCCAAACCTTAACTGGGTGGTTTTTAGTGCAGGCAGAACTAGGACTCTAGTGCTGAGTAAAACAAAGTGTGTAGCATAGAGTCCTGTTCAAGGACTAAGAATACCCCGCCACGGTGGGAACACGCCTTTTGAAATCAAGGAGGTGCAGTCCACAGTGCATTCCGTATATCGCCACTGCTGAAATTATGCCAAGGTGTCAGCTTTCAGATGCCAACAAAACATAAATGTGGTTTAAAACAGTGCAATATAAAATAACATTGCAAGCTATACTGGGCTATAATCTGTCACTCATCATACTGAAAAGTGAATAGTTTACACACATTCTGTCCTACAGGGCTCGCGATAAATCAACATTTTGAGTGAAATACCCAGAAAAATGATGCAGAATGCTCTGAAATTGGAACATTTGTACATTATGCAGTTGCTGATTACTTGTGTCACTAGTATATCAACTGAACTGGGCCACCCTTCATATTTTGCTACTGGGGAAAAACACTAAAAGTGAACAGAGCACAGCCAATTTGTTAATACTGACTACCGTCAAAGTCATTCTCAGAGGATCAGAAAAGAGTGATTTCTATAACTGACACTAATGCCTCCTTGAGCATATTCACCGTAACACATTATTTGAAACTGGAGGCAAAATATCCATTTGGTGTAAAGTAGGACTATATTTTGAGCAAGTTTTGCTCTTGTTTGAAAAGTGGTGGGCAGAAGTAAGAGCTATTAGCTCCTAGTGCTGGGTGGCAATATCGAGTTCCAGTTACTGTCTCCCGTCGCTGCCCACTGTAGCTACAACCATGGCTGCAAAACAACTGGGGTTTACCTATAGCAGGTGGCTTCAGACTTGAATTGCATTATTTGCTGTTAATGTAATAATGGAATTGTGGGACACATGTACAATGGCATGTTGTAAGTTATAAACATTTACTGTTTGAAAAACAGAGGGGACTTTGAATACTGTCTTCACTGTCAGAGCTGAGTGGGCAGCACAAGTATTTTGAATTTTAAAACATCTTGGCTAAACTACTGGAAGAAAGTTAGGTGGGAGGTTCCAAGACAGCTGTTAGAATTTAAGGAGGGACTGAGAGTAAACTTCCAACTTTGTTGGAAGAATTGGAACCATTTACGTAGAACACCAAGTTGGCCCTGTAAAGGTCCTACGACCCCACCCTGGACTGTGAAAATTCTTCCTGTAAAGTTTACTTCTAGCCCCTTCTCCAGTTTGAACAAAAACACCTGTCTAATAATGTACCTTCCAGACAATGCTTCAGTAGCTTAAATTGCCCAAGGCTATATCTTCACACTACTGTGTGTAAGCAATTGGGAACACAATTGATTGCATAGTTATCACCACACCAGAGTAAAGATATTTTCTTTATGTCAGTCAAGGTGCAGTCACCAGGTTATCTGTAGACATGAGCATAGTCCTAAATATGTTTTTGAGGACATTTTAGGGCCTCAGAGCATTTGATGGTGGTAGTTAGGTACTCCAGTTGGCTCTCATACTTAAAAGGGCTTAATTGAGTTTGTTGAAAAAATTTTTTTTTTTTTTGACATCTGTTGAGATTTACTCACATCTTGATGATAAGTGGAGATCCTACATGGCTGACACACAACTGAACTGGCAGTGATAGGGTAATAAATGATTGAAATCATTTGTTACAAATTTGTGACCAGACACTTTTTGCCATTAGGTATTTATGCAACCCCTGTCCACAAAACTACAATTTCTCACATTTTTGGTAACAATAGGAAGTGATACATGAGTAATGAGGCTAATTAGAAGCATTGTCATGCAATGATTCCCTTCAAACTTTTTGCAAAATAATCGATATCAACTCAGTGAGCCCCTTTACATATTAAATGGTCATGCAACTACTGCCAAAGCATTAATAAATACAGTAGTCACAATGCTACAGTACTAAGAACATTCTTCGATTCCAGAATTAGCATTGACCAGTGCTCTAGAGCTTCCCTAACTACTGTATTGGCTATGACCCAGTAATGGGTCAGTGGGCCTCAGATGTTTAAATGCAACTTACAAGGACAGGAAGTGCCAATTCTGATGGCCTGGGAGGCATTTTGGAAAAAATTCTCATTAACTGTTGTCACATATATATTAGTCACTAGGTTTTGGCAAGAAGGCACAATATCCAAAAATGGGCCACCATTGAAAAGTTAAGAAAGCTTGCCCTACTGTACAGAACTGAATCTGTAAATTCTGTATTGTGTACTGTAACAATGTCACAGTGCATTCTTTTACAATTTGAGGTTAAGTTATGGGCAGTTTTTATGTGATATATCGTGTAGTAACTGTGTGAGAAGCGTACTGTATATAAGCAAAAAGGTATTCATGTTTCATTTGATGTTATTTTTGTCTGCTCTTCTTCAAATTTCTGTGTTTTAGTTCCCATCAGCTTTGTTTTTTTCTATTTTTGGCCCTTGAAATTTGAGCCCTGTGCCCTGGTGTCAGAGTTGTTGTTAATTATTGTCATTCTGGATTTAGTATGTAGTGAATTTTTCATTTCTTTTGCTTCACTTCCTTGTTATTTGGCAACTACAGTAGCAATCCTAGATGAAGTCTTCTAATATTAGAACTGCTGAGAAATGGTAATAGTTTTCTTGCTCTAACAGTCTGGAGTTTCAGCAATGTTTTGAGGCTTGATTCAGTGTCTCAAAGTGCAGCAATATTTTTGAATCTAGTTTTGTACTGTAGACAGTAAAAGGCATTCAAAAACATTATTTCACAGCATGTTATTAACATTTATATCAAACTTCCCAAATGAAGTGTTATACGCTGCCACACGTGATACAGGTACAGTATAGTGGTTCTGTACAATCTTTAGTCCCTATGCAAATCCTCCTTATTGAGTACAGTATGAAGAAAGATCCCAAGTGATTGTAAAAAAAAAAAAAAAGGAACTTGAACTCCTTTTTCTGGCTTTAAAATAGGCTTTCATAGAATTCTTGCTGGGTAGTTGTCTTCAGGGTTCTCTTTTTTTGTTTTTCTGACAAAGATTCCATATGCTTCAAAGTTACAGTATGGTATGGGGGGGGGGGGGGGGTCTTGCATTGACGTCAGGTCGATGGCATCATACCGTTCGTGTACATCATTTGGAGACGTATGCATACTCCAACCAGTACAGTGCATGTATAGTATTGGGCCCTGCATTGAGCAAGGAAGGAGTTACTGTACATGTAAGACTGATTGGGAAATAACCAACAGATTTTACATCATTTGGTATGTCTGGAAGTATGTGTGGGAAGTATGTCCTTTGCCCTAACAAATCCAGGTTGTGTAGAAATTAGTGGACTTAGTTTCTTGTTATCATCAGTGTCCAACAATGATTACACTAGATTAGTTTGATTCCATGTAATGTATTGAATCTTGTAGAAGAAAACATGTTTAATATATGCTACATGCTACACTTGTAAAACAGTAGGCCCACCACATTCATGTTTGTCCTGCAAGTATTTTGTCACATGCCACCTTGATTAGGTGGTGATAAACAAGTTTGAAGCTTTAAAATGGTGGGTGTTCTTTGTTTCTTCCTAGTAGTAATAAGGGTTACTTACTTTAATGGATCCACATCAAGACTCATTTTTCAGTATACACTTTATGGTGAAATTACTTTGTTTCCCTTGAAAAGCACCTTGAGCAATACTTTTGGAACTGATTGGCGCTGTATAAGCCTTATTATAATTATCCATTTGTTTGGGAAACGGTAGGTATGAATGGGGTTGCCTTGAATGCACAGTTTAAATTTGAAGTATCGAGCAAATAAATTGTAACACAAGGTCAGTCCAGTTTATAGCTTTAGTTGAAAACATCTAATGTATCTCTTTTTTTCTGTTGCAAGTATCTTTTATGGTCTTTTGGAATTTTTACACATAATGCACACAGTTCTAAGGTAAACCAAAGAGTTATTCAATCTAGGTATTCTACTTAGGGAAAATGTTTCCACATGATTTAAAGGAGCCATATATTGACTTAAGATACCCCAGTAAAGCATGGTGGGTGAGAATGTTGTGCACCTAAGGGGTAAATAAACAATTGTGGGAAAGGAGTAGCAAAATGTAGTACTAATTGATTCTTATAATTCTTTCCTCTTCCTACAGTACTTTACAAATTTCTGGTGATCGGCAAAAGTTTGCCAAGTATAGTTCCTTGTTTTTTAACTTAATGTTTCTTCATGCAATTTCGAATTATGAGAGTATTTTAATGTTGTGCACTTGAGTGAAAAATTTTACCAATGAACTGTCCAAACTTCTTATTGCCAATAGGTATGATAAATTGATTAAAGGGCAAAGAGTAGTGTGATGTTTAACTAAATGCTCCTGAAATTTGTAACTTAAATATGTTCTCAGTATCTGGATTTTACTATTCACCAGTTTGGTTGTTCCCATTTTTAAGCACAAAGAAAAAGCAATGCAGTAGAAATTTATAACAATGTAGTTTTGCCACAACTAACCCATTTATACAGTAATTACAATTCATTCTGATTGAAAATCAGACGTCATGTGTGTAGCTTTTTGGACTTCTTTATGAAATTTCATTGCAATGGGGAAATCCTGTAATTCTCAGGGATGTGCAACATTACATAGTTGGCATTATTATATATTGCAAGTATACTAATCCAAATGGAGGTGACTATGTATAATTACCTTCAAGTCATCAGTCACCAAGAGATTTTTCTCTGAGTTATTCTATAGTTGATCTGAGAAATAAAAACTTTTGGATGTGATTTCCTTCTTAATACCACCTTCCTGCTCCAACTGGTTTTGTAAAAGAACAACATTGCTGCAACATTTCATGTTACAGTGACTGGGTGACTCTCTTTTCACCTTGTTTTTTTTTCTGTTTCAGTTCATCGCTTATTTTTGTCCTCTCTTTAGTATGTCCTTTTCATTTCTCAATGCTTTGCTTCTTGTCATTCCCAGATGTCTGCCAGAAGTGCTGAAGACACTTCTCTGCCAGCGGCCAAGAAGCCTCGTTTAGAGGGAGATACCTCCACTGCAAACTCACACAGTAACTCGAATGTGAGTTTGGCTCTTCTGTTGCATTTGCTTTGCTTACATCTGCTGGGATTTAGAAATTCTCTCTTTGCTCAAAATATGAACTGCTATTTTTTACACAGAGTGAAAAGTTTTAGCAGATTATTCAATAACCCATTTGTATATAACTCCATTTAATAGTATTGGTGACAGGAAATATTCACCCAGGTGTTGGTAATGCTGGGAACTACAAAAAGGCCTAAAATGATGCTGTTTTGAAAGTTCCTTCTTGCTTTTATATAGTTCTTCCCTCCTTCCCACCCATTTCCCTCTACACATGCATCACCACAGTGTGTACTTTACGTACTTTTCCACACCTTTACAGTAGGATGGCTGAAGTCTGTGCAGTGCACTAAGGAGTACTGTGCATTACAGTTTCTTATGTGTAGGATATTTTTAGCCTCTTGCCTTAAGAATGACTAAAAGCTTTTACATTTATCCTCTGTGTTGAATTTTTTAAAATGCGTAAATGCGCAAACAGTACATAATCCCCATACTTCTGATTGGAAACAATGTAATTGTCAAATTCTGCTTGGCTGTTTGATAGGTCTCGATCTTTAGTATGATAAAAATCAGTGTAGACCTGTATAGTATATTAATTCAGGGACAGGAAAAGTTGTGGTACAATGTGCCAGTACTTGATGCTTTAAACTTTTGACCCTTTTACTGTATTTCTTTGTAACTTCTTATATTGCATGACAGTATATTTCTTTATGTTTGATGTATTCTTCAACTGCATTGTATCTAGACTAATTGTGATAATGCTTTATGTGCTGTAGTTTCAGTTTCCCCATTAGGCAGTAGGATCGTGCAATTCCTGCACTTTTCTCCACAATCCCACAAGTTTTAAATGGCATGTGGGAGTATCCCACACCTGTTGGGAAACATGTTGGGAAAAAGATCCCCCTCTTTGAGCCAAAATCTCCCTTTAAATATTGTGATATTTTGGAAGGGGAAAATTTCCCCCCTAAAATTCTGAGACCTGGTTCAAACACTGCATAGTTGAATCTACTGTTGTCACTGGGTGTCGTCCATGTTTTTTTTTTCATCATTTTAAGGACAAAGCCATGGTGTTCTTTTTCCCCTGACCCTCTTTTCTGTTCCCAGAGAGTACTTTCAAAAATTTTGATTGTTGGCTACAGTAGTTTTAGACAGTCATCATCTTTCCAGAAAGTGTACAAACAGTAGTTTGGCACCTTCCACCTTGTATATTTTGTTTGTGAAAATGATAAAAAAAAAATGGATGACCCTTAGGTCTTGGATGATTACTGTTGGCATTGCCGTTTCCTCATAAGTAGGATAAGCAATAGAAAATATAGCAGGTAGAGGAGAAATGAAGAGTGGTCTAGGAATACTGTCAAGCAACTGTCCAAGACAGAACATCTTGTGTTCACCACACAGTTGTGCTGTAAGGGTGTTGAAGGAGTGGTGTAGTGGGTGGGGGGGGGCAGAGGGAGATGGGGATTTTGCTCAGTTTCCATACCCCTTTATGGGGAGTTTCTGATATCATCCCCTTCTACTGTACAGTATGTTCACATCATCTCTTTCAGTCACATTGTCACTGGTGAACTGAACATTTTCAAACCAGGTTGGGAATATGAATTAATGTTAGTAGTTATAAAATTCTTGCAATAGTTATGCATGCCTTCATGTAAGTGAAGGATCCGAACCGATTACTTGCAAATTGTTGCAGCATATCTGTCTTTTACCAGCTAAGTCACAGGTATCTAGGATGTGTTTTCTTCTTTCAGGTATGATAATTTCATTGCATTTTCATTGCTTTAACAGTCAAGTGATACAACCATGGCGAAGAATGGAAGCCCAGGAGACATTGACGAGGGCCTGTACTCGAGGCAGCTGTAAGTAGGAAAGAAAACTATAGTGATGGAAAACATTTTCAGAATTAGGTACACAGAGCATTTCAGGGATGGTAGAAACATTACCTATGACTTGACTCCATTTGCACATATTTATATTTTTTTATATTTTATTTATATATTTTTATTTATATTTTAAAAGCAAGGGATGAACTAGTTTGGCAGAGTTGATTGGCTGTTAGAGACTTGTCAGATACTGCACAATGCAGTGTCACAAGAATTATTGCATTTGTGTAACAGAAACTTTTGACACCTGTAAAGATACGGTATGTAGATGTAGAATAACAGGCAATTCAAAGTAACCGAACTGGGTAACTTTATTTTCGAGGAAATAAGGTTCTCAAGAAATAATTTATTCACCCAAATTTCCATATGATGCAAAATAAATAACTCTCTGGCTAGTGCCAGAGTTAAGTGGTGGAAATGAATGGTTTTACAGAGGTTCTGCAGGGATGTCATCTATCTCCACAGAAACATACATGTCCGCCATTGTGTAGTGAAGTAAGTCACTTCACACAAAAACTGATAATCCACACTATACCATATTTTGAAAAACTACAGCTTGCAAGGCTTGCTCATACTTATTTCCCAAAGCTAGGCATAAGGACTGACTCTGGCCTGGCCTAGCTGTAAGGTTATGATGTAGGCTTAATTACATGTTAAGGCCTAAACCTCCCTTATGGCCTGATGTTAATTTTAACATTTTAGTACTTACCTTTGGGGATTTGTTTTTGGCTTGGCCCATGGAGTTGCCATTTGGCCATTGGTTGTTTTGAATGAACAGTTTTAAAACAGTGATAGCTCTGACAAAAAGAACAAGCTAAATTACAATACATACAGTAGTACAATTTCACTGCAAGTGCAACTGCATTTGCTACCGATCACTATGCTTGGTATGCACAGGGCCAGTGCTGTTCACATATTAAAGATCGTCAATCCCTTTGTGCTCTCCTGAGTTGCTTGGGCTGGAAATCTATGAAATGTTAACCATGCTTTTTTCACCTCCAGTGTGTGTAGCTCACAGATTTGGCCACACAATTTAGGATCATTTTCAATCTACTAGTAGTTAGTTAGTTGCAATAAAAAACACTGTACATTATACAAATTCCATATGTAGTGATATACTACTACGGGTTTTTATTATTATTATATTTTATTATTTTATTATTATAATGTATATCCATTTACACCAACATTGGGTAATAACACTCGTTGCTCTGGAGTGACATCACATGCAACACCTCTATAGTAATGATGAAAGCTATTTTCTGTCAGTGTAGTGTTGATGCAATGTTAACACACTATGCCCATTTAATCAAAGTAGAAATAATTAGCATTAGCACATCTGCTGGCAACAGATTGCAAGACATATCTAGATATTTCTTCACCTGTTCAGGTAGTTACAACATTCTACAGTAAGTTACAGTCCCCTCTTAGCTTGGAGGGAGTTAGATGGTTGTGTTTGGGGGGGGGGGGGGGAGAGGAGGCACTGGGGGATGAAAGGGCAAGGGTTAGTTAGTTAAATGAGGTTTAACGTCCCAGTTTCCAACCAGTTGGTTCAAGTCGAGACGACCATGGCCTTTTTTCCAGTTGTGGCTCACTGGCTTGTTTTTCCTACTCCATTGCTTATGCTGAGCACCAAGCACAAAGGCAGTATGTTCCATTTTTAAAGTCTTTAAAGTCTTTGGTATGACCCGGCCAGGATTTGAACCCTAGACCTTACGGCTGCAAGTCGGATACTCTAACCACTTGGCCACGGCAGTCGGAAAGGGCAAGGGAGATGGAATGTGTGAGTCATGTGATCAAGTGTAACATGGAGAGGAACTGACTGTATGCTATCCAACATGGGATGGACTCCAATAATGTGCATACAGTTTTCTTTCTATAATTTTTTTTGTATGTTATTACAGTTATTTGATCAGTCTTTAATTTTGCCATTTCAGGTATGTGTTGGGTCATGAGGCCATGAAACGTATGGGTCTGTCCAATGTACTCATCTCTGGCATGAGAGGACTTGGTATTGAGATTGCAAAAAATGTGGTTCTAGCTGGAGTGAAGTCCGTCACCATTCATGATGAAGGGAATGTCTCAATTGCGGACATGTCCTCACAGGTTGGTTGTATGTCTTAGTTATCTCATGGTGGACTTATTCTGTAAGATATGGCATTCAGTACATGTGGGTGACTGGGCAATTGGCCCTCATAGCAGCCAAAATTGCCCTCACAGCAGCCAAAATTGCCCTCACAGCAGCCAAAATTGCCCTCATAGCAGCCAAAATTGCCCTCATAGCAGCCAAAATCACCAAAATGGTGATGTTAGAAAGGGTAGCACAAATTACAAATCTTATGAAAATTGCTTCCCCTCCCTCTACCTGCTTAATAATTGTCAAGAAGACAAAAAAAAACTTGCCCATGGGTACCCCGAAATGAGGAAAAATCTTGGAACTTTGGTAGGATGTATGATACTGCAGTTGATTATGGTTGTCAAGTTTTATAAAACCTGTGTTAAACTAGTTTCAGAATACATGTGAACCACTGCTATCATAGATTGTAATTTCTGATTCCTTGCCGAAGGCAAAGGAATCTATGCATTCATGATGGCGTAGGTGTGTATTTAGATGTGTATGTGCGTGTGTATGGGTGTGTATGTATGTGTGTTTGTGGCACTTTGCTCGTTAACACGATATCTCAAGAAGGGAAACTGTGACAGTCCTCAAACTTGGTACATAGGTGCCCCATATTAAGGGAAAGAACCCTATTGTTTTCGATGGGGTCAAAGGTCATCTGGGGACACCAGGGGTCAAACACTGAAAACCTTGTTAACACAATAACTCAAGTTAGAAAGCTTGGATGACTTTCATACTAAGAATGTACATGCGTTATAGTGAGAGAAAGAACCCTATTGTTTTTGTGGAAGTGAAAGGTCATCTGGGGTCTCCGAGGGTCAAACTCTGAAAACTTTGTTAAGACGATAACTCAGGGTAAATAGGTTGGATGAGTTTCATACGTAGTATGTAGATGCATTATGGTGAGAGGATGAACCCTATTGTTTTTGGTGGGGGTCAAAGGTCATCTGGGGTCACCAGGAGTCAAAATCTGAAAACCTTATTAGCACAATATCTCAAGGTACAAAGCTTGGATGAATTTCATACTTAGCATGTAGATGCATTATGGTAAGACAAAGAACCCTCTTGTTTTTGGTGGAGGTCAAAGGTCATCTGGGGTCACCAAGGGTCAAACTCTGAAAACCTTGTTAACAGGATATCTCGAGATACGAAACTTGGATTAATTTCATACATGGTATTTAGATGTCTTATGGTTAGTGGAAGAACCCTATTGTTTTTGGTGGAGGTCAGAGGTCATCTCGAGTCACCAGGGGTCAAATCCTGCAAACCTTGTTAACATGATATCTCAAGGTAGGAATCTTGAATAAACTTTATGCTGAATGTGTAGATGCCTTATGCTAGGGGAAGAACCCTGCTGTTTTTTGTGGGGGTCAAAGGTCATCAAGTTTCACTGGGGGTCAAACCCAGAAAATCTTGTTAACACAATATCTCGAGATAGGAAGCTTGGATAAATGATGCTTTTCATAATTTGTATATATATTTTTCATGTTGAGAGGAGAAACCCTGTTGTTTTTGGTGGAGGTTGCAAGTCATTTGAGGTCACCAGAGGTCAAAAACTGAAATTTTGTGAACATGACATGACATTTTAAGGGAGGAAGCACAGACAAATCCATTTTAAGACATGTTTGTGTGTTTTTATTTTCAATTTTTTTGTTTTTCAAGTTTTATTGGGGTTCAAAGGTCATGTGAGGTCAGCAGGGGTCCAACTGTGAACACATCATAAAAAATGTAGTACAGAAGTGTAAATTTGAGGGATGAAACCTGGTGAAACGAAGCACCTTCCCTTTTGGCAAGGAATCACTAAGCCTTTGGGCTTTCTGGTTGGAATAACATATCAAGCATTACCATCAGAATGAAAAACCTAAAGGAATTTCCTGAAATGTAAGATTTTTAAATGCATTTTAGCACAGTTTTGACTTTGGTAAGTCTCTGAACTTCCACAAGATGAACGAACATACAGGTATGCTGGATTTTTGTTAGTAAGCTTTTGTCAAATCTTTGCTTTGGCTTATGTTGCCTTGACATGTTCAAGCTTTCTGGAGTACAAGAAGGGGAAAGGAGGGAACCATTCTGTTTTACATCATCTAAAGTTTGCATGTAAATAAACATTTTTTCATATTTTATCTATTACAGTTTTTCTTTCAAGATAAGGACATTGGGAAAAACAGAGCCGAGGTCAGCACAAATCGTTTGGCTGAGTTGAACAGCTATGTGCCCGTGACAGCTTATGCCAAACCGCTGAATGAAGAATTTATTCAAAACTTTCAGGTATAGAAGATTCATTGTCTTTCATCCATACTTTTTCAATATCTTTCTTAAGGCTACCTTTATAGTGGATGAAATTATGATTTACCAGTTAGCAAACCTCTCTCATACAATTGTAGCTGGTTCACTAAGAAAACATCGAAAAAGTACCTCGTATGTGTAAAGGAAAAATGCAGCCCTTCCAAGTTTCGATGATAAGAGAAACCTATGCAGTCATGATGGCATGTGTATGTATGTGTGTATGTGCGTGTGTGTGTGTGTGTGTTTGTGACACTTTGCTCGTTAACACGATATCTCAAGAAGGGAAACTCTGACAGTTTTCAAACTTGGTACATAGATGCCCCATATTGAGAGGAAGAACCCTATTGTTTTTGGTAGGGGTCAAAGGTCACCTGGGGTCACCGGGGGTCAAACTCTGAAAACCTTGTTAACACAATATCTCGAGGTAGAAAGCTTGGATGAATTTCATACTTAGTGTGTAGATGCGTTATGGTAAGAGGAAGAACCCTATCATTTTTGGTGGAGGTGAAAGGTCATCTGGGGTCACCGGGGGTCAAACCCTGAAAACTTCGTTAACACGATATCTCAAGAAGGGAAGCTCTGACAGTTCTCAAACATGGTACATAGATGCCCCATATTGAGAGGAAGAACCCTATTGTTTTTGGTAGGGGTCAAAGGTCACCTGGGAACACCGGGGGTCAAACTCTGAAAACCTTGTTAACACAATATCTCAAGGTAGAAAGCTTGGATGAATTTCATACTTAGTGTGTAGATGCGTTATGGTAAGAGGAAGAACCCTATCATTTTTGGTGGAGGTGAAAGGTCATCTGGGGTCACCGGGGTCAAACCCTGAAAACTTCGTTAACACGATATCTCAAGAAGGGAAGCTCTGACAGTTCTCAAACATGGTACATAGATGCCCCATATTGAGAGGAAGAACCCTATTGTTTTTGGTAGGGGTCAAAGGTCACCTGGGGTCACCGGGGGTCAAACTCTGAAAACCTTGTTAACACAATATCTCGAGGTAGGAAGCTTGGATGAATTTCATACTTTGTATGTATATGCGTTATGGTAAGAGAAAGAACCCTATCATTTTTGGTGGAGGTGAAAGGTCATCAGGGGTCACCGGGGGTCAAACCCTGAAAACTTTGTTAACACGATATCTCAAGAAGGGAAGCTCTGACAGTTCTCAAACTTGATACATAGATGCCCCATATTAAGAGGAAGAACCCTATTATTTTTGGTGGGGGTCAAAGGTCACCTGGGGTCACCGGGTTTCAAACCTTGCAAACCTTGTTATCACAATATCTCGAGGTAGGAAGATTGGATGAATTTCATACTTTCTTTGTAGATGCGTTATGGTAAGAGGAAGAACCCTATCATTTTTGGTGGGGTTCAAAGGTCATCTGGGGTCACCAGGGGTCAAACCCTGAAAACCTTGTTAACACGATGTCTTGATGTAGAAAGCTTGGATAAATTTGATACTTTGTATGTAGATGCCTTATAGTAAGAGGAATAATCCTATCATTTTCGGTGGAGTTCAAAGGTCATCTGGGGTCACTGGGGGTCAAACCGTCAAAACCTTGTTAACACAATATGTCAATGTAGGAAGCTTGGATAAATTTGATACTTTGTATGTAGATGCCTTATAGTAAGAGGAAGAATCTCATCATTTTTAGTGGAGGTCAAAGGTCATTTGGGGTCACTGGGGGTTAAGCTCTGAAAATCTTGTTAACACGGTATCTCCACGTATGAAGCTTGGATAGATTTCATACATGGCAAATTGATGTGTTATAGTGAGAAGATGTACCCCACTGTTTTTGGTGGAGTTCAAAGGTCATCTAGGGTGGCCGAGGGTCAAACACTGAAAACCTTGTTAACACAGTATCTCAAGGGAGAAAGCTTGGAAAGATTTTATACGTAGTATGTGGATGCATTGTGGTGAGAAGAATTCCCAAGAGTTTTATATGGGTTCAGCAGAGGTCAAAGAGCAAAATTTTCCAAGATTTCCCAATATCGTCATCTGGGGTCACCAGAGGTCAAACTGCAAATTTCCCAAGAATTCCCAAAATTAAATAGGAACACAAAACTTTATTTTTCCAACATGTTACGATAGCATTTGACCATTGACTGAAAGATATGGGACATCATGGCATTATTTGGAATAGAACATATATCATCGAAACCTCAATGCATTTTTGCATTCTGGTTTTATTCATGAATGGCTGTTTTTATAATGTGACAATATATTTGTTATGTAATCAGGCCTGATTTTTAAGGAAATTTTCAGGTTGCCCATCGGACAACCTGAAGCTAAATTTAGGTTGTCCGAAATAGTTTTTGGTTGTCCGAATGAAAGTGACAAACAAGAGATGAACAATTCTATTTCCTGTCTCTGCCATAGAAAACAAACATTTACTTTAAATTCTGCATTTTTCCATATTTATTGGCATGGTAGAATGATGAATGGTAGTCAGTACCATTGTCTCAATACCACTTCTTAAGGGATTTTTATGACATACTTCCCTGCTGATGTAGGGAACTATTCACTTACAAATAAAATCTACTCGTCCATCGGACAACTTCAAAGAGAGAAAGTGGTTGTCCGATGCAAGTTTTACCCGTCACGGACGATCGGACGAGTGCTAAATTTCAGCCCTGGTAATTGTTAAATTTGTGCGGAAGAACTTCTTGATTTGACTTTAACAGGAAATGTTTTTATCCTTAGATGTCATAAAAGATACTTTTAAGAGAAATAAGAGAACTTTTGTAAGATTTAATTGATGTTTCACAGTAACTTTTTGGTAATTGCGTAGTCTCTTCAAAGCAGCTGCTGGTTTGTACTATCCTCATCGAAGGTAAAATAGGATATCATTTTTGTAGTGTAACATGTCTTAAAAAATTGTGTTTGTAAAAAAACTCTGAATTCTGCTATTCAGATTTTATTTGTAATGAAGTCATATTGTATTCTGCACAATTTTTAAATTGAGTTATAGTATATGCTTAGTTTAGTTTAAGTTTAATCTAAGAGATGTGGACTAAGAGGTTGCCCTTAATAGAGGGATGGCATGGATTTAAGTGTGAACCACTTACCCAAGTTAACCAAAATAGGGGCATTTCACAGAACTGTTAAACAAAACCAGGCAAGATGACAGTGCAAAATTTTTACTATGGGGAGGAGGGGAAAGTATTGGACTTTTGTGCATAGTTTCATATAGTTAACTTTGCAACGTTAAACAGTCATCCACTCAGTTCATCGGCTGACTATTACTGAAATGTTGCAAGTATGTAATTACAGATACATTGTTAGGGGTGGAGATTTTGCAAGCTTATGGTTTTCAAGGTAACATGATCTGAAATGTCACCTGAAAAGACCTAAAATGTCCCAAAAAGATCATTCTCATCCAGTGTGTAGTAAATTTGAAGCCAAGAAATAGTTTCAGAGGACACTGATCCACCTCTTCACTGCTAGATAGGGAGACCAGAAACTGATTAATGTTGCTTTTCTTCATCAAAGGTTGTGGTTCTTACAGAGAGCAGTTTGGAGGCTCAGAAGAGAATAGGAGAGTTTTGTCATTCCCAGGGTATACGTTTCATAGTAGCCTGTACCAAGGGCCTGTTTGGGCAAGTCTTCTGTGACTTTGGGAAGAATTTTACAGTTTATGACAGGACAGGGGAACAACCATTGAGTGCCATGATTAGTGCTATCACCAAGGTGAGTGTAGCAGAGAGAAACAACTTTTTGTTATTTTGCTAAGATATTCAAAGGGCCCATAGCATCACCCCAAACATATCAAGGAATATGATCATATCACTAAATTCCGTTGGTGACTAGTACTGCACTTTGAAATTAATTCAAACAGTAGCTTCACTCTGGTTGGTCAGTGATGGCTTGTGTAGTCAGTTGTGTTACCAGTTAAGCTCACATACAATATGGTGTTGATATGTCCTTGAGCAGTTTAAATGCATTGCAGGCTACAGTAAATTTGACAGGGAAGTGCTCTAGATAGTTTGATTTTGTCTAAGTTGGAGGGGGGGGGGGGCTAGAGGTGAATTGGGTAGGGAGAACTTTTACTGTATTGGATGAGATTTGTTGCACTTTAAATGATGCAGGTAATGAGATGACTATGATTTTGAGAATCCTTAGGCTCTTTTCTCTGTTTTACTATTACTGTAAGGGAGGTGCCACCCCCCCCCCCCCCCACACACACACACACACTTTGAAGTAGCCACCACACTACATTCTAAGTGTATGTACTTTATGGTTCTTTTTAATCCAGTGACTACATTTTTTTACAGTAAATGTAAAATTCATGCAAGCTTACTTCTTGGTTGGTTTTCAGTATGCAAAATTTATTATTCTGAATTTTTAAATATATTTGTAAGGGAAATAAGACATTCCAAATAATTTAGCTGTTTCAATGTAAGGTTAGGGTGATTAGGTTGGGCTTTTGCTGAGGAAGTTGAAAGTTTTGCATATTACTTAGCTTTACGTCAGTTACTTTGGAATGAATGTTTGTGCTTGTAAGGTGCATCATTGGAATTCATATTCATTGGTAAAACCAAAAATTTTACAATTGTTCTTAGTGTAATGATCTTTACTTTTTCTGTAATTGTTGCATATTTTGTGTATCATTTTAGGAGAGTGAAGGTATTGTGACGTGTTTGGATGAGAGCCGACATGGATTTGAGTCAGGGGATTATGTCACATTTTCTGAAGTCCAGGTAAGTGAAGAGCTTGTTTTCTTCCCTTCTGTTACCTCAGTTTTATATATAAAAAAAAAATACCTCTTTTAATGGTCTTATGTGTGAAGCTGTTGAACAGGGTTCAGAAAATCCTACCTATCCTGGTAGTTGAATGTGTGTCTTCTCTCCAGAGCAGACAAAGACTGCACATTCTGGGAAATACTACAACTGATTGTTAGTTTTATTTCATTGAAAGGAAGATAGATCTACCACTGGGAAACCCATGGACAGTGGTAAAAGTGTACCTAACTTCTGAAATTTCAAAAAAATAAATGTATGTTACAAATCTTGAAAAAGGATTCCAAGTGGGTCCAACTCACATCTTCACAGGACATTTCTGAGCAGAGTTATGAAATGTTGAAGTTTATTCAATCAATACAAAATGGTAGATTGTACAATAATTTGTGATGTCGTTTTTGTACTACTTAAATAACCGTCTTTGTTTTTTCGAAAGCCACTGCACCTTGTGCCAAAATGTGATCATTGTCTTATTGATTCCTTGCCGAAGGCAGGCAAGGAATCTATGCGATGGTGATGCCGTGTGTGTGTGTGCACTCACCAACGTGGCCTTAGTGGGTACCGGCACAGCCGGCGAGAGCTCCGCTCTCGCACGTCTTTCCTAGCTCACGCGTGGCTTGAAACTGGCGTAGCTGCCCTAAAATTCAGTCACTGCAAAGAGAAGTCACACGCGGCTTCACGTGTCTGCCTTGAAGCGCAGCCTGCCCTCAAGCATGTCCGTCTACTCAGTTAATTCGCGGGCAGCTTCACTGCTGGGAAATTCCCTTGCATTCCTTGCGGGGTCCTTTCCCAGTACCCCGTAAGGTAGTGAGTGTGCGCGCGTGTGTGTGACGCTGAGCTTGTAAACACGATATCTCAAGATAGCAATGACCGACAGTTTTCATATTTGGTATATAGATTCATTATGTTTAGGGCATTGAGACGAAGAACCCTATTGTTTTGGTAGAGGTCAAAGAAGGTTAAACTGTGAAAACCTCATAAACGGCTTGTAAACACGATATCTCCAGATAGCAATGACCAACACTTTTTATATGTGGTATATAGATTGATTATGTTGAGAGACAGAACCCTATTATTTTTGGTGAATGTCAAAGGTCATATGAGGTCACTGGAGGTCAAACACCAAAAACCTTGTAAACATGATATCTCAAGGTAGCAATGACCCACAGTTTTCATATTTGGTAAATAGATTTGTCATGTCAAGCAGAAGAACCCTATTGTTTTTGGTAGAGGTCAAAGGTCATCTGAGGTCACCGAAGGTTGAACTGTGAAAACCTCGTAAATGGCTTGTAAACCCCCATATTTTTAGCTCAAACCAGCTCAAAGAGCTGTTTGAGCTATTGTGATCCGCCACCGTTAATCTGTCTATCTGTCTGTCTGTCTGTCTGTCTGTCTATCATGTCTGTCCTCAATTGCCTTTAATGCTCTCAGGCGCACACTCGTGGATGGATTTTAATGAAACTCGGACACATTGGTCGTTGAACTTTAGGCTACCTGTCATGTTCAAGAAGTTGAGGTAAAAGGTCATATAGGGGTCATTAAAGGCCGTTATGTGAATATCTTCAAAATATATCTCCTCTCACAAATAGCGCTGTATGTTCTTGAAATTTGGTCATAATATTTCTTACATAGTGGTTCTTTAGAGTTGTACACAGATTTTTGATCCAAGGTCATACGAGATCATTAGAGGTCAAAAGGTGGAAATATCTTTGATGTGATATTGCTTTGCGCCTGTTAGTCTGATATTTACCAAACATGGTTTTAGTGAATTGACTTTTGAAGAGTTTCCAGCTGGGTGTAAAAATGTAGGTCAAAGGTCATCCAAGGGTCATTAGAGGCCATAGTTGTAAATATTTTGAAATGCTATTTTCTCCTAGATGCATTACAAAATTATCTTCAAAATTTCTCAGAAGGATGACTGGCATGTGCAGATTAGAAATTACTTCTCCAATTTGGGATGAAAGATATTTTTGATACCTTTCTAACCAATTTTGTGCCACCCCTCTATTTTTACCAGTCTCACAAAATCACTTTACTACCTATTTTTCTGTATACTACACTCTCTTTAAAACTGTCTGTGTACAAGAGGTCAGTCCTGTGAGGTTGTAAAGGTTAGTTTAAAGGGAGCTGCTTAGCTTCTGGGCAGTACATGAACAATTTCTGTATTGTGTGTGGTGATGTAGAAGGTCTGTTGGCACAGCTCCCTAGTTGGTATCATAATTCATCATCGTGCATGAGTTGTAATTGACAATACCTCTTCCTTGCAAAGTTACCTGTTCTCCTGGTAACTGTATATTCTAAGTTCCTTGTGGCAGCAGAGAGCTAATACCAGATTGTTTACTAGTTGTAACTTTATAATAATGTGTGTAAAAACCAGAAGCTACTGGGCTTTTAGCTGGTGCAATATAGCAGTTGAAGGCAAGAATTGCACTGCTAAGATCAGACAGTAATCAAGACTTAAGAAGCTGATACAAAAGAGGTGGTCCTCTGCTACTTGTCAAGTAGGACTTGAGGATTTTATAAACTGCCTTAACATTCACACTTCTCAGATTTTAAATATGAATCTTTGGACCTGTGGTAATGCATATATGTGAGTACATCAATATTGCTTTATGTCAAAACTGTTCTGTTAATTAGTGTCTTGATTACTGTAGCTCACTGTGATATTGAATAACATCTTTCTTCATAGATAATTGGAATGGTAATGCTTTGAACTTAAAATAGGTTAGTCCTGTTATTTTCACTGGGGACAAAGGGGGAATTTTCTTTCCTTGCTTTTGAGAATGGGGGGGGGGGGGGAGGGGGTAAGGTCTCGATTTTTATTTGCATTTTACTAATGTTCAGAACGACGTATTTGTTTTGATTGTGTTTCCAGCAATCACACCATGCAGTGATGTACGTAGGGTTTTGCAGGGGGGGGGCGGAGAAAAGCTGACCCCAAAGTTTTCCCTGGTTTGAGCTACTGCACCATTGGTGCTCTAGTTTAGATCGTGCCATGGAACCTGGTCGTTAATCTTTGTGCTACGTGCTTGGACATGTTTACTAAACACGTATTTCAGACATTTAGTATGAGTGAAATGTATAGATATTGCATGTTTAAGTTCAGTTTCTTAGAGGAAACACTGGTATGAATACACTTTGCTTGTTGGGAGAGGGAAGATGACAGAATTTTTGTTTTAATGTCTTTGTTTTAGGGTATGACAGAATTGAACAGTTGTGAACCTCGCAAGATCAAAGTGCTTGGACCATACACATTCAGTATTGGGGATACCTCAGGACTATCAGACTACAGCCGTGGAGGTATAGTCACTCAAGTCAACATGCCATACACAGTTAGCTTTGTGAGTAGTTGTTAAATCAATTTTTATTACTTTGTGATACAGTTTATGTTGGTCTTTGAAAGGTACCTGAACAGTCTGGTGACCTTCCCAAGAATCCCACCTACAGGGATTATGTATGAAACTGGGAAGAAGCCAAAAATTCTATGATTTTAAACTGAATTTTGGGGATTGGTGTGGAAATATGGTCATATGGTCCCAAAAGAGAAGACCTTATCCTTAGGTTTCTTTAGATCACTTTGTGATGTGCAGTTAGTGTATTCTTCTGCGTGATTTTGGCTGGGTGTAAGGGAGAGGGTGCTGTAGAAGACCCTTTCTCTGTGAGAAATTTTTGCCTTTGTAAGGTGTGGTTACAAAATGTTGCTTACATAGACCCTTTTCCAAATAGCAATTGCAAAGGATTGTGGGATAGAGTTTTTGGTACGCGTTGTTAATGTTAATGATTTTACTGTGGCCAAAAAGGATGTGAACAAAAGTTCTATCCCACAATCCTTTGTAATTGCTATTTGGAAAAGGGTTTATTGACAGATTTTTGGATCGATTGCGTATTTTAGAATTTTCATTATTTATTGGTATGGCACAGTGCCATGCCACTGCCAATGCGGACCTTCCCCGTCAAAGTGAGCTACTTGGAGGGCCAACATCAGTTGGTGTGTTGTGTAGCCTGTTGATTGTTTGTCCAAAATTTTTCCTCTCTCCATCAATAGAAACCCTTCCCAGAGGCACTGGAAGACCCAGAGTTGCTGATAACAGACTTTGCAAAATTTGAGAGACCAGGGCAACTTCACATTGGCTTTCAGGCTCTGCACAAATATAACAGTGAATGTGGATGTTTACCAAAGCCCAGAAATAAGGTAAATTGGTGATTGCTTCTATTCATAAATTTAAAATTTGTGTTATGTGATGCTCAGATTTTGTGTAAATTTTAGATCACATGTGGGAGTGTAACCTTTATTTTTTAAATCTGGAAAACGAGTTCCCTTTTTCCAGTCAGGATAAAGCAGAGAGTAAGAAATAACTTACATAAGGGAAAAATTTGAGTGGTCCAAAAGTGGCCAGTGTTTTAATTTTTCACTCTAGTTTAAGTAGCGGTCAAACTAGAAATAGGTAGAAATAATTATCCTGGAATTTTGAAAATTAATCGGGAAAAATTAAGAGAATTTTGGTGTCATGAAATTCTGGGAACCAAAATATAACATAACCTTAAACCTTTTTCAGTCTGCTGTTTCACTGTTTGAGGGCACAAAGTACTTGCCAGATACATCCTAACAAAACATGTTCCTGAATGTACAACCCTGGCATAGACCCCCGAAAATATTTGTCGCAACTGTGATGCCTTTTAGGTTAGCCTTGTTTATTCATTTGTTTTAAGATGTCTTCCCAGAGGTTAGAGGGACCTCTGCAATAAACTAGATAAATTTTATTTTTCCAGTTATTCATCTTCTAGTTTTGCCTAAAGTGCCTGTAAAATTTCATTGGCTTTATACAGTAAAACTGACCATGCACCATGAAAATATAGAGTCATCATTAAAAGATGTTTCTATAAAAAGCATGTAATAGCTGTGTAACTTTTCATAAATTTCAGGCTGATGCAGAAAAGTTCATTTCTATAGCAAAAGATGTCAATGCCAACTGCAAAGGAAGTGGAAAGGTGGAGGCTTTAGATGAAAAACTGTTGGAGATGTTAGCATACAATGCAACAGGTGACCTTTGCCCTATACAGGCTGTGATTGGTGGTATAGCTGCCCAGGAAGTTATGAAGGTAAAAATATGACCAAGATCTGATGAAATGAGTTTGAATGGATTCAGTTTCTTTTATTTTGACCTTATATCAAGTTAAAAGGAAATATTGCGTTTGTTTTACAGAAAATTTTCATATTTTTAAACCAATATTAATAGACACTGAATGATAGAAAATTCAAAGTAAGGCAGTACAGTAACTTTCTTTTCAAGAAATAAGGCTCTCACAGGAAATAATTTGGTTATTTATTGCATAAAAGTGATATGTTCACCCAAACTTTCAAAAATTCAAATGATGCAACATCTGTTACTCTTGTAATGCATAATATTTTGAGGAGATAAAGCTATTGCTAGAGTTTATTGGTGAGACTGAATGGTTTAATAATGATTAAGAGCATTTTCTTTGTATGCCATGTTGGTGCATTTTGAATGCAATATTTCCCTTTAAAGCATGTTCTAGGAAGTATGTTGGTAGAAGAAAATACAAGGCTTCAATATGCTCCTTTGTAAGGATACAATAAAGACAAGGTATTGGTAAGTGTGGGTGTATCATAGGTGTATCTATCAATGAAGTATAATGTGGTTGACTTCAGCAAATTTCCTTAAGGTTGTCAAAGATTCTGCAAAAATTTAATGTATAGAAAAATTAGTGGAAAGTAAGTGTGATTGATCTAGTTTGTGTCATCCCAGTCTCAATCCAAAAAGAGGCACTTTGTCTTTGTGTGCTAGATGTTTGATGGAAGCTCTCCGATATCCATCATTTCAGTTCTTAGTATTGGCAGATACAGATCAAATACGATAAATGAGTGTACTGCACATTAAACCATGGGCAATTGTGTACTTCTCAGTCGTGTTTTTTCATGGACAGGAGTTAAATAATGGTAGTTATGGTCTGACAAAAGAAAATTGTTAGTAGGTAGAGAAATATTGGTTAGACAGTATCAGCATTTTAGGTCACTTTTACTCAGCAAGGATGAAAACAAGAAATACCGGCCCATATTGAATTCCATAGCCAATGTAAGGGAAGTACTGCAATAAATATTCACTTCCTGGTGTTGTTTCATTCATATAGGCTTGTAGTGGCAAGTTTAATCCGATCCAGCAGTGGCTGTACTTCGATTCGCTGGAATGTTACCCTGAGGATCCTGACATTATGACTGAGGCTGATTGCCAGGTGGTGAGTTGTGTTCCTTCTCTATGGTGTCTATAGTTTTGAAAGGTCTAAGGGACAGAGTGGGGAGGCTGGGGAATGTCAGCTCTTGGCAACGTCAAAGTTTACGAGAACTTCAAGATTTACACATTTCAGTTTTATGTCTGGTAATATACAAGACTTTTCATTGATTGGAATTCTTGTGGTTCACTGTGACATTTGTGGTGTGTGTACATTTGGGGGGGGGGGGGTTGGTTAAGGGGTGGGGTGGGGTTAGGTGGTCATAGGGCAGAGTGAAGAGTAAGGAAGGGGAAGGGAGTGATCTCTTACCAATTTTGGATAAAGTTGATGTAAATTCTAGTTTCTTGTATATGCGGCAGGATATAACTTATTCTTTGATTTGTTTTCTCGCAATTGAGATCATTTCAGAGTAGAAATTCTCTTAATTCTTTAAGGGTTTATCATGCTTTAATCTTCCATATGCCAAGTTTATTTCTTTAGTTCTGGTACCTTAGGAAAGCTATGCTTACGATTCCATTAGACAAAGAAAACAAAAAGTTGCAATTTTAATGTTTTGTATATTTCTTTAATTTTTCAGACCAATTCTCGATACCAAAATCAAATCAGTGTAATGGGTGCAAAGTTTCAAGAGAAATTATTGGCACAGAAATATTTTGTGGTAAGTCTGTTTTGTCCTGTAGCACATCTGTCAAGGTGTGTATTTTATGATAGGGTAGGTGCAGCCAGTATAAATTCACTGCTGAATCATGTTTTGGGATAGGTGTGAGGTAGAGGGTTGTACCTTGCAGGGCTTGAAAATAAGCTTTTCCTCTCTGGAGCTAAAAACAGCTTCTGACAACCTTCATTTTGAAGCTTTTCTGGAGCTGTTTTACCATTGTCTGGAGCTGTTTCTAAGTTTTCAAAGAAACCACTGTTCCCTGCATGTACAGTTACATCCTCTAATTGTCACCTAACATTACTTGTGCATTTAGTAAAAGAAATTCAAAATAAAAGAGGCAGGAAAAAGGAACAGAGTATTTCTTGGTGTAACACAAGGCAGCACTATAAGCACGGTGTGGTCATTCCATCTCAGGAAAACTTGGAAGGGGATGGAGGGGTGGGGGTTGGGTGCATTTATAGGACATGCCCTCATTGGCACCTTGAATGTGGAGAAGGGGGGAGGCAGGAGTTCACAAATGCTATCCCCTGCCCTATAGCTATGGACTCATCTTGACTGAGGTGGTGGAAAGTTCCAACTCCACTTTTTTGGTGCAAATGGACACTTCTGTGCAGTTTATTTTTTTCTGTGACTTTGAGATTGCTTGCCTCATGCACCTGGCTCTATTTTTAGCTCCAGACACACACCCACTTTTTCATTTTTCTGGAGCAGTTTTGGTGGTCTCTGGAGCTTTTGCTCCAGAGCTCCAGTCTATTTTCGAGCCCTGTCTTGAAATTATTCCTTTGCTGAGACACACTTGTTTAAATTTGAAGTCTGGCTTGAGCTACTGCACCTGATGATGCTCTCATTAGGTACATTATGTACTTAGCTAAAAACCTGAGCAATTCCAATACAGTAGTAATAACCAGTCATCTCAGGTGCTACATTACATGTACAATAGTGAATTGTGATGGTTCTTCACCCTTCCAGCACTGAATTAATTCACCTTGCCCCTTTCACTATGCCAGAAGTAATTTTCAAAGTCTTTGTCATTTCAAAAGCTCACTTTCAGTGGGAAATTTCTCTGACAAAATTTTGTTTTATGAAGGAGTGATGACAATAAAAAATAAAGAGCTTGAGAAGTTCTTTCAAATGCAACCTAATTTGGGACATTCACTGTAACACAAACGACAGAAGAATACCTTTACAAAATTATGCAAATTTATTCATATTTTGGTAATTTTTACCATACTTTTCATTTTAAGTTTTTCATTGATAACTTTGTATACATGCTATTGATTGATGTTCCACAAAAGAAATGAAGCGTGTTAAGTTACCTATTATGTGGTATATAACTTGAACATCTTTGTTTGAGGTATTTCCGTGAAATATCAAATCCATTGCATCTATTATCATATCCCTAACCCCTACTTCTGTTTGTAACACTAACAGTACTAAGCCCTGTGGTAACAGTGCTTAGTAGCGGCCTAGCTAAATTGATTGGAACTAAGTCCACTACCTGTGTCACTTATGATAACCTTGGGTTACACTAACTGTATTGAATGTGCACACAGTTGTCCAAATCTGAAGGTGAATATTCCCTTCAAAATTCTTTCTAAAATTCGTCTTTGTGACCATGAAGAGCTGTCTTTACGTATAAGATAGGTTACTTGGAAATGCTCAGTCAATTACAAATTTGTTGCCATTTTCAGTTGAAGTTATCCTCAAAATTTTTAAAGCACTTACCTAGGCATGTTTGGTATCATGCAAAAATCAGGGAATCAAGTCTTCTTTTAGAATGATATGGTTTGGATCAGTGTCAAGGGAGGGTGTACAGTAATATAAGGTTGATTAAGACAAGTCACTTGGGCTGATATGTTGGCCTGTAGTGTAGAGCAAATATTCTTGCACAGCAGATATATCTGCCTGTAGTGCTGAAAGGGTTAAATTGTCGTGTGAAAAGGAAATTTGTTTATTAATTTTAACATTAAAGAAGTAAACCAGACTGAATGTTTCAAACACAGTGGATTAAACTTGCTACGCCAGGCCACAAATAACTCATCATTCACATTCATCACTGAAAACATTTTTTATGGCAAATGGAAAAATTGGTGTCAACTGTTTGTTCAATTCCAGTCAAATTTTGTTTCAAATTAAGTTTAAGTAACTGTCTTGTAATGTGTATGGAATTATATCTGCAATGATAGATGGACTTTTTTGGAATCCCTTTCTTTTTATTTCTTCATTACATTGCTGTTTTGGGGAATTTTTGTGGTGAGTCTAGTGTTGTACCAATATGGCAAGTAGCCGAAATTACCGATACCGATATTTCAGTTCTCAGTATCGGCTGATACTGATCGGACACCGATATTTGGGAAATAAGCATTCTGCAACTAGTTATAGGCTATGAGGGAAATGTCCTTTCCTCTTGATGAAGTAAAATATTGGATCTTTCATTCAAAAGTACGGTTAGGTAATGTCGGCATTTAAGGTAAATTTTGCCGATACCGATGTAGGATGAAAATGGGGAATAACGGCTGATACTGATGGTGAATACTGATAATCGTTCCAACACTACTTTGAACTTCTTCTTTATGGTCTTCTTAATTGTGGCTTAGTTAAGGTTTTTTCCAGTCTGGTTGAAATTGTAGAGATCTTACAGGTGTTAGATTAGCACTTGTATTCAAACAAAGGACATTGTGTGTCCTTTGCAACTTAAAAGTGCTACCTAGCTGACATAAAGTTTGCATGTATTTCTGCAAACTGGATGGTGTCACTGTCTTATAGTATTTCAGTTTACATGCATGGATCATAGTTATAAATATGGTGCAGTGCATAGGGACATGTCTGGGGACTGCAAAGATGTGTCCTACACCTCAGCCTGGTACTGCCCTGCACTAGTATCTTCACCACCAAATCTAGTTAATATGAACATTTTAATTGGTTTAAGGCAGCGCTTCTCAACCTTTTTTTACCTCGAGGACCACTTTGACTCTCAGAATTTTTCAGAGGCCCACCTTACAAAAAGTTTATTCTTTTTTATTTATCTTTTTATTTTTATGGAGGATCTCGCGGCCCACCTGGGAGAGCTTCACGGCCCACCGGTTGAGAAGCGCTGGTTTAAGGAACTTAGATTTAAAATGGTGTTTCTAGCTTACACTCTTGTGATACACTAATATATGGCCAATAAATCAAGAATAATACCCCACTCTTTTCAACCACAGGGCTGGAAATAAGACATCATAAGGGTAAAACCCTCTTCATACTGACTGTTAGGGCACATTTGTGCATCTCACAGAGCACCAAGGCTTCATAGAAGATTTTGTGCTATGTTTGGTTGTTAGCTCACACATTGTACATAGTACATGTGTGAGGTTATAAAATGGGGCAGATGTCGTCAACTTTTCAACAAAAGTTTTCAGCCTTTTGATGTGTGGAGATTTTGAGCTGAAATTTTGGTACACGATTGTTTGTCGATAGAGCAATAAAACTTGCCTATATGCATTTTGATATGCAAAAGTTAAATTTGGTTTTTAAGCAATTTTTGTTGGGCTGAGTTCACTGTGCCTGCTGAACAGGTAGCTGTTTATTCATTGCACTTATACCAGTGTACTTGGTTGTGTGTTCAGTTGCTGTTGTGCAGGTTTGTTTTGAAATTTGATCCATTCACACACATCAGTCTTTGTTCATCAAGTGGTCTGTGCAACACAATGCTTTGGGATACAGTAAAACCCCGTTTATCCGAAACCCCGTTTATACGAACTAGCCGTCAGATTTGACAACAATAATAGTCAACACAATTACAGTAGTATACACCAAGTTTTAAGTGCTTTACAAGGCAAAATTCAACGTAAATTTTTGAAGAAATGCACAAATTTTTCTCGGGACTTTAAAAGTAATGGAAAGATGTCACGATGGCTAAAACAGCCGACATGTGGACATGGAAAACAATCTGTTATCTCTTTGTCAAATTTGGAAGAAATATCGTACGTATTTGCTTTGACATTCTTGTTAGGAGCCATGAGTCGGTATAGGCTCAATATCCTCTCATACAAAAATACGTTAGGCTAGCGTAAGTCTTAGTTTCACTAAATCTGAAAAGTTAGTAACGTAGTGAGCTTCATACCTAAAAATAATGAAAGTAGACCTTACAAAAACATTGCGAACTGCTGTTTGAGAGTCTCCTACACATGTGTCTCTAACATTTTTTGAAATTTTTGCAGAATTTGTACTCTAGATACCTCTCCAGATCGTTACAGCTTTTCTTCAGCACACACAGTCATTTAGTGTGTAGAAAGCATTGATCATTCAGACGAGCGAAGACTCAAATTTTTGGAATAAAATCTCTCTGTTTTAGACGTCTTAAAATTTATTTGTCATATCATCGGTCACAAAAAAAAAGTAACGAAATATTCTGGGGGATTTTGTCTGCAATTTTAAGCCTTTTCGGAATTATTTTGGGAAATGTGTTGACACACTGTCTTATATGGACCCAGTGTACCGTACTTAAGGCAAAAACTTGAAACCCCGTTTATCCGAACTTTTTCGGTATCCGAACAACCTTCGGTCCCGATGTGTTCGGATAAACGGGGTTTTACTGTAACTAATTGTATTATCAAGGTTCATTAAGCAAGGAGTTCCATGGGAACTCCCTGCATTGAGCAGCTACTTGATTCATGATAACAAAATTTGAAGCAAACTCTGTGGTCAGTTTGACTTACAAGAAAGGTTTAACCTGTTGTGGGGATATGTCCCATTTTGTTCCTGGATCAATTGAGATGGTCAAGTCAAGTAATTGCAATACTGTAACTGTTTTGAGTTCAACCCCAGTAGCAGCTTTTTGAGTCTGTGGTTTGTTTTGATTGAGTGCAAACCTATACAGTGTTTGCTTGTGGAGTTGTAGGTGCAACTAAATGTACTTAGCAAACTTAAACAGTTTAATAACATCAGGTTAATTTCAGTCTTGCTGCTAATTAAAGTATGTAACCTTTACAGGGCCTCTTGATTTTAGAAAGTATGCAGTGATATTTGTAGATCTGTCATCAAATGGTGTCAGTTGCAGTGTTTACATGCCTAAACGTGCTTGTGATTTTTCAGTTGGGTTTTGAGTTCATTTATTATTATACTCTTCTCTTACCTTTTGCCTTTGTAAGGTAAGGAGGTTTTGTGGAAGTTGCAATCATGAATAAATGATAAAATTTGGTTCTTTGAGTTCCTATTTTTAACAGACAAGAGAAATTGTGTGAGCTCAGCATTGCTGTTCTAGTTTTAAATTAGGAAGGACAACAAGGCCATTGCCAAAAGTGTGAAGGCCATGGCCTCTGTAGCCTTCGCATATTTCCAGCCCTGCAAATATTGGACAGTTTGTTTGATACCTTCTCTTTAGAGCTCACCACTAAAGCTGGTCTTGTTACAACTGTAATGAGTACATATAAAAATCGTTAACTGTATGTCTTCTAATGTCCATCACAATTACTGCCGTGGAATGTGCGAACAGTCTAATAGAAAACCAGACCTGCAATATTACTCATGGCAGGTATTACAGCAACAATTGTGGTGTGTGTTTTACAGTTTTGTGAAAGGAAAACTTCATTTCTTTTGGATATTTAGGTTGGTGCTGGAGCAATAGGATGTGAATTGCTGAAGAATTTTGCCATGATGGGTCTGGGTTGTTCACCAGAAGGCTGTATTTATGTTACAGATATGGATATTATTGAGAAGTCTAACCTCAACAGACAGTTTCTCTTTAGACCTTGGGATGTACAGGTAATGTTTATTGAAATATTAAGCAAAATTATGTGATTTGTGGTTGTTTATAGGACTGCTTTGACTGATTATAAAACAGGACTAAGTAATCTCAAGGTAGGGGATCTCACTCCTGGTTGGAGCAAAGTGAGAAGGGGTTTCTTGTGAATCTGAGGAAAGAAAGTTTATTTCTTCTAAATTAACAGAAGAAAATATGAATTTAAAATGATAAGCTGGTTGATCTACTAAATTGAAGTTTTTATTCACAAATTATTTGGGTCTTCTCATAATGTTTATTTTCTTAGCATGGTAAAGTAACTGCTCTATAGAACCTTAATTATGTTTACAGCTCTTTCGATTTCTTTTGATCCTTATCTGTTCAACAAATTTTTTGTAGATGTGGATCGGTGTAGTCTGAGGCATCATTAACATATAAAGTGAAGTCAGTGGTAGCTTCTAAAGATCAAAACTCAGAACAAATGATTGGAGTTTTAGAATTGACTGCTTCATGTATTATCGCAGACTGTATAACAGTGTAATGCTGAACAATCCAATATTGATAAAATTAAATATTTGTGAATAGTGTTTGCACGGGTAACCCGTGTACCCGGGTACCCGCCCGATGATTCTGCTACCCGGTTCCAAATTTACTACCCGGTTCCGAAAAAAAAAGTTGCACATGAAAAAATCATCCTGTATTTTTCATTTTCCCAGAAGATTGAACCATTTATTTACATTTTTGTTGAAAAAAGCACCATGAAAAGAGATTTAAATCACAACTATAAATTATTTCAGAGTTTTCCTAAAGAGTCTTTGTCATGTAGCAGAATTATTTTTCCCGACGTCGCTTTAATTGTGATCCCAGTCCGTGATTTCTACAAAACTGATCTAGGTTAGGAATAAGTCCGAATTCCACGGTTGCGTGCGCTGTCTACATACGTAGGCCTAAATGAATAATGCTCGGTATATAAACTGAACTTACATAGGGACCATTCCCCAAACGTGCGAGGCGTATGTCGCTGTATGTGAAAAGCATCACAAGGTCACCATTATTACGTAGCAGTTTGTTCATAAGAAGCTGATCGGCCATTGGCCCGTGAAAAATGAAATAGGCTGGAGTCGACTCTCATATGTGATACAAAAACCAAAGTAGCAACTTGCCGAAATTTTGAATCAGTAAATTTAGCGTTCAAAACTTTTGCTTAAAAGTCAGAATTTTTCATTAAGCCCCAGCCCCACCCACCCCCGAAAATAACTGCTCAAATTAATTTTAAATCCTCTCCCGTCCTTGCGAGTGTGTCACATCAATTACAGTCACCTCGGAATATAGGGCTACATTGTTCAAAAAAGGTTGACAGCCTAACAAGAGTCACAATAGTCTAAAGGAGGCCTAGGCTATACCTCGCACTTCGTTAATAACGCAAGTATACCAAAAAGAATAAAACATATCTCTATTTACGATTAAATGTGCCACTTAATCCAAATCAACCCTTCACCATGTGTGAAGAACTAATATAAGACTATTGACACTGTAAATATTCCTGAAAAGTTGCAGACGGAACAATGCTGTTACATTTAGTGGGCACCAAAATGGCGCTCGCGGGAAGCAAGTTTCTGATAGATTGAAGGGTGCCCGGATGTCGGTTCCAGCTAGCTACGTATACCGCCGTACGTATATATGGTGAGCATGCCGCATCCTCGTTGTTAACACGTGCAGTGCAAGCACCGGTAGAATGTACAGAGCTTGTCAGTGAAAGTTCCACAACATGTGGCATTCTGTGGTGCACGTAGACACATGAACATCGTTTGTTTACATAATTACGTCATTTGTTTACATGATATACGGACGTGAAAGAGAATAACCTAGCTGCGTCGAGGCCTCTTGATTGGTTAAAATTTTCGCATCTTAAATGTCTAAACAGCTTCGAGTTAGAGCGCTGTCAGCTTCAGAAAACGTCTCAAAATTCAATCTGAGAAACTTATGGGACCAAGTTAAGTGCTCATTCTTCTAAATTGGTTATATTTTATATGGTTTCTTTTGTTGATAATTTTCGATTTGAAACGAAACGGCACGATTTTGTTGTGACAATTTTAGTTTCCCTCAAGGCCTTAAATGGTCGCTACCTCTTCGATTAACATTACAGGTGCACTTCAGGCATGTGTTATGAAGTCTCTGTACCTATCAAAATTAGCTGCTATTTTAAGTCACTCTTATATCGGGTACCAGGGTACCCGACGGGTACAGCGATCGATTACCCGGTTCCTCTTTTTTGTACCCGTGCAAACACTATTTGTGAAGGGCCGCATGAAGCTGTCAATAATGCACAGAGATCCCACAAATTGTTAATATCTTTCTCTCTATCCTTTCTCATAAAGAAACCAAAGTCAGATACTGCTGCTCAAGCTGCAAAAGGGATGAACCCATATATACATATTGTTGCTCATCAGAATAGGGTAGGGGCAGACACAGAACATGTATACAATGATGCCTTCTTTGAAGGTTTGTCAGGTGTGGCCAATGCCCTGGACAATGTTGATGCACGTAAGTAATAAGGAGATGTTAGGGTGTTGGTGTGTATGGAATTTACATATGTATGTATGTTATAGAGGGTTGGAGAGGGGTGGGGGGGAAGTGTGTTGAGGATTTGTAATATCAGAAAGGGGGTAAATTTCATTGTGGACTAAATACCAAAAAAAGTTAGATATGGTTGCACAAACTTTGCTTGGGTGAGGAGGAGTAATGTAGTTTTGGTAAAACTTGTTTGACAAAGTGGTGAAGGTTATGTGTGTAGGATTGGAACTCTTTATGAAGAAAGGGAAATAAGAAAAATTAGACAGCTCTCAATAAAATGGTTGTTACAAAGTACTTTTGCAAAAATGAAGACAGAGGATTTACTAGTAGTGAAACAAATGGTTTCATTACAGTGATATTGAAAACAAGAATATGTCATGACTGGTAGTATGGCCATGTGGATAAATACAGCACAGCAGTTGAAGCTATTGCACGTTGTACTGGGGAATTAACTATTTAGAACCGTAGCTGGGTTGAAGTGTTGGTAGTTATTATCCAAGAGCAACCTCTTCTTTTCCTAATCAGAGATGAACATGAAAATTGAAAAGGTTGTTAAATTTTAAGTCACCAGAAGTAGATGTCACAAATCAAAGGCTTTTATGTAATCCTACCACATTTGTGGTTGTATAGGATTGTAAAAAAAAATGCCGTATAGTCGTGATAATATTGTATGGGGTTATGAAAATGATGTAATGTTTGTGTAAAAATTGTTGTTAGAGGAAGGAGAGGCAGGGAAGTTGGAGCAAAAGGGGGCATTTGCGGAGTTGGGTAGTTGTGGTGATGGGAGGGCCTCGTGGTATTTCTTGATTATCATCTTACCTTCAGTTTGATCTAATCCACCTCTGCTTCTCAAAGAATCTTTTATGCATCTCTCTAGGAATGTACATGGATCGAAGGTGTGTTTACTATCGCAAACCGCTCCTGGAATCAGGTACTCTTGGCACCAAAGGCAATGTTCAGGTGGTACTACCATTCCTCACAGAGTCCTATTCCTCTTCACAAGATCCACCAGAGAAGTCTATCCCCATATGTACCTTGAAGAATTTCCCTAATGCTATTGAACACACTATTCAGTGGGCTAGAGATATGTTTGAAGGGCTCTTCAGGAACCCACAGGAGAATGTCACACTTTACATGAAGTAAGTGGTTGGAGTGAAGTCTGTGCAATGTTACATTGATTTGTGCTTCCTCTCTCAGTGAAGAAAGAGAAGTGCTGATAGGTTTACTTAAAGCAAAAGCAAAGTTGTAAAAGGGGAGAGGGTCAAAGATGTATGAACTTTTTCTTAAAATGTAATATGTAATGATTTTCATAAAAAAAAACATACACCCTGGTAGGGGCTCAGAAGAAAGAGTATGTTTGAACTCTCCTAAGGAATGAAAACAGCAGTGATAACTCACAAGACAATGGATATAGAGGTCTTGCACATGACATGCAGGATTTGTCACCATCTGTTTTACTTAATGTTAGAAGTTTTGAAATGGCACACGTGGCGTGTGTGAATCTCTTTGCTGAGATGTTGCACTCAAACTATACAAGCAGACTGTGTGGGATAGGTTTTCATATTAAATAGTCTTTTTGACAAAAATTTGGTATATTACTGTCTGTGAAATTAACCAATCTGTGGTGAATGCTAAAATAAAAGGTGCATTGAATGGTTCCTGAAAGCAATATTAAACTTCTCATCACCTCCTTTTGAAAGGTTTTGTGTTTAAAAAAGAGTCGTCTTGTTTTTCAAAAGCTCTGCAAGGAGTTAAAATGACATGATTTTCTTATTACATTTTCCTTTGTTTTGTATTCTAGTGATCCAAAATTCATGGAAAGAACTTTGAAGCTATCTGGTGTCCTGCCTGTAAGTTCATCCGCAACATTTGGTCATTATTTATAGAGAGCTAAAGTATCAGAATGAAAATATATATATTTTAGAAAGTCAGAAAGTAGTAATGAATATATGTAACAAGTGTTGTGAAACATATACAACTCTTGGTTTTGCACGCTTCGTTATAGCCTATTTTGTCACTGGCATGTAAGATGGTGAAATTTTATTCCCCTTACTTAAATAGTAGATTGTGCAAATATATTTGATGTCATTCTTGGACTTATGTTGCCAGGGTTACTGGTAGTGCCTGCATTTGTTTGCTTTTGACATAAAAATGTGTAGATGACTTTGCAAAACTGAGCCATTTCTTGCAATAATTTTGAGAAAAGTAAGTTTTTAAAGTCATGTGATATATAATAAGGGTTTTCAGCCTTTTTCATTGGCACGCTCCCTGTATGACCCATAGTGCGCACTCCAAGGCAGAGGGCAGAGAAAGTATTTTTTTGTCTTTAATTTCATAGCATATGCAACTTTGTCAGGTGAGAATTATGTTGTTCTCCTGCTGGAGGTAGACTTATGTTCAGCATAAGTTGTGCATTCCCCTACCAGTGTTGCAGCAGAAATTTGATTTTACTCCTTTGAGAGATATAGCCTAAAGGTTTCAGTCCCTGACTGGTCAAATAAACAAAAGTTTCTCGTTGGAACCAATTACGAGATTAAATCTGATCACAGCTCAGAGTATATTACGTCACATATTAACTCAAGGTTACAGTCTGCCAGTTCATGGGCAGAATTGGTGCAGTGAGCAGTTGCTGAAGTTTGAAAAGCTGTAACCTTCCAATCCCCTTACATTTTTCGGGTCTGCTGTTTGCTGTAAAGGGGAAAGGGAGATAAACACACTATGGGTGTAGTACATCATCTAACCAGTGAATTGAACATCATCTATTAGTTTTCCTGACCACATGCAGTCTGCCACTTTTTCCCAAAAAAGATGCATATTGTGTAAGGAGGTTTGTGTACCCTCTGGAAAGATCTACAGCCTACTCCATGGGTTTTCTACCCCAGGTTGAACCCCGTTTTAATTGTTAGTATAGACCTGTAAGTGAAGAAGAGAAAAGGTAGGGAAAAAGTAAAACTTTGTAGGCAAAGTAGCAAAAGGATGGTTTATGTTACACCATTTTGATCACAAGTTAAATTAGTGGCAGAGACGTGTATAAAAATGTGGAAATCTTCCATTTTGGATGATTTTATGTAAGTCTGACAAAAAAGTGTGACTTGGGGATTTTCAAACTTTTCATTTCAGATGGAAACATTAGACGGCATCAAGAGGACCTTGATCGATGAATTCCCTAAGTCATTTGAAGATTGCGTCAGATGGGCTCGACTTCACTGGGAGGAGCAGTTTTCAAATCAAATTAAACAGCTGTTGTACAACTTCCCGCCAGACCAGGTAGATGGGGCTAAACTTGTATTTATGAGTTTTATTTTACTTCAGAAAGTTTTTGGTCCAAGAAAAGTCCTGGAGAAAATGCTTAAATTCTTTAGAAAAGTTTACAAATCATGGAACTGGAGTGTCTCATGATTGTGACTCTCATCATGTTGATCAAAGTAAATGATTATACACAGCTCTATCACAGAATCAATTTGCTATTTTTTATTATTTTATTGTAATTTTTTTCTCATCTTCATGTTAGTTTGCCGCATTCACATTGCTTTTTATTCCTGGTCTATTTATTTTGCTTGGAATGCCTTTTCTGTCAAAACTAGTTTCTTATAAAATAGTTCATGACACAAAGCCTTCCTTTTTCTGTTGACATCATTTATCTGAAAACTTTTGTATTTTGTAGGTCACTTCATCAGGTGCCCCATTCTGGTCAGGTCCTAAACGTTGCCCTCATCCTTTGAAATTTGATCCAAATAATGTAAGTTTTGCTTCCAAGTTTTCTTTCTGTGATTAAAGCAGGGAGGTGTTTCTTTGGCAGGAGACACATCTGAGACACTTTCTTTGAACCTCGCTAGTTGCCAACAACAATCTCTTTTCTGTAGTAATCTTAGGCATAAAGGTAGGAGAAACTTAACTCAAAGGTTCAGGTGGTCTGCTACATCTTTAAGAGTGGCACATCAGGAAAATTGTGCATTTCTCTGACATTGCCAGTCGTTTCAGTCGCAAATTGATGTACAAATTTTTGGCACGTTGAAGTGCTTTTGAAAATATAACATCGTCATTCTGTGTCTCATTTTGAACATGAACACACAGTCTGCAAGTTGCAAAAGAATGCGCAGATTGACAAAATATCAATGGTAAAATACAGTCTCATACCTTTTTTGCCTCTTTTCCCCATTTGCAAATGGCTTAAGCATTACTTGTATTACCGGCATCTTTAGATTTTGCTGCAAGAAACAGTCAGTTTAAATTTTAAAACAGTGGGGGAAGGGGGGGGGGGTGGGGGGCTGTCAGCAACTTGCTACACATCAAACTCTTGTTCTTGGTAATCCATTTGTTAAGGTAGTGGTGTGGTTTACTAAGGTGGATAGGACATGAAGTACAAGTTGTTAAGTATTAGACAAAAGAATTGGATGCACTCAAGTCTTATGATCTCTCATTAAATGAGTATCTCCCCACCTGTAAGCAGATCAGACAGAATTGGAATGAAGTACATTTTCAGTTGCATCTTCTGTCAAAGTAAAATCTCCCTGATGAAAGTGACATTGAATTTGCCATTTATGTGCTGCATGTTTTGGCATAATTTCGAACTTTTTGAGAATATCGATGAAATTAGGGAAAACGTAGGATATGTACCAGAAAGGATAAAGTGTTTTTGCTAGGGTACGTATATGGCTTATTGCATCCAACCTTGATGCATGGTTAACGTAAAATGCCACATCCTTTGCCTATAAATTGTAGCAGATTTTCTCTTAGTCCTGTCGTACTGGTTTACACAGTTTCAAAAGCAATGCTGTCATGCAGAGTGTGTAGATTTTTTGTAAGTGTGTGTAGTCAAAGGTATCCCGTGAACACTATACCTAGCAAAAGGTGACACTGTCACGTTGTATATGTGGTATGTGGATACTCCATTTTGAGTGCAAGCAAACTGATATTTTTGGCAGTAATCAAAAGGTCACTTAAGGTTACCAGAGGTCAAACTAAGATTTGTGGAAGGTGGAATTTTGAAGGACAAGAGTGATTGATGCCATATTTGGTGTGGGTGCATCACTTTGATTTGATGTAGGTGGCAAGGTTTTCATGAACAGAAGGTGAATTGTAAATGCTTGCAAAAAATTTCTGTGGAAGGTTATGCTTGAGGGATGTTTTGTTTGGCATTCAAGTCTGTAATGTAAAATTTAGGTTCTATGAAAATCAAGAGAGTAGTTTATCTTAAGAATGAAAACTTAGATGTATCTCCTACTTGTTGGTCTGGGAATGTCACATATCCCCCCCTTTTTTTTGGAGGGGGGGGGGGGGGGCAGGATTCATTGAAAATAACAATTCACATGTGATTGTGCCAAGTCAGAATGCATGGCAGTTGTTAGAGTAGTACTTCAAGAAACAAGTCCTCACAAAAAATTTACTAGCATTAACCTCAAAACCACGATTAACTTTTGCATTTGTGTGTTAACATCTGAAGGAAACGTAGTAAATATGTTGATCCCATAACAACTTATGTACAGGGTTTACATGTGATGTCAGCATGCATCGTTGCTCTGTCACTGCTCGTTGCTGTTTATGTGCATGATGTTTGCAGAGGGTGCAGATGCATAGTTAGATGGTAGATACAGGTATGATCCGTGAATGGTTAACAGTCAAAATACATGACAAACAGAGCTGCAGGCATGCATTGCATTGAGGGTTTGAAACCATTTACAGGAACATTCATCCCTGGTCATCCAAGGGTTCCCAGCCAACATGGAAACCAGAGAAAATGTGGAAAATAGGTTTTCCTTTTTCCAGTCAGTGAATTTACAAAAAATTGCCTCAAATTAAGGAAAATTCAGGGAACAAGGAAGTGATTTGTACTGCATTTTGTTTCATGTCCAGTCAGTGTGAAGAGACAGTAAACTAGAAAAATGGGAGATCATTATCCTGGAAGTTTTAAAATCCTTCAGGAGAATGTCTGGGAATAATCAGGGAATTTTTTCCTTTGAAAAGCTGGGAACTCTGCCAACCAGACAGAGTCCTGGATTGGCCTGATATGGGTTTCCTGATTTGGTAGTAAACTTAACCAACTAAACTAAACCTAATTTTAATAAGTTGAAAAAAGTCATCCAGCAGGTTTGTCACCAGGCCAAACTTAGTGCCGGGTAATTGTTGACTGTGACCCTTTAGTGATCACCGTCCTTGGATTCATTCTGAGATTAATGTTACCTCCAAGTTTCTTTCAAAAATCATAAAATTATAGTTCCATTATTGGGAAACTTGCTGGGCGGGATATTTGTATTTTGACATGAGTGGTGGGGCAATTTACTAGTTACGGGCGAGGCCACCCAGCGCCGCCTGTTGTGACATCCCTGTCATCCAGTATGTGGTAATGGTTTTAAAAATTACTTTTCTTGAAAGGAATGACATTAATTTTCTTACTTTAATCTGGTTTTAGGACATGCATTTAGGTTATGTCTTAGCTGCGGCCAACCTGAAAGCTGAAAGTTATGGCATACATTCAAACAGAGATAGGTCATACATCAAAGATGTCTTAAAGAATGTAACTGTCCCAGTGTTTCAACCAAAAGCAGGTGAGATATTTATGTTGTGCTGCCACCAGTGTCTTCATTTGTTTCATAATTTTCCATTGGTTTGTCTTTATTTTGGTGGTCATATAATAGCAGTTTTAGTTTAAGATTATATTAGCCTTGTCAAGAAGGAAATTAAACTAAAGATCTACAAATTTAATATGAGCTTGCTGGATTTGGGGAAATGGGTGTCTTAGATATGATGATTTTGTTAGCAGAATTCAAGCATAATCCATTGTGTAATTAAAGTAGATGGGCTACACTTTATCTTATTTTGATGTAAAGTCACTTTGTACTTTGAACAATGAGGTGTTACTATAATGTTAGAGTAGCATCTACCTCTTACAGATGTGTAGCTACTGTTGAATATAAATGAACAGCACATGTCATGAACACAGTACTTGGCAAGATACAACCATATCAGGTTTATTTATATTGACAGAAGCAATGTATTATGGAAGTATGAGACACCCATAAACTGGTGTTAACCTAAAAACACCACACACCGTCTTTTGTATTGTACAATGAGAGTTGTGACTCAAAAAGTAATTAATAAATAAAGGATCAAGGAACCAGTAGTTCGTTTAAGCAAGACTGGGCAAGGTGGGTGTCATTAAGGTTGCAGCTATTTTATGAGGATCTCCCAAATCTATCTTGACATTCTGTTCAGATTCACAAGTTTTGCAGCAGTGAGGATTAAGGTGCGTTCACACCAAAACTGAAACCTGCTGCATTTTGCTGGTGGGAGGTGCAAAGCAGATGACTTGTAGGTATTGCTATGGATCCATTCACACAGAAATCGCCATTTGAGAAATGTTTCTGTATGAATGGTTCCATAGAAATCTGCTGCAAAAGGCAGCAGATTTTGGTTTTGGTGTGAATGCCCCTTTAAGATACCAGATTCAGAAAAAAGGTTTGGATAGTGTGGGATTTTACAATGTAGAAGAATAAGTCAATAGCTTTTGAGTGAAGCAGATGTTTATAATAACTAAGTAATATTTTGGTCATCTTCTTTTCACAAGGTGTGAAGATTTCAGTCACGGATGCAGAGGCTCAAGCATCAGCTGAGATGGCTTCAGATGAAGAAACCCTTCAGAATCTGATGACACTGCTACCAAAACCAGAAGAATTGAAGAAGAATGGGATCAAGGTGGTTCCAATTGAATTTGAAAAGGTGACTGTCTTTCAATTTATTTTAACCTGTCTCTGTTGCCTTTGCCGATGTCATCCTGCAGATTCTTTATTTGATTGATTGATTGATAGGTTGATTGTTTGATTGATGCTATGGGTGTGATGAATTCGTTTGACTTGATTGGTTATTTGGTTGATTGAAAGTGGTACCAAAAAGAGTAGGATCATGGGGCTGCGAAGATATCTGCTCCTCAATAAATAGTGTATTGTATTTGGCTGGTACTAAGGCAGTGGACAGAGGTGATAATATTGTATGGAGTGAGATCTTAACAAATGGGAAGTCAGGGGTTTACGTATGGAAAGTCAGGGATGTGTTTCATCTTGGAGCAATCATGGATTTTAAAATCTTAACTGCTCTTCTTAATGATAAAGACCCCATATTTCTCCTGAAATGTTGAACTGTTAGCCATCCAAGCAGAAGTTGTAATTATAAGACCTTGGAAATATTTCCCATGATATGGTTTCATATCATTGTAATAACCTTATACTGAAAATTTGCCCAGATTCAGTGTTATAAATAAAAAGAATTTGGTTCTGGCCCTTTTTGTGTAGCCTAAGGCCTCAAGCTATAATTGTTATCATTGTCATCATCACCGCCATTTCTGCTGCCATCAAAATCAGGATATGAGGTTAAAACTAAATTCTTGAGTAGTAAGTTCATAGATATTACTCTTCAACTTTTAGGATGATGATACCAACTTGCACATGGACTTTATTGTAGCTACCTCCAACCTTAGAGCAGAAAATTACGACATACCACCGGCAGACAAACATAAGGTAAGTTGCTTTGGTGGTGAGCCTGTGCTTCTAGCAAATGGATATGTTTTGTGTTTGGTGAGGTGTGAGATAAACTGAGTTGGGTAGGTGGCACAGTTTGGGGAATGAGGGTACTTCAATTGACCATGAAATGTTAAGAAACTGTGAGGGAGTCTTTCAACCAGACTGGACATGTTGTCACTCCTTTGTTTCACAGTGAACTTTAGTTCCAATCAGTAACATGTAATAATGTAACTAGGTGTGTTGTTACTTTGAAAATTCTTTTACATGGGATGTAATATTCCAAAATCACACAAGGTTCAGTGAGCCAAAATTCATCATCAGTTTTCTACAGGTATCATAATCTTTCTAAGAGAGTTATTTTGTGGATAACAAGATAGGGGTAGATCATATTCTAAAATATGTGTCCAAAATATCTTTACCACTTACAGGCTTTCAATTGACCCTACTTTTTGTTCTTCTTTTCCCTGCTTTTTGAACCTCACTCCTACTTCTCATACGTTTTCTTGAAAATTCTACTTTATCTTACTTTTTGCCTTCTTTGTAGTACTTTTTTGAGTTGCAATAAGTGCATGAATTGCATTTGAAAATTGCTGAAAAATGTCTTAAAGAGTCATTACCATGCTATCAACATTGCTGAGTATTGATGAATGAAATCCTACAGAAGTCCTTATTTTGTCATACTATTTTCCTAACAAAATCCTTTTTGCCTATTTTATTGAGAATTTTGTTCGTACTCTTATCCTTCTCTTTCATTGGGTCCATTTGAAAGCCAGTACTTTGCTAATAATTGAAAGCAGCGAGATATTTGAAATATGAGGTACATACATAAATTAAGTATTCCATGGGCAGCATCAACATGGGTTTTGAAAAGTATCTTACAGAGAGTGGAAAATTTGTCAGCCAGGCACACTAAACTTCACCTAAGCTTAAGACTGTTAATGTTAGTTAAATGGCAGGTGCTGAGGTTTTCAATATTTCAACCATTTTGTCTGAAAGAAAGTTGGGGGGGGGACTCAGAGTGGTAATATAGGTGACATAATACAGACAGCACGCACATGAAACCTGTCAGTAGAGATAGCATTTGGGGATGATCCAGTTAAGACCAGATAAGCTGAGACACCAGCCATTATACTTTCAAAGAGCTCTTCTTAGGACTAGGCTTGTAGCCATCTTTCCCTCAGTAACTTGGTACCAACTTGTGACATGAATATAATAATGATTTGGTCATGGATGTTCCCAAATGGAAAGCAACCTCATAGATGGGGGAGGAGTGGAGCAGGGCAAGGCCACTACACCTGTAGGAAAATTTTCACCTAGAAATTTTTCCTACAACATTAAGTATGGATGTAACAAATCTTCACTGTCTCACACCCCCCCTCCCCCTCCCCCCCCCCCCCCGAAAAACATTTTGCTTACCCCACCCACTAGAAACTGTTTTGCTCCCTTCAGTACCTGTGTGATGACAAGCCTTGGGCAAAGGTGAAAATTTGAAGGTAATGTTAAGACATACCAATCAGCAGCACATGCTTCAGTGGTTATACAGAAACACATTTCTTACATTTCTTACATTTCTTTGTGTCTACATATTTAAGCAATTAGACCTTGTCTTACTTGTTTCCTCTCTCTTTCAGACCAAAGGTATTGCTGGCAAAATTATACCAGCCATCGCCACAACCACATCAGTAGTTGCTGGTCTTGTTTGTTTAGAATTGTTCAAGATAGTTAATGGGAACAAGAAGCTAGAGAGTTACAAGAATGGTTTCATCAATTTAGCTCTACCATTTTATGGCTTTTCTGAGCCCATAGCTGCTCCCAAGCAAGAGGTAGGAATGTTACCCTTTTGGTGCACTTTTTACATTATTTTTACTTGTATTTTACAACAAGAAGTGGTCACGTAAAGGACTGCACTCCTGGGGGCAGTGGCGTAGCCAGGATTTTTTTGAGCAGGGGGTCACAAACCTTTCCTAGGGGGCACAATTTCTGAATTCTCTCCCTCTCTGTAGGGCTTTTATACAGAACTGTATATTCGAAAATTTTTCACGAGGGGGCACCTTGGGTGGCACGGTTTTGTCGTGGGGGGCACATGCCATTCATGCCCCGGTAGCTATGCCACTGCTGGGGAGGGGAGGAAGGGGGCACCTTTACCTGAAATTCTAGTGATTTTTGTATCCACAACTATGACGAGAGCATATTTATTCTAATCTATCCTTTTAGTAAGATTGTGCTTGCATTCATCTGAGGCAAGTAACATAATAAGATGAATGGATGAGTAATACATATCAGCATGCATCATAATATGTCCAGTCATTAATCTACACCAATTTCTGATACTCTCTTCCATTTTTTGTGTTATCAACATTTTCAGTAGCTTTGATTTTGAATGAATTTATCGATTTTTGGGGGATAGGGTGGGGAGGGGATAGTGGCGTGAAAACCAAAAGAGGTAATAACTGTTGTTGTTTGTATTACAATCAGCAAAGCACACAAATGTAATCCCTGGAGACTTTTACTGATTATACATAGGCATACAAGGCTGGGTGGGGGAGGGAGGGTGAGGGGGGTGACCATATTCTGCAGGGTTTAAATCAGGGATACTACTAGACCAGGCACCGTGTAAGGAAAATATATGTCGTTAGTTTGCAGTTGGCTACAGTAAGTGTGTGTGTGATCATAGCAGTCAGTACTAGAAAATCAGTGTTCTTGACTTTGGATGTCTGTGATTGCAGATACGTGTTATTTGTTTGCCTACGTATGTTGTTCTTGGGCGCTACGATATATATCTCAACGTTGATGTGATACTAGGCCTATCATACATTACAAGCTAGCCGGCCGTTCTTCTCCCGTCCGAAAGGTACACAGAAGGCTGCACAATCACAACATATTAATTTTTTACAATATGTTAATATTTTACAACAACATATTAATTTTTTACAACATTATAATTAATATATTGGGAAACTTGAAATTTCAAGGACATTTGCTCAAATCAAGGACATTTTCGAGGGCACTTTTTCGACGGGGACGTAACACTGGATTGGGGGACTGTCCCCGAAAATCGGGGACATCTGGTCACCTTAGGCTACAGTTTGGCTTTTTCCCATTTCGGCAGAAAATTTGCTGCTTTCCTGCAAAAAAAAACATACTCCTTTCAGGCAAACATGCGCAAAAATTTTGGGTACAGGTCTTCACCCCCCTCCCCCCTTCCCTGTACATACTCATATTCACACTTCAAGGCATTTGCCTAGACTGGTACTGAAACTGTTAAAAGTAAGCATTGCTACATAGTGCAAAATTTTTTACTTTTACTATGTAAAAGATGGGTAATTGTACTCATCCTAGCAACCAGAGACACTTCACTTTATTTGTACGTCCACATGCCAAATCTTGGGTCTTTTATTACTTTTGTTTTTAGTACAATGGTATAGAGTTCTCACTGTGGGATCGTATTGAAGTGGATGGTCTCCAGAATGGTGAGGAGATGACCCTGGAACAATTCTTAGACTACTTTCAAAATGAAATGAAGCTAGAGGTCACCATGCTCTCTCAAGGCGTCTGCATGCTATTCTCATTCTTTATGCAGAAGGCAAAGCTCAAGGAAAGAAAACCTCTTAAGTAAGTCCAAGAGTTGTAAAATTTTTCAGTGGAAATGTTTTTCTCTTACAAATTATAGCAACGAAATATTTTGGAATTTTAAAAGAAAAACAAAAGGACTTATTACATGACAAATCCAACTTCAGAAAGGGACATCTTGGAGTACCTTTTGGAGTACCTTTCATGAAAAATTGTTCTCTTACACACAAGACCTTTGAAATGCCACCATAAAACAGGTCTAGTGGATAAAGGCAGAAACATCAGAAGCAAGAAGGTTAGCAACTGGGAGGTTCAGGGCTCGACCCCTGGCCAGGTCAAAGTAAAGTGGGTTTTTCATCCAAGAGTGAGCTACAGTTTTCCCATCTGAACTGGACTTTCAAACAAACCATATTTTATCTTAACTGTTGAGTTGGTTAGTCACCCGACGTGAAGTTGTAATTATAAGCAATAGGCTTCTTCCACTTTGGTAGTCACTTAAAAAATGCCTTGAACCAATTGACTTTGCTTCATATTTTTCCTTAATATGGAAAAGACTGCATTGAGGTACCCATGGAAGCATAAGTATTTGTTCCTGAATGCAATAAGCTAGGTGCCAACATACACCATTCACTGCATATTAAGAAAGATGTGAAAATTCATGTACTGCAGAGAGCTACAAAACTGAAAGGTCTTTCTGTAGTTCTCTGGAATAAACTGATGTTGTGTAAGGTCATCAGTTATTGCATGCATGATGAACACAGCACTAAAAAATGGTCAGCCATCTTTCATTGAAAGGCTTTTAACTGTCAAAACATTATTTCTGTATCCTTTCCATATGTAAGACAAGTTCATTGGAGGAATGTGGTTTGTTTTTCTCCAGAATGTCAGAACTTGTGACTAAGGTTTCTAAGAAGAAGATCCCTAAGCATGTTCGTCATCTGGTGCTGGAGATCTGTTGCAACGATAGTGAGGGCGAGGATGTAGAAGTTCCGTATGTGCGATATACATTTCGTTGAAACTCACCCGCAACTGTAACTTTGGTTCAAATGTCCTCTTGTTGTTTGCCTTTGACAGTGCTTTGACTGTGAAGAGCTTTGTGGGAAACTCCAAATTGCAACAAAGGATGCTTTCTTCGGTCATGTATATTTTTTCCTTTTCTTCCTTTTCATGATGCTTCAAGCTAGCTTTTCTTTGTTTCATAATATGCTTAGTATAATAAAGAACAAGTTTAGTGTAAAAAAAATTGGTAAAAATTATTAGGGACACACTGTCAAACAGGTTATAAGTATGGATGGTATACACACCACATAGGGGGGCATCTTATGCACCAAGTGAAGAAGCTCTCTTGGAAAGATATTGTCATCTCAATAAAGACTTGTTTTCTCATGACATATTGTTAAGCTTATAAGTAGGCAAGACCCATGATGTTACCCTTAGTAAAGTCTGTGGTAGGATGGGAGCCTAACTTGCAGGACATATCTGTTACCCCGTAAAGTCTGTGTTAGAACTGGAGCCTAGCTTGCAGTACATATCTGTTATGTATATCTGCTATATGACAAGTTGTATAAGTGGACAAATGTATCATGTATTTCCTTTGTAGTTGGTGTTATTTAGTAGGAATCAGTGTTCATTTTTGCCTGTATTGACCTATGTGCCATCTGACAAAAGGGTTACTGTCGGGGACTCAGAATCTCAAATAATACTCCAGTGTGGTACCCTATTCTTAAAGGGAACATTTCCTCATCCCATACGTTTCAATTCTCCAACTAAGTTACTTCTTCTAGCCCCTCTCAAAACTGTCTTAAGCTCCTCCTTGTTCAGACAGAAACTTAGTTTAATGCTCAAGGCCATATCCTGGTGAGGATACAAGGCCCATATGTGTAATATCAGAATACTCTGTCTGCATGCTGTGAAATGTGAGCTACTCTGCATCTCTTGAATTTTCTGAATGCAATGTCAGTCAAAGAGCAGTCACCAATGGAGAATTTTGGGTAACTCTAACCCCAAAATGTACTCTGGGTGTTAAGTGTCTGCCTTTTATTCTGATCTCTAATAAGGATATACCACACATTTCATCCCTAGAGCCCTTTGTGTAAACATACATGGCTTGGTTCAAATTAGGGTAGAGGAAATTCACTGGAGACATTTAACATGCATCATCCTTCTCAAAGCAAAGTGATTTTGATGGAAATTTAACTGTTGCAAAAAGTTTTTACTGTTAAACTTAAATACCATATGCTTAGGTCTTGTGTCAGGTAGGACACATGGAATTAGTGATCATTTATTTCAGAGCTGTGAAAATGGTATTTCCTGGAACTGGTGTGTCTATGCACAATTTAATATGGAGGTTCACCCTTGTATAAAGACTCTTTAAATGTCTGAGCTCAGTCTGAACTTTGGTTATATTACATTTTTAAAGGATGAAAAATTAGCTCGATGAGTTGATTATTTTGTAATTTTTTTATCAGCTGTCACTGGTGTCAGTGCTTAGTAATATCAAGGGAAAAGTTTATAAACCAATGCAAAACATACTGTATATTTAGTTTCTCACAGATTGAAATGACATCTAGAGTTCAATTCTGAGAGTATTCTGATGTACTTTTTGTTCCAAGTCGGTATTCAATCAAAATCGTGCATAAGTTCTTGTTTTCACCTTTGTAACAATGTCTGTGCTACCTGAATGTAGAGATAGAAAAGTTTGGTGGGAAGGAGGGGGGGGGGGGGGGAGGTGGGTAGAGTAGATATGGTACCCATTCCATCCATTACTGCTGTGTTGGCATAGCTCTCAATTTTTGGTCTAAAAGAAAGAAACATGTTCACTATTCATTATCTTCAGACCCCAAAGGCATTTCTTACCCAATGCTTCAAAGAAGGATGAAAAGGCCTGTCTGTGAGTGAAACCCTTAATAACAATTAGAAAGTGATTACTGTCTACAAAAAAGGGCCTCTTGCTTGAGCTTCTTACATTTTAACAGAACTATTGTTTTCCATTCAATGGATACAAGTCACAAGTTTGTACATGCTATGGTTGTTACTGTCATTAGTTGTACTGGATTAAACTAATCCTATTGTCCCCTTTGTGCAGATTATTAAAGTGCCTCAATAAATCTAAACATGTTCAGTTGCTGTGTTGTGTTGTCATTTTTTTCTTGTTGGAGTTGTGTGATGTAGTTACATAATTGACAGCGAAATTGAAAAGAAATGACTACTTTTGCCCTATCCCAGCCAAGGGTCAATGGTCATGGTAGACAGCCAGAGAAGATAACCATAGTACCAAATTGCAGGTTATGCACTGATTTATTGCTCACAAAATTACTAGAAAATATTTTCAATTACATATATATGTCCAACTTTAGACAAACAAGTATTGTTTTATGTTTATCCAAATTAGACATTCAAGTGTTAAGAGCTTCCATAAATATCATAAGTTATAAGACAATCAAATATTGTGTTGGTTTTGTTTCAACTGAATTCCTCTGCAACAACAAACAGACCCTGGGTGTTATCAGACTCATATTGCTAATGCTCTATGCCATTACTATCTCATTTTTGGTTCCTCACAAATGGAAACTGTGAATTTGCTCACTGATGATCCAATGAGCTTTAAAGCAGCATTGGTAGCAGTGTAATTTCACCAAACAGGACAGTTTTTCTGCAAGGATGAAATGGCCGAAAGCCAACAATATCAGAACTGATGATGATGACATGTAATCAGAGCAGAAGTGGGTTATTAGAGGAGCAGCTCCTGCTCAATGGTTTTCTAACACTTTCTTGACTTTACAAAGGATACACCTTACAAGTTTAGGGACATATTATATGGCCAGCTTTGTTGGTAAAAGTATCCTTGCTAAATATTTCACACCACTAGCTGGATGGCCTCTGTGAATGCTTTCTATTGGACACTAATACTCCAATCATGCACCCTCCCCAAACATACAACATTCCATCAGTATTTTAGTTTGTACAATGGGTGATTAGGCACTACCTGAACAAAATCCAGAACTTGCTGGGAGCATGGCCCTCAGGCAAACTCCTCATGACCTCATTTCACTTTACTTGCAATACAATTCTTCAATGGTTTCATTTTACAGCATCCTTAATGTCTTAAATCTGGTTTACAATGGTTCTGTAGTATTATTTCGGCAATCAGATTATTTGGAATAATAGCTTTATCCGAATCAATAATGCAATTGTTATGTACAAACAACTTTATAGGAAGAACGTGGTATATGTAAGGGACTTTTTTGACCATGAAGGAAAACCACTAGATTTTCGTAGATTTGTACATCGTTTTCATATTGATAGATTTCCCTTTTCCCTATATTTTGGTTTAATCCATAGTATACCCCGAAGCTGGATAATGGCTGGGTTCGATCTTGATGACGTACATAGTAATGATGATTTCTTAGAAAAAATATTACGAGTACCACGTGTTTCCCAATTTATTTACAATTTACAACTTAAGCGTAACGTTACTGAACCCACTGCTGTAAAGAAATGGAAGGGACAATTCTCAGATATTGATTCAAAAGATTGGGAGAGTTTTTTTAACATGCCTAGGAAAGTCGTTTCAGATGTTAAGTTACAGTATTTTCAATACTGTTTTCTTCATAGAATAATAGCCACGAATAAGCTTTTGTATGCCATGGGGAAAGTGGAATGTAATAAATGCTCCTTTTGTGAAACTGAATTAGAAAGCCTAGAACACCTCTTTTGGGATTGTAGTATTACTTCAGCTTTTATTCTTGATGTTGAGTTTCGCTTTTTAAGGGAACAATTCTTTTTTTCTAAGTATGATATTTTCTTTGGATTTGGGAAAGGTTCTATTCACCCCTTTAATTATCTTATTTTAAACATGAAAAGTTACATTTATCAATGCAAAAGGCGAGGCGAGCTGCCAAAAATTGATGTCTTTTTTCAGAAATTTAAATTTGCTATGAGAATTGAAAAGTATAGCCAACAAAGTTTGTTAAGAAAGAAAAATGTCGTTTCATTAGCAGAATTGAAAGAAGCTTTTAAGGAGTGTAATGATTTATTTAATATCAATAACTAGGTTATTAAAGCTCAACACTTTTTTTATATAAACCCACTTGTGTGTATTCATGATAGTGAAGTGGCGATCGAAGTAGGATAGTGAGAAATTTGTCTTTGTTCTTTAGATTTGCAGTGAAAACCAAAGTGAGATGCAGACGTGTAAATGAATTCCGAAGTATTATTTTGTCATTCACGGCACTAAATGAATATTAATTGATCTGTTTATTTTATGTGTGTAACACGACTGATTGAAATAGTAAAATTTGTACTATATTGAATAAGTATTGAAATTGAATAAATGGAGGAAAAAAAAAAAAAAAGTATTATTTTGCAAAAGACAGACAAGACAAGTATATTGAGAACTGTCTGCATTAGTGTCAAATTCAAGTGGGGCAGAACTGCCACATCACAAGATAAATGAGGAATGCCCCATTTTGCAAAAACAACATCACACATTCCATAAAACATTCTGCATGTACAAGGAGTGACTTTTTCATGCTCTGCTTCGTGCTGGAAATTTACTTGAAAAATTGGATCCCCAAGTGAGGATTTAATTCGGGTTTTCTCTCACAAAACAGTAAGATCCCTAGAAAAAATTGCCCATATGCCTAACTAATGCAGGGTGGAACCATGATTTGCCTAAGGGGGAGGGGGCAAGCTGTCAAGCTCCCTGATGGGGGCCAGCAACCCAACCCAAAGCCACGACGAAGGGGGGGGGGGAGGGCACCATAGCCCACCCTGCCCCCACCTGGTGCCACTACTGAAGTGATGTCCATTTCCTTCGCTGGCGACTACATAGCAGGATAGTAGCTTACAGGATGCACAAACCATAGCTAAAGGTCCAATCTCTGTGAATGGATTGTTTCAGATAAATACGATTCAGTATACAAATATGTTCATTGGTCATAAACTTAATTATCTGTGAAGGACTTGCAACAAACACACAAATGTCATCAGAGCCATAGCAGGACCAAACTGGAATGTGTTCGTTTTCTTTGTCCAAGTTTTAATGTATAGAAATCTATTGGCTCATCATTTTTCAAAATATACGACTTTGGAAATAAATAATTTAGAAAGAAACTTCACAATGTTTACTTCATCAATAAGACAGATAATAAGGACTAAAAGAGATGACAATGTCCAAGCTGCTGCAGCTCTAATACATGGCAGACTTACTATAAGTCATAATTTATTCAAATGGTGCTCCCCTGTAGTGTAACACCACACACCATATCTGGACCATAGAATACAAGGATACTTCTGGTTGTATCTTGTCTATTTTACCAAATGCATCTATCTAGAAGGCAGGGTTTGCCGTCCCTTTTTTCTGAAGCAAACAATAAATGCTCTCAGCTGCTTTCTATGTTTATCTGTCTCGTAAATTCTCACCAGTCCCCTTCTACACTTGCTTTATTTTCATATCCACCCTTTCACTAAAACATATGAAGAATATTGGATGAAGGATATCACGTTCATACTTTCATGAAAGAGACAGCAATAGGTTTACAGTCTTATCAAATAAGGCACAAAGGAAGCAAAGCTGCTCTTGTTGTAATTACACCTCTCCTGTTACACCAGTTGCTACTTTCAAACTTCACATCTCACCAAAACACTCCCTTAATATGAGAGTGGGCATTTTATTCCTCAATCCCCTTAAAATGACCACATGGCCATTAGTTTATCCCATAGGGCTGTCAGCACAGTCTGATCCCTTCTATTGTAAATGACCCGACAAATGCTAATTTCAGTTAACATAAACAGCTTTCTGACCAAGTATATGGTTTGCTCACATAAAAGGCTGTAAGACTGACTCTGTGTGACCAGTGTGAGACGTTTCCTCCAGAATGCTGGTGAGATCGCTATAGGAATGTAAGGCAGAGTCACTAATGGATGCTGTAATGGTGAAAAAAAATTAATAATAATAATGCCATACACAAGGTTAAAATAAAGACAACTGCATTATGAACCTCTAGCATTACCTAGCTCTTCTCAGAAGTTTCTTCTGATCACTCTGAAGTATCACATAATGGTACGATACTTCACTTCAGTATTTTAAAGCTGACTTATCTAAGTCATCTCCAATAATGTCTTGATATTTTTGAGTCTGGATTGATCTGGTTTCAATTTAAAGACATCAGAGTTTGATGCAGGAACATATTTTTTACTAGCCAGCTCAGCCAATGAGGTAATAAACCTGTTGGCCTGAACAGAAATTCAATGGCCTGACAGACTTTGTCAATTATATATTGTATTGTCTATCCTAAAATTCAACTGGCCTATACACTACTGCAATGATGATTTAATGACTTAAACATGATAACTCAGGATGCAGAAGTCTATTTCTGACTATTGATGCATCTATTTTCTTAAGGTACAGAGGGATTCATTTGACATAGGATTTTGCTGCAACTCTCTGGCATGACAGGTGAGGTTGAAAAGCTATTAGTCAAGCCAAAAACTTTAATAAGATGGTTCTATTCATGATTTATGACTGACATTAAAGAGTAAACATTTTAAGTAAGATATCCACAACTAAATAACATTGATGAAAAATGATGAAATCTCTAACTAACCAATGGTACTCAGTGTATCTGATGTAGCCTGCAAGGCCTCTGCATTCTGTGAATAGTCCGACAGGTGCTTGAAGGAAGTCCTGACAGATTTAAGGTCTTTTAGTAACTACAGTATGGAAATAATGATGCATTCATTGAATTCCTTAATCAATACATAATGTCAGAATCATTTAACTTTACTATAGTTACATTTATCCATCATGGAAAATAACAGATGCAATGACTCATCATGGAAAATTTGTCAAACAGTTCCCCCTCAATATGTTCCATAGAAATTAACCATTAAAAGAGCCCCTTCCAAAATGACATCTTTCATGACATAATATTCAGGCACAGCAGAAAACAGCATATGAAATGTACATGTCATCTCACAAGTGTATAGAAATCTGGCATTTTCTCCAAAATTAAGCAAGGTGCAAAATGTGGTCACTACACTTAAAAAATGGGTCCAAAAAGATGATAAAAACCTAAGAAAAAAGACAAAGAGAAGGAAGTATCTAGAAGAGTGTGATAGTCCTAATTTCACAGTAAACGAAATGTGAGTGATCTCATAGGTTAGGACCGAAGTAAGGATAGCGCCACCTCTGTGCCAACATAACTTTACCAAGCCTAATTCCAAGGCAGATGGGATTGTTCATCTGTATAATAGATGAGGTAAGTAGGAGTGAAATAGACTGGTCACTACACTCAAACATTTATTTCATAGGTACTCTCAAACATTTGTATGAGGAAGGCAAACTTAATTTGCATTAATATTCCTTTACATTACCTGTAAAAATTGACTTAAAAGATTGTGTACACGCTTGGATGCTGGTCCCAAAGGTGTAAGGCGTGGAGGGTTCTTGTTGCACCATGGTCTAATTTCTGTTTCAAATGTGTGGGTGAAGCTTGTAATGAGTTGAGCCAACTCAGAGAGTACTAACTTCAATGTCTGGCAAGTGGTGTCCATTGATTGACTGGGATTTTCCTGGTAAGGATACTTGCAAAACGAAAAAGTACAAGGTAGATGAAAATACAATTTATGTTGCCCTCTTTACAGATACTGTCATCATTCCTATTTTCTGTACACCTAAAAGACAAACTTTTAATTTCCTCCATCCCTCCAGCAAACTTTCATCATCATTTTTATTTTAGTTTACAAGAGTTTTAGTCAGTAATTTTCAGACTGTGTGTTACAATGTTAAACTGGATCAAGAGGCAATCTGGGGAGTACCTGCCTACTTCCTGGCAAATTATTTTCAATTATTTTAATACCAGTACAATAATAATCATTTGTAATGCTTTGTATACAGCTAGATTCAGAGACATGATGACTCATATGCTGCTTTCAGGCACCTTACCACAAGACTGAGAAGTTATGAATGAAGGAAAACATCTTCCACATTATGCTGTACATGTTCATTCAGGAATGTAAGTTGGTGAGAGGAAAAAATCTGGAAATGGATCACACTGCATGGAGCACTGCACCCTTTTAATGGGGGGATCAAAGGGCTGTTGCAAATAACAAAAGGAAAAATACCACAGTAGTTCTATCCCCTGCTGTTCTATGCATGAGGTCTTCCATAAGCTAAACCACTCTCACCCCTACTCTTGGTGGCACTGTTACGTTATGCCAAGCATGTGTGGTGCATACTTTTCATTCATTCACTGTTTTTTCCAGTTCAGAAAAATTTGGAAATGTCATTAATTTTCAAAAATGTGGACTTCCATACAATCTGGAAAACCTACTTCTCTGTTCACTTTTATAAGTTAAAATACCATCAATATCATTGTAGCACATGAACATTAGTAGCATATGGGTGAATATGGGTAAATATCTTCTACAAAATACCTTTGATTTAAGGTCTTCCAGCTGTTCTTTGGCATTTTTTACATTATTGTTCAATTGCACCAACAGTTCATCCAATTCTTCCAAAGATGGTGGACTTGCCCTAAGGAAAACAGAGAGGGAATATCAGTTTGTATTACATAAACATTTTACTGCTCACTGGGGTTGTAAATGCAGTTACAACCAAAACTTTTCCTTTGCACATCGCGTACATGTCCGTTAGGGAAATGTTACATACCTCCCCGGGCTTTGATAAGAAAGCCCGGGTGATCCACCTCGCTTCCTTTCAAGCGTGCTAATTAATTTGCTTGCTCAGCCAGCCACTTGGCTGCTTAAGTTTCTATGCATGCTTAATGCTATTAATAGCGTGCAATGCCAATTTAACAATGACTGCAGTCAGATCTGGTGCTAGTGGTCGCCGTGTCCTTCTCCACTGAAGAAGTCAAGCCAATAATCGGCTAATTAGCCATGCCCAAGATTGTTGATCACAGAGATTATGTTCAGTGATTGACATGGAGAGGTTGGTCTTCAGACTTTAACCGAGATGTTCACCTTATGAAACAGACTATTTACCGACAATAATCCCTTCATTGTGTTGTTCCTATAGATTCAGTAGTAACGCTATAAAGGTGTTTGGAACAAAATATGAAAGGCTAACTTCATCTTTTACATCTTGAAGAGAGCACTGGGCCTTTTGATTATTTCCTTATCATTGCCAGTCGCTTATTTGCAGGTTTCAACACGTTTTCACAGTTTTAACAAATGATGGGTTTGTTTATGTGTAACATGTTGCACATAGGTACAACCTTTGAAACTTGGGGAAGAATGTAACCAGAATGCAAAAATGCATTGAGGTTTCGATGATACATGTTCTATTCCAGATAATGCCATGATGTCCCATATCTTTCAGTCACTGGTCAAGTGCTATCTTAACATGTTGGAAAATAATTTTAGGTTCATATTTGATCTTGGGAATTCCTGGGAAATTTTGCATTTTGACATCTGATGACTCAAGATGATGATCTTGGGATTTCTTGGGAAAATTTGCTTTTTGCCTTCTGGTAAACCCATGAGACGATCTTGGGAATTCTTAAAATTTTGCCATGATGCATGTACATACTAAGTATGAAATTTATTCAAGCTTCCTATCTTGAGATATTGTGTTAAAAACATTTTCAGTGTTTGACCCCCCAGTGACCCTACATGACCTTTGACCTCCACCAAACGTGATAGCATTCATCTTCCCACCATAACACATCCACATACTACCTATGAAATCTATCCAAGCTTCCTATCTTGAGATATCGTGTCAACATGGTTTTCAGAGTTTGACCTCCGGTGACCCCAGATGACCTTTGACCACCTTCAAAACTGATAGGCTTCTTCCTCTTACCATAACACATCTACATACTACGTATGAAACTTATCCAAGCTTCCTAACTTGAGATATCATGTTAACAAGGTTTTCAGCATTCAACCCACGGTGACCCCGGATGACCTTTGACCTCCACCTAAAACAATAAGGCTCTTCCTCTTACCATAACGCATCTACATACTAAGTATGAAATTTATCCAAGCTTCCCATCTTGAGATATTGTGTTAACAAGGTTTTCAGAATTTGACCTCTGGTGACCCCAGATGACCTTTGACCTCCACCAAAAATGATAGGGTTCTTCCTCTTACCATAATGCATCTACATACTAAGTATGAAATTTATCCAAGCTTCCTACCTTGAGATATCATGTTACAAGGTTTTCAGCATTCGTCCCCCAGATAACCTTTGACCTCCATCAAAAACGATAGGGTTCTTCCCCTTACCATAACGCATCTACATACTAAGTATGAAATTTATCCAAGCTTCCTATCTTGAGATATCGTGTTAACAAGGTTTTCAGAGTTTGACCTCCGGTGACCCCAGATGACCTTTGACCGCCACCAAAAATGATAGGGTTCTTCCTCTTACCATAACACATCAACATACTAAGTATGAAATTTATCCAAGCTTCCTATCTTGAGATATCGTGTTAACAAGGTTTTCAGAATTCGACCCCCGGTGACCCCAGATGACCTTTGACCTCCATCAAAAACGATAGGGTTCTTCCTCTCACCATAACGCATCTACATACTAAGTATGAAATTTATCCAAGCTTCCTACCTTGAGATATCATGTTAACATGGTTTTCAGAGTTTGACCTCCGGTGACCCCAGATGACCTTTGACCGCCTTCAAAACTGATAGGCTTCTTCCTCTTACCATAACACATCTACATACTACGTATGAAATTTATCCAAGCTTCCTAACTTGAGATATCATGTTAACAAGGTTTTCAGCATTCAACCCACGGTGACCCCAGATGACCTTTGACCTCCACCCAAAACGATAAGGCTCTTCCTCTTACCATAACGCATCTACATACTAAGTATGAAATTTATCTAAGCTTCCCATCTTGAGATATTGTGTTAACAAGGTTTTCAGAATTTGACCTCTGGTGACCCCAGATGACCTTTGACCTCCACCAAAAATGATAGGGTTCTTCCTCTTACCATAATGCATCTACATACTAAGTATGAAATTTATCCAAGCTTCCTACCTTGAGATATCATGTTAACAAGGTTTTCAGCATTCGACCCCCAGTGACCCCAGATAACCTTTGACCTCCATCAAAAACGATAGGGTTCTTCCCCTTACCATAACGCATCTACATACTAAGTATTAAATTTATCCAAGCTTCCTATCTTGAGATATAGTGTTAACAAGGTTTTCAGAGTTTGACCTCCGGTGACCCCACCAAAAATGATAGGGTTCTTCCTCTTACCATAACACATCTACATACGAAGTATGAAATTTATCCAAGCTTCCTATCTTGAGATATCGTGTTAACAAGGTTTTCAGCATTCGACCCCCGGTGACCCCAGATGACCTTTGACCTCCATCAAAAACGATAGGGTTCTTCCTCTCACCATAACGCATCTACATACTAAGTATGAAATTTATCCAAGCTTCCTATCTTGAGGTATCGTGTTAACAAGGTTTTCAGCATTCGACCCCCGGTGACCCCAGATGACCTTTGACCTCCATCAAAAACGATAGGGTTCCCCCTCTCACCATAACGCATCTACATACTAACTATGAAATTTATCCAAGCTTCCTACCTTGAGATATCGTGTTAACAAGGTTTTCAGCATTCGACCCCCGGTGACCCCAGATGACCTTTAACCTCCATCAAAAACGATAGGGTTCTTCCTCTCACCATAACGCATCTACATACTACGTATGAAATTTATCCAAGCTTCCTACCTCGAGATATCGTGTTAACAAGGTTTTCGGAGTTTGACCCCCGGTGACCCCAGATGACCTTTGACCCCCACCAAAAACAATAGGGTTCTTCCTCTCAATATGGGGCATCTATGTACCAAGTTTGAGAACTGTCAGAGTTTCCCTTCTTGAGATATCGTGTTAACGAGCAAAGTGTCACAAACACACATACACACACACACACAAGTCGATTTTACATACAATGCGAGGACCTCATTGTTATTTCCTTTGTGTTTACTTCCTTAACCCTAACCTTGACAATAGACTCTCTATTGTTCAAACTTTCGAGGACTTGACAAATCTATTGAATTTCCTTCAGAGGACCTCAAATCCATTGTTCAGGTCCATAGTCTGATAGGAAGACAAGTTCACATACACACACACATACACACACACGCACATACACACATACATACACACATACGCCATCACGAATGCATTGGTTTCTCTTATCATCGAAACCAAAAACCAAAATCCAACAGCAAAATTTAGTCTTACACATCTTTTGCTCATTTGCATATAATGATAGAGTTAATTGCCAGCATCCCTTCATTTCTTTGAAATAAACAGTTGCTTTGAATTTCACAAGAGTGACTCATACTTCAATGTCAGCAACTAGTTGCACATCAAAGTATTGGTCAAGGTAATCCTTTTGTTAGGGTAGTAAAGTGGGTGTGAATGAGGTCAGGCAAGGTTGACCACAAGAATTCAATGCCCTTTACTCCAATGATGATTTATTACAAGGATTTTCACCTCACACTAAACTGTACCTAACAGGATTATCATAAATGGAAGTTTCAGTAGGAACTCCATAGACTGTATGTAACACCTCCTTGGTTGTAATTTGTTGGAGGATATCATCATCATCATACAGTATGTTACTTTCAGTAGTTTTAGACTTCCTCATAGGTAGTACAGTTTATGTGTCTGTTATTGATCTAATGCTACTATCAAAGGTGAAGATGGTGAATGATTATCATACATCTTCCAGGGAAGGCTGTCAAAATTACATTGGAGGTCACTATTTCTATTAAAGTGGGTATGACATGGACAAAGTAAGTTTCTCAGTAAATATTCTTTGGGCACATCTTGAAATAAAGCGAATGTTTTTCTGTCTAAACAATGTCCATGTACACCGGAAAATGACCTTGTGAATTCTCAAAACAGGCCACACTCAGTCCATCTGAAATTTGAAAGCGAAAAAAACGTAGTGGGCCTGTCTCAAGACATGACGTCATTGGCGGCACGGTCAGTAGCACTTCTGTGCATGTACGAGGCAGCTCATCTATCGTTTCCACATCGTCCCGAATCATAGGCATGGTAACGCGCGTTAGTAGGTACATCACCTCAACTAACACCTGTACTAGCATGATACTTGATTAGCGCGTGCTTAGCATTCGCAATAACACACTCACTGAACAGCCTATAACAAGCGCTTGTTATGGACTGTTCATATCATGCATGCGCATAGCTGTTCTGTACAGCGCGCAACTACCATACCGCGTACTTTTTTCACAGAAACTGAGCCGAGGTTTATGTATGTAGGAAAACTAAAACACGCGTGCTCATATGCCCGCATTCATACTGGCCAATGATGTGCTTCCAAGCCCCCGACATGGTCCGCGCCAATGACGTGTATGCACGGGCGCAAACTCATAGCGCTCGTGCTGGAGTGCATGCGTGCCTTAGCATGCACATCATTGGTTCGTGCTTTGTGTTCTGTATTGTGATGTAGGCATTTTCATGAAGTTGCTAAGATATGAAACTTCCCCAAAGCGTTGTATTAGTTCCACATCTAGATACGCGTTCTTACATAGTGCAGTGTGGGGTACAGCCAATTGTCAGGTCAGGTGACCTGTTACGGCATTTTTCAAAATTGGATTTCTGGACGTTTTTCGTCAAATTCTATTTATGCCGAACTGTGCCGGTTTTAATTGTGTGAGATGATACTTTTACAATACTGTACCCAATCTTGCAATACTCAAAAGTTATTTTGGCCGTGTCATGCCCACTTTAATTAAATCTCTTCAAGAAACAAGTTATCAAGGAAATGCTGACCACAAGCCCATCAATAACAAAAGAACTATTGTACTTTCAAGTGAATACCAGCCATTGTTTAAGATAAATCTTGTGCTAGTGCACACTGAACTTGACTGAAGACTCACACACAATACCACATACTTAAGTCAATTCAAAAGGCTACCAGTACATCACATCTTCTGTAAACAAAGTGACAACAATCCTGGTGACTATGGTGAGTTAGGAGGTTGCCATGACTGTCTTCTGAAACAACCTTACATTACATCAGGGAGTTGTTATCTGAATGGAGAGAGCTTGCCAAAATTTCCTTTGAAGTGAGGTTTGCACATTCAAGGTCATCTAGTAATCATTCGACTATCTTGCTCTTAAGATTTCTATAAGCAGTAAGATGGATTAAAAAATAACTTAAAGAGGTTTGTCATCTGCTACATCTGGAGTAGAACTATGGCAATTTTACCCATTGCCATAGCATTGCCATTTGCCTGAAAAATAAGTATATCTTCTCTCTGGTGTTGCTTGGTGTCCCAAATGAGACCACATCAGCTCAATATTATGTAAAATTGTGAACATAGATTTATGTCGGATTATATTAGGAAACTTGAGGAAACTTTTCAGAAGTAGTGAAAGAATTGGGCTTCTGTCTGGATCTGGATAAATACAGCACAACACTCCTAGGTGGAGTCAAGCGTACTGTCTCTTTAGCTCATTTGCATATGGTCTCTTTAGATGGAGTACAGGCATTTCTTTTGATCTACTTCTTTTAAACAGCCACTTTGAGTTTAATAACCCTGTCATTACTATGATGGCAGTATACAAACCTACACATCAAAGCATTATTCCATTTAAGCCGCTTGTTAAAGCATTACTAGAGGTGAAAGATGTGACAAGGAGAAAGAAATCAAGTTGAAAGCATTAGTACAGGGCTTACGTCCTTGTAAGTCTTATACATACATACATACATTGAAGATATTTACATAGCGCTTTCCCCACGAAGGCTCAAAGCGCTTTACAAAAAACAATCTTAAATTAAAGTGACCCAAATAATTAAGTTTTTAGTCTAGACTTAAAGCAATTAACCGTTGGCGAATTAACCGTTGGCTTATCACCAGCTAATAGTTGGTATTCTTTTAACACTTAAATAGGTCTTAAAGGATTAGCATAAATTAAACTTCTTGTGCTACCTCCATTTGGATAACAGCTCCCTGATTACACTAATGAGCAAATTAACAGCATATTTTTCCCACTGAATGTACATATATTTATTTATATAACAGCAACAAAATCAGCATAAACGTTTGAAACATGACACATAAGGCATAATCTCTTTGATAAACAAACTTGGGCATCGCTGACTTGCTTGCCTTCCTCAGTGGAGAAGCACACGGCGAATACAAGCAGCAGCTCTGATTGCATTCATTGTTAAATTGGCCTTGCAAATTGTTAATGGAATTTTGCAAGAAACTTGAGCAGCCGACTGGCCGGCCAAGCAAACAACTCAATTTGCACACTTGAAAGGAAGCAAGTTGGGTTAAGTGCGATTCTGTATCAAGCCCCAGGGAAGGATGTAACAATTTCCTAATGAGTTGTATGAAATATGAAAAGTAAAAGAAGAAACCGTTGGCTACTAGGTAAGATTCTGACAGCCTGTTTCTCACCTTTGACCGGTTTCTGATTCATAATCTGATGCTTTACGCCTGACTAATTTCATGAGGTCAGGAGGCAGCAATGAGTGAGAAGTGGAGAATGCTTCAGCCAAGTCCCTTTGATGGGCTAGAGATGACAGAAAGAGGCAGTCATGGCTGAACTGTTCTTGAAGGTTTGTAGAATCACTGCAGAAGATCAGAAATAAAGATGACTGGTCAAAATGTAATCATTTGTAATTTATGTTCATAACTGCAGAATCTCTTTAAAAGTGATGAAAACTTTATTCTTTTGTTTCTTTGCTTACATGGTGGAAAAATTACAATGGAAGGAGAATGACAGATACCTCTTTGATATTCCACTGAATTTTACATCAGATCCAGACAAGAATAGTTCTATCTTCCAAGAATATCTATCTTCTAAGAATATATGGTAGTTACTGTACTGTTATTTTCTTAACAAAATACTAAATGGAGTAGGGAAAACAAGCCAGTGAGCCACAACTGGAAAAAAGGCCGTGGTCGTCTCGACTTGAACCAATTGGTTGGAAACTGGGACGTTACACCTCATCTAACCTAACCTAACCTCAACTTTAAAACAGGACTAAATCATGTTCCAGGCTACAGTACACTAAGCCTTATGTATCTAGAATATCTGATGAGCAGGCTGGGACACTCTCAGTGAGAGTTGCAACCCCTGTTTAGCACTGGAGCAAAAGATTACAGGCTTCCTGCAACATATGATAGTACAGTATTGCACAAAGAAACTGTTATAAGTAAAAAATGGCCTTATCTGATGACTAACCTTATAATGCCTGGGAGACTCTCAGCTTTCCTATGAGGATCCTCACTCATATCAGTTATACTGACCACATCCAGCAGCTGATGCCAAAAAGCAGCTTGTTTCGAGGATGAAGCTGTACCCTTGGGATATAAAAACAAGCACTGGGTAATTCTGGTACAGATAGCAAATCTATGACAATGGCTAGATAAATAGCATATAATGTTTTGTGTAATGCTGTGAATAAAAAAAAAACTTGGGGATGAAGATTTTCTCAAGGGAAATAGTTCAGTCAGCAAATGTTTACAGTAATTTTTAATTCTTATCTCAAATTAGAGAACATATCAATAAACTTTTAGTTACCAGACCAAAAATCCACCCTACATTTTTGTAATGTAAAGTTGACTAATGAAACAAAATGCTGTGAGATACTAAACTCCAGATAATGTATTCCCTGCTCTCTGGGAATCTTCTTTGCCATCCTCGTATCTAGCTATATTCAGAACAGAAATCAAAATTTACAGCTCTTCTTTAGAAGCTGAAAAGGTTGGCAATTGTTTCAACCAACTTACTTTTATTAAGTCTATGTCATCTGGATGACACAGCCCAAGCATACTGGATATACTCAACAGCTCTGCAAAATGAATGGAGAAAGAATATCAATGGGCAATGAATTCTCATCACAAACGTATCACAATACATCTTGCTTAAGAATCACTGGCCTGTTATTTATTTCTGCTCAGTTTCAAAGAAAAAGGGAGGAAAATTGTAACATATTTGTCTTACTTTGAATTCTTGAATCAACTCTGGCTTCAGATCCATAACATTGATCATCTAGTAACTTTGCTAGTTTCAGATCATACCTGTGATTAACAAACAAGAAAATTACTGTCATATGACATAAAAACAAGGGGTCGATCAGGACAGGAATTGAGCAAGGGCTCAGGGCGATTAGCCCCCGTAACTTGCAAAATAGTCCCCAAAACTGGGGTTATGAGGGTGAATTTGGCCACACAGTTTGTGTAGGGAAGACCATTTTAACTGCACATTTCAATCAACTAGCCCCAAAAGAGCCCTCGTATGACAAATGTTAATTCCTGCCCTGGGGTGAATGTGTTTAGTCATTAAGAAGCTTATGTGATTAGCAGAATATGACTTACACTGGTAGCACAGGACATGGGGGAGAATAAGAAGTTGAGAATCAGTGGCCATATTGTTGCCAAAGGTGTCTTGTTGGTTTCCCAAAGGTGTCTAGTTGGTTTAGAGACATTCTGGATGAAGCATGTACCACTTGGGATTAACCAGTGCAGTGGTCCCTTCATTACAAATGCAAATGTTTTCTGTGCTCCACCTATGTGCAAGCCTTTGTAGCCACTTTGACTAATTGCTTTTAAAAAGATTACAGGCAGAGAGCATAATCTAAAATTAAGTTTTAATATGTAAAAAGTGAAGTAAATCTAAAGAATTCTTGTGAAATTTTCATTCAATTCCTATTTGCATTTCTTGAGATATGAGCAGATTAAGTTACTACATTTGTTGCCAAAAAATTGAAGCATTCAGGAGTGATGTCATCTCCTCATACAAATGCAATGCTTTCATTGCTTCACTTTCTTCATTTTCCAATCTACTGTTTAACCTTGAACTGGATAGGAATATGAGTTTACTCATAGGGAATGGGAAATTTTTTAAATTTCTATGCCTCTATTGCATCCTGAATACAGAAGCATTGAGAATATGGAGTAGAAAATTGGTTGTACTGTAAACTTTCAGGAATAAAATATTGAGATATCGATTAATGTGAGCTTAGGATGTTAACTCTGCTTGCTTCAAGTTCAAGTTTGGTTTGATAAGTTAATAACTTTGCATGCTAACATGGCCAAGAAATGTCCTTTAGCCAGGACTGAGAAAAACTCTAACCACAATCAATCCTCTTACCAAATAAACTGTGCAGCTCAATTACTTCCTGGGAGGTATGAACCTCATCTAGACTCCTGACAGTTTTTATTGTTGAAACTGACTCATGCATGACATACTGAAATTGCTAAGTTTGAATGGCAAAGCCTCCTCATAGTGAGAACAATTATGAGAAGGAAAGCACAAAGACGGCAATCTATAAGGTGTACATACTAATCCATATCCCCTGAGTATAGTGCATGGAGGAAAGGGGATACTGGCAAATCCCTGTAATGAATATATTTCAAGAACCACACATATTAAATCAATGCTTGTATTTAATTCTTTGACATATCAAAAGTAAGTCTCAGTATAAACAAGTTTAATCCCACTATCTCACAGTGTCCCCTACTATACAATACAAAAATTTAGGTTAGACTACTGTAGGGCCCAAAGTTTTCCGCTTTGTTGAATTCCGCTTCCTTCTGCTTTGTAAGTGACAAAATCCGTTTTCTTAATTTTAGGCATCTTCAAAAGTTCATCTTGTTCCTCAAAAGCTGTATAAAATCTCAAACTTCCATTTTTTAAAGGACATGCCGAAATACAATGCTGTACTGCAAAATATGTACGGTGGTAGTACAAAAATATGGGCTCAATCGACCACGCGTACAGGGTGTTGTGGAGGGACTGTTTCGTCATGATTTTATTACGTGATTCAGGCTGTGATTTACTTTTACAAAATAGGCTAGAGAGGGTATTTATGCTTTTTTAGGATACTTTTGCAAACAATTTATTCTTGTATTTATTAAAACCACTCAGATAACTAACTTACAACAATTATTTTTATAGTAATTTCCTGATTTATTTTTGCAACTTTTCAAAACTTCTTTTTCCGTTGTCTAATGCCAATTCCGCGGAAATTCTGCTTTACAGAAAACTTTGGGCCCTAGGTCAGACCACCTAATGAAAATAATAAATTAGCCATTTGTACTGTCATCGAGAAGAAGACCTCTACCTCTCGTTTCCGATATCCAAACTTCCCACTTCACTACAAGGTCATCTACAGTAATGCTTTCAAGATATAATCCAGGTTCATTGTCACACAGTGATATATACAGTTGTCCTGTATACATCACTATAGATGTGATGGCTAGGCAAAATTCATCACCTACAGTATGAATTGTAAGATCAGGTTTCCATGAATTCTAATAAAATGACTTTACCATGACGTTCCATGACAATTCAAATTCCAGGATTTTCCATGACTGTAGAAAACCTGATGGTAGAGTCTCCTCAGGTGGAAAGAAATGGTGGCAACCCATAAAGCAAAGAAATAAGTCAGTCATATGTATAGTTCTTATCGTACTTCATGCCGGGTCTACCTACCCATAGAGTACTTGACCAATTAGTGAAGAGGATCTATTGTATGGTAGATTTATATCATAAATTCATAATACCTTTATACAATTCTTAATTAGTCATCAATTTAAGTTCTGCCACAGATGAGTTTACCTTGAAAAACACCACTGAAGCAATCTTATTCTTGCCTCTCCTGGCTGGAAAAGAAGCTCTGAAATCCATGTTTCATCAACCCCATCCGTGTAGGGACATCCAAGGAGCTAAAAATGGTACAAAAAGATAACATAACTCAAACCAAATAACATCTACTGAATTATCCCAACTGCAGCCTACTTGTATGTCTGAGCCATACTGATACTGTAATTGAGACGTTGTTATAAATTGAATGGCTTCATCTTGAGTCACTGGCTATCAAGACTTGTGTTAATGGCAAATTACTGGACAGGGCATTGGAACTTTTATCAAGGCAAGGTGGGTTATTTTGCTAACTTATTTTAGTATCTAAAGGCAAGTCGATTGCATCCACCAGAGTTACAGTACAAGCAGACTCAAAGTCTCTGAAATCAAGACAAGCAGCATCATTGACTCAAGGAAGTTACGGCAACAATGCAACAAGGTGTCTAAAGCATAGACATGCAGTACTGTATATCGGACGGCATGTCCAGTGGGGGAGGGGAGATAGGGACTGGATGGTGTTTGCAATGAATATTTTCCCTGATTGGGGAACAATCATGACATGAATTTTGCCCCCGTAAGAGTACCAGTGCCCTGACATAAACATATTTTGACCCAAATTAAACAAAATGTACCTTGGTTTATATACGAACCCAAAATACCTCACCTAACAATGGTGTGTCCCTTCTTCAGTAAGATCTGATACCACAGAATACTGTATAGCAGTAAATTTCCACGAGGCTAATTTTTGGTGAATCTGTACCTTATTCACATGTTTGTGGAGTGAAGAATTCGCTGTTGCAGGCAACCAACATTGTCTTGTACAAACTAACAAAGGTACTTCCGCGGGTCTTAAATTCGTGATTAGATACTTGATCACGAAAAGCACGAAAATTTAACCCCCGTGAAAATTTCCCACTATACAGTACTACTTTGCATCCTTTTGGGTCCCCACTAGGTAGAGCCATTAAGAGCCATTTTAGCTATTTTTTGCTGTACATTATTCTACATTTTGGTGTTGTGTGGAATTCATGGGAATGAATTTTGAATTGTACATGGAAGTACATAACACAACATTATGACGGAATCTTGAGTCAATCACTACAGAAAAAAGGTAATAAAATACAACTACCAGATTTGAGACTTAACTGTTAATTAACAAAAAGAATGTTGTCTTTTCTATCACAAGTTTTAATGAAAGCTTCACCAGAGGTATTTTGGTCACTGTTTTGCTTTTTGGTAACATTTGCAAATTAGTCTATAGGCCTATGCTGAAACTTGAAAATTTGGTTGTACTGTTAGTTACATTTTTGCTTTGAACATGGACTATGATAAGGAAAACACTTGTTTTTGATGATCTTTGAAGAATATACATTGCAGGTGATGCTAACAAGGTTACACTGGAGTCACATTGCCCCTACATGTTGTAATACTGTAGCATTTACAGTAGAATGCAGTGATTGACTCATGTCCGTACTGGAAAGTTTGTATGCTGTACGCCAGTGTTCGCACTAACGAACTGAACGTGGGAGGGAATTCCCTCTCTAGAAATTTTTTTGGGAGGGATTTTCAAAATCAAGGAGGGAGTTGTCACTTGATGAAGATGCTATTGCAATTTAATGTGTGTATTATAGTTGTAGTTATGTTCTCAACTGCAGAAAAGTGTGCGGGATTTTCCCGCATAAGATTTATTTTTGTGCGGGATTAGAAAGGCAAAAGTGGGATTCCTGCAATCCCGCCCCTTAGCGCGAACACTGCTGTACGCCACAAAATTGCACCAAATTCTGTCTTGCATTGAGGGTCCTCAGTCACTCCACACCACGCCACCTTAATAACAGCCCAGTCTCAGACAGAATCAGTCTTAGAGTGCATTCATACTGTTCGTTACTGCAGGTGTATACTGTGTATTGGTTCAGGGTGTAGGCTAGCATCGTTAGTGTTATGCCACAATGATGTCGTCATTGAGGGCCACACCAGTACAGCAAAGTTAATAGAATTTTAAGATCATGTCATACACCAAATAGTCTGGCGTACATTTTCATAAGCCACAAATCTGCATGAAAACTGTTGAACTTTACAGTACGGACTCATTTCATGATACTGATTGAAGTTGAGTCATAATTACCTACTACAGACCTTACAGAGGTTCTTCACTAGACATAATAATGGCTTAGTTTTAACTGTAACACCATTTCGGATATCAAACTTAATGGCATGCCCAAGCAATACACTGTGTACACAAAATAAAAATTATAAGGTCAAAGCATAAAATGTTTTGCTCCTTCTTTTCAAAGAAAATTCTCAGAACTTAAGTGTAAGCAATCTAGGCCTACAGTAGGCTAGGTATTGTATTGTAGAAATGTTTACATCTAGGCTAGGCTACTAATTGTTGGAAACTGATAAAAAACTGTAGGCCCTGTGAATGTGACATTCCTTAACAATTATGCAACAAACTTTTGCCATTGTCAAGAGCAAACACTCTTTGAAAAAAAGGGACGAACATTGGAGGCTTTGGCTCTAGGCCTATCACCTTTTGTACAAAGGGTACCTACAGTAGACTTGGTCTAATTAGTGACATGTTTCACACAGGCTGTTTGACATCCATAATAATGGCTGACTCTGTAGTGTAGCTACAGCTGTAGTGTAGCTGTCACACATAGGCTATTTTCACTTTTCAGAATCAGGATCACATATTTACCTGTAGTTGTGATGAGATCATATAGGACCTAGCCGACTACGTTACTACTTTATACTACTATAGTGACATGACCTAATAAGGCCACTTTTGAATGTCGTGCATCGATACAGTCAACAAAGCGCGTCAAAACTGCTGTCACAATCAGTGCGTCAATTTTTGATGCAGCACGCACATAGCAAACTCCCTTGCAAATGCGTGTGAACCTGTTTTTCAAGCACTTGCACACTAAGATATGCAGCTCAAATTGAACGCACAAACTGCCCACACTGAAACCGTACATACAGCTCTGTACAAAAATTGTAAACAGCGCCCGCTGGCCTTATTAGTAGTGTTTGCACCGGGTCCAAAATTTGGAACGGGGTACCTGAAGTCGATGGTCGGTCGGGAACCCAGGTACCCGAAAAATAACTTCTGTTAGGCTACAAGTTTGTTGTAAAGTCATAATAAGAAATTTTGCTTTGCATGTTGATATAATATAACACCAACACATCTTACGTATGGGCAAGACAAGTGTTCTTAGGCATGTGCGTGATAAATTTTGCTACGAAAAAAGGAACATGTTAGGTGTTCTGTCACAAGTACAATCTATGTTAGTGAAACTTTGGATCCGGGTAGCAATTTCAGATCCGGGTCCTTACATCGTCGGTCGGGTACCCGGGTACCCAGTGCAAACACTTATCATTAGGTTACTTAAAGTGATGCCGTGAGTTTGCAAAAAGGGAAAAACATTAAAAAATCGAGTTTAAAATCTTAGTCATTCGTTTGAGTGGCCCATATGAACAGTAAGGGAGAAAAAATATGGCCTGTTGTGCGAATTCCGGCATCAGCCCTGAAATTTTCGTAAAAATAACGACTAAACTCAAGGAAATCAAAAATGTGCTGCTCACAAACACTATTCAGTCTCCTAACGAACATCTGTTGAGCAGACCAATGAGAACGAAGTACTGATGCATATTCACTAGGTGTAAACAGCTGATCGACTTAGCTGCTAGTCTTAGCACAACAACACAAGTGAACAAGACTGACTGAATGTGTGGATCTTGAAGAAGTAACGTTGATATTGCAATATACACCGTACAAGGTAATACCACAAGACTAAACTATCCCGTTTTACTGTAGTAGCCTAACTTTAGGCTACTGGCGAGTGGTACCTCAGTAAATTAAGCCTAACTTGCGCTAACATTAGTACTACTAGTAGCGAGAGACGATGCTCTGCCTTTTATTTGCACTTACCATCGTGTTTGACGTTCAATTCAGAAAGTTTTGGCGACAAAAGAGATAGTAGGCCTATTAGTGGTGCAACTTTCGCTGTAAACCTGTAACGTTCAGATTCAAATCAGCACTATAACGCGTACCAATGAGTGAAAGACAGTAGCCTGTAACTGTTGATTCTAAATTAGAGCCGAAAGCTATATTGAGCGTACAAGTAACGTTAGTTGTATTATCAAGTGATTATGCAAGAAGGTCATTCCCCGGCCGTGAGCGAACAGCTGTACCGTGGAGCTAGCCTGGGTTGAGTGGTATAGTACGTTTTTTAACGTGGTGACACCTCAATAATATTGCATATTCAACATCAGGTTCGTTGCATAGGAGTGGTCTAACGCTTTATAATGAGGACCGTTTTTTGAAAAAGCCTTCAAAATTTTTCTGATTTTATGCTGTTTAGGTTTCTTCCCGAGACTATCGCTATCATTTTGAGCTTTCAAATTGTATTCTTCAACTCTGTATAGCACCCTTCGCATTTTGAAGGATAAAGAAAGACATAACAAGAAGCAAAATCTTTTGTTTTTAACTTTTTGCAAACTCACGGCATCACTTTAAGTTCTGATTTTAGGCTTGAGCTGGACACGCTGAACATGTCGTAATGGTATCTCTTGAAAGGAAAAATCTGTGGTAGCCTAAAGATTTATAGCTCTCAAATAAGGTCAAGTCCGCCAAAACTTTTTCAGGTACAAACAGATTCACATTCTTTTGTCTTGTTTTATAAAACGAAAACTTCCTTAGAGTGGCCTTGTAAGGTCGTGCCATCATACTAGGGCCTAGGCCCTTGTCAAATGTCAATAGGCCTAATTTCATCCTACAACTACCACTGTGCCAGTACCACTAGGTTACAAACAGGGATGTAGCTACGGTGGGCGGCACTGCAGCACTCGATATTCCCGCCCGGCACTCCAGGCAAACACATGTCTCCCCGCCCACAAATCTGCCTATCAAGACCTAAAACTGGCCCCAAATTGACTCCCTAAAGTAAAATAGGGAAAAAGGAAAAATTAATGGCTGGAAAATGGGGTAGATGCCATGAGTTGGGATGAGGTGCTTTCCTTGTATCAGACAATTACCTGGCACTCAAATTTGGCTAGCTTGTTACGGCTCCCTAGTTACACCATAGAAATAAAAGTAAGGGAGAACGCTGACACAATGCATCCATGCATGTTTAACCGGTGAAGCCACGAAAAGTGTGAGGGCCCTTTCGTTGTACGGCAACCAGATTGGAAAGTTTGCCCTGCGCGGGGGATTTATCCCCCGCGCAAAAATATGAATTTCGAAGTTGCCAGCCGTGCAACTTAACAACTGACAACTGCAACCACGCAAACTTGTTGGCAGCAACCAAACAAGTTGGCTGGGAAAGGCAATTTCCTGCAATGTAGGAGGTAGTTTTGGCTTAATTAAGAGAGAAAATTTACATTTTCTTGCTATGTTCCATGCCAACTCATGGTGGCGCTCCACTTAGATAGTATCGGCCGCGCAATTCTCTTGGCCATTATTAATATCCCCGTGCACCATTGCAAGCTTTCCAATCTGGTACGGCAAAAGACCGGTTGATTGATGTGTCTCCATACGTACAGTGTGCATTCTGCTGCAGAAGTTATAGCTTATTTTATCCGTTTTCCGAAAGATTTGGAGTAATTTTCACAACAGAAATACGTCATAGTGCCCTAAGTATTTTGTTTTATACTCCTAACTTGAAAACTTGTAGTTTCTTTGCCAGTACTTGGGGCAAAAGCAATGACGTGATATTTGTATTACGCCCAGGTGCTCTGTTGCCGTACAGCCCACAGGCGTTCGAAACACGACGTACATGTACTACAGTACACTGTACGTATATAATAAGACAAGGTATGACATTCCTCAGGACGAAGCACCAACCTCACCCTATTTTTACACTCTTTTACTTACTGCAAACCTCAAAAGGCTTGGTCGATCACGCCATCTGTTCCAGCAGAATATCCAACACCTCTTCGGATGCAACTTTGTGCAAAAGATAAATTCTAAACAGTAAAAAAGGTGAGAAAATAAAACTAAGAATAACAATTGACAGGACGTAGGCCCGGTTGAACTTCACTGCCAGCCAGTGCTTCCACACTGTAAATTCATTTTTCCTGAAATGGAATCTAAAATTACCTGAAATTGGCTTGTGGTAAATTGAACTTACGTATAGAACTGCACATTCCTATGTAAAAGTGTGTAAAACGTTAAGGCGAAACAATTTTTTCGCCTAAGGGTCGAGTTCTCCCAACAGTCGCGTTTTTTGCATACAGTTTTTCGCCTAAATCCCAAATTAGGGAACAAATATATAGGCCTAGCCTACATATATATATATATATATATATATCTATATATATACAGTATATATATATATAGTGTTGACCGTCGAATGCACACTTAAGAACCCTACCATTGCAAGCTTTTTGTATGAGATGTTATGCTAGATGCGCACTCGACGGGCCCGCGCAGTCGACGGTAACCCCATCATATATATAAATATATAGCCTAGTGATGTAGGCCTAGGCCTATGTACGTAGTGTTTCGAACGCCTGTGGTACAGCCTAGCCAAATCAATGGCTTCAGTCCAGTTCGGCTGACGTCATACTCCCTTACTTTTATTTCTATGGGTTACACTAGCTAGCAGTATGTAGGCCTAACGGAGTAACACAATTTTCCTTAGGCCGAGGGAATGAAAGTCATAGAATACCGTCCACCGCCCGCATGAGCTGAAACGTGCCGCCGAAAATTTTCATTATTTGAAACAAAAATCATTATTCAAAAAACGAAAAATATGCCAAAACTTTTTACCATCACAATTTGCTTAAAACGATTCCTGAAAATAAAAATTTCACCTGTCGTCACCATATAAAGCCTCACAAAGCAAAAATGCACAGCTCAAACTATTCTCAGCCGTGTATATCAGTACGTGAATGTAACATGTTTTGAATCGCGTATGTACGTACCTTCGCGGCAGTTGCCGAATGTGTACACCTAGGCTATTTCGGACTTACATACACATGTCATTGGTATTGCAAGCACTGATAATGTAGTGCAGGCATACTATAATACAGGTCCGTTGGGATTGTAAAATGATGGCACACATGTGCACTCATTGGAAAAACGTCATGGTATGTCAGCTAACCTTGTGACCTCACCGGAAGTAGTGTAAGGGCTTAAGTGTTGTTTCTGGTCTGATTTTTAATTATCTTAAAACAGATGGAATCTTTATATGCTTAGGCTTGACCCTTCTTGCTGGAAGCTCTAACGGTAGTGGTCAAGTGGGAAAGCTGATAGCTGGTTATTCAAAACATGGGTATATTGTATTGTTTTGCCTGTATTGACAAGTGTTGAAAAATAATGAATAATGAATAATGAAAAAAAGCCTCATGTGTTTCCAAAATCACCCGGACGGTATTATGAATTTCATTCCCTCGGCCTTACGTTCGGTTAGGCCTAGCCTAACTCCTAATCATAGCCTAGGCCTAACGTTAGGCCTAACGTTAACATTGTTAGGCCATTTAAAGTAAAACCTAACGCTACAGAATGATCTCTAAAATAGGAGAATTACTATTATAAGGTAGAATTCAAATTCGACAATACGTTAATTTTCGCATTTTCTTAACAAAGATGCACAATGATGAACGAAGGAAAGTACCGTTAGTCGATCCTTGAAGGCTTTACCCGATATGGGCGAACTTTTCCGTGTTTTCGTTTTCGCACTTTGCGCCATTTTCTGTATGTAAAGATATTACGTAACCAACTTACCATTTTGCGCATGGGCATAATCAACTTTGCCTGCACAGTTGGCTTTTATTAGTACAACCTAGCCTACAAAGCCAAGTATCAGCAAGCGAGTACAAACAAACCGAGGCTTACATTACAGGCTTTCATAGTCTTCAGGGCTGTGCATTCATAATGTTGAGCCCATTATGCCCAGTTCACGTTGAATTTGTAAAAATGATTTCTTCGTAGACAGGTTAGACAAGAGCTGTTCACACTGTGTGTGTACTATGTAAAGTAACATTACGAGTGTTGTGTACTACCGTATACTTGCACGTTGGTAAGCCTGGCGAGACTACTACTTCTCATTCTCAAGAAACCAAAAAGACGGTTGACAAATGACTAGCTTAGGGGACCGATGGAAGACAGCAGCGAACCCGGACATATATTCCGTTGCCTTAGTTTCTCAATAGAATTTCTGTTGTTTCTTATTACCCTCAACATTGTTGCCATATTGTATTACTTTGAAGCTGACTAGCCTAACGTTGATAAGCGTTACTGTTAGTGTTAGGATAGCTTTAGGTTCTGACTCTGAGAATATAGCCTACCAACATCGGCACCAGGTAATTTGACTCTCAAAAAGCATCCAACCATAATTGACTTGGCCTTTGGCCTATTCCTAGTCCTAAACCATAAGTATAACTGGAGAATAGTACTAACTTAGGGGCCCTAACTTAGGGCTAGCCCCCAGCACTCAAGAGATTCTCCAAGAAGCAAGAAGGCCTGCATAGTTTCTGTGTGCAGGCCTAACGTTGGGCAAGCCAAGGCAATGCCAGGGCTGTGACCATGCAGCGATTAATTGCTAAACGATCGCAAGTGTAATAAACGTTTAGTACAAAGTCACCTGTGATTAATCCAAATCCGTTTCTCCGTCTCCGTTTCAATAGCAACAGTGGATGTGCCCAAGACAAAAGGGGCAGTTCGAAAAACTTGTGGACAGGTATCTAAACAAGTAAAAGTGAAAGTTAATCCTCTATGAGGAACCGTATTTGGGGTTCACGGATACCACGTCCCCTGACGTCACTAAAGCATTTTAAGTATTCTTATATCAAAGAGCATCCAGGGTGCATTTTGTGCACTAGGCCTATACGCTGAAGATCTCTGGCGTAGACAAAAGAAATTCCATGGCGTAGCGGCATGAAAATTCACTCTAGTTGGCGTACAACGATACAACAGTGGCATGAGGATTTACTTGCATTGGCGTACAAATTACATATTGACATAGGCTAGTACTAGGCCTATTGCAAACTAGCTCAAAGTCAATACGGCAGCTATATAAAATTTTGTGCTGCCGTGTGTTTCCACTTAGTTCCCATTGAGTCCCACAAAAAATATGATTATTTCCTGCCAAATAGGAAAGGATATGTGTAAATATTTGCTTCAAGTGTGATGAATGATCATCGTACAGGATCCAGTTAGAGGTACAGTAATATTGTGTGGTATAAATCACACATTGGCGTACAGTGCGTACACCTTTGGTTTTATTCGCGTACACTATTGGTTTTGTTGGCATACGAATATGACACCTAACGTTTCACGGTATACCGGTATTTTCGTGAGTACCGGTATGTACCGGTACCGATACGGTACGGTACCACCAATTACAAGGTACCGAAGTACCGCGGAGAACAGTACCCGACAATACGTCAAAACAAAAATCTAAAAATACTGCAATTGAATGGAATATAACTGAAATATAAATACTATAATCCATATGATAACTGCCTTGTGTTCTTTTAAATATAAAAATGTAACCATGAAACGTTCATTCTGTAACCATTTTGCATCATTTCTGTCACATATTTCCCCTCGTAATTTCGGAAATTGCCCTTTAACTGTTATGTAAATTACCACATGTAACGGGAAATTTCGCCCAACCAATACTTCCCACACTGACTTGTGGCTTGCTTGCTTTCGACATTGTGTGCAGTTTTCGAACGATCGTTCGTTATCAGCACATACATTTGTATTATGTACTAATAGCAGTTGGTATCATTCACCGGCTTTGCCTATGCTTACACAAGGCATCATATCTTTAAGAAATTCGTTGTAAGCTTACGAAGGATCATTGTATCGCTGGCTCTGACATGAACATTGTTTCAACGATTTCAAACACAGTAAGATAATGGGACTTCTCCATTGACATAACTGTGTGTGAGAGAAATCTTCGGAAGAACGTTCTTTCAACAGTTTGTACAGTGAGTCAATGGGACTTGTCCATTGACTTAACTGTATGTGAGAGAAACTACACAGTAAAATCCCATTGAACATTGTTGTCGTGGTCATGTGAATTCAGACTTGCTTAAGTCGATTTAGATTTTTGAGACACTCAGTAGTACGGCGTTCTCATATTTTCGTGCAGTCCCAAAGATCGTACAGAACGTACCTATATCGTTAGGCCTACATCTATGTGAAGCTGGCCTATCTGCATGAAAATAGGAGTCCCCATCCTACGATTGTTATAACTGTAAATGATTTACGCGGGTAAAAGCTAGCTAGATTGGGGCGCTATCATACTGTTAGGCATCTTGAACTTAAAACATGAAATGTTGCAAAAATGTTTTGATAGTAATAGTTGCGGTCGAAAATAGGCTTGATGAATCAATATTTTATGGGAATAATTTGGAAAAGTTCCACCTAAAAACTTCAGGTGATAATTTACGAAGGCGATTTTCATCATTTTTAGAAATTATTTTCGTAACTGTAAGTACAGTTTTGAGTGTTCTTTTGGGACTTTCGGGTTCAAAATCGCACTCCGCACCCCATGTTTTTCGGACGCTGGCTTTCGGCGGGTTTCACTTTTTGTTTACCAATATTGTGTTGAGTGTACTTAATTCATTAACAGTGTAGCGGAAGGCAGGGATGACCAGAACACGGCACGTACGTTAATACCTGTTGTTTTTCCAGGTATTTTCTTGTTTTTAAAGTCAGACTATTTTCTCTTTTGGTACCGGTACTACGGTATTACCGGTACCATTTGTAGCGGTATTGACGGTACCAAATTTTTGCGGTACCGTGAAACCTTAATGACACCTCGGCGTAACTTTGGCGTCGACTTTACATGGAAAGTACCTAGGAAGAGCATGCATAAAGTCTCTCTGTTGCTACTAGGTAATTGTGATTAATCATTAAACGACCGCAAAAGTTTGCGATTAAACGTTTAGTAATTTCGCTACACGTTCACAGCCCTAACTTAGGCTAGCCTCTTTAAGAATATTTTAACTTGGAGATGGACTGTATCCCTGTCATGAAGTGGGGCCCACATCATTCTGCCTTACCAAGTACTTTCTGCCATAGAAAATGTGCTCTGGGCAATTCCACGCAAAAGTGGACATGACCACCAAATTTTAATAATTTTCCAATATCAGTAAACTTGGTACCAGATTGAAGCTAAAAGTTTGAATTTTCAAATAAAAATTATTATTCCTGAAAAAAAAGCAAAATTCACTCTTTTTCATGCATAATTAATTAGCAGAAATCAAAGTGTCAATATTTTCACAAAACATGGCATAATAAAAAGCTTTCTGGCAACAACTGCAATGAGACTTTTGTTTTAATTCATACTTGTCATGGAGTTATTGTCATATATTTACCACATATGAAATCAAATTATGATTTCAGCAATGTCTTCCACACTAATGAGCAACTAATTAAAGTTGTCTCATTATGTCACGGCGTTACCCTAAATATGACAATTTTTAATTTTGTGTAAGATACACAAATTGGAGTGGAATATTTTTTATAATGCAAATCACACCCACCCAGGCCTACAACTTCCATGTACTAAAGTTATGATATCTCTCATTGTTAATTAATTAAACCAATTAGAAATACGTCACGGCGTTACTTTTTTGGTAACGCCGTAACAGTAACGCCGTGACCGGCATTTATTTACTGTATGGTGACTAACAGTTACAGTCACTGTGGTTGCTGGTACTTAAGTAACAGCATCCTACTGTATGATAATGATTTTTTGTCAACTTTCTGGGCCTTCTATGATGGTACAAGCAGGAAATGCAACACTGGACTCTTTCTTTTGTTATGGGAATATGCCTATTATGCTCAGAAGCTATGATGGTCTGCTACTGTAGATTGTTTCAGTTAGCTCGAATGTGACTACAGTAGCAACAGTGTTTTCTGTTTATATAGTATAAAGCCAATCCGTGGTACAGTCCCTGTACACTGTTGAGCATGAGAAGTTTCTACATAAAGAACTTGGATGGAAGAAAATCTGCAACTAGCATAGCAGCAGGACAATCAATCACACATACAATACAGTACAGTATAGTATACACCACCATTACAATCCAAAATGGTCAAGCAGTCTAATGCAGAGAAGCAGCATAAATACAGAGAAAGACTAAATTAGTATGCAATTATTTCTTAAACTATCTAAATTACTCATATCTAGATGAATTACAAACATTTTGACTATCAACATCACTATTTCCCATGAGCTTATTAACTTAATTTTTTTAACATGTGTTTCCCATATAGTAAGGCTTTGGTCACGGCGTTACCGTCACGGCGTTACCACACTTTTTTTTATGTTTTATCATATCTTCCATAATCATAATTTTTTATTTTATATTTCACCATACTTTTGGAGATAACAGTCTACAAAATGTATTTAATGTGAAGAAACTGTAAAAAGTGCTTTAACTTCACAGGGTTTTAACAGTTTGCGAGTGGCCAGAAAATGCATGTCCTTTTCAGCATCACGGCGTTACCACAATCATTAATATTCATATTTTCATACTTAGTGTACTTTTTGAAGAAAAATAATTTTCCAGATTAACTTTGTGATAGTAGTAGTAGAATTGTAATAAAAATTTGTTCCCACCATTAAAGGTCTCCCTGTTATTTACACTTGAAATGTAAATTTTGCTTCCAAAGCGTCACGGCGTTACCGTGGAATTGCCCCTCTTTCCCCTGTAGAAAAAATGCCCTTCACAAAGTTTCAGCCACAATATTGACATGGTTTTACTAAGAGAATTTCTCTATGGTGGAAAGTAGTACTTTTATTAAATAGGCCTAGGCCTATCTTTAACACATTGTATGTTGAAAGAGATCATGTAATTTAAAGATGAAAGGATTTGTAGTTAGGATGACACAAATTTATGGCTCAATGGTAGATCTCAGAGAGTTGTTGTTAATGGTAATTTCTCTTCTTGGAAAGAAGTTACAAGTTGAGTTCCACAGGGTTCTGTTCTTGGCCCGCTTCTTTTCTTAATTTTCATCAATGATATTGATAGCTCTCTCACATCTAGTATTACAGTAGTAAGTTCGCTGATGATACTAAGCTCTATAGGAAGGTTAGTGATAAGGATGATGCCTCATTACTGCAAAAAGACTTGGATAGGTTATTTTCATGGTCTCAGACTTGGCAAATGTCTTTTAATGCAGAGAGTGTGCAAAGTCCTTCACTTTGGTCCTAAAAATTTCAGCTATGATTATAACATGAATGGTAGTATTCTGAGTGATGTGATTTTTGAGAAGGATCTGGGTGTAGTTATTACAGGTGATTTAAAGCCATCTAGACAGTGTGCAGCTGCTGCTGCTAGGGCTAATAGGGTGCTTGGATTGATCAAGAGGAATTTCAGTAGTTTTAGTAAAGAAATTGTACTAAATCTGTATAAGCAGTTGGTAAGACCCCACCTCGACTATGCAGCCCAGGCTTGGAGTCCCTTCTATGAAAAGGACAAGCTTCTTTTAGAGCAAGTTCAGAGGAGAGCCACTCGCCTTATACCCGAGGTGAGACACCTACCTTATCATGTTAGACTTAAGCATCTTGGGCTTACTGGAGTTGAGGAGGATTAGGGGGGACATGCTTCAGGTGTACAAATTTCTCTCTGAAAGGAATCCTTTGTCCTCTTGCAATTATTTAAAGGTTCAATGTAATTCTCGGGTTCGAGGCCATTGTAAGAAGCTAGTTAAGAATTTTGCAAGGCTCGACATTAGGAAGTTCAGCTTTTCTCATAGAGTTGTTAACGAGTGGAATAGTCTGCCTGAGTGGGTAGTTAACTCCACATCTGTGCACTGCTTTAAGGTTAACATTGACAAGTTCTTCCATAAGTGTGGTAGAATCTAATTGTGCTGGGCTCGTTTGGTGTTGGTTGGTTCTTTGTTTTCAGTTAAGGTTGTATACATGGACTTCAGGGCATCTTATGGGGAATTAGCCCTCCTTTGCCCTTTAACCTGTTATGTTATGTTATGTTATGTTAAAGGTTGAATGAGTAAAGTTAAGTAGGCATATGGGCTGGGAAACAGCTAGGAATCATAGAAATAAATGGAACAAGATGTTATTTCGTTATTGACAGGTAGGGGCCTAAATAGATTCGGGAGGAACAATGACTGAATAAAGCAGATGCTTGCAGGTTACAGATACCATGTCCACAAAATCAGTGGTTTAATTTGTGATTGTGGCAGAATCTGATTGTGCTGGGTTTTGTTGGATATTTGGCTTGAGTTTGTTTTGTTTTGGGTCTAGATTATAGGGTATCTTATGGGACTTTTGCCCTTCTTTGTACTTTAATGTGTTATGTTAAATGGAAAATGCAGTCACCCCAATCAGAATTAGGGCTGCCAATGGTCATGCTAATTCATGAATGGCTTTTTTGATCATGGGACAATATTGTTGCTAGCCTACTGGATTAATAAATTCATGAAGATTACAATTTTCATTGTCTCCTGAAGGTGCTGAATTTACTAGCGTTTTATGGAATCTATGAGCTTTTTGTATAAATTAACTATTTGCCACTTAAGAACCACAGATCACCATCTGAGCTCCACAGTATCCGATCGACCCTTGACAGTGTTCTAGGAGGGACGGTCCAGGTCCACAGTTAAAGTTTAGCCCCTCTCCTACAGTATGCATACAGCCTGTCTTTTATTATTCCTTCATTGTGCCTTGTATGAATTAGAGTCATTTTTCACAAGTTTTAATCCTTGAGCTTAATTCACCAGGCCTGTTTAGTGTTGCCAGAAAAGTTACTGTCGGGGGCTAGATAGCTTGCCAGGGGAGGGAGGAGGGGGTCCCCTGGCAAGCTGTCTAGCCCCCATCAGTAACTGTAGAGAGGCCTAGAAGACCAACTGTTACATACAGCATTATCTATGACAAACTGATCCTTCCGATACATCCATTTAAACATCTGTGTATATACGATAGCAAATTAAAATCTAAAAATTTCTAGTAAACCCAGTAAAGTTAATTCTAAATAACAAAGCATGTGTTGGAATGTCCCATGCAACAAATCAGACTTCTAAATTGGACTATGCGTTTTGCGAATGAATGTGACATGATAATCACACATATTCTGTTACATTGGGACCTCAGAGATTTCCATTACATTCCAAGTGTGAATATTTATCATAGCAAACTTATTCAAAATCAAAAAGCAGTGGTCTTAAAATTTTAGCACCTGGTTATTTTTTCTTACAACAGAAGAATTGATGTGGACATTTAAGCTTTGCCGTAAGGTGTAAAAAACTGCCAATTTGACATTAAATGCAAACGCTGGTTTAATAGAACTAGGCCTACCATAGGTACCGCAGGCTAGAGCTTGATAAGCTTTAATGCCTTGGGGCAATGCTGTAGTAATTTCTAAGTTCCTGGGGTGGGTGGGTGGGGGTTGAATATTTTTCTATTGAGGTGCGTGCCTCCCTTCACCAAACTAAGTTGACTTATAGCCACTTCAACAAAAAAAGTACCTGTCTCTGGCACCTCCCACATTCTTTGGCCGTCTGCTGAGTTTACCTGTTTGCTGTGCAATGCAAGCTGCTTTACATATTACATTTCTCAAATCTGCACACGTCATCACTGTCAAATCATAGTGGCATATATTTGAAGGACATACAGTGTTTAAATTCATGTCAATAAAAGTTCAGTTACCTATTGTGAACCCCTGCTTCCTAATTATTTGTGGAGCTGTTGCAAAAGCTACTTACTGTAAATGTTTAAATTTAGGCCACTCTACCTCTCCTTACTACCAATGGATGTAAAATTTTCCAGTTGTATTGCAGATGGTTCTTACTGAAATGTCATCTCCAGCCTACCAGAACACCATGCACGTTGGCAACGCCACAACAGCTGCTACACAGAGAACATTCCATCGCCAAATGGTTAACAAATCTGCAAGGAGAGCGTTACGTTGGGGAATGCTCAACCTGGTTCTGGCTTTGATTTGTATTTTTGAAATGTGAGATAATGTTTTTACTGGTTGACTTTTTCTTGCAGCCTTCACTGTAATAAATATTCTATTGAGGGGATATGAAGAGACTGGGTATTTTCAAACAGTCAAGGCAATATACATGAACTGTTTGCAGGGTTTCCCCTGGGTTTTAGAGAGCGTGAGGTGGTCTTAGTCCATGGGGGTAATATGGTGCCAACCTTGGCACTAACAGTGATGGAGAACTATCAGTACTTGTATATAGTTAGTACAGTACAGGTGGCAGTAATAACAAATTTCTGTGAGGTGGTGGCCAAAACCTGTGAGGTGGCTGCCTCACAAAAAAAAATGCCAGAGGAAACCCTGTGTTTGTGGTTTAAAGTACTGTATCAGACTCTGTTACTGTTGCTCAAAATACTTTATGCAGATCAATCATCGTAACTTGCACTCTTGAATGGAATAAAAAATGATGACCATATAAGGCCAGTTGGTTGGGGTTGGAAAGCTGGGTTTGGCCATGGGGTCTAGGAGCAAAGCCCAAAACAAGAGGATTCATGAATGTTAAGGGTCTTAACTGTGTATAAATTCATTTCATGGTTACTATGTCTTTAAATGGTGAAATTTTTAGTGTAATGAAATCCCATACATATCTTGGCAAAAACAGGAAAGGTGTTGAAAAAAGGTTTATTGGAGCTATGAAATCCCCTAACCCTCAATTTCCTGCCTGTGTACCTTGGTAGTACAAAGTAGATACAAACATAATTTCTGTCCAATTTAGTTGAATTCACTGTAGACATTGCACTAACTCTCACTGCACCTCAGATGTTGGCCATCCCTCAGGTGATTAAAATGGAATACATGAGGTCACATTTTTACTTTGGGTCCAGGAGGACCCAAGGAGCTGTTGGAAAAGGGGTAAAAATGTGTATAGCACAAGTGAGCAGAATCACATCCTAGAAAAAAGGTAACCTAGCTGTATGTACAGTACCGTGTTAAAAGTACTGAATATTAGTTTGTACTGAACAAAGTTAATGTTTTTTGATTTAGACTTGAACATTTTGATTGTGGCTGTCAGAACCGGGATGGGGGTACAGACCCCATCTCCTGCAATGATTTCCAGCTTTAAGATATTTTGGTCTTAAAACTTGCAAAATACCTTAGAAAATGCCAAAATTCTGGAGTTGAATGGGTTCAGTGCCCCCAATTTTAGATACGTTCCAGTGGTAACTATGGTGGATTAATAAGCAACCACTTATACTTATTTAAAGGCTGTATTAGTGAGTCACATATGACCTGATGTAAACTCTAGAAGGGCACAGCAAAACATTCTGAGGGAAGGATGCCAACAGCAACTCTGTTTCCTTGACATCAGTTTGAGGGGCACCATGGCACACAGAAAGGGCACCACAGCATTTTGCCAGGGGTGCTCTCATTTGTGTCAAGTCCATGTCACAGTAAATGAGAACATTAAAGGCATTTTCCAGTGGCTTTTCACAAGGGTCCCATGTGAAGAATAAAAATTTCAGTTCATACCCTCTTAACCCTGTAGCAATACTTTTTTCCTAACTCAAGATACCTTATATTAAAGACTACTTATTTTGTCAAAAAATACCTCCAGTTCTCATCAAGGCCACAGAATGTTATGTAAAGTGGGCACATTACCTCAGATTTCTTTTGTTTTCCTTTATAATTGAATGTCCTCTTGTCCTTGAAATTTGATACTGTTGGAATGTTTGAATATCTTTCCATGTAGGTTTAGCATAAGTCTACATATGTACGGCATAACAAACAAAGTTGCTCAATATTCCCTACAACAGTGTCATCATCATACAGAAATTCAATGCTTTGTCAAATTAATATGCTGCAATGACATCACAGATTTCCCATAATGCACTTTATCTTGAGAACAAATTACATTTCTTTGAAAATTAGTATCTTCCAAATGCTACGAGCTACTGAGATGCAGTTTTCACTTCCTAGATGAGAAAAATATTCTGCCTTTTTTGAAGTCATTGAGTTTTATCACTGGCAAATCCCTTTAAATACGTTGCCCTATTTTAATTTCCAGTAGACTGATAGGCACGTGCTCTTTGCTAAAAGTAAAACATTTAATTAGTTTTTGGTTTTTCACAATGTCATAGTCACTTTAAAAAGGGATAAAGGATGATTAGTGGCCTGATTAAAACATTGAATGCTTTAATTGGCTTAGAGAAAAAAGAAGTAAAACTTCTGAAAAGGTACTTATGGTACATTTTTTAGGCAGTGACCAATTCTCAGATTATATGTCTGTGTTCAGATTGAAACCATAATTGTATTCTTCTGTGTTCTCTCTTTGACAGCGCCTTTGCATCAACCATTTCATTGCTTGGCTGGGAACATCCTGTTTTCTGGTATTTGCTATGTGGTCTGGCTGTTCTTTTCAGTGTTAATTTTGTTGTGGACTTTGCCAAATTTATTATACCCACTGTTCAAGGCATACGCTATCCTGTGGAGCTTTCCCCGTATGAGCGTGATATCTTGGGAGTTAGAAATAATGGTAAGTTATTCAAAACACAGGCAATGTCTTCCACACTAACAAGCAACTAATCAAAGTTGTCTCATTATGTCAGGGCATTACCCTAAATATGACAATTTTTAAGTTTGTGTAAGATACACAAATTGGAGTGGAATATTTTTTATAATGCAAATCACACCCACCCAGGCCTACAACTTCCATGCACTAAAGTTATAATATCTCTCATTGTTAATTAAACCAATTAAAAATATGTCACGGCGTTACTTTTTTGGTAACGCCGTGACAGTAATGCCGTGACTGGCATTTATTTACTGTATGGTGACTGACAATTATAGTCACTGTGGTTGCTGGTACTTAAGTAACAGCATCCTACTGTATGATAATGATTTTTTGTCAATTTTCTGGGCCCCCTTCTATGATGGTACAAGCAGGAAATGCACCACTGGACCCTTTCTTTTGTTATGGTAATCTGCCTATTATGCTCAGAGCCTATGATGGTATGCTAGATTGTTTCTGTTAGCTCTGATGGGACTAGCAACAGCATTTCCTGTTTATATAGCATAAAGTCAATCGGTTACACCTCCATATTCCGACGTCTCTTTGTTCTGATCTATATTCCGACAAGTCTACACTGAGGTCAGTGTTACGATATGGGTTAGGTCTAACTTAACCCTCATCCTAACACTAACCTCATACAGACTTGTCGGAACATAGAGACATCGGAACAAAGAGACGTCGGAACAGAGAGCTGTCCCCAAGTCAATCCATGTTACACTCCCTGTACACTTTTTAGCATGAGAAGCATCTATAAAGAATTTGGATGGAAGAAAATCTGCAACTAGCATAGCAGCAGGACAATCAATCATACATACAATACAGTACAGTATAGTATACACCACCATTACAATCCAAAATGGTCAAGCAGTCTAATGCAGAGAAGCAGCATAAATAAGAGAAAGACTAAATTTGTATGCAAATGTTTCTTAAAATATCTAAATTACTCATATCCAGATGAATTACAAACATTCTGACTATCAACATCACCATTTCCCATCAGCTTATTAATTTTTTTAAAATATGTTTTCCATATAGTAAGGCTTTGGGCACAGCGTTACTGTCACGGCTTTACCACACTGTTTTTTATATCTTATCATATCTACAGTAATCATAATTTTTTATTTTATATTTCACCATACTGTTGTAGATAACAGTCTACAAAATGTATTTAATGTGAAGAAACTGTAAAGAGTCCTTTAACTTCACGGGGTTTTAACAGTTTGCGAGTGGCCAGAAAATACGTCCTTTTCAGCATCACGGCGTTACCACAGTCATTAATATTCATATTTTCATACTTAGTGCACTTTTTGAAGAAAAATAATTTTCCAGATTAACTTTGTGATAGTAGTAGTCGAAATGTAATTAAAGTTTGTTCCCAACATTAAAGGTCTCCCTGTTATTTACACTTGAAATGTAAATTTTGCTTCCAAAGTATCACATCGTTACCGTGGAATTGCCCATATACACATGCAATAACACAATTGATACAAAGGCTTAGGTGCAGGAATAGTGAGTAGCTGTTGTAGGTTCAAAGTGTGAGCTGTAGAGTTAGAGTCAGATGAGGTTTTACGGCTCAGTTTCTAACCAACTGGTTTAAGTTGAGCCGGCTACGGCTTTTTTTCCAGTTGTGGCTTACTGGCTTGTTTTCCCTACTCCAACTCTAAGTATAGGATACATGTCTATAGAAGTCTTGAAATGCTATCAACATTGATATATGATGACACTGTACTGTGCTCCTGAAATACTGCAAAAGTCCTACTTTAGGTCCTATTTTTGTCCTAGTTTTTTTATCCCACTTTTTCTCTTGGGTTCACTTTAACGCCTTCTTACATTGATTGCAATCCCGTGTGTGTGTGTGGGGGGGGGGGCAGGGGGGACATGTCCCCCAACATTTGAGATAGCCCATTGACTTTGATTTTTCACACAGTAAATCATTTAAAAATAGAGTCATGTCTCAAACAATATTGACAACAAATTGCTGCCAGTGCCTGCTTAACTTGCACAATTTGGGTAAATTTTGGTAGTATTGTGCCATTGCAAGTAACAGCATGGCATCTTCAAAGGTTCATCAGTATAAGTAATTGTGCAAGGTTCTAACCGGGAACAACACTATCTCAGAATGGTGATACATGATAGTATGTTTCCACGACCATCCATTTGCCTTCATTTTCCATTCTTATCACTTGTTTCTCTTCAATTTTCAGCCATTGGGTTTAAGACTGCTACTCCTCGCCCAAGAGTGCCATCTGCTCCTCCAAGTCTCAGAACTACCCCTGTGAAACCAGGCATCAAGCCCTCCAGCAGTTACCTGTATTCTACTCCACCAAGCTTCAGTACTGATGGGGGTATAGGACTGTTTGGATCCAGTTACGGAAATATTTCTCCTCTTTCCAAGAGTTTTGCCACTCCCACAGGTTCTCCAGGAAGCTTCAACATGTCAACACCTCAAGGTGGACTGACAATGAATAGGGTTAGTTCGTACAAGATTTGTTTCCTACTGAGAAGGTATCTTGATTATTTCAGTTGTATAAGGTAAAGCTTACCTACACTCCACATGGATTGGTCATAATTTGTGGACTTACTTGAACAGACTGGTACATTTCAGCCTCAGGTTAATATGGGATAGTGGTATGAAGATACAGTGTTGACCACTGCCAACTAGGCTTGCAGTTGGGATGTGTATTGCTTATGCATAAGTTAATTCAAATGCTGCAGTTGAAAGAGCATTCACATTTTATTGCAATTTCTGGCGTGCTGTCACATTGTTTGATGTCACAGTGGTTGATGATTGCTGTAGCTTATTCTTTCTCCTCACTTTGCTTACGTTTTGTATCCTCGTTGAATCCACATTAATCCGTGATGTGCTTAATTTGGTGACTCCAGTGTTTTTGGAGTTGGGTTTCAATAGCCCTGTTAGTTGCAACTCTGAATGGAGTCGTGATTCTTTAAATGATGTAAAAACTAAAACAGGAACACAACATTCACAGTAATAAATTGTCTATTACTTTACCCTTCAGTGAGTTCTTTAATACATGAGAAGATCATGAAGATCAAATGAGAAGACTGGATTAAAGTAGCCAATGTGGCTCTGTTTAATTGTGCATATAGGTACTCAAGCTTGTTCAATTCTAAGCATCATGCTTCTGTTATTTGACTCCTGCGACTTTCATTTACCATTTCAGTTTGTCCTACTAAGGGTTGGTTGTAATGAATATTTATAAATCGGTTTTAATGGCACATACAGTCACCAGAATTTGAATAAGTATACTCTCGGTGTCCTAATTCATGTATCGCTCTGTTTGTTACTGAATTGGTAAATTTATGCATAATAACTCATTGCTTTACCTCTGATGGGCAATGTTTATGTTCCAAAACATGAATTGAACAATACTTGGAAAGAGAAGCTAGGAAAGATTGAAAACTTTGGCTGATGTGAAGAGGTGAAAATAAAGTTGGGCAGTTTTCTATTCTCTGTCACTGCTGAATTTTAGATGTGTTAACAGTTCAAGACTGAATGATCAATTGTTTTGAGTCTCCTTAAATGATTTCTTCTCTGTGCAGTCCAGCAGTATGAACTACCATACACCATCACCTCTTCAGCAGTCCAACACTTCCTTACTGACCCGAGATGGGAGAGGAGGGATTGGGAGCAGTGGTTCTTTTCTCAGATCAAGACACCAGTCCTCTCCAGTAAACAGACTGAACAATTCACCCTGTAAGTGTTCATTTTATGATTGTGTTGATGGTTTCATATGACTTTACATCGTGAACATCAACAGCTTTTCAAAAGTGGGAGGGGGAGAGACACGACCTTGAGCAGAATGAATTCGAACATGAAGCTTTGAGAGCATAGGAGGGGGTGGGGGGATTCTTTATGTCGGATGCTCTGTGGTGTGATCTGAGGAAGTTTTAATAGCCATACATTGCGACAGTTCAGTCTCCTTCAATTCCAGATGTTTATGAATGGCAACTGCTGTTTTCACAGGTTTCACTGGGTCAGCCATAGAAATAATCATACACCTAACATGTTTTATTAGGGTTCTGAGAAGAACATGGTTGGGGGGGCAAACAGTATTGTACCCCCACCTTCAGGAATGGGGGACATGACCCCTATTTCCCACCTTTCCCCTCCCCACCCAGTTAATATCCATGCTGAACATTATCTGGTCAGAGCTTGTGGTTATTGTGCTCCTTACCAAACAGTTTTTGCCTTTAGGCAGGTCTGAGCAAAACTTTTAAACTCTACTTGCCATTGTAGAGTGCAGTAAAACTTTGTATTCACTGATTTGTAATGCTGAATGCTTAATATTAAAGACGGACACTCAGTACCCCAAGTACAGTTTTGGTAGTGGTAACCAAAAGTCTCAGGGGTGACTGATCTTTGATTGACATCAAAACTGGGAAATTCAAAAGATGCAGAGCAGCCTAAGTTTCATATCATGCAGAGAGAGTATTCTAATTACACATGAGAGCCTTGCATGCTCACCAGGATATGACCTTAAGCAATAAACTAGGTTTGTTTCTGCACAAGGAGGAGCTTAAGACAGTTTTGGGAGGGGCTAGAAGTAACCTAGTTGGGGGAAATGGAACTTTCTGTGATGAAGATTTGCCCTTTATGTCCTGAACACTCAGCGCACTGTCTGATAAAATGTTATTGCATTGTAAAATTCATAAAAAGTTAAAGAGGAATGTGCACAGAGGAAGTAACTCATTTGAACTGTACCAAGTTAGAATGTTAGAGAAATTCACTCAGCAAGCCTGGCAAATGATTTTCAAAGCTTAATTTCTCTCATTGAGAGTAGAGGGTTAGAGGGGAAGGAATACAGGGCAAGTTTGTGAGTTTTTTACCAGTAATGGGTGGGATTGACTGTAAAGCAAGAAAGCTAAACCCATACTTTTGGTTCCCATCTTTAATGAGAACAGGTGTAATATAGAGGATTTTTAAGTGGGGGCTCAAACAATCATGACCCTACCGTATGCACTTTTTGCTGGTATCCTCAAGTTATCCTACCAGCAGGTGTATTTAATGCCTCAAATGTACAATGCAAGCTAACCAGACCTCCTGCTATACATTTCAACACATTAACAAGGCAGTGAAGCTTTAGAGAGGGTTTAGAAGGTGGGCTCGTGCGCATCCCCCTTGCTGCACCATATGGGAGCTTTCTAATCGCATAGTGGATACCGCGTATGTCAACTATTGAAAGTGCATAAAGCGTATCTGTCTTAAAAGTACAGTAGTTATTCTTAGACAGATAAGTTTCCTACACATGAACTACACACTGCAATATGTTGTAAAGAAACCGAAGGTTATTTAGACTGACGTCTGTCACTTCAAACGTCATCTGTCTTTGTGAAAAAGGTTTTCATGTGTTTTTGATTCCTTGCCGAAGGCCGAAGGAATCTATGCGATGGTGATGTCGTGTGTGTGTGTATGTGTGTATGTGTGCACTTGTATTGATATCCAGCCGAGGACCTTGACCAGAATACACACCTACCACCTGAGGACATTTTTTCCACCTGAGGACCTAAACCCAGGTCCTCGGGTAAATTTAGTTCCATTGCATTCTACACACGTTTTCCATTATCTAGGTATAGGTAAGGGCAGAGTCCTCTACTGGCTATGAATTTGAAACAGGTGTGTGAAAATTTCAGAGGTCCTCAGGTGTGTAGGATACAACTGGTGGACTTATATTGTATTGCCAATATAGTGGACTTAGGAGATATATGTGGCTTCCCAGTTGGTGTGTATAGCACCCTCTAGAGGGTAGTAATACAATGCATGTGTTCATTTGTCAATCTCATAGTTGTATGTGCTGGTCCGCAGGTGAATATGCTTACATGACAACGTGCGCAGGTCCTCGGTTTGTGATGAATACCAGTATAGGTGTATGTGTGTATGTGACGCTTTGCTTGTAAACACGATAGCTCAAGAAGGGTAACTTCGAGGGATCTCATACTTGGCATGTAGATTGCCCATGTTGAGTAGATGATCCCTATTGTTTTTGGTGGAGGTCAAAGGTCATGTGGGGTCACAAGGGGTCAAAAGATCAAAACCTTGTAAACACAATATCTCAAGAAGGGTAACTCCGAGGGATCTCATACTTGGTATGTAGGTTGCCTGTATTAAGTAGATGACCCCTATTCTTTTTGGTGGAGGTCAAAGGTCATTTGGTGTCACAAGAGGTCAAATTGTAAATATGCTGGAAATTGCTTGTAAACACGTTATCTCCAGAAGGATAAATGTGAGGGATGTCATACTTACCATGTGGATTGCTCATATTGAGTAGATGATCCCTATTGTTTTTCGTGGAGTTCAAAGGTCATTTGGGGTCACCAGTGGTCAAAAGGTCAAAACCTTGTAAACACTATGTCTCAAGAAGGATAACTGTGAGGGATCTCATACTTAGCATGTGGATTGCCCATATTGAGTAGATGAACCCTGGTATTTTTGGTGGAGGTCAAAGGTCATTTGGGGTCACCAGAGGTCAAAAGGTCAAAACCTTGCAAACACGATATCTCTAGAAGGAAAACTGTGAGGGATCTCATACTTAGCTTGTGTATTTCCTATATTGAGTAAATGATCTCTATTGTTTTTGGTGGAGGTCAAAGGTCATTTGGGGTCACCAGAGGACGGAAGGTGAAAACCTTGTAAACGCGATATCTCTAGAAGGGTAACTGTGAGGGATCTCACACATAGCATGTTGATTGCCCATATTCAGTAGATGATCCCTATTAATTTTGGAAGAGGTCAAAGGTCATTTGGGGTCACGAGAGGCCGAAAGGTCAAAACCTTGTAAACACTATATATTAAGAAGGGTAACTGTGAGGGATCTCATACTTGACATGTGGATTGATCTTATTGAGTAGATGATATCTATTATTTTTCGTGCAGGTCAAAGGTCATTTGGGGTCACAAAAGGTCAAAACCTAGAAAACATGATATTTTAAGGAGGATAACTGTTGGGTCATTCTCTGTCAACTCAACAAATTTCCCAAAAATCATGGCTGGGTACCATCTCAGATTTGGCTGAAATTCATTACACTTATAGCTATACTAGTCTATGGAACACACAGAAAAAATTAGGTCAAAATTCCATTCGGTCTTTGAGTTACAGCTCTTTGAACTTTGCTTCCGACCCCTAAACAAGCACTCGTGAGATGTGAAAGTGTGATTTTGGCCATTTTGGGGGCCTAATATCTTCAAAATGGAGAAAGATACAAGGCTTAAAATACATATGTGGGGTAATTTATAGCCATATTTTATGAATTTGGCATTAAAAACAGTGTATCTCTCTTCATTTGGGAGATAATGGTCCCTGAACATTGCTTTTCGTTTTGTGAGTCTGTGAATTTTTCAATTTTCAATCCCCTGTCACTCCATGAGTTTGTACATAAAAGATGCCATATTTCAGTCAAACATTATATGGGTAGATGTGAAAGCTTACATGGAGTAACAGGCCACTGGTATATTCAATGGTGAAATTATGGGGGGTCAAACATGGGTCCACAGAAAAAATGCGAAAAAATTGCCATTTTTCGAGCTGACCTTTGACCCTGTCTCTGACCTTCTATAATAATAAAATTTTTACCAGTTACTCCTCTTTATCTATTCTACTGTTGGTATGAGTTTGGTTTTGGTGTCTTGTTTACTTTAAGAGTTATGGATCAATATATGATGCACTTCTTTTCCAGCGTTTGCACTTTTTTCAATCTTTGAACCCTTATAATTTCCAAAGTTCATCTCAGAAAAGTGTCATACCACAGTTACCTATTCTATGACTAAGCCTTTAAAGCTTGAAAAAGTTACAGGCTTCTAGTGTTTCAAATGGCGAAATTAAGGGGCACCAAAAAGTGGTCTGGTCAAAGCAAAAAGTCCAAAATCTTTACCATTTCCAACTTGACCTTTGACCTCGCTATTGACCACCAATGCATGCAACCATACAAAAATTATCTAAAGAACCGTGCAGTATCTATTTCATTTCTAAAAAGAGTACCGATTTGAGTCCTATATAGAAATTACACTGCATGACATATAAACAGTCAACAATCAATAGCCTATACCAATACCTTCACATGTATATACCATATGTATTCGTTATGTTTGCTTAATAGACCTGTTTTCATTGTAACTGTAGTATTTCACTACCCACCACCACACCACTACACAGGTTTTGCCTTCACAAAATAAAACTTACTAATAGCTTGGTCTACTGTACTAATGCTTTTACATTAGAATATACCACTGCAAACTATCACCTCAGTGACAGTTGTGCTATTTTCTACTTGTCGATGGTAACAAGGACATGATCCGAATATATTCGGAATACAGTAGAAAGCTACAGTATTGGTATAGGCTATTGATTGTTGATCGTTTATATGTCATGCAGTGTAATTTCTATATAGAAGGAGTCAAATCAGTACTCTTTTTAGAAGTGAAATAGATACTGCACAGTTCTTAAGATAATTTTTGTATGGTTGCATGCATTAGAGGTCAAAGGTCAAGCTGGAATGGTAAAGATTTTGGACTTTTTGCTTTGACCAGACCACTTTTTGGTGCCCCATAATTTCACCATTTGAAACACTAGAAGCCTGTAACTTTTTCAAGCTTTAAAGGGTTAGTCATAGAATAGGTAACTGTGGTATGACACTATTCTGAGATGAACTTTGGAAATTATAAGGGTTCAAAGATTGAAAAAAGTGCAAACGCTGGAAAAGAAGTGCATCATATATTGATCCATAACTCTTAAAGTAAACAAGACACCAAAACCAAACTCATACCAACAGTAGAATAGATAAAGAGGAGTAACTGGTAAAAATTTTATTATTATAGAAGGTCAGAGACAGGGTCAAAGGTCAGCTCGAAAAATGGCAATTTTTTCGCATTTTTTCTGTGGACCCATGTTTGACCCCCCATAATTTCACCATTGAATATACCAGTGGCCTGTTACTCCATGTAAGCTTTCACATCTACCCATATAATGTTTGACTGAAATATGGCATCTTTTATGTACAAACTCATGGAGTGACAGGGGATTGAAAATTGAAAAATTCACAGACCCACAAAACGAAAAGCAATGTTCAGGGACCATTATCTCCCAAATGAAGAGAGATACACTGTTTTTAATGCCAAATTCATAAAATATGGCTAAAAATTACCCCACATATGTATTTTAAGCCTTGTATCTTTCTCCATTTTGAAGATATTAGGCCCCCAAAATGGCCAAAATCACACTTTCGCATCTCACGAGTGCTTGTTTAGGGGTCGGGAGCAAAGTTCAAAGAGCTGTAACTCAAAGACCGAATGGAATTTTGACCTAATTTTTTCTGTGTGTTCCATAGACTAGTATAGCTATATGTGTAATGAATTTCAGCCAAATCTAAGATGGTACCCAGCCAACCCATTTGTTGAGTTGACAGAGAATGACCCTGTTAGGGATCTCATACTTGGCCTGTGGATTGTTCATATTTGGCATGTAGGTCATTTTGGGTCACAGGATTTCAAAAGCTTTTGACCCAATTAACATGATATCTCGAGTAGGATAACTGTGAGGGATCTCATACTTGTCATGTGGGTGATTCATGCTTATTGTAATATATCCATATGGCAAGGAATCACTAAGCCTCTTGGCTTTCTGGTTGTTTTTTTCATTGATAATGTTTCTTTGTTTTGGTCTTGCAGTGGCTGCTGAAGACACAATAGCTGATATGAACTCATTGAATAACTATCTGAAAACCCAGGAAGAAAGAAGAGCCCTGCTTGGTCAGTTTCAGCATTATCAATTCCTTGCAGAGAATCTATGCATTGGTGATGCTGTTTATGTGTGTATTTGTGTGTGTTTATGCAACTAATGCTTGTAAATGTCTTAGTAACCGTGAGGGATCTCTCATTTGGCATGTGGATGGCCCTTATTGAGAAGATGACTTCTCTTGTTCTTGGTGGAGGTCAAAGGTTATTTGGGTCAACAGAGGCCAAAAGGTCAAAACTTTGTAAGCATGATGTCTCATCAAGGAAACTTAAATGAAAGTCATACTTGGCATATTGGTGCTCCATGTTGAGTAGAAAAACATTGATTTTGTGAAGGTTAAAGGCCATTGGGAGTCAACAGAGCTCAAATGGTGAAATCCTTGGTTAACTGCTTAAAAATATGGTATTTCAGGATGGGTAACTTTGAGATATCTCATACCCGGCATGAAAATGGCCCATTTTGAGTGCATGATCCTTATCAATTGAGCATCAGCTTAACTTACTGCCTACCCCTTTGATTCTTGGTACCTACCCCTTTGATTCTTGGAAAATTTACAGTGTACTCAATCAGAAGATTGCAAAGATCACAGAAAGTTGTGAAGAATGGAGCTGACTGTAATTCATATCAATGTTTTTGTTTCCAGAAGCGATGACAGGAAAAGTAATAATGATTTGGATACACTGAAATTGATCTTACAAGCAAGTACAAAATTTAGTCATTTAGTTTGTTAAGTTTGAAACTTCATTGGTTTATAAATTGGAAAGATCAATGGAACACAGTTTATGTTTCAACAAAACAGGTAGCACAGAATCTTCTCCAAGTGGAAGTCCATCCTTCTTTGCTTATAACCGCTCAGCGTCAGATTTCACTTACCTTCTTGGTCGCCAACATTACCAGCTAGCTACTAGATCTCCACAGTCTCCTTCCCTTAGAAAGGATGATGATCCCGATTATCCAGCTAAGTACAGTGCAGCAGAAGCATGGCTCAAGATGAGCGTGAATAGAGACGAATTAGAACGATGGACTGCAAACCTTAGAAAAGTAAGTTGATCAAGTAGGCACTTTGAGCAAATCTTAGGTGACTTTGTGAATTGAGTGCATTCAGATTTGAACTAACTGTTTGAGTTGCCTAGCTGTTCAAAGTGGGATTTTCATTCACAATTGTTATTTATCAATAAGATTGTGTGTGTTTGCTCAGTTGTGGAGGTAAAAAGGCCACAAGGTCTTGATAAATGATTTAAAACTGGATAAATGACTTGCAACTGATTCTTGTGTCTGTATAGTTACCATTACCTCTGATGGAATTTCATTGACTTAGGGTGCAGGATCTCAGCTTGAATTATCTCTTTTCAGTAGCAGCAACAACTGGTGTCGGTGTATTTTTGAATAACTCTTTCATTTATTTTTCCTTGTAGTGGCTGTCAGAAGCAATATTTTCTCCTGTTTGTCAACACATCCATCTCCTTAATGAACAACTTCAAAGAGTTGGCCATGGAGAATTACAAATTGGAGGTGAGCCTTGTCCTGGTATGATGTAAGAAGTGTACCCATGTTTGGAGCCCCAACCCCACCCCCTTCCCCTGGAAAAAAAAAGAAAATTGAAGCTAAATGTTATGTATTTCAGACGTATTTGATGAGCATAATGTATGTTTTTGGTCATGTGCAGTGTTGAAAATAGTGATAGCTCTTTTCATGACTCGAATTAAAGTAAGAATGGTCCATGTTCGAATTGTGAACATTATTGTGGTTATCATCGTTCATTACTCTTGGTTGAAATCAGTTAAGCATGGAGAGTGGGGTAGTCTAATTCAGGAGCCACCTCAAAAACATTTAGGAGAGTATTAAACTGCATTATTTAGGGGGATTGCCTCTCTCCTCTCCTTCCCATTCCCTTACCAACAGATTCCTAGCTCTGATGTTTTCTTTGTTTTAGAGTCCAGTTTATCATCCTTAAAGCAAGTGGCAATCCTCAAGAGTGGTCAGCTACCAACTTTAAATCAATTAATACCTTACCTGGATGTCTCACCTAATCAAGAATATGTAGTCCAACGTATACAAGGTAATTCATTGAAACAGATTTTTTTTTTCATAATTTCTTGCTTTATAAGAATTTCGTTAACGCAAGGTACATTTGCCAAATAGCTTTCCCCTCTGAAGAAAAGTTCTCAAAGTCTTGAAAGCATTTTATAAAAGGAGACATTGGTGTCAGCAGGGCTCTGCATTTACGTTTTAACTCAGTTGCTAAGTCAGGTAAGCAATCGCTGAAATTAACTTGCCTTAGCATTTTTTCATTTGCCCTTCTATATGGACAGACAATAAAACTGATACCTCACATGGTTCCATACAATCACACAGGGGACAACAATCCTTGAAATTATTCTTCACAATTATCAAGGTGTACCCTTTGTTAATCTACCAACATGAAAAGTCCCACATGTTATGCTGTAAGTTATGATGTGGGAAACAAGCAGTGGTTTTAAGCAGTGGTAATGTGAGCCAGAATGATCACTAGATGACCATTCTTAACACCAAGCATGAAGCAGTTACCAAAGTTACTGAATGTTACAATGATAACACCCAAGACTGTCAATGAATCTTTAGGAGGCATACCATTACTTTTTATTCATAAATGGTCCAAAATGACCTCTAGATGACCTTTGACTCTAAATCCCAGACCACAACTGATAACTTGGTATGTACTCATCATTGTGTCCAAGTTTCGTTAAAATTTGTCCAAGCATGTGTTTATGTAGTATGTCTTGAGTTTTTGCTGCTGCATCATAACAGTGCTGCATATGGCCATTATATAGACAAAAACAGTTAAGAGTAATATAAGAAACTTTATAGACAAGTAACAGTGTCATCTTTATATCAATAAGTAATACCAACCATGGGTAATGCAATTTTAGTGAACATATTCAGCAATCTTAAACACTTTGTAACTAGTATTATTGGAAGATTTTTGTAGGACCTTGTATCTATAGGAGTAGGCCTGTAACTTGTACTGTAGATAGACTGCAGAGTTACATGTGTAGGTTAGGTTGTAAGTGTACACATATGTGGCACGTTAGGCAGTGGGGCAATGGCAAACAAGCCAAGCATCTTTGCAAAAAGTTTCCCTGTGTAGGAATTCCTTCCCATTGAAACTTGGAGTAGGGAAAACAAGCCAGTGAGCCACAACTGGAAAAAAGGCTGTGGTCGTCTCGACTTGAACCAATTGGTTGGAAACTGGGACATTAAACCTCATCTAACCTAACCTAACCTATTGAAACTTGGGAATATACTTCAGATTGTTATATGAGGGTCTTTTGCACATGTCATATACATGTTTAGGGGGTTCTTGATCAAATGGGATATTTTTGGTTTCTTTATGACCATTATTCTTGATAAGGTAATTGACTAAAATGAGACATATTGTCTACAGCACACACTATATGGAGAAATCTGCTTGCTTGTGAGATCGAACCATAACTTGTGAACAGGAATAAAGTCTCTCACCTCTGGTGTAAAAATTGTGGGGAAGTATCACAGATTCCAGAAGCTCTCACTGCTAGATTTTATCAAGCCATCTTAAAGTGATAAGCTTGATTTCTTGATCAAGATTCTCAGGGTTCCATTAAGCTGCAAGAAATTTGTTGTTGTTTGAATATGTGCATGGTTGATTCTACAGTATACTGCACATATATGTCAGATCATATAACCTGGTACAGTACAACACTAAATATTTCGTGGATCCCGTGATTGGAAGATGAGTTTTAGGCCACTGTCGTTTCGATTTCAGGGCTGGTTAGACATGACTGTTGAACTGTGATTTTTCAGTTTTGTTTTCTTCTCTTCCTGTATTATCATTTCTACCTTCTTCGTTCATATTTTTAGAAAGGAGTTACTGCTTGCTCATTCAGACAATCAGGAATAAGAGATTGCTTGCCTGGCAAAATTTTTACTTGCCACAGGCAGTCAGGCAGTTGTAGATGTGCACTGTGATCTAAGCCTAGGCTTTTCATAGAATACCCTGATAGTGACAATGCTGCCGAACAGCTGTTCCTTTCAAACGTATCAATGCAGTGATTGGAATTAATGACTGTGCAGTGGAATGTCAATCCAGCTTAACTGCCAGGTGTGAAGTGAGATTGAAGTTTCAATAATGCACAATATTGTCATTGTGTTTTAAGTTGCTACGGTGTTTTAAAGGAATTCAAAATGAATAAAATTGGTTTTTGATATCATTCTTATCCTTGTGGCAAGGGACCTGATAGCCCTATTAACACTTAAAAAGCTTGTGAAGAAGTTAACAAGCTTGTGAAACTTTGTTTGACTTAAGAAATGCTAAGCCATTTTGATTAACTCCATCAAAGTTTCCAAAAAATTAGGCTCTCCTGAATATCCAGTAATGGCAGCACAACAAATGATTCAAGCAAATAAAATGAGCAATACGCAAGGCATATTATCAGCTATGATCCTGCAATCATTGCATGACATATCAATCTGAAAAAAAAAGAAATCTGCTCCTGCACCATGACTTCATCTCCAGTGATGCAAACCCCAGGGAAGAGGAAAAGGGTGGTCTTAACATTGATGAAAAGTTGGCCATTCTGGAGAGGTTGAACAACAGGGACTGTGGCAAGACTGGAGGAAGAAATGGCGGTCCAAAATCAACAATAAGCAACATCCAGAAAGCCGGCCAAAAACTGGAAGACTTTGGTGACAGCATGGAGCTGTCATCCAGTCCTGCTTCTAGACGATGAGGCTCTCCAAGGCTTTAGGACAGTGAACTAGGTGATACCCTCTACCTGTGTTTCATCCAAAATTGAAGCAAGGGGATTCCTGTCAGAGGGGACTTACTGAAAGAGAAGGCATTGCAGGTTAAGCTAGGCCTAGGAGGGATTCATAGCTTCCGATGGATTGCTGAACTGCTTTCAAGACCCACATGGCATAAGGGTTCTCACTGTCCAGGGAGAAAAGATGTCATCCAGCCGCAATTTGTCTGTCCCTTCATAGAAAACTTCCAGAAGTTCATGGAGGAAGAAGGGCTCACTCCAGATCAGATATACAACAGTGGCGAAACAGGGCTGTACTGGTGGGGTTTACCAAACAGGACTCTGGCATGTGGACATGATATTTTAGCGGCAGGATTCAAGGATGGCAAGGAGTGGATGAACCCTTCTTGGGGTAGCGGATGCCTGTGGCACCCACAAGCTATGACAGGCTTTCATCCATAAAGCTTCAAAGCTGAGATGCTTAAACGTTAACATGAACAGCCTTCTAGTGAGATACTTTGCTCGGAAAAATGCCTGGATGGACAGCACAACACTCAGCACCTGGTTTCTATGTTTCTTCGTTCTGGTTGTCAAGCATCACCTGTCAGAAGCTAATCTTCCTGAGAAGGCCTTCCTGTTCCTAGGCAATGCACCAGCATATCCAGAGGCATCCATCTTTGATTCTGAGGATGGTCAGATCTAGGCAATGTTCCCACCCCTCTATGGAACTAGTCTGATTCATCTGATGGACCAAAGAGTGTTGGAAGCATTGAAAAGGCAGTACCGGAAGAAGTTGCTCCACAGACTGGTCAAGGAAAATCATGACAGTGGAGATTTGATGGTGTTGTTGAAATCCCTCATAATCAAGGACACCATCAACATGGCTCCTGAAGCATGCGATGAGGTGCCATCAATAACCATTAGAACAAGCTGGTGGAGGGTGGGAATCAACTGCAATGAGTCAGACCCAGGAACAACCCCTATAGAAGCAGATGGTGACTTATATCAAAATGGCATGAGCAACTACCAGATTGTTAAAATGTCAAGGAGAACCACGTGAAGGAATGGGTGACCTGCGACAAAACTGATTCTAGCTACCAGATTCTCACTATGAAGAGATCATCAAAAGTGTCCAGTCAAGGAGAGGTTGCAAAAGCGAGGAAAATGAAGATGACTACTAGACAGCAGTCTAGCCATCCATCCCCAGTTCTGAAACAACAGTCCACCTCGAAAAAGCTTTAAAATGGCTGGAGGCGCAGTTGAATGCTACACCTGTCTAGCTGTTACTCTTTAGGTCCATCAGAAACATGGAATTAGAGGAGAGCTTTCCGATCGACAAAAGAAAATGGAAAATTTTTTCCTCAAGAAGTAGCTGGCAGTCTTTCTTCAACTTCCGTACAACAAAAAAAAAAACAAAAACAAAAACAAAAAAAAAGAAAAAACATCTACAACAGCAAAATAAAAAAAAAGAAAAAAATAATATAAAAACAAATATATAAAAATATAAAATATGAAATATTTAAAAAATATAAAATAATATAAAAATAATAAATAATAAAAAAGTTCATGTAAAATATATAAAAAATATAAAAATAAGATAAAAAAATAATAAAAAATAAGAAAGTTCCTGTAAGCAGGTAGTAGTGGTTAGACAGTCAGTGTTATGTGGCATGGCTTCTCACTTCAAATCTCCCTTTTGCGTGTCTGCCATCGTATATCCTGTTTGTTAAGGTAAACTTTTAACTGCATGTTCATGTCTGTATCATAAAGTTTTTTGAAAATATACTGTTGCTTTTTGGTCCATAACATTAGTATTCTGTGTGTAGGCTATATGCTATCCTAATGCTGAGCAAAGTTAGGCAACCCAGACTGACATTTGTTGCCTGTACCTCATATAAAAAACCCTCCCTAGAAGGTCAGTCCAGGCAAAAACACACAAAAGAGTTTGAATCTTCAGCAATATTTATTTCTTTAGTATGAAATGAAAGAAATACACAGAGACAATATAACAGTTAATTTCACTATTTTATTAATACTTGCTTCACCCCGTACAGCAAATTAACGATATGTGTGAAACCCTGTTTATCCACACTTTTTGGATACTCAAACAACGCTTAGTCCCAACATGTTCGCATGGACAGGGTTTTTTATAATAACACAGTGGCACTGATTTATGATGTACACATATCCATTCTCATGAATGCTCAAGGTACTATACATACATCATTCACTATCTGTTATTCCTGAAACCTGTCTCAAGCCCAAGTTCAAAATGTTTATTCCACAGTGTACTATAATAAACACCTGTTCCAAAATTTTATTGCGAGCAACTAGTGAGAAAGCTGCAGGTCCTGTAGTATGAGTCATTGATATGAAATGACTGTGGTTTCATCCTGTACCTTCTAGCTGAGAAATGGATACTCTACCACATGGCCAAATCATTGGTTACAGGGTAAACATGATAGACATACTAGGCAGAAATTTATCTGGTCAATCACACTTAGTCCTGCTTTTGTCAATACATGAAAATTTATGTCACATAAGCAGATGACAGCGGACTGTTATCTTGTAGACATACTAGTAAACTTCCAAAATTATCTTCAAAAGGGGTTGAAAGCTGTGTCCATGAAAACCAGACTAACAGTCATTTAGCTCCTGCATTTTGTCTGGTCTATCAAAGTGGGTCATGTTGCACATGCAAAAATTATATTCTGTTTCTCTCACAAAAAGCTGACTTCCAGGGTAGACAACACATTTTTTTCTACTATTAACTTGATAATTTATGCCATACTTTTATAAAATGGCAAAACAAGAAGTGCAATGGCAGTAGTTGTTTTGTCTTATAATTCTTGACTAAAAGCAGAATAACTCAAGTTACTAATGGGATTGGCCAATAGAGGGAGAACTTACGAATATTTACATAGATGTATTTTTGTACATTTTGTAGAAGTGGCTTGTATTAGAATTATGTTGTGATTTAGTGGATGACCATTGTCAATAACCATCAATAATGTTAATCCTCTTTTTGTTGTGAAGTGTTTTCTCCTAAAGTTACATTTCATTTTTTTTTATGACCAAAAGTTCAGACTATATTGAACTTAAAGGTCAATTACATTCTTTCATTTTTATCTTTAAATCCAGATCTTGGCCAGGGAGGATACATAAATGAGTTCCGATGGGACAAAGGTGGAGATTACAAGGGAAGAAAATGGGAGAAAGATTTGCCATCTGACTGCTCAGTGAGAAGTCTCTTCAAATCTTAGGAAAAATTTTGAACCAGAACCTCTTTTGCATCATAATCATACACTTACTTCTTGCTTAGAGTTCAAGTAATAATTTGGTTTTGATACACAAACTAGGCAGATAATGTAGCATTGTTTGGAATTTTTTTTTCAATTCCTCTTTGTGGTTCTCAAGATATTGACAGATGAACTTACTATGCTGTTACCAAAGTGAACTTGTGGCATCCAGAAATGATGTCATCATAGAAGATTGATTAATGATGCTTTGTTCTTCTTAACTTCATTGTGCTGCTCTACAGATATATCTACTTGCAAACAGGTCTGGAAGTAAAGATCAAAGCATGCCAAGGCAAAATTGCTTAGCCAAGAGCATATGCTAATCTCGGCCGGAATTTGGAAACATGACCAAAAGGCGCTAAGGCCATAGTGATCTTGAGTGTATATTAGTTTTGAGGGGCAGGTGAAGCTTCAAGTTACATTGACTACAAATTATCAAAAAAATGGTTTCCTTTGACAACTATTTAGAGGTCCACTCTGAAATGTAAAAATTTGTATGAAGTTCACTTCTGCATTTCTGAGTTTTTGTTGACAACTTACAACTACTGTTGTTTTAAAGGAGCTGAGTAGCCGCCAAAGTAGAATAAAATTCTTGGACCCGCCGACTTTGTTACGTCACATCCGGTTATCCTTCTTGGTTTATTGATTCAATCCGATACCGATACTTATCAAAGCTATACATACAGTGTGTCTGATGTAACAGTAGGCCTACACTTGTTACTGTCGTTAACAGTACTAACGTTAGCGTAACTTAGGCTAGTGTTAGGGTCTAGGTCTACCACGAAAAACAAACTCATCGATCAAAAAAAAAAACAGTTTCAGTACCTGCAAAATCCACAACGTTGTTCATGAACCTCCTGCAGATGATGCGCGAAATAGGCGTGTGCCTTGCCACTAGTAATGCTAATATACTACATACGTACGTATTTTGTGAGTTGTGTGTACTATATGCCTGGGTAGATGCATCAATCAGAACCGATACAAGTGGAAACGATTCAAAATTGCCGGTGTCAGAAGAAAAAGTAACGAACTAGAAATTCAAAAAACAAATTGTGAAATATCTTGCAAGTGTAAAATCAAATAACCCAAGAAATAGTATAGGAACATTATTGCAAAATTACTTTGCAAGATTATTTTAAATGAGAATATAAAGTGCATAGGGATTAATATTTTTAAAATTAGCCCTACACAGAGGGTAATCATCTCGTTTGGTATGATCTGTTTATTTTGGAAGTACGCCACTACTCAGCTCCTTTCAAATTCTGAATGCTGTAGCACACACTCTTCTTACAATACCAGTTAAGTATAATGCCATGTTCTCGCTGTAATTAATCCAGTTTAATTTGACCTTCACTGACCAGACCATTACTTTAAACAGAGTCCCAATGACTAGTGAAGTTAACTAACATGAACTTAATGATGAACTTTTATCTGTACAGCTGGTGATGCACATGTTCTGTTCATTCATGGACTCACAACTTCCCCCAGACCCTAAATACCCTGATGGGAAAACATTTACCAGCCGTTACTTCATGAAGACCCCAGATAAACCAGGTAAGATAGCTCTGTAAACTAGGACTGATTAGTACTCTGCATTTCAAGTGATGATTTTATAATCCAGGGCAGCAAAATGACAACTCCAGCATTAAGTCTTGTCCATACCATGGAGACGCCTTCCCACTCTCAGAGCAAGCTGCTTTAGCTTTGTCTAGGGGTGTATTAGACAGGTGCTGTGTTTTATTGTTTAAATAGGAGGATGGGCTAGAAGTCAACTTAGGAGAAGTTTTACTGTCTGGGGCCAGATTGTAGTGCCTTTAACAGTAGTTACCAGTGAAATGTTTAGAAAAGCTAGCGGCATTAAAACTAATGTTGAGGTGTGAGTTTAATGCCAGGAGTGCAAGTTTAAATAAGGCATTGGTTGTCGCATGTGTTGATATTTTCATTAGTGTAGGTACAAATTGTAACAGTAGCAGCATTGTTCAACTTCCAAAATTGTGAGTGCAACTCCTATCTCATGATTACAGCAGACAAGTGTGATTATGAGTGCATACTTATGACAAGTCTCACCTTTGCCTGTAACAGCTAATGACACATTGTCTTTTCAGTTACAAAAGTTTACTCAAAGTATCAAACAGTGGCATAGTCTTCAAAATGTGTGAGAAACCTATTTTTTTTTCTTGTTTTGACCCTCTCAAGGTAGAACACCACAAATTGTTCATAATTCGTAACCTCATTTGTTTCTGTCTCGATGTTCAGTCACTCAAAAGTGAGAAAAGCAAAGATTGAAACAGTTTGCTACATCACAAATGCTTAATTCATGTATTTTAATGTTGCTTTTGTTTTGGAGCCCTTTTACATTGTCTTATTGTAATGTTAGCTATTTGTAGCTCAGCTGATAGTGAATATAGTACAATCTTTTAAAAAGTGAATAAAACAGTAGTGATCTCAATTTAATGTTTATAATGTTTAGTGGGAGGAGATTGTAAGTTCCATTAAGATGTTAATATCCTAGTCATAGTAGGAATGAACATTTCAGGCCTAACTCCTTGCCAAAATTTGGAGACTAAAAACTTATTTAAGGTATTGGCCAGTTAGATAATTGAGCCCCATTGGTAAAATTACTATTTTCAAGTCTTTTGCTTTATCTCATATCTCATCTTGTTACCTTAACTTTAGTATGCCATATCCTTCACTTAGTTTCATTAAAGATATAGAAAGGTCATTTTCAACTTTGCTTGGTCAGGAAAACCTGACAAGCTTAAATATTTGACTATAATTGGAACTGAAAAACAAAAGGGGCTTTAGAAGGCTGCACATGGCTACTTTCTGAAAGGATTGTAAAGTTCATGGTTGTGTGGTTACTGTGAGGGTATTAATGGGTTCTAGAAAATGTTTTTGAATAATCATCTTTGCAGTTGTGAAAAACCATTTTTGTGTAAGGGTGATTGTGAGAGCAAGGAAATTTTGAACATTAAAAATGTTTTTATTCCCGGTGTGAAACAGTTTCTTCAAACCTAATGGGAACTTTGGAAATCAGTTTGTCTGGAATAATATTGCTATATTAATGAATAGAAAGATTGCTTTGAAATAAACACTTTCCTTAAAAGACTTGGCCAAAGTCAAAGACTTATTTAATGTCAACAGTATTCCTTTTAGCCTCTCACATATTAATGTGAAATATTATTTGAATAACAACAACTTTGTAATACTATGTTCATATCAATGCCATTGCTGTGCTATGGAAAAAGGCTGGCATCATGATATTCATTTACATGATACTAATTCATATTTTACCAGAATTGTAAATTGAGGACTGGCTTCAAATTTTCTTAATCCCGTCTTAAACCTTTTAGAGGTAAAACTGCAGTATTTTCAGTACAGTGTATTACATTATATTTCTGGAACTAACCAGCATCTATGTAAAATTAAGGGTGTATCACTTTGCCCTTTGCTTTATCTGCCGTATGCAGGAAGAATCTGTTGAACATTTTTGGTGGGAATGTGCACTCTCAGCTTCTTTCATTTTAGATGCTTTTTAGGAGTTTTATTTTACAAAAAAAAAGGATATTACTTTTAGGTTACGGTGATTTTGTATGCCATCCTTAGAACATTTTCAGAGTATTACACTTACAAGGAATATCTTATGTTTCACTGTAAAAGAAATGATTGTTTTTGCCTGCTGATGATATTTGTTTTATTTTGAGGGAGATTCAACTCTGCCCAGGATCAGCTACCCAGCTTACAGTAATAATGCCATACACCTCACTATTCTTCAAGTACTTAGGTGCCTCTATCAAAAAAAAAAAAAAAACAAACAAACAAACAAACATCAATTGCCAACCAACATGTAACTGTTCTTGTTTCACTTAGCAGAAAAAAAGAATAAAATCATTTTGTATGTGCATTACTCTTCATTTTTTTTTTTTTTTTGGTGATAAAAAGGACCTGAAGTCAACCACTTTTAATACACAGATCATGCACTGTAAGATTTTCATTTTCACAAGCTTATGAGGATTCAAAGACCCATGCACACTTGTACAAAATATAATAGATTATTTAAAAAAAAAAAAAAGAGTATACCTTGCATGCTTGTGAAAATGATGGAAAATGGCCTTATAGTCAATTTTTCAGAAACAGGAAATATTCAAAAATTTCAGAAACTCCTGCATGGTAACTCCTAAAAAGTCCATAGTTCAGCAAAATTTCCCAAAACCTTGAAGAAATTGGTGGCAACACCCTTGGCAGGTCTGCTGCTTGTAAAAAAGCACCTATCTTGTTCAGCTGTGAGTATAAACACTAAACTGCACATGATGTTGGGTAAGCGAATTGGTCCTGTCTAAAAAAGCACTGTCAAAATTCTCTGCTTGAGGTAATAAGCAAACAAAATTTCTTTGTTTAGGAGTATAAAGCCACTTGTAGCAATAATCACACATGGTAGCAAATACAAATATGACAGAAATTTTTAATATTGGGCTTACTCCCTTTACTCTCCCAATAAAAGATTTAGTACTTAGGGAGGTCGAGTTAAGAATCTTGACAAAGAAAAATTTAACGACAAACGAAAACATGAATTTTTTTCTGTTTTCATTGACCATTTTCCTTAGTTGATCAGAGTTGGTCTAGGGACTCAAATATTGAACTCAAACGTTGTAGTTACTTATTTACTATCCAAATGGTGATTTTGATATGTATTGGATACATTTCTAAGATTCAAATGGACAAAAACTGATAAAACTGAAGAGGAAAAATAATGAAATTTAAACTTGTGGGACGATTCTACAACTGTCTTTGTTTTGTGTCCTGTAAAGTTGGCTGAATTGTTTTTGGCCTTGTTTCATTTTTGCATTCTCTAACTAGTGTTTCGTGTGACTACATCATCCTTGAGTTATCTGTAATGAAGTATTTATTGGGCAATTAAGAAAACTATGTTCATAAGCATTGTTATTTTTCCTTGGAGATGTTTTAATTGAATGATTGGCAGAAGTAATTTGTATGAAGTAATGTTTTGTAGGTAGGTTTTGTTTGTCATTAAATCCCTTGAGTATGAAAACCAATTTTATGTGTGTAATAGGTCATTAATTGGCAGTTTAAGGTCCATTAAAATCTGATTGTTTAGTACCAGTGTTTCTACAATTGTAGTACTAGCAAAAAAAAAAAAGAAATTGTATCGAACTATGTGATGGCCCACGCACAGGATTTTTAGCCATGTTAGAGAATGAGTTTTTCCTTTTTTTCAGTCAGGGAAAACTCAGGGAAGTTGATAAAAAGTGCCCCAAACTTTGGTAAAAGGAAGGAAATTTCATTAGCCTACAAAGGAAGTTGGTCAGGATGTTCACTGCAAGAACATCAAGGATGTTTTCAGCTGGAATTAAATTTATGTACTACTGAGCAAGACTGAAAAATCAGGGAATTTTGTTTTGATAAGATGATGGAAACCCTGCAGGGATTCATTTTACCATGTTTTATTTTTGTTTTAGTACAAAGAGAAAGATTAACTGTGCTATTGATGTTTTAATTCTTAGAGTGTGTGTAGGATCATGGTATCGAAGGATATTAGTTTGGTAAAAACAATCTTTTTTTTTTATTTTGTTTTCATTTGACAGACTTGAAGAAAGACAACATATTAATGTTCCAAACCAAAGAAACTCCTCCACATTACAAAGTCATTATAGGTGATGACACATGGGACCTAAGTAAGGTTGGTGTACAAATCTATGGATTTTTTAATCATTTTTCCCATTAGACAGAGGGGTTGTTGGGCAATTCCTGCCTCTTCTCAACAGTTTCATAAGTTTTAAAATTGCATGCAGGAATTTTCACAGCTGTTAAGAGAATCTGTTGGGAAAAAGGTGACTTTTTATGTTGCAACTTATTGAAATCCCCTCTCCCCCAATAAAAAAAAAAAAAAAATTGAGACCCTGTGCTACCAATAGGTTTATACAGTACAGTGGTGATACTCAAAACTAGTTTTATCTGATTTTTTAATGCTTTACCTGCTCTTGGTCACTACATATGTTTATTTCTAAGTGTTTCGTTTAATGAAAGTTTGGTTTTTCATCTTTTTGGATGAGATGAGGATGTGAGATGGGGATGAAAGTAAAGCAAGCTAGGATGAGCAGCAGATAAGTAGTGTGTCGTAGCTGAAGATTTTATAAGCATAGATTCCAAATTTAAAATGGTGTGTCGACTCCCCAAGGAGCGAAAATATCGGGGGGAAAGTGCTGATCACTGTGCAGTCATTTTGAGAACGATCAGACAAATTTAAGTCTTGCACAAGTGTAACAACTTGTTAATTCAGAACATTCTTAAATCTAAGAAATAATCACTCAGTATACAGGGGTCGAAATAAGCCTTCAACCTTTGTGGGCCTACGGGCCCCTAGCCCATGGAATCTAGGGGCCAAGTGAGAAATCAAGGGGCTCAAAACTTACAAATAAAAAGGGGTGCTTTTTATGTGCTTGAAAACGTGTAGTATGGGTATAATTAAGACAAGTTGAGGCTGAAACTAGCATGACACCAATCTGTCCACACCCTCTTAGACCATGTTGCATGTAGGTTATACATTTTCAAAATTTTCTTGTAACTCCGGAAGTTATTACCCGGTAAAATGAAGGGCACTCCTGCTGACCGTCTTCGTCAGGTGATCTTGTGAGGCTCCGCCTACATTACTCGTGACTGACATCGGTGTATGTCTGCGCGAGTGATCTTCCGTGTTGTGACAAAGCAGACTCTAAATAAGCGATATTCGAACTGATTTCAGAAATAATGTGTGTTTTGCAGATTTTTAGTGACTGTTAGCATAGGAATACACAGGCTGTGCGAGATATAAGATCGTTGAGTTGTGGATGGAGAGGTTCACGTGCAGACTGTACAACTAGACTTGCAATATTTAGGAGCCAACCGGGCCCCTTTCCCTGTAGAAGTTATGGGCCCGAGCAAATTTCTAGGAGCATTGGGCCCACGGGCCACCGTTATTTTGAGCTCTGATATATTCCATTCACAGAAAGAAGTGTGTTTCTTCCTAGTGGTATGGCAAACAAACACTCTGTCATGAATACACAATGACTAGTTAGAAGTCCACCATCTATTTTTAGGTCAATCACTATGTTCTTATCAAAAGACGCAGTTTAAAATGTGCATCAACTTTGTACCCGCTTTTAACAGGAAAGCAATTGGCGTGTTCATGTTTTTAAGCACTCAGTAGTGAGCATCACATAGTTTAGATAAATATACAGGGAAATGTATTTTGCACGTATGAAATGCACTGTCAAAGTGCACGTGGGTCAGTCTTTTTTAACAATGCTGTTTTCCATAATGCATTCTTTTTGTACGCAGATCACCGAATAGAACGGCACACATGCCAAATTACATGTCCCCCCCCCATATGTGTGTCTCCATGAGGAGTCCATTTTCATAACAGTGTAGGTATAGGAGTTTGGAATCTATGCTTATAATACCTTATTGTAACTGTGTCATGATTAGTCACTGATACTCAATGTTTCCTAGAAATGAACCTCTGGGGGGTTCCAAAAATTATGATGCTGTACTCCAGGTGTCATTCATCAGACAAATGTTTTTACTTTATCTTCTCATTTGTAGGGACGCAACAATATGTTCCATGCAATATTACTATTTTTGCACCATATCAGATCAAAGCACCATGGAATGCTTGGGTAAGTCCACCTTTTTTTTTTTCTTGCATATCAGGTAGGGTTGTAGGCTTAAGTATGTAGCATGGATCAACAAGCTACTCTGAATACCCACATACTTGGGGTCAGATCACGGCTCCATCATTTCTCGCTTGGAGAGGATCAAGGCCTCACAAGGGCAGTTCTATTAAAGTTGAAATGGGGCTGCTGGTGGGATCAAGTTTTACCCTATATCTCTTGGTTGTATGCTGTCATTTCCTGGACACATTGTATAATTTGCATATTGGCTGTGACCTATCTCCTGATAGGGGTCTTGGCTCCTTACAGAGATGTACAGCTTTTTCTTCAAACCCTTTTCTATTTCAGAGACATTTTTAACCTACACACATTCATTACGTCAAAATTGTGTAATGCAGTTATTGTCTTGCTGTGCACAAGTACAATTAACACACCATCTGCACACCTACTGTGGTCTGCAGCATGTCGACTGAAAAACATCTATTAGTGACAAACCATTTCTAGGTAGTTTTAATCTCATGTGCATATCGATTTGGTAATAAACTGGTGGTTCCACCTTGTGAACTGTCAGGCCTGAAATAAATGAATGCCATGGCCTTTATTTTTTGGGCAATGGCCTTGGTACACTACAAAATAGTATACTTTGTAAGGCCACCTTGGCCTTTGTGCCCTTTCTAACAATATACAATTAAACATACCAGATAGCATAAAAACTTCTGTTTGGCCTTGGTGCCCTTTGACATGCATAAATGTGCCTTAAAAGCTACTATAAAACTTTACCTTGCCCTCATCATGTCTTATTTCCAGCTATGCTCTCTGTATATAGCTTTAAATGAAAAGCATGAAAACTGTGATCTCATATGTATATTAATGTTGATAAAAGTGAATATGTGATTACAATACTAAAGATGTGCAATGCATGCAGAGAATTGTGTTGTACCAACACACTGTTCCACAGTTTTTGTTATGTACATGCACATGCCTCAAGTGACTGAGTTCTTTTCTTTCAATAGTAAAGTTACCCCAGTCAAGCTTTACAGTTCAGTTTTAAGAATTTACTTTTATTAAAATAACATTTTCTTCAGTACCTGTAACTTTGCCCTTTGACTGATGTCAAACAATAGTACAATGGTTATGTGAAGACTTCGTTTACTGATTCAATGTTACTATAGACAGTCTGTACAGCATAAGAGCAATCCTTCCCTGCATGTGTTGTACTTTTGTTGTCCCAAATTTTCTTTAATTCCCCATAAACCAAAGGTTCAAATTTTCTAGCATCAGGTTGAAAGATGTTTCTCTTTTTATTTTTTGTTTGTGCACCATGTCCATAATAAAAAAATTTTGGTGCCCTTAGGAGAATAACCTTTATGGAAGGCTTTACTATCAACACTAGAACAGCTCCCACACTGTGTATAAAGGCATACTTACATCAAACAATAAGGATGTCCTCAGTTTGTAGAACTACTCCCGCATTGTGTAAAGTCATGCTTACGTCAGACAGTAAGGACGGAAGGATGTCCTCAGTTTGTAGTTCTTTACTTGTTTTTTTTTTTTTTTTTTTTTTTGTTTTTACTTCAAATCAGAGATTTTAATTCTTCTTATTTTTTTTTTTTTTTTTTTTTTGTTTTGTTTTGTTTTGTTTTTTTTTTTTTGTTACTGTAGTTCTTTTGACTTTCTGAATTTGCTTTATCTTTTCCCACTAATGAATGTTTCAACCTAATGATGATGGTATTATCTAAACATGACAAAGTGTTTGTATCCATTTTAAGTTCTTTTTTCAAAATTTTCTATGTTATCTCCCAAGGGTTGTGTTTCATTGGAAGAATATTTCTTCAGATTGATTTATGGCATATTGTATTTGGTGCTAATTGGTCAATTATGTTGGAAATGGTGTGTAGGTCTTTAACATGAATTATGGAGATGAGATGTTTGGACTCAGTGGGAGTCATATGACCTTATAAAACCAATAAATTGACAGAGAGTGTGAAATTTTGAAGAAAAGAAATGGGTGACAATTTGTTTCTCTGGGGACTGACCAGTTCCCTGCAGGGAAAGCTCTTGCCCCTTCCATCAGGAAGAGATGAGTAGGTTTTGTTCAATACGTTTTGTTCAGTACAGTTGACTAAATTTGCCTTCAGTTCTAATTGGCAAATTGTGCAAGATATTATAGATAGTTCTCATATGACGTCATAGGAGCTTTTCACGTGTAGTATGTCAGCCATCTCATAGGGCAACCCCGGCATGTACGTACAAGCTTGCCCCATGACATGGCGGTTGCCAACCCCCAGTTGTGACATCACCGAGAACTATCTATACAAGCCTATGAAATTCATGAGCTTTGAATTTTGCAATCAGTATGGTAAATATAACTTAAATGTTTGGTCATAAAAAGTGGAAAGGACTTTTAATCCACATCCAAAATGCCTAGGGTGGTGAATACATTAAAAAACTGTAAAGTTCATTTGTTTGAGCAAGCATATAGTAATTACTTCATGTGTTGTCTTTTGGGCACCTTTCAAGGACTGGTTATTTGATATTGGTGGTATGTAAATGTTTGTGATCTTTTTGAATAATTGAACATAAGCTACATTGAAGATCAACAAATGCACATCATATTATTAGCTTTTGAAAAAAGGGAAGGGGCAAAACTTTCAAGTTTCTGTGAGAAATTGAAGACAATTCAACTCTCTGTACACAAGTATTTTTGATGAGTAAGAAAACTGGCCTACTTCAGAGAAGTTTCTTGGGTACTCCATCCACTAGCATAATATATAAAGGGTGCAATTTAGTCTCAGGGTCCTACTCCATATTTCAGGTTACCTCAGACTCGATGTCACTAAGGTGTACTTTGATAGGGTTGCAGGGACTTAGGAGGAATGTTCTGTAAAACATGGTTATGTCATCTAGTTTTGAGAAAGAATTGCTGAATTATTGTAGATGTTATGGAAAGGTAAGCTGTACTAGGTAACAAAATGTCACAATCTGTGTAAATATTAACAGAGAGGAACAGCAAAAGGAAACAAAGAGCATGGTGTCAGTGATATTAATCATTTATAGGAAGTCAAAGGCAACACAATTTTCATAGGAATTAGAGATCAGTTGTCATTTGTGGTCACGATGAGATTGTATCATAAATATCCATAATTCGTCTTTGTCTACGGCAATTTATTTCATTTTGACATAAATCTGTGAAAATTTTTGGTGGGCAAAAATAAAACATGCACAGGAAATGGAGGTCAAAGGTCACATAATCACATTCGAGATCACCATTCATGGTTTCAGACAAGGGGTTGAGGTGGAGATTTGTCCCCACCTTTCTAGTAGCAAGGGAACCAGTTTCTCCACTTTAAACCTTCCTCTCCTCTCATTTCCAAGTGAAATATGAAATGGTCATTAGTGTGGCTTGTTACCAAAGAGGAAAGGAGGTTGTGTTGAATCTGCATCCAGTAACAGCCTTTAAAGCCCATTAAATTGCACCTTTTAAGGGCTTTAATAATGCAAGCCAGTGGCCCTTGAACCAGCGTGTACCTTTGGTTCAAGCGACATTTATTTGGAAGTTTGCATTCACAGAAATGAATCCCCAGCTATTTTAATTTTCTGTCAGAACCTCTCTCATTTGTTAGGTTGTCTGATGGTTTCTTTATTATATACTACTTCTCCCTGCGACATTCTCCAAATTTTACTGGTGATCACGAAATACTTCAAGGTATTGTACCTGAGTAATGGCTGCAGTATGTTTTTATTACTAATTCCAACACCAAAGTTAACAGCAACATATTGTTAGACGTGGGCAGACCTCTGGTTAAAAGTCAACCTGAGTGTTACAAAATGACTCTTCCTTTCCGACATGTGATACAAGATGTAATTTTTTGAAAGGTGATTCAGCACTTTTTACTGCTCAGTAGTTGGCACTCATGAGACCTGTTTTGATTTTCTATTTGGCTTCCCAGGAGAGTCAATCTCGGTCCTGCAGGGATCAATTTACTCTGGATAATCAAGGACGATCTACAGAAACTGCTGGAATGAAGTATTTGTAGACAAGGTCCACTAGTTCCTTGATGATGAAGAGAATAGGAGAATGACAAGAGAAGACCTGAGTGAGAGGTCAACAAATTTGGGAAAGAGATGATGGAAATTATCAGTAAGTTTGGAAGGTGGAAGTTGGCAGACATTGTGAAGTGAACTTTGAAAGAATGTTGTTTAAGTGAGGTTTTGAGAACATGTCAGGCATGTAGCCAAGGGAAGCCAGGTTTGGCTGGAGGCCCCCTAGAAAAATGTTTGCCTCTCAAAAAAACTCTAAGAGCTGTAGAACTTTTTGCTCAATACATCTTAAAATATCTCCCCTAGGAGAACATCTCATCAGCAGTGGATGCTATGTGATGGATTTAACTTACATTAATATCTCAGTAATTAGTAATCAGTCAGCACATGCATGGGTTCCAATCCTGGGAGGAGGGTTGAAAGGGACAGGTCTCCTACACTTTTTGGACTGGGGGACATAACACAACCCCCCCACCCCCCACTTTTGATCAGAAAATCAATTATCAAAATGATCCTCAAATCCCTTCATGATCTGAAGTGCAAACAAACCCAGTTATTGCTCTCAGTGAGGGCAGATTCTTTGCCAAAAGCCTAAAATTTTCAGCATAAAAGCTGAGGAGTGTTGTTGTTTAAGTTTCTCCCACAGTACTGTTCCATGTACCAACACCACCTTTACCGAGTAATCTTTAGATAGTCTCCTCAGTTTTCTGTAAAGGTCAAGAATTTCATCCCCAATTAGTTGCTCTCCTGTATTTGTCTTCGGTGTGGTAAGCGACTCGCAGCAGGGGGTTTGACAATCATCACTCCCAGACGGGATGAATGTGATTCAATGCATTTTATTCCCAATAGAGGCCTGCCACCCCAGCAGTTCACTTTTCTCTCAATACAAAAAGAGATTTATCATCTGGTGCACTTTGTGTATTGAAGAGTTTCGTTGTGTAAGTTTCTCCTTAGTTCTGTCCCATACAGCTAAATGGAACAAGCCCTAAAACGTTTGGTGCACTTTGAATGCTATGCAATTCCACACATCAGATTTTTCAGAAAAATACTCACTGAGCACGGAAATTGGAAAGTCTGCAAGTAAGGCCCCTATATGTATATTATGCAAAATTAGCTGTCATGGAATGGTAGTAAAGTTTTCTACCAAGTCCTTCCTCACTACCGGCCCACACCGTTTCCATAACCATCTCCGCTGTTAGGGCTTTGGGGTTGCTGCTCCCTGTCCATGGGGGAGCTTTGTCACCTTTAGATTAGTTCAAATGCTACAGTCATCTCAGATTTACAATTCCTATGATTTTCAGACATGTAACAAAATAATGGCAATTTAACAAAGCACTGGTATGGGCCAAGAAGACACTCATTGCGCTGCTGCAGTCACAACCAGAACAATTAAATATCGGAAGAAAAGTGGGTTTAAGTTTTGTTTTTAAAGTATCCACAGAAGTTGCGGAACGAAAAGATGAAGGCAGAGTTTGGCAGCAGCAGCAAAAGAGAAAGACCTACTACCACACTTGTTGTTTGCAATGTGCTTCTGAAAAAGCCTTTGAGATGAATTCCTAAAACCTTGATGGCCTGGTGAATGTGGAGTCAACACTTCATGCAAATAAACAGGTTCTGAAAAGTTTTATATACATACAGTGAACTGCAAATTTGAAAAGAATTCACCTTTCAGCATACGTCAGTGGTGTTCTCTCAGTAGATACGAGAACATGGTGAAACCGTAGCTATTATTCTCCAGCTGAATTTTCTTCTCTTATAAATGTTACCTTTCCAGTGTTTCCACTTTTCACACTACAATGATCATGCTCTTCGTATATCCTAAGGTCACAAATCAGCCATATTCAGAGAGATTTGTATTCCTTTTGGTCATCATTGTTAAGCAACCATTTCTATTGGTTAATTGTGTACACCTCTCCCCACATGTTTGGCTTCATATATATATTCCAGAAGTGGTCAGAAACTGAAAATCAGATTGTGAAGTGGTCACATTGATGATGGTATGGAGTAGATACAAAACTTTGTGGATTAAATGTAAACCTTCCCCAAAACCCTCCAAGGTAAAGCTAACATCTCAGGATTATTAACAAAAACTCTTCCATACCATCAATCAAATGGACCAGCGGTCAGTTCAAGTTAGGCTATTATAAAGTAGAAATGGTCAAACTGGACTTATGTAGTCTGTTTAGTGTGCATCCAATGCAATTTGAAGATAGTTTAGTACTTCAATCTTATGCACACAATTTATCAAATACCCTACATTTTCTGGGGTACTTTGTGTCCCTGGACTCCCAAGGGAGTATGGGCATATGAGACAGACATTTCACAAATTATTTACCCTATTTCAATTAGTGAGCAGCAGTCGTGTCATAAATTTTGCACTGGAAATTACCATGTTTTGCCCTGTAGTCTTCATGCTTGGATATCTCCCCCAGCTCCTGTCTTATATGGCTATACAAGTAAGACTTGCCTTTAGATCCTACCAGGGACCTAAAGGAGGTCCCCTTATCCCTATTCCATCAGGGGAAGGACCTTTGTGCTCCTGTGGGACCTTCCTTGCCATTGCATTGGCTTTTCCTTTTCATTTTTCCCTTTTCCCATATTTGAAGAGCAGTCTCCACCCCTGAATGCATTAGCTGTGGCTGGGTATTTTGTGTGGAAATTCAAAATTGTAGAAGGATATGGGCTGATTAACCAACATGAGCATAAGGCCAGATAAAAGGCTGCCAAGGAGTTTCCTCCAGGCCAGTATGTCCTTGGTACAAAGTGATGCTAATTATTCAGTCTACACACACAAAATCTCTGAATACAGTAAAAATAACTTCAAAGAAAGTATCCTTATTGCTATTTATTTCGGGTGCAAAATTCTTGTGAAAGATACTTTTTCATTATTTATTCATGCTACAGTATATGTACAAGATAGAACTCCTTTTGTTTTTTTTTATTTTTTGATAAATATATTAACAGAATATACAGGTAGTCATAGCTTAAGTCATTATTTAATTGCAGGCTTTAACAGCTGTACTTCTATTTTACTCAAAAAGATCTAAAATGGGTCTTCAGAAGTAACGAGCTAAGGGAAAAAGAATAACAAACTGTTTGAATTTTGCATAATACCAACTTGGTTCAAACGAAAAAGTAAGTGAATACTCAAATATCAAGGGTTCAAACAGGAACAAGATCACAACTTTCTATTTCAATACTATTTGAATTACTCTAGAATATTAATTTTTTATTATTGTTACCCATACCAGTTTTCATAGAAGAAAAGGTCTCATCCAAAGAGGTTTAATCATCATTGTAACATTTTACTTGATTTAATTCAGTTGATTTTATATTGTAACAAGCTTATGTTGTAACAAGCATACATGTTAATATCACACTGCTCATTACTCCTTCTGAAACTGGCCAGTCAGCTCAGAAGCAAGTAGTACATGCATCATTAAATATTTTATGGTAATACTGCTTGAATATTAATGAAACTCTATGCATATTTATATTGCCTTGGGAATTCAGATACACTATAGTAGTTTAACATGATTGGTAATGGGAGACATGGTAAAGTTTAAATGCACGTGGCTTATAGAAATAATCACAAGAGCCTTGTATTATTCTTCACAACTATTGAAAAGGAACTTCTCAAAGAAGTGTTATCTTGTTCATGAGCATTTCATTAAATAACATTGAAAATATAATATCATGCATATTCAGTGAACATTTACATATAATGAAACCAGGCCAGTGCCAGATTGGCCATATGAAAGATGTTTGAAAGAGTTGAGATAGAAATGTAGCATACTAAATGATACTAGCCCCTCCCTCATGTAGGGCCACTCACTGCCTTCAGACCATCTTGTTGCATGATAAGTGTATCCCCAGTCTCAAAGATATCTGTGTTCAAATCACAACAAAAGGATGTAGTCACTGCTTTCCCTTGCATTGCTAGAGAAAGCAGTCAGAACAGATGCAATTTCTGCATTTCTGTTTAAATATAAAGTACAGTTTGAGGATGCAAAACCTAAAGTTGAATATTATATAGATACTTCATTATTAAGTGAAAACAGTGAGAGATTTCAGTGGATAGCGTTACAATTTGAGCATTCATCCAATTTGGAGTAAATGCTTGAATGGTGTTCACTTTTGGTCTTCCAAAGCACACTTTTACTGGAACTATATGAATAAAAACAGGTGCTGAAGTAGGAGTTAAAAAATTTGAATGTAAGATTTAGGCTTATCTTTTAAAAAAGTGAAGCTTCGTAAGTGTGAATTCATACAAATTCTTTTCTGTTATAAACTTAAACGTTCATTTTGCCACATTTTGTAAGTTCCATTCCACCATAGATGTTACTATTTATTCATTTACAAATGATCATTGCAATGAATTCACAAAGCAAAGTGTTCATTTTAGGACATACAAGTATTATGTATAATTCTGATGAATTTTATGAAGGTTTTCCCTTTTAAATTCAGCTAAAAATAAATTCACTCACTTCCTACACTCAATGGACATTTCAATATTTTCTCTTTTACAAAGAGTAAACAAGAGGGTACTTGCTCAGTAAATATTCCACACTTATGTGTTATCTTCTAAAGGCACAATTCTGAATGTTTCAAACTTTCAAGGCAGTGTTTGCATTAGTAAATGAAGTCAACAGGAAGATTTCCACCTCCAGTAAATATTGGAGTGGAAGAAGCAGGGGAGGGGGAGGAGCAGGGGTAACTGCTTTGGTCCTTGCTGGAGAAATTGGTGATAAAGACTATAGTTTGGTAGCAATGGGATTTTTTGTTTAAAATATTTTGGCTAAAACATTTTCAGAGAAAATACTGTCATTGCAGAATTTTACTACAGACTGCAAAAATACACTCTTTATACATTTATAAACACTATACCCAGGCCCCTAACAGTTAGGGCTTTGAAAGACAAAGTCTTCAGAATTTGTTTTAAAGACTTCAATAAAGTCAGTATATTGCTAACACAAAAAGTTATTGTGTTATATAACTTTAAATAAAAAAACATTTGTGGTCCATCTATCGGAAGGTTACAGCACAGTTTTATTTGACATTATGTCAACTTGGTGTAAGTTCTCTTAAAGTTACAAAATAACTCATCTCGAGTTGCAAAAAGCTTAAGAATATCAGAATGAATTCATAGATGTTATTGCACAGAAGAAATACTTGAATAAAATATAAAATATTGTACAAATAAAAACAATTATTCAAATAAGGACACTTGGTTAAAAAATAGAAATGATTTCTTTTAGAGAGACTGAAAAAAGTTCAATCAATACTGCTCTAGCCCTGCCCTCTAAACAAAGGCATAAATAGGCTACACACTCTTCGAAGACCAAAAAATCTCACCCAACTAAGCTTTCATTCAGCCCCTCCTCCAATTTCAGAAAGAATTCCTGTTAAGTGCACCTCCCAGACAAAGCAGCAATAATTGTTTAAATGGCTCAAGGCCATGTCCACACAGGCTATGTGTGAGTTGTCTGCATACACTCTGAGTGACCTGTACATGTAATTACTGACAGACCAATCCGAGTGGTGCTATTGTCTGACTTTAAATCAATCAGAGTGCAGTCACCAATTAGAACTATAAGGCTATTCCTAAATGTGCTTGGGGGATGCCACAGACCCTTTAACTGCAAGCACCATGCACCTAAAAGGAAATTTCCTCTGCTTATTTCAGCACAATTTCTCTCTTTACACCTCTGTACAAAGACTGCAACATTTGTTTTACAATTAATCCACTGCAAAAAAAGAATGATGGTAGTGAACATTCAAAATGCTATCCATCTTAGATAATGTGACTTCATAATTGAATCTTGCTGTTATATCAAATACATGGGTTAACAATTCCAAGTCCTAACAGAATTCTTGGCATCCCATCTTGTCATTATGAAATGCAGGTTGCACATACATGTTTTCATTGCCTTGAGAACACAGTTATTTTTCAAAAAACTAAGATTTGATATCAATATGAGGACTTTGCACTACTACAACCTTGGAGTCATTTCTTATTTCCTTCAGTGAGAGTATGAATTTTTATTCAAGGAATAAATTATTGTAAACTTCACCGAGGCACAGACTACATATGCTATAAGCAAAATTCATAATTGATACCAACATTTCCCATCACTTTGTTTTCAAGCTGTTTTGTGTAAATGGCTGGAGGGATTCAATAAAGGAGTCAAGTAGAGACGAATGTAATAAGCAGTCCCAGTCAAGAGTCTTTGCTTCGTTCCTCTTCCGTAAGAGAAAATCTGTTCGGAGATGGAGTTTTCCAAGCCATATGAAGCAAGCACGACAGTCTTCTCTAAATCGCGTCCTAAATAAACCTGTACAGGAAAACAAAACAGAAAAGCTCTTGAAGTCCTGAGAAGTGCAAAAAAGGAATCTGGAAAGCACTGGGTGTAAAAATAAATGCTCAGATAAAAAACAAAATTATGCAATTCACTAAAATAATAGCTATTTAACATTATTCAGCAAAATACCTGCCCCTGCATTACAGAATTAACACAATTTCCCCTCTTCGTAACATTTCACAAAACAATTACAAGGTTACTCCACCCAGTAAAAGATGTTTTTTCCATCAGTGATTAGGGGAAACATCATTTCAAAGAACCTCTGACAACTTAGAAATAAACATAATAATGTATTTCTAAAGTACAGAACAGACTAGCGGTTATAATTCCAGTTTCTCACTTAATTTGAGACGTCATTTTGAGTTTTTGCAGAATCCTATGAAAAAATTTTGATTCATACAGCTACCTAATGTAACTACATAATTTTCACAACAGTATCATAAAACCCACTTATCACAAAACCCACTTATATCAGGGTGGTTAATAAGAAATTCTTGCTAGGGACACAAAAAAAGTGTCACTACTTAGGAGCAGTGATCAAGGGAGGGGGACAGGTGAGACTGCCAGAGGATGATGCTGTAAGGTCACACCAGGTAGCCCTAGGAAATTGATGCAAAGTGTGCATAGCATGCAAAGTCATACATACTGGCTCTCCCCAGTGATAATTTGCCCTCTTCCCTGTGAAACGGGTATGGAGAGCAAGGCCTTTTGCTAAGAATTTTTTTCAGAGGGTAAGGGCAAATTTACTCTTGTGATACTACAGTAGAGTGCCACCAATATTGGGCATATAGAGGCACATACTAAGAAAATGTTTGCCAAACATGTCATCCTTGCCACAAACAGTACTTGCTATATGTTCCTAGGGCTGAAGTTGCATTAAATCATTCTTGGTCTAGTAATCTGTTATAAACACTTCCAAAAAAGCCACATGGAGAATTTATATTGTAAATTAATTGTTAGGTTTGTATTATCATTGCTTTACATGCCTAAAAGGGACCTAAGGGGTCAAATGAGCTAGGAGGAGGGCTCTGTAGGGGACTGGGGATATCCCCTTACTACTTAGTTTGTTGAAAGAGTTGATGTGAAAGTGTACATAATATGAATAAAAATATGATGCTCCTTCAGCTTGGAAAGGCCCTGATGGCACAGAGCACTCCACCAGAGCATGAGGTCCAGGGGTAACAACCCAGTGGGGTCATGAGGGGTGGAGTGCTTAAAAGCTAAGGGGGTTAGAAAAATGGGAAAACTAGCACGAAGTTTTAAACTGACTTCCAAATGACACTGGTAGCATATCAAGTCCTTCATCATCAAAATTATAACTCTCCTAATTTTCAAAGAGAATTCAGATGAACAGCTTGCAAGGGAATGAGGAGGAGAGTTAGAAGTTTCACAAGGGGGAGGGGGGAATAAATAGGCATCTTTCAGACTGGTTATTCTTTGAAATGTGTTAATAAACAGTACCCACAGATTGAGGGTACACACCCCTTAAATGTTTTGCAAAGTGTAATCACACACATCAACCATGTACATTACAACAAGAATGTCACTCACATTATACAGAGTTCAACATGATGCCCTCAAGATAACCAGCCTCTACAGAGATTGGTAGCATACCTCTAGTTTTCAGAAAATAGTTCCACTTTAAAAATAATTGCTTCATTGTCCTACTTATGGTCATCAGGCACTGACTGAGAATCATTATAACTGCAAGCAATGCACCTCAAAATTTTCATAAGAAATCATTTTCCATGATAGAAGTTGAATGCTAGTTGCATACTGAGACAACTTAGCTTTATGTCTGACATAAAAGGGTGTCTGATATAAGAATGTCCAGTAAGCCACTAAAATTTGCAACTTTTTTCTTAAAATTTGTCTTCCTAAAAGGTAGAGAAGGTGAGAAAACTCCCCTTCTCATCATTTTCTTGAACATCATATTTCTCCATAATAACAATAAACCAATGGATTTATAAAAATCCTTAACTGCCATTTAAAAGAAGGGTCTAAGCTCAAATAAAGTTTTGATATATTAGAGGTACTTATTCTAAACATTGTGGTGAAGTTTGCATTGAAATCGGATATGTGGTTCTCAAGATATTATAGCACTGCTCACATTAATGAGCAGTCTTTTGTTTTCTTTTGAACTTTACAACCATTTCCTCCTCCACAATGACATGTTATTGGAATGTTTCTGCATCAGAAATGTAAGAATATTACAAACTTCACATTCCACATGGGTAGGTCCTATCCCTATTAACTTCAACGTCAGCACAACAGACTGAAAAACAAAGGAAACAAAGCATTTCTCATCAATGTGAGGAAGTGATATAACCTGTGCTTGCCTCAAACTCACTTTGGGTTACAAATGTAGTAACTACATGTCCGATTTGACTGGAAGTTTCACCAAATTGTGTAGATTTAGTTCCTCTTTTACATGTGAAAATTAATTTTTTGCTTTAAACCCTTCCTCTATGAGCAACTCGAATATGTTTGCCCTATTGATGAAAAAGAATAGTACTGAAAGTGAAAGCAATCCTTCATTGCTACCTGAAAGATCCATTATATCAAAAATAATGATACAGTTGCACGTCGCCAGGAAATGATTTTGTCATAAAAAGGGGAGCTTTACCCTTTGAAAATACCAAGAGCTAAAAGCTGTTCTCGGGAGGAAGGTCTCACAGACCAGAGTCACAGTTTCTTTTTAATGTCCTTGACCTATCACACCTGGATAAATCTTTTATAGCAAAACTTTTCAGTAGTGCTGTGGAACTGCAAGTCTTAAGTTATGTCCAACCCTGCTTATCAAATTTGTCTTGAGAAGAACTAAATGATAATGACCAAGTAATAAAATGGTCATTATCAATGGGTCAATTTGTTTCAGGTCATGAAAGGAACAACAGAACACTGCAAGTATACTGTAGGTCAGCAATCATCAGTGATGACTGTGAACTCAGGTTTGCAGGGCCTCCTTTATCCAAGATGGTTAAAATTCTCCTTAATTCCAGCCCCTCCTCATGGCCTTACATAGGGGGAGGGGGGAAGGGAAGAGCCAGTCCCCTCCTTTCCCTCACAAATTTTCAAATTAAATTTTTACCATGATAACCTTTGAAATCTTCAAGTGTTACTAAAAATGCTGACTGATTGTTTCCATGCAACTTGTAAGGCACAGGGTGTCACTGCCAGCAATATGGGAGGTACTTTTGTCAATTTTTTTTATTTGGTACACTAAAGGCAGGCTCATGGTGGTGTGCGGTTAAACCAGTTGTCCCCCTGCACAGATGTTTCTGTAAGCTTCATGTTTCTCCCTCAATTTCAAAAATATCAGTTTCTGGCACTACCCATACAAATATGGGTGGCCAATAGGGCACAAAAGGCTTTTATCAAAAAAAGAAATTTTGCATTTTTATTTTATTTCTTATTATTTGTTTGTCCTTTTTTAAATTTATTTGGGTTCTTTAATTTTTTTTTTTCATATAATTGTCTCTTTTGCCCTGTTGGCACACTAGGCAGCCAACAGGACAATAAAGACAATTTGCAAAAAAGACAATTCGCAAAAAATGCTGAGGGCGTCCTGAGATTGACGGATTGCAACGACGACTGCGCGACCGCATCCCAGTCTCTTGATTCTAAATGTGAACAGGAGGTAGGCAGTACGTTAAACTCACTTAACCTAAGGCAAGGAGGCACGTCTTCTGAGACTGGGATGCAGTTGCACAGTCATCATTCAATCCGTCAATCTCAGGACGCCTTCAGCATTTTTCGCGAATTGTCTTTTTTGCAAATCATCTTTTTTGCCCTGTTGGCCGTGCTAGACAGCCAACAGGGCAAGAAAGACGATTATAAAAAACCACTGAAGAGCCCAAATAAATTAAAAAAAGAAAAAAACAATAAGAAATAAAGCAAAAATGCAAAATAACATAAAATCATGAATTTTTGTTTCTATTTTGTATTTTCATTTTTTCTTTTAAATTTATTTGGGTTCTTAAATGTTATTTTCATAATGGCCTTTTTTGGCCGCCCATATACAAAGGCCTGTAGTTTGAATCATTGCCTGCAGCCATATATTCTACTGTGTACCTGTCGATCTGCTGTGCAATGCAGGCTACATACTATAATTTCACTGATTGAAACAAGTCATCATTGACCAATCAAAGCAGTTTGCATTTGAAGGGCATAGTTTGAATTCTTGTCAAAGTGCAGACACCATCTGTGAATTTACTGTTGATAGCCCTAGGTTCCTAATATATCTGGAGGAATGCAAGCACTCCTTTAATTGCACCCAGTTGTTTCCACACATAGACTCACTGCAAAAGAGATCAAGGTCCACTACACCTAAGATCCAGTAGACTGGTAATTCCCAACAGGGACGGTACTAAGGGGTGATAAGGGCTTAGGCTGGTGCAATTAGGAGGGAAGGGCATCTGAAAAAATGGGGTACTAAATTTAACCGAGTCTAAAAGAGATAACAAGTAGTTTCCTCTAGCTGAGCTTTACACTTAGCCTGTAAAATGGAGACAAAATCAAATAGGGTAGGCCTAACATTCCCTCTTTAGATGCACTACAAAGTTTGTGAATTATCTTAATTGCTTGATGTTAGGAAATTGCATCAAATAGTGTTTAATTTCAAATTTTCCAGTGAGGACCCTCATGTCGCCATCAAGGTTGGAGGAAGTGGAGGACATGGCACAAAATTGTCCTGCTTCTTTTACTTCGAATGCAGTTCTTGCCTTGCTGTCCATAAGCATTACATACTGATAAATGCAACAATTGTAAATAATTGTCATTTTCAGCTTTCTATTTCATTATTACTAACTTTAGGACACATTGAGTGGCAAAAGTCTTCCAAAGCAAGCATTACCATCCTATTTGCTCCCTACCTGCAAGACAAGCCCCCTGCAGCATCACAGGGGACTTCCATTTGTTACTACTGAAACACAAAATGGTCAATGGGAGATTCTTCAAGGCTATTAGGTTTTGTCACCCCTGACCTGCCTTCATTAATTGCAGGTCAAGGATTCCCATCACAAAACAAAGCCCATCACTGCTTTTGTACTGCCCTGGGCAGGACCCACACCCACAAATGACATGTGTATGCTTTATTTCAACAACTGTTTTCACCATTTTCATTTCATTCACTGTGACAGAAATACTATTTCATAGGCATGGTAAGGGGGATTTGCCCAACCCCATTTAGCAAAAGGGGGCAATAAGCCAAGAAAGGTTGGGAACCACCACTGCAGATGACTGTATACACCAAAGATCCACATGTCCCAAGCACTAGACCAATCAACTAGTCCACAACCATAACAGAACAGTAATCCACTAAGTGGATGTCTGGTCAAGTAAATGAAGCATTGTATAATATTAAAGGCCCTCTAATCAGTAACAATTCTCCCAACTAAGCTAACTTCTAGCCCCGCCTCTAATTTAAATACAAACAACTGTGTAGTTGTAGAGCACTTCCAAGACAGAGCCACAGTAGCCTGCACTGGGTTTCAATTGTTTGAAGCTATGTTGCAAAACAAACTGTGACTGTGAGCCTAATTAGGAACACAACTGACTGTCCAAGTCATCATTACCAACCTGAGTCGTGCTGTTATTGTTTGAATGAATGCCAATCAAAGTACAGTCACCAACTGGATTTGGAACTATGGGGATATGTCTAAATATATTTGGGAGGATGCCATAGCTCCTTTAACTGTTTATTTTCACTATGAAGTGGAACTCTTAAGTCAATTGCCTATATTATTTCATTACTGGACTTGTGCAATCAGAAAAGAGTTAAGTAGACAGCATGTCTTCATCTAACATGCAGCATCAATACTTACTGGGGTGTCTATTTTTGATGATGTCTTTCCCGTATCTTTTTATTAAGACCTGAACAAGTTCGATGACAGCATTCAACACATTTTTGTCTTTCACTTGAAACAGACGATCCACAATAGGCAGCGCTTGGGCTGCTAGCCTTAGCGTCCACTTTGTTCTAGAACAGCAAGACACGAAATGAAGACTATAAATATGAGTTATATGACCTTAGTCTAAGTCAAAGACTAAAAATATGAGTTACATGACCTTAGGCAAACTCTTTTCTGGAAAAACACTTACTATTTCAGGTTTAGAAGAAATGTCATTCAAATCAAGGCAAAACTAAAGTGTTGACCTTGGAAAAGATAATGACATTGGTTAAAACCTAAAACAAAATATTTAGCCAAGATTAGAGTCATTATGATGAGTCAAGTCTATTTAGGGAATAATGTGTAGGTTGGATTCACAAGACTGTCAAAGTTTCCTTGTAATCTTCTATAAGAATTAAATCACCTGGGACAGGAAACTAGTTTGTAGGCTGAGAAAGCACGTATTATGCCAGTCATTGTAATGGTATTAACTGGAGGTAGAGTACCATGGATGACCACTGTGTCAGCTGTCAAGTGAGTGGGTAGCTTGGACCTACTGAGAACTTTAACAAGGCTTTAAGTGCCACTTTAATTGAGAATTTAGTCAACAGGAAACTTGCATGAGGTGTACTACCTAAATATAAACAGAAATGTACAAGAATCACTTGATTCTTACTCATCAGATGCCAAAACGTTTAGAATGTTTGCCCAGGCAGGGTAATCATCTTCAAGATCATCAGGATCACACTCTACTGCCGACCTTCTGTTCTCTTCCTCCCTTGCAACTGGTACAATGGAATATAATGAGACCAGTCTCTGGGTGAGATGGTTGAAGGTTTCCAGAGCTTCAGAACATTTATCATTGACCCACAGGGTGCAGACTTCATAAGTAGCCTGGAAAAATAAGATGAATTTAGAAAGCTGATGTCAAACATTGGAAAATACCAACATTACAAATGAAATAGGATGATCTTTTCATCAACCTCAGATAAAAGGACAGACTTCCTACTGAAAAGGGGACATATAAAGTTTGGAAAAAGGGGGTCCATCAGGGGAAAGGTGTCACTGAGGCAGGCTTTCGAGTGAGAAAATGTCATGTATGTGGAGGGTATATGTTGGTTGCATTGATTCAAGATTTTCTTTCTAAATATCAGCATTTAATTATACTTTGAAAGCAATATATTGTGATGTCTAGCTATGGGGCTGTACCTTAGCTGACTATGGACCTGAAATATGTTACTACAGTCATGCTTCTGGAAACAATTTACTGATGGCAGAAAAACCTGATGAATACAGAGTATAAGCAACAATGCACTTCCATGACATACCTGCTATACATCATGTGGTATTTTATTGCTACAGAAGGTTCTACAAGAGAGATGCTCACAAAAATTTTTTAAATGTTTTAAAAACCTTAGTGTCAAACCTTCAGACCTTTACACATGTCTAGCATTGTGAAGATCAATGGCCTTTCAGAAAATTCAAAATTAGTATGAAACAGCCTTCTTTGTACTTTTACAGTAGTCTTTGTTAAACCAAAGCAGGGAGAATATAACCCATCCTAACAGCCCCTCCATTTGATAAGGGTACTATGCAGAATTGTCAGATACAGGCATGGGTGGTGTTTTTCCTACATTTGTCCAACCTGACATATGGAGACTGACCCAACTTTTACGCATAAAAAGATCATTAATTGCCCAGACTACAAATGGGTGACTGTGCTTAAACTTGAAAGCCTCTTTAAAGGAAATAGCCATGCAACACAAACTCATCTGAAGCCATCACGTATGACAAGTATCCAGTGTCAAGGCTGAACCCTGTCGTTTTCAGAGACAGACACACGCTGGTGAAGAAGGTTTCAAATATCAGACAGGAAGCTGTCCATTACTTGAGAGTGACTCCTTCTGTGACAGGTGCAGGCCTGAGTCACTATAAGGATATTTAAAGGAGTCGTGTTCCTTTCCTGAGAGGTCAATTAGCACAGCTGAAAAAGTAGCCTCACTTACAGGTATGACTTTTGTAAGGGCCATTTACAGGTCAGAAGCCAGGATTTGGAAAAAGGTTTGCATGTGTGATCAGCAGCCAAAATTACAACCTCAAAGGGGTCTGGGCCCTCTGGGGCAAAATCCTGATGTGTGCAGCATTTTGAATGCTTCAATGGTTTAACTAAAGCATTAATTCAATTCTAAAAATTTCTTGGCTTTTACACAAGCTTGATTTCTCTACCTGTTAACATATTACAAATGGTTTTGACTGATTATGACTTTGCTACCTCTTTCAAAGTGTTGGAAATTATCTGAATTCTGTGATTTATGCCACTGTGACAGACCTGCATTCTACAGCCTGGGCACTACTTTAGCAGGCTTGCTTTTCAAACCTTTATCATATAATATCTTAAACACTAACTCAGCTTCTCAGAGCTCACACACCTTAAAGGAGAAATGAAGTCACCCCACTATGAATTAGAATACCGACTCTAATATCCTACTTCATGAATGGCTCTTTTTAACTATACGGCAATATTTTTGGCACCCAACTGTTAAATCAAATCCATTCAGAAAAACTCTTTGGTTTGACCGAATGTTTGGAAATGTCATCACATATAGCAGTAAGGGGAATATGAAAAGATCTGCAACATTTGAATAACGTTTCCAAATAAATTTTGGAAACTGCTTACTCCCTTTAATGATCATAAATTCAATGGCTTTTCCAATGACTTTCCATGACCAAATTATGAAAAATTCATTAATGATTATAAACGCATTTTTGTGTACAACAATCCTAGCCAGACATACGCATCATACATGGCTTTAAACGAAGTTACAGGATCTTTTTAAAATTCCATGACTACTGTCATTCCTACAAAATTCCATGACTTTGCCAGGCCTGGAAAGAAAAAACAAAATTCTACAACTTCTACAACTTCTACAGTCCATGACTTACTGCAGTAGTGTATAGGAATTTTAACTTGTTAACTTTTCTAAAAAACAGAGCTTCAAGATAAATTGTCAACTTATTAAACTCTCAAGGCAAGAGCAAAGGATATCAAGACTTAGAACCTTAGCAACAGCTAAAAATGTGAGCTACTGTAGCCTCTGACCAAATAATTTGACATAACTGGACAGTAACACAACTGCATCTCTATAACAAAGATTTTCCTGAACAGAGGAACAGAAGCACACGACAGAATTGTCAACTTCCTGGCTCAGTGGTGTAAGATGGTCATCACTAGCCTTTCATGTCATTTTAATCAATTAACAGAAGGGGGGATACAAGGTTGAGTAAATTAAGCCAAGAGACTTAAAACTAATCAATCAATGTTTGCACTGCTGCTACTGTATGCTTGGGGGTTGGCTATTGTATGAACAGCATATGAATTAAAAAGAAAACAAAAAATAGTCCCCAAACAAAACAGAAAGGTTATTATAAAATGTTATTACATCAAAAAATGTTTGCAATGTAATCGCACAGCCAATTGATAAAGTGAAGGTCTTAGGCTTAGCGTGTGGAAGGTAACTAAGAGTATGATTATCGGATACGTCAAAGTAAAGTCTATTTTTCATCTTAATCTTGAAATCTGACACAGATGGCAATAAATTAGTTTTTCTTACCTCACTACTGTCCCCCTCCAGGTACCTAGCAATGCTGTCTGGGGTCTCCTTGTCCTTAGCAAGAAGGGGAGTAATAGCCTCATAAAGATGACTTTGGCCTCTGGTTTTTCTCTTGTTAGCCAAAAGGACTACACCAGAGTCATTAGAAGAATTGGTTCCACTCTTGTGCATAAAAGAACCATTACTTGCTTCGCTGCTAGAGGGCGACAAATGTCTCTTTTGCACTTTTGCATAGGCTGGTTCGATGTGCTGGTATTTCTTTTTTGGCTTGGACACTGTGGCATAGAGCTCTGCTGGGGGCTCATCATAAATGGGGTTACTAATAGTATCATAGTCAGGACCAAATGACCTAACCAAAGATCGCCTGACATCCCAACTGGACTGATAATACCACGTCCTTCTTGGCTTGGGAGGCGGCACTACCTGATCAACATTGGAGCAACTCATTGTTTTAAGAACATCAGATCTGTTGCCTTTTTTCTTGCAGTCTAGTTCACAGACACTCTGAGTCTCACGAGGACTACATAGTTGATCCAATGAACCCATGGACCGATATTCTTTTAACCTGCCATTCTGTACACAATAGCTTCCAGAGCTGCAGGAAGATCTGGAGCACGATGTTTCTGATCCATTGCTCTCGGTTCTGGTCAACTTAGCCTCACCTTCTTGAGGTATGTACATGGTTGCATCAAAACAATGCTCCCCTGAAGCATCACCATGACCATGATGATGAAACCCTGTCCTCTCTTTTGATGCGTCCTCATTATGATCAACAATGTACTCTGCAGAAGTCAATGAATAGGCTGCAGAATTATCCTCACTCATGGAGGAAGTCGACCGGAATGCTGCGTTCTCATGCCATGTAACATTTTGAATGTCATCTTGTAAAATGCTCAGTGTGCTCATTCTGTGACACTCATCAATAAAAGTCTCTTCCCCAATCCTTTCAGAGGTTTCCCGCAACTGTACATCACCGTCATCAAGAGTTCTGTCACGATTAGCTCCTAACCTATCACTCTCCTGAGCATCACCTCCATCCCCCTCCTGTGGAGTCATAATAGAATTATCCACAGCTTCTTCAGTTTGAGTCAAGAAAAGATCATGAGAACCAGAATCAAACGATGCCTGCTTGAACTGCTCATGCTCCCCCTCCCCCTCCACCCCCCTACCATCATTCCTTTCCCCACCATCTTCATGAATCCACTCTTCATGATCCTGTCCTGATTTGTCCTCATTTTGCCTTGTTCTAACATTGTCATACTCTGATGGCACCCTCTGAAACTTTTCCTTACCCCTATTGCTAAACATTTTACTGCTTTCTCCTGCTGAATTCTCATAATGAAAACCTTCACATATTTCTCCTTCCACACTTTCCACAACATGTAAAGGTTTTCCATTACCATTTTCATTCTCCGAACTAGTTCTCTTTAAAACTTCTTTCCCAGTAAAATTGATATCAGTCTCTCCTTCAACCATTATGGTGTCATCCACTGGAAATTTGGGTATTTCAGGCTTTTTCTCACTTTCATTAAGGAGGCCAGATTTTACCAAAGCCTCAACAATGTCAAATTCTGAATATTCTACATAACTTTTAGAAGTTTCTTGGACACTATAACTATACACCCCATCTGACATTTCATCAGCAATATCTCCAAGGCTACCATCATTAATTGCACTCCCATTTGGACTTGTTTCAAGTCCATTCTTTGGCACTCGTTGCGCAGGTAAACTCTTGTCACTAAGATAAAGATCCCCTTGTTTGAATGAAACCAATGCTACCCCATCTGAATCTCCTTGGTTATCCAGCTTTATTTCACCATCACTCCTATCATCAAAGGAATCTCCAAGTTTATAATCTTGCCTTCCTAAACTATCCTCACTCAAAACATGTGACAATGGTTCTATATGAGTAGCTTGAATTTCTAACTTGTCACTTAGCAACCGGTCCTCATCACATCCAGTGACATCATTTGAGTCTGAATCACTTACATCTTTTCTTTCATCAAGTTTACAATCTGAATCAGTCACCTCATCCTCCTTCAGCTGCCCTCTTTCTACCTCCAATGAAGTTTCATCCTCCTTCAGCTGCCCTGTTTCTACCTCCAGTGACATTTCTTCATCCCTGACATTTTCCTCTGTGTCCTTGTAAACACTTTCTGTGACATCTTCTGGTTGGTCTATTGTCCTATTTCTAAACTCTGATTTGTTTCCTCCGTGTGGCATCTTTGTCCCATCCAAGGACAAGCAGCGTTTTGTATCGTTTCCATCATTTTCTTCACTATCAGCCAATATGACCTCAAGTTCATGAGAGAAGGTCACATGTTTTGCTTTAGGAGAGACAGGATATGTGAAAGCCTTTGGACGAAAGTTTGCCTCCGAAGATTCTGGGAATCTAAAAAGACAAAATCCACATGTAATTTAATTTATTTAAATTTTATCCACACTTCGTCATCGGTTTACAAATCAGGGCCTTGAAGTTGCAGTAGCACCTTAAACAAGAATGAGATACAAACTTGTGTTCATGATGGCAAAAAGCAAGATTTTATCAGTAAATGATTTTTGAAAATATTCCTTACAGTCAGGGTGATGACCAAAAATCTATGTATGTCATATAATGCATTACACCAAATCTTAACCAAATAAATGTAACAGTAACCTGTTCAAGGCTTTCTAATTGCTCGTATTTTCCAGCCTGAAATACATAAGACTTTACTGTATGTATCTGAAGGTTTTACCATGGGTAACAAACATTTAAACATTTCCCACAGAATGGAAATCAAGAAAAGCCTTAATACATGTGTGGGAACCCTTCTTTTTAACAAAACTAAGAATTAAACATGGACCATTTCTTTCACAAAAAAAAAATAAATATTTGCTTTCAATCCAAGAGTCACTGGGAGGTTATTTCTAAAACAATGGTTACTCCCTTATGATCTAATTTAAAACATAAAATATGATATTAATTGAGATTTCAAGTAGGTGTACAATAAGCTTAACCTCATGCAGAGAAAAAGACACAATCAGACAATCTTTGCTGGGGAACTTTCCCAGAGAAATATGTTCTATACGATCAAAATATTTTTCCTAAAAGACGTATACCTCTGTGGCATCCTCATGTGGGGCAACACTGTTTAGCACAAAGGCAAACTGTTAGTGCTTTAGTTGAAGGTTGCTTTGGAATCCAAACACTATAGATAAAACAACATGTGGCTCCTCAATACAATGCAGACAAATTACTTGAAAGTACCTTCTTAAGGCCAAGTATTGTTTGGTTGTCCTCGCATACACCTGAGACAGGTGTCAGGTGGGGTGGTTTACAATTTGTTTTACACTTTTTTTTGTTACTGGACCTTGTCAAATCATACAAAATGTGAAACAAACATGTTCACTAATGTTGCAATGAATCCTTTGCTTTACTTAAAATTTCAGAAAAATCTGACACAATTTGTAGGAAAGGAAAGCTTCTGAAGAGAGACAGACATTTCTACCTCACAGTACCACATACGCTTGACCCACACTTTGTGGGTTGAGCTGAAAATGATTTAAATTGAGTAATACAGTTTATAATATTGCAGAGGACTGAAAATTGAGGGTGGGGCGGGGGTGAGTTTTCAACATTGTAAAAATAACTAGATATACTTTAATATTAAAATCCCTCTCCCCTCTCACCAAATAAATTTGTCTGCCCCGGATGACTCACCATGGCTGGATATTTCAAAACATTGGTGCTGTCAAGGGGATACCACAACAGGAGTAAAACCATTTGTAAAAGGTTCAATTGATGTAAGTCAACGAAAACCTTGCGATTACTACATTCATTCATCACTTAAGTTATAACCAGGCAACAGGTGTGGACCATAAGAATTGCGGCATTCAGCAGCAAAAGTTTATCTTCCAACGAAAACTATCATTCAGGTGAAATGAGCAGAAGCAGCAGGATAAAGTTTTCTTAGAGGAAACGAGCCCAAAATATAATTCAAGAGATTCTTCTTTTTCTACGGTAGAAAATTCTTGACCACTAAGTAACTTTTAAGAACAAATGTTGCGTTTGAGGCAGAACTTGCAGGCTTATCAAGGTCAGGCAGGCAACTGAGCGATTTTACTTTTTTAAAACAAGTTCAAAGGTCACATCTACCCCAGTTGAATGGGAGCAGAGGAAGTGTTACAAAGTTTTTTTTCCTAAGGAGACTTCCAAAGGAAACTAAAAACATGGGGAAATGAATTTGATTAGTACGAGTAGTTTTCAAGTTGTACAGACAAAAGACTTGATATTTTATGGAGCTATGACTACTACTGTTCTTTAACAAATGAGGTAACTTACTAGCATTCCCAATAGTAGACATTTGACAATCACGACCATTAGGAGGAGTTCATAATCAATTGATCTATAAGCTGTATTTGATCACTTTTCATGTTTTAATTCCCAGTGTATGAGGCAGGATAAAAAGTTCAATACTAAAACTCTGACCTTGGTGTAACAAGAACTTTTCACAAACCATTCATTTAAAATGAGAAACTAGGTGCTCACACTCTAATTTATGCAAATTCTTGTTGATTTTCATACCTTCTGTCTGACGAATAGCACCCAAAACAGGCCATTAGTTTTGCAATTGAAGCCTTAATCTCTTCCATGTCAGAGTAACGGGTCGATATCGCTTCCAGGCGATCAATCACTCCATCTTTAATGCACTGGAGGGTGTTGTCTGCAGATTGGCACAATTTCTCTGTTTCCTCTGCCGAGAATTCTGCCAACAACAAACAAAATGAGTTGATTGAGTAACTTGTGGGGACATATGATGTGAGGTTGTAACCGACAAGGTTCAAAGATTTCAAAAGAATACGAAAGGTGAATTCCACCAATAAAGTCTAACATGATCAACATAAGTGAGTGTTATGTGAAGACTTCATTACAGGTAATTGTTAGAAGTTCTGCAGGCTATGCCTTAAAAATAAGTATATAGGTTAGTAGACCTGGAGATCTTTTCCATTGGTGCTAGCCATCTCATCCAGACAGGGCTACTTATGTCTTCTTCTGTCAGTTCCACATTAAGTCATACCCCTGTAAGTGCATCATGACTTAAATAATCAAGTACACAACATAACTGTACTCTGATATCTTTGCAAATACAGTGCCTTGAAAGTTTACCTGATTTTCTGCCACAAATGGCCAAATTTGGCACCCAATGTTGGTTAAAAATGCCAAATGCAAATCTTTTGGCACTGGTACTATACAGTATAAAGGTACTACTGTATTTGCACAAAAATGTAAATTTGTGTTGGATCTTACTGTATGTTTTATCATCATCAACTTTACAAATTCAATTATACTGCTTATCACTGGTTAGTCATAAATCATATATCCTGGGGAAATTGTGGAGCATAACATGCATTCTTACAGGAAGTAGGTAGAAAAATGTAAACGAATGAAAAAATCACCTGTTGGTGTCGTGACTTTTAAAAACGAAGACAATTTCACAAATTCAGTGCTTGTGGCATTTAAAACACCAATCAGGCTGGCAACTCTGTTGTATTGTATCAACTGACAATGAGCCACACATCCACCTATATCAAACTTAAACTGGGTGGTTTTGCAGTTGTGCCAACTAGGTCCAGTCAAGTATTTATAAAATCAAACACAAGCATTTTCCACAGCTAACTCCATTCTAGATTGAGGTACCTGACTAAAGAATGCATGAAGTCGGGTACATCTTTCAATATCAATTTGATGCTTCACCACATTAAGAAATAATACTAATGTGGAGAACAATCATGCAGAAAACACAGCTCAAAGACGGATTTAGTTTTAGCACTACAGTAGCTGTCAAAACAATTTGTATTGATCTGAGAAACTGATGCACTATAGATAAATCTACTACAACCCCTGACCTCACAAAGGAAGGAGTAGAATCGGACATGAGTGAGGGGGATCCCCCTATAGTGCAAATGACTCACCCTGGATGTAGGTTACATATTAAAAGAGTAGGTACAAAAGCTGACATGTGTCAACAAAGATACCTTGTTCCATACACCAGCTGGGTATAGACACCATGACTTCAGCAACTTTTGAGATAAGGAGGCAAGCAGCTTGGACAACATCGACATTGTCTGTGTGATTCACCAATGACTGGGTTAGAACTTGTACAGCACTGTCCCTCAGTGGAGCCTATATGAGAGAAAATCAAAGACAGGAAAAGTACTGAAACAGGAGTGCCAGTAAGGGGGTGGGGGGGGGGTGGGGGTGCATCCTCCCATCCTTTAAGAAGCTTCGCCCTGATTGCACTTAATGAAAGGACAGAAATAGAACAATTGTTCAAACACATCATGTGTTTAATTTATCTTGCACTCGCAAAGAATAACCCTGCCCCTCTCTTGCCATTCCAAACACCATGTCTGGCTATGCCATTGTTAACCTGAGAATTCTGGTACTTACACAAAATAACACATTTTCACAACACAATCTACCAGTATATTTATTGCACTCTGTTTTCATTTGATCATGGATAGCTTTAATGATTTTTGCAGGCTGTACAGAACTTACTAGCATGCTATTGGCAGTTTAGCCACATTATGGATAACAAAGGACAGCAGAAACTAATACATGTTATCATAGTTGGTGATAAAATACCACAAGCAGTTTAGATGTCCTGATCTTTCACCTGCTGATACCACTCTTCTTCGTTTAGATTTAATAATTTAGTTGAGCCACATACTTCTCCATATCCTGGAAGTTTTAACCACAAACTACTAAGCAACCTTGTAATCACTTATTTTTACAAAAATATGCATTTTGACATTTTCCAACAATTTTCATACTTTATGATAATAAATAAAACACATTTCTGCCTCTTTCACCCAGAATTCACACTACACTATGCAAACTTATGTGCACTTATGTGACATTTCCCACACATGAGTCCATAATCCTAGAAGGAAAATAATCATTTGCAAGAAATTCTCCCTTTTCAGCTGACTACAGTCCACCAATTATACAAAAGAAACACCTACAATGCAACAAATCCCCATAACTCAGCAAACTAACATAGACCCTTTTCCACATGGCAATTACAAAGGGTTATGGGATAAAGTTTTCATAAGCATTTTTTTGTCAATTTAGTATTTTACTGTGGCCCAAAATGATACCAAAACTCTACCCCACAATCCTTTGAGATTGCTAATTGGAAAAGGGTCTATATGCAAAAGTATTTCAAAACGAATTTATTTAATTTTCTAATGCAAACACTACTTTTGACATAAACTTTTGACATACACAGCCTACGAAAATGCTTCAAGGTTTATGGATATGTAAATGTGATACCCACCTATTTGATGATAAAAAGCACTTAAATGAAAAAAAAGAAAAGCGGTTCCCATCAAAATCCAACAAATATTGACCATTACTGTTTTGCACTTACATTATGAATAAACATGAGCTACATATGCAAATTTTGTGATGTGGAAAGAGGGACTTAAGAGAAATGTCTTATGTTATCTTATGTTTGTTCAACCTTCACTCCAAAGACAGTTGCCAAACTAGAAACTAGATGCTGAGTACTAGGCAGATAATTTATAAAGGATTAACAAAAGAAATGCAGATACTTCTGTGCGGCAGCACTCCACATCATAAAGATTGCATAGCTAGTGAACTAAATCTCAGAAATGGTAAAACTTTGAAGAAGTCTAAAAAGAAAGCTAATTCCAAAAATTCCACTGATTATTCATCAGGGGATCTTAATTTTATACTGATGTGTAAAACAACTGGTTTACTTACATGTCCACAGACCTTTTCTTTGCCAGCTTACCACCTTATGCATGAAATTAATAAACATGTTCCCATAAGTTCAACATACTGCTTACTAGCCATATTTATCTGGTGCTGGTACTGGTGACATACATAAGGTGGCCCTCATACAAGCTTGAACAAAATTCTGTTTGTACTCACTGAAAAGATTTGATAAAATGTAGCAGAACTGGAACATTACCTTTGGTATACTATTTTCACAATTCCTCAAAAGTACTCCCTTTTGTTCTACCTTCTTCATTCAATAAAAATTTTTGTTCTTTTAAAAAAAAAAAAAACATGGAGACATTTTATTCTCCTGCCTTGTCCTTCATGAAAACAATGTCACAATACCACAGAACCTCCAAGAAGAAGCTTCAATAAATATTCCTTCCTTTAAAAAAAAAAATAATAATAATAGTATTGTGATAAAGAAAAAGTCATTGGCAAAACATAGTTGCATCCATTTGATTTTGACTGACAGGTGAATTTAAAACTATCCAGGGGGAAGGGAGGGGGTATACCTTATTTGTATGAAGGCTCTTTTCAGGCTCCTTAAAGGGAAAATGCAGTCCCCCCAATTTGAATTAGTGTAACCCATCATCCTAATTCAGGAATGGCTACGTTCAATCATACAAAAATATTTTTGTTACTTATTTGCTAAATTTATGCAGTATAACTCCTTTGTTTACCTTCAATATTCAATGTTATTATGCAGAGAAAGCAAACTTGGGGCGACTGCTTTCTCCCTTTAAATACATAAATGAATCAATTGCTCCATCAATCATCCATCAATTGATCATCCATCACACAACCAAATCAATTGACTGGTCATCCAATCAATGAATCAATCAATCAATCTATCCATTGATGGTGCAAAAGTCAGTCTAGCAACAAGTTAAAGTTACAGAGATGTATTTTTTGGAGTTGAAAATGATCACAAAATTCCCAGAAACTGGCAATGTTCACATGAATGCTGTACTTTATGCTTGGCTGCCAGATGTCATAACCATATTCTGCCAGTCGGGGCACGTTTCCTGCATCCTCTAATTGCTTCTTTACCTTAATGTTTACAGGTCTTTACCTTACTGCTGGGTGTAGGTCGGGTACCAGCAAACACTGTCAATGCAATACATCCAAAATGCTGTATTTCTGCTGATCCTCGATAGGCTGACATGGTCCCCAGAATTGTAGGGGCAACTTTCAAATCCAGCAATGTTTGCAGATCATTGGTCAGTAGCACAAAATGGGTTAAAATCCTCAACCACAACAAATGAATTTCTTCAGGTTCCTGGAAAAGACAAAATGAAACACCTCTTTTCAAGCAAAGCTTTAGCTGTAAAGTGAGTGAAATCACATGTATACAGGACGGGCAATACACTGACAAATTTCATTAAATAAATAAATAACAGTGAAAGCTTCAAAGAATTACTCACTTATTCACTTTCGACCATGAAAATAGAAAAAGATGTAAACAACAATGTAAAGGTGATCTATAAAACAGCAGAATGTTAAATACAGTATAGTGGAAATAACACTGAAGAAAACACTCAGAAAGAGAAGGGATATGGGAGAGAGATGGGGAGGGGTGGGGGACAGGTTGAAGATCTATACATGTTTACCTCTTGTGATTTAATGAACACTTCAATGTTTACTAAGAGCAAACAATGGAAACTAGACTTTACTGAATTCATCAATGGTATTTGCATTCATTTTCTGTGGTAACAGGAGTAAAAAAGTAAAGCACATAAACCAAAAAGTGAAGTAGTCCAAATTGCCTAAAACAGTGAAATCCAAATAAAATGGGCCCACTGTAAAAAAAAAATAAATAAAATAAAATAAATAACATAGAAGGATATAAAAGGTAAATAACAAAGCACCATGGCAGGATAAATATACTAAAACATGAAAGACTTAACACAGCATTTCTCAATGAGTGAGCCACAGCCTATGTGGGGGGTGGGGAATGCCAACTGATGTGGGTGCTGGGTTTAGAGGTCAGCCAGAAAAATTTGAGGAAAAAACGGTTAAAGTCTTTACTTCTGTCATTCTTTTATGTGGTTTATTTCATCCAACACAAAGTGTTTTAGATCAATTCTATACTTTGCAGTGAAATTTGTCACATCTTGTTAGGTTACAAAACTTGTTTTTGTTCATATCTCACTTAATGATAAGAAATGGTCATTTCAACAGTCAAAAGGGGGTCTTCGGTAAGAAAAGGTTGAAAACACTGACTCAGTAGATCTGCAACTAAGCAGAGGATATACGCTTCTGATGACAGGTCAGACTATAAAACTTACGTGAAATAAAAAAGAAGTATGACCAATTTAGTGAAAAATCCAGCCAACAGATCTACTTAATGATCACGGAAGGTATGTCTGCTATAAGGTACAAAACTGATTTACTTCATTCTTTGTATTTGATTTTATGCAGGGTAAGAAAACTTTAGAAGCAGTTTAAATATCTTTCTTGAAAAGTTGACGTAATTCCTTGAATGTACAGTAAATTTTCAGACGTGAGATAAAATTTCACCCAAAAGTTTTGGGCATGTGTGATTTTATATCTTTGCCACTTTTGAATGGTCTCTAAACCTGTTTGTCTCAAAGAAGGTGTAAAGCAAGGCCTGCACACCAAAATTTACAATACTATCAAATTCTTTTATTATGGGTTTTCTTCACAGTGGACATAAGAAAGAAATACCCTCAGAATATGTGAAAAGGAAGTGAAATTTAGACCTGCAATCCAAGGTTACTTTGTATAATTTGTTTAGATTAGGTATATTGTAACTGGACTCTGTGAAATCACCAAAAAAGGCTGAAAGAAGTAGTCTATGGTAACTCCGATGAAGGTCTGCTAAAATACTCTCCCATTTGAATCCTATCAAGTAGCTGAATTATTGTAATCTTTGATGTGCCACTAGGGAAGTCTCACATGTCCAATTTTAACTTTCATCTTGAGTTGTCTTGGAAAAGCTACGTTTCATACGGAATGCCTCCCAGATGACTCAATTAATTCTCAAGCGTGGCAACTAATAATTTCCTTTTTACACCATTTCTTCGTGCCAAACATCCATGCCTTATTTGCAGTCTCAGGATGGTAACACGTGAGATTTTCTTGGCAATGGTGTATCATGTTGCCGACTCATATCAAGTAACAAGAACATTGGCAGATATTCAAAGTCAACGAGTGGAACAGATATAATGGCTAGGTCTTTACCGTCAAGGGAAAATTTTAAATTAAAGCAATGTGACAAATACAAAAAACAGATAAACTGCAGTTTCAAGGAAACAAATATAATGTGGTATTAACTTCCATGTAGTATCTTGAGGTAGACTTGTAGCTCAGGAGTACAATGTCATACCAGAATAAGGCACAGGTGCATTGACCCTGGCTGTCAGTATGATCATTCAATCAGTACATCATTTTCACAAGTAATAAGCAAAAATATGCATTTAAACCTGCAGTGAATAACTTACAAAACCAGGCATGCATTTCTCCAAAGTACAAATGCAGGCAAGTACATTCTAATGCATCAGTATACTACTGGCGCTGCTTAGTCAATGCATGCCAGTCTCCCTTAAGACTTAAATAGGTTTGAAAATAGGTTTGCTTTTAATGTTTTAAGTTTTGGCAATATGAATTACTTCCTACGTATACAAAATCATCCTCTCGAAAATTAATAAGGAGACTCTTCCAAAGGGAGTAATCAACCTATTCAGCATTCAGATAGCCTGAAATATGGGAGTGATTCCTGACATGCATGAGTGATCTTCAACAACAGGATAGATACTTGTACACTTGTGTAAAGATGAAGTTCATGCCAGTCACTGTAGATCAAAAGCCCCTGTATGTGCCTCTTACTTAACCTGCTCTGTTGTCATTCCACCTACTCTATTCTTTAGTATTGAGATTTGTTACACTTCCTGATATCTGATAAACCATGGTGCAAGTAGAAGCTCCATGTAAATGCCTAACAACCAATTTACTGTACAAGTAGCAGGACAAAACACAACTGGAATTTTAAGTTCTGATGCTACATGAAGAACTTGTACACCTCAATTATAGTATTAACTTTTTACTTAGTTCACAATTACAAAATTTGCTCTAACAAAAAAGGTCTCAAAAATCAAAACTGAATACCATAAATAAGCAGTCAAAATAAACTTTGACAGTTTTAATTCAAGCTCTGCATTTGCCGGATTTTCAACATTCTGACAGGTAATTGAAACAATTTTTCAAAGTGGGAACTGGAAAAGACCTCCAACAAATTCATATCCCTTTAAGGGTACATCATGCAGTGACATTATCAAACTAATATGATTCTTCCTCCTTGGAGACCATTTTTGCCTCTTGATGTGTAAAATCATCATCTGATGATGGCCTTCTCATCACTGGATAACTTACGGTTCTTTCAGGATGTATCTCTTTTCTCCATTTACAATTTAACTGTCTATAGTTGTGCAAACAAGTCAAACATACTGACATCTGTATTGTGAGTCTCTGCCATTCAAATCATGAATTGCAAATACCAACTCCCTGACTGAAGTAAGAACCAGTTCCTTCATTGGAAGTAGGTCAAATACAGTACACCACAATTTGAATTAACATACCTGGTAACCGAATTCATTTGGTTCCCAGACAACTCCCCCTCCCACTTCCACCAAGCAATTCTCACCCGGACAATTCCCTCTGGACAACTCCCACAAGACAACTGCCACTCTGACAATTTATACCCTGGCCAACTGCTACCCAGACAATTTTTCCTGGAAAATTCTCTCCCCCCCCCCCCTCCCATCCAAGACAATTCCAATTTTTCTAATAGGGGAAGTTGACAATAAGGTGCATTTGCCATGTTCGGGAAATGTCTGGGTGGAAATTATCAGGAGTGGTCATTACCTGGGGAAAAATTGTCTGAAGAAAGTTTTCTGAGGGACAGTTGCCTGCATGGGAGAAATTTTCAGGGTAGAAATTGTCCAAAGGGGCATGTTTTAAACACAAATTCCATGAGAAATAGGCTTTTTCCCAATTCCTGAGGAGAGGTGGCTACAGCCCCCCTCCTCCCATGTGCCCAGGCTCATATGCCAATGCCTGCAGCAATTGATTCATGCAGATGCAAAATAGGCTGTCAGATGCCAGTGGTAATATCTAGTTCAGAGTAAACATCAGGCATTAATTGTTCAATCTGAGCAGAAGGAATGATATATTGGAGAGATTACAGTATCTCATCATGTGGGAAATAGTGTCATATAGAATAGATACAACAAGGCAATTCAGGTCAACCACAGCAAGAGTTCAAAGAAGGGTAATCAAGGTATATGGGACACAAACCAATCCTCAGCAGGACTTAAGGTACACTGTGTCTTTTGCAATATTTTAAAAAATAGGAAACCTTGTAACAGGACAAAAATTAATATCCCAATCACATACTGCACAAATCTGTTACAAAAGGTGGTATGTTTTGTTTTATCAGGTCTTTAGATATCAAAATTCAATGAGATGACTAACTTTCAAACTGAGTCACGAGTGAAAAGTGTGCTCCAAATGGCTGAGTGGCTGAGTGGCTGGTTTACATGGCATATAGCTAGAAGACTGCTGATATATCAACCATTTCTACATGCTAACACATATAACTTTCAACTGCAAAGTCCTCTTCTATCAATGTTATACAGTTTGCATCACTCAACAGTCTACGACATGATCGCATACTAACTTGGCTCTACACACTTTAAAGGGAAATACTGCATTTGTTTCACAGAAAATTTTCATATGTTTAAAACTAGTATTATACTTACAGAATGATCGATAATTCAAAATAAGCCAGTACATTAACTTTCTTTTCAAGAAATAAGGTTCTCACAGAAAGAAATTCACTTAATTGTGGCTCAAAAATAAATTGTTGGCCCAAACTCTATGCAAATGATGCAACATACGTAACTCTTGTAATGCATAACAGTTTGAGAAGATATTAAAGCTATTGCTGGAGTTTATTGCTGAGACTGAATGGTTTAATAGTGATTAAAGCTATTTTCCTTGCATGCCATGTTGGTGCATTTTAAAAGCAGTAAATTCCCCTTACAAATGTAAAACTTCTTTCTTGACTACATACTCAAACCATTTTATGAACTCTGATTTCAGAATCTAACACCTGACAACAATTAAAGTATGCATGAAACTCATAAACTATTCAAAACTCCTCCTCTCTCCAAATCTGCCTTGGATTCTTTGGTGTATTGAAGTGTTTAAACAAAACTTCCAGGTTGACATGACAACCTGCAGTTGAAATGTTGTGAAATCTGTCAACAGAATGTGCTTATTGATGTTTAACTTACGGGACTAACACGGAGCAAGTCTACCATCAAGGCTATCATGATGGACTTGTCTGTAATACTTGACATTGGCCTGTCATCGTCATCTTCCTTGGCAGGCTTGGGATGTTTCCTTGCTGCTAAAAATGTTACCATAGGCCTTGAGTCTACCTCAGCCACTTCCTACAAAAATATAAAAAGACAGTATATGTTATAATCAAAGTTAAAGACATAATCATCGAGTATTTTGTACTGTGTACTCACAAATACTACAGCACATATATGCATGCAACACATAAGAAATGTATTCCAACCCCCTCAACCAAATTATTGGACAGATTATGTTCCCTCATACAGGTGAGGGAATATAATCTTTTTACAGACACAAATGATTGTAATGTGCTGCATCACATTATTAAGAAGCTTTGGTAAAAGTTTATGCATGTATACAACAGTTCTACAAGCTGAAACAAAACTCTAAAGTCAATTAATCGTTGCCTTGTAATCTCCACACCTCACTGGTGGGGGATATTCATGAATGGCTATACTTACCCCTTGGTTCTGACATCTACATTACCGACACTGAAGGCATGGTGTCAAAGTTGCTCCAAGTTGCATGCATAATAATGCAAATTAGATGTACTATAGCAAGGGGTAAGTATATTTCAAGTTTGAACTTTATTTCTACAATTTTCATGCACATGTATACAAAAAAAATAAGCTATTTTCCAACATTATTAAATGTACATCCACAATGTACTTTAAGTTAAACAGATCCTTAATAAAGTAATGATGGAGTACTTTGATGCTGTAATAATACAGACCACTAAAATGTGATATGGTCAACCTGAATAAGCTAAGCTTTCAAGTATGATCCTTTCGAAGAAAAAAAAAAAAGATTTCAATAACAACAACAACAACAGCAACAAAAAGAATAGTAGAATACCTGTAGGTAAAGAGGCAAAAACACGAAACTGTGGAAAAATCTTTACACAAATGTATACGTCACATAAAAATATGCCTATGTCTGTCAAGTGAATTTAATATTACAAATACTGCGATCACAGTACATCATGAATGTAATTAACATGAGACGTGTTGTCTTTGTTTTAAAAGTATGTCGTACTGTACAGCTCAATGCACAGCAGACAAGATTTGAACATTGCCAAGACTGTGGTTGGGCTTTCCCTGAACATGTAATCTGTCTGTATGTATTATAATGCAACTTGAGGGAGTGTATCGGGGCGCTTCCAATCCAAACAAAAAAGTAACTCAGCAGGCAAGATATCCAATGATGGTCAGAGGAGGCAGAATATCATAAAGAATCAAATACAAATAGGTTAAAAGGAACAAAACAGTTGGGGGGGGGGAATATAATTACCGATCTATTCACAACTATTTACAAAGAAATTGTACACAGTACAAGATATAAATTTGTCCGAAGACAACAAAAAGATGCAATAAAGACTAAACAGATGACTCAAACACACAACCTACCGAGTCGGAGACTAGTTCTCGACTGGCAAGCCACGAGGAGGACAGGTCGGAGGTCAGGCCAGACAGACATCTGTTGACCACCAACCTTCCCCCTCAAGGTCGCCCCTAGATAATCACATGGGCAGAGCATGAGAACTGGATGTCTCACACCTGCAATATATGGATGCCAAGAAAGGCCTAAAAATGCTGTCTCAATGGCATTACAGTATATTACAGAGAGAACAACAGTTTTGAGAAAATTTTTGGATTTTGTGCCAATGTAGACAACCTTTCAGTTACAGTTACATAGTGAAAGCAGGAATGTTAAATCAATGACCTTTACGCTGTAAGCGATTCATTGTTCCTTAGCAAATAAGAACAGATAATCAGCTATTATTTGTTTTGCAATTATTTATTGATTACTCTAAACCTGTTCCTATCACTACTTTACATGCGTATCCGAACTATAGTTTTTATTGCCTTCATCTCTGGTACAGCTCCCATGAGTTGTGCAAAAATGTGTGAGTAAAAAATTCTACAGTTATTTAATATACTGTCTTCCAATTTTAGGGTCATGCACTCTCCTATTTTTGTCCTGCAGCTGACCTGTCAAACTATCTTTCCAACTTTCCAAACACAAAAATAGGGAGATTCAGGGACAAATAGAGAGATTCAAGGGAAAAAATGGGAGATTCAGGGACAAATAGGGAGACTCAGGGAAAAAAAGGGAGATTCAGGGGAAAATAGGGAGATCCAGGGGATAATAGGAAAAATCAGAGACAAATAGGAAAAATCAGAGAAAAATAGGGAAATTCTGGAAAAATAGGGGGATTCAGGGAAAAATAGGGGGATTCAGGGCAAAATAGGGGGATTCAGGGAAAAATAGGAAGATTCGGGGGAAAATAGGGAGAGTGGAAATTCCAACTGACATTACCGAGTAAGAAGAAAACAAGCACATAGTATCCCCACAACTCCCTGGTCTGGGGATCTACAAGCCCGATACTTACCTCCATCCCATCACGCTGATAACTTGCCAAAGGATTACCGCAGGTAAGTAGGGTTACATAATGTAAATAGGAGGTAAGGAGGGGCAATGTAGATCAAATACATTCATTCCATCAATGTTTCTTTGTTACAGTTTACAGTAGCTGCTTTGCCTAAAATTATTTTAGCAATCCCTGATGATTTCAGGAATGCACTGCATAGGCCCTATGTCTGATAGCCAATGTACTTCTAAAGGGCTAGGGTGTAGCGATATATCCATATTAGTCGATATTTGATCCTTAGTAATATCGTCGATATGCGTTTTCAAAAATATCGGTATATAGTAAAGTCGGTATATAGTACTAATATCGATATTCTACTATTCACTTGGATACCGATCCTACTAAAATAGCGACACTCAACACAAATATCGATATTTAACAGCAGTGACTCATGACCGATACGAGTTTATGGAAACCGATACCTAAGCATCGATAGAGTAAAGTTTCCAACGAATCTTAGGCCTAGCTTACGTAGGTCTAGGTTCACCTCTTGTGACCTTCGTAACAATACTGAGCTGTTCATCACAATGCTACGAGCATACATGGCATGCTGTATGAATTATTTCTGCGGTTTGCATACGCAGTGGAATACTTTAATGCACTGTGTACACAGTGGGTATTGGATCGGTGACGGACTGCCAAAGTATATGTGGGGCGTAAATGGCTGAATATGTACAGAGCTAGCGCATATGAGCCATATCGGTGACAAGAAAGTTTTTCTACAGAATTGTTTACTGCATGCAAGTTAATTCCGAAACCTTACAAGTAAACTAATTTTTCATGATATTCAGACTTACTGTAGGATGATCTATCTCAGATTTAAGTAAAGTTCCACAGAGAAAATAACGTAACATTTTCGCAAATACATTCGTTAGAACAGGGAGCTGGAAGACAAGTTCAGTGTGGGTACACATACTGTACTACGCTTGTTATTCCATAGGGTTTAGTACAGCGTCGTAATCTTTCGTTGGGGAAGCTTTACATTAATTCTGTTGACAACATGAATGCATATCACATGCAAGTACGAACACGCCACAGTCAGTCCACTCAAGCAACACGTGTAGTACTGCAGAAAATATTTAGTTTGGACTCTTCCAAACAAACTACACAGCATACCTAGGAGTATTGTGACCTTTGACTGGATCTGCGTACTTTGATAAGAGGGGTTTTTTAACTATTTTGTGAGATGTACATTTTGTTTGTTTAAGCGGAATTTGCAAGTAGTTTCAACTGCGATATTTTTCCATACATTAAAAATAGATCGCTGACACTACGATGGAGCATAATCATGCAAAAATAGCTGCGTACAAGTTATTACAGCTGGCCCTTGAAAGTTTCGGGAAAATTCTGACATTCCCAGGTACCGGACACGTGCGAGAGTGCCGAGAAGCTGAAGCAGCTAGCGAGCTGCAGTCTGCAGCAGTGCCTGGATTTTGACTACGAACAGTACTGTGTTTGTAGGTTATTAGAATGTCTGAAGCACAGACAAAGAGTGTGGGTACGTAGAGGTCAGCTAGGTGATATCATAATTAATAGACACATCTATTATTAACTATGGTGATATCGACTGCTAGTAACTAGTGGTTATAGTTGACTATATAATACCGACGAATAGTTGATATCGAAAATATCGGTCGGTATTATAGATATATAGTGACTAGCCGAAACAAGGCCGTTTTGATGCAGCATTGCATAGTGAATTATGTGCCGGGGAATTTTACGAGAGTTAGGTGAAGAGGTACGTACATCTTTGTGACAAATTGAATAATAGAGAAGTCCCCTGGCTTACGTGCGTGAGTCCAGAAGGAACACCTTTTACTTATCCCAAAACTTACGGATGAAAAGATACCATATTTTTGTTTGAAAGAAAAATATTTAAAACACAAGAGCTGTAGCTATTGGAAGGAATCGGCATAGCACATGCTAATAAGGGGTGGGAATTATGCTAATGCTTGGGCCACTCTTTCTGAAAACGTTTGTATGGTCAGTGAAACCAGTAATCACAGATTTTGAAACTATTTTGTAGTTATTTAGGGGCAGACCTACTACAGATTTTTTTTAGATCATGGCTGTTGCTTTAGCGAGGTGGAGGGATATTTGATCGTCTGGTGTGATGCTGAAGTGACACTAAAAGCTACATAAGACATATTCGCAAAGAAATAATTGAAAGTTACTTTGGGAATGCAACTACTCAAATGTAAAATGCAAACACAATTTTTTTAATTTTTCTGCACAAATCATGATTTATTTTTCACTACCAGCGTAGTAAACTTCGCCATTTAAGTCAACAGGGACTGAGTACATGGTAATACTTCCCATACATTTTCGTTTCGACATATGTGTAGTGTTCCGCGAAAATATCGATATTTTCAGGTCGGTATATCGATATTTTATATTGGTAATACCGCTAGACCTTACTTAGGGCCTAAAGAGTGTGTGTGGCTAAAATCTAAAGTAGGACAATGTGGATATTAATTGTTGAACACTGAATTAATTCTGACAAGTTTTTAAGACTTTTTGGGAATTCATACATTAACAGCCAGTGTAGTTCAAGAATTGAGAAAAAAATGGGAGTGATGAGGCATGAAACCAGAGGTACAGTATGGGGGAGAACTGACTTAAAACTCCCTGAAAACTTAAAGAGTTAAACAGGACTGCTGCAGAGCACAAATGATCTATTACTCACATTCAACTTGTACAGTACAAGTTCTATAGTAAAGTATTGTACACGTTTATAGATGTCTGTATATATGTCATGTGCATAACAGTTGCTTCAGGACCCAGTCACATTTTATGGTACTTTTGTACAGGCTCAAGGCACCAGGACAGCAATGGCTTGAATTCCTGCAGGGCACTATGTCCATATTTTGTGGGCCCATTTCTACTGTTGGACTGATTACCAGTATTCACTATTGGTATTGGACAATATTTCCCACTTTTGTCCTGTATCGGTATAAGTAAAATCTACCTTAAATGTCGATATTACCTGACCGATATTTATTGTCCTATATGTCAAGAAAATTGTTCACTACTATAGTATTTTTTAAACCATATTCCATTATATTTTATTTCAACAAGATGAAATGACACTTATAGAGTACTGTACTGGTAGCCTATGCAGAATGCTTCTTTCCCAAATACTGATCAAAACAGGATCAGTATCGGCCAATACTGAGAACTGAAATGGGTATTCATAATATCTGCTCTATACAATATCGGTACAACACTACTCATTTCCTATACTACAATCTTGGACAAAACTGTTGGAACACCTGCAACTGTTGTACCGTGTACAATATGATACTGTGCATGATTTACGAAACCCTCGTCCCCCAGTGCAATGTTGTGTCCAAATGAAAGCGGTGCATCTCCAATTGACATTATTAACTCCAACATTGTACGGGGTAGCGGGGGTGCAGGGGTGTTCCAACGAGTTTTGTCCAAGATTGTAGCCCTAGCCCAATGAGGATGCGATCCAGCCAAAAATACGGCAAATGTCACATACATATTTTGAGACATAGTGTTAAACTTCTCAAATACTCAACTTTGCTACAGAAAAGATGCAAAGATGAATTGCAGTAACAGGTAAGTACAGCATGCAGATATGTTATTGAATTTACATTCATAAAGCACCAGCCTTCTTGAAGTTAGGGTGTGGAAATTAGTCTCTTGCCAGATCAAATGTATTGAATATACCACGTCACTGAATGGTTATACTCCACACATAACTATCAATATAAAAGCTTTTTCAAAGATTTAAAACTGAAAACAACTTCTTGATGTGAAAAGATACCAGCCACTGGGAGTAAATTAGATATCACATATGTACCGGCACAAATTACCTTTTCCTCTAGGCAGCCTGTTGCTATGGTTACAGAGCACCTTTAAGTGATCTTAATGCACGCCATAGCATTTTGTGTTTGTTGTTAAATTCTGGAAAGGATGTAATCAGTATTTTTTGAAACTCTTGGGAGGACAAACAGACAGACACTTTTAACCAGCTTTATTCATATTTCCTAATAATTCTTTGCAAATTTTCTCCCCTAACCTGACAGATACTGTTTTTACCAACCTTCCTCCTATGGTTATAATTCCATTTGCAATACCATGCAGTAGTGACCATGCTGAAGGTCAAAAGGAGGTTGTGCAAGGTACTCAGATCTGAAGTTTTGAAGTTCCAGAAGTTTCTGATATCATACATCCTCAAACATTTCTGATGGCCAAAATTTTGCATTTCAGGGTCTGTGAGTTATAATGTTCATTACCTACACTGTTCTGCATACAGAAAGTCACAATAGGGTTTTAAGCCAGAAAATGGAAATTAACTGACTCCTTTGCTACAAATTTTAACTTGTTCTGAGCATAAAAATATGTAGAGAGGAAGAGTGGAGTGTGTCTTCATCCCTATTTGCTTGGCTGCCCTTGGTGAATCAAATGTATAGTCCCCCAATTTGAATTAAAACATGAGTTCCCCCACCCTCCCCCACCTCCACATGCTAACTTAAATGTATGGTTCTTTTTAAATCATATGCCAATACTTTCATCATTGAGTTGAGACATTTATGCAAGTTAACTCTTTGCTTTACATTTTATATTGCATGTTACAGATACTTCATGGGAAATACGAGATCTGAAGGTTGTATGGTAATGTTTCACATTTAAAGGTTGGGGCAATAGCATAAAGGGACCAGGGACTATAAGCAGTATCCCTAAGCTTACAGTTTGAAATATATTTCAGAATGTAAATACTGCATGTTTATGGTCAACTAAGGAGTTAAATTTGGTAATAAAAATATTGTCACATGATTAAGAAGAGCATAGCATACACCAATTATTTGGATATAAAGAAATTCCAATTGTGGTGACTGTATTTACACTGTGACTGTAAATGCCCTTTAAGAGTGAAGCTATGAGGTAACTGAATTTTTCATTTGCCTAGCAATCAGTTTGTTACATTTTCCATCTAGTGGCAGATACAGGAAGGGGGGGTGGGGTGCTTCAAGCATCCTCCTATTGGTACTGTAGCTAAAACAATAAAAAAAGCCCAAGTACCAACAAATGTTTCAAAATAACTTTTTCAATCCTAATCGATGTGCAAAGGACAGAGCCCTATCCTCACAAATTACTACTTGCGACTGTTGCTCTGTATACCTCTGACCATGGCCGACCATTCTGTTGCACCCCCTCCCCTCCCTTTGAACTATCACATAAGGACATTACTTCTAAGCAAAGTTGTAATTACCAAGTTGGAACATAGCAGGCACAGTAAAATTCATCAGAGCATGAATATCAAAATAACATTGCATTTACAGTATGATAAATGGACTGCAATCTTTTTTGGCAGCAACCCAAACACTAATACAACACAAATGGCTGCAATAGGCCTTACAATCAGAAAAAAAATTTCAGAAGGTTTTATAGCGATGATCCATTTACATATAAAATGAATATGATTAAGGTTCTTTGCATTTTAACTAAAAGGCTAACACACATAATATTATTGTACCACGTCTTCTTGCTTTATATTTATGGGAAATATTGCATTGGAAGTGCAAAAATTTTTCATTCCTTTTAAATGACGATTTATATACATGTATAGAATTATAGTCAATTCAAAATTAGGTACTATAGCAGGGTAACTTTATTGTCAAGCTTGCCACAGAGCCAAAAGACAAACTGACTGCTTTCAAGTATAGCTCGTGAATAATTTGTCCACCAAAACTTTCAACTTTTCACATCAATGCAACTACCATAATTACCTCTGATAATGCATATATAACATTTTGGGGAAAAAAGCTACTTCCAGAGTTAATTTGCACTGAGTGCAAAATGTTTTAATAAATGATACACCCTATTTTCTGTCTGTGTGATATGTTGATGCAAAGTGAACAAAATATTTCTCTCAAAATATAAAAATACATATATACTGTATACACTTGATAAACATCTGGAGATTAGTTCTGGAAATGTTAAGATAATTCTGAAGTTCTAGCAAAACTCATCAATTATTATCCCACCGCTAGCTGCAGTATCAGCCTTCTGGTATGTGAAAACACAAGTCATGCTTTACAACATGTGTTCCTGGTATAATTATAGGCCAATAGCCTGATGTCTCATGTTTGTAAAGTGATGGAGTCTATTATAAGAAACAGTATTGTGGAACATCTTACAAAGTTTAAATTAGTTAAAAGCTCACATAATGGCTTCATGAGTGGGCGGTCCTGCTTGCCTAACTTACTTAGTTGCTTAGGTAAAGTTACTTGTCATGTTGATCAGGGACACCCTGTTGATGTTGTCTATCTAGACTTCCAGAATGTGTTCGATAAAATTCCCCACTGCCGTCTTGTTTCCAAGCTCAAAACCTACGGTGTAGCGGATTATGTCTGCAACTGGATTGAGGCTTGGTTGTGCAATGGAAAGCAGTGTGTGCTTTTAGGTGCATGGTATGTCATCTGACTGGACAGTTGTTTGCAGTGGAGTGGCGCAAGGTTCTGTCTTGGACCCAGTTTTGTTCACCATCTTCATAAATGACGATGAGAATATTTGTAGTAATGTTATCAAGTCTGCTGATGACACCAAAGTTTTTGCTTGTGTTTCTGATGAAAGAGATGTTCTAGCTCTTCAGGATGACCTTCATACCTTATGTCAGTGGTCAAATAACCGGCAGATGCTTTTTAACATAAGTTCTACATGTTGGAAGGAATAATCCTGAATTTGCTTATAAGATGGATGGTGTTAACCTGCAGTCAATTAATGAAGAAAAAGATCTGGGGGTGGTAGTTATAAGTCACTAAAGCATGGTAGACATATTGCTGAGGTTGTAAAGAAGGCCAATGGAGTCCTTGGCATTATGAAAAGGTCATTCACTTACAAACAAAAGGAGATTCTGCTATACCTTTGTACAAGTCTTTAATGCGGCACATTTTGGAGTAGTGTAGTCCTGCCTAGAACCCCTTCTTGAGGTAGGACATAGTTCTTATTGAAAGGCATTTTACTTAAATGCTCCATGGTTTTAAAGAATTGCTATATTGCAGAAGACTGGACCTATTAAGTCTAATGTCATTAGAAATTAGACCTGTCAGATCAGACCTTACAGTATGAAGTTTTTTTGTCTTGTCAAGGGTTTTGAGGATGATGACTACTGAGACTTGTTCAGGGTGAGGGGCACACTGGTGATACCAGAGGGCACAGTCCCAACTTTTTTAAGGGCCAATGTAGTTTAGATGTTAGGGAGAATTACTTTTCGTACTGGATCATCAATGCTTGGAATAGCCCCTCAGCTGAAGCAGTTGAGTGTACCATACCACAGTTAATGCTTTCAAGGCTTTTCTTACTGCTGATATACAGACGTCGTTAATGGGGGATAATATGAGTCGTGTTTGACTCTCTTTCCTGTCCATCAGATTTTTCTCTGATGGCTTACAGGTGAATACAGGTGGACAGGTGAATACATGAAGACATGGTGTATGGTAAAACATTACAAGAACATGTGCATCCTGGGGATATTAAATTAGACCAATGTGGCAGATCTGCTAATTATACATGTATGGATGACAACCTTATGTTAAACATTTAAACCTGTAAAATAAATCAAAGCTAAATTTCCTGGATGATATAAATGTTTATTTAGTGCATTTAATAATAAGCTTCTTCTGCTTTAACACACATAATTAAAGGTGGTGGTTTTTAGGACCTGACTCAGCAGATATAATTTAAGCATCTGACAGCTAAGCTATAGACAAATATAGGGCACTATCTGACCCTATGGTTAGTAGTTAGGCATGCATCCACTGTATGGAGCAGGATACTGGGTAGTATACAATACAGGTTACATCCTATGCACTGATCTCATGACCTCATAAAAGTTGTTGTAAATATACACTTCCAGGCCTTGATTCATACAAGATATGTGCCATCTTAAAGTTTAATTTCAATAGAACTGTTCATAGAAGACCAAACTTAAGTTTATCTTACTGTACCTCTTATGAAACAGGGCCTAGTACTGTTAAGACTTGACTTATGCCTTAGAAACATTAAGTATTATATGTGAGCAGAGGGAACTAGACGGTTTGTACTTGAAGGCAAACTTGTGCAGACGGAAACCTCTGGAGATGGTATGAAAAGCCCAACATGAAAAGCCTAAATTTATATTTGTGCCACCAGATTTCTTAATCGAATAAACATTGAGACTCGGGTACAAAAAAGGGAAATATGGCCAGCCATGCTCACTTCTGAGGGCACAAAATGTTCTGCTGCCCAGTTTTCAAACATAACTTCACCCACACTGTAAGAAACTATCTTCCAAGCAGGCAACAGACGTCTGTAAGATGTTTCTAGCACAGACTTGGGTTTTTGCGCATGCCCAGCTAAAGCTGAGACGTTTGAACAGATTTATGCAGGAAGCCTGCATTTTAAACAAGCAGAGATTCTACAAGGCATTGTTGCCACTACAATGCCAGACTTAGCCTGCGTAGCAACAATCTGCGACCTCTTTAAAGATGGATCACAAAGTATTTGACAAACTAAAAAGAAAGTCAATAGAACTGTGTAATGTCTTATCATCCTTCAAGATGAAAACCTGTCTCCTGGCCTCAGATGGATTGATTATTCATATTGGAACACACTTAAGTTGGTGAAATCGGGAAATTGTCAAAATTTCCACTTCATGGCAGATGAGTTATGCCAGATGAAGTGATCATGTTCAATTGGAAAAGTAGCAAACAGAAAATATTCATATGCCAAGCCACAAAAGAAGGGGTAAATTCACATGGCAAACTGAGCAAATCCAATAATCCAAGCAGTTGACCCAAATTTATTATGAACCATCAGCTTATTCTTATTGTACAAATATCTCTCCCTATTTCCTTTATCTTTCTTGCAATTCCAAAACATAAATTTTCAATATTTAAGGTAAACTAAATATTTATTCTGCATGAATGTAACATTTCAGTTACGAAAATATTTCCAGATGATTAAAACTGTCATACAGTACGTGACCCAGGGGAGACCTCGGGGAGAGAACCCTAGTCCCAAGAGGGGAAGGGGAATCCGAGGAAGCCCGAGGAGACAGAACAACTCCCAACAACTCCCAAAAGGGAGGGACACAACCCGAACCCAGAGGGGAGTCCCTCAACGGGAGACAAGGCAACCAACAAGGCCTAAGGAAAACTGTGTTAGGCAGAAGGCCTAACCACGCCAGCCTTAACAAGGCCGGCCTAGAAACCTAGAAAAATAACTAAAGGTCTAAAGCCCCCGAGAAAAACGAAATATACTCATCAAACTTCCATAAGAAGCTGGAGGAAAGGAATCCTTTCCAATCTGGTTCGTCAAACGATCCCAAAGGCAGGAAATCAGGATAAAAAATCCGAGAAAAAAGAAGAGCTTAGAGAAACGTGATGTGACCATTCCGCTGGCAATGAAACAAGGGCGAGTCTTGGGATAGCAGCGAAGATATGAGTATAGCGCCATCTAGCGAGGGTAGGAAATTCATTGCCAGTGATCGTTCCGCGGTATATGGGCTGTCCAATAGTAGTGATAGGGGAGGTAAGTAGGAGCGAAATAGATCTGTCATACAGTACGTGACCCAGGATATGTACGAAGGTATTCTATTAAATTCAAACTGGGGTGACTCCATTTCCCCCTTCAGTAACGTTAACTTCCTGTCATTCCTACACATCTTTCCTTTCATTTTTCTATATGAACTACAGGTAGGCATATAAATCAAACTTTTATCTAGACACTAATATGATACTAGTAATATCATTGATACTGGTTGCACTCATGCAATGCAGAGCCAATATTTGTAGTAATGATCGGTGAGGTACTAAGTCCATCTCCTCCACACAGGGTACTGCAAACATAAACTTTATATGACATCACCAGTCACAAGACTGTACATTGTACAAACTAGATACCTTTGCAGTTAAAGGTAAAGATTCTACAATATATAGTATATCGAATACTTTACTATTCACAATACTGCATACAAAGTATGTTCCATATGAACACCAAATTGCAAATGAACAATTAATTACCCATATTATTTCTAGTTCCTACAGTACTTCAATCTTTTGATAATAAATCAGCTGTTTCTGTGATTAACAGTATACATTGCTGTTACATTGTAAATGTATTCATGGTGTTCATAACAGTTCTTTGGAGCAAGTTACTGTATAATAAGGAACATACGTCATAAATCTGAAACTTGAAAAACTCATGTACACTGTAGGCCTACTACTTAAGACCCAACTGGGATTGCAGGGACCCACACACATGCAGTATCCCATCGACTGAGTATGTGCACACTATGAAAGTACCATGTATGAATTGAGGAGGGATTCAGACTGTATTTTCCACAGATTTGTGAAGTAGGATGGGTCGAGATCATGGATTTAGTGTAAATGAGAGAAATTTGATCTACGTATATGTTGATAATGTATAGAGACATCACTTCACTAATCAGAAAATCAGCACAACCTTATCAGTTAAACATAAACCTAGCTTGCAACAAAAAACAGCTCTCATTAAACATTTAGAACATGAAAATACATGAAAGCAGTATGGACAATACTTTTATGTGGGACGAACTTTATGGGGCTTCCAATTTAATAGTTTGAACTCACATTTTGATGCTTCTATAGGCCTATTTATTTATTTTAGGTTTATTCAGGTGGGTCACTCCTGATTGCTCTTAAATGAAAAACACATGTACAGAACATCACACCCATAGGAAGCTTAACTGGGGGGCTCAAGGTTTCAGACCACTCTCCTGAGGGAGGTGGTATGGGGAGGGTGTGTCCTTTCCCCCAAAAAGTTTTGAACATTTGACCACCTTAGATGCATTTGATGTTAAATTTTGTGTAGGTTTTGCAAAGTAAATTTATGGAAAATGTTTGATATCTTTTACAAAGGCCACCGGGTCCTTGTCCTTGAAAAGTGGGGGAAGAGAAGAGGGGTTAAAAGATACTTTAGTTCCCATATTTTGACCGAGAAAAAAGCCTTTCCCTTGTCCCAGACCCCTCCCTATCTCCATCCATTCAGTAACTCACTTTGACTCAGGTGGGTCACATTCAATGTGAAGATCATGTCTGTAAAATTTTTTATTAAAATACAGTGTAAGTATAGCGACCAGTACAAAACTACATCACATGCTCATTTGTTGAACATTTTGACCAATAAGCATTCACTGAATCACAGTTGTATCTTTATTGTACAGTAGCTGTACACAACTATTATTACTATACACATTCTATGGAAGAAATGTGGGTAGCAGTAAGGTAAAATAGGACATGCTCTGATGTAACAAGGAAACTGACTGTCAGGGGAAACTTGTAGCTCTCATGACTACATGAGATATACTAATTCAGTACCTGCGCAAGGAGCATGACTTTCACCATGTACGGTAATGTAAGGCTGATTTTGTAAAGTCAATGCAGAATTACTGTACTAGTCCACCAAGCAGAGAAACTTTTTATGTTCAGCTCATCACTATGACCAAGGAGGTAGGGTAGCAGCCATGCATGGGGCCACTAAGCAGGCTAATATAGCCTTGATAATTTTACTGTTTATGTGGGTAATTGACTGTAGACACTATGGCTACATATCTCCACCATGACATATCATGACTGAGTCATCGTCATAATCACTGATCAGCCCATACACCTCTTGTCAATGTTCGTAAGCCTCAAGGCTTCAACTTGTATCAGCCAGGGTCACTTACACACTGTTCAACCTTTCACTTGACTGGTGAATAATTTAATTAGGAAATAATTAAAACTAAAAATACTACGGCCCGTGAATTTTAAGCTGTATGGGTCCACTGCACATGAGGAAGCTCTAAGATCTGCTGTAATAGAAACTGTTTTGTTTAGACACAGTTCAGATTAAACAGAAGTATACACTTTCTAGCTTCAGGGGTCAATGCTCCCATACTGTAGATACATCTTCAATAATTTTACTCAACATAATCGTAGTGTCCTTAGAGGCCTGATTTCCTTTTCCCAGACACTTAAAATTCTCCCAACAATGTTTACTCTTAGTCCCTATGGCTGTTAAAAAATATGAGTTGCTGGCATCTCATAGAAATGTCAAGGCACACAGTACATGTAGCACAACATGTTGTACATAATTGCATAAGGCAACATAATTGCAAAAGGCAACATTCTGTTGAGTACACTCCTGTACATGTGATAGAAGCTACACTACTGAGTATATCTCACACTTTACGGATCTGCACTTGTCAATCATAGTCTAAATGCCAATAACAGTTTCAAATACCCAGCTATTACCAAATGTATTTGGGGAGATGCAACAGCTTTTATGAACAATACTGTACAACTGTACACTGACTTCTCTCTAGCGCTGTAGAAGAACCTGACTGTCAGGACAAGACAAAAACCCATACAAATTTAAAAGTTTTATAAAATACTGGGAAGCATAAGAAATAGTGTCAATGGAATGGTTGAAGCTTATTGATTTTTGATGTATGTTGAAGAGAACTAATTCTAAACATTCTGGTAAATGTTGCATACAATTCCCATGTGTGGTTGACAAGAAGTTGACAGATGAAGTTAACGCATTAGAAACCAAAAGTAAACTTTAAGCAAGCAGAAGGGGTATAGACTCACTTAAATCAACACTACTCTGCTTTTCTTTAAACTCTGCGACCAATTTTCACCTCCAAACATTACATATTATTGTAATAGTAACAACATGAGAAGCAATCATATGTCATGAATAAACTCACACCTATGTATTTCGAATTCAAGGCAAGAGTTAGTTAGTTAGTTGAGATTTAATGACACACCAACACGAATGTGTTATATAGTGTCAACTAGATAAATACGGTTCATGTTCAGTTTCAAATATTGTTCAAATACAATGTAAGTCCTCCCCTTTAGTCGCCTCTTACGACAGGCGGGGAATACCGTGGGCATTTTCTACAACCCCCAGCCCACAGGGTGCTTCAAGGCAAGAGACTGCAAAACAAAGACAATACACTGTTCATCACCCGAGAAGATGACATCCCTCTGTTTGCCTCAAATTCACTTTGGGTATTAAAGAAATGTAGTAACTTCATCTGCCAATATCTCAAGTATCACACAAAGGAATTCAATGAAAATTTATACTGCTGCAATGCTTGCATAAGTTTCTCTTTAAAATCTGGAATATAAATCATGGCTCTAACTCTTCTTTAAGTGTGGGAGTTCACAGAAACTAGAACACACCACAATCTTGTGTAAACGATACCCCTCATACTATGCATGGCCTGTTTATGGTTCATAAAGTCAGAACTATAATACTTGTCATTTTTTTAAACCCTACATTTGCATAATCTGTACTGTACCTACAGTAATTCTGAAGTATTACTCTTCTACAAACTTTCCCTGGTGAAATAAGTCACTTCGGGAGACATATTTTTCAAGTGGAGGGGTTGAGGGGAGGGGAACTGCCATTGTTGCAATCAGGTTGCAAATAGACAGTCTTTAGTTTTCATCACATTATTGTACACAATTAAGTGACATTTCTGCACTCAACTGGTGCAAAGAAATGTAAATTGGAGGAAAAAAGAAGGAAAACAAGTGGAAAGGTTCCTGAAAGGTGAGTTTTCATATTTCTAAAGGGTACAGTAACTCAGGATCTTAGGCCCAAGACTAAAGCAAAGGTTGAACTAAAATTTAAAAAAAAAGCTTGATTTATTCTTTTTGCTGCAAGCTGTTGCTCAATGATTTAAATGTAAGTTAAGGGTGTGTGGATATGTAACCATACCATTTGCTTTACTCAAAAAAGTTATAAGATCTGATGATGAAAAGTCCATTGGAATTATCTGAACATCTTTCACCTTGCTCAAGACATTCCTTTTCAAAGTTTGACTATTTCTGAGATTTCTCATTAGCTATGCAAAGATATAATACAATGTTGCACAGTGTCTGCATTTCTTTCGTTATTAATCCTTATGAATTATGTATTAACTACTTATTAGCTAGTTTTCTAGTTTGGTGTTCAGTGTGGATATTTTCAAAGAAGTAAGTAGCTACTTCCAAAATAATCCCTGGGGGCATCCCAAAATATGAGCTGTCATTGAAATGATGGCTTAACAAACAAAGGATTAACCATAACACTTATTCGATGGGTCCTTCTCTGCACATCACAAATTTGCATAATTAGCTCATGTTTATTCATGATTTAAGTGATTATATTGTAAACAGGTCAATATTGCATGATTTTTAAAGGGAACTGCAGCTTTTCTAGACGTTTTTAAATTTTAAAGCTTTTTACACTTAATAGGCAGGTATCACATTTACATGTCCACAGACCTTTAATGACAATTAAGTAAGGTATTAAACTACATGGAGGTCCAAAAGTCTGTTACATCCTTCTGTGACATGTTCAGATACTATGACTAACGGAATATGTAGTTCGTAAATCCTTTTATGACATTTAAAGCTCACAGATAATCACTAAAAAAGAAGGACCTCTGAATATCTGCATAATCACAAGCAAACAGAGCAAAAACAAGTTATATGTAACAAGCTTTATGTTGACAAACTTAGTGTTTGCCAAAATATCCCCATCAATCAGCTACATGCAGTTTCCTGTAAATGGCACAAATTCATGTCAAATTTATTCACTCAATCTAGGTCCTGTCTGTCGACCCCTCAGTTCTTTACATTAATTTAAGATTTGCTCAAACCAAAATATTGCTAAAGATGAGCGTTCTCAATGACAGTTGATTTACCATGACAATTTGATGAAGTCAAATTGGCAGAACCTAATCCAACCAACTGAATCATTGCATTTGATATTGACAGGAATGCACATGTAGAGGACATTCCACTTTCCACTTTTTGATGTATATACTGTACACACCCTAACATTTACAGGTAATAATTAAGATGTCTGAGATATTTATTGCATTCTACAAGTGCCACATACTCCAAAATTATAGAAATGCTTTGTAATTTTGGTCTCCCACAATTACTTCCAGCAGCAATTACAAGCACTGTGTATTTTTAATGAACTGAACACTGCGCTTCACCAAAGAAGCTAGCCAATTTTTTTCATACACTGATCAGTTCTTAGTGACATTTATACAGGCAGCCTTCCTGTTAAGGTCAATTATTGAAAGCTATCTTGTGCATAACATGAAAGTACAGCATTTAAAGTCAGATGTGTCATCAGAAAAAAAAAGTAAAAATAGGGCAGAATTGGTTTGGAAGAATGAAAGTAATCTTCTTTTATTTACAGCAATTCTTAATACATTAAAGGCCATGAATATAGTCATTGCTTTCCCTGATCATCACCCAGTGTGTTTAGAAAGCTGAGTTTAGTACGTGTACAAAATCAACCAGTTGGGACAAACCTGTTATGCTTCAAAGCATGCTACAATGTACAGTTTTTCATGCTATATAGCTTCGGTTCTGCAGTTCCTAACCTAACCTTGGATATTAACATAAATTTAAATAATCTCGTACTGCATCGTTCTGCAGTTTTTCATGCTTCGAAGCATGAATTGAGATGACAGTACACAAAAAATTGTCCCAACTGGGTGCGTAAATTTATGTACACTACCTAGTACTAATAATACAACAGTACATGTACATTACATACATAGCAAAGGACTGGTCGCCAGTTTCTCCGAAAGTGTGTGCCACCCTTTCCTTGCCAGATATCGAGTTGCTTGCCGTTAAAGTACGTCCTCGCTTCTTGCCAAGTGTTTTTACAAATGTTACCATAGTAAACTTGTATACTAGACCGTCATCGAACTTTACCCTGGCTGACAGAGAACTGCGTAAAGTACTTCTAGAAATTCAAAAGAATAATCCACGGTCCCATATAGTCATTGTAGGAGACATCAACAGAGATACCATTCCGTTTTTTGAGACATATCGAAATTATGTGGATTTTGATACATATCCTCAAGCAAATTCCAAACTCGATGCTGTGTTAGCTAAAGGCGAATATTATAAAGTTAAACCAGCGCCACCCATCTCAAGATTCGACCATACTACTATTCATATTTTACCAATTTTTACTGAAAAGCATAGGGAAAGTCAACCAAGGAAGAAGAAATTAAAACCTGACCTATCAAAGGACAACGTTGATATTTTACGAGACGCATTAGATACTACTGATTGGAACATTTTTAGAGAAAGCTCCAACAATATAAACGAACTAACTGAAGCAGTATCATGTTATATTAACTTCGTGAGCGACTTGTGTGTTCCAAAGAAGGCAACCCCGTTAGCAACTCTTAGTAAACGGATTCCAGCCGATGCTGATATCAAACGATTGGAGAAAGAGAAGCGACATGCGATAGAGGCAAAAGACCGAGAATTAAGGTACAGAATACAGAGAGGTATTAACAGAGGCGTACATCAGAAAAGAACCTCTGTTTTTCAGGAAGTGACTGCTGACTCTAAATCTTTGTGGGACCTACTTAGAACCGTACGATCGCCGGACAACGATGAAAAACAACCTGTAAGCAGAGAGATGGCAAATGAACTAAATGTCTATTTCGGACACTTTAATGATTCAATATGCTTAGATGCACCCTTGCTTTTACCTGAACGTAAGAACAATGAAAACTTCAAATTTGAAGAAAAGAATGTCACAAAATTCCTTAAGTCTGTAAAGAATGGTGTAGCTGGTGGGGCTGATAACACAGCTTGGTGGGTATATAAATTTTGTGCGGATGAATTATCAGGTATTTTCACAACTATTTTTAATGAATGTATAGCAAAATGTGAGATACCGGCTATGTGGAAAAATGCCATAACAGCCCCTATACCCAAAGTGTCTATCCCACGATCGGTAAATGATTTTAGACCAATTGATCTTGCCAGCATAAGTTTTAATTGTATGCAAAAATTGATCGTGCCTCAAATAACTCAAGCTATTGATAAATATGGAAATAGCAATCAGTTTGCTTATAGGAAGGGGTTGTCATGTACCGATGCTGTTTTAACTCTCATTCACAATATTGTCACAGGATTAAATAACAAAGATACTACTATTTCTAAGGTTTTATTTCTTGATTTTTCTAGTGCTTTTAACACGGGTCTTCCAAATCGTTTAATCCAGGACATGCAAGGTTTTGTTGAAGAGCCATTGTTGTTACATTGGGTATCAAATTTTGTAAATGGCTGGTCCAGACAAATAAAATATTCTAAAGGTCTTACGGAAAAATCGGAAATAAACGTTGGAGTCCCTCAAGGCGGTCCTCTGTCCTCTCTGCTGTTCACAATTTATACTGACAAAATAAGATCTACTTCAAAGTGCACTGTGGTGAAATATGCTGATGACACTGCTATAGTATGTAATGTATCAAAGCGAACGCATCAGGCTGACTAAGCAAGTTATAAAACTGATATGTTAAATATTGTAGATCTGTGTGATGGGAAGAATCTAAGACTAAATCCAAAGAAATCTAAGGAAATGGTTTTTGAGAATATTAATATTAAACATGAAGGTCTCGTATCTTGTAAGTTAACTAAAATCTCAATTAAAGATGCCGAAGTAGAACGCACTCATCATACAGTATATCTAGGTGTTTGCATTGATGATAAACTGAGTTTCACTGGTCATATAAGCAGAATACTGAAACGGGTGCATTTCATAGTCTCAACTCTATTGTATATAGTTCCATATTTTAATGTTGATGTAAGGGAAAGAGTTTTTACCGCCAATATACTACCACATCTACTATATGCTGTTTCTGCTTGGTATCACTTTCTACTAATCAAAGATAAGAAAGAATAATTACCTTTTTAAAGTTTTGTTCTAGAATTTTTAATATAGATTTTAACTTTCTTTATATATGAGTACCGTAAACAATGCTGCTAAAAATGAGTTCATCAGAAGTGTAAATTGCATACAGACAAATGACAGACATGCTTTGCATACCGAACTTAACTCTCTAATTCGAGAAACTACTAGGTATAATCTGAGAAGCAAAGCAATAACACCAAAATTCAGAATTAATGTGTATAAAAATAGCTTTATTTATCGTGCTGCACTTTACAGTATGTACAAAACGGTAATCTGGATAATTTATTGTAGACAGTTGCACTTGTATATTTTTGTATATACTTATATTTTTTTTATTTTTTATTTTTTTTTTGTACACTTACAGTTTTATTATTATTAAAATCCTCACTTTTTAATGTCCTGTTTATAAATTTTTATATTTATACTGGAAATAAACAAACAACATATACACACAAAAGTTCAGTGAGGCTTTGTGTTCTATTAGCCTACACACACTTCAATGCAATGAAGGGGATTAACACTGTTTCTGCATTTTTACATATTATACTGTTTGGATTAAAAGTCGCAGGTGCCGCAAAGCAGTCACAACCAAGAACCAGGGAACCTACTGTTCCATGATGAGTGTAACACGATACTAGTGTCCATGGTATGTAGTGTTCGGGAGATATTTTACGCCCATTTGCTTGGGCAGTCATCTTTGTTCACAAATTCCATGGGTACTGGGGCAGCCATGCTGACAGTGTATTAGTATTATTACTGCAGCTATGCAGTGGCAAGTACTGTACCAAACCTTTTGACTTGGTGCCTAAAAAATATAAACACAGCATATATACTTTAAATTCTCTTTAACCCACTTTTCCTTTCACTTCCAATGTAAATGGCAACTTCATCTGATTACTGCAAACAAAAATAAACAGAAACCTGTTATATTTACCCTGGACACTCCAAGGTGTGAGCTTTTCTTTCTCACTATGAACGAGGTAAAATTTCAAAGTCTTACAATTTCCATACTTCCATGATTACTTGCAATTAAACCAAACTTTCCAAATCCAAACTTAAAGTATGTAGAGAGTGACAAATTTTCACAGAGTCAAGAAATTTTCACTTTGATTCATACACTATTCTCTAGTAGTGTCAAGTATTCTTTAATTATTAAAAGCCCAAACTTCAATTCTTGGAATTGTTCATTTTGTCACATGTATTTGTTTCTAAGTTTTGTGGCTTGGGGTATGAATTTTTTTAGTATGACACCTGTACTTGGAATTTTTAACCGATTCCCTGATTTCACCAACTTAACCGTTTTTCAATACAAATTAACAGTCCAGGTGGAGCAATGAGAAAGTCTTTATTTCTAAGGATGATAAACCATTACACAGTTTTGGGGACTCTCTAGGTTTCATTTTGTCAAAAACTTTGCCACTGATCATTCCGCGGTATATGGACTGTCCAATAGCAGTGATAGGGGAGGTAAGTAGGAGCGAAATAGATTCTTTGAAACTCTCCACATGTTAAACAAGTAGATCTCTCTCACAAATTCTTTTGAACATTATGCACATGTATGCGCAAAAGCCCAGTACTACAGAATATACAAACATCGTACCGCCAGCTTGGAAGATTCGGCTCTTACACAGTGTATAAAGTTGGTTTGAAAAGTTTGCAGCAGAGCATTTTTCTCACAAAAGTTAAGTATGGTGGGCCAAAGTAAGTATGGTGGGCCATTCAGTGACAGAGGTAGAGAGAGAGCAGTGAAGTCATACAGTATGTCTAGCTGGCATTTCATGGCACATGGTGGTCTTTATATTAACTGTACATCTCCCTTTCTTGTATTTCACACATTTAATTGATCAAGAAAGTAGGTGTCACCAATATTTGTGCTCTGCATTTCGATCTCATACCATTGTCAGGGGCTTTGATGTGTATTTGCCTGCAACTATAAACCTGTCTAGAAATATCAAAAGCATTTACAGTCTGGTCTCATCCTCAAAGGCTACGTTTTTGGTCCATTTCTATTTTCGGACTACTCTCTACAGTCCAGTTGGTGAAATATAGCAAACTTGTACAGTATAGTACAGTAAAACCTAGCTCACTCAGCCAAACCTCATTTATCCAAAAACCTGCTTACTGTATACAGTAAATCTGAACTGGACTTGTAATTTTACAAGACTTGCATTCAACACAATAAAGGTAGCATCCACCTAGTTTCCAACTGCATTACAAGGCAAACCTTAACAAGAATTTCTGCAGAAACACATTAATTTTCCTCACAACTTTTACAGTCACAGTAAGATGTCACGTCTTGATTAAAACAGCACATATCTGGGCAAACACAACAATTTGAATTCTTTGTCAAATTTGGAAGAAAAATCTTAGGTGATTACTTTGAAATTCCAAGTTGGTAGGAGTCACAAGTCAGTAAATATATATACCATGTAGGCTCGATATCCCACATATAATATATACATTAGGACAGCATAAGACCTAGTTTTACTGAACCTGAAAAGTAAGTATCGTATCGAGCTTAATATTACCAAAAAAATAATGACAGCAGACCTTAGAAAAACACTGTGAATGGCTGTTTAAGAATCTTGAAATATGTGTCTCCAATATTTTTGGAAATTAATGGCAAATTTATAATCTACATACTGTACCTCTCAAGATGGTTCTAAGAGCTTCTCTTGAGCATATGCACACTTTTAGTGTGTACTAAGTCTGCACTGGTACTGTAACTCAAGGAATCATATAGGCTTAATTGAATTTTGGTAACAAAATCTCTGGGGTTTTTTTAAGTCCACAAAATTGTTTGTCACATCATTGGTCACAAAAAATAATAACTAAATACTTTTGGGCATTTTTTTCTGTATAATTTTGCTACCCATTTCAAAATTATGTAGGAATTAAATATTTTGATGCACTTTTAGTAGGGACCCAGTATACCATACATGAAGCCAAAACTTGAAACCATGTTCATCAGATTTTTTTTTGTTACCTGAACTACCCTTGGTCCCACATGGTTTTACTGTAGTTATAACATACAGTATCAAATTTATACTGATGACTGTCACAGCTTTATGATTAAACAAGCCCACCAGCCTGTAAAATGTGGGTTTAATAGTCATATTAGAAAACAAAAATAGCAAGAAATGAAACAATGTTAACCTAGCAAAGAATGCAATTTCCATCTAATTATTTCATTAAAAGGTAACTAGGAACAGTGATATGGACAGAGTAACAATACTCACCATTTATGGATCTACTAACAGGTAAATTCTTCATACTGTAAAAGTGCATATTTGTTCACCATTAAGCTGACCATTTCATTTCACAATAGCAAGCAAATGCACCACAATGTACCATTTTATTTAGATGCCCCCTTTGTGGCCACACCTTGTTTCAGCCTTGATGTACTGTACAGTTAACTGGAACTTCATCCGAAGAAATGTATCTCTTACTTTCTTCCAATACTTTTCAAGTCCAACAGTCCAATATTATCTGTCATGTGTGGATGTTCACATTCCAAATGGATGGTGCTGTCTCCAAAGAAAGGTGTAAAACATTTTTGTCTACCTCAAAATGTGGTTTCATCAAAAGGTGGCCTACAGAAAGCTATTTTTTCCTCTTTTTTTTTATCTTCCTTGGTCTAGACAGGATAAGTCATGGATGCTGACACAGAGAGATAATTTAAATACAGGTAGTGCTTTTATTGGCATAGGGGAGCAGTACAATACCTGGTTAAAATGGTACCCAGTATCACCAGGAAGAAATCATTTATCCCAGGATGAAAGGAGATGAAAACATATTCTGGATCAACCTGACTATGCAGACTGAATTAATTTGTCCTACTTCTAGTCGGTATTCCTCAAAGGTGTTGACAATAAGCCTAGAAATATCATCCAGGTTGTCAAGAATAGGTCACAAAATGATGGCCTCTCAATAACCTATGGTATTTAAACCATGAAAATAACACACCTGGCACAAATGGCCATCTCTGATCATGGAAGTGAACTGCAAATACCTTGGTAGTACTTTCATGCTCTGGGTGACCCAAATCATGTGACACTTCCTAGAAAGGGTAGCCCCGTGATGGCTGGAGTGTAACCAAACAAGGGAACTTGCTATGAATCCCACAGGTCTAAATCCCTAGAAATGGCACTTCCAAGTGATGGAAATTAATTTTTGACACCTCTAATTTAAAGATCACTCCTCCAGAAATCACCTTATGAAATTTTGGTGTTAAATAACAAATCCATACTTATATTACATACCCTATCACAATTAACCAAACATTTCTCTGTCAACTGTCAATCATCTAACATGCTAGGTGATAATGTGTATTAGTTATGTTAAGTACAACATAATCATTTTTTTTCTGTCATCACTTCTGGGGTAAATTACTTCTTCTACACTGACATGTTGAGTTTGCATTCCCAAAGTGTGCTGGCACAGTATGCTACAAGCTTACTGTTCATGTATTGATTAGAAAGCTAACAATGATAAAATTCTACAAAATTACAAAATGTTCACAGTTATTTTTAAAAACAAATTTCTTTTCAATAATTGAAAAGTATCTACTGCATACAACTTGTACCAACCAAAACCTTTAAAGATATATATCTCAGCTTCTAAACTGTAATATCATTTCTATTTTACCAACCAAACAATACCACCAGTCATTCATTGTTCCTCTTTAGGATACTAAAATTTGCCTACATTTCATGGTTCCAAATGTGAATAGACATTTTGAACCCATCAGCAAACTAGGTTGGACGTGCACACTCAATCTTTTAGAAATGAGGTCAAGCCATTGTACCCATACGTTTCCAGGATATAAAAGATTTGTGGTAAGACTACACCCCTTTCATTCACACTTGTGATGATAATATTCATGATAGGGGAAATACATATACCGTAGGAGGTAAGGAGGAGCTTAATAGACTTGCAAATGTTGTACCCCCACTTCCTTGACTACTCAAAACAAAATCACAAGTGATACTGAATAAATACACAATCATGTGATACATGACATACCTATCACTTGATCAAGTTCAATAACCCTGGTACTGTATACATTTTTCTTATAAACTTCTATCAGGCCAGAAAGGACACTCAACTTCTTTTTATTATACACTGTACCCATGAACTTGTTAAAATTCCCTTTTGTGTCAACACCCTTCAGCTTTCTATTTCAAACAGTGGCAAAATTTAATCTATCCGGAATCCATAATTTAAAAGTCATGAAGTTCCGTTTATTCCATGAACAAAAGTACTTAAGAATAACAAACACATGATCTTTGATAACTTTTTCAACTGCATTACAAAAATTGTTCTTGTTAACATATATCAATAAAGAAACCTTTTTTGGCACAGTTTAATGATGGCAACTTTCAGTATCTGTCTTCTTTTTTAATATTACAGACTATTCAATCAAAGATCTATACATGGTTTCTCATAAAATATTGAGCCATAAAAGCATGCCAGAATGAAAGGGCAGTAACCTTCTAAAAATGTTTCCTATATTAACCTACTATCATCACATCCTTATATCCCTGTGCTGTATTCATGATAATTAAGTTCATTCTGCACAAGCACTTATAATCTGCAGCTTTCTATTTCAAATAGAAAGAGAATTTTTCATTTTTCCAAAAATGCTCCACATTTTTCATACTTCAATTTCAAAAGTGAACAAACATGTGATTTTCAATAACTTTCATATCACAAGTTCCATATCCTCTACAGTAACTATTGTTCTCCTATGACGGAATTTTTACATTAAATTTACTGGCAAAGGTAAACGTGAGCAACTTTCTGTATCCTTCCTATATTCCAAGAAATATTAAAACTTTGAACAGACAATTTGTAGTTCAGAGTGTCTAATGAAATATTGAGCCATAAAGCATTCAAGAGGATATGACATAGCAGTAACTTTTTTGCTAAAAGCTATCACCATATCCTTGACAGCAATTGTGAAAATCAAAACTAGTAAAATGATTAAAAATATGGTTACAGGTAATGAAGATGAAAAAAGAAGGAAACGTCTAGCCTAAAAATACATTTTTATAACAGTTTGCATAATTTTCAGAACAAGTGATTGAACAATATGGCACGGTAGGAGCAAATGAGAGTATTAGCCACTTTAATGTACCCCAAACTTTATGAAAAGTCTAAGTTGAGGATAAAATCGACCGTATGCAATTTCAGATGATTAGTAACAAGTAAAAGGACTGCTGAACTGCAATTTGTACCTAATTTACCATTTTTAGCAAGCATAGACATAGGAGATACCATAGGGAACCTTGCGGCCCAGTAAAACTTTGGGAGATAGCCTGTTTCCAGTAATCATCACTCCTCACCTAGCCCCCTCCCTCCCCTGCTAGCTCATACTGTATGCTCTGCTTACAAAGGTGCAAACGTACGTGTGATTTTATCTATCACTGTTTCTGCATTAACGCTGGATTCCACCCTAACAGGCTTACCAGATCACTGAGCAGTTTAATGTCTAGTTGCAAGTATGACTTTTACCAAATTTGAGAAAAGTAAGAAATACACTAATGAAATCTAGCATTGGAAGTAGAGTCTTCATGAGCAAACAATTAATATACAGTATGGTAATTTTAACACACAGTTTGTGAGGTGAAACATACTGTACTTTTTCAGACAATTTTGTTGAAGTACAGTAGCTCCCAGTTGATTCTATGAAGCCTCTGTTACAGTCAAGATTTCTGGTAACAAGAAGCAACATAATAAATAACACAGTCTATGAAAAAGTGTAAGGTACACACACATATTTCTGTATGAAATTTCTCAGTACTTCCTTTTTTATTCCCTTCTTTAGACATACTAACATCAAACATTTACCTGAAATGAGAGGTTTATTATTGGCTCAGGTGCAGTGCAATATAGGTCATTGTAGTCACTTCCTTTTATGTCACACAATATAATCAACCATCTTGATTCAGAAAGCCACTTGTGATGTGGCCTCCATTAACTGGTTAATTGCTACCATAAGTCAGACTCATAGTTTTAGAATAATGAAATGAGTAACAAGACAGGTGTATTGTCTCTAACTGTTAATACCGATGCAAATTCACTTCGTAATTTTACAAGCAGGATTGAAAAAAATTGCACTGCATCAATGGAATATTCAGACAGATATCACTAGGTGGTCCAGACTATGGAACTGACTCCTAAAAATTTCTCAATTTTCAATTTCTCCAACATTAATTCGAGACACTTTCAGGATTTAATTCAAAGAAACATATACAGATATCAAACAGAGATGAAAAAATAACTCGGGAAGAAATACTCAGAGCAAGCTCTATAGAGCTTGTGGTATGAGTCCTCCTTGTGCAAACGACATTTCATACTAAATACGTTATACGCAATGAGGTCATGTTACGCAGAAGAGGAACAAGACACATGTCTAGACTAGTTGGGGTGCTGTGTCGTTAACTGTGGTGGGGTAAAGCTAGCTTGAGTTTTGAATATGACCATCTTCCAACTGTTCTTGTCAATTTTGGTTTTTTATTCAAAAAAGGGAGCGTTCTACTATTAGTATATTTTCAAAGTTGTTCATAAACTATCAGGAGTCACATTTGGTTTTCGAATATTTTCGTCACTTTCTCGTGGCAATGGAATTGAAAACTAGAGATATATACAACAGGTGTAGCATTTCAGATCAAAGATCAAGTCAATAATTCATCAATGAAGCTATGTGGTATTTTGTTGTATCATACTTCAAGGATTGACCTTAAGGTTGACTTAAGGCTATAACGAAATAACCAAGGGATTTCGATCAAAATTTTTGGAGAGGAAGCGAAAGCAAAATGATTGAAGATAATACAACTGAATTTAGTTAATTCATGAAGAAATGCGAAATGAACGTATCGAAGAAGAGTAATGGTAACATGCATATATATACAGTGGGTGATGATATTGTAAGAGTTCGAATCCGTTTCGTCTTAGGTATACTGGACGTTGCGGATGAGGTGTCTGGGTTGGTAGGTCCGGTGGGACTCGGTCGGTAACTGTTGGTAATTGTTGTGAGTCGGGAGTCGTAGGGAAATCGCCATCGTCGTCAATAGGGGCATCTGTAGCAATATTTACTGGTTTGAAAAATGACGAGTTTCTTCTCACAATTTGTTCTCCTCTTTTTGCAGAGGTCATAGACCCTTTTACTTCAAATACAGTGTAAGGGTTGCAATTAAAGGGGGAGGAAACCTTGTTGCGTTTCTTTTCACGAAGTAATACCCTGTCACCAACTTTTATTTGAGCTGGTTTTGCGTGCATCTTACTGTCAGAATTTGACTTCCATTTTTTTTTGTTTTGCATTAGCATCTGTCGCTTGCAGGGACTGGTCATGCAGTTGGGATCTGCTGTCAATCAAACTGTACTTTGGTTCCAATGGCACGCCGGCCAAACAGAAGCTCTGCGGGTGATTTGTTTGTAGTACTATTGGGAGTTGCCCTGTAATTCCTTAGGAAGGAATACTATATAGCTCTTGTTTCCAGGGTTTTGCTTCAATAATCGTAGTGCGAATGGCTTTTTCCAGGGTTTTCATGAATCTCTCAGTTTCACCACTGGCTTTTGGCCATAGAGGTGTAATTTTATGATGGTGAATTCCTTGGTGTTAAAATACGTAGCCGTTAGTATTTCAGATTATGTTTGTTAAAGTAACACTTATCCTTGTTGACAGGTTGTTTTCGCTCAAACATTTGAATACTGCCTCCAGAGATCATGGTCGCTTTGTGTTGCGCCACTAAAAATGAGCATGGATCATCGCTGAAACAGATAACTCCAGGAATCTCATACAACACTTGCTGGATAATATTTTGGAAAATTTCGTCTCCGTCAATGTCAATTGTAGTTTTCACTAACCAAGTAACATTAACAGACTTCTACATGTATAAAAAAATCAGTACTTACCAATGCATAGAACACATTGCCAAACTCTGGCGTTATAGCAAATCCATGTCGTGCACTTGAAACAATACCGTACATTCCTAATCCTCTCGTACGCGTCCTCAAGAGCAAAATGAAAGTTACACACTAATCTATATAAGTTCAGGTTAACGCAATCATAAGTTCGATGGCGCTGTTTATATTTAGTAACCGACTCTTCACCATACTATATATAGCGAGTGTAGTATATACCCAAGATTGCTGCTAAAAATAGATTCCGCCCACTCATTTAAATGAAGAAAAATCCCGATTATACCCTCTTTCAAAAGTCATATGGTCACCAAAATTACCGCACTGCTACGGAACAACCATCCCTACAACTTGGACAACGATGTATTTCGATACCACCGTCCGTCTAGGAGGAGATCGTGGGACCAGCCAAAATTGTTATTTCGATGTCGACTGCATTAGTTGCGGCTGCCTGCGTGGCAGGCACCGCAACTAAAAACAATGAAGGTAGCCAAATAAGGTACATGGCTGCACATACTGCACACATGACCCACATGAGAGCGGCAAGAATGAAGCATAAACAAACATTTGGCAACACAAATGCACAAATTACGATAAAGAATTTTACGTCTTTTTCCCCTGTAGTCTTGGCACATGGGTGTATCTGACTGGTACAAAAGTCATACCTGTCTGCATTTGTATTGGTGTAAGTTGTATTAATGCTTAGCTCTTGCCTAAGGGCACACTTTCTGTTCTGTGATGTCGTATGCTTCTAAAAAAGTTGTATAGGCCTAGATAGTAATTAAAATAATTCAGGGTATAAAACATGTGCATGATGCAGTATGTTATACTATCAAATGGCCAGACTTGGACTTTGGCCTAGAACAGGGGATACTTCAATCAATGTTAGCTAAGACTGTTTCATGGACTAAGAGGCGTATGGTTACTAAATTATCAAAACTTGTGATTACAAAGCACAAGTACAGAGCTCTTTCAACAAGTACAAGTGCAGACAATTGTACCACAGCATTACAAGTACGTCCTGATATAAATAGAGATGTGTTCATGATCATGTGAGTGCCATGCACTGTTATCACCACCATGGGGAAGGGGTCTCAGAGGAGAGAATATTCAGAACTTTGCTTGCGCTAGATGGCAATAAAGAGCTGGGAAGGATTCATGATCTCCTTCAATTAATGCCTAGTGAACATTTTAGCACTGGGTGGGGACACCTACCCCGCAGACTGGACTCTGTTTGCTCAGCCCCTCTTTAAGGCTTCACAAACACTGCCTGCTCAAGCGAAGAGGACTGCGTCCAGTTTTGGATGCAAACTTCATTACCATAGTATGACTACTTCATGTCCTCCCTCATTATTCATGCTATTGTTTTTTTTTTATTTATTCTTAATGAGTGTGTGAGCACTCCAGCCACAGAAGTCATAAATCTGAAAGCCTAGACTGTAACCTGCCATGTCTGATCATAACTGCATGGCATGAACACCTCAAGTGGGTAATAACAACACCGTGGGAGGCATAGGCTACTGCATGGTTCAAACGGGATCACATGTTGCATTCTTTGAATATTCACTAAATTTCAAATAGTCTCAGGGTCATATGCCATACAGCCTGCTACGTAGGCAAGGGGGCACCAGGTTTGGGCACATCCCGAAAAATCTGAATTCTTAGTACCTGTTGTGTCCTACAGCAGTTGGGACCTTGGTCACCAGGGAATAATTTATCTGGTATCACATCACAATTTGTTACACAAGCTGGCCAAATTGCTACACAAATGTTAAAATGTGTAGTAGGCTTTCACGATATTTCCAGAAAAGACAATCGACATAATCGGACCCCTAATAATCGAAATTCAATTATAATCGGTTTTTTCTCCACGTACTCTACAAGTTTGTTAAAAGTAACCCATTGTGCCAAATGCAGCGTCACCAAATAGTGTATAATGTATATCACCTGTACATATGCGCCAAATTGGGGCCCAGTCTAGCCTTACCAACTGTCACAAAATCTTTAGTTTTTTGGTCTAAAAGATGATTAATATACCCTCTCTCCACGATTTTTTTTAATTATTTAACAATTACTTTGATTTTTACGATTATTTCAATTTTTGTGGTTTTTCGATTTTCTTCTCATGCAATAATTGTACCAAATCCAAACCGGTTAAAACCGGTATCAATAATAATCGGTTTACCGTGAAAGCCTAATGTGTACCACTTTTTCTGTGTGCAGAACCACACGTTTTCAGTGGTTTGACACTAAAGAAGAAAAAATATTCTCAAAACTGCAATGCAAAATTTGAATACTAAATTATTCCCTGGTCACACCCTGACAATCAAAGGAAGGATTTAAACAAAATCCATACTTGAAACATACTGTAGATGCAGAGTTTAAGCATTCTGATGACATTTCATTTGACTTCCATGTGTGGTTCTCAAGATAATAGCGATGGAGTTACTAAATCTGCAATCAAAAGTGAAGTTGAAACAAGTACGAGTGACATCACCTCTTCACAATTGATGAGCAATGCTTTGTTTTCTTTGTTTTCCCATAGAAGGCAGTACTTTTATGGCTTTTCAGTCCATTGTTTTGACCTTGAAAGAGAAAAAAATGAGCTTCTCCTTGGGAATGTAAGAACTCCCATACCTCTTGTGAATTCACATTACAAAAGCATGAGATTAGGGAGGAGAAAAAGAAAAATAGCTTTGAATAATAAGCAGTAATGATGTCAAGTGTGCTTGCTTTAACTTCACTTTCAATTGAAAATGTGACAACTTTATTTGTTTATATCTTGACATCTACACATTAGATGATTGCAAATTCCACCAAAATGCTTGGATTAAGTACCCTCTAACATACAGTACTACAACTTAATTTAGTTAAACCTAAATTCTTTTCACATTTAGATTTATGCCTGAAGTTCACTTACCTCAAATGTTCTAAATATTTCATCAATGGTTTCAGCAGACAGTTCATCCTCTTGGTTATAAAGTAACTCTTTGCTAATGATGTTGGCAACTTCTTGTGCAATCTTTGAAAAAAAGATAGAATTTGAAAAGTTTCCACATAGTGTATATATCTTGAAATAAATGATAAACTTTTGTCCCCATTTCAATTTAAATACAAATGATGTACACGCACAGTAAAGTCTTGTGCAGTAATTACTGTTGTCATTCTATGAACCTGGGATTTTTCGTCACTTTGCATTTCGTCTACAGAGGAGTGTGCAACTAATATACAGTACAGTAGAACTATTCTGCATGTAGCAAGCCACTTGTAAAGTTTGGGAAATGATCATACAGTACTTTCTGTATCAGGTACAAAACTGAAGGGTTTCTGAATATGTGTAGAACTTAAGTGTCATTCATGTTTAGTACCACATGCCTGGATGCTCATTAAAACCCAAATGTGTAGTTTTGTAATGTGCAACTACCTCCTATTAAAATGAACTTCTACTTAATGAACTTTTTTGTTTTCTTGTAAAGTGCCTTGAGCAACTCTTGGAACTGATTGGCGCTATATAGGCTAAGCCTAATTTATTATTAAATTTGCATCATTTACTGTAAGCATTATTCATTGATGCACATGAATGTGCATGAGGCTGATCAGTTTGTCAGAGACAGACATTTCATTTTTCTGTAGTTTGATAACGAAAAGGGCTACAAAAAATGTGATAATATTTGCACTGAAGTTATGGGTTTTATGTTAAAGGGTTATCATCAACTCTACCAGTTTCTTCCCAAAGGTGGTTGCCATGGTTTGTTACTAAAAATAGAATCAACAGAACATCTGTGTCATGGACGGACAAGATAAATTTAGGGTTTTTCACTTTTTGGTATTCACGGTCAGATTTCTATCTGAACTAATGTAAGTTAACAAATAATTTAATTTAGAAAGAAAACCTTTATTACTTTCCTTGTTGAGCAGGTATGTGTCATTTTCAAGCAATCTTTCTTTTCTGTCCATCGAGCAAAACAAAAGGACTTCTAGGAGTCATGGATGGACAGCAAAGGTCAACCCAGGGGTCAACTTGCTTTGATAAGATTCAAAAGTTACCAGCTGAAAGCTACAGTATCTATCAGCTACACATTGCCTTACAAAAAACTTTAGAAAATTCCATGCCTTCTCAGCTTGAGGGCTACAAAACAGCATGATTTGTTATGGACGGACACATTTCTATCATGGAGGGGCACATTTCTGTAATGGATGGGCAGATTTCTTGTCATGGATGGACATATTTCTTGTCATGAATAGAAAATGAGCAATACGTTTGAATGTTGGCTTTTTTTTCTTTAATTGCAGATTATTCACATTATTCTCAGAACAAGGGTTAAATGTGAATAGAGAGACCACCCACTGCTCTACAAACACTCATTTCCTCATTTGGTTCTTCCATTCAGTCGTAGGAGTGTTAAAATTAGTTTACTTTTGATACAGTGTCCGTCCATGGCAGACTTTATATTGTAAATACAGCACATATAGTATTACTGAATTTTTATCTAACAGCTTCACAGTGGAAGACACATTAAGTGATAACTATGTAGGTTTTTTTTTTTTTGCCAAAAAATGTTTATCATAGGAATAGAAAAAATTTACCTAGACCAATTTTGTGTGATGGATGGACAATGTTGCATCAAGTATAAACAACCATGTGGAATGATTATAAACCTCCAAGATTCCCCTTTTAAATTCAGTACATGATTGTGAAATAAAATCCTCCCTTTAAATCAAGGGTGGGGAACCTGTGGCCTGTGGGACTTTTACGGCCTGCGAGACCAATTCATCCGGCCGGACAGGCAATTCGTAAGTGTTAATTCAGAATCACTTGAAAAGTAGCTGATAATAATTTTTTAGTTCTTTGCTTATCCTGGTTATACCACTTTCTGGATATTTCACATAAAACTAGAGCAAAACACCACCAATATGATTACAAAAACCTACTATGCACAATGTACTGCAACATATGGTACCCACTGTTTCGCTAAACACAGGTGCAGAATCCTTGTACTACTGATGATAACGGATGCAGTTTGCATAGAAGGCTGCATAGCATTGAGCAGAACTTTGCAATATTACATGCTATTGATCAATTACAGTAGTAAACTCAGTGGGTTCTCCTGTATGTATTCCGATAGATTTGGAGATGAAGGATGAGGATTAGAACAGTTCCTGCTAAGAATAAGTTCAACGTTAAAAGTGAATCTAGGTTTGCAATGTAAACTGAAGGAAACATAAAGTTGGTTTTAAAATATGCGATTTTTTTCAGTGCACTTTGCGCGCACTTTGCGTATGTGTTCAGGCATTATTAGTTCATACATGTAGGGTATTTAAAAGTCAAATCATACATATTGTAATACATCTGGTCGGTGCAGCTTTGCACATTCAAAAGCTGCACATTCAATGTCAATAGCGGATGAACATTCTATTACCTACAAATGTGGTACCAACTCCAGAGCTTCTGGGGGCTGAGCCCTAGTTCCATACATGGGTTTTCCCCTAGATCCCACCAGAACCCGCTGGTGCCCAGCCCCTTGGCCTGCGCCCTATAGGGAAAGCATTTGTGCCCTCCCTGTCCGTGGCCCGCAAGTGGATTACGACTATCAAAACGGCCCTTCAAAGGAAAGAGGTTCGCCCACCACCGCTTTAAATATATCACACAAAACTTCAGGTACTGTAGCTTATGACTAAAATAATTATTTTAAACGAGTTTGATTATTAGAAATGTCACACCATGCCATGCTTTTTAAACCCCACACATAAAATGGTATATTTCATGACATTTGGACATCATCAAGTATTTTCTTTATTTATTCTAGTATGTCCTGTAGTCATGTCTGTCAAAAGTATTGGACAAATTTCAACATTGTATCCTAAAATAAAAATTTGGGTCCCTTGATCAACATCTGACCGATCACCCTCATGTATTGTAATGTACACAAGGGGAATGCAGGCCCTCTAGTTAGACAAGGTGCTGAAGATGGGGGGTGGGATCAGCTTTGGAGGCAAAACTATTTTAGGGGGGTGAGATATATATATGCTAAAATGCATAAAGGTAAATGTTAAAGTTTCTAGGAGAGGCAAAAGTTTTCTTGACAGTGCCGACAACCCCCTGTCCTCCTCCCTTGGATATGGGCCTGGTGGAATGACAGGTCATGGCCCATACTGTGCAAAGTGGTAGCTGCAATCTCAATACTTGTGTCCTTGATAGTGTACAGTAAGTTGTAAAGTACATGGTTTTTATTTTGTCTTTAATCAAAATGAATAGGAGTAAGAAACCTAACTTGAACATGTATCCATGCACAAACTTCAAATGATCTGTCCAAATGGAGCCTTTATAGTCATGAAGCAGGTGGGAGGGAGGGGGACAGGGAGAAAATGGGGAAAATCCCCTTGGAAAAATGTTTTCCCCCAGAAAGCAAAGAGTTACCATTGCCTTAATAAATTTTAGTTTATCTCTCCCCCTCCCTGAAAAATATTTCACCTCCGTTCAGTACCTTGTCTGGCTATGGTCCTGGTTCAAATAGAGTAATAAAAGACATCCTGAAAAGAATTAAAGCTGACATGCCTTTGCTTTCTGTGCCATCAGCTGCAGGATTTCATGTTGGCACTTATCCGGCCACAAAGCCTCTCTAATCAGAGACGTTCTTCAAGGTTCTTTTTATCTCCCTTTACTTGTGGGAAAGGAAATTAGTTGATTGAGTAGGTAAACCAAAATCTATATTTAAAGATGGCCAAATATGACTTAATTATCTGTCACTTGGTGGACTATTGTCTCGATGACCCAACAATGGGTGCTAAGGCAAAGTGACTTAAATCTGACAGAATCTGAACCACTGAAAAGTAATAAAAATGGTTACAGTAGGTGAAGGTTTTCACATCTCAACTGACTTCCTTTTAGGGGCTCAATATGAACTAAAAATCTTGAATTTGAAGTTCTGACAGGTTTGTCCCACAGTGAAGTCACCAATTGAACTTGTAAACATTTCAAGACCTCAATGTTTCAAAACTCCCTACTTCCCAATGTGTCACTTGAAAATACTTAACATTTTCACATAATTTTTGAGGCATTACACAGGCTGTAAATAAAATATACTGAGTGATTTCATATCTACTGGCCTTATACAGTATGACTGACGTTCATAACTTAAGATCTCACTATGGTACTGTTCAGAACTCTACTCACCACCCGCAAGTCCTATTACCTACAGTACCTGTATAGGATTGCTTATTGAGCTATTTGACCATGGCCAATGGGAATTTTGAAAAAAAAAAGTACGAAGGCATATGAGGGGAGGTGGGCACTGCAGAGTGGCAGTCCACCCCTTCTGGGGTCAAAAAAATTATTTTTTGGACAAATCTCATGTCATGATTGTTTGACAATGTAGAAAATTTCAGGGCAAACACCTTGTTTATCCCCTGCAAAGTGTAACTACTAACAGGAGGATCACAAAAAAACTCATCGCGCCGTGCATGGAAAAATGTTATACATATGGAATTACTTAAAGGTGGCCACACCGTGGCTGCACTGTGCTGTGATGCAAAGGTGTGATTGTCCCTTATGTATCCATTCTATTTAACTTTTGCAAGAAGGGCACAGCGTGGCACAGGACAGTGTCCGGTGTGATCCCCCTTAACAGCATTAAAGGTACAAAAGTATGAAAGTTGGGAAAGTAGTTAAAGTCTGTGTCCCTTTTGAGACTTACTTGTGTCCAGCACGCAGTTTCAGGCATCTGCCTTATTTTTTTTTTTTTTGTACTTTTTTTACAGTATTATTTATTTGTATTGAGATGGATTTCCAAAATAATTTATTTTAAATAATTAACATTCATTGTGGAGGGCAGTCTTAAGAAAGCTTAAAAGCTTGAAGAGGTTGACCCCCCCCCTTTTAAGGGTTTGGTACCATAAGGGAACAAAAGAATTAATATGAGAATGAAGGAGGATAACTTATACCTTATAAAGAGAAAGAAAACAAAAGGAAGAAAGAAAACTTTAAAAAAAAACCAACAAGAATGAAAAACAAAACCAAAAAATAAAAAAACAGCCGGAAGAAAAATCCTTTAAATGAACAGAGACTTGACTTTTCTTGTAATTTACATATCAGTATAGAAGGGGTAAACCTTACGAAATATGAACTGTAGACAGGCTCCTTGTCATGTATGATAATGATACAGGCCTAAAGTTTTCCTGGAAGCAATCATTTCCAGTAGTGGGTCATTACCTTCAAGTCAAAATAATTTTAGGAAATTTGGGGAATTTCAGGAATTAAAGGATTAATACTTTCATCCAAATAAAAAAGGCAATGTCTACGTTTTCCCATTCCCTTTCTCTTTTTTGTGTGTGGTGATCTCTGTCCTGCCTTTGAGTTTATATTCACTATGAGAAAACGACAATAATTGCATGCAGGAATCATTCTTGCAAAACTCAGGAAATAACATTGAAGTTTGCGTAATTTGGGGCTTTATTTCAGGAAGTCTATTTTAGCCTTGTGGAAGCTCTGGCTTACCTAAGTTTTGACTGCTAAGCCTTGTAACATGCAACACCCAAATCAAATTCAAAGCATGAACACTGACAGTGCAGAATATAATGAGGCTTAACATAAGGTAGTCCAGAAATTTTGCATGTTAATTTTCACTCCCCATATTTTGAGATCATGTACTGTACTAGCTCTGTTGCACATAGCGCAACCCTGATGCCAAGCCACACCCTACCCACTGGAGTGTAATTAACTGCAACTGCCTCAAACTCTGTGCTACTTCATGCACAGGATTAGGCTAGACTTGGCATATCTCCATATATGTTCAGATAGCATAAGTGCTTATGCAAGTAAACTAGGAAGGAAATAGTATCCTACAGCAAACTTACCAAAATAAAGCTTCGTAATGTAAAGCGTTAGAAAGTGAATTTCAACTAGGGCAACATTTGGCACATACTTCAAATCTATTTCATGAAATGTGTGTCACTTAGACAATTTTGGGTACCTTTCAAATTGACAGTTGATCTTGCTACTGTGAGACTAAAAATGCAGTGGATACAATAAAATTGAAAAATTATGAAACAGCAATTAGGCTATAGGCTCAAATTTTGGGACAGCAATCTCAGAAGTTTAGAAGCATACAAAAGTGCTAATTAACTTTGATAACCAAAGACAACCAGGCTACTAGATAAATGTTGTTGAACTTGTTCTATTTTGTATGCTATATGAAGTTTACTTGAAGAAAGTTTTGGAACACTCTCTAGGGGCCTCCTTCATTTGAAACTGAGGCCAGTGAAAGCCTTATTTCAACAGATCCGCAGCGATTGGATGTATGGCAGACAGCACTTTTCTTTACAGTGACTGCAAGTCAAGATGTAGTTTTAATGGTCAGAGTTAACTTTAGGCTGAGGCACAACTAGGTCTAGGAAATAGGACATGGTGGAATGGGGTATAGTCACATCAAGTTTAGTTTGCTAGTTTGTACCAAAGACATACATTGTATGAACATTTCTCCCTTCTGCTAATATTCTATGTGTGTGGAATTTCCCCCCCCCCTCCCCTCCCCCTTCTTATCCAGGTTTGTACAGTAATTTCCCCACATAACTATTTAAAACAATGATGAGTAGTTTTAGGATGCGAATGTGCCCACCCCATTTTTACATCTTGAAGATCAAAAACAGTTTCCAGTAGATTAAAATGATCAGCAAGCACAGAACCCAAAAGTCCCCTGTTTTAAGAAAATTTAATGATTGTCCACCTGACCAACTGTCTGCCTTTCTTGGTTATCTCAAAGAATATTTGGTTGTCCGAAAGGAAATTTTAAGTTAATTGTCCTGGTGGCCATCTGTTTTTTCTTTTATGAATTTCAGATGTCCATCAGACCAGACTTGTAACCAACCTGACACTTTGGACATCCATCACAAATTTTCTCATTACAGGCAACCAAAAGACTATAGTATTTAAAAATTGAGCCCCTATATGTCTGTGGAGTCTGCAATACAAAGACTTGTGATACTGTACCACACAACTTGCCTCGGAAACTAGCTATATACACAAAACAGTAACTATGACATACATAATTAAATTTGTGCATGATTTTTTTTTTCTGCAAAAACAGATGGTCAACCTATAAGTTGTAAGTCTAAAAAATTGCAAAACACTATGCTGTCTACATTAAAAGTTTTAAGTCCTTCCTTTCACTTTACAGGCTTAGAATGAACAGGCTACTGTAAATGCTTGGGATAAGTGTCACTGAGTATGAAAGAGCTACATGTAAGATACAGAATAATTTTGTTCAAGTGTGTGTTAAGTACTGCATGGGGTACGACAATTACTTTTTATGATGATTTCTCTTGCACTGTAAATTCATTTGTCTTCATTTATTATTATTTTTAGAATTTTATTTAGCCTGAATAATTCATAACTACACTGAATTGCTTGAGTACCTGATAACACAGTCATTAACAGCAATAATTTTTCTAAGAAAAGTATTAACAAGTTAGACTGGCTACACTTCTTGAAAGCAATCTGCTTTCAAGTGTACTTGGTACTATTCTGTGGTCATTGTCTATTCACATAAAACACTTCGAAGCCAGGTATTAATTTATAAAGGGACTATCATTATCCCATGACTATAGAGTAATGTAATGATAACAATATTTGCATTTTTAATATCCAGGCAATCCTAATTAAAAGTATGCAGCACAATAAAACCCCTGCTCAGTGATAAATCAACCCAAGAATCAAGGCAAGAACTGGGGAAAAGCCCCAGAAGCTCTGCAGTTTGTATTAATTTACGGGCAACAGAATTTTCATCCACTACCTTAACATGACACAGAACGTGCAAGGCCACACAGACCAGAAGCATCACAATGTGACCGTTTGTCTTTTTACTTATGTATGAAGTAACAATGAATGAGCACATATTGTAAGTGCCAGCCAATCGCGCTGAAAAAACTGCATGTTTCTAAACCCCTTCTTTATTTTTCCTTATTTTACATTGCAAATTACGCACTTTCTAACATTTTATTCACTCTTCTGTCCAAGGTACAGTTCTAACCCCCTCTTCTCGAATCTACAGGAAAAGATACAATGCCCACTGAGTTTCCTACTCTGTAAGATAGACCTACACATATGATAGTGGTATTCTGTACAATGTTATGTACGCTATCCGCCACGTAAAGCTGTTATTTCCAGAGGTAAAAGAATTCTGCTCCTGATTTATGTCTAACAAAATGGTTGGCATGTTACATCCTGCATACGGGGGTTTTAGTAATAGATACTGTTAGTGTTTTGCCGCAGATTTACGAGAAATATTCGGAAAGTGGTTCTGCATTTAGCGGTGGACACAGTGGGCTAAAAGATTATTGTCACTTTAATACTTTTCAAGTGATTCTGAATTTATATTTATTAAAACCTCCCAGGCTGGATGAAATGGTCTCGCAGGCTGGAGGTTCCCCACCCCAGCCATAGACAATCCCTCCAGTGGTGCAGTAGCTCTCATGGTACGTCTGATGACAATGTATCTCGAGGGTATCCATTTAACCCCTGGGTGGAGAAAGGCAATTGAGATAGAGCATCTTGCCCAAGGACACAATGTTCTGACCCAGGGGGGGTCAAACCAGTAATCCTTAGATCACAAGTCCAGAACCTTAACCGATAGGCCACTATGCTCTCTCAAACTGTACTGTAGAAGGCAATATGATGAAAAACTAAGAGTGCTAGACCCAACTCAACTAGTGTAGGAAACTTTCCAGGGAAATAAGCAAAGTTTAAGCCAGATTTAAAAGTTTCTCCTGGCACAAGAATCTTTTCAGCTGTCTTCCTGCTACTGAAATTTCTCATATGTGAGGATGGCATTTTCAGTAAGGGAGAAAGGGTACTGTATCACTTTATATCCATCAACACTCCTTCTCCACAAAACAAAGTAACACGAAATTCCTAATACTTGTGAGATGTATCCTAAATTGCTGAAGGGTACAACAATCCATTCATTTTCAGCATTTTATTTTTTTCTCATCACTTCCTGTAATACTGCACATTCAGTAACATATTTCACATACTGCACACAGTGCAGTAATGTTATTTGTGATCTACCAGTAAAATGTAGCAAATCAGTCTTATTTCCTGTGGTTTCCTTCCTACTTGCCTCTTTTTCCATGTATGACACAAGAAAAAGTCACAAAAAAGAAAGAAAAAAGTCACTCTTGTTGATTCATTTGACTTCCCTTCCTGGTGGTCAGGTATCACTGGTAACTGTTAAGTCAGCTGATTTACTGTACACACTTCAGATCAAATAAAACTGCCTACTACATGGGTCAATGTTTCCCTTTATATAAAGTATAAATCTTTATTCATTCTGAAACCTCTTGAACTGTCTAGTACTTACCATATTACATGGTCCTGTAGATCTGTTTTTAATCTGTGTTAGTGATCATTCTGCAGCAGATGGACTTTACAATAGTAGTAACAGGGGATAGAGGTAAAGCTAGAGCAAAATACACATGATTCTGTAGATCTGTTTAATCTGTGTAATCTGTGTCAGACTTTCATATGCATTGTTACAGTGTACAATGTACAGTACCTAACAGAAGGACTTAAGGGCTACAGTAAAGTATGTGTGTTGTGCATACACCATTATCAGAAACTGAACAAACACATGACAATACAAAATCCAACAGTCACCACTGATAGCCTCAACAATATTTCCACTGAAGAGGTCTCACTCTGAAAATGGTTTGTTTCTCCTGCATTCATGAGTTACCTTTGTACTATTTGTTTCAAGTGGAGAGGATGGGTAAACCCCACACATAAGTGATGTGTACTGAAATTTGCAAAGCACCAGCATGGGAATCAAGTCGGTTGAGGAGGGGTGTGGCCATTTCCCCCGACATCTACAAAATGACCTCCCGAAAGTACAATCACCTTTAAAGTTTACTATTACGACAATTTCCTCAGAGAAAATCCCAAACAAGCCCCTCCCTTCCCCAGCCCTGAAAAATTTAATTTTAGCACTGTAAAAAATTAAACTTGACCCAAAATAAGTACAGTAGTCACCTTCTAATCTGGATTCATGAGATGAATTTTAAGCAGAGTGCATTTTTTTAACAGTGAGTGGTAAGTCCCACATACTGTATCTTTATATACAGGTTGAAAGAGGTATGATGTCCAATATGTGAAGTATTAGGCCTACTGTTTTGAATCCAGTACTACCACTCCTTTTACCACTTCTTCAACTGCACTGCAAATGATATGCACATTGTACCACTGATTTGTTACTACAATACTAAATGTTGGATGGACATAAATGTTGTAACAATATTGAAAAAGGAACCACTCAGTTATGACTAAATCATTCACATACAGTACATACTGTAAACATACGCCTACAAAAGTAGTAAGTGCTTGCAGTTCTGTTCTGACCCCACAGGTTGCAAGTCATGCCCTGTCAGGTAATATTAATCTAAAGGTGGGGATTCTAGATTGTCTCATACCTGAACAGTGTTTTCTTCTTCCTCTGTTTCACTTTCATTCTCCACAGTGCCATACAGGGAGACAAAGCACCAGTCATCCTCAATTTCACTATCTGAATCATCATCCGCCGTCCATCCTGTTTCCTTCTTCTCTTCTGTCACCTTCTTTCCTTTTCCTTCATGACTGACCTTTCCTTCATTCCTTTTACCCTTCCCCAATGAAGGAAGGGAATTTTTTGTAGCCATATAATCTTATATTCACAGGATATCTATTTAATATGCCATCTAAAATGTTTCTCCACTGAGTTGTGCAAGAGAAGGATTACCATAATCTGAAAAGGATAGGAACAAAGAATATAAAGAAATATGATGTCAATATCAATTTGATCCTGACACTATTAAATACTCCACAGTTATTGGACAACTGCAATATTTTTGAAGTTGGGTACCAACAGCCCTATCACTTGGGACTGTATGATGCCAGGACTCTGACAATGACAACATAACTGACAACGAAAAATATTCCATATATGGGTTATATATAACAGCTATACATTGTAGACTACGGTACTAGCCTACCAGTAGGCCCACACTACAGCCATCTCAACCATTGCTGTGCCGAACTGCCTATAGATGTCAGGGATTCGTTATGTGGTCAACCACAGAGAACACTTGTGATCAAGGAAAGAAAAAGCTCAAAAGCCAGTTGTGTTACAAAACTTCATTTAAGCATGTGACATAACACAAACTTTTACCTCAAAACATGGGCTTGGATCATGCGGGGGACGCGTCCCCCTCACTTTTTCAAAATGATGAAAACTACTGTAAAACTGTGAAGGAGATAATATAACAGTAGATTACAAATTGACACTACATTTTAAAAGCAGAATTGTGCCCAAATACTGCACCATTTGCCATCTAGACACCTTCCAATTTCCATTTTTTTCACAGGGGAGGTGGCCCCACCCCATTCCATGTTTGTGGTCTTTACTCATTGCTTGAAATAAGAGGAAAATCATAAAATTATTTAAAAATTGCTAACTCCGACGTCAAAAATGGCCATGATGCCCCTATAGTTTGCCGTCGGTTCTGTGCCACAAAATTCCACTCGCACTATTTACTAAAGCTAAAACTAATTTATGCTAGTTGCAGAAAACATTGGAAAGGTTCGTTTAGAGTCAACTACTATGCAAGGACAAGGTGTACCACAGTGAAATAATGAAAAGATTGCTACCAGTATCACCTCTATCAGAATTTCGAAAAAGCTCTGACATGCACAGTCTTGATCACTTCCATATCCAAATTTGATTAGATATGAGTAAACATGCTAATGACAGGGGCGTAAATACGGAAGGGGTGTACCCCAGTGAAAATCAAAGATCAGTCTCTGCGGGCCAAAAAGTCGGTCTCAAATCCAGTTCAATATGCTTTTGTAACAATAGACCAGACATGAACAACATTTGAAGTGAAAAGATCCCCCCAATTTTCTACTCAGTTCACAATTTTTTTGATCAAATGCCCCCAAAATGTACAAAAATTTTTGCGCGCTTCGCGTGCATGTAGCAGTTCAGTGGAATCCAGTTAAGTATGCCTTGTAACAGCAAACCAGACATGAAAAACATTTGAATTGAAAAGATTGCCCAAATTTTCTACTGACTTTCCGAATTTTTGATCCAATGCCCAAAAAATGTGCAAAAATTTTCACGCGCTTTGCACGGATGTAATGGCTTGGTGGTCTATTTTATGCATCTGAACTGCAATGAATTTCGGGCAATTTTTTGAGATTCGGGCAAAAGATTTTCTATCCCCAGATTGGAAGAGTCCCATACACCTACGATTATTACTACCATCCTGTAAATTGTAATTACCTAGGAAATTTGGATCATACAACTATGTCAATGGGAGTCGGTCTCCAACAAATGTAGTTGGTCCCAAAATAGTTCACCCCCTGTAATTCATGTATATAGGCCCCTGGCTAATGGTATATGTAGTCTAACGATTTACTGTTCACTTACTTCACACACTGTGGTCTTGATTTACCCCAAGAACTAAGTAAAAAATTCACTAAAGCAAGGAAGATGTAAAACTTCCTAAAAAAATAAAAATTCTTGGTGATATATTCAATTTAAATTTAGCACCAAATGTGGCACCATTTTGCATCCAGCCCACCTTTCGTGAGCAACTTTTCCAAAGGGGAGGGAAACACCCCCTCCCTTAGACCCCTCCCCAGGACAGAGATTCGCAAATGGTGAAAAGTCCCCCCCCCCCATCTTTGGAGATGGATCCACACCCATGCCTCAAAAATATCTTTTTTGTGCACTTTTTCATAGTGCTATTTCTCAGGAGCCATGATTTCAGAAAAAGTGGAGTCACTCTCAACTCCTTTAGAAGTCACTACTCTAGAGTGGGGTCAGGTAATCCACCAAAGACTATTTCACAGTAACTACCATTTCCTTAAAACACATCTGTCGAATTACAAGAAATGCTAAGCTATTCAGACTTTTCGTGGGCCACCTTCCCTACAATGACCTCTCAAATAATGTGACAAGATTTGGGGAATCCCCTTCAATGGCACACTGTCTGCTTAAAAGGTTTTTACTGTAGGTTCACAGACATGCCACACTTCATTTCCTTTATAAAGTACATTGTACAGTTACTTTCTAACAGTAGAAAGTATGTTTTCCATGACAAACAAATACTCCAAAAAGAATGCTTAATATCAGTTTGGATTTAAACAATCACAATAGCCAATAAGCAAAATACCCAGTCAATCAAGGAAGAATGACTACAGTAGTAAGTTACATTACAAGAACAGTAGTTTCATGTAATTTACCTCCTTGTACCACTCACTTTAAGAAACTATATGGGTTTAAGCTGACAAGAATTACTGAGATTTTTCCACATCACATATTGCTAAAAATCAGGGTTGTTTGATTTAAATCATGCTGATTAAAATCAGTGATTTAAACTGTGATTTAAATCAAATGATTTTTTTTTTAAAAAATCACTGATTTAAATCACTTTTTTGAGAAAATCCATTATTTTGCTTGTAGAAGTTTATTTAAGGGAAAATAATCATTGGATATAACTTGTATTGTCTACAAAACCTATGTTGGATGATTTTAAACATATAGGCCTAGGCCTAGACCTGTACATTATTAGGCCTAACACAGGTTTCATGAGAAATTCTAAAATATCCGAATGGATACACGTACAACTTTTCATGTTTTCTTTCCTAATTTTGAAATTCAAGTACCTTGATAACTTATAACCAAAATTTGGAATTGATTCCTTATTCATTTTATTTTACAACTGAACCCTTTCAGATGATACCACATATGAAAATGGTTCCCAAATATAAAGTGTTACAGTACGCAGTACAATTCTGTGCAGGCTTGTACAATGTAGGCTTTTATCTGTCACTCAAATTGCCCACAAGAAGCAAATCAGTGATATGAGTTTCACTTGAGACTAAGTTCACTAAACCTTTCAATCCCTGCCACTGAATTCAATGCAGTCATTGATAGTCATGAATCAACCAACTTTAGGGGTGTTTGGTACCGGCACAACTCAGTGGTGATGGACGGGTGGTGACCAATTCTTTCATTCTTTGGGGACTGGGAGGTGAATGAGGCTCAATGTTGACTTGCGTCCATCAGATGAGGATGAAAATGGCAATCCTGGATCAAGTTAGGATATAGCATTCCTGAACAATGTTTCAAAAGAGAGGCCACTGCTGTCCATCCACGATCATGGGACCAGAGTCCTTCAAAAAGCCTAAGTGACATTTTGGGTCCATGTAGGCCCTATTCCATGGTATGGAGTAATGAGAGATATGTTCCTGTGTATCTTAATGGATAAACTGTGAAGCTTCAGGAGTGCACTGCTACTTGCACTGTAAACAAGCACATCTAATGAAGACCTGGAATTGATGTTGATGATTGTAGGCCTGTTTGGCACCCGTGGTAGGCTATTTGTGCAAATAATGGAAAAGATTGAGGCTCCAGGTCCCAGGTTAATTAACCTGTAAAGTATTTTGAATATAATATAGTGGTAGGTATGGGTGACTAACTGTTAGATGTGATAATTCTAGCAACTATGGGGCTGAAGGTGTCAAACTGAAATGTCATTTTGAAAAAATCAAAAAATCTGATTTAAATAAAAAAAATCTGATTTAAATAAAAAAAATCCGATTTTACTTTTTTAAAAAAATAAAAAAAAATCAACAACCCTGCTAAAAATTGTTCTCCTCTTTGAATAAATAAAAATTTAAAGTAGCCAAATTCCGCCAAAGTTCTTTCCTTGAACCATCACACTCTATAGCATGATGATAATCCATGGTCAAATCTTTTTCCCTAATCCTTAAACTAAGACATCAGGCATTTTACTTCAAGTATTCAAGCTCTCACATACTGTGGCTCAAGAACAAACAGCTATAATATAAAATGACAAAATAATGCTTAACTTCATGCTTCATACTGTACTGTAGATCTTTACTTGCTCGTGAAGGCAACCTCCAGTGTTTGCCACTTGGGCCTTTTTGCGAGTAAAAAGACTTACAAAAGATTCGTTCACGTTCTGGTAGCCAAGTACTTGTATCAGACCCACAGGACTTGCTTTAATTGCATACCTAAGGTAATATTCAGGACTTCCCCTATCCAGAAAGTAAAGCACAGTGTCATTCTTTACAGTGTAAATGACCATCCTGACTCACCTACTGCTACAGTATACACAATTCAGCTACCGATACTGACACCTATCTGAGAAAAGGAAAGCTGTTTGCCTACAACTATCAACTTTATCCCAACAAAATATGTTGTTAATCCTCTTCTGTTTTATTTAACTTTCATTTCTAATCAATTACATCTTTCAAAAGTACCCAATTAATCACATCATTACATGTATGTATACATGATAGTTCTGCAAATTCAAGCAATGCCTGCCAGTACCTGTTCATAATTGTTATAAAGGAAAGTTCTTTACAGAAAAGGAAAGCACTCACAAGTGAAACAATGTGAGAATAATTAAAACTGAAACAGTTAAAATTTCTGGAGGCACTGTGTACAAATCCAGAAGATCAACTCAAGAATTCAGTAATACTTTTCCACACTATGGAAGACACATATTAATGCAAGTTTTTAGTTGCAAAAAGGATTTCATCCATAAAAGTCTAACATTGATAGTTTTACCTCTCTGTTTTGAAAATTTATCCATTGAAAGAAGTGCCCACTCCAAGACTGAGCCTAGAAACAATGCCAGAAAACAACAGAATTGGGATTTCATAATTTATTCAAACTCTCACACAGTAATGAGGGCTCTTTGCCTACAGAGAGCATCAGCAACAATTTTGTAGGTTTTTCTTCCAGCATTTGACTATTTTTTGCAGGTTTTTGGTAGTCTGGAGCTCCTTGTTATTCAAATTAAGCATCAGGACCCTTCTAAGTTTTGCCAAATCATTTTGCAGGTTTGTCACAAAATCAGAAAAATATAAAGGGTATGTCTAGATCTAGGTTGTAACTAGACTTATTTAAGTACAGTAGTAGGCTCTGAATAAAGAGTCCAAAATATACTCCGCATTAGGGTTGTTGCGATATGAAATTTTCGATATCGATATCACAAAAACTTTTCCTTCAATTCCCAAACGATATCGTGATATTGTGTAATCCGGCTTGTTTTTACTAAGCCACCATGTCAAATGTTTTTGGTTCCGGCCACTGCATAGCGGCCACGATAGTGCTACGAACCTCAGCATGGCCGCCTCAATGCCGAAAAATTTGTGACCAAATGACTGCCCTACGTAGCAGCGGAGGTACGGTGCCGTAAGAAATTTTCCCGAACACTGTGTACTCTTATTTTCTGCTGCGACTTGCAGACGAAGCCAGAAATACCGAATACGAAAAAAGATGAGAGCCTACTAAACATTAGTGGTGAACAGATTACCGGTTTGCACTGTGATCTGCTGTTTGGCGTCAGAAATAAGCGCCAAGTCTAACTGGTAATATGAACCCAAAGACCCTCAAATTAGATCGTATTTAGAGAGGCTTGGCATTCGGAATATGTCCAGAAAATTTCTAAACAAAAATTACTGATAAACCAAACAAATATTTATACTAAAATACCAATCAAAGAAATTTAATACTTCACAGGGTCCCAGCTGCAACTTTCCCAGATTGTTTTAAGGACATCTTCTAGCACGTTAATTTCGACCAATCGCAAGCCAAAACAGCTCGAGGTCTTTTTGAAACTATCTATTTTAAGAGTTTGGAAGCTTCCCTTATTGTGCAGGTGTTACAGTAAATGTTGCAGAACTTCCCTTGAAATGCCATGTGTACTGGTACATGCATGTGTTTAGTACACACAGAAGCATGACGTACGTAAACCAATCTGGCGATGTGTAGTATTGCCTTTGCGGAAGTCTCTGTTACAGTATGCTGTTCGGTAGGCTGCTGTTCACCGTACGTAGCCCTGCAGTTTAAATTTGGCGATCTTTCAATCTATTGTAACTTCGCACGAGCGCCATTTTGGTGCTTACTAGTTTTAGTATAATGGCTCGGGCCGTAACTTTTCCTGAACATTTACAGCAAAAATAGCCCTATCTCAGTACTTGATGCCTGGCACTCGGTCGTTTAGCATTAGTGACAAATTTAAACCATTAATCGAGGTGTATGCGATTCAAGTACACTCGAGATGTTTCTACAGTATAGGCTAGGCCTACTACTTTTGACTATATCAGAGCTCTTTCGCTCATGCCAGCCTACTGAATGTGACAACTGTTTTTGTACAACATCGTAGGGGCTATACCCAGAAGCAATTGTTATTTATCTCATACTCATGGTTGTATGGGCTGGGGGGCTGTGGGGCGCCCCCCCCCCAAATGCCAGAAACCTCAGAGACAAAATCGGGCAAATATTTTGACTCAGTTGGCGGGAGGAAAATTGGACAGTTATATTAGGCCTGTGTCGGGCAAAAATCACCGCCCTCCCTGAGAAAAACAGTCCCCTACGGCCATGCTAATACTGACAAGCATGGGGAGTCCATACACTGCAAACTTAATTTCATGAATACTATAAACTGTTGGTGGTTTTTCTCTTCTCTCTGAAGGGGGGGGGTGCGATATATGGAAAAATTCCATGTTTTATGAAACATTTGAACAATTTAACTGGTTGACATTTTGGTTAACGAAAACTTGGATATTTGGGGTAGTTAATTAAGGTAGTCCCAGGCAGATAGTTTTTGGCAGTTTTCTCGAACCAATTAGGCTATTGAACAGCCAATAGCTGACCAGAATCTTGTCATTAAGCTTCTACGTAACAATGACCTTGCGATGTTTTTCACGGACAGTGAGCGCAAATGATTCGCTTGGGAAGTGGATTCTAAGCTCAGTTTACATAGCCTACTCAACACTGAGTGTGGTACGTAACATGACTGGATTATTTTATTCACTTTTTTAAGTTGGGATCTAATAAAAAAGAACAATGAAGAAGTCATTAATTGGGAATGATTTTTTCTTGAGCAACGTTTTTAAGGAGTTGGGATGTAAATTTGGAAATGCGTTATAGAACATCCTGAGTGTCGGTTAGTCGGTTACCCATGCAACACTTCACTCAGTCCCTCGACTTGTAACTCACGATGTACAGTAGGTACGTACTGTACAAACATTTTAGGCATAAACTATGCAATGCAGCGATCCCGTATTTGTGTAGGAACACTCGACATGCTTGCTCTTTGGGTCACTATCTGGCGTGCGATCTTGCAGGTTTATTTACTGAATCTTCTGCATTAATATTGCTCTTTTTTATGCTCATGTTCAAAAAGTAAAACAAGAGCCCAATGGGCACTGTGGTTCCTTGCTGAATGTAATGAAACTGAGCCAACTACTGAATGAACCAGTATTTCTGTAGATGCACAAAATCTGCTCTGTAGACAATGCATATCTTGTGTTAACACATTCAAGCATGAATAAATTGCTCTGAAGAAATACAGGCACTTCAAGGGATATCAACACAGACAGTATACAGTTACAATTTGTTTTATTCAATTAAGCAATCACAATTCATGCACGCTCAATGGTACCTGATCCAAATGATCAGTAACTTAGTTCTCTTTATAAAACTAACAACCCATAGTAGCATTTAATTAATCAATTCCAATTTCCAATTTCTGCAAGCTCACATGTCCTTATCTAAGGACAAATGTCTGTCTAGTGAACTTTCACAAGTCCTCTGCTTTGTGGGCAGAGAATTTTCTGCAATATTAAAAAGCAGTATTTGATGCAGGTTTTAATAATGGCAGAATTATGGATTAAAATCGTAATACTATAATTTCAACTAAAATTGAGATACTTGGCATCTCTGAAACTTTCAGTCATTGGGTGAATGTGATCTTAATGTGCTGGAATGATACAGTTTTGTGCTTATATTTGACTTTAGGAATTCTAAGGAATTTGCTTTTTGGCATCTGATGATTTCATCTCTGACATCCGACAAAACTCATATGGGTTTTCTGCTGGATTTAATGCAACACCTCTAAGCATAAATCTATTCAAGCTTCCTACACTGAGATATAGAGTTGAAAATGTTTGCAGATTTTGACCTCCAGTGACCCCAGATGACCTTTGGTCTCCACCAAAAAAATATTTTCCCCACCATAAGGCATCCACACACTAAATATGAAATTAATCCAAGCTTCCTTCCTTGAGATATTGTGCTAACAACAAGGTTATCAGTTTTTGACCCTTGGTGACCCCAGATGACCTCTGACCTCCACCAAAAACTGTATGGAACAGCTTCTCACTATGGTGGATCTATATACCAAGTATGAAATCTATCCAAGATTCTTTCCTTGAGATATTGTGTTAACAAGATTTTCAGTATTTGACTCTCAATGACCCCAAATGACCTTTGACCTCCACCAAAAATGACAGGATTTATCTTCTCACCATAAGTCATCCACATACCAAGTATGAAATCTATCAAAGCTTCCTATCTTGAGATACTGTGTTAACAACAAGTTTTCAGTGTTTGACCCCCGGTGACCCCAGATGACCTTTGACCTCCACCAAAAGCTACAGCATTCATCTTCTCACCATAATGCATCCACATACCAAGTATGAAATTTATCCAAGCTTCCTACCTTGAGATATCGTGCAAACAAGGTTTTCGGTCTTTGACCCCTGGTGACCCCACATGACCTTTGACCTCCACCAAAAACAATAGGGCACACCTTCTCACTATGACAGATCCATATACCAAGTTTCAGTTTAGTCCAACTTTCCCTTGTTGAGATACAGCGTACCAAAGCAAGAGTCACACACACACACACACACGCACACACACCAAGCTGACTACATAGGTTCCTTTTGCTAACGCAAGGAACCAACAAAGCTTAATTTGACAAGCTGTCATTGTTCTACGCCACTCTTGAAGTTTGTAGGGGTGTTTCATGCATGGATTTTCACGATATCGTTTAGGCGATGTCATAAACGATATCGCGAGCAAAATCCCTTATCGGTATTTTTGGCCGATATCATCATATCGTAACAACCCTACTCTGCATTTTGCCTTACTGCAGTTGTTTAATGGTTGAAAAGGATGAAGTTCAAATAAGGTCCTTATTCATTGCCCTACACTTATGTATTGCCAATTTGCCTAGGAAAACACCACAAAAAATTCATTTTCATTACATGTTCTTTCAAAACCAGTTATTATGTTGACACTGTGTAACTTTGATAGTAAATAGGTAAAGGGCAGCACCAGGTGATACGACACTTCGTGCTGCATGCAAATTTGCTGTCCCAGAAAACTGCACCTGGCACTGCCCTACAAACCCTCAACTCTGTTTTACATAAAACTTACAAGATCTGGAAAACGCTCTCAGAGACAATTTTTATAGAAAAATTCTGTTAGCATTTAAGTATACAGTACAGTACACAGATTACGCTGCACTTGGATAGTGTTGTCACAAGTTACTGTAGCTTCTGACTTAATTATAAACCACACAGTGTACCACTGAAGGGTCACACAAAATATCAAAGGTAAAAATATGGTCCCAAAGCAAAAAAAATTGAATACCACATGTTTAGATTTAGAAAGTTTAATACTAGTTCAACATTTATGTATACCCACCAACAGGATACACCGTAAACATTTTTGAAAACAAACTGGAGTCTAAAAACAATATCACATGCTACATGCAGGCTACATGCTGTAGCCTGCTCTTTAAGTCTGACAGTTTGGTTTGTAAAGAAACACTTTAAATTGCTATACTGTAAATTAAGTTTTTTTTTTTTGTTTTTTGTTTTACTTGATCAATATTTTCTGATCAGAAAGTATCTTTTCTTACCAAACTACTTTTCTATGTCTTCTAATTGTCAACAGAACTTAATACAGTTGTGAAACTGCTTCCAACTTATATGCACTTTTCACAAGGGGCTACTCTTGAAATCCACAGTGTATATAAATGTGCACTCAGTTTTATCAGTGTTGAATGGATGCCAAACTCATACTTGCCAACATTGTCATCTCAGAAAACGGAACGTATGTAGAATATGATTCACTGTACACGGCGAGCGCACAAGCGCCATCCTCAATGGGTGGGGTCCAAGGAGCAAAGCTCCTCTTTTCCTCTCTAAATATTTACAATATATGTTGAAATCACTCAGGTGTGTGCAAAGATTGACTTTATTTTTGCCAAGCTGTTGCTTCATGATTTTTCTGATCACTTACACTTTAAAACTAAAAGTTAGAAAAACAGAACAATCTGATTTTTATGGGTTTTAAAGCTCATAAACGGAACAGTTCCACTTAAAACAGAACGGCTGGCAAGTATGCAAACTGGACAACTGAAAACTAACGGAATAGAAAACACAAATTTGTTTTTTTGCTAGCCTTTCTTGAACTAAGACCCACATTACAGGTGACTGACTGTCTGTTGAGATTCTACCGAGTCTGATGATGTATGTAAAATAAGCACTTAGCTAGTCTGTCAGTCTACAGGTTTGGTACCTCAATGGCTTTATGCAGAAATTTTGTGGCTGGAGGCAGCAGGTTAAGCAGAATGCCATTATCAGTTGGTGTTTTGTTTACCAAGAAAAAATTGCCAAAAATAACTCCCATATTGCTGGAAATGGCACGTTCCATGCCTTACAAGTTGCATCTAAACAACCTTTCAGTATATATCTGAAACAACCAAAAATTTTAAAGATCAGTGTGACAAAAATTTAGTTTGAAAATTTCTATTAAAAACTGTCCCTGCTGCCTCCCCCCCCCACCCCCATACAATATGTAGTCATGGGCACCTTTTCTGTATGACTTGTATGACAAAATGATGAGGACTGTGAGCTTTCAATTTACCAATTTCACTCGAATCCTCTGAGCTCTTTGCACAAATCTGGGATATTGACACTTTGTAGGTCTTTCTTAAAGGGATTTGCCAATGACAAAAATCAATGACTTCAAAAAAAGCAGAAAATTTTTCTCTTCTAGGAGGTGAAAACCGCATCTCAATAGCTTATAGCATTTGGAAGATACTAATTTTCAAAGAAATACAATTTTGTCTCAAGGTAATGTGCATTATGAGAAATCTGTGATATCATCACGGCACATTAATTTGACAAAGCTTTGAATTTCTCGATGATATTGACACTATTGTAGGGAATATTAGCAACTTTGTTTGTTATGTCATACATGTGTAGATTTACGTTAAACCTACATAAAAGATACTCAATTTATAAAAACAGTATCAAATTTCAAGGACAACAGGACATTCTATTATAAGGGAAAACAAAAGAAATCTGAGGCAATGTGCCCACTTTACATAACATTCTGTGACCTTGATGAGAACTGGAGGTATTTTTTGACAAAAATAAGTAGTCTTTAATATTAGATAACTTGGGTTAGGAAAAGAGTATTGCTACGGGGTTTAGAGGGTATGAACTGAAATTTTTTCTCTTTCACATGGGATCCTTTCACATGGGACCCTAGTGAAAAGCCACCGGAAAATGCCTTTAACTTGGTCAACTGACTCTTTGCCATATGATTTACTGAATCTCAGGACTACTAACATCCATACTTTGAAGAACATGTCACTGAAGTAACTTTGTGGTTCCAGAACAAACACTGGGCCCCATACTGTGCTTTTTCAACTTCATCCTGGCTTAACTTCATGTGGACAATTGGTCAGTGACTTAACATCACTGAGTGGTGCCAGGTGGGAGGCAGGGTCAACTATGGCCCATTTCCCAGTTATGGAAGGCTGACCCCCACTCAGGGAAATTTTCCAATTTCATAAGAGGGCTTTAATGAAGTTAATGGACCCATAAAAAAAGCATGTAATTCCCAACAGCCACCAGTTACCCTGAATGTACACAGTTCAGTTTGCTCTCAAGGGGTTCGGATTCTCCCAAAATTTTTGTCATGCTTCACACTCTGAAAATTTTGGGGATGAAATCCTTCCAGCCACTTGCAGACTTTTTCAGGGCTACAGGTTTCTGCTCCCTCCTTTAGGAAGCTTGCCCTCACCCCCATCATGCAAATCATGGTACCATTGCTGTTTTTCTAGGTATGAAATTATTTTTCATTCTCACATACATGTACATGCTCATTTTTATGTACCCAACTCTAGTCAAAACATTTTCCCTACAAAGTAACGTAATATCACTTAGCCAAAGAAAATCTTCATCAGATTTATTTTCCTTCGAACTCATTCTTTGATTCTTACTGTACCACCAGTAAAATGTAAACTTGAAGGCTAAGTTCTTTCAAGTGAAACAGAATGTACCACTTTGTTTTAATACTTTTGCATACCCATACCAAAAGTAAACTATCATATAATCAGTTGAGGTGTTATGTACACTGACACTATCTGAGACTATCAGTGCATACAGTAGATACTTGGTCCAAGTGCCATTCCACCATTTGTACATTCCACCACAGGTTTGCAACTCTCCGCCATGGCGGAAAGAGCGCAGTTTGGAAACAGACTTGTCTCAAGTTGAGAGCATATCACTGACCTGGAGGCCTAGAAACTTTTGGCACAGTGCAGTAGCAAAGGGCAGAGGAAAAGGTACAGAGTTTGCTAGATATAACCTATTGATAATAGGGCTGTGACCATGTAGTGATTAATCGCTAAACGACCGCATGTGTAATAAACGTTTAGTACAAAGCTACCAGGGATTAATCGCAAAACCCGTTTTTCTGTACAAAATAAAAAGCAATCTGCAGTCATTACAGAAAATTAGATGTTCATTTTAACCCTTTTTGAAAAAGTGAAATACATAATTATACAAATGGCACACACATAAACATACAACATCAAAGTTTAGCTTCTCTGAGGATCCGTGTTTGAGGTTCAGGGAAACTATGTCCCCCAGATGTCACTAACGTATTTTGCATATATTCATCATGTTCAAGAGCACGTTTAAAGTCTCTATGTTCAGGCCTTGCCTTTTGAAATCTGCGGGAGCTCGGTCAACTGCTCTCCTGGGGAGTGTGAGGAGGGCTAATCACTCTCCTTGTTCAGGGTCATCGCCTCATATGCAGTTTTCCGTTCATTAGTAATGTAAAAAGTGATCAGCAGTGCATGAGCACTATCAACGTTCTTAGAATGAAATGTACATGTCTAGATCTACCATGCATGTAGTACGTACATATATGCTTGCATGCATAGCGAATCGTAGGTTACGTAGGCCTGCTGTAAGTTATTGTGTATTACCTGTCCGCAGTGTAAATTATATCCAGCATCACTACTGTTTATTTACATGCTTGTTACACATTAACTGAGCTAAACAATACATTCATCATGAAATAAATCTTGTGTGAGTTGCTCAAGTTCTTTTTGTTGCAGTCGAATGATATCTTTCCAGGATCTCTTCATGATTTCCTATGAAAAGGAAAGTTCTCCTTTTACACTGCTTGCACTTCCACGAACATTTTGGTACCACATAACTGGAAACCAACAGGGCCCCATTCAAGGAATTTAAGGGGCCAAATGAAAGTTTAGGGGGCCAAAAATATCACAATGAAAAAACTGTTATAGCCTATTTAGTGACATTAAAAGTGCTTTATGTGACATTGAACTGAAACCCATTGTAAAAGGCTTTTATCAGTACCTATGTTCCAACAGGGGTGGGGGAGGGTGGGGCACAATGTTTTTGTCTAGTGGTAACTGAGGAATCCCCCCTCCCCCCCCCCACACAGCAATGGAAAGAGGATTTAGAGTGGTGTTAGGTTCATGTGAAGTTGGGTTCAATTTGCATGGACTTGGGAGTCCTGAGACTGATCAGCTTCTCGTAACAGTATTATGTATGGCAAAAGACTTAAAAAATATTTAAGTTGGTTTGACAAGCAAAGACCCTATCCTGACCATAAATAATTCTGAACACTCATACCAACATCTTAGACAACACTTGTTAACACTTTGGAACAAAAAGGATTGGGAAATTTTAGACCCTGTAGCTCTACGAGTAAGCAGACCACTTCTGCACATGTATTGTGTGGGTTAGCACTTTAGTAGCCTATCCATGTATTTTACACATTAGGCAATGGCAAAACTGCAAAGCCCCTCTAGAGAAATGTGCCCCGGGGAGAAAAACCTTCCAACTAAAAGTTGCCAATACATTACAGATAGTTGTTTGAGAGTCTTTTGAACATGCCAGGAAAATGATTTTGTCATTTTTGACAAATTTGGTAACATTTGATACAGTAAAACGATGTACTTTGAAATGGTACTGTCTGCAGTACAACATGTGTGCAGAAAGCTGTAGGTTACTTGTGCAATCGAACCATGTACTTCGAAGCTTTAGTCTCTTCCATTTTCGAGTAAAAAACTTGCATTCATGGTCACAGAGGGCCAAAATTATTTTTGAAAGAATGTGAATGATTTTGACATATTTTTTACGGTTATCAGTTCTACTGATATATTTTGTGGAGTGAGCAGTTCAGCTCTAATCATAGAGTCAATGAACAGCTTGTTTGTAGATGTTGTACACTGTAGGCCATTTTCATGTGTACTTCATTTAGAATTCTAGGCGGGAAATCGAGGTGCGTGATCAGTTGAGCTCCTTGGCTGGAATTTACGGGCGCCACGGAGCGCGAGCACGATCGCGCCCATCAAAAGGCAAGCACTGTATGTCGATCATAGGTACTTGCGATTAATCACTAAATGATCGCAAAATCTTGCGATTAAACGTTTAGTAATTTTGCTAAACAATCACGGCCCTAATTGATAAAAGTGTATTAGGCCTAAAAGGGTTGTTGGGTTGTTAGATAGTGGTTGAATAGATTCAATTACCTGTAAGTAGCACTGACTGAAACAATCGATGTTGTGGGCATGGTATTCTACACCTGTAAGTATCAGTTTCAAACAGTCATCAGGGTTTCCCCTAGGTTTTAGAGAGTGTGAGGTAGTTCACATGAGTAATATGATGCCAGCTTTGGTACCATCAGTGAGTGAGAACTATCAGTACTTCCATAGCTAGTACAGTACAGGTGGCAATTATAACAAATTTCTGTAAGGTGGTGGCCATTACATTTTCTAAGGCACAACGTACCCATGGTGGAATGACGTGGCCCCCAGATACTTCAATGGGCAATTTATGAATAGCCTAAACTATCAACATCACGTCTATCTAGATGGGCATCAAAATCAAGATCAATTGCAACCTCCAAAAAACTTACAGGCTACATGCTAGGCCCCAGGTCTTAAAGTGGCCATGACACGTAAATTGGAGTGACGGGAGACTAATTTAGCCTAAAGTACACAAAACGCTCTTTCCAAAACTGTTTTCATGAATCACCCTTACAGCACTGAGCATTAAAAAGAAATTAATGTTTCAAAAAATAGACTGCTGAAAATGAGATTTCAAGCCAACACAATAATGACATCATTTTAGGAACACCAGCCTCTGTATACCGAACCTGGCATACAGCATAGCCTATACAGACTAAGAGTAATGACTAGTGTAATTCGCGGCATGTCTTGAATTTGAACTTTATTCAGCCTGTTTGGAGATTGGTGTCGGTCTTATATTTTGGGGCTGCAGTACAGGCTATAACTTATTACAAATACTTTTGATTCATAACCGAAGAACAAAAAACTCGGCAGTGTACTGTTTGGTTCGGTCTGCAGTAATACGTACAGTGAGTTGACTGTCAGAAGCAAAAGAGCGAGATACTGTGCACACTCGATCATAGGCTAGTTCCACGATTTCCAATGACACTTGCACGAAAGTAACCTGAAGTTCAAATTTTGACTGCTTACATAAAACTTTCCACGCTCAAGCCCCTTTTAATTGCTCCAAATGCTTCTTATGTTCGAATTGTTGTGGTGTTGTACTTTCACCCCACTTAACAGTCTCAAATCGATACGGTTTTATGCGCCGTAACAAATCACTCACCCCATCTGCACCACTGACGTCTTGTTCACTATCGCCGTCGCCTTTGTGATTTCAAATCCAAGAAAACTCACTTTACCGACAGTCCAATATTCCTGTCCGATCAAGGAGTTGCTCTTAGATGGTAACTCCCTGGTCCGACGAAGAACCACTTTTTTCTACAATCTGAAACAGTACGGTGCTGGCTCAGATCCGCCATTCCAAAGAAAGTATTAAACTTGATTTCACATGGTACCTACTCCGAAACAGTGCTGGTGATACATTGTGTAGTATCAGGTACGTTGTGTACTATACCTATATGCTGTTGCGTTGTGAATGTTTGTACATGCAGCTATTATCATGACACCAAGACGAAAAACCTGCGTGAAATGCATTTAATTGATTAAAACAACTTGTAAGCACTAGAAAAGGGATAACAATTCCAAAATTTACAACTTTTCACGCAGGTTTTACATTGTATCGACCTTGGTAACCGGTACAATGGAATGCAAACACTGTATCAAATATCCGAAGAAGACCACGGCAAACAACGAGCAGTTCCTAAAGTGACGTCACATGATGTAACATAAGATTGTGAAAGTTTTTGGGAAGACTAACATTTCAAGGCTGGAAGAGGGTGTATTTTTTCTCAATTTTCTTTAGGAAAAACAAGTTGTAAACAAACAGAATGGTTGATTTTCGCTGTAGAAAATGTATTCCTAAAGATATCAAGGGGTTTAAACCGTTAATTTACACGTGACATAGCCACTTTAACTGAAAAAGTGTAAATGAACTTGATTCTGTTAGTCTATAACTTACTTACCCTCGAGTCACTACCCACTTAACCGACCGACATTGATGTTTGTAGTACAGTTAAACACACATGTACAGTCGACACCATTTTCTTCACCTCACTGCAACAGTCACTGTCCTTGGGTGGTTTCATAAATGACTTCACAACAGCTCTGCAGAACCTAGTTACTCATCACAATGTTCACAGTGGCCTTGGGGCCTGGCCTAGGCTAGTTGTGTTAACTGAGTGTTGGTATAAAAGGCCTAGCCAGCTGCAGTTGCACCAATTGATATGCACATACAATTCTTCCAAATCAGTTAGACTTTTAGTAACAATACATTACCATCAAGCTGTGTTTTAATACCATTACGATGCTAAAATTCCTCAACCTTGCCTAGGCTATGTATTGATACTACATGTTTGCATTGTGACATGTGCATAGCCTACCACTTTTACGGCTAGGCTCCTAGGCTGTAGCCTACTAGGGCCTAGTACTAAACTTGGTAACACTAACAATAAAGGCTGCAGTACTCTCAATCACTGGGCTACAAGTACAACACTCAGACTGACAGTAGCATCGCTGTTAATTTTCTCACCTATTTGTTTCAAACCTTTAATAAGCGCTTCCTCAGGCAGGCTCTTGAAGGGATGATTCAAGATTGCTCGTCTGTTTCTAACTATCGGAGTTCCTAATTATACCGCTTACACCGTTACGTACGTCCTGTCCTTGCATAGTACGTAGTACAATTAAGCACACTGGCCCATTTAACGTACAGTCCTATTACACTGTACTCGTAACCAGCTGCAACTCGGTTGTGTTATTGTCATGTGACAGTGACCAAGGTTGCAACACCGTGTGAACAAACTTCTTACAGCTAAGGTTTTACTTTTTATGCAAAGTCAGCGGACTGCATCCTGGTGCAGGCGAAAGCCTGAAATTGCTCTCAAGGACCTACCACCATCATTTCACGGGAGTTAGTCTGTCTTTTCCAGTTAAATGCAAATCTTTGCCATGAACATGCTTAAGTTTTCAGTACTTCGTACTGTTCCAGCCCTGCCTGGAAAAGCTATTTTTAACCTCAAGAGGTTTTCTCTGATAAAATTTTGTTTTACCACACCAGACTGTGTTCTTGTGCATTATGTTATGTGGCGATATTGAGACAAATACAGAGGCCCAGAGGCATTATGAGCAAAGACTGCGAAACATGGTGGTACCATATATTATGTTGTGGTATCATGTGATCTTGTAGTTATTTAAAAGTTCAAGGTAATTCTCGGGTTCGAGGTCATTGTAAGAAGCTAGTAAAGTGTTTCGCAAAGCTTGATATTAGGAAGTTCACCTTCTCTCATAGAGTTGTCAATGAGAAGAATAGTCTGTCTGAGTGGGTAGTTAACTCTACATCAGTGCACTGCTTCAAGGTTAACGTTGACAAGTTCTTCCATGACCGAGGTAGAATCTAACTATCCTGGGCTCGTTTGGTGTTGGTCGGTTGTTTGTTTTCAGTAAAGGGTTTATGGACTTCAGGGCATCTTATGGGGCCTTAGCCCTCCTTTGTCCTTTAACCTGTTATTTTACGTTATGTTATGTTATGTTATGTTATGTTATGTTATGTTATGTTATGTTATGTTATTTTTATGCTAAATTGTCAAAGCATCAGTGACTCTGCTTACGATTTGCCTGGATCAGCAAGTGCTGTTTGGTCCTAACTTGTGATGGCCCCATGCACCTACAACTCAGTTTTATTTGATCTCCATTCTTTACACTCATAACCACTTCGATCCTCTAAATAATGAAACAAATATCTCTGACCTTAGTCTTGAGTCACTCACTTCGTATGATATCCCAAATTGCAAACCAAAAGCGACTTCCTAGCCTGTGAAACCCAGACCAAAGGCTTATCTTGTTATACGCTCGTTAAGAGTACTTAAAGTAAATTGCCAGTCTTTAAACACAAGAAAGGACCCTAAATAACCTTATTGATTGCACCAAGCCTGACATTATCGTAGCTACTGAAACCTGGCTAAATAGCCGTGTGAAAGATGCTGAATTCTTTAGTGATCATTTTACAATTCATCGTAAGGACAGTAAAACTACCGTATGTTTGTGTGTGTGTGTGTGGGGGGGGGGGGTTCCTTATAGCTGTCAACAACACTTTTATTAGTACTCGTAAGGAAAACCTGAAATCATTATCCTCGGAGTTCATCTGGGTTGGAGTGAATATTACTGGCTGTAAACCTTTGTATGTTAGAGCCTGCTATCGTGCTAAAATTGACGATACTGAAACTCTTGATTTGTTGGACCCCCCCCCCCCACAAAAATACCATGAAGGGCGGTTTTAGTCTACCTGCATGGGGTTGGTCTACAAAATTTATCAAACCAAGATCGGCCCACCCTGGCCTTCACCAAAGATTCGGTGAAATCCTAGATGAAAACGGCTTGACAGAAATAGTTCAGGAACCTACCAGGAAACAGAATGTGCTAGATTTAATATTTACAGATTGGCCTTCCCAAATTATGCCTGGTATTAGTGATCACGAAGCTGTTTATACTGAGCTTGACCTTAAACCTATGCGTAAGAAACAACTTCCCCGTCAAGTCCACTTTACCCTTAGGCTGACTGGACTAGCTTTCGCCAACACTCTGAGAAACTCAGTGACAAAATTTGCAAAGCTGAGACAACCTCTGACTCTGAGGCCCTAAGGATCATTTTCAGAAATGGTATTGCCGAAGGGGTTAAAATTCATCCCCCATAGGGGCGCAAAATTATGTGACTCTCAGCCATTGATATAAGAAAAATTAGAAGACGTAACAAAGCCTTTATTGCCTCAAAGAAATCTGGAAAAATCTTGATGAAGAGTGCTTAAGGAATCTGAAAAAAGAGTGTAAAGAGACCTACGCAAGGCATATTGGAATTACGTCTCTGATGTAATTACCCCCCCCCCCCCCACACTCCGCCCATACTACTGACTCGAATACCTTTAGTGGCATGAAGCGTTTCTGGACTTTCATTAAGCATAAGAGGCCCCGTGACTTTAAAAGTGTTTCCTCAATACCTGTAATTGGTAAATTGACTTCCGATACAAAAGAAAAAGCCGAGGCTCTAAATCGCTCTGTTTTCTCCAATGAGACCCCCTGTAGCCTAGTGAACCTGCTCCGACTCGCCAAATTCATGAATTATCTAACATTGATATAAACTGTCCCTAGCGTCTAACAGCTTCTCAAACATCTTAAACTTGGAAAAGCGACAGGCTCTGACGATATTACTTGTATCTTACCGCAGAAGAGCATTTTCCCAAGCAGAGTTAATAAAGGTGATTTATCTTATCTTATATTAGCCTAAGAGTCCTGAAAGAACTGGCCGATGTCATCGCTAAGCCACTGACATTATTATTTAGGAAATCCTTAGCTAAAGGCTATGTTCCAACTGACTGGAGGACGGTGCTAATGTCACACGTATTTACAAAAATGGTCAAAAGTATGACCCGGCTAATTATCGACCCATTAGTTTGACTTGTATCGCATTTAAACTAATGAAGCATATGATCTGCAGCTGTATCATGCATCTTCGCTTCTGAACACATCTTTTATGCTCTTTAACACGGTTTCTGTGATAAAAGGTTACGTGAAAGCCAGCTTCTTGAATTTATCCAAGATATTTCAACCAACATGCAAAATGGGCTTCAAACTGACGTCTGTGTGCTTGACTTCTCACAAACAATCCGGGAGAGGCTCTCATTTGGTGGAAAACCATAATTCTCCTGAATGGGGGAAAAATTATGAAACACATTGTATAGGCCAGTGAGCCTAAGAAAGACAAGGTTTAGCAGGAAAGAAAATCACTCAAAAACTGAGTTTTTTAACGGCGTGGTGAACCACCAGTTAGGACGTAGCCATTTGGTAGCTATGACAATACACTTACCGAATATACACTTAATTCCATTACATAAGACTGACAAATTTTGCAAAAGGGTACCAAACCCATTCGCCACTGACAATGCACACAAAGAACACGGGGAATGGTGGGTATTATAGACAATATGGCGAGGCGCCCTCGACCAGTTTTTCTCCCGATCGGGGAAAGCTAGATTCTCCTCAAAAGGGAGAATCTCCAGAACTGTCAAAGACTTTTGATAAAGTAGGGCACATTAGGTTGATGAAGTTAAAATGGTATGGGATAACCGAAAGCACGAATGATTGGGTTAAGAGTTTTCTTACCAAAGAGAGCCCAATCTGTCGTTTAGATGGTGTGTCTTCAGCTAACATTGCTGTATCATCTGATCATCTGGCGTACCACGGGGCTTTGTCCTTGGACCCTGTCTGTTTCTCTTTTATGTTAATGACATTGCCCAAAATCTTCATTCCACCATCCGTCTTTTTGCTGATGATGCTATGATTTACATGGCGATGAAAAATGAGTCTGACGCCAAATTAATGCAACAAGACCTTGACACCCTACAAGATTGGGAGAAAAGATGGATGATGGAGTTTCATCTCGAGAAATGCGAAGTCATTAGCATCACCCACAAAAACAAACCCAGGCAGTTCACTTATTCTCCCCATGGGAAAGAGCTCAAATACGTTCAAAATTTTTAAGTACCTTGGGGTTAACATCATGACCTTCGCTGAGGCAAGTATATCGATTGCGTCACTATGCATGCTACTGAAGCCCTAAATTTTCTTCGTCGTAATATCAACATCAACAATTCTTATGTTAAACTCAGACTTGTAGTGAGTACGTACTTGTACTCACAGTTTTGCACAATCGCCTGTACTCGTACTGATGAGAATTAATTTGTACTCATACTCGTACTCACAGATTTTGAAAGCTCTGCACAGGAGCTAATGCAAACATTTGTACCCGTACTCATGAAAGAGGACATGTACTCTTACTCACAACACAGACACTGTCCTTGTACTCGTACTCATGACATTGTACTCACACTACAAGTCTGGTTAAACTATAAGCATGTGTAAGTCTCTTGTTAGACCTATCCTTGAATACAGCAGTACCGTCTGGGATCCCTATACAAATAACCTGATTAACCAAATTGAGATGGTTCAGAGACGTGCTGCAAGGTTTGCTCTCCACCGCTTCAATCGTACTTCAAGTGTTGGCTCTGTGCTTCAGATCTTTGGTTGCCAACCCCTTGCTGAAAGACGAAGGATAGTTAGATTGTCAATGATTTGTAAGATAGAGAACCAACTCATAGCCATTGACTCAGACAAGTATCTTACTTTTAAAAATCACAAACTCCCTACACGTCGTGAAAACTCTCAGGCATATTTTGTTCCCAGCTCTACTAGAGACTGTTATAAGATATGCCCCCCCCCCCCCCGGCACCGTACGTGATTGGAACTGTCTGCCTGAGGCTGTCATAAAAAGATTGCGCAATAATTTGTGATGTCATTCTTGTACTACTCAAATTGTCATTATTGTTTTTTTTTTTTTTTGTTTTTTCGAAAGCCACTGCACCTTGTGCCAAAATGTGATCACTGTCTAACTGTTACAGGGTGACTTGAGTACATAAGCCCTCTCTGTACAACATACCAAGCTAGGGAACAGGGAATAAATTTCAACATTTTATATCTCATCAATGGAGTAAGCTTTTCAAAACCTCTAAAATATATAATTTTGTAATTCTAGACTTAAGGTCCAATTTAAATATTTTCAAATAGCAAATAGCAGGTCGCAGTGATCACAATTTAACCATGTTTTATTACAACCTGATTCGAATTAAAGCCCTCCTCTTTGGTGATGGAGGAGGCTTGCTGGTGGTTAACAGTGACGTATGCAGGATGGGTTTTTGTACAGAAGAGTCTTGCGCCTTTTCTCCAAGGGAAGTGTTATGAAACAGTCTAAGTGGAGAGCCACTATTAGTTGACGTAGTTGACGTAGTATACCAATACATCTTTGCCAAAATGCTTCCCAGATTGCACTGAGGAAACCCCACTTTTCAATCACCTTGCTATGTGAGCGCAAAGCTCGCGGGAAATACACGCACAATTTACTATAACTGCCATATCAAAGTGCTGAGTTCCTTCAGTTAGTGAAATTTCTTTACTTTCCTGGTCTCTTTTCCGTTTATTTTTTCAAAACTTTTATTGATTTTTGTCCTACCGAGGGACACTGGATCTGTACCGGGGAGGACGGATGATGGAAGCATATAGGGCTCTGACAGTTGAAACAATAATTCTGCAGAAAGGAATAACGATATAATTATCTACGATTTATGTGCCGAAGAGCGCTGACAGCTAGTGTTATTTATAATTCGGTACCATGAATGTCTTAACTCATTTTAAATTGCAAAAGTTATATTACATTAAAGACAGACAGTCATCACCCCCAAAGTATATTTTTAGTGTAGGGGTATCAAAATTTTCAGTTGGTAACTGCTCTTTGATTGACATCAAAGTTTGAAAATTCAAAAGATGCAGAGTAGCTCACATTCCACACAATGAAGAGAGAGTGCTTGGATTACACATTCCAGCCTTGCAAGCTCACCAGGACTCGGCCTTATGCAAAAATAGGTTTGTGTCTGCACAAAAAGGGATTTATACAGTTATGGGTTAGGTTAGATGAGGTTTAACGTCCCAGTTTCCAACCAATTGGTTCAAGTCGAGACGACCACGGCCCTTTTTCCAGTTGTGGTTCACTGGCTTATTTTCCCTACTCCATTGTTTATGCTGAGCACCAAGCACAAAGGCAGTAGGTTCCATTTTTAAAGTCTTTGGTATGACCCGGCCAGGATTTGAACCCTAGACCTTCCGGCTGCAAGTCGGATGCTCTAACCACTTGACCACTGCAGTCGGTATATACAGTTATGGGAGGAGCTGCAAGTTGCATAGTTGGGAGAATTGGAACTGTCTGGGATGACGAGATTTGCCCTTTAATAATCCCCTTCTAAATCATTCGTTTCCATTCCTATTCGTTTGATAGGTGTAAAGGGAGGGAAGGCTGCACCTGAAAATTGTTATTATCGGGCAAAATACGGTATATACTATTTTTAGAAAAACACGTTTACCATTTTGGCACAAGTTCACATTTCTTCCAAGGGTGGATCCAGGGGATTCAAGGGATATGGATCCTCCACTTTTTTATTAGCACTGAAAAAAATCAGCTAGGCTATTTTGTTCATTTTCTATCACAAATCGGCCGCAAACTCTCACAATTTTTCGTAAGACATTTGCAAACTATCGAAATTTCCGATCGCTTGGCTAGCTTTATATCCTTTAGTACTGTTTTTTTAATATGCATCCCAAACGTATTTTTCAAAGGTACGGATACAGGTTTTATTACAATTCTTATACGAAATTTCGGAGAGCTTCGGGGATAATTGTCACGGTTTACACTCCATACCTGATGGCCAGTTTTAGGACGATGATGCCTGGAATTATTCTTGCGAGAATTATTTTCCGAAAACAAGAAGCACGAGCTCAACGTCAGGCTTGCATCCGCCAAGAGGCGATTATGTGACAGTCATATGTATTTGTAGCGCAATGCAGGCCTACATGATTTGAATTTTGAAGTATATAACTCATTACACATGTTTTCAAAGGTGTCCAAGTGCATTTACAGAGATTATTAGGAAACATGCTTGTAAATCCTCTGCCCCTTTTGTTATACCTTTACTCCTCTCTCGGTCATTTCCTACCGGAGGCTCTTCATTTGGATTCTCGTTCAGAATTAGAAATACTTTTTTGCGAAGTGCTTGGTTAGCTCTCCTGTAGTGTTATTGGGAGTTAGAGTTAGATGAGGTTTTATGGCTCAGTTTCTAACCAACTGGTTTGAGTCGGGTCGGCCACGGCCTTTTTTCCGGTTGTGGCTCACTGGCTTGTGTTCCCTACTCCATTGCTTATGCTGAGCACCAAGCACAATGGCAGTAGGTTCCATTTTTAAAGTCTTTGGTATGACCCGGCCAGGAGTCGAACCCCAGACCTTTGGATGTCAGATGAAATTATCATACTGACGTCCCCATTTTGTAATTACCCAGAGCTTCCAGGAGGTCCTATGCCGATCTCATAGAACCAGCATTTATAGGAAGCCACACCAGAACCAAAATATCACTGAATAGCGTCAAATCCTTAACATCTAATCAAGCTTTGCCAAAGATAACACCTACGTCACCTTACATAATCAAAAATCTCTCAAGGGAAGGAGTTTCATCCCCTCAACTTAGACACCAAACCGCTCCCCTACACCCAACAAAAATAAGAACGATTCACTTAAGTATGAAATTTTTCAACATGAGATCATTTCGGAATTTTGCCAATTATAGCACCATTTTGCATTTAAGCTACCTTTGAGGAACAAAAAACTCAAGGGGTACCCCCTTCCGTTAGATCCCTCCCTCTGGACAGCACGTCAGCACTTGATGGCAAAGGAAGGATCCACCCGGGTGCCAAGTATCGTAGATACTCATTTGCACACTTAAACTGAACTTCTGGGTTTATATGGAGTGGGACAACGACATCATCTTCTGTAGTGCCCCACATCGTCAATTCCTGGCGGCACGATTGGGTCTATAACTGAAAAGTTGCTGATTCTGAATGTGACACAAGTACATCCATTTTAATGTCTCGATTAACGTTGAAAGGGTCACCAAAGAGGCACAATTTCATGTGGTCTTTTTAAATTGTCCCAACCGTCTCCCATCACCACTTTGCGGTTCACTCGTCCCTTCGGCACTGGATGGAGCTCCCCCACATTTTTGTAAATACTGCATCCGCCATTTGCCATCCCCCAGCTCCCCAATTGGAAGTAGCCCCCTTGCGATTCTTTTACATTTTAATTTTATTGCCTTTCACTTACTCTGTCCTAACAAAAAATACCCCTATTCAGTGGCTACGCATCGTTCTTCCGACTACCCACCGTCTGATGCTCTGTCCCCTTTCCTCCCCTCCCTCCCGGTAGGTCCTCATCCTTCTGCCTTTTCCTACCTTCCTTGTAAAGTTTACCGGTCTCCATCCCTCGTTCCTGCTTCTGCCTCTCCAGCCCTTCACGCTCTAAAGCAAGCTGTCCACTTAGCTACCAAGGGTTTGCTGTAGCTTCTGAGACTGCCTGAAACCTCGAGAAACCACTTAGTGGAGTGGAAAGCGTTTGCTCGCAACTGGTCTCGAGAGGTCGCTGCTCGCAAGCCATAATCGCAAGCGCTCGCAAGGTACATGTTTAAAATATTGACACATTTGCAAGTGGTCGTAAGTGGACGCATGACGATTGCATTGTGTGCAAGGGTGATCACAAGCAGTCGCAATTGATGGCAATGTTTCACTGCTCTAAAGATCCCCAAGGAATTGCAGTATCGTATGAATAGTACGGGTAAAGAGAGTATACGGACCGTGGCCATGGTTGGCTGGGGCGGCAGGTCTGGGGGAAATGCATTTCTTCCGATTCTAACGGTTGACAGTATATATTATCTCATGGTCAAAATTTTCTAATACCTTTGACACTTGCAAGTATCTTTGTCTTTGAGTTAAAATCAATTTCAATTTCTTAGTAACTGTACCCAGTTTGATAAATGCGTATATCTGTTGTAGGTTGGGATTTATGGCAAAAGTAGGTCTCAGCTCTGCTTTTAATGTACGGTAAAAGGTTTTTCTTTTGTTTAAAGTATCCAGGTTGGAAGCTCCATATTCAAGGTTTGAATGAAAATCTCTAAAGTTAACAAACTTGTAGGTTGGAAGGTAAGAGCAAAACTCCTGTACAGGAATGCAGGAAATATTCCAAACATCCTGGGAATACCTTTATGGAGATATTTGATAAGTTGAGCATACATGTCGCTAGAAAGCGAAGCATAAAAATGTTAATACAGGAGCAGCGATATCGCCAAGATTTGTCGATGGGGGAGCTCAAGCTTCCCCAACGAGGGGGATGCTAACTTTTTTCACAGAGTTACGAATATGTCATGCCGTTCGCAGATGGTCACCAAAACAACATTCGACTAACCAAGAATACCTAAATGACGTTACTCGTTGGTGACATGGCTAATAGCGTATTTTGCAAGATGTACAAACTTGATTGAGTTTCGTGCTGATTTACTGTTCTACCGGAAAATCCGACTTGTAGAATAGCACCTCGAAAGAAGCCTGCTATATTAGATTTCAGGAAACATAGAAAAGTCTTCCCTTATTGAGACCAAAATAGATCAATTAACTCTGTACATGTTGCCGTTGTGGAGGGAAGGTAGCCTCCAGCGAAAATAACATGCATTTGTATTGTAGCTTTCCCGAAATATTTACTGCATAGACTACCGAGGATGGAATTATCGACCTTTACAGAAAACTGTGCCTAGCTTTGTACAACTTATGTATTGTAACACAACTCGGGGAGTGTTGTCGGGGGCGCTTCAACTCCAACTATCTCCACAGGCAAATCAAGTAGGCGCTCTTAAACGTCAGTCAGCGGAGGTAGAATTAACGATAAACACACACAGAGAACAGGGAAAAAAGGTACAGGAGAGAGGAGTACAGTTAACTTAATCTATTTACAAGTACTTACAAGCAAAGTTGTACACGGTACAAACTAATAAAAGTCCGAAGACTAACGAAAAGACGCAACGACGAATATATATAGACGGTACTAACACACAACCTACCGAGTCAGAGACTAGTTCTCGACTGATGAGCCACGAGGAGGATAAGCCAGAGATCAGGCCAGACCGGTGTCTGCTGACCTCTGACCTTCCGGCTCGTGGTCATCCCTGGATTGTCACATGGACAGGGTATGGGTAACGATGGTCAACCCTACCATCTACGGAAGCCTAGAAGGACCCACAAAATGATGCCTTAACGGCATTACACCATCCCCTTCTCAGCAACTAACTTGCCCTCAAGTTACGAATACCTAAAATTCCTAAAATGACCTGAAATTCGACTGCCATTTTAAACAAAAAGCAATTCAAAATTTTCCTTGTTCAAATACATAAGCCTAGCACATGAAAATGTAATTAGCCTACTCGAATACGCAACGCCCATAAAATACTTCAATTTTAAAAGCAAACATTTCAATCAATTTGCGTACATGCACCTTTAAAATACTTCTCCGTAAATTCAACATCTCATTAAAGTATGGCAAAATAAAGCATCAATACAAACACACTTTGTAACACTTGGATAAAATTTTTAAGCATATATACTGCCAAATGATTAATGACTAAACAACCCTTTCTCTAAATCTCAACCTTCAACCGAGCATCGAATGCAAATGAGTTTAAAGACTGCGAGTTTCTTAAGTTAACTCCTGACACATGAAAATTCCACAGGCACGATTCTACAAGAAACCCATAAATTTCAATCCTGCAATCAAATATCTACCAATTTCCCAAAAAGGTTCACAAAAAGATAAAACAGTGAACATAATCAAAAACATCAAAGCAAACACGGTAAACACTAGTAGTAATATATGCAACACAAATTACTTACAAGTCCCTAAGCATTCTGAAACATGATTACAAAGAAATGACTCTCCTTACCAATTACGCAATATAATACAACTTGTGGTCTTCCAAGCACACGTGTTGGTAGCCCCAGGACACAAGCGGCACGCGCAATTTGCTTTGCGAAACAAGGAAAACCACAAAACATTCCGAACAAACATTCGATCCGCTACACCAGGGAGTAACTAGCAACTCTCTGGCTAAACACATTGAAGGACATTTCTCCAAGATAGAAAACACTTTAAATAAAACACATCGGTTTGTCACAAAAACATTGTCCATTCGAAGCACATTCCAATCGAAACACGATAGTTCAGTCCATTAAAAATTCTCAACATGTGTCCACATAAAACATTTGAAATCGTTCACAAGTTTGAAAATCCGTTCACTAAATTCTAAACACATCAGTTCACAAGGTAATGAGAAACAATCAAAAGTTCAATAGAGATCATCTTAGGTTTCCTCGTCCGGCTTCGCAGGCTCTCCCTCGTAGGGCTTCAGTCGATCGTAATGTACCACTTTCGGACTCGAGCGTTCGGTCAACCGGATACGATAATTTACATCTGACAGTCTATGAGTAATCTTGTAAGGACCTCCCCAATGACGTTGTAACTTTGGCGACAAGCCTTTCTTTCTATTAGGTGTATAAAGCCAAACTAAGTCGCCAACATTGAAACGGGTTAAACTGCTACCCTGGTCATAGTTCCTTTTCTGACGTTCTGAAGAAACTCTCGTCGCCTCCCTTGCAAATTCATGAACTCTTTGTAATTTTTCTTTTAAGATTTGGACGTACTCTATACTTTCTGTCTCCTCCTTGGGTGGGGAGGGCACTGTTAAATCTATGGGCAGGTTCATCTCCCTTCCTAACATCATAGCGCTGGGGGACTCCCCAGTTGTTTCGTGAACCGATGACCTGTAAGCCATAGTCACGTGGGGCAGCCACTCATCCCAGTCCCGCTGATCCTCAGACACAACTGCTGAAAGCATGGCTTCCAGGGTTCTATTGAATCGTTCCACCATGCCGTCAGACTGAGGGTGGAAGGCGGTGGTTCTAGTTTTGTCAATACCCAGTAACGTGCTTAATTCCTTGAACAATTTTGATTCAAAGTTTCGGCCCTGATCAGTGTGTAACTGTAAGGGAACACCAAATCTCGTAACAAACTGTTCAACAAAGACCTTAGCTACCGTTTCTGCCTCTTGGTCCGGTATTGCAAAAGCTTCGGTCCACTTAGTAAAATAATCTGCAACACAGAGGATATACTTATTTCCTCTGGCAGTTACCGGTAAGGGACCCATAATATCCATTGCTACCCTCTCCATTGGCACACCCACCACATATCTTTGCATAGGGGCTTTACGTTTCTTAGGAGGATTCTTTCGAGAATTACATATGTCACATTGACGGCACCAACTTTCTACATCCTTGTGGTATCCACACCAATAAAATCTCTCCTGAATACGCATGAGCGTTTTCTTAACACCAAGGTGACCTGCCGTGGCATTATCATGTAACTGTAGCATTACATCATTCCGCAGAGTTTTCGGAACAACCAATTTCCATGAAATGTCGTTACCACAATCAGATTCCCAGCGCCTATAAAGCACGCCCTCTTTAACACTTAGGACTTCCCAGAGCCCCCAATATGTCTTTACAATCTGATTTTTTTCCGAAATTTGGGACCACACAGGTCTAGTTTCTGACACAGCCTTCCAGTCAAGAATTTGACGGATACTGTCGTCTTCCCTCTGCGCTTTCTTAATTTCTTCCACGGACCACAAATCAACCAAGTTTTCTACGGATTCTGACTGGTGCCCACTTTCCACTGTGCCCTGCACAGTTTCCGCTGCAACCTGGCGCCTCGCCTGGCTACGAGTAAGAACCCCCGGGGTTCTGTCGGAAGTGGCACTTTTATCCTCCGTACGCTCACTTGTACTTCCCTTCTTGTTCACTTGAAAGCAATTCAAGTCACCCTGATTTAACTCATGTTCATTCTTTTTTACTTCATCAATTTCTTTCTCTTCGACTCTGTCACAATGTCGGCAATTATCACAAGGCCGTCTCGACAGTGCATCAGCATTGCCATGTTTAGTCCCTGCACGGTGTTGAATTTTGAACGTATACGTTCCTAATAGTTCAAGCCATCTGGCAACTTGCCCCTCAGGATGTTTAAAATTTAACAGCCAGCGCAACGCGCTGTGATCAGTTCTCACAAGAAATTCAACACCGTACAGGTAATGATGAAAATGCTTTATCGCAGATACAACTGCGTACAACTCTTTTCTCGTTACGCAGTACCTCCGTTCTGCCTTAGAAAATGACTTACTGAAATAGGCAATCACCCGTTCTTCCCCATTCTGAATCTGTGATAATACTGCCCCCATACTCTCATTACTGGCATCTGTGTCTAAAATGTATTTGTCATTCTGGGTAGGGTAGGCCAGCACGGGTGAGGAACTGAGCGCATTTTTCAAAGCTTGGAATGCCCTCTCACATTCATCAGACCATGAAAATCTTTGCCCCTTCTCAGTCAAATGATGTAACGGTCTAGCAATTTGGGCGAAATTCTTCACAAATTTTCTGTAATACGAACATAGGCCGATAAAGCCACGTACATCCCGGACTGAATTCGGTCTTGGCCAGTCCTTCACATCAGCCACCTTGGAGAGGTCAGTGGCCACGCCCTCACTTGACACAATGTGGCCTAGAAAGTGAACTTTGTGCTTGAGCAAATCACATTTCTTTGGGGACAATTTTAGACCGGCCCCTTTTAATCTCTGAAACACCTCACCTAACCGGGCCATGTGTTCTTCAAATGACCTCCCAAAAATGATAATGTCATCTAAGTATACCAGGCAAGTTTGCCACTGTAGTCCTGACAAAACTTTTTCCATGAGCCTTTCGAAAGTGCTCGGGGCGTTGCACAGCCCGAAGGGAAGGACCTTGAACTGGTACAGTCCCCCATGGGTGACAAAAGCAAGTTTTCCTCTTTGTCAGCCTCCTCCATCTCCACCTGCCAGTAGCCACTGGCCAGGTCCAGGGTAGAAAACCAAACAGAGCCCCCCAAAGTATCGAGGGAGTCATCTATTCTTGGGATGGGGTATGAATCCTTTAATGTTACATCATTTAACCGACGATAGTCGATACAAAATCGGGTGGACCCATCCTTCTTTTTCACTAAAACCACGGGAGGCCCATGGACTAGACGAAGGTTCAATGATACCCCTGTTCAACATGTCAGATACCTCCTTAGATGCCTCCTCCCTTTTATTAAGAGGCAACCTTCTCGCATTCTGCTTTATAGGTCTCACCTCTTTCACTGTAATTTTGTGCTTAACAATTCCAGTTCTACCCAAATCCTCTTTGCTCGCTGCAAAAATACTCTGGTACTTTCTCAATAAATCTACAACTTGGGTTCTTTGCCCTTTATCAAGTGAGCTCACACTAGACTGGAAGAGGGGGTCTATGTGTTCTGGAAGTCCGCTGTCTTCCTTTTTCTCAGCAGCAGAGCTTTTGCTCTCTGTAAGCCCCTCACTTACTACCTCCTCCACAGGCTCACATTGCGCTGCTGTCGTACCTTTATACACAGTGATTGGGGTTGACTCTAGATTAATCATCCTCACAGGCACAACGCCACCCTGGGGATTAACGACAGACTTTGCCACCATTACTGAATGCTTTTTCATAAACCTCTCGCAAGGTTCTACGAGAGCCTGTGTTTCCCCATTCATTCGATAATCTAGCCTGCCAGGCACAATGATTTCCTGGCCGGGAGATAAACTCACAGTTTCGGTCACAGAAACCCTGCATACTACTTTCGTAGGGGTGTTTCTACGTATGCATGGGACTATCTCATTACCAATATTCAGCGACTCCGACCCCATATTTAACTGGCATTCATGCTTTACAAGAAAATCGCAACCCAAAATGCCATCAACCCCAATATCTGCTACCCAGACGGGATGGCTAGTCACAAAATTCCCCACCTTCATCGAGAAGGTACTACAACCTGCCAATGGCCTACTCTGACCATCAGCCATGAACATCTTCTCCCCAGTTTTCTCTAGACTTGGCCTAGCGCTCCCACGGATATCACTGTAGATACCTGGGCTTATGATTGTAATGTTAGCCCCAGTGTCAACTAAACACTTGACCACTTTCATTTCAAAGTATACCTCCACGTACAATCCATCACTACGCTCTGCTTCAGTTCCCGTTGTAACTGAAGTAACAAGGGGTCTCAAAGAATTCTCCACCGACCCGCGACCCTCAGAACCGGCGCTTTCTAGTTTTCCTGCACATTTTTACTAGCAGCAGGTTCTTCCGGTTTCGGTTTGGGGCAATCACGAGCAAAATGCCCTGTCTCTTTACAATTATAACACTTGTCATAGTCATCTCCCTTTCTCGCTCTGCCCTTTCTAGCAGGCTTCTTATCAGCTGCATTAGCTTTTCCAATGTCTTTCTGAATGTTTTCGAAGCCCTGTTTAATTGCTCCCATCACTGTTTCTACAACATGCTTAAAATTTTCTGCAATTGGCTCAACTTGCTTCTCTGGTGACTTCTCCCGAGGGAGACCAGACACAGTCCTAACAAACTTCCCCTTGTTAATATTTCTTTGATTCTCCGCCTTGCGGAATGCTTCAAATTCTATCGCGGTCTTCACCGCGTCATTTAAACACCTGGGGCGGGACTGGTAAATTCCCCATCTCAAATCTGAGTCTGCCAAAGCATCAATAAAATGATCTCTTGCGAGAGTTTCTTGAAGGTCGTTCTTAGCATCAGGGTAAGCCAATTTGGACAGTCTTCTCACTGACTGTGCTAGCTCAGGTAGGGTTTCACCTTTCTTTCTTTGTTTGTTCTTTAGTTCGACCCGATGCAATTCGGTCTGATTTTTAGACCCAAATCGTCTCGTTAAGGCATCGACCAGACTTTCATAATTACGACGCTTGTGGCTATCAAGATCGCCTAACACTGCCAACGCATTACCCCTCAATGAGGTCGCAAGTTGCATGCCTTTGGTTATCAGGTCCCATCCGTTCAGTTCTGATATTAACTCAAACTGAATGGCGTAATCATGCCAATCCCCAGTGCCATCATAAGGAGGAGGGCGCGTCTCTTTTCCACGCAACTTACTAGGGTGCCGCCCACTAGATTCTCTCTTTTGAAATTCAACCTCATGCAAACTGGGTACACCACTGTGGTTATCATTAAGTCCCACATTTGTATAATTTCTTTGCGGGTATTTTACAGGAGTACAGGGGAGCTTTTCGCATCCCCTGCTCAGTGAGGACTGTCCTCTTCTACCAGAATCACTTAAAACTGGCAGCGACATGTACCGCCCATCTGACATATGATCAATTACGCCAATGTGACTACTGTTTGGGTACCCTGCAGGGGAAGCCTTTTGGGCTACCCCCATCTCTCTTTCACCGCTAATTGACCTAATAGGCGAAGGCATACACATAGTTTTATTTGCATTACACACCCCAGGGTGACCTTGGCTCACCCTACTCACAGTCTCACCCCGTCGGGAGCTTCTATTTTCCCTCAACAGGTTACCATAATAAGCAGCCTCCTGCTGCAACTCCCCCTCCCCTGGGGTATTTCTTTTCATTTGGGCCTGGCAATCATCAGCCACCCTAGACCCGTTAATAAAAGTTTCATCAGCCCGCAATGCCCCAGACAAAGCTTCAGCCTCTTGTTGAGGCCTCCATTCAGGTGAGAATTCATTATCGGGTGGTAACGCATTGTTTACCTCAACTCCACTAGTCTTTGGCCTTAATAAAGAAAAACATTCGACCTCCGCCTGACCAGATACACCCACAGCCTCTTGTTGAGGCCTCCACTCACGTGGGAAATCTCTGTCACGTGTCGACAAACCTCTCTCAACCCCGCTGGTTCTCGGCCCCAATAAATAAGAAGAATTGGCCGTCCCCTGACCAGCAATATCCCCAGCCTCATGTTGAGGCCTCCACTCACGTGGGAAATCTCTTTCACGTGTCGACAAATCTCTCTCAACCCCGCTGGTTCTCGGCCCTAATAAATAAGAAGAATCGGCCGTCCCCTGACCAGCAATATCCCCAGCCTCATGTTGAGGCCTCCACTCACGTGGGAAATCTCTGTCACGTGTCGACAAATCTCTCTCAACCCCGCTGGTTCTCGGCCCTAATAAATAAGAAGAATCGGCCGTCCCCTGACCAGCAATATACCCAGCCTCATGTTGAGGCCTCCACTCACGTGGGAAATCTCTGTCACGTGTCGACAAATCTCTCTCAATCCCGCTGGTCCTCGGCCCCAATAAAGAAAAAAAGTCGGCCGTTCCCTGACCAGCAACAACCACAGCCTCTTGTTGAGGCCTCCACTCACGTGGGAAATCTCTTTCACGTGTCGACAAATCTCTCTCAACCCCGCTGGTTCTCGGCCCCAATACATAAGAAGAATCGGCCGTCCCCTGACCAGCAACATCCACAGCCTCTTGTTGAGGCCTCCACTCACGTGGGAAATCTCTTTCACGTGTCGACAAATCTCTCTCAATCCCGCTGGTCCTCGGCCCCAATAAAGAAAAAAGGTCTGCCGTTCCCTGACCAGCAACAACCACAGCCTCTTGTTGAGGCCTCCACTCACGTGGGAAATCTCTTTCACGTGTCGACACATCTCTCTCAACCCCGCTGGTCCTCGGCCCCAATAAATAAGAAGAATCGGCCGTTCCCTGACCAGCAACACTAGCAGCCTCCTGCTGCTGTTCCCTGTTAGAATAAACATTACACACATTTCCACCTCCACTGACCGGCAAATTCTCATTTCTGTTCGGTAGCGTCTCTGAAACACGCCTAACGTCACTTACCAGTGTTTGATTGCCTGCAGAACTAGCCCCTGTTGGGTATTCATCTAATACCAACAAATCGCCAAATCTTTCACTAAACTCCCCGAGCGTGGGTTCTTTGCGGATTTTGTCTTTACTACGAGACAACTGTGAGTCAGACGGTCTATCGTCAAAACTTCTACTCACCCAATTATCCATGCTCACAAATCAAAATCCGACCGCTAGCCACCAATGTAACACAACTCGGGGAGTGTTGTCGGGGGCGCTTCAACTCCAACTATCTCCACAGGCAAATCAAGTAGGCGCTCTTAAACGTCAGTCAGCGGAGGTAGAATTAACGATAAACACACACAGAGAACAGGGAAAAAAGGTACAGGAGAGAGGAGTACAGTTAACTTAATCTATTTACAAGTACTTACAAGCAAAGTTGTACACGGTACAAACTAATAAAAGTCCGAAGACTAACGAAAAGACGCAACGACGAATATATATAGACGGTACTAACACACAACCTACCGAGTCAGAGACTAGTTCTCGACTGATGAGCCACGAGGAGGATAAGCCAGAGATCAGGCCAGACCGGTGTCTGCTGACCTCTGACCTTCCGGCTCGTGGTCATCCCTGGATTGTCACATGGACAGGGTATGGGTAACGATGGTCAACCCTACCATCTACGGAAGCCTAGAAGGACCCACAAAATGATGCCTTAACGGCATTACAGTATGTTTCTCAGCGATATCCGGTCATTTCGCCCCACTACCAGTTCGGCCGCGATTAAAGGTCGTTTTGCCTCTGCTTTATTACCGGTTTGCCCAAATGAAAATTTCCCCCCAAAAATTATGAATTTTCAATTTCAAATGTTACTCTTATTGTCAATCCAGTTGCATTACCCAAATTTTAAAAGCAAACAAAATTTTAACATTTGAATGGTATGTCCCAAAAACAGATAAAATTGTCAAAGCTCAAAAAATCAGTTCAAATGGAAAGAGTAGCCTAACGGGCAAGAATCGAAATAAAATTTGAACTACATTTTCCAAACATGGAATCACTTACGTTCTACGGTTACAAACATTTCTACTCCATAAACTGCTCATTTGGATAGAGGTAGGGCTGCCCCCACTCCGTGGTTGTACCACTCTTTCGCCATCATATGGTAACATTAATTACAATTTCTCAGAAAGATCTAAAATCGTTACACAGCAGATGATAATCCATATTTTCAACTTAATGTCATTAGACTCTATATAATCACGCTTACCGATAGTACCGTGTCACTGTTTAACACTTCACTACCTATTTTATAGGTCTCTATGTGATAAATTATACATACATGTATATATAAATTGTAAAGGGCTAAATATAGGTCGAGATGCAGGTCCTGCGATTTTTTTGTGACATTAAGATTAAAATGTCGGTCTGGTGTGACTTTTACTGCACCCTTTATGATAATGATATTAAATTACGTAAATGAAGACAACCGTAAATGCCTAAATTTAGTAGAAAATCTCACGAGGAATTGAAGTACATACGATAGGTACTGAGCGGTCTTCAGTATACATATTTAAATGTGGAAGAAAATTACATTTAGGTTGTAAAATAAATAATGTAATGTTAGATGACACATAAGTAAACACGACATAGGCCTACATAATATTGACAGAATTATACACTGTTACTAATCCTCATGTGAACTAGTTTTAAAGTAGTATGGGTAACCCTGCCGCGAGGTAACGTGCTTACATTTGGTCTTTTCACGTATAGTCGACGTCAGGGAACATTTTGCACAGATTTTCTCTACCAGTTAAGGTGGAGCTTCAGGTCTTTACATACATGGCTATCGTTGTTGGTCAACTGAAAAGTTAAAACGGCAGTAACACTGACACCGAACAAGGTACTTGCAGCAGTGAACAGTGAAGTCAAGATTCGGCCGTAACAAATTAATCCGGAACATTTTCAATGTTCGTCCGCCTTGATGAAGCCGTTAAGCGTTCTTTAAGGTATGAAGCAAATTTCACCTTCCTTTCATGGCTTGGATTCAACGAGAAGATACTTTGTTTTTTGGCACAAGAGTAGCTTGTTTTCTATCCACGTTTTTAATTGGCTTTAAATTCGCAACCTTGTGGATATTCTTAAAAGATGAGTGTTCTTATCCCTGACCGTGCTCTCCAAGTTTTTTGGTTGGGAAGTGAGATTCTTCGCCGTTTGCTCCCTGCCGTCGGGATATAAGTGAAAAGACCAAATGAAAGCACTTTATCTCGCGGCAGGGTTACCCTGACTTGTTTTAAAGTATCCTGTAGTTTACGATGTTCGTCAGCCATTTGCTGAGCAAATCGCATGCAATCCGGTTCAATGATTTGAACAAAATTCAGTGGTCCGACCTATTTCGTAAATTTACTTTTCGAGTAATGTTCTATGTTGGGTGGTCCCCAAAGATTTAAATTAAACCAGCCTTAACAAAGTACAGTAATTTAAACTGCTGTGGCAGCTTTCCAAAAGTTCTAAATACTGCAATTAAGGCTTCGTGCTTTGGCTATTTCGAAACAGAAACTTTCCATCTTATGAAATTTCAATTGTTTCTTGTTACCTTGTGAATATAATTTATAATTCCGCATTCCTTGGCTTATTTGAGAACATGTTTGATAAAAAATAAATAAAATCTTGAGAAGAAACACCAGGATATGGGACGAGGTATTCCTCTTTTTCCTTATTCTCTTTATGGAGCAAGGAAAACAAGCCAGTGAGCCACAACTGGAAAAAAAGGCTTTGGCCGGCCCGACTTAAACCAATTGGTTAGAAACTGAGCCGTAAAACCTCATCTAACTCTAACTCCCCTTATTCCCCATCGCATGAGTCTTCCAAACGAGCAGGAAGGAGAGTTTGTTCAAACGACTGAATTTGCAAATCCAAGAGTAATTAGAACTCGCATGTTTTCCTTATAAAACTAAACGGTAATCACCGTTCCTTTAGTTAAATTGCTAACTGACAGCTTTTGTGAATTATTGTACACCCAACTTAGCTTAAACCGTATAACTATCATCATCTACCCCTCCCCCACAGCTTCCTCACCGAAAATGAATGTTGGAGTCTTCTTACTCTTACCCTCAGAGAAAATAACTTGCTTACATTGTTTAGTAATCTTCCAAAACTTTTCACACTTTTTTAAAGGAAATATGCAGTCACCCCGATTTGTATGAGTGTCGGTACCCGTATATCCTATTCCATAAATGCCTCTTGAGTAACATGTGACAATATTTTCCTCACTGAATTATGAAATTCATGCAGATTAACTCCTTGTATTACATTAAATATGCAACATTTATGTTCTGAAATATCCTGAAAGGTACTTGAAGGGAAATAATACGGTATTTGTTAAATTTAGCTGTTATTTCAAACAAGTTTGGGGCGACTGCTCATGCCCTTTAAGCAATTTGCAGGTCACTATCCGTTTGTGACGTCATTTTGGATCACAGCGTACGACATATCTTAAATAAAACTATTAAATTATTCTTACACGTAACATAAACTTATCTACAATTCAGCTCACTTTGACACAGAAATGGTTACATCAAATTTGTGAGGCATAGCTGAATGAGATCTCCTCGTACGCATGGCACGTATCAGATGCAAACAGAATTTTCGTCACGATATGTACAAATATAGAATAAAGTGACCTTATATACGGTAAAAAAACATGGCGTCAACAGTTTATCAGAAGTGGGGGATAATCTTGTGCACATCTAATCCAAACTAGAAGTCCTAAGGGCGTGAGAAAGGGTTTAAGGGATTTGGACCCTATATGGGCTGTGGTGTGATCCGACGTTATTTTAGAGGGTGATTGCTCATACTAATAAAGTTATATGATAGCTTTGCATATAATATACTTGCCTGTGCGATCGACTTCTAATGTATTGTCGAACTGAAACATTAATGTATGCCTGCTTGGCTGGTATAAATGGCAACGGGTTTAGTTGCCTTCAATGTCAGATGTTTCTGAAAAGAAATCAGATGTTTTTACAATTTTCGAGTTTTAGTTCATTTGATCCGTAATTGTTAGCTGTAGAATCGAGCGTATGCGCAATACGTTAAAATTACGGTTCTGGAAAATGTGTGTGTGTGGGGGGGGGGGGGACAAACGATGTGATGTCCCCAAACTTTTACATGTGGGGGTCATGTCCGTCACTTCCTCATCTGTTAACGCCCATATAAAGAACGAGAACCAAAAAGTCAACATGGCCTCTTTCAGTTGCTTCTCATACTAAACTTGAGATAATTATACGTCATTTAGCCGATTCCTAGGTAGCCTCATATGTTAATATACTTTTGTGATACTTGCCACAGGGCCTCTGGCTCCTATACCCATGTGCCTGTACTGCATGAACAGTAGGGCGAACGTGACAAAGCGACCAGCCTGAGCAAATTAGAGTTTCTTTTTTAGCTTTTATGATGTAATTTATATTGTGTCGTTTTTACTGAATTTTGCAATTATTTTTTTTTAATCTAAGATCAATACAAGTATAAACAAAGCGCTCACAAATCTGTCGGGCCAATGAACGCCCAGGGGTTCCAACTGTACATGTTGCATGTAATGTGCATTTTGAAAATCTTCTCGTGACTACGGAATTTATTCAGCCTAAAATGAAGGGCACTGTTTAATCCCCACCAACCAGTCAGTCATGAACGCTAAATATTTGTATGAGCGGCCCACCTGTAGGACGGTAGGTTTTGCAAATCCCCTCAGTCACTCCATATTATTATTTATTGTTAGCTGATTGGATAAGCTAGGCATCATTCATATGTTTTGTTTTGTTTGTGGGGGTGTTGTTAGTCTTTGGTTTTGGGGTTGTTGGCCATATGTAGTCCTTTCGCCGGTCTGGCCGTGTCCGTTTTTCAGCACGTAAAAAGCAGTTCACTCATATGTGCAGTCAATGATCTAGATCTACATTTTGTATGTAACAGTACAGAGGCCACCTTGTGATATTAGAACTGTACGCTACTGCATTACATACATTTGATAGATTTTTGACGGCATGGCTTTCGCTGTACAATAGGTTACTATGTTCGACGAGTTTTCTAATAGCTATTAAATAGTCCCGAAAATAGTTTGTACTCATTCTTCAAAAAATAGAAAGACTTTGAAATTGTGTGTGATGTACTATACGGTGTGCTGTACCTAAAAAGATTTTCTCAAGTGTACCAAGAGTTTCCATTCGACCCTTTCCTTTTCACATTGGTCATCGAAGCATGTACTTACTACGGTACAATTGCACAGTTTCTTGCATTCATTGCATAGCACATTTACTTGTGGGTGGAGAGGTTCATGTGTAGACTGTACAATTAGACTTGAAATATTTAGGAGCCAACCGGGCCCCTTTCCCTGTAGAAGCTACAGGCCCGAGGGAATTCCTAGGAGCATCGGGCCCACGAGCCCCCGTTATTTCGAGCCCTGATTACGCCCCTTGCTTAAGAAAAGTCCCTTGGTCTATAGCAGTAGTTCTTAACCTTTTTCGTTCCATTCCCCCTTTCCAATCAGCCACCCTATGTATTCCCCCCTCCTAAAAAATATCAAAAGTGGTTTTCTCCATAGTTCACATTCACAGCAAAGAGGATGCATGCAGAAAATGACAATGACCTTTTAGGATCGCTTTATGGTCATAACCTGGTAATAACTTGACGACACTGAAAGAACATGCCCAATATCCCTAACCCTAACAGACCCTAACCTGTTTTCCTAAAGTACCCTAACTTTAGTTTGAGACAGTATTCTAATGAATAGTCCTTTATGTTTCCATAAATCGGTCCTAAATGGGTTCTAGTTAACAACATCTATTAAATGGGTTTGGTACCGTTATCGTACTACGGTTCAGTACTTACATTCACCACAGTGTCACACCGTCGGACTCGGGAGTAATCTTACAGAACTGGAATAATTAAAAGAAGGATACTGGACAGGATTGGGAATCAATAATTACCCACCTGAGACACCCAACTTAGCCCTTCCCAGGTAAATACCCACCCGTTAAGAACCACTGGTCTATAGAGAGATTAGACTTCATGTTTTAATTATCCTGGAGCCAAAATTGTTTTGATGTTTTGTGCCCTTTCTTCGGCCACGTGCTAAAGATATTATGACGTATAAAAATCATAAGACACGATTATTGACGTAATCAAGTTGAAACCAATGGCTTCACATCAACATGTAAGGGAAGAAAACAATATCAACAGAAATCCATTTTACCATCCTTCTTAACATTTAAAGCACATACACTATGGTTCCTCTGTATTTTCATTTTTAAATGTCCATGAGGTCATCCTCAACTTGTCTGTCGCCCTTAATTCTGCCAAAAATGAGGGTCGGCGATAAATAACTATGAACTACACAATAGTTGTAGACTGTCAGTATACAGGATGCTTAAATAGCAAAAGTAATTTCACGTTGTCCAAGCAATGAAATATCTATAGAAAAATACTTTTTCCAAAGTCCTCTCGACTCTCTGGAGAAGAGGCAAGGGGCGAAGCCAAACGTTATTCCCGAAGGAGTTCTGCTCCCCAAGGGAGCGACGTCTCCGAAAGGACAACAAACGTGACTGATCAACCTCTTGACCTTCAGATCTCTACATAAAGGGTTTGTCATGCGTGGTCCCATTCTCAACTGGCTGAAAGGAACAGATAGTACACATGATCTTAGCCAAAAGGCCGAGATACTTATTAACTTTTTCCAAAGTCCGCTCGACTCTCTGGCAAAGACCTCCCCCCCCCCCCCACGAAACCGTCGCACCCCCAAGCGCCACCTATGGTGAAATGAGCTGCAAAAATTCACCAACTCTGAATAATTTTTTAAATTCGAATAGATTGTGACAGACGTAATGTGTTTGAGAATAAATTAAAATCAAACTTTACAACATTTTTTTCACCAAAATTGCACATCTTGATGGCTGCCATCAAACTTGGCAAGTACCATTTCCGGTGATCTGGGATCTATTAAAATCTCAAAATTTCTTGGTACACTCCGCGCCAACTCATGGTGGCGCTCCGCTTAGATAGTAAGCGGAAGCCCCCACAAAAATCTCCAGCCTCCCGAGCCTCCCATACAAAATATGCTAGCTACGTCACCAAGGCCGTAGCTAGGGTCATATGTTGGGGGGGGGGGCGGTGTGAGGGTCCCAAATTCCGACTGGATGGATGTTTTTTCCAACTGAATGGTGGCACGTAAATTGCATCATTTTTATGCGCCCAACCATTTTTATGCGCCCACCATTTTTTATGCGCCCTGCGTTTTATATACAGCAGTGGGAATCCTTCCTTTGTCACTACATAAAAGTGCCTTCCTGGGGGAGGGGTCTAAGGGGAGGAGTATCGCTCCCCCTCCCCTTTGAGAAATTTTTGTTAATTTAAGGTTGCTTAAATGCAAAATTGTGCTATTTTTTGAGCTGATCATATATGGCTAAAAAATGTCCATAAGTAAGTGAATTCTAATTTTTCCGACTCGATGTACTCTTTTTCCCAAATGAGTGGCGGCCCGTAAATTGCACCTTCGTTTTTTTTTATGCGCCCTGAGTTTGTATACAGCAGTGGGAATCCTTCCTTTGTCACTACATAAAGGTACCGTCCTGGGGGAGGGGTCTAAGAGGAGGGGGTGTCCCCTTCCCCTTTGAGAAATTTTTTTAAGGTAAGGTTGCTTAGATGCAAATGGTGATATCCTTGGTATATTTTTGGAACTGATTATATATGGCTGGAAAATTCCATAATTTAGTAAATTCTAAAATTTGGTTAGGTGAAAGCAAAGAGTATGTTGTGTAAGGGATGCATACGTTGTCAACAAACCTCCTGGAGTCCCCCTTTTTGACTACTTTACTGCCTTCTACTTGGGCATCTAAGGCTGGCGTATACCTGTTTAGGGCCTCCTGGAAGCTCTGGATCATTTATATAAAATGGGGGCAATGGCATAATTCTTACAACCTGACATTTAAATAATAATATAGAGCATGGGGCCAAGCACTTTACATCTATCGTATTTTAACTAATTTTGAACGAAAATCCAGACGAACAGCTTCAGCAATTGGAAATGGGAGGAGGAGGGGGAGAGTATAAGTGCAGAAAGGTGATATTAGACCTCCAAGACAGGTATGCAAAAGGGGTGTAGGACTAACAAACGGGTCTCAGAATGTACACCTAGTTTATGCTATAAAAGTTCACTGGTACATTTGTGCTTATAATGTTCATAAGTGATACAACGTGGACTGTGAGGATGGCGCGCGAAGCGCGCCGAAATTTGAGGGTATACTTCAATGCCAAAATGAAAAACCTGCATGCAGGCTCAGCCAGGGGGGTGCTTTGATTTGCCAACATGGGGGTGAAGCGTCTTGACTGGGGGCCAGCTACCCGAAGTGCCAACCGATGCAATGGGTTGCCGAACTCTAAATATAAGGAACAATTTGGGGTTTTATTGAAAAAAGATTTCAAAATTTTGTTTTCATTAAGGTAAGTTGAAAAAGTTTGGGTTTTTATTAAAGAATCTGGGCAAAACCATGAAATTTGTTGGGACGACTGCATGGTCGTCGTCGGGGATTACATTCTTTATTCTTTTTCTACGAAACTGAAAAATCTTTTTCTTTCTTTTTCTTACAAAATATTTTTGCCACGATGAAGAAAGAATCTTCCAAAAGTTAGGAAAAAGAAGAAAGAACTTCGCAACGATGCATTTTCGTGTTTCTCTAGAATCACGCCTACACGGAAGAACAATATTTGTGGAAACGTTGAATAAATCCAGTATGTTTGAAACGGGGGGGGGGGTGGGTTACCACTAGACAGAACTACAGATAAAAGCGCGACTAGCGCGCGAAAAATTTTTGAATTTATAGAAAGAATCGTTACAGAACTTACTGGCTACGGGCCCGATAAATAGACATTTGGAATATTTTCTGAGTATATCTATGTTTTCACCAGCATTAGTCTATATTAAAAATTTTCCGCAATTTTGTGGGGCTTGGAAAAATTTGGGGGGACTTAAGCCCCCTAGCCCCTAAAACTGTGCCTGGTATAATCACCGTAATGATGTTCATGAGACTGACTGCAAATCTTGACGCATGCGCGCGAAGCGCGCCGAAATTTCCATTACATAAGATTTCCATGACAAAACCTTCATTCAGAATATGCATCGAGATATTTTCAATTGCCCAACAAACCAACATGTCACTCAAAAAGCCAGTCACTTGCCTGGTAATTTGTGCTGTTGTGCTTCTCCGAAAGTTGCTATCGGAAGATATTGATAATAAGAACAACACTGAGGTAAGGTTTGAAGCGCGCGGAGTGCTCGAAAATTTTGATAGTTTGAGAAGAATTTGCAAAACAGGACAGTTTTGATTCGATTTCACGCGAGGAAAATAACGTTTGGTATTATTCTCTCTTGATCTAGTTGGAAAATATACAAAGTTGACAAAGGCTCAGTCGGAAAAATGTGCTAGACTGAGATATCAGAAATTCCAACTGGTATTTCAGATTTTCCGACTATCGTCGTTCTGACGAACTTTGGGGGGGGGGGGATGAGACATACCTACACACCCCCGGTAGCGACGGCCCTGTACGTCACTGAGAGACAGCTAGCAAGAAGAACTCTCATTTCGTGTTCTCTTTTATTGGCGTGTGTTAGTTAGCTGTTGTCACTGGTCAGCCACTTGTCATGTGACACAACTTTATGGGTACTAAGCATGTGTGTGCACTGCCGAGCGATATAGTAGTAGCAGGTTTACGTAGATTACGCCGATTCTTCCTGTAAGTTTCCTTGAATGATCAATTCTTTGTTGCGAAATCACACTGAAAGTTTCAAAGTGAAAACAACGGTACAATGGGTACAAACATTTGGCACTATGTTTTCCTTGGTAATAATGACATTCTCCGGAGGGAGTGAAACGAAATCGCCACTGAATATCATTACCACCAAGTTGAAGTTCCAAAAGTAATCCTTAAGCTTGTAGGTTACCCTGGTATTCAGTAGTAAAGAAGTTTTTGTGCAAGTATTTACTCTCCTTATGGAGGTATCAGCAGGTTATGATCCCTGGTGTGGTGCTTTGTTCCCCCTCGGCGTGGATTCAGGAGGGCAAGGTTTCCCTTGCAAATTTTAAGGCACCATTATTTGAAGTAAACGGACATGAGCTTATGTTCTGAAGCTCTTTATATGTTATTAGATGCTCGATAAAAAGCAACAAAAATCTCAGTCTTAACAGTTTTCAAATATTAAATTTGGCTAAAAGATAATCGATGTGGAAATTGTATTGTATGGAGAGGACTCACGGCCGCAATAGTCACATAGCTGTTATAAAGAGATGTGGAAACCATAACTCCCAGATAAGAATATATTTCCCAATAAGGCAGTGCTTCACAAACTTTACAAATATAGATTTGGTGGAAAGTGTTCCACAAAAATGTAGTTTAAAGAACATTTTTGTGTAACTTTAAGCCCCGTTATTGACTGATAAAGTGACAGTGGGTCCTCGTGTCTAACTCGACCTATAAGCGATTTGTTTGTGCATACATTTTCAATACCCAAAATCTTACCGGGAGAGATACAGGGGCACGTCCATTGGGAATTTTTGTCGTCAAGAATTTCTTAAAGGTTACATCAAAATGATTGAATAAAATATATTCTGACGAAGTCATATTACCCACTTACTAGGTAAACTCAGAAATCAAACATGTCAACTACATCACCTCCTATTATTCCTGTCTTTTTAGAATACAAACTTTCAAAAATAATGATTTTCATACCATGTATTCAAAATTTTACCAAACTGCTGCAGGTAAAAATGTTATCCGAGCAAATTTTGTTCAAAGCCGTTCGAGGCAGTATAGTTGCCTGTACTACGGGGAGGGGGGGGGGGAGCTGTCTGAGGAGCTTTTCGTATTTTTTATTGTTTTTTTTTTCGTGTTCCTTCTTGGTTACAACTCCTTTTGGTTTAGTTTCTGTTTTTGCCTGCAGTGAGAGATAGCTAGGAGGACTCTCTTAAAAAACCGTCATTCCAGCAAACCTCCTAATTACTTTAATTACTGTATAGCCTATTGTCTTGATTCTTTTCAAACGAAATAAACAAAAGTAATGAGCTGCATGCATGCATACTACGTTTTTCTTTTCTTTTCCTTTTGTCTGTTTTTGTAACAAATATATCCCTTAAAGAGCTTTAAAAATACGTCATCTATGCCAATCAGCCGTCATCTAACGTGTTGTTTTTATTGCTTCCCTTGGGACCAGGTTTACGTTCCTTTCGACTCTCCCTGACGTCTGTTTTGCCTTTTTATACTGAATACAGCTGACGTTCTTGACGTTTTTAGCGACATTTTTACTTAGTTATTGAACAGGAAACAGCTTATTTTGTACCCGGGATTAATAGAACGACATGTGTTAGGAAATGGGATGGTGTCCTTCAAATCTCAGCATACATTTCGCATTTGGGACATGAAATTATGAAACTTGATAAGTTCAAAGCAAATTATTAAAGCGCGGGCAAAAATGTAGGCTACACTTGTTAATGAAAAACCAGACACTGGCACTTAAGTCTTTATCCATGGGCGTGGACCCGACTCAAAAAGTTTGAAAACGAACACAGGATTCTTGGTTGAATGACGCAAAGGCGTCTGAAAAGCAGATGGAGTGCGATGCGCTTCACTTGTGGACCACGGGACAAAGTCCCCGGAAGATAGGGGTATTTCAAAAGATGAGCGTTAGAATGGAGCATTTACGGTCTTTGGATACATAACAACAAACCTCTCCCGTTCCAGCTCACAATTTGACAATTTCTTTATAGTGGCGTAACTCGGACCAACGGCTTTTGATTAGATGATACAAGGGGGAGGGGGTAGTATGCATAGACAAAATGGCAGGTGGCGATCGGCGCCATGGCAGCTTAGGTTTAGGGCCGATTTGAGCCGGCTACCGAAAAGAGGACCCTTTCTCTGGGCCTGTCACCGCCGTTGAACAGACTTTTACAGCGGCCACTTCAAATACCCAGTACACCAGCTAGTGTGGGTTGAAAAGTTGGAGCTAGTGTGGGTTGAAAAGTTGGAGTGATTGTCGGAGTCTGTGGTGAAGCTAAGGGGGCATAGCTAGACAAGGGACTGAAGGAGGGCTTTCAGGGCTGGGGCGAAATGTTTTTTTTTTTTTCAAGGGGCGAGATGTGTAAATTATGTTAAGGCATGGAAACTTGAACTTTCTAAGGGGTTAAAATTTTCTAGGGGCTTTGCACCCTGTCCCCCGTGCACCTTGCCCCCTGGATAGGGGCTTGCGTGACAAAAGTGAGGGGAGGGTTACACAGCCCTCAAAATGACGGCCAAGCGCTGTAAGAGTTTTCAATTAAGGTGGCAACAAATCCGACAGAGACTTGGGGGCATGAGAGGGCTCTGTGGGGGAAATCGTCACCTTCCCCCGCTTTGTGCTTTGAAATCTGAATCCCTAAAAAGTAAAAAGAGTCATTAAGGATGGATGTGAATCATGGATTACATCCTGTTCGTTGCATGCACGATTCACAAACCTACCAGTACAAGGGAATCTAACTACTCGATAAAAATATTAGATACTTCAGTCCATTAGTCCATTACAAACAGGTGTCTCATTGTTGCTGCTTTTCTGTTAGTAAGTTTAAGCATAGTTGTCCCATTATTACTTTCTGTGCGACAACTTGGATTGAGTAAATGTTTCGAAAACTTGCAATATGGTTTCTAAATCTTACTTTGAATTGATTTGACGTAGAACCGACATACTGTAAATTACATTTATTGCATAGCTCTACGAGGCTGAAGAAATTGTTCCCAGATAGTTCCATTTTCCCAGCCTATCGTAAATGTAAATCACTTCAAGACTTACTTAGGAAACCTAAAAAGAATGATGCTTACAGGGAAAGAGGGTGCTTTATGTGTATACGCTGCGACTTATGTCATCATTATCTAAGAGTAGGTTCTCATTTTACTAGTTCTGTTACCGGTAAATCCTATCCTATTAATGAAAAAAGTTTTATGTACGAGTGTTAATGTTGTTTATCTAGCAACTTGAGTTAAATGTAAATTACAGTATGTCGGTAATTCTACGTCAAATCAATTCAAAGTAAGATTTAGAAACCATAAGTCCGACATGTTGCATGGAAAAAGTAGATGTGAACTTGCTTTTCATTTTAGAACTACAAATCATAGCCTTCAAGACATTCAATTTATGGTCATTGAGCAAATTACAAATGGTAGTCAAGTTGAAAATATTTTAACTAAAAAAGAAGGATATTGGCTAGCCCAACTTCAATCTATTCACCCATTGGGACTAAACAAAAGAAAGGAGTTTAACTCTTATAAGAGGATTAGTTTCTTATCTTCTTATAATTTTTGGTGATTTTAATGGGTTTTTTTTTAAATTTCTGCCCGTAGGCTCTTCGGTTGTGTTTCTTTATTTTGATTTAAGGCTTTATTTTTTAGGTATTTTAGGCATTGCACTTTTAACGTCTACTTCCAGGTGGACAGTAAAGAAGTTGGATTAGGATGGATTTTAAGTTCAAGCCTTTTATTCTGTCAGAGGGTGAACAGAAGCCTTTTATACGGCGTTACGCATCATTCAAGTTTTAGGGTATTTAGATCGAACTGTGTTTTCAATCTCTGGTGCACATATGAGGATTTTAATGCTTGCTTCATCACACACGCTGAAGAAGTCTGAAATAAAAGACGAAAGCTCCGTGTTGAGATGCTTTTAACAACTTTCAGACGAGCAGTTGACTCCTTTTTAGTATCTTACTCTTTTATTGAAATTTTAAAAGTTGAGTCTATTGAATCCAAACGGATCCTGTAAGTCTTTTGAGGAATATTGTTGCTACCAGCCTCTTCGTTCTCATATATATATATATATATATATATATATATATATATATATATATATATATATATATATATATATATATATATATATATATATATATATATATATATATATATATATATATATATAATATATACATATGTATACATATAATATGACAAGAAAAACGGGTAATGCCTTTGATTCCAACATAATCTTTAATGAATACACAATTCCGCACAAATTTTCGGACCCCTGGTCCTTCCTTAAGTGCAACAGAGAATGAAAAGTTTACTAGCTCGTATGTTTACTATTTGTAAAAGTTGAAACCAGAGAGAAAGCTCAAATCCCTATTTAATCCGTGCATATATGTGCCGGTTCTGTGAATCAATTGTGTTTCAACGAGGGTCCTTTTACTTGTATCGGTCAAGTTGCCGTGGAGAATCGCAAACTTTAGGTTATGTAGGCTATGGTCAGGGAGGTTAAAGTGTTCAGCGACTGGAAAGCCTGCTCTATAACTTTTCATTCTCTGTTGCACCTGAGGAAGGACCAGGGGTCCGAAAATTTGTGCAGAATTGTGTATTCATTAAAGATTATGTTGGAATCAAAGGCATTACCCGTTTTTCTTGTCACATTTCTTGTAATATTCCAACACGCTGAACTATTAACCATGTTTTTGTATATATATATATATATATATATATATATATAGATATATATATAGATATATATATATATATAGATATATATAGAAGAGAAAATGTTTAGTGGCGACCATCTACACGCTAATGATGACAAAACGAGATTTTTTTGGATGTTACTATAACTAAGAATCCTGACGTCTCTATCTCTACTGATCTTTTTGTGAAGAATACTGATACACATCAGTACCTCCACAACAGTAGTTGTCACCCCCATCACATTAAACGTTTTGTCAGGCTTTACGCATTAAGCGCATTTGCAGTGATCCATTGAGAGCTAGAGAGCGTTGCAGGGAACTTTGTCATTGGTTAATCCGTCGGGGCTTTAGCAAACGCAAAGTTATGGCTCACATCAGCAAAGCCTTTCGTCCGCCTTCTCACCAGGAGACTCACCATATTCCCGTTGATACTCGTAAGGTTCCTCTAGTTCTTACGTATCACCCTGGTTTACCAGACATTGGTGCGATTTTGCGCAAGTTTAAGCCAGTTCTTTTGCACTCCCCTATAGCCCAAAAGCTTAATTAACTTGCAACCTATTTGTCCTTTCGCCAGACGTTTGAAGACAGACGTTGTAACTTGTATTCTTGTTTTAACACTAACACATTTATTAGTAGTAAGGTGACTGTTAATCGCTTTAATTGTGTTAATGCTGGAGCGTCTTGCAAGACTCGTTGGTGTATTCATGTTACTTCCTGCGAATCCTGTGGTTGCCAATATACCGGCTGCACCAACAACCTAAGGCTTCGCATGAATAACGACAAGTCGGCCTTAGAAGGCTATCGTTCAGGAAATCTTTCTCAAACTGTCATTTATTGTATAGCCCACCTCATTTATTGAAAGCAGTCTGAGCTTTCGAATTGTTCAAGTTTTTCAAGAGTGGACCCTGTATGAAAGGGACTAGATTTATCGCTTGGATACGCTCGCACCTAGGGAATGATGGGACCTATTCTCAGAACCGTAAGATTCGTTTCAAACTGAAGAAATTGATTCTAAGAACTCTTGCTTTTTCGTATTGTCTACCTTATAGTTTTCGTAGGGTCTAGCCTGTGTTTACGTAATTGCGTCATTTTGTTGTCTTGCTTTGCCTTGTACATTTACTTAGGTATTTTTGTGATTTCCACTGTGACCAAGGCGCCAGTTGGCGACCGAAATATATATACACATGTATGTCGTGGGGGACTCGGTAGAAATGTTTCTTTTCAAAAGGGGATATGATTCAGTCCCATGTTTATATCTAAAATATACTAGACTGGAACAGAAAAATCAGACGTTATAAATAATAATATAGTCTCTTTAAAATGCCAGTATCTTGATCATCAATTTGTTTGTAAGAATTGCAGTTGACGATTTCTTTTCAATCAGACCAGAAAAGTCCACAGGGTAACCAATTACTCTATCAGGCACATGCAAACAAGCAATGTAAGTAAGCAACATTTGACGAAATACATTTGCGAAAAATTAATTGCTCGGTTTCCCTAAAGCCATTATTTTATCTTAAGTTTCATCTAAGATATAGATAAACTGTTTTTAATTTTCTTATCTTGCCTTTTTTACTTGAAATGTTAGCAAACATTCTCATTCTCAAAGAGGCTTGTATGTTACATGCTTCCATTTTTCATGGCGTTCTACATCGAAAAGACATTTGCTTTTCGTGATTTGTTTCATTCTTACATACTTCATAATCTATTTGGTTTCCTTTCAGAAAATTTTAGTTTAGATTATACTTATTGTTACCTGCACAATTAAGTTGAATGAAAGCTAACATATAAAGATATATTTAAACGAAAAAAACAGAACAATGGAGTAGGTGGCACGTGGGGAGTATGCTCCTATGGATGTTTCTATACGAAAAAAAAAGCAAAATGACCCGCAAGGATTACATTTTGTAAGCGTGGGGAAAGGTTCTTTAAGGATGAAGCTAGATCTATAACCTTTTCCCGCATAATTTTTCTCACTCTATCGAATTTTTTGCAAATTTTTCATGTAGGCCTACCATAAAGATGGTGAATGTGAATACATCTTCGAATTGAAACAAATATGTTTCTGTCTAGTACAACGCAACGTGTCGACTGATGGTGAAGCTCCACTTAGTGTTGAATGCCTTTTATACACCCCCTCACCAATCCACCCACCCACACCTCCCCTCCTGCATACTTTGTCATTTTGACCGTTTATGGGTAAATTAATATAAAAAGGGGGTTTTATGTTTTCTATAGAAGCCATTGTTCATATAGCTACCCCCTGAGTAGAAAATATTGACGCATAATTTAATACGCTTAATCGAAGGTCATTACGTTGAATATATGAATATCAGTTTATTTACACAAGCAGCGTATCGTATCTGATAAAAGTCAAAGTTACTTCTATCTAGAAAACTTTATAAAGACTAAGGAAACTCTCTTTGAAGAGAACACTATATTAGAACGGTAGATCAGTTTTGTTCACTGAGCATCTCTTCAAGTGATGTGGATAGTTTTGTATACTGTGCGCCCACGTGTCTCCTTATTAACGTTCCCTGAGACAGGACTCACCTCATGACCTTTGATCTGTAATAACCCCTCCCCCAGTAACTCTGAACTTATTCTTCAGTTATCACTGGGCTGTACGTGGTAGCTTCCTTTGTAACTCTATGGAAATGTTATTCGTCATACATGGGCCAATTCCCCGTAACCACGGAAACGGCTGCAATCGCTCAGAACTAAATAGAAGCTCGCAATTTTTACACCATTTTCGTTCTCCGTTTTTTTTTAAATATTGGGTACAATAGGAACAACTTTGAGATGTTTACTCGTACGACTTTTATTTATTACAATACTCTTCTAGTTTTTCTAATTTTGTGTTTGAAATCGAGTTATTCTCTGTGTCAAATTGTGTTTCATAGGTAGTACACTGTGCAAAATGTTCTGGAAATTTGTCATTTAGTTTAATGCTAGACACCAATGCATGGCCTCGGGCGGTAGTGACGCAACACTTTTCCAGCAAATACCGAACATCCCTATGGGCTCCTTGGTCTTGTAGGGTCTTAGTCCAGATTTTTAAGTACAAGTCTCTGGTTATTGCGGGTTTCTTCTTGATCCCCAGACTCACAACATAAAGCTGCCAATGCAGCAAGAAGTGAGCATCACGTGATTGCAGGAAAGAGGCCGTAAACTCATATTTTTCGATCCTCTCGAAGAGGCCTTTCAACCTATCAAAAACGCAAACAAAAAGGAGGGATAAAATCACAATTATAAACCTCTCGAGTCTCGTTTTAATGTGCGCTTTTCACTTTCCAAGGGCCCCTTCATAACTCCCGAAGGTCAACGGAGGAAGGCATAGAATTTTAACGATTCTAGACAGAAGGTGTAATAACACTTTATTACACCCGTCCGAATCTCTTGTCCATCAAACCCGTCAAACTAACTTATCTTACAACGTATTCAGGCAACTACAAAGTCAGTCGGTTGTCGGAAGTGCATGTGTATAGTGCAGTGGGAAGGTTGCTAACATTGGGAGAATGGCGGGGGGGGGGGTGAAACCGTTAGGCCGAGATTGGGGGCTGAATCATCATTCAATTCGGATTTTTTTTGGGGGGGGGGCATTTTCAACGGTAATTTTGGACATTATGACAAACCTTCACATTTAAGATTACTGCCTCCCCCCCCGGCCCTGCCCCCTGCTCAAACGGCCCTGGTGTATGTATAAATGTAAATTTGAAATATCCCTGTGCACTGGCCCAGCCAGTGTGACTTGAATTGCATGTTTAACCACTAGGTTTTGAAATAATTTCCCCTTACTTGTGCATTTTCCCCCAAATTAGGTCATTTGTGCACATATTTTTAACCACTGTCAGAGACGCATGACACGATAACCAATATCAAATTATAGTATGAAAATTCATTTTCCCATCTCCCTGATCGAGGAGATTTTATGAAGGCTATACCTTGTTAACCCTAGAAGTTCCCCTTTATGAAGAAAACCACTTGTGTGCCTAAATACCATTAGAAGGTCGTCTAAATTATGAATCTGCGTGTTCTTTATACAAAGATCTTTGCAGGACGTGCAATAATTATTCTCACCTGGTCCCCTCCTGCAGTTTTATGAATCTGTTTGTAAGATCGAACTTTTCGTGCATATCTCATAATTTATTCAAAACATTTGTGGCCTGCTTTATTTATCTGTTTACAATGTTGTCAGAAAGGTAAACAATTTCCAAGAAATGTAAGAGGATAGACAAGCTTATATAATTAAATGTCATTCACGTTTTTTCTTCTTAATCAAAGACTTTATAGGTGGCTAAATTGTTGTATAAAATGGCTAAATAGCATTAAAAATTACAATATTATTAAAAATTCGAGGGAAAAAATTGAAGAGAATCTTAAAAGCGCGAAAGATTGAATTGAGCTATTATTCTTTCGAAGCTCAATGGATTTCCGAGTCTCGTAAAACACGCACACACACACACATCCACACACACAAGGGTGTGAGACAAAAATGATGATTATTGAAGTAATGATTGTACCGTTTGAAAATGACCCGTTATTTCTATTTTTAAATTAATAAACATGATTGCGAAATATTAATGCACTGTAAAAAATGATTAACACTTTTTTGTAACAGATAAGAAACGTGTCTTGGCCTTTATGTAACCGAAACAACAATAAAATACATAAGCAAATTAAACATCTAAAACGCCAACTTTAACACATTGACGCCACTTTAACGCCATCTCGTAAACACGTTTATGCGTTTATTTCATGACTACTGTAAACATCAAGTTGTTTTTAATAACGAAATTTAACATATATATATATATATATATATATTCATATATATATACAACGTATAAACGTGTTTGCGGAGTGCACTTTAATTGACGTCATTATCTTTATCATGTGTTAATATTCGTTCAGTCGTTTACTGTGCTTATCCATTTTGTTGTTCGTTTTCTAATTCTTAATGTGTTAAGAAATGAAGACGTCTCTTTTTACAGTGTGCACCTACTGAGTGTCATCTGCAAATTATACAGCAAATGGGGATTTTTACTGGTGTCGAAAACCATGACCACCTGCAGCAGTTATCTAGTGTTAGGCCTACTAGCTCGTCTTATCTTTAGACTGCAATGGGGTAAAAATTAGACTATCATACTAAGTAGGGTAGGGGCCACCTTACCCACCTCTGCATACCCCCTACTTAGCTCATTTGGTTCCAGTAGTTCCCGGTTTGGCATATAAAATAATAATGATACTACAAACCTAAACATTAATTTACTTCGTTGATTTCTCACATTTTAACGAATTTTCTACAAGTTAATACCACCTGCCAAGGAGTTCTACCCATCCCACGTCACTCACGTGAAGTACCCTAGGTGCTTAATATAAGTGATACTCCAACCCTAGCCCTAGCCCAGCTATTTTTCACAGACTTGCGGTCTCGTTCTAAGTAGTTATTTTTGGCATTGTTGTTGATGAAACTGGTGAAGCTTAGCATCGTCCCAAGTATATTTGTGAGGCCTTTGGAACCCCGGAAGTAGCACATAGGTGCTAAAAATGGACCAGACTCGAAACCTATTACTCACTCCTAGTTTTTATACATCTATTATAATTTAAATTATGTCCCATTCAAGTACCTGTCCAAGTCCTTTGCGATGAATTCCTTTTATTCCAATGCGCTGCTATATATTGTGAACATGTTATTTAGCTGTGAGATGAAATGCAAAAATAAACTTTAAACTTCTTCGTTCAAATTTCCCCTCGGAAGCGTTGTGGGCCCCCTTACTCCTTAACAAACACACCCCCAGTACTCGTATCATAGTATTATGTAGATCGAAACAATGAACTATTCGCCTTCTCCAAATCCTGCAGTATCCTCCACTGCTATACCTAAAATATGATTCAATTACATTTGTAAAATATTGAATAAAACAGAGCTTGTAAAGTATGTCAAGTCCTGCCTTGCTCCTTCATTTTGGCCCCGACGAGAATGATTGATTTTGCCAATCATTTTTCTTATTCTTTCTTTATGATATATATTTTTGCCACATTAATTTTTTTTATTGGTTTAAATTGTACGTTCCTAAAATCTGAGATTTTAAAAAGTAAGGACCGTGCAGCTAAGGTGCAACCTCACAAGGGATGGGACGTGTCATTTTGGGCAATCTGGGAGGCTTTCTTCAAAAAGTTCCCAAGTATACAATGTCCTCCAACCGATTGTGGAGATCCGCGTGGATAGTGGCATGATGATACCTGTTTAGAAATTCCCCTACCCCTAAAAATATCTTTAAAAGGGGCATGAAAATTACGGTCAACCTTAAAACCTACGAAGGAGTGAACGATTCCCCCTATACAAGCTCATTCTTTCCCACACGATGCGCGTTTGTTGGGGCTGTTGGTGCGTAACACTTAAACAGAGACGGAGATTTGTCCCGTTAAACATTGAGCAGAATTTCAGTTTAAATCTTGACAGCACAAGGTAATATGTAAATCTTTCTCATGTCTTTCACAAGGCACATTGTTACTTATGTCACAAAGAAGAGACAGCTATTGTACAATACTTCCTTCGGCGAGGTGCACATCGTGTGAAAATCAAGAAAAGATTACCAGGCTAGGAAAGAAAAGAAAAAAGATAAACATCTCTTGCTGATAGTGGAAAGCCAAATGTCTGTTATACGAACATTAACATGACAAAAAGTGTCGTTGCGTGTAGAAACAGGAATTTATGACAAGGGGAACGTTTTCGTTGGTAAAACATGACTACTGCAATTTGGTGTGATGTTTGTTTGAAAGTAGTGTGAAGTGACGTGTTACTCTGTATAATGTTATAGTAAACCTACTAGTATAATAGATCAATGTATAATGCAAGGGAAGACCCTACTAGAGAGAAACATTCTCATCTACCTTCGTTATGTATCATACCTACAGTGTATATAGGAAGATGAGATATTGTACTTCACTTAATATTCTATCCGGAATGTGAAGATGTGTTTGAGTGGATGAGTGAATGCCCTTACAAAGATTTCTACAGAATATTATACAAAAATTTTGTTAATTACCACAAATTTCTTTGGAGAGTTACTGAATTTTTAAGAAATCTATAGACTTTTCTTAAAAATTTCTCCGATCTTTCCTTCTAATCTCTATGAAACGTCTAAATAATGGTTACATCACAGGTCCGACATCAGGTTGAATGACAAAAAAAAATGTTTTTTTAGCCGTGACTTGCTCATCCTTACGTTGAAAAAAGTCATGAAACCACAAAATATGTATAAAATTACAACAAACACTGCAAAAAGTACCTTACTTTTGTTGTTGCTAAGGGCATGCAAAAGTGAAAAGTCAATGTAAGTTCAAGCCTGAATTGCGAGAAAAGTGTGTCGCTATCATCGATTCGCTGTCCTCTGAATGAAGTCCGATCAACTTCAAACTTGGTGTTGTGCATGTGGATTAATGACGCTCTATTGTCAAACGTAGGATTGTTATAGGCTATCATTATCTGCTTTTCAGTATATTTTTTGGAAAATAACTTCATTGCTATCATCACAAGATAAGTTAAGAAAATGTGGGAGATGAGATTTGCAGCTCCATTGATTGTCTCCTATAGTTGCTAATTTATTTGTCAGAAATCAGTAACTTCGACTCTTAACTTTAAATTACCCTGCAGATTTAAAGTGTTGTATAATTTTTGTAATACAGTACCTAAAATGCACAGCGAAAGTTTTCCTCAATATATCGGTTGAACCAAACGCGTTCTTTATACGTATAAGAAAAGTTCATGTAGATTCTTCTACCTTATCGCTTATCACTCGTTTGAATTTAAAGTAAAAATGGGGAAATCATGTGACGTCACCGAGAATATATTATTCGCAATCAAAATGAGACAGTTAACATTTATTGAATTCCGTGTCTCTTGTGTCTGAAGGTATTATTTTCTTCGTCTCACGATTTCCTTGTTCTGTTTTCGCGAAATTCATGACAAGTGTTACTGTAGGTGTAGAGTTCCACTCTGCTTCCGTGTAGTTTGACATGCAAAGTGTCCCTGAAGACAGGAAGAGTTTGGAAGATATACAAACAACACCACAGTGTAGAAAAGCGAGTATCTCTCAATGGAAAAATCGTGACGTCATAGCAATTTATATTGTACGTATGAGAGGTAGGAGATTAAAAGAACTGAAAGTTTAGAAATATTGAAGGGTAAAAACAACATCCCACTCTTTTTGAATTAATTGTTAAGTAAGACCATATCCAGTACCCCAACCTTTCTCTAAGATGTAACAGAAGCCTTGTAAAATTATAGCTTTACATGAGGCAGACCTACCTCCGTTTCTTCATCAGTCACCCTTTAAGTCAGAAGAAAGGACATAGTTTAGGGTTAAGCTCATCGCTACAGGTAGGGCAGGCTGGTATGTGGAAGCCAAAGAGAACCGCTACGCAGACTATATGACTACTCCACTCTTAAGAGAGAAAGTTATAGTTACGGCACATATATACACAGGTAACAGGTAAATGCAGTCACTAAAGCCTAATCTCATGCCCTTCTCACACCCCACCCCCTCCAACACAGATGGTCATAAATTTGTAAATTTCACTTGGGGTAACACGTTTCCCTTTCTTAATGTATATAATTCGAGTCATCTTATTAATTTCATCAACACTTTAATACAATGTCAAAATGATTACTTGGATAAACTGCTACTTCCGAAAAAAGCTTGGTATCTGGAGAGGAACCTATTCAACAATGATTGAAAGAAGAAGGTAATGTATATTTACCGTCCAAGCATTTCCAAGTAATTCAGGCAGGTAATACACCCTTTAGAACCTTCCCCAATCCTTCCTACCTCTTTGTAAGGTCACAGATCCAATTTCCATAAGAGAAAGGGAAGACATTTGACACATGGAGTGAGAAGGATTTTGCTTTGTAATTTGGCAAACAATCATGGGATGAATTTTGTTCTGCAGATATAATTTTCAACATTTGTTTTGGTTGGGAAGGGACGCTGCCCCCCTTCGATACTCACTCCCCATAGGGCGATGCCATTCTCTCGTAATATACTTCATGTTCTAACAAAATGAAACAAACGTGCCCGCACTCTTTTGAAATTGATCACGATTCCGGAATCGGTATGAAGCACCGCCTCCTCCTTTTCGTCAATCAATCTCCGTTACCCCTTGAGGGAAAAATTTCTAGAAAAGCGGAAAATTATCTCGTTGAGAACAGAATGAAAATAAAAAAGCCAAAAATGTCAAGTAGTATATTCATTGCACTGTGAATTCATAAGAGGACCTCGCGAAACCTCGAGTGCTGTGGGATCGTATTCGATTTCCCGTCTAGTCCTTTAGAGCGATCTCGTAATTTGTGAACCACGTGGATGTCTTTAGCTAGCTGGGTGAAATAACTGTGTTCACAAGTAGAAATAGATACCACTCAAAGCCCATCGATAGCACTCCTTTACCACACTTGCCGTACGGTTAAACCTTACCATGCACACTTTATGTTAAGATGTCATCCACGTTTGTACATCAGAGATAAATTTTTATGATGCGCCTTTAACAATGGTTGGGGAGCATCATATTGTGGGACAGAGTTACGTGTTAAATAAAATCCCTCTTTTTCACATGTATATTCGATTCAAGGAGTGCAACGAGAGTCGATGCCCCTTGTCGCTGATTTAGAGCCGTACTTCAACAGAGCTGTAGGCCTGTAGGAAACCACATGGCCTATGCTATCACAACTACACCATCGGCACAAGTTAGGGCTGTTTCAACATACTGATAAATGGCGTCCCCTACCACACATAAACCAGTCGTTGCCTCCTGTCAGTAGGTCCCGTTTTGGCATGTAAAACATTACTGATTACACAAACCTAAATTTGATTTTCATCTACATATTCAGCAACATCACATGAAGTTGGGCCTAGTTAAGACAACCTGCCATGGATTGCGAAAAATGTCACGTGGATAATTCATGAAATGAGTATGCAGGTTGGGGTTCAACTCGCCCAAGCAGAACCACTTTGGCCGCAGAACTGAACTACTCGTTATCAAGTTGCTATTTTCGCATTCATTGTTGATGAAAATGCTGAACATTGATATTATCCTAATTATGATTGTACAAGGACCTCAGAACCCTTGAAATTGTACACTAAAGGCATCTTTTTCAAACTTTTCTCTGAGCCCTCAAGTGCTCTTATTTGACACCTTATCCTTAATTGGAAAGTGAGCCTCCTGCTCATTTCTCTAAACTCTTGATTCTTCTCTGCTTATCAAAATGATTACCTTCAATTATCTGCTTAAAACAATAAAGCAAAGTCTGCAAAGCAACCTGAAATCCTATTTTTCGGATTTTTCTCCTACACGATAATTGTGTGGAATAATATTTTTCTCATCTTTTCATTTAAAGGAAGAAAGCAGTCACCCCAATAAAGAATTGTATAGTAGACTATCCTATTTACTGAATGGATCTTGAGAATCATGTGACAGTATTTTTCTCACTCAATTGTAAAATCTACAAGGAGCAACTGCTTGGTTTACCTTGAATATGCAATATTTATGTCCTAAAATATTATGAAAGATATTTGGAAGAGAAATAAGAAGAAATTTGTGACATTTAGCTATTGCTTCAACATAATTTTGGGGTGACTGCTTTTGACCTTTAAGTGTAAGTTTCTAAGCCAAGAAACCTGAAAACAAAGAATGAGCAGATGAAAACGGCAAGGCATGGTGATTGCCATTAACAAAAATCTGGGTGACATTTTTGGCAAAACTATCGTCAACTGATCGCGGGGCTACGCTTAAATATACCACGGTCCCTTTTGGAAAATAGTCCCACACTTAAGTTTTCGTTCGAAAGGGCCCTGCTTATCGTTGTCATGTTATTAACGGTGCACTTTTACACGCAGTGCTGCTACTCGATTTTACATTTTCTTTTTTTAAAACGCATGCTGCACTCCAGAACTTACCCCTCCCGGCGGACGTGTATTACTCGTGTACCTATATTGGCTGCACTCGTTAGAGTATAAACGCCAAAGAGGAGTACATATTCGACACCTGCTACGAAGGTAACTCCAGATCCTGCATGGGTTAATCCTCCCCAGATAATTCTGTCTCATCTCCATGCCTTCGCAGTATCATAAATTATTCTCTAACCAACTATATAAAAGTCTGTCATTGTACCTACAGGCGTATATTTACTTAGCCACATAAACTCAATTAAATTACTTTTACCAAAATACTTCTGTTTTAGGACCCTGTGGTGGCATTCTCAAGCACAAATATACACACAAACAAATCATGCGCCTTACCTGCAGAACTTGAATAAATGTGCATTGTAATTTGTTTTGTATGGTAGTAAAACAACCTAAGATAGGTTGCTATGGAGATAATCCCTTCTTTCAAGACATTTAAACAGTAACTAGTACTTAGTGGAATCTTGATAAAGGGACGTTTTTGTTATCTCGATTTGAATTTAAATTCAAAATATACTACATCTGGTGTGTCCCTTTTTATATTCTTTCCATGATTTTTGATAAGCAATAGTTAATATACCGGTTAGTCCGTTAGTTCCAGGCCCATTAGCACAGGGGATCGAACGTGGGGGGGGGGGGGGGAATAGCTTCTAGTGTTGGACGAGACATTGGGGGAGGTGTATGGGCTAAGATGTTTCTCTTCCAAAATATTATAGGGGCGAACATCTTTCTATGGGAGAGCCGCCCTCTGCCCCTACCCTCTTGCCTACGTGCCTGTTAAGTTGGTTTGCTTTCCTATGCAATGAAACGCTTGCTGTCAAATATGATGAAGTGCTTGTTTAAGGGAAATTAGCCTTGAAATATTCAGCTGATAAGTTTAAGTTTAATGTAATACAACTCCGTATGTGCTCATGAAGATCGAGTATCTTCATTGCTAGGCTCTTTATTCTATAGCCAATTTCTGACTTCAATTCTACAAATGTTATTGAACTTACTGGTTCGCATCAAGGCTATATTTGGCAGTTATTAACTTATTTTAATATTTATCTTTTTTATTACACTTATGTTTTGTTTAAGTCCGTCAAGTCTGCAAATATCTCTTGTCACACAAGGCGCTTACCCGTGGTTTAAATTAAAAAGGACGGGGTCAATAAATAAGTCATTGGGAATAATCAAACAGAATGGTAATTTATCCTTGTTGATCTTGAGACGTCAGGCTGAATTTGGATTGAGACTCAGTTAAAGCGGCGTTTATTGAGCGGTTGATTTAGCATATGCGTAACATCAATTCTTTCCCCGCTTATTCAGTTAGTCTAATCAGGGGAATAGCTCGCCATGCTCATGTTTCTCTTGTTTAAATTTAACACATGGTAGATGTTTATTATTCTTTGTCATTTATTTATAGACCAGACGGTATAAAAGCCAAAACGATCATAAATATATACTAGCATTTGTCATAAAGAAGCTTGTTGTAACATTTCAGAATGAAAAATACAAATCATATCCCCAAGAAGCGAGCAGGTTACAACTAAAAATGTCGCCCGATATTTACTATGAAATCTCAATAGAACCTGACAAATATCGTGTTATTTCCCTCACAAGTATCATTGTGTTTTAAATGATACTTTCATTAGGGACCACATTTTGTACACGTTTCTAAGGAAATTCATCACTTAAGATACTATTAGAAAACTTCCCCCTCCCGTTATTTTGTCCCATCTGTTTCACTTATTATCCTTGTCCTAGTTTTCGACAATTTTGTCATATTTGGCCGCTCTTATTAGTTCCTTCCATTTGAACGTACTAAACGTTTAAATAAAGGAAAATCTATCATTGTGTTCATCGTCGCGGTGATCATCATCATTATTTTCATCGTCATCGTCATCATGGTCATCATCGTCATCGTCGTCATCACCATCTTCATCATCACAGCAATAATGTCATTTACGTTACGCTAAGTCACCTGAAGTATGTTAGAGCGCTGTATAACATAAAAGGAATAATAAAAAAGTAAACTTACAAGCAGACCTTAATAGAACAGCACAGTTAAAAAAGCTAAAAATTTAAGAATAACATAAAATAACAAGCAAGCAAAAAGGAACCATTAAAAGCAACACATAAAGACAAAGCAGTAACAGAGTAGAAGAAAAGGACCATAAAACAATGAAAAATAACTTTAAAAAAGACGAAAGAGGGACATCAAAAGCAAACATCTGATAAAGTAAATAAATGGAAGGTAGAAAACCAGATAGCAAGTCAGACAGAATAACAAGGAAATCAGTATAGGACAAAAGTAACAAAAATAAACAAAATAAAAGAATATTACTTAAATAGCTTTCAATTAAATAAATACAACAAATAGAAGTGCTATACTAGATTTCAACATCTTAAAGTTCTACCACAAGTGGATTGGAAAAGTGAAAAACTGCAAAATCATCACTGGTTATTTTCAATTTAGATGCCTATAGAGCCTCGTTGTGGTAGAGATATACACTGAAGTGTGCCAAATATGCTGACTATCGAGATTTTTTTAAAGTAAACATGTTTACTGGGTTAGGTCTAATGGTAATAGGGGATTTCAGGATTCAGGGCTTGCAATGCATGCCGGGAAGTTTACAGCACCAAGATACCTACTTAGTGATTTTTATCCACATACATATACTAGTTTTGATTGACTGTTTTCTCTCTTTTCTACGATAAAAATTTACTCCAATCAACCTTACTTGGTTAGAGTTAGTGCTTTAAAGATAGCACTCACTTCTCACTTCAGAACCATTCCTTTTCCCAAGACAGATGTTAAATACTAAGTTTTGAAACGTCGTATTATGGTCTCTGCCGTTGGTACAGCAAAAATGCAATAGTTCCCTGTACGCATTGTATTTATCAGGCGCGGATTTAGAGAGGGCCTTTCCCCGGCTCTAGCCCCCCTCCCATATTTCGCCACATTTTTTTGAGACGATCCCATAGCTGCACTTCTAAGTTCATGTAACTTGTCTTAATTGTTAGGTGCCAGGAAATCTTATAGTTCTTAATTTCAAAAACATTTAGGGGAAGCCGCCAGACCCCCTTGTATTGCGCATTTTGAACTGATACGTGGTCAACGATAGCTAGACTTTTTCGACATTGCTGCATTATATTGCGAAATCCGTAGAAGTTAATTGTTTGTGTACTCAAATGAGACCAAGCATGTTGACACTCTTTTAGGTGATTTTTTCCAGATTCATGCTTAAATATAGACACGTCCTTTATAAGAATAGGGTAATATCATGACCGCGCTCTCAAAAGATCACAGACAAACACCCTGAAAAAATTGTGAGTACGAGTGATACAATTAACCGCAATGTTGGGGCTGGTTGAAACAGGGCCGTAATGGAGCAAGTTATTATAACACTTTTTATTTCTCAAAGACAACAACTAATATGCCTAAAGCAGATAGTGGAATATTTCATTTTGACGCCTCAACACGTGTAAAATATTTCACCTAATATTCCCTTTTCACAAGCACTAAAGCTGGGAGCACTTTGTGTCTGAGCACTTCTTCAGTACAACAACACACATTTGTAAAACATGCACCGTAGGCATGCAGCTCGGCCCAAACTTTTCATGTACCCACGGTCCAAGTATTTTGTTACAACCTACCCCAATCACCCTCCCTAAATGCTAATTACAGACCAGTTTATTTTAAAACAGACTTCGACTGGTGAAATGTGCCTGAAATATCAAATTTTAGTTGCCAGGGTCGTGAAAGGGTTATGTAAATTACTCCCATTTTCTTGATCCTTCATGATAATTTTAAAATCCTATTACTTCCCACCCGGTCTCCCCTTCGACCTATCAGGAATACAAGATGCCAGGAAATCAAGTCTAGCAGTGCTTTACTTCAACTTTTTTGTCTGAAGGAGTGGACTCACTGTCTCCTATTCAGCAACTTTTCCGTATTCGTTTGTTGGATAACTTAAATTGCAGCACTGCATGGTCGCACTGCGTAACATTGTTATTTCATACAAAATAATTCTTTTTAAAATTAATCCTTTATCTTGATTCCCAGATGTAAGGATATTGCATCTAACAGTGTTTGAGTTCAAAAACTATCCCCAGACCCCCCCCCCCCGTGTCGTTTACCACTTTATCGGTATCCATTAGCCTGCCTTGAAAGTCTTCTTCGAAATAGCAGTGGCCATCAGGGGGTAGAGCCAGGTAGAGAGCAAGAGGCCATTGTCCACGTTGGGGAATTTTTCCAATTTCGTCTGGGAGCCTTAGTCCGTAGATAAAGTTTGTTGTCCCCGACGGCGACTAGTCACCCAGGCGGTTTACCTCTTTTTACTCTCCAGGACGGTTTCTTCAATAGGAACCACACATTTTCGGTGCCCTGTGAGCACTGTAGAGTTTTGGTTGTTTCAAATTCTTTCATAGTTTCATTCCATACAGCTGCGAAGTACAAGCCCTTTCCCCTTACCAGGCTACCTAAAAGTAGACTACACGGTTTAATGGAATGGTGGGAAATTTCATCCCATATCACAAAGCCTAGTGTTCCTTGTCTACGGTACGATAAGTGACGGACTCGCGGTGGGAAGTTTTGAGTATTTCATCGGGCAGACAGGGTGGACACAATACAAAGAATGTTATTCCTGCTGGGGATCAGCCACCCCGAAGTTGATCTACTTTGCTCTAAATGAGTATAACTTCTTACATGAGTACCTCAAATTTTTTGGGCGTTCGCGCTCTATGCCTTTCCACAGTTCAGAAAAACAACACACAAGTCGGCACTTCAGTACACACTTTATGTATTGATGCCACTTGACGGCATCAAACAATGAAGCGCATTGCACGCACGACGTAGGCTTCGCACGCGTGAGTAGTAGACTTACGCACGTATCCGACCGGTGCACAAATCAGCTGTCTGCATTTGTTGGTGTAAGTTGTAATGATACGCGCTTTCCTCCATCAGGACGCACTTTCTGCTCGGTGACGTCGCATGCATAAGGTCAGTTCTTCCGATTCCCTTCTCCTTTTCCCGTCGACATCGTTCCAATAACCCGTCGATACTGTCGGGGCTTCTGGTTTCTGCCCCCGTCGAATAGTCTGGTCCCCTGTTGGGTAAGTCCTGGCGCTACCTCCGGTGGTCACACTTCATACCACTGGTGATGCACGAAAATTATGTTTGCTTGTGTACTTCTTGATCTCCACATGTCAGAAAATACCATTCAAGTGTCTCCTTTCAAAATTGTCTCCAGACACCTTCCCCGTCGAGGCTCGAACCCCCCGTAGGTTGGAGCCTCTTCCTCATAAAGTTATCTACCCTCCTTTTGTAAAATTCTGGATCCGTCCTGTTCATGTGTTTAATATCGAACCCGCTTACTGCACCGTTATTCGTGGCCGATGTATAGGCGTATGACACTTAGTAGTGTAGCTTCCTATCAAAGCAGTCATCCCCAAAATAACATCAGAACCGAAAGTGTAATCATTGCAAATATTGAGCGAAGACCAGCATGTTAATATAGTGAAGAAAACCACTAACGGCACTCTTGGTCATGAACTCTATAACCGGAGCAAGAGTGTGTGTGTATGTGGGGGGCGGGGGGGCAAACAGTAGAACTCTTAGTACTGGAATCGGCTCAGCTGTGTGTTAATTGAAGAATGTCCCACTTTACTTTGTCATCAGCTGGCGATTGCCGTGTTTCTATTGAAACGAAAATAAATGCAAAATAACGCCCAAACTTTATCCAGCCTCTACGACCGGAAATTTATAAGCATATGCCCCTGTTCCTCCTACTGGCGGTTACAGATGATTAATAATGCCAGTGTACCATTGCCTGATGTTGCTATCCTCACGAAACCTGATTAGCCTGCTAAACTGGGCCCATGTGCTAATGCGAGAAAAGTCAGAACTGAGCCCAATTGGGGCCAATAAACTTTTGGAAATTACATAGCAGCCTTCTTTGGTCCCAACGACAACCCCATTTCAGCCCAATCAGAATGCAAAATCTGGGCCAGACTGTGTCCCTCTGACTAAAGAGGTAGATCATAAACCAGGTAACCCAGTGTGGGCCCGATTGAGGACCCAGTCTGGGCCCTACATTGGCCAAACAGAATTATTGCCCGGCTATAGCTTGGCATTTTTGTTTAATTTTCTTTAAACAACGCTGATAACTGCATGAAAACTCAGACACTATCAATACATTGGAAAAGATCGAATTTCTATGTAAAAATTAGAGTAAGTCTTGATAGGTGTACAGGATGTGTTAAGGGGGGGGGGGGGTCTATTTGAAAACACCTGTATTATCCCCGTCTTAAATGGTTGTGTTTTATGGTGATTTGTTACAGTACAGAATTAGCTCTGCCCAAATTCTGGGGCTGCAGCCCTAAAAGCACTACTCTTATCTTCATGTTATGTTAACCTCACATGTACTAATACAGATTTGAGAATCTCAGGGGGTTACGAGTAACAATTCACTACAACAGGTACTGGTGCATGTCTTAAGACAGAGGGGTGGTATGCAGTGACGTAGCGAGGGGTCACACTGGCCGTAGCTAAGTTAATTTTGGGCACCATACATGACGAAAGTTTATTTGCTCCCTTTGCATATGTGAACTAGAAAGCCCAAAGGCTTAGTGATTCCTTGCTGAAAGGGAATGATTTGTTACGTTCATTCCTCAAATTTACACTTCTTAACTTTTTGATTTTTTACGATGTTTTCACATTTTGATCTCTGCAGACTTCATATGACCTTTGAACCCTACCAAAAAGTGATTAACAAAAAATGAAAAAAAAAAAACAACAACATATCATAGGAGGGGATCGTACCCGAAACCGTCTGCTTGAGAAACCGAGCTCTAATCCACTACTCCATCAAAGAACTCGTTCTGGATGCGAGGTATTTTCGTAGAATGGAAATGGAAGAATCATGCCAATGGACGAATCGGCTTCTTGGAAATTGGTCACAACCCTAATTCCAAAATAACAGCTTTGCGACTAATTTTTTGTAATTCTGAGGCCGGATTATGAAAGAACAGGTCAAATATCCCTTGTCCACGTAACCCTAACCTTAATTTTAACCCTAACCATGATTTTGAAACAAATTTAAAATTTTTTTGAAAAACCGATTTTTCCATCGTCATCCTACGAAAAAAAAACTAGCGTTCTGGATATAGTATATCTACTCATCCTATAGTCACAGCATCCTTTACACTTGCTCTTATTTAGGAAATTCAAATAAGAGTTATTACTGTAATAGTTATGCTTGTGAAAAAAGAAATGTTTTTCTCTATAATTTTATCTTTGGAAAGGTACAAAATTCAACCTTAACTTTTCGTTTGTAACCAACGCCGGACACAATTTGGAGGTATCGCCCTCTATCTATTAAGTTTACGAGGTTTTCGTAGTTGCACCTCTGATGACCTCAGATAACCTTCGACCTACAACAAACCTCCAAGGGTTCTCTTTCACCCACCCCTCCCTCGTCCCACTCACTACGCTATCGTTTGTATCTGTTTTCATTTTCAGTTCAAGGTTTTACTCTATTTTGTGTATTTTGTTGTTTGTAGTCACGATAAACAAGTTTTATTTTTTTCTTGGATGCCGGTCAGGTATGCAAAAATGGTTCTTCATAAATTTGCGAACAAGGTTAGGGTTGAAGTAGTGGCCAAGCAGTCTTAAGCCGAAGTAAAATAACCTCGGAGGTAAGAAGAAGGGTTTCAGAACGACTTGTCCGAAAAAACATCACATGATTGGTATCCAAAGATTTGATTGGAAAAGTTGTGAAACAGGCGCGTAGCCGGGGAGGGGGGCTGAAGGGAGAGCCGCCTCGACCTTGAGCATATTTTTGGTTATTTTTCAATGTTTATTTTAACAATAAAGCTAGTGTAAGGTTAAAGTTCGGTGCATGAAAGTTCATGCAATGCTTGTGTACAGTTTGTTATTCGTGCAATGTTTCATTATGCAAATTAAGGTAGTCTGTTATTTCTGTAATGTTTCGTTATGTAAATTATTTCTCGAGTCTTCTTCTCTGTTCGTTTTGCTTTCCAAGATTTTTGTTAGTCTTCCTCGAGGGAGCCGAGGAGCTCAGTGAAATACAGTTTATCGTGAACATGTTGGTATCCGCCTAGTCTCCAGTCGGTTTTTTTATTTAATGTCTCAAAGGCCTACCTAACCAGTTTCCGGCCATGTTCCTGCCCTATATCGGGAACTGAAAACCACGCTACACTAGTGTATCCCTAATTTATATGTGGTAAATAGGCCTGGGAAGTGCCATTTTCAGCGATCTGGGAGGCATTTGGGGCCAAAATTTTCTTGCGCTTTGCGCCAACCCTTGGCGGCGCGGAGCGCGAGAGTCTGTCTATGGGCTTCGCCTCCCCTTGAAAAATTCCTGCTGGGAAAGCAGATACATTTTGTTGTAATCAGTTTATCAGTTTGAAGACGGTCTCAGCTTATCACCGAATATGGCTGACGACTAACGTTCAAGGTATTCACCCACGATGGATCTACTGTATGTATTGTCAAATGCCACTCTACTTTTTCAAAAGTCCCCTCGACTCTCTGGCGAAGAGCCAAGGGGCTAAACCAAATAAGTTCTGCCTCATTATCAAATGCCACTCTATATCTTCGTTTAAGGCGATGTTGTCTGTTCAGCTTTTTTTTCTTATCAGGTTCTGTTTGTATTTGGTCCTGACTTAGTTCCCGGAACCGGGAGCTCATCGACGTACTAGAGTCGTGTGAGCTTAGTTCTTATGCTGAAAGGTATTTGTCTATTGAACTTGTGTGAGGGGGAATTTACTACAAGAGGATTACTTACGTCACTGTTTGGGATGCTCTGTAAAAAATCACACCTGTACGATCTCCGATCAGTTGTCATTCTTGCCTTAACAACGCTTTTCCGTTTCAGAGTGTATCCACTGATCACGAGTTTTATGATGCTGTAAGTATACATACTGACTTTTCATTCTGTTTTTCACATACTGATAATGGTAAGATCAGCTGTTACTTCTCTCTAAATGTAAAAGAGTGAATTTCACTCTTCGACGATAATTGCCTACAGTGACCACCCTCTGTTTCGAGTGGAATTTCAATCTGCCCAGAGTGGTAATTCACTCATTTGGAGTGAATTACCACTCCCAGCAGAGTGAAATGTTCACTCGAAGAAAGAGTGGTCACTGTAGGCAATCGTCGAAGAGTGAAATTCACTCTTTTACCTTTAGAGAGTTGTTAACTGATGATCAGAAAAGTAGCAGTTACTTTCAAAATAGATGATTTTCACAATGTAAGCAAGGATGGTCTAAATGTTTTCCACCTCAACAGCCGTAGTCTCAGTAAAAACTTTGATTGTATAACAGATTAACTTCTTGATCACAATTTTGCAGCACTTCTCTCTAAATGCAAAAGAGTGAATTTCACTCTTCGACGATTGCGTACAGTGACCACTCTTTCTTCGAGTAAAAATTTGACTCTGCTGAGAGTGGTAAGTCACTCCAAATGAGTGAATTACCACTCCGGGCACAGTGGAATTCCACTCGAAACAGAGAGTGGTTACTGTAGGCAATCGTCGAAGAGTGAAATTGGTTTTAATACTGAGACTCGTTTCGTGACACAGTTTTACCCCTGCTGGGAATTGATGGTTATTCATTAGTAGGAAACCATTGGAAAAACAAGAAAGGGGGTAGTGTCGCCTTATTTATTAAAGATGAGTTTCAATTTTATGTGCATAATAATATCTCAGTCTTCAATGCTAATATTGTAAGTATTTTTTGTGGAAATTTGCATGCCTTATGTTCATCACAGCATTACAATCGGGGTTGTTTATCTTCCACTTAAAGATGTCACGTGGTTCAACAACTGCATGTATAACATTTTAAGTAAAGTGTCAGAGGTCAAGTTTCGTTACGTAATGGGTGATTTCAACATTGACCTTAGGAAAAACATTTCATCAGATTTTATTAACGTTATAAAGGCAAGTGGGTTTCTACTACCTACTATAACTCATCCTACTACTAGGGTATGTACCACTAGAGCTTCCCTTTTTGATAACATCTTAGCAATGTCAGTACTATTGATCCGAATTTTAAAATTGATGTTAGTGGTATACATTGCACAGATTTAAGTGATCATTTTCCAATATCCATTAATTCTTCTCTCAGAATAAAGAAGCCAAACGTTGAACTAGTTTTTATTCGAAACTTGTGCAAACGAAATGTAGGACATTTTAACTTCTTGTATTTATAATACAAGCTGGGGGAAAGTCTATTCCACTAATGACCCCAATACAGCATATATCTGTTTTCTTGGTATACTTTGTAGAGCCGATGATTTTTGCTTCTCCTTTATGCAAATTGTTCATAACAATAAAAGAAGCAAATATTGGATGATTGCAGGTATTACAAACTCAATCAAGCTTAAAGAACAAGCTATACAGAAAGCTTTTGAAGTCTCCAACGCATGCAAATAAGTCACATTTTAAAAAGTACCGTAACAAACTGAACCACATTGTACGAATTTGCTAAAAGAAATTACTATCATGAATTATTCAACAACTGCAATATCGATATGAAACGCAAATGGCAAAATATTAACAAAATTATCCAAAAGAAAAGGTCAAACGACAGCTTCCCAGAAATTTTGAAAGATGGAAACTGTCTCCTTACGGAGCCCTGCATAATCGCTAATGCATTAAATAATTACTTTGTTAATCGAAAGAATACATCAGTCCAATACTTCTGCTTTTGAAAGCCTTTCTGAACAGCTGAAAGAAAACGTCCTTGCCCATTTCTCTTTCCGAACTGTGAGAAGGAAATTTCCAAACTAGCTTTCGAATGCTTAAACTTCCAAAAATGTTTGCAGGTTGCGACGATTTACGCCCGTCAAAAATACCTACTGTGATACCATTCATTACCAAACCAGTGGAATACATCTTTAATAATTCTTTAAAGCAAGGGGTGTTTCCTGATGAAATGAAAATGGCAAAAGTTGTTCCAGTTGATAAGAGTGGAGACACGGAGTGCTTTGCAATCTACCGCCCTGTTTGTTTTGCCATATTTTTCTAAAATCCTAGAAAGATTAATGTTTAATCGAGTTCGCAGTTTCCGTACAAAACATAACATTTTAGTTAAAGGACAATATGGTTTTCGCCCAAGACTCAACCGAACTAGCCCTAACTAATGCTATTGATATGATTACTAAAGCCATTGACTTGCACAAAACTTCGTTAGGTGTCGTTCTGGATTAATCAAAGGCATTCGATACAATATACCACAATATCCTTTCATACAAACTAGCCCATAGACCCTTTTCCAAATAGGAATTACAAAGGATTGTGGGATATAGTTTTGGTGTGCGTCGTTTTTGTCCACAGTAAAATGCCATTGACAAAAACGACCCATACCAAAACTCTATCCCATAATCCTTTGTAATTGCTAATTGGAAAAGGGTCTATGACGGTGCCGCAAGAGGTTCTTCACTTTGTTTAAGAGCTATTTACATCATCGAAAGCAGTTTGTATCAGTTAACAATTGCAAATCTATCTTAACGTTAAATGAGTGGTTCCGTAGGGTTCTATTCTTGGTCCTTTGCTATTCGTAATTTATATAAATGACATCAGTTTTGCATCTAAACATTCTACTCTCATTCTATTTTCCGACGATACAAACATTTTTTCTCAAATAGCGGCTTATCAGCATTGCAAAATACTGTCTGTACTGAGTTATCTGTTATTTCAAACTGGTTTGCTGCAAATAAGCTATCTTTGAATGCTTCTAAAACTAACTACATTTTAGGGTTAACTCGTGTAACACAAACTACACCTTTAATATACATGTCAACGGTCAACGAATCAAGCATCCTGATCATGTGAAATTTCTTGGGGTATATATCGATTCAAATTTTGCATGAAAAAATCCTACTTGACACGTTTGTCATCAAGTCGCTAAAGGTGTAGGTATTCTTTGTCGGTTGAAGCATGTTGTACCCTGATTAATCCTGATACAGATTTACCTAACTCTTACTTTACCACATTTGTCTTATTGCTGTACTCTCTGGTCTGGACACCTCTCTTCGTCATTTGAATAAATGAATTGTTCTTTGAAAACGAGTTATTCGCCACATATGTTCTGCTGGTCCTTGTGATCATACCAACGACTTATTTAAATCATTGAACCTAAGCTAAGAAAACTAAGCGACATTATTTATCTTAGTATTTCAACATTTACCTGTCTTTTTTATTAACCCTATCTCGTCTTCTCTTTACGTTTCTTCGAGAAAAATTATTCATTTCACTCATACGGCACTAGAAATGCGTCACACCTTCGACCTGTGTTCAGGACAAACATCACTCGATATATCTTGCGGTATCGCGCTGTGAAAGTATGGAACAGCCTATGAAGTCAAATTAATCCAACTTGCAATCCTTCAGTAAAGTCTGTCAGAAATGTGTTTCGGCGTTACATGATAAACCTTTACTAAGTATCTTCTGTGCAGCTTCTTAATGTATAGGAGCGGAGATAGAATGGGGAAGGGGGAGGGATGGGGGTTGTTATTGTGATCCAGTTAGGCCCAAGTGTGCGTTTTTGCAATTTTTGTAGTATACTACACACAATTGTCTGGTTTTGTGATTTCCGGGGAGCGTGTTCACGTCAAACCCTGTAGAGTTTTTAGCACACTTCCCTTTTCACGGCATGTATTGTTAACATGATGTTCTATAAATTGTCTTTGCATAAATGATTACTGTTGTGAAAAGAAACAATAAATGAAATGAAATAAAAGGGTCGAAACTGAGTCCTAGTTTCTTATTTGTCCTACAAAACATAAATGCCATCCCTATTACTCCCGCTCAATTTCCACCTGGACACTCCAAACCCCTCCACGGAGGCAACTTCCCAAGGACCATTAGCCCTGACAATACAGTCAGAAATACCAAGGTCAAACTTTATGTAACACATGTTTAGAAAATTCCTGTGGTGCTATAACCCACTTCGTCGAAAATGTGAAGTCAGTCGGCGGTAAAACTCAAAAAGTATGAAAAGTTTAATTCTCCATAAAATCCGGTGATCGTGTTGGCGGTTTCGTTTAAGATTTGAGACATTTGGTTCAAAATGAAGTAAGTAGTGCACAAAGAATTTCATGAGAAAGTGTGTTTTTAAAGATTAAACTTATATTATAATTATCAGTGGTGTATTTAGGGGGTCCGTTGGGCCATGCCTCCTTCAGTGATGCCGATTTCTTTTTCTTTGTGTTGGTATTTAAAAATTCTATATTTGCAGCATGGCAAATGCATTAAGGTTTTAGTGGTATTAGCTTTCTGTTTTGCCCTAGGATGTTTTCATTACACACTTCTACATAATGAAAGGTCGGATCTCTACAAGATTGTACGAAAGACCGTTGCTATGAAATAATTCAATCTGGCAGAAAAAAGTAAAGTTTCAATCTGAAACCACTGTCAATAGCATGTCAGGTACTTGTGTGGTATACTATTGATCGGTCACATAGCAATTTAATGACCCATATCCCTCTTACACTCAATAAACAAACAGTGAAGGTGCCTAGCAACTTATTTCAAAAAAATTATCAAAAAGAAATCTGATCTTCCTTTTGCGAAGACAAGGGCAAACATTTTCGGTATTTATGATGCCATGCGAAGAAGTACTACAAATAAATTGCTGCTTGTTTTACCGATGATGTGGGTGATAGGCTTCTGTGCCGTGTTTCGGACTTCAAGGTCGATGAGGCAGCGTTATCTTGTGAATTTTTAAGTTTGATGTCCATTTGAGTGTGCTTTCGTTTCTGAATTCATTATGCAGTCACCCTGAAACAACCCACTTGAAAATAAAAATGAAATTCAAAAGAAATTTTAGAAGGTCTTCAGGTGTTGGGGTTCAACGCGTAATGCAAGACAAGGACTTGGGTATCACTTCTGCATTTTCAGAGGAAAGACAGAAAACTAGCTAAGTTTGAAAAACAAGATATTTTGAGTTCTCAAAGCTTTTATTTATTTTATAAATATTCCCATCATCTTTTGTAAACTCCGTAACGTCCAAGGGAGACGGAGTCTCATAAAAGGTGAAATTTGACAGGTCAACCGACCAGCCGAGTCTCTGAGAAAACGTTTGTCTATATACACAGGAAAGTCGATCGGATAGTAAGCTCGGTTTTTTACAGTGCCTTTGAGTGTGTTTTCACAGTATTGTGCGCTTTATCAAGTTTTTCTTCCTTTACCTTAAGCTAAATTACTCAACGAACCTTTTGTATTGTATCTGTAGCAACGACATTTGCTAAAGGGTTTTCAAGTCCGTATATAGAGTGGGGGAGGCAGGGGCCGGCACCCTCTTAAAAAATTTTCGCCCCCTAGACTGACTAAAATTACCATTGCCTCATTGCAGTTAAGTATATCTCGCCCCTAAAATATTTAGGCCCCCCCCCCGAATCTATCTCCCCTTTTAGTACCTTGTCTGGCTAGGGGTCTGGTTTTATTACTAGTTTAATAAATCAAAAAGCAATGTGTTCGCCATGCAGGTTTAATTCAGTTTGTCCTAGTTGACGTAACCCTGTCCCCTTACCCTAACACAATACATAGCCCATACTTTAGGGTAATCGGGGGTCACAGTCTTTCTATTACTCCCTCCCCATCTGCTAAATAGTTGGGGGTCTCATGACCAAGGCCTTTCCTAAGAATTTTGCGGTAAAAGTCGAGATAGTCACATAATACCTCAGTATCTGCATGACACCTAAAAGCTCCATACTAAATATCGTGACAGTAAGATATATTAAAATCCTGTAATTTAATATTTCAAGATTTTACACTGAAATATTGAGACAAAAAGATCTCCTATGTCAATGTCTCAATATCATGCTGTCACGTACAATATTAAAATATTGAGATACCGTAACTAAAAATTTCAAAATTTTACTCGAAATTATTGGGATAACAATATCTCGGATGTCAACATCTCAATACTTTTCAGTGAAGATAGTTAGTTATTGAGATCTTGTTATTTAAAATCTAAATATTTTACGCTAACATATTAAGGTAACAAGATCTCGGATGTCAATGTCTCAATATGTTACTGAGCAAAAATCCAGATAGTCACATAATATCTCAGCATCTTCATGACACCTAAAAGTTCCGTATCATACGTAATAAATACATGACCTAAATATCTTACTATCTTCACTGGAAGGCATTGGGATATTAACATCCGAGATCTTGCCATCTGAATATTTTAGCGTACAATATTTAGATATTGAATTAAAGGATTTGAATATCTCAACATCTTTATTGGAAAATATTGAGATATTCACATCCAAGATTTTGATATGTCTATATTAAACCTCAGAAATAAAAGATATTGTTCAAGTTCTTTAAAGGTCCGTTAACCTAGCCAAAACATATTTAGGAGTATTATCACATCTCTAAAAACAATTGGTGACTGCACTTTGATTGGCCTTAAATCAAACAGTAGCTTCGCTCTGGTTGGTTAATGATAACTATGCAGTCAGTTGTGTTCCCAATTGCTCACACACAGTATTGTTTTGATATAGTCTTGAGCAATTTAAACTCAAAGCAAGCTATTGTAACTTTGTCTGGCAGGTTTATTAGACAGGAGTGTTTAAAACTGGGGGAGAGACATGAAGTAAACTTAGTAGGAATAAGGTTTACTGTCTGGGGGAGATTGTAGGGCCTTTACAAATTTTAAAATTTTCATTGCTAAATTATACATCCATTTTCTCCGGCGATCTTAACTGAATACCGTGTATGTGTATATTAGAGATTAAACGCAAGCCTTAGTATGTATAAATGCGTAATATTGTCTTAGGTAATATTATTTGTCTTCAAAACAATTACAAGAATATCTCCAGGAGGGAAATCATTTTAAAATGATGTAAAGATCCACGATCCTGAAGTAATACACATTATTTTAACAGACCTGTATCTATTCTCCAGACTTTTAACCTATATTAAATCCCCCATGAATTGCTAAATTCTCACTGAAAATGAATAAAAATGCATGCTATCTTTGTTAATTAGACAAATGGTGGGAGAAGGACGTGATCAAAGCTCATTAATGGTCTTGTTTGTACAGTGACGTCCAGTGTGCACAGTGACACCACCTTTAACAGAAGCATCGCCTTTAGATAAAGGATAGCATGTAAGGAAAATTTTACGTAAAGATTTCCGTTGTATAACCAAAATGACTCTTTTCTGGGCGTTGTATGTGTTACGAAATACACCTTCCTACATAATCGTAAAAAGAAAAAGAAAAACAAACAAACTATAGCTGAAGCACTATTTGAGCAATTTTAAAATTTTGACTTATTACAGGGCCGGGGAAGAGGCCTGGGGCCTACACTGAGCTCCCCTGAATGTATATATGTGGTATAAGAAAGTATTCATGGGAATAAAGTATGAAATACACATCGACATATAGAAATTATTTATTAATGATACGCTCATGTGGGCAATTTACAACTGCAAATACTATAACGACAGGAGTGACTTCATAGCGAGGTATTTAATTTTCATGTTGTTATTCGTATGGAAGTGACATAGAGGATAGCAAAGCGGGAAAGTATTTTGCGAACTGAATGTTCATCCACCTATAACATGAATAAGCAAGCAATATTTTATATAAGGCTTGATATTAAACTTAAGCAAAGAATTTAATAACTCAACAATTTAATTTAGTTTTCATTACAAAGGTGGTGGGTTGAAGCGATGGTAACCCCTCCTCAAATAGGGTATGTGGCGTCCTATCACCAGGCTGGTTATTAAAAGGCTGGGTTTCTTTTCATTCAAGAGTAATTTAAAGCCCAGAAGGGAGATTCTATCTTAACTGACCGTCAGATGAAATTACTCTACATTTGTTCTAAGTTTTTGAGTTAGTTGACCATCTAACGTGAATTGTTGTTTTAAAGCTCTGGGCTTCCTCCACATTTGTGGTCACCAAGCGTTGCAAAATAAGTAATCTGCCTACACGATCAAATCAGATCAACTATCTCAGAGTTTTGTAATAATTAACATTTATTTCATTTCTTACAAATAAAAAACAATTTTTGGAAAACATTGTCATAATTAACATTTCTTACAAAAAAAAAACTGCTTTTGAAAAACACCATCAAACATATAATGTATTCTGAACTGTTGCATGCAAATGCTTTTCAATTGCTTTGAAAGTTGTAAGTTGTTGCAAAGACATGCTTTTTTCATTCAAACTTAAAATAAAATCAGACATAAGCTGACTTTTCATAGGCAATGCATAACACATGCACCTCACAAATGGCTTAAGAGGAAGTTGGAAGACATTTTAGCATACACAATGAATTATTTCCCATTATTTGAAAATTTTATTTTAATAGATCATTCAGCATCCTGTGTGGATAGTTTGTAACCCATACTTCTATATAGACGAGAAAGAGCGTTAAATGGGATATGTGATGAATAGAACATTGTGCCCCAATAGACAAAGTGTGTATCTAATAGCACCAGCTACCTACCATGTTGTGTTTCAAACTAACTCAGTGGCAGTGGCCTTTAATATTGCCACTCCATAGTAATAAGGGTGTGTTAAAAAAACGTTTGTCCAAAGGTCATGATGACTCTTTCAGTGTGATAATAAATGGAAAATTATTTCTTGATGCATAATTTTTACACATGATGATAGATCTTGTGTCACTTTAAATGACAAAGATAAAAGCCAGCAGCATGATTTAATAAAGAAAAGCAAAAATCATAGCCCTTTTATTATCATCATGTATCTTTTGATAAAATAATTATTTTGAATGGATTTACAGTGGAAACAGAAGCAACTTACAACTTAAGAATTTTAAAACTTCATTCCACATAGTTTTGTCGATATGTTAGTGGGCCTTAGCATTTTTACACTCGGCGAGGAAGATCATGCAACTATAGTTTTGGCCTCTTGTTTTTATTATTTCTTTTTATTTCAGTTTAACAAGCCTTTACGAACCAAGCGCAAAAGCTACCTAATTACTTAATGACGCTTTTCAGAGTGGAACGACTGTTGCATGACGGGGATCGATAAGTGAAAATAGGAAAGAAAAAGTAGCAAAATGTTCTCCTTACTGCTCTCGGATTTCTTCAAGTCATTCTTATTCAAAATGAAAAGAAAAAACGATGCAGCCAGAAGGTGCGGATCCAGTTACGTTGAATTCACCAACAACAACCACCCGATTTAGAATTTGTCATGTGCCAAGTGTGGGTAGAGATCTTTAACTGGTGATCTGTAAGTCAAACTTCAACTATTGGGGACCACCCTGCGAGCATGGCTCGCCCCTGGGTTACGCCCCTAAGTAATACTGATTGGTGTATCTGATCATCATGCTATCTAGTACGGTAGCCAATCAGAGAGGTTTCCAGCAGATATTTTATAATGTAGGGAATTTTACATTAATAAACTCTGGAAAGATTTGCTCAACGAAAATCAATTGACAATTATTGAGTAGCATTATTAACGATCCCACAATTGAGCGAATTTAAGGATGTTTGGGACAGGGACATACTTCAGAGTAAAAAGTCTTCCTACAATTGGGGATTTTACATTAAATTATTAAGCTACAACACACCTAGATATTAATAAGACCGTTGCCGTAAAATGTCAGTTTTTAGGATTAACATTTCCATTTGACCTTTTTTGCCCAATTAATTTGTATAGAGTTTCACCTTAAAACGTACCGGTGTATGCTATCTAGGCTGTAATAGCAGCGCTACTTTTAGAAAAGTTTAATCAATGTAGTTATGTTATCAGAAATTTTCTTTCAAATAAATGTAAGAACGTCTAATGTCCTTTAATCATACCGGATATATCCTCCAACAAATTTAGGGTAACCATCGGTATTTGAGGTGCCAAAATTATTAATGAGTTAATTAGCGTCTGATGGAAGAAGTATAAATCAGTGTTACCATTTACCCTGTTTCATTGAGACACCTATACTCAGAAAGAACACACCCTCTTCCAATGAGACGCCTACTCAAAAGTTACACCTGTCTCCACATACTTCAAAATTTTCTTCGTTATTGTCATAGAAACACAAACAAAATAAAAATTTCTTTCCTTATTCCGTTTAAAATTTGGTTGAAGAAAGACCGTAATACTAACAGGACATTACTGTCTCTCGTTTTAACAGAGCACTGACGTCATTCTCTGTGCGACCAATGATGAATTGATGCCTGTTTCGTGTTGTGTACAAATTACAGAGCAACAAATTGAGTGACTGATTTTTCGTGATAAGCAATCGATATAAAGAACGCTCGAGACATCAACTCTCAGAGAATGATACCACAAAAGTTGTCAGTATCTTTACTTGTGTCGATCAAACTCTGATAGACTTCTCTACATCCGGATACGAAGTATATTTAAAGAAATAAAGTAAAGACAAACATCAACGGGTGTGATTAGATAAGAGACAGGATTTTAAACAATTTTTTGCTCTCTGGGAAAAGAATACTTAAGAGGAAACTTTCTTGATGGTTCGTCAGTTTCCATTTAATATGCATTTTTTGCGGCAGCAGTTTCTCCCTGGCGCACTGGGAGTCTTGGCGGTATTACTTCTTCTAGAGGGCTCGGACGCACTCAACTTTCAACGAGGACAACTCGCAACGTTAGAAGACACACGAGAATTATTTGATGACTTACAAAGAGATAAAAGATTTCCAAGACTTTTGGTGAGAAAAACGTCTTTTTCTGTTTCTTTTAAATTTTACTCAATTTTAGGGTCGATTTGGGAATAGCCATTTTTAGTTACATAACTAAATTGAAGTATCGAATATAGTTAGTATGAAATACGTCATGAGCCAGAACACAACATTTCAATAAAAATGTTACGAAACTATTTGGCAGATCAACTTCCAAAAACGATCTCTTAATAATTTCCCCACAGTCCTTTTTAGTTAACAGACTATGTTTAAGTAATGAATCTATTCATCGTTAGCTATGCCATCTAAAGCGTATGACTAAAAAGAGTAAAAAGATTAGTTTACAGACTATATGTTCGGTATATGGAGAGTAGTAACCACTTTAAACAGTAGATGCAAAAGATTCCGCAAAGAATTCTTTTTCATGCCTCTACGTCTCAAATAAGAATTTCATGCGCATTCATTTTAGAACAATTTTAAACTGAATTATTTCTCGCAAATACACATTTGAAAATTAAAACAACACTTGAACCAAGTTTGGTGTCATTTGTAAACCGTATTGCACTTTGTTTTCTGAAATTTCCATAATCACTTTTGCAGAAACAGTGTGGCAAGGATACACGATATACAAGATGAACAGGGAGAGGGGACACTGACTGTTTTATCCAAAGTTTCTTTAGCTCTCTTTCCTTTCACTTAAACCACGTTTATTACAGATGTTGTTCAACTTTTTCATTGATTTTGAGAATATCGACCTATGAGTTCCAGAAGCAAGAAATTTGTAAATAAATAGTCTGCATGCTGTGGGGACCACATAAGGTATCACTTAAAAGACCTTGTAGGGTTTGTAAAGTATCGAACAGATGTCATTTGTGAAGAGTGTTGAAGTTTGTATTCTGCAATGTCCATAGGCACTTTCGCAGAAACAGTGTGGCAAGGATATACCATATATAAGATGAGCAGGGAGAGAGGATACTAACTGATTTTCTCCAAAATTTTGTTAGATCTCTTTCATGTTGGTCAGTGAATAAGCCCAGCCCCGATCACGAACCTGATACCTAAAACCTACGTGATCTATTTGATTAAGCTTAAAGATATTCACTAGCGGTTGAAATTGCATCATGTAATACTGTACCACACCATACTGCCGCATTACAGTGATACTTTGTTTGCCTTATCGATGACATATCTATCAGTTTATAGCAATAGACTAGTTGGTGTATAATGAACTTTTTTCATTTTATTAAAGCTACATCAAGCTCCATTCATTTATGTTAGCCACTGAGATTAAAACTTGATTTTGATATTTGAGCGAATGATAAATATGTAAACTTAAAGGGGAATTTTCATGATCCCAGACAGTTCCAATTCTCCCAACTATGCATCTTCTAGCTCCTCCCATAACTGTATGAGGCTCTTCCTTGTGCAAGAATAAACCTGTTTTATTGCTTAAGGCCATGTCCTGGTGAGCATACAAGGCTATAAAATGTAATAAAAGTACTCTCTCTGCCTTGTGTGGAATGTGAGCTACTCTGCATCTTTCAAATTTTCAAACTTTGATGTCAATCAAAGAGCAGTCACCAACTGAGAATTTTGATATACATACACTAAAAATATACTTTGGGGTGATGACTGTCTGTCTTTAAACAAAAAGTGTTATTGAAATCTGTGATTAATGAAACTGTCATTAACCTAACAGTAGAGTGAAACATACTAGCAAGGTCATCGTGAATTGAGTTGTATCTTGTAAATGATCAATGTAAAAAGTCAGAACTTAGCTTTTAAAGAAAAAATGTGCCTCTTGAATCCCCTCAACATGTTTCTTACAAACATAGAAGGTCTTATAGTAAAACGTTCCAGAACAGTTCATGAATTCTTAAAGGAAATAAGCAACCCACCAACTTTGTTCTGAAATATTTATCTTGTAAATTACTATTTTTTTCCTTACAAGTGTCGGTTCTGAGGTGTCAGAACATAAATATTACATATCAATGGTTTACAAATGAATTATTCTGCATGACTTTAACAGTTCATTGACACAAATATTATCACATGTACGATCAGAGCCATACATGAATTAGGGTAGCGGGGTATGCCACTTTCAAATAGAGGTTACTGCATGTGCCCTCCTGTGAGTATTTCCAGGAAATGTTTCACTTGGCATACCTTACAATTTCAGGAGGTTGCAATCAGAAGTATGTAGCTATCTGAAGCTGAGGGGGGATATTTACATATATGAAATAGATAACAGTAATAATTTTTATCCGACATTTCCTTTGGAAAGCCACAAATTACCATGACCGACATGCAGCAGCAGGAGGGAGAAGGTCTATCGTATTTATTGGGTTCAGCCAGGGTTCGGTTAGGCTGGGGGTTCGGCTAGGGATAAGGTTAGGGTTAAGTCAGTATAGCTGTCAGACTGGGGTTAAGTGGCCTCTTCAAAAAGCAATCTCCAAAGAAATAATGGTTAACAGGCGATTAAGTATCTATTTACTCATATTTGGGAGTTTCAACACAACTTTTTCTCTAAGACTGATGTTCATGAGCAAAAATGTTCGTATTTCCACCCATAAACGATTTGGCATCACTAGCGTACGGATTTTCAATTAAATGAACTCTGGATAGTTATTTGTACTGACGCTAAATTAACCCAAAGCAATTTGCTATTCCATCAAATTATCCTTTGTTTACTACTCAGTTTATTATACAATTGTATTCCATAAGATATTAAAAAATGCACTACACCACAAAAATACGCTCGATGGCATACACAATACGATTAAAGGCTTATAAGAACTGTGCTGGTAGCGTTTTGGCCACGCATTACTATTAAATTATGGTTAATAGCGGAGTTATTGACCGTTTAGTTGTTCTGTTACCGTGGACTTTTCAAAACATTCTATTCACCTATCAATCGTTCATTGACTTAACTCTAGTAAAAGAATATAATCGTTCGGGTAAACTGCACTTTGCTGGTTTTCTTGAAGTTATTTTATCCGAAAGTGGTGACGGTATTATCGATCTAAATTATAAGTGATGTGTCTCAAAAATCACAACCTAATTGCCAGAAAATATAAATTCTGTCATGGATTCACCCCAATTAATTGGTTTAAAGGTGACGAGTTTGGCTTGATGATGGCTATGTACATATTATTGACATATATCACATCACTTAAAGTCATTCAAGATGAATTCACCCTCAGACATCTGTTAGTAACAATTTGGCGGTAATTTATCGTCCTAAACATCTGCTCTGTGGGAACGTAATTGCCCGTTTTGACAGAATTAAAAATTGCAGTAAAAAGAAAAAGAAAGAATAGAAAAAAGGAAAACCATTGGGATACTGAGATTATTTTGCATGAATTCTCTATCAAGCGTACCGCATTCAAGACAAAATACGGTTATTTAAATTTGCAATTTGTGGTGACCGTGGTGAATGGGGTGGATAAATATTTACTTATTGAAAGTAATAAAACCACTTTGAAAAACGGGTATCATGGTTAACCTGTCTCAGAGAAAAAAATTTCAAGCCTATCGCTAAAACAGACAATGTGGAGGAGTGCATTATTAATTAAAGGCTTTCTAATGTCACCCAGGCGGTAAAATTCTCCTTCCTTCGATTTAAAAAAAACACCTGTCTATAGTACACTCCAATACAGAAGCACAGTACCTAGCCTGCACTTAGTTATATATTGACACACAGAGACTATGTGTGAGCTTCATTGGGAACACAACTGAGTGTGCAAGGCATCGTTGGTCAATCACAGTGAAGCTATATTGTTTGAATAAATGTCAAATCAAAGTACAGTCATGAACCGCACTGTAGGGCTATTACTAACTATGTTTGAGCAGGGAGTTACTAGCAACTCCATGGTTTGGGGGATGCCATATCCCCTTTAAGGTAAGCTGTATTTTATATATTGTGTAGACAGCTACACTTCACTTTTTTCCATAAAGCAACCTTCGAAGACTTTACTCATTTTACCTACAGAATTTTCAATAAAGAAGTATAGTTCGGTCATAACAATAGTTCCTATGATAATTTCTTCCAAGAATGCAAAAAAGTGCCCAAAATTTCTTCAAAATCTTGTAAATTACACTGAGGATATCGTGCTCCAATAAAAAAAAAACGAAAGAGACCTATGCACTGCTTAGCCAGTGAATATATCAGTCAGAAAGTGACGGTTGATGAAAGTGTTTGAGTTTATGTGTGTGTATGTGGGTGTGTGTGTATGTGGGTGGGGGACCTAACACGTTCTGCGTCCTTCAAGGAAAAATATTGGGTGGAAAGACATCTCCCCTCCCAGGCGCGGATCCAGGATTTTGAGAATAGGGGGCGCACACACCGTCAGCCGAAGGCCGACGAGCGAGCGCCGAAGGCGCGAAGCCACGGCGGGGCGGGGTGGGGGTCCTCCCTCAAGAAAATTTGAATTCTAGATGCAATTTCTCAACATCTGGGAAGCATATTTTCCATATCTATTTGCTCATTTTTTTCGGAGTATTTAAATCGTTGGTCATCGAAAAAAGGGGGTCGTGCGCCGGGTGCGCCCCCACCTGGATCCGCTCCTGCCTCCACAATGACATCAAAGCAATCATATTAACCTAAAACATTTTCCCGTTACTTCATTATGACGTATCTTGAATCAGATCAGTGTATGAAACTAAACATATGTAGGTTGAATACATGACATATTTAGATTGATTTTATCATGTGTAGGTTGTATAAACAAAATTGCGGTAAAATGATAAATGTAGTCTAAAAACGTATGTAACTACTGTCTCACACCCACAGCTTTAACCATTAACCGGTGCACTCAAATAAATATTCGCTTTATAGACAGTTCTTCCGTTGTCCATTAGTAAACATAACGTAGGCCTATTTAAAGGGTCTCTTTGAGTTGATATCGATTATTTTGTGACATGTTTGAAGAAAATCATGTCATGAAAATGCTTCTTATTAGCCCCATTAGTCATGTAACTTCCTATAGTTACCGAAAAAATGAAGATTGAAATTGTTATGGGCTTATGAGCTTGTAGTTCGCGATGTTCTTACAAGCCCTTGATGGACTAGCCTCTCTTGAATATACAACATGTATATAGAAGTGAATACTTGATCACAACAGCTGTTCCTAAGAGGAGTCGCGAACCTGCCAACCAAGTTGGTATTACCTACACTCATTGGTTGTCTTTAAACAGGGTTTGCATATGATTAATATCTAATGGTAGAAAGTCTCTGGTCAGGAATTTGGAAGAAATGATTTTAATCGTTAATTACCCTATTATTGCCATTTCAGTTGTGTGCTAGATATGCATAATCTCTTAGTTTGACCATTTACCATCAAGATGTAAGACTTAGCAGGTGTGACCAAAAGTCATGAAATTTATGAACCAACTCAATAGGCCCCTTTAAAATCCTACATTAATTCGCTAAAAATGTAAGGCTTATGATAAATCCATAGTAACACTATCATGAGTTTCTTCGCGTGATATAATGGCTGTATCTGCCTACGGTGGCTTATTCAGCTTTAGGCCTTATAAATGCTACGTGAAACACTTCACGCCCTCTATTTATTCAAGGTAGAGTTGTTATGGTGATAGGTAAGCCGGCTTATATAAACTAACTGTTATAATGAAAGCAGGTTTACGCCCCCAGTTTGCATGCATGAACTATGTTATAGTTCATGTGTATATTTAAACGACAGTAATATTTGATCCTATTTTTGTAATTTTTCTTGCGGGCTTCTCGCTAGTCCTTTACCACGTACACGTTTGATGTAACGTAACCTAGGGAAAGAACAGCCTTCCCTCCCACGTCCCACCTCCCACCTCCCTATGAGATGTGGAGTAAATCCGGAACACGGTCAAAATAAGCGAAGCAGACAGAGAGGAAGAAACAGAGAAAGAAAAGGGAAAAGGAAAAGGGGAAACTGTTAGGAAAGAAAGGAAGAAAAACGAACTGCTGGGATTAGTAAGCAGGAAGGGAGGAGAAAATGCAGGAAATGACATGATAAAAGAATGATATATTGATGAGATGCAAAGACATGACGGTGGAAAAGATGGAAGGGGATGGAGCCTGAGCAAGTGAGTGGGTAAACAGGCGCTGATCCAGGGGTCAGGGCTCTCGACAGAAAATAATAAAGGAAAGGAAAGAAGGCGAGAGAAATCAAGAAATTTTGACAAATTAACAGACAAAAAACTACAAAAGGCTAACTTTCTGTATAAGCATTTTGTGTACCCATTTAACATTTCTTATTTCCACTTTTTGTGCGAAAAACTCAAGCGAAATTATTCTTGTAAAACTATGAGCAACCCAGACCTTAATTCATCCGTTCATTCTCTCCCACCCGCACCCCCTGTACTTTCAGAACATTAGTTGGAGTTAGGCAATTATGGAGAAAATGATCAAAGTGTGATCTTTTTTTGGTTTGTTAAGGGCTCATCCAATCAATTTTGAAGATAGTGGTATTCGCCATTAAGGCACAGAGGGTAAGTCCATGCCTTGAAATATGCTCTAGAGACACACCAAAACTTTGCCCTTTTGCAACTTTGCTTGCATGATATTCTCATATCTGACTTTTGGTTGTTTAGTTAGCTAACCTACCCTAACTGTATAAATTTAATTACCGTTAATTGCCATGTCATGATTTACTGTTAGTTTCAATAAAGATTTCTTGTATTCCTCCATAATAAGACAGATAAACATGTGATTTTTTCTTCCTGTTCCTCTGGTTCCTATCTATATATTTGCTAGACAAGTATTAAATTTAATCCCAGAGAATTTATTTTGGAGTTTCTTTGGATGGGGACCCACAGACATTGCTGCCTACGGCAACAATTCTCATAAAATCTCAAAGAAAAGAATGGTGTGGAAAGTGCCATTTCCTGCAATCCAAGAGAAAATTTGGCAATTTTCTTTGTACGCAACGCGCAAACTAATAGAGGCCTCGCTGAGACAGTGTCAGGACAGTCCTGTTGGGGGAAAGGCCTTGGACCCTCTGAAAAAATTCTATCTCCACCCCTGGAGAAGGCCGGCATGTAAGACCGAGGCAAGAGGACAGACGGGCCTTGGGGGCAGAAAAAGTCAGACGGGAGGAAGAAAGTGACAGATAATGAAAATAGGGGCAGGGAGTTTGGGAGAGGGAAGAAAGATGACTCCACATATCCGAAATTTGTCTATAGAAATTACGGGGGGGGGGGGCTCTATCGTCTGACTGTGATCCAACAACTTCGATTGTTCGAGATCATTCGGCATTCGGGATGTAGCTAATAAATCGCAAATGGCTCTTCACTAAGAGCTAACGTTCTTTCGTAATATATGTTGCAATCTATTAATCATTCAAATAACAGTTGCAACAATGCTCATAGCTTGGAAAAAGTCAACTTTTTATCATCTCTTCAAAATCATATCACACACTTTCGACAGTATCATAAAAAATATGGTAATGTGATTATAGTATCTCGTACTTTGCAAAAAGGACACTTATAGAGAGAGATAGATTCAATTTTGCAAGAGCTGTCAATCTTTTGAAACCTTTACATCACAGCGATTACACGTTATGTTATGTTACAGTAGAAAAGCAACATTTGGTTTCGCCCCTTGGCTCTTTGCCAGAGAGTCGAAGGGAGTTTGGAAAAAGTACTTTATGTTATAATAGAATAACAGTGCCACTCTTTCTCCAGCCAGTACTTCCATAGCTTACGTTTTTGACGTTTTCCATAATCCAAGGAATCTCTGTAACGATGATGCAAAAAATACTGCCAGGCAAGCGGGTGTCAACAGCTTCTCAAAAGTGTGTGCGGTGGGGTGGGGGAGGTTGGGGGAGGGGTGCTATGATCAAAAGCGCAAACGGTGAAGCCTTTTACACGAGGGATCCGTGGACCCCGGAAAATTCAATGATTCCAGGTGATCTGTTGTGCAATCTAAGTTATTTTGCCACGATTTTAATCCATTAAATGCATGGCTTTTTCCGAATTCTAGTTTGATTTGATTGAACAAGCTATATTGTAAACCATGGAAACAAATATAGGCCTACTGTTTTCGTTATGGTTCTGGAAAAAAGTGTGTGTGTGGGGGGGGGGGATGATATGCCCCCACTTTCAAAAGGGGTGGGATATATCCCCCTGTCTCCAACCTGTTGACGCCCGTTTTGGCAGTCACTATATCACCTACCATTGCGTCGGTCCTCTTACAGTTTAAGGAGGCCGAAAATGGCACGCTCGAAATTGTTCTGTCTTGACAGTGTACAAAATGTTCTTCTTCATTTTTGGAGGATGCCTTTGGTTTTTGGACTCCTCTTTCCCGAATACAAAGGGGAGAAGAAGAAAAACTTCGTATGGCATTCTGTACGTTTGCATAATCCTGGTTGAGAAACTCTGATGTACAGAGTACTAACATGAACAATTTTATAGAGATAGGGGAAATTGTTGTTATTTCTAAAATAGAGTTAAAATAAGCTAAAATCCTGAAAGAGGCTTATTCTCAGGGTTAGAGTGCAAGTACTGTACATTTTAGATTCAGTAATCTCCAGAACAAGAATTGACAAAAGAATCCAACAAGTAAGAATACAGTAGTACACTAACTCGGCGCCCATGACCGTGTTTTATCTTTTTTGTACCACTAGTCTAAACCAGAATTGTACGTCGCCTTTTCACAGACTTAGTTCTTAGGGCATACAAACCTGGCTGGACCTGTCGACGTATACACCCTTTAGTTCTTTTTTACATATATTTTTGACATACCAAACTAAAAGTGTCTTAAAAAATGTCGCGAGCGCCTACTGTAATTACTAAACATTTTATTTTGCAGTGAAATAAACTTTTGTAACTTTTTGGTTTAGATACTTTATTTTCCTCAGTATACTAAATAAAGCAGAAATATTATAGCTTCAAACCTTTCCACACTACACAAGACATATGAAGGACTAGCTGAATCAGGGAACTTCTAATTAGACCACGTGACAGCTTCCTGGTTAAACGTTTAGCAGGTAGTTCAGATGATTTTTAAACGAGCAAAGCCATAAGTGTCTGGTCTATTAAAACCTATGAGGACCAATTATTTTTATGAGACCAAGTTAGTGTGGCAGGGAGACAGCCTGAGTGGTGGTTAGGGGCAAGAGAAACTTTGAGAGATGGAAATTAAACTCATCATAAAAATCTTCAGGTCCAACAAACAGCTTAAGACCAGCCTTTATTAAATGATTGTGTAGTTGAAATAAAATAAAAAGAAAATAATAGAACGCAGTTCATGAAAGTTGCAGTGTCCACCCTCATAATTACACCTGTGTATGCTAAGAAAAATTCGATTTCCATGTAAGTTCTTCTTCTCCTACTTCAAGTCAAATATTCGAGCCTTTACATATTGGTGAGTGCAAAACAGTAGCCCAGATACCATGCTGTAAATCTGCAAAGAAAGTCAAGAAATTGGTGAAAACGTTAAAAAGAAATAGTTACATAACCATGCGTAAGTACGTAACGCAAAGAGTAGGGAGCTGTTTAATTGCTTTATGCAACCTATAACAGTCGTTGCATCAGAAACATAGCATTACTGTAGTGCAATGGACGTTATGCATTGACGTCACACGACGCCATTTGGAGGGTTAACAATAAATATTAATACATTGCATGTACGACTTACTAGACTTCCCACTCGCGCGCGTAGTAGACTTAAGCGCGTTTCCGACCAGTACACAAATCATCTGTCTGCATTTGTTGGTGTAAGTTGCAATGATACGTACTTGCCTCCATCAGAGGGGGCGCCCATTCTGTTCTCCGACGTCATATGCATAACGTCTATTAGGCAATAAGATCGTTTGGGTAACGTCCATACTGCTTTAAATAAAAAATGTGATAATGATGCTACAGAAATACCTGGTTTACCAATCCCCCAATGTTTCCGTCTCCTTGTTAGACGCCTAAAATGTGTGCTTCATTCTGTTGTGTACCAATGTCAACTTATCAATATGAGTAAGTCGTGCTGTTGGACTGCCTTTGTTTAGGTCCAATTGTTTTGGTTTTGGCAAATACAAGTATTTCTTTTGTAACATCCTTTCTGTTAACTACTGATACTTATAAAGCTTAATTAAGTCAATTTTTTTTAACAGATGGTCACTTCATAGTATCCACCTCTAGCAGCCCCTAATTAACAATAGCAATGACTTCTACCCTATTTAATGGAGGCATAGGATTTCTTATTTTTCACACCTGTTCCATGAACTTGTCCTAGGACTGTACAACTTATCCAGACAAATACCTTGGCAGGCCCGTAGCCAGACAAGGTACTGAAGGGGATGGGGCGACATACACAGGCGAAGGGAGCTGTTCGAGACTGGGACTGAACGTTGTTTCTGATCACCGTCCTGGGAAGGGTGTAAGGGGAGAGGGTTTTACCCTTTTGGAAAATGTTTTGAATATTTGAGAGTTCTTAGATGCAATTTGGTGCAACATATTGGACAAATTTAAGGTAAATTACTGGAATTTTTTTAACATTTCTTACAAAGGAATCAAATAAGGGGTTTTCGTCCTTGGATTGAGGAGGGTCGGGGCGGAAGCATAGTTCCGCCCCACCACATTTTAACTGGGGTGGGGGAGGCTTTAGTATTAAGTCAATGGTAATGGAAAATTTTCTATGGGCGGATAATAATTTAAGGGCCATTGCCCCGGTTGGCTTGCACCTAGGAACCATCTTGGGCTAGACTTTTCATTATACTAATTCTTACATAGACTAGGTTCATTAGGCATACAAAAACTCGAATCGAGAACATGACGTTGCTTTTGAACCATATTCAAATTTCTTTTCAAAAAAGCCATTAATAAATAGACATAGCCCTGTTTCCGAAATGAAGCGATAAAAATTAAACTCTCAAAATAAATTTATGGAAACAAAGTACCACCCAACCTTTAACATGAATTCTTGGGAGACCTTGAAAATGCAAAAAGAGTTGCCATATTTAAAAATAATAGGAAAAAATATGCACGCGCACACACCAGAGAGTAGCCCTCAATCAGGGCCTTGAGTAGTAAACGCCTCAGACTATGTTCCGTATACAATTCCGATGCACACAAATGAGGTTGAGTTGAATCAGCTGAGTGGTGATTTTTTTTATTCTCTGGCGTTTCATAGGAAAGCATATGCTATACAAGCCATGAATATAAAACCTGTCTTCTTTTGTTTTTATTGTTTGTAATGTTTTGCGCCCAAAGTTTATTACACATACCTTACCGACAAAGTTGCAGTCGAATCCAAAATTCCGTCATCTCCCGAAGTCGCAAGAGATAAGAAAACCGTCAGATGGTCAATGAATTCCACTCATAAAAATAAAATCCTTTTAAGAAGTGACTCCAACAGCTGTTAACACTTGCCAAGTAACCTGCCCAAGGTTACGTACATTCAAACGATATTTCATCCACATTTTCCCAACATAATCTGCACCAGGACAGGGTTGGCTGCTTTGTGTAAATACGTCATTTCTGCCTAGATATAGTCGCTTTTCAACGCCGTGATGTTGGCGGTTTCTTTTTTATTGCTATTTTATTCATGAAGCCTGGCACAGGTTGCTAAAAATCAGATCTACACTAAATTTGGTAAATATTGAATATAATCTACAGTAGAATGGAACTGAGTGTGTTAAGCAGTAAAGTGTGAAGGGGAATCAGTGGCTGTAAAGAAAATTGTGCGGGGGGATCCAAAATCACTTGAAATCAAGTCAAGACGCCTAGCTCAGTATTTATCCATATAACTAGTGGTCGGGTGACCCAGTAAAATTACATCACATGTGTAAGATGGAAGGAACCGGTTTTCCAGATGTAGAATTAATTTTCATTATAACATAAAAATTTCTTATTTTATGTTATTTTTTGATGCGGAATGGAGACCAAGCTTTGCATATCTGGGAGGCGGAGGCAATTGCCTCCCGTGCCCTTATGTCGTGAAGCTTATGGGAAGGCCGGGGATGTGTACACAAACTTATTTTTTTCAAAAGTCCCCTCGACTCTCTGGCAAAGAGCAGAAAGGGGTTCTGTTCCTCAAAGGCTCTACAACCCAAGGGATAACTTAAACTGAACTGGAATCTTCATAGAAGTACTACCCTGCCATGGTAAGATTTACTTTTCATGGTAAAGATTAAGTTCGTGTTGTTCTTGTATAATCATTTAACTGTACCATGATAAAATAACTGGGGGCGTCATTCCTAATTGAAATTAGTGACTGAAGATGGCGAACGTCGCGGTACCACGCACGACACCCTTCTCTATAAGGCATGGGATCCACGGCCCCCAGTAGGCCCTTGGTAGGGTTTAAGAGCAATACGTTAGGGATAAGGGGGATTTCCCTCAACGCTTTAGTTTATTTAAGTGAGGGAATCACTACAATGAAGCACTCAACAAACCGGAAAAGTCACAAAGTGCACTTTACTTTTTTACAAGAGCATTTTCTTGAAATAATAACCTGACTCGGACTCATTTTGAGGATACAGGTGTGTGTGTGTGTGTGTGTGTGGGTGTGTGTGTGTGTGTGTGGGTGTGTGTGTGGGTGTGTAGGTATGTGTATGTGTACGTGTATGTGGCGGGGGTGAGTGGGAACAACGAAACCTGCCTAAAATAGCACTTTTTATGGCATTTAGCACTACTTACATTGCAAAAGTAACTCATAACATGTATAAAAAGACCCTTCTTACTTCTTAGGTCTCTTTTTCTTTCCTTAAAACTTTGGAGACCGACTTGGAGTCATGTGGAGTCGAATTCTGATTTTTATCGGAAGAGTACCGTAGTGGTTCTTTCCTAATGGCGGGCGACGCGTGCTTGCATGTAGCTGTGTAGCTCTTTGGGGGGATTGCCACATCCCCTTTGTACACCGGACGTGTTTTGACTAAGGAGCTTCGATCCTTAATGAATGTTTTCTGCCTTGACCAAGGCTAATGCTTACTCTCGATATTTGTTCCTGTATCTGGCTTCTTTGCTTGAATCGTAAAGGGGAGGGGGCGTTGAAAAACTTAGGGTTACCCTTAATTCTAGCCCCGTCCCTCTTCCTCCTCAGCTACAGGTGCTGCAGGTAGATTATAACGTCTGTATGTGTGATTTTCTTTGTGTACGCCATTGCTTTAAAATTACAGTGCTTGCATTTGTCAGTGATAAAAGGGACTGTAACTTCACTTCCGCGTTTTTCCTTTTCGGTCATTCCCAATTTAATCTTTGCAGAGGGCGTATGATACCATAGCGGCTACAACTTGACTGAGTGAGAAACTGCACAGAGCCATACACTGTGGGGAGGGACCTGTTCTTTGTTTGTCTCTTCCATTAACACGAGATGCCGAGCTCTGCTTCATATCGATAACACAAATTTCGTTTCTCTTGAGACCAAGTATAGCCCACAAATCATTGAGAAATTTATGAGAAACTCTGACGAATGCGGGCAGTAAGCTACATACTGTTGCGCGTTAAGTCAAAATTGGGCCAACTTTACCACAAATTGCGGTAACACAGAAAACTTATAGCCACAAATGTCAGTAAAAAATATCAATCGCAATTTGAGCCTATGTCGTCAAGTAGCAGCCCGCGACCCACTAAAGTGGCCATGGACTGCGGAAGATTCGAGGGGCCCGATATTTAAATAAGAAAACAGACTATTTGATTAGTTTCTTTCTAATACAATTAATGAAGTAAATATGTTAACTAAAGTCCAAGTGGTCCTCGTTCAAAAGCTCTTGAAAACATCTAGGTTAGATTGTCAATTTTACAATATTATGTTGACTAATAAATTTTCATGCATAAACCTAAAATCAACTGTCATACAAAGACTATTTCCCGAAAGCCGCCCCGGGCAATTTTCTTATAGGTAACCACCTAGGGACACTTCTTACCTGGACAATTCCAAACTTTCTGATGGGTAAGTAGTCCATGCGGTTAGTGTCATGGGCTAATTTCCGTGGTGGGAATTGTCCTGAGGAAAATTTTCCCGGTGGAAATTTTGCTAGGGAAATTGTCCGGCAGTTCATATAGGTTATCATGCAGAGCATTGAAGTGTAGGATCGATGCGGGTCCAATCAAATTTGATTTTCTAGAAAACAATAGCAGTGTTCAGTGCATTGAAGATAAGATTGCAAAAGGAAAAAGTCCTCCCCCAGGATCCCCAATCGGAAAGTTCAAGAAAAAGAAAATGTATACCGATTCTATATTGGAAGCCCACCTTTCCCCCCAGTAAAATGGTGGGGTCACCTGGGAGGCTATATTTTTCGTAGGACGAAAATGGAAAAATCAATTTTTCAGAAATTTTTAAATTTGTTTCAAAATCATGGTTGGCGTTAGACTTAAGGTTAGGGTTACGTGGACAAGGGATGTTTGACCTGTTCTTTCATAATCCTGCGTCAGAATGACAAAAATTAGTCGAAAAGCTGTTATTTTGAAATTAGGGGTGTGGCCAATTTCCAAGAAGCTGATTCGTCCATTGGCATGATTCTTTCATTTCCATCCTACGAAAAAAAAACTCACACCCGGGAGCTCCGTTGAAATTCTGGTAACAACACTGCCCTCCGACTTCTACCTCTTTCTGTATTTCCTTCTTAAAATTCAGTCACATTTGATTACAAATTTGCGTAGTGTGATGAGAGTAAATTTTGGACACTTTGTGAGCACTTAAACACGCATTCATGTCATAGACTAACTTTCGGACAAAATGTTTCAAGTCCATTCCTATCGCACTTCTAGTCAAAGGGGCGTATAAATACATACGAACTTAGCGTAGCGAATCGACACAGTTTCTTTACGTGATGAAAAACACGAACAGGAATCTTTAAATTGAAATGGCTGCCCTGTTCTGTGTGTCGTTTAACAAGTGTACTCTCGGGGACGTGGGAAGACAGGTTTTCCAAAATTACAGCATTTAATCAGAAGGCTGACAGTTTAAATTGAAGCCCTTGGTTGAATTAAGTTTTCGTAGATGGAATTCAATTGAAACTGAACTTATGATAGGTTCAAACGTCGGAGAGTTTTTTATCTGGATTCAACATAAATTGAAAAGTACCCCCAAATGTTTCTGATCCAAGGAATAAGTTTACCTCTAGCCCTCCTCTTATTTAGCTTCTTCCTCTAATTTAGATTATAACTGTCTTTAGACAAAGGTCTGTTATGTGATATGCTGTAGGTCAGATTCTGCTGACTACACTCACAATACATCTACCAATCAGACTAGACTCTATAGGAAGGGCATGATTTGAAAATACCCATATTTTGTCAGTCAAAGTGTAGTCACCAGTAGTGAATTCTGGTTGCCTCAAACCTTAATTGTATTTGTGGTGATGAGTACGGTATCTAACAGACATTAAAGGCGTATATTAAACATTTACTTCTGTACCAGGTTAAAGAGCGCTCTCAACATTTTTCTAATACTGCAGTCCTCTCATCTGTTATTGTTTTTCTCTCAATCAAGGATATCAAAATGTTTCCTGTGTGAATTAATTTGAACTAACCCATCGCGAAAATCCATAATCATTTATATTGAACACGACACGTATGTACACAACGTTGGGTTCGAAATATGGACAGTGGCAGTTGATATAACTAAGCCTTTTGCGATCACATGACGAGCAGGCTGACACGTGACAACTTTTGATCACTGACTTAGTGTATTCTTATGAACAGTGTCTGGATAAAAACAATTGGTGTCTGGATAAAACGACTTTACAATGACGGTTCAAGTTCCTGATGTTTCATTTTCAAGTTTTTATCCCATGAAAATGTGGCCAATAGGCCTACTCATGATTTGCTAGTTACGAAAAAGAATTTGCAGATTTAAATTTGACAAACAGTTAAATAAAAAATATTACTTGTATAAAAGATAAATGATTTATGGCCTCCTCGACTGTTTTAAGTAAGAGTCGTAACGCGAGGCCAAGCTATTAAGTTATAAACTAACGTTAAACTAATGAAGTTGACATGTGTCGAGTGTGATTTCTAAGGTGACAAGGAGAAGAGATTGAAGGCGCTGAAAGCTATTGCGATTAAACGCTTGAAAAAAGTCAAGTAACTTGAGGGTACCCTTTCTCAGAATAAAAGGCATCAAAAGCGGATAGCCTTTAGGTAATAAGAGGTTCTTAACTTATTACTAGGATTAAAGTGTCCTGTCATAAATTCAAGGCGTTAAATTATTGCCGCAAATGGGAAACGTCATGTCAATTTTGTTATATGCTTGGGGATGTGTAACGAATTAAAAGTCATCAATTAGTAACATTTAGAAGTACCTTACGCTTTACTGATGGGAGATGAGTTTTTTGGTTACACAAAGTTATAAAAATTCTTACAGTAGAAGCAATAGTTAAGTAAATGTTTGGACTTTATCAAAATTATGACCTTACAAAAATTTTGACGAGTAACATGGGAAGTTAAAATGAATATGAGGATCTATTTTTTATTTTAAATTAGTGATTTAATAATAATATTGATATCCGAACTCTGTTAGCTGGCCATATATATAATGAAGGTGAAAAGTAAACTGAAATTAATTCAAATGAAAAATCATTTATCAAGTGAAAAAAGTTTTCATTATTCTATTGTCTCATGTTACATTAGATTCATAGTCAAGCACATTACTGTTTATTAAATGTACCGAGAAACGCGTTGCTGTGGTACAGTGTACGTTCGAAACATCTCCGAAGACGCGTGGGACTGATCTTAGAAGTGACGTGAGACTGGCTACGTATGTGTCAAACTTACCAGGCCTATATTACGATCATGAGAAACTTTCCCCCATAACATTAAGGTAGCAAATTTTAGCTCTCCTAGTCCTCATCTCACTGTAACTTTATTTCTCTTGCCTCCAGTGCGAACACACTGAGCTCAGTGGTTCATCTCTTCTTCAAATACACCAAGCTCATTGAACTGTGAGAATTTATTTACTAACACAAAGGAGGTTCTTGTTTTCTTGGGGCATTAAGAAACGGTTACGTGATTGACAGCACGGTGCTGTCCATTGGTTCCACGGAGATAAAAGGTGAATGTGGAAGGGAGAATACACGACACACTGGCGTGCGGTCCAGTGTTGCGCAGCTACCAGAAAATATTAGGCGATAATTGACAATTAAGTATAAAGATGTTGTATGATTTACTAGAAAATTAGTGGAAAATTGTTCAAATTTGAGTGGTATACGATATTGAAAGGTAATCGCGTTACATATTTCTGTATTCCATTATTTCAAAGAAATCTATAGAAAAGTATTTACAGTCTACAAGAAAAAACGTTAGGATACTCAACCTTTTTATTCTTAAGGGGACTGATGGTCATTTTGGCAGAAAGCAGTTTCGGTGATAATGATTCGAGTTATCTCAACACTTATCAACATATTGACCACACGCAGCACATCAAAATGTGTTTCAGAAAATAGAAGATTAATTTGCACATTTTACTTTTTATCACACCTTTTTACAAAGCTGTTGAGTTTTCGGTACACCTCCAACAAATAATATTACGACGAGTCACCTTTAAAGACAGATACTCGTCATCCAAAGTATGACTTTTACTAGGAGGTAAGCAAAAGTCTCAATTGTTGACTGCTCTTTAATTGACATCAGAATTACAAAATTCAAAAGATGCAGAGTAGCTCATATTACACAGCATGCAGAGAGAGAGTGTTCTGATTAAACATTAGGATCTTGTGTGCTAACCAGGATATCACCTTAAAGGGGATATAGCATCCCCCAAACCAGGGAGTTGCTAGCAACTCTCTGCCCAAACGTATTTAGAAATATCCCCACAGTTCTAAATACAGTTGATAACTGCACTTTGATTGACATTCATTCAAACAATACAGTTTCACTTTGGTTGGTCAACAATGACTTGTACAGTCTGTTGTGTTCCCAATTAAGCTCACACACACTGTGTTTGACAATATTGCCTTGAGCAATTTAAACTCAGTGCAGGCTACTGTGGCTCTGTCTTGGAGGTGTACTAGACAGGAGGCTTGGGTAAAATTTGAGGAGGGGCTAGAAGTTAACTTAGTAGGGAGAATTGCTACAGTCTGGGGTGAGACTAGAGGGCCTTTAAGCAATACACTAGGTTTGTGTCTGCACAAGGAGAAGCTAGAGACAGTTGTTGGCAGGGCTGGGAGTAACCTACTTGGGAGAATTGGAACTGTCTGGGAGTATCTGTCTTTAAGTGCACTTATTTGGTAAAGAGTTGTCAAGTTGACCAAATAACAATTAGGCTCCTACTGGTTTCACTTAGGTCCGGATTTAGGTACAGCTGAATCTGTGAACTTCATGCCTGTTGAGCTGATAAACGTTTGAAGCCCAAGACAAAAGTACGGGTGCCAGTTTTCTGGGAAAGTATGGATTAAAAACGGCACCTCCCTGCCGTGATCCTTCCCACTTTTTGTACCTTCTAAATGGGTTAGAATTGTATAGGAGACTATGCATTAGTCCTTAAGATATCGTACGCCAAATATAAAGTAGTTTGTCTATTTTGATTAAATTTTAAGAAAGATTGATATTTAGGGATATCGGGGAAGTAAAACAGAGTGTACAAATTTTTCACTTCGAAATGCTTATCGTTCCCGTAACATTGTATACAGTACATTGAACCCGAAAGACACTTTCGGAAACAGAACGTTCTGAGAATGTACACCTGTGTCAGCATGCTACACATGCTGATTAATGTCCGTGCGTTTGTTTCATATGATAAATATTCTCACGATGTAAACCACTTTTCAGTGAAGGGTTATATATACGCCCACTCATATCCAAGAGGTTTCACCTAGTTCCAAAGGCTTACTTTCTTGTCTAAATCCCTACATTTAAGAAGCCTACTAACATGGTTCGATACAAGTCCTAAAAGTTGATTCAAAGGTATGTAATACTACACCTCACAGTGTCTCATCAAAAGGTAACGAATTTTTAAGTGAGACTTAAGTATTCCCTGAAGTGTACGTGTCATATTTCTCATACTTGAAAAGAGTTAATAATTAAACCAAATTTGACTATATCGTCAACAAAAGAGATCTGAGAGCGGCTTTTGTCTTGTCCAATAATTTCTTTAATAAAATAACATCTTAACTGCTCTTCACAATCTCCATTTTAATGGAAGATTTGGTAAAGATCAACTGTCAATAATTTCTACTGCCTCGAGATCCACAGTTTGTGAGAATTACATATTTCTCTTCTTGTATTAAATACGCCTTTGACAGTTAGGGTTACGATCAACGAGAAAAACGTCTTATGTCCAGGAAAAAAGACTGATGAACGATCGTCTCGGTAACTTTGTTCAAAATGTAAATTTTTAAACATTTTTGATAATGTGACAAAGGGAACAGAGAGCGAAGCATTATCTGTAGAAATAAAGGTAAGAATGAAGAGTGCATTGTTGAGGCTACGGTAAGAAAGGGGAAAAGGTCTTTTTCTTTCAAGATATAGAGATAATTTTGGGTAAAAGCAGCTCAGGTGTGTTAAAAAGTTTCATGATCAAATGATTCGAATCTAATGAAATCATAAAGACAGTAGACATCCAGTCGACAAATGTACATCATTTAACTTTTTTTAGGACGCCATAAGTGCAAAAAACTGATGTAAAACATGAAACATACCAGGCCTTCAAGAGAGAGTAGAAATGATGTTAAAGATAGGTCTGCAATCTCGTCGGAGTGCGAAGTGCACATATTCCTCCAATAAATTGTGCTGTGCCCACACCGTTCGTTTCACTCTTCAAGGTATACTTACGTGACTCTATAAAATGGGCCTACACTATGTGCTACGGATGTGTAGCTGTTAGTTTAGGGGCCGTAGTCAGACGTATCCCTCCTGACGCTCTTTTATGCCACCGTTCGAAAACAGTGCCCGGGCAGGGAGACAATCTGCACTTTAACTGGGTCATCCAACGTGCTTACTCCAGTGGCTCATGTAAAGATCGGCGAACTTTTAACATCCACTGTGTCGAGTAAACTGACCGCTGCGTGACTCGTGTAGACCTGACCTCGCTCACTTACTTAACTTCACTGACCCTCCCTGAAGTGGGTCACTTCACTGAAACTCCCTGAAATGGGTCAATGACCCATTTCATTTACGTCACCATTGTATAAGTAACACAATTGACACTGTCATGTTGGAGGATGATGCCCAAAGTACAGTTGCATCATCAGAACCAAAGGTGTAACAGTTGTACCATCATTCACCATCATGGGTGCATGTTACGACTTTGAATGACGGGGTGGGAGGGGTGGGGAGAGTTGGGGCACTTTTACCCGAAATAAGTTTCCGAGCTTTTGAACAACAGGCTTGTCCGTAAAAGAGAGTATATTCTGGCCGAAAGGGAAGGGATGCAGTCGATAGTCCTCCCCCGCCTCCCTAGTTGTACAGCTCGACACCGTAGGCGAATTACATACAAATAGTATGCATTAAAAGTGAGAGTGGCGTACTCGTTACATGGGCTAAAGAACCCGTTAATAGCTCTCCACTGAATCTCCAACGCTATAGCTATGAAAAATAAGCTTGGCAAAACATGACATAAGTTCGTAATTCTTTATTGGTAAAATTGAGCTATTGAATTTGATTCACCTTGACAACAATAACATGAACCAAGTTCGATGACCCAGTTATCACCACAGAGATGACAAATTTGTGGTTTTAGGATATTTTTAATTCCAATTTCATTATATTAGCCTATTTCTCTTCATCCGCTCAGGAGTTGCAAAAGCGGTACAAAACCAAGCATTGTGGAAAATTCTTGAATCATATCTAAGATGCGGCAGAATATTGGGACAGGCAATAAATGAGATAAACTCACCAAAACAAAACAAATTGTGAAGAGTCTAGTCTTTCTTCGCGTAATAGACTTCTACCAGCCATTGATTAGAGAAACGAGAAAGTCATTACAACAGTATCTTACTAACGGGGGGGGGGTGGTGGTGGGGGTGAGGGTGGGCGAGGAGCGGTCGGCCCCTAGCTTTCAATTACTAACAATTACTGCATATGTAGAAACGTTTTTTTTTTTCAATGCAAAATGGAATACATACAATGCAAATATATCACTTACCATACATTTCATTTGAATTCTGAATTACGTGACAATCTTATGGGATGAACTATTCACTGGCAATGTATGATAGCCTATTGATGTTGTTAATTCTGACGTCACAACTCGAATTTGGGATGAAAATAAACCGAGTCGTTTGCGCTGCTATCAACAATTTTGATACCATCATGACGCAGTGCAGCACATGAGCGGTCAGGGCAGACGACACTCTTTTGTATTAATTGAAGTTCAACTTGTGACGTCACCTTTAAAAACCTCAATAATTGAGAAGAGCAAATTAAATTGCAGTATTAAACAAGTGCAGCGGCAACGCTTTGATCCAATCGGCCGAATTTAACCTCTGTTCTATTTTTTGTAAACCAAATTTGTAATACGCAATTGCAGAAGCAACTTTTCAAAGTCTCAATAGCCATTGTCGTCCATGACAACAATACAGCTTCGTTTTATACAACAGTTATTGGCAAGGGATTTGAAGCATGCTCTGTTTTTTTTTCAGAAATGTTGAATTAATAGTATTTAAATGCAGTCAAGTACTTACTTATGTTTTATATATATATATATATATATATATATATATATATATATATATATATATATATATATATATATATATATATATATACCTATGATGTTATGGCCCACCGGGTTTGATTTTATTGTGACCGGACTTGATTTTGTTGTGCCTACAAGCGGATATGTATATATATATATATATAGAGAGAGAGTTGAGTCGGTAAAGCTGAAAAATCTGGGCGAGGTGAAAAAGCAATGTTGACTCCACCGGGATTCGAACTGGGGACCTCCCGCTTGCTAGTGCGGACGCTCTAACCACCGAGCCATGAAGCCAAGATGGTCTATCCTTTTTTCAAACCCCATATGAAGCACTTGCAATTCACCTCCTGAGCAGGCACCTATTTTGGGAACAGCGCTAGTTCTCCTTTGATGCAAGCCCTACCAGAGATCAGAAATGATGCAATTCAGCCGAACACAATTGTCAACCCGTTAGCGGATCTCCGAAGAGATGCAGAAACGTGTGACAGCACAAAGTTGACAGTGAATAAACACTGACGGCAACTGCGATGTATGTAGAGTTGAGTCGGTAAAGCTGAAAAATCTGGGCGAGGTGAAAAAGCAATGTTGACTCCACCGGGATTCGAGCTCGGGATATATTATATATATATATATATATATATATATATATATATATATATATATATATATATATATATATTGAAGGGTGAAGTGAACAAGCATAGACAACCATTCGCATGGATTAGTGTTGAACTTACAGGGGCCGCGGAGCCAATTTTGAAGAGGGGGCTAATCATCGAAGTGGCCCAATATATGTTCAAGAAAAAAAAAATGCCCATCATCCCAGTTTACGGCAGCCCAAATGCTCACGCCGAAAAAGTGCGGGGGCTAAACACTCACGCCCCCGTCTCCGCGGTCTCTGACTTATCGTCAGTACTGTGAGGTTAGGTCGGGACGAGTTCAGTTCACCTGAAGCCTCGATACTCCGAATATAATTGTAAAACTATTTTAGTCTTCTTACATCTTAATCTATGTTATCAGCATAAGTACTGCTTTGCTTCCTAATATATCCGAACGTTAAGTAGTGAGAGTGACACTTTTTGCAAAACGCTTTCTGACTTCATTTAATGAATATAAAAGTGTTATTCTCACCTCGTTCCTTCGTTGTAGCTTCAAAAATTCAAAGTTGACATTTTATCAAATCTAGTACGACTCAAAATCAACATCTATGTTGCATCACACTATAGCAACAACAAGAGTAAAACTCATTTTAATCACACGCTGTTAATATCCCCTGGACGTGTACCCTGATCATTGCTGTATATGACATGCAAAGATTTTGATGTCATTACTAATACGCAAAAATAGCCTTAAAATACGTAAATCAATGTGTCGAGCACCTGTTAGTTTAATTTACGTACTTATGTCCCAAAAGAGGCAACCAGTAAACATTTTTGTTGAGTTTGTTCTCTCATTACAGAGAAAGCTAATGATCCTTGTGTATCGAACATCGTAAGCTTCAATTACATGCATATTTTAGTCACACGAGCCTACTTTCGCTATAACACTTACGAGAGAGCCCTTTTAAAATACTCATCGTTTCGGGTTTTTGAATGTTAAACCAGGTAGTGCGGCTCGAGGGATATAGAATATCTGTACTATTTTTGGATATTTTATCATGAACCGTTTTCACTGAACCCTCGGGAAACCGGAGAAGTGACGACACATTGTGAATTATCGTCAAGGGCTGTTATTGGACCAGTTTGACTTCCGGAACAGCGAAGAAACTTGCGCCAGCGGAGGTGCTTCAGGCTCTTTACATGCACGTCCTCAACCGCCGACTAGAAATAGAAATATTACCCCTGCAAACATATCAGCGAAGATGCAGCAGATTCATTCCAGAGTTCGAGAATGCTTCACAGTTCTGCGAAAATGTTGAAAATACGTGAAAGGGGTTCTGTTTTGGACTCTTCTTACGCGAGAGAACGATTTGAATTTAGGCCTTTGAAGCCTGATGTAACCATATGCAAAGCATCATCAATATTTATGAGCTAAAACCCATTCCCCGAAATATCCTGAACTTGATATCATGACGTTACTTGGTCAATGATACATTTAATTGAAAGACCCCAACATGGATGCGGTTGTAAAGAATTTTCATTTTTAAGTCACTGTTTCTGAAAATGTAAGTGATAAGTCCAAATAATTTCCTACAAAAATATTAGTTCCGTAGCTCGCGTATGACTAACATTAAGCCCTAAGCCCTAACCTTGACAAAAATTGTCTCTAAAATGTTCGCGCAGACTATTTTGATCTATTTTGTTCACATCCTTTTTTGAGAACGTGTTTTGATTCGTCATGGGGGGAAATTACGATGAAATAATGCACAAGCACATTGTCAAGTTTTACTTATCAAATAACACCCACAATTTTAGTTCTTCCATTTTGGCTGGTGCTCCACGAGCACAAATTTTAGGAGTGAGATGTGTGTCAATATGATCTGAAAATGTTACTGCAATTATTAATATGAAACAATTTTTACCAGTCCTGAGACACATCCAATCAAATAAATTGTACAAAACGGATGACAGATAATAATGTTTTTCTTGCAATCAATTTCACTTGAATACACTTTTAACGTATCGTGTGTTCACATGGAATAAGGAGCGCTTCATCGTGACAACGACAAACCACATAGACCATCTGCGGTTTCTCGTTATCAAGATCACAGGTGCGTTCATACAGAGCGGCAAACAAGTGATCAAAATAACGCGCTGGTCAAAAACTGTCTATGAACTTTCTGCTCCTTCTGTTTACAAAAGGTAACCATGTTAGGAATTTGTAGGAGTTTTTCGCACAGCATATTACATGGCATTTGAAAATAAACACTTTACCAAGATGACGACACCAATTCACGTGTAGGAGTTAGGGTAATCTCACAACGGGCCTATGGTCTTGATGATTAGCCGACTAGAGGTCTCCATCCAGGAAGCCAATACATCTTTATCTTGCCGTAACAGATCACGAGTCATTGGTACCGTTTCCTACGTACCTTCCCCACATGTGTCACACTTTTGGGAAACGATTTGCGCTGTGCTTCAAAGAACAGATGTACTTACATTTAAAATATTTGACCTGTGCAGGTTCACCTAGCGGTGGTTTCGGACGTATTGAGTAATACTCCGCAATGAATTATGGGTGGTAATGGAAGGAAGTTGCTTCGTTAATAATTTTAAACTTAACCAAAAGAGCGACCCTACTGGAGTTCAGCTAATATTTTGTACCCAGGTTTTATGCAGAATATTTTCACTCATTTGTTGTCTTTTGTTGATACCTTGTTCAGTCAATTGTTTTCGATAGCGCCTTCAAGTTTTTGTGCGAGAAGTTTAAGATAGACGAGATTGTACCTGGTATATGCAATAATTACCACTAACCCTTTCGTTTCACCCACATAATTTTTCTTAGATACTAAACGTTATTTAAAGAAAAACAACAAATGTCTCTAAAAGTTTTTGAGATAGGCTACTTTTTTATTTTAAACGTGTCGACCAACCTCATCGGTCGTAGTAAAGGCTGTTGCTTGTTCATGATTCCATGTCTTGCTGTGACAATGTGCTCCTACTTGTATATTTTGCTAAACACAAGATTTCTCATTTCACACATTTGACCACGACCGGTCTTCTTCATCTTCCCATAACCAAATCCAGGCCCGTAACCATGTAACGTGTCGGGGGGGTAGCTGCGGGGGGGAGATATGTCAGGGGCAACTTGGCAAGATATGTTACGATATGCTAAGGCAACCGTAAAATTTGTTCTTAGAAAAACTTCAAAGCGAATTTCTTTCAAAGCCGTTTAGTTGCAGCCCAACCACAAAATGACTAGCTCCGCTGAATAGCTGATCATTGGTGTTGTGCACGGCTGCGAAATGTCTGCCACTTATTGAATTCTTTCAATGGCAGGCATTCCGTGATTTCTGCTCCTATTTGATTCAAAATTAGTCAACATGTTTTCGATGGAAAAGTTCTAATGATGCATTTTGTAAATTCTTCAGACATTTCACGTATGCAAAGAACACTTTCCAAAATAATACACATGTGGACTCCTTCAGACTTGGGGCATATTGGCTGGAAGTTTGACAGTTGGTAGTTTGACGAGTGATGTGCTAATATTTTTGTGGAGAAGAGCTTCGGTTTCTAATGAGGGGCCAAAATAGATTGATTTGACTCTCTTCAAAGTACCAGTCTACAAAACTTTTGGCAAATTGGAACCAAAGGTGTCGAAAGACTCAACGTTTCAGAAAATGACCTCCTCTGACTTCATACGTCGTTAAAATTTAGCACCTGTGATTGTATTATTAGAACCTTTACCTTGACATCACATTGACCAATTTTGAGTCAAACCATAATTGACTAAGTACAATCCATTTAAACACAGTCCCCCAAAATTGACAGACATTCTACAGCCACATGCACAATAGCAGAAGTCCAGCTGAATAGCAGATCTAAACACTATCCATGTCTCAGGGTCAAACGCCTTTTACTTTCAATTTAAATTCACACTCTGTAATCCTGAAATACAAAATGCAAAATGTAAGTGATTTTTAGAGAAAGTGGAAGATGTTTAGACCTTAGAGGAGAGGATAGGACGACTGTGCAATTTGTCACGTTCAGTTTGGTGTCCCTTCTGGAAACTTAACTCCATTTTGAAGGAGTTCAATTGGTTTTCACCTTTAGGCTTCGGTTGCTGGGACTCAATAAACTGAAGACGGGACGGTAGGGAATTCACTTGAACTTGTAATACGAATTATTCTCAAAAATAAAACCCTAAAGATACGCCCATTAGTCCGACTGCCGTGACTTTGAGGCCAGTGGCGTTGAGGTGGGTTTGAAGGTCACGTGTTTGGGACGTAAACCTGTATGTTACGTAACTACTACTTCAACAGTAGCAAAAGAAAGTAGATTGAACAATTGGCTTTCCAGGGTCAGATTTTCCGCTGTCTAATCTGGGAGAGTGTTAACTTGCCTCAGGCAGTAAAAGTTCAGATGGCAGCGGTATTATTAAAAGGACGAATTCTCAAATAGTTATTAATTTTTTCCTTTTTCCGTTTCTCCTTCCACAGACATGTAACACAGATCATGACTGTAGAGGATTGGATCGCCTGTCTTGCTGCGTGAAATCCGATATTGGTAATTTTCGTATGTGTAAGCCTCTCAGACCCGAGGGTTCACAATGTAACATACATATGCAGCCTCATTTGTGGGAAGGAGTACGACGTGGCTGGACGTGCCCATGTATGACAGGGCTTCGGTGTAAGAAGACGTCTTCGAACCCTCTAGTAGGAAACTGCTTGCATTAAACTTTTGATCATTGAGACAGAGGAATGTGCAGGAACCGGAAATGTCTTCATTACCGGGTCAAAGGTCTCTTTCTCAGGACCGCAACGAGTTTACTTTGTTCGCGCACTCTCTTTAACTACGTTTCAAGGGGTGAATCAATGGATGATGGAATCACTTAGTGTTTTGGAAAGGAAAGAAAGAAGTAAGTTCGGAAGTGAGAAGCCTGAACGCTGTGTAAGATTCCGTTCTTTCATGATTGCTATGGATACTAGACTTCCGACATTGTAACAAAAGATTATTTGCAGATTTCCTTCATTCCGTATTGACTTCACTAAACATTTGCTTCAAACTCCACTTTTCTTTTGGGTAAGTGGGGTTTATCATGTTACCAACCCGATCGCCTTAGACTGTTGCAAATGTAAGGAGCTCTGAAATTTATTTCTGTGGAAGTTGTTTTCGTCAGTTAGACTTGTCGTCGAGCCCACTGCTTTATCTGAACTGTACATTAGGTCTAATGAAACAGAACTCCCATAGTAGTATATTATTGAGCTGAAATCAGTGGAAGAAATAAGAAATAAGTTTATGTGATGTTTCTTTCAACAGAGGAAAATTTTCACAATTGCTATTCGATAAAGGCTCTCTACATGTTCAAGTGAAATCCTGTAAATAATCCTGTTTTCGATCCATCGGAAATGATACAGGACATCCCAAGATATAATTGTTGCCTAAGGAAATTTGCTGAATTATTTAATATTTAGGGCCGTCGGAAAGTTAGTAAGTTGTGTGTTGGGGGTGGGGTGGAGTAGGGGAATAAGACCTTTTAGCACCTTGATTTAGCACTTTGAATTCTGTAAAGTAATTTAAACCGTTCTCGTGCAGAGCTTATAACAACTTTTCGAAGGAAAATTCTAAATCGATAAAAATGATTAAGGGTTGTGGTTCCCAGCATTCCTCCTTTCCCTGCTCCAACGGCCCTGACATGGTGTATATATATGTTTAGTTGAGTCGCACCTCTGGTAGCAATTTTGAGGCCTTAGAAGCCAACTTATTACGTAACTTAGTGTTTAGTTTTGCTAAGAGCATGGGAGAAATTCTCTTAATGTTCACACGGGGTTAAAATGATATTCAACAGCGTGCTGATGTAGCTACTCTGAAACGTACCATCTATAGGTATTGGTTTCCTTCGTAGCAGGTGTCGAATATGTATGTCTCATTTTCACGAACATAGGTTACTCTAAAGAGTGCAGCAGTAATACGCGTCAGCCGCGCGGGCAACTAAGTTGGTGGAACTGTTTCTTATCCATTTGGGGTATAACCGACAATATGAGCCAATCTATGGGATAAAAAGTATGAAATTGGCGTAAAATTATCCAGTTCTGTTATAACTTTACAATCATCCTCGGCGCAATCACTAAATTAAAAGATAAACACGGAGATGATCGTGTTTGACTCGTACGGTCGTACCCAAATTGAGTAAAAACTGTAAACCTGACATTGTTGTTGCCTTACAAGACTAAGCCTGAATAATCACTAAGGTCGCTTGTACGGGTAAATGGGTGGCGAACTCCGGTAAGATTCCTTTGAACAATTGGAGAATTTACATTTGTCGAACTACACACATGTCTCTGGTGAAACTACGTTGCGTCTGGAAGTAAATGTACTAATTCTTGTCGTTTTATCCCCTAATTATTTATTCGCCTTTACGAATGGTATGATACATTGCATGATTTAAGCTGTCTATGACAAGAATATATAGACTTTGCCACACGATTGACTACGCATTGCACTTCTACCTTGTCTTTGGTATTTGACAGAAATACAGTGTCAAAACATGTCAGATATCATTGAGCAAATTTGACTTAACATGTTTAAAAGTATGTATAACGATATGTTTTAATGATAAAACTGTCATGCTTCTTGAGTGACTGCGAATAACGGTGTTTGGTTTCAGAGTAAAATGTTAGTTGAAGGTTTTGCTTATACTCAAAACATCCAGTGGATATGAAAAGCATTCTCAAATTAGTCACGTGGATCACATCCAGCCCTATAATGTTTGAATAAAGCAATGACAGGCCTGACACGTTTTCAAAAAAAAAAAAAAACTTGTTTCTGGTTTTAATTTCTTGTGTAGATGTGAGTCGCTGTCATAATGGTGAGTCGTGAAGTCATATTGAAATCACTGGCTAGTTGCCATAGCTACTGGTTGCTGTATATCTACATCAGAGCTACATTCCTGCTCTTATACACTGCCAACTTTGTATAATATGCATCGATGTTTGCCGACTAACCAACATAATATCAGTGAATTCTTGGCACAGGGGTCTTCAGTTTTTTGGGGCCGACCGAGTACCATGTTAATTTGACATTTTACAAAGAAATAATTGTAGCCGGACTTTTATGAATAGTTTGTTACCCTCTTTACATTTTGAGCTCCTCGAACTTTCTGTTATTTATTTTAATGCACGTCGAGGGTCACCATGCACTTGCAAGAGACGTCTTCATTTTCAACACATTATGGCGTTTAAGAATAAGAAAACGAACAACAAAATGGAAAAGCACAGTAAATGGCTGAACAAATATTAACACATGATAAAGATAATGACGTCAATTAGAGTACACTCCGCAAACACGTTTATATGTTTGATATATATGTTAATTTTTCTTTATTAAAAACAACTTGATGTTTACACTAGTAATCATTAAATAAACGCATAAACGTGTTAACGAGATGGCGTTAAAGTGGCGTCAATGTGTTAAAGTTGAAGTTTTAGACGTTTAATTTGCTTATGTATTTTATTGTTTTTTTCGGTTACATAAACACCAAGACGCGTTTAGTATCTGTTACAAAAAGGTGTTAATCATTTTTTACAGTGATTTAGGCAAACTCTCAAAAACAAATATAGTCATTCCTTGCATGAGCAATTCACATATCACAGCATACACACAAAAAGACGTACACTGCCTTATAAATGTGAAAGTAATTTCTTATTAAAAAGTTAAACATTTAACCTGTCCAGTACAAAGGGGAACATTTAAAATATTGTTTCAATGTATAGAAGGTTAGTTGCCAGATTTTCAAAAGCTAAAAAGTCTGATGAATTTGAAATATAAGGGGGGAAACTTTTTTCATGGGAAATATTTTACGCCCAGAAAAGAGTTTTAGATGCTACTTTCACACAGTGTTGACAAACGCGTAGCCAGAAAATTGTCAAGGGGGGGGGGTGGCGAAGCCCATAGACAGACTCTCAGCGCTCCGCGCCACCATGGGTTGGCGCGGAGCGCAAGAAAATTTTGGCCCAAAATGCTTCCCAGATCGCTGGAAATGGCACTTCCAAGGCCTATTTACCGCATATAAAAAGGGGAAACACTAGCAGTATCGTAAATATAAGCTTTAAAAATACCAAAAATATGCGGGGGGGGGGGCTGCTAGGGCCTGAGCGTTGATATTTTTATTCAATTCCCGTTTCGAGAGTAGAAATTCACACTGAGTGAACTGTTAAGAAATGTTGATGTTATATTTTCTTCCCATTTTTTCTTTATTTCTTCTTTTTCAAGTTTTTGATTTTTCAGAGGGCAAGTGCCCCCCTTGCCCCCCTCCGGACGCCCATGGCAGTCTTATAAGTGGTGATAAAGGCCTAGCCCTCTTCATTACTAAGTCATTTCTCGGGCCTTTCACAGGCCCGTGGCGGTACTTGTGTTTGGGAAATAAACATACGTAAAACAATATTTATCACAACAATTCCAAGTGCAAAACTTGCTTTTGGTGAAAATACAATCAGTTGACATCTTATAGATGGATTCATTTTACTGACGTATTTCGTAGCGTCTAAATCGGTATAATTCCCATTTCAAGATTGTTAAAACTCTTTAAAGGAGTGGTAAGCACACAAAAAATGTAAGCTTAAACCACAGAATTGTGCTGGTAATAATGAGGGGTGACCCGTATTTGAAACCATCGTTATATCCTAAGATTAAGATACGTCAACCTTAGGAAACGTTTGCAGGGCCACAGGAATATTGGTGGGGCTTAGGCTGTAAACGTATGGACTTTGGCAATTCTTAAGTAGTTGGCTATCTTTATTCAACTACAGTTAACACGTTGAAGATAAAACTTCAAGCTGAAAGTTATTGGGTCACATGTCCCAATCATCCTGTTCCGATAGAGCTTCCTGGGGGAAAATACTTTTCAGAGGAGCGAGATATGCTAAAATGTATTGAGGCAATACTAATGTTTTAAGTTTTAGGGAGGCAAAGTTTTCGGGGGCGCTGACACCCTTGGCTACAGGCCTGGGTACCACTGCCTTCGATCTATTGGTCAATTGTGTGTTCGCATGAACATCTGTGCACCTTGCTCGATCATTTTCCCATCATGGTTTTTTTATCGTGTTGTCAGTATAGAAACGTGATTTGACTGAAATCGGTCCCGAATGCTAAGACCGTGATCACACTATATACGCAAAGTTGCAGTGGCTTTAGGAAAAACAGAAACATGACCTCTGGAAATTAAAAGAGTGATATAACAAATAACTCAGTTGGTTAAAATGAGCTGTATTGATGAGTATTAGGCCATCAGTGGCACCGCAAAGGGAGGGGCCAGCCGGCATTCGCCCTCTCTTACAGTGTCTTTACCCCAACTGAACCAGTCTGCTCAGTGGCACCGCAAAGGGAGGGGCCATCCGGCATTCGCCCTCTCTTACAGTGTCTTTACCCCAACTGAACCAGTCTGCTCCTGTACAAAGGTGCACTGTTAAGGCTACAGTGTACACTCACAACTCTCTGCCCCAACATTTTTGCTTGTCCTTTATTGCCCTCACTAGGGTGTGGGGTCAGGAGGTGGGCCAGTCTCCCCTACGGGGTGGGGGACAGCAACCTGAATTCCCAACAAATTGTCTGTTTGCCGGAAGGATTGTGTAAGCAAAATTTTTCTCCGAGCGAAGAGCGCAGAAAATCTGAGGGGTGTGGAGAAAGAGTTTGGAGAGAATTTGAAAAATTTCAAATTTGAAGATTTTGGATTTTAATTGAAGAACATTTGAAAATAATTTGCCTTCCTTGAGAGAAAATCTTCTAAACCGTATGGGCGAATTTTCGCCGTCGGAGATTGCATGCTTTATCGTATCCATGAATGCTCCCCGACGAAACTAGAAAATTTCCTCGACCGGGGGCAGCCTTCTCAGACGGGTAAATGGCCCCTGCCCTACCTGGCACAACCTCTGCCCCCCTTTTTGGTATCCTGGCGACACCACTGTTGACCACTGAGTTCCTTCTTTCAACCGAAGCAGAAAACCTAAGTAAAGCAAATCTCGTCAAAACAATTAAGGTTTCCGCAGAGAAAGTACCATGATCGTAGGAAGTGCTTCCATGATCTACCGTCCTGTGACGAGTACCGCGCACTGTGTAACTGCACGGGAAACCAGGGAGATGGCACTGCATCTCCCTGGGTGAGCTGCAGCATCCCACAGTACAGGACAGGTGGTACGGAAACTGCAGTGGGTAGCGTGTTGTGAGCGTGAAGCACAGGGTAAGCAAGGTCAACACGTATTGCGTAATGAGTGTAAATATGACCCACGTAACCGCTCTTCCTAAATGAATATGCAGCAGCATGATGGTTGCATGTGGTCGAGGCTTACCGTTCGATAATGAGCCGGTTCGATGAGGACATTGTTGCTTCTTTTTGCCTATATTTCGTAAGAGTAGTGTTGATCTGCTGCAAGTTATTTGTGGTTCATGTTTGGAAAGGGGAAAAGACCACAGTGGGATTACATGGGATCACTTTGTGATATTTTTTCAAACGCAATATTTCCGTTTACGGTAACTTCAAAAATCGTTCATAAAATAAATGTAATCACTATGGTGTATAAGTGCCGTAATTATGGTTACCAAACTCTGTGATTCAATACGACCTCGCTTTGAACAATTTATCCCTTTCTCCCCCACATTGTGGTCATAATTAATATTTAATTACCATCACTATCATCATAATCTCCTAATTATTGATTACTTTAATTAAGTGGAAAAGTGATAAAATATTCAGTCAATGTAAAATTGAAATAGCACATTTTGTGACAAACACAAACAGTCTTATTAGACGCTCGGCACAACGAGAAATTATTACGAAAACCGATCCATCTGCAGATATAGGGTAACGACGGTAAGTGATATCTGTTCTGTCGACAGGCCTTGCACAAACGCGAAATACAGGTGGGAGGTGAAAACAGGTTTTTTCTTCGTTGCTAAAGTGCACCTACAGTCTAAATTTAAAAGAATGTATGAAACAAGGGTTTAAAAATTTATCTGATTGGTTAAATTTCCACCTACATAGAGTACAGCTGCTTAGAACAAAATTCTTATTTGAAAACGAATTTCTAAACTCTTTGTTTTTTAAATTATTTTCATGAAATTTATATGTTTACCTTTGGGACAGAAGCCGTAAATGCTATATTTGCCCACCATCCCTAACCACCTACAGTCTAAATTTAAAAGAATATATGTAATAATGGATGAAAAATTTATCTGATTGGTCCAATTTCCACCTACACAGAACTTACTGCTATATAGAAACAAGTTCTTATTTCAAAATAAATTGATAAATTCTTTGATTTTTAGATTATTTTCATGAAATGTATATGTTTACCTTTGGGACAGAAGCTGTAACTGCCATACTTACCCCATCATCCCTGACCATTGGTTTGGCTAGCATATACAGTAGTATAGGATGTGGACTATACATAAAATATGTCGTAGAAATGTGTGACTTACAGGAGGAAAGAAGACCTGTCCAGAAAGTTTTATTTTGAAGATAGAACTTGTTTAGATATTCAAACCGTCGAAATTTATTCACTACATTCAAAGTACTCGATTGCGCAGTAATTAGTGATGACCTTCTGGCACCATTCACATTATTTGCTTTTGCTATGCTTTTAAAATTAAAGCGTTGTACTATATTAAAAATTTTACTGTTTTTGTATGACATTTGTGAGGAGAGTACAAATATAGTCAAGTAACTCCACAGTGAAACAGTGATCACACTTTGGAACAAGGCGCAATGGCATTAAACATAGAAAAACAAAGATTGTGATCTCAGTACAAAAGTGACATCACAAAAATTGAAGCGACAAAATTCAAAATTGCATTTCTTAGCTCTGTACTGTCCTGTGGTGTTTGGAATTGAACCAATGCGATTCACTTTTGAACCTTTGCTAAATCTATTTTTTGTAATTTTAGACTTAGGTACACTTTTATTTGTTCTTGTCATATTCAGGTATACAAAAATTTTCGAAATGGGTCTCCTAAATCTGAGTCAAAGTAGGACTAGTATATTGTAGTTCATTTAAGAACCTCACTATCAGATACATTGGCTTCAAAAACACTTATAGACGACGAATCAGCCTGAGGCCATAACCACGGGGGGGGGGGGGTGGCGGAATGGAGATGGAAGCACAACCTCCTCAAGTCAATTGTCCTCCCAAATCTCCCAAGACCACCGGTTTCTTGGGAAAATATTCCAATATCACTCCCTGGCCCTTAGAAGTGGCCGTGGACCCCATTCCCATAGGGAGGGCTTTGAGGCCGGGAGAACATTTGACGTTTGGCCTCATTCGCAGTGGTGGAGCTAGGGAATTCGGTCAAAGGGGTCGACAATGGCCTGCAGGGGCGCTTTGAAGTAGGTAGACACCGTATGCCTCAACACGATCTAAGTCATGCCTTTACAACCTTTTATGGGCTAAACCTACCTCCCAGATCACAGAAGGTGACCCTTCCCATTAGAATATAGTACAGATAATGGCCGCTGTTTGGGCATTTTGTTATCTGGGCCTAAAAATAAGTATAAATTCATGTTATTTGGAAGCTATACCAATAATGGTACAAGACTTAAGTACTGTAAAAACCTAAAAAGGGCACCGCCGCACCGACAGGCGATTTTAGTCTGTCGGGGGAAGGGGATAGGGCGAACGTCTCTTTGACTTTATGGACGCTCCGCCAGTGCTCATTCGGTGAGAGTGGTCTGAGCCCTCCTCCCACCCCGTCTCGACCAGAAATCACGGCTACGAGCCTATGGTGAATTTAAGGTGATAGCTAACGATACATGTTTTTCCCTTCAACGTAACGATGCACTGGCCAGAAAGAAATAAATGATGGTATTGATTCATCAAAGACTCCCAACGTCTAGTTGGGTTAGATCTGTCACGAATTTTACTGAATGACCTCATCATACTTTCGAGTTTTCCTTTTGTTATCATTATTGCAAAAAAAAAGGGACGCAGGAAAAATGAATGTACCTCCTCAACTATAATTTAAAGCGTTGTTATTGGGTTTATTAGATAGACACTTCAAATGTTTCTCCCATCATACGGGGCACTAAAACAATTAAACAAAATACATTATTTTATCACAAAACAAACCCCAGTTTCTGTCAGGTACACTGTTAAAAACAGGGAGGAGTCTGGCGCAATGATTTAATTATCTGGAAGTTTACTTCGAACTTGCCTCGACGGAAGACGCTGGAGTCTAAAAACTGTTGCGTTCTGATAAACATATTCACGCTTCAGGCGGGAGAAGATAGCGAGTGATCTCGAGAGAAGGCAAGACTTCCCCATATCGATGACAAATATCTATTCATGATGTCACAACAGCCCTTCAGATGGACTACTCGAGCTGTTGAGTGTTAGCCTCCCACGTACAGAGCGTTTCTGTCCCTGGCAATATTACACCACAAGAAATGGGAATCAGCATCTTCAGAGTCGTGCAGTTCTAGACGAACGAGTGTTTTAATATAATGCGAATGTACGAACTGCATGCCTTGATTAGTAAAGTCCGGAAACCCACAATTATTACCAAAGAAAAAAAAATAATTTTATTTAGTCACGGGGATTCAATTAACCACTGCTTTCACTTTTTGTCACACTTTGCGAATGTTTTCTGCTGAAAAACCAAAGAAAGCGATACCTTGCTAGTTTTCCACCCGGAAATAACGCAATTGGTACGACCTTCCACAGAGAGATAACATATCACGTAATCATATGCAAATTTATAATACGAGACAAAATAATACACTTCCCTTTCTGAAAACTTTTCCTCTATCGAACTACCACAATGCGTATCAAATACCACATGATATGTTATAGGAAAAGTTTAACATTGCTTTTTCCATGAGGTATATATTTTTTCAAGTACAGTAGACAAAATACAAGTTTGTCTGGAAGATGAGACACAAAGCATTAGAAACTTGAAATGTATGAGGCGTAACTGTATGAACAAGGCAACTTCTCAGAAATATGATTCTGGAAGGTAAAAACGAGTACCGGTATAAATGCAACCATCTACATAAATTTCCCAAGATGTTTCAATCAGTGCACTCCAGGATAGCTAAGTATTCTTTTAACGAGTAGAACTTCCCCATATCCGCTCAAAATTTAAATTTTCTGGCAGGAAGGGACCTCATTTCTAAAAAAAGGCTCATTTTTGTGATTTATAGTGGAAAGCTGCCCGTTTATGAACAGATATATTATAGTACAGTCGATGAAAAAGCTCCGGAGGCTGAATTCTTTGGAGTAAAATAATTAGATACGAAATAACAAGCAGAACGAAAAACACGGAAGATGTCGTAATAACTTTTATGTATCTAATCTACAATATGGCGGCGACAAAAGGAACAAGGATTCACATCGTCACATTTGACTACAAGCCATCCTGGAGATACACGTCGATAACAGGCTTGTTGCTATAGAAGGTGTTCAAGGTTGCGATATATTTTTCGGAGAGTGAGATGTGTTAAGGTAATAGTAATGATTGATCTCAAAAAGTTTTGTAGGGCGGCGCACCCCCTCCCTTCTCTCGGGTCCCTACGAAAAAGTTTTAATTTTTATACCATATACGTGCATGTATAAGGCCTGCTTGACATAGGCGCTTTTATGATTCAGTTCTTAAAGACAACTTTTAAAGAATGGCCTTCGCGGGAATATCGCAATGTCGACCAATTATTGCCACTCTTACTGTACGATGAAAGAACTGTAGTTTTCTTTAATTTTTCTAAAATCTGACTTTCTGTACAATTTGGTATGCCTTTTAATGTCAAACTAGAAGCTTGTTTAACCAGGGAGTTGTTATTTGTTGTTATCAAATAGTAACTCCCTGGTTTAACAACTCCGATTCAGAGAAATTCATTAACTGATACCCTCGTTATAAAATAGTTATAAATCATACTTCAGAGACCAGAAATGTAAAGCAGATCCATAATCATTTGTGTTCTGTATAAAATATAAAGTAATCAGCCAGCTTTTAATCCATTGATGCTGTCGATCCCCCTCATTTTTCTTTCATCGAATCAATATGCAAAAGTGTTTTCAAAAGGACCCTTCCAAAGCGTGAATTAACTTAATAGAACATTCGATGTTGCGATAGGCGTACCGGGTTTAGAAAAGCTGTCACATGTAAAAACTTCTTTACAATTCTCTGATTATAAACAGATGAAAGCAGTGAATTTAACTCTTGAATTTAAGTCTTCGTCAGGGGTTTTCAACAAGAGCTCTCGGAACGGGGAGGAGGCTGTATATTTCCAGCTTGCAGTTCTCTTCCAAAACCACCGATGCGCGACCGAATTTGACCTTTTGACCTCAGATGCAAGCCCCATATGAGTGTCAACTTGTAAGCAAACCCCTCCGATCAGCGATTACCCCACACCCTTCCGGTCAGTGGCATAGCCCACACCCTCCCCGACAACGATTTTGGCTCAGTAAATGAAGCCTATGAACTTGAATATCATATATACTAGTGCATGTCACTGGTGCCGATCATCAGTCACTTTGAGCTTTTGAAACTGGGAGTGTAATGGCTGCCATTTCTTCATTTCTACAATTATTTGACCGAAATCTGGTCAATGTGTGGTCGGAGAACAGATATGAACGATGCACTCATATTGGATAAATTTGATCATTATTCGAGTTCATCAGAGGTCACTTTTTTGAAACCGTAAAAAAGTGAATTCTTCGTAGATCATTGGTGTAAATTTTCTGAAATGGAGTAGATTGATAGTCTAGTCTGAACAGTGCCGAGCGAAATTCCCCCTGAAAAATACTTTTGTCGTCATGTTAGTACCCACAACTGGCCTCCTGTAGAGTGTTTGGGCCAAGTGGAAGGGGTGAAACTGCCAAGGGCGGATCCAGGGGGGGGCAACTAGGGTCAACTGCCCCCCCTATGACCAGTCTAGCGCCCCTCAATACAAGAAAAATGCGCCCCTTCGTCATAAAAGTTAAGTAAAAACTGCCCGAAAAGTAAAAAAAAAAAAAAAAAAAGGTCCCCAGAATTTCGAACCGTATAGCTATATATAACTATGGCAATGGGAGTTGGTCTCCGAAATGTAGTCGGTCAAATTCAAGAGTATGCGGCCCCTGCATGATGTTGGCGCCCCCCTTTTCAAACTGCCCCCCCCCCCCTTCAGCTAGGGGCTGGATCCGCCCTTGGAAACTGCTCACCTTGAGAAATTTTAGTTTTTAACTAAGGTAGCTTGGATGCAAAATAGTGCTATCTGTGGCAGAGCTTTGAACTGATTACATGTGTTAAGGAATTACCGTTATTCAGTGATATTTTGGCTGTGGCGTGGCACCTCTCTAATGCTGGTAGTATCATGAGACTAGCATAGGTTCTCCTGGAAGCTCTGTGGTGATTACAAAATGGGGACGTTCAATAATATGATGCAGTTAAGTTTTAACTGACATCGAAATGACAGTACTACAGGAGAGTAAATCAAAATCGTAGTTTCAGAAAAAGAGAATTGAAATGAACAGCTCAACTGAGAAATGATCGAGAAGGAGAAAAGGTATAACGAAAGGGGTAGAGGATTATTATGCATGTTTCATAATGCATGATCCCTGTAAATGCGCTTAGCCTGGTGACGTTTGGATAAGCTTGTTTTAAAATCAGGTAGGCCTACATCGCATTATGAATGTTGCTCATGAATGTAAGATGCCACATAATCGCCTCTTAATGGATGCAAGCTTAAGGTTAGAATTACACCTCTTGGTTTCGGAAAATAGTCCTCGCTAGAATAATTATTGTGGTCTGTAAGACCACACTCTTGAATCCTTTCGGATCACACGGCGTTTACGAATGACGTTATATATTGCAGTACATTGGCGGCGAGGAAAGATGTAAATACACGGTAATAAATGTAGACCTTGTCTTTAGTGATCTCTATCGAACTATTGACTTCAATTTTCGGTGAATAAAAAAAAATTGACCCCAAGTTGAGAAATATGTTTAAAGGAAAACCTAAAATGGCGGATTTGTGCTGTTGTCTATCTGTATTGACCACACAAAGTCCACCACAGGGGATACATACCAAACTTCTTACCATATGTAGTGGTATTCCCATTCAGTTTGTCCGGCCATTCGTCGTGGAATGAATAATTATCAGCTTAAGACGACCATTCGGCTTTTCTCGCCTCCAAAGGGTCTTATACTTGTTTCATTTTGTTACTTGAATCTTTGTTGTTAGTTCTTTTCTTCTCTTTGTGTAACATTATATTGGCTTTCTAAGGCCACTTGTTTTCCTACTGCTTGTAATGAGGGTTTTTCTAACGGCAACGGTTCTGCTCTGTATAATCCAGACATGAATGCAGCAATCACCTGTAATCACGAGATCAATCCAGTATTTACGTTTCAATGTATTTCTTAAAATTGTGGTTTTGTTAAGTACAGTAACTACGTCTGATTCAAATGAAACGTCATTTCACAATAAACAGTTCTTGATCAGTTCAATGATAACGACAATTCTATCTATTATAATATCAATGATGTCAAGAAACTGCCAACTGGTAACTTTTATATATTCCATCTTAATAGTCGTAGCTTTAATAGTAACTATGAAAGCATTGCTGATTATCTCTCTCTACTTAACCACGATTTTATTGCTATAGGATTCACTGAAACATGGTTGAACGATAATGTATCTCCTCTAATTAAAACTGATGGTTACAGCTTAATCGAGAGGCACAGGAGCAATAAAAGAGGCGGTGGAGTTTGTAGTTTGCTCGGAATCATATTATTTCTGATCGTCGAGATGATATTTCTTCATTCACTGATGACATCGAAAGTCTATTGAAATTCTCATTCCAGCCCTTCCTCATAATAGTATTTTAAGGGTTGTGCATTGCCTTCTCAATGGTAACTCATTCTTGTTTAATGATTACATGTATGTAATACTAAAAGTCAGATTTCTTCTGAACTTAAGTATTCTTTCATAATGGACGACTTTAACGTTGACCTTTGCAGTCCAGATTCAATCTATCTCTTTAATAACTTATCTTCGTATGGTTTTGCTCCAACCATCATAAGCCAACTATGGAATTACAAACACTATAGATCATTAATTGAAAAAAAATTTACTAATGTTAATATGATTGATGGAAGTGTTAATCTTGAATCGCCTGGTGTACTCACCAATGACATAACGGATCGTCTGCCTATATTTGTGAATTCTTCCTACACGACACTACTTAATGATGGGCGTACTCCAAGCTTCTGTGGTAGAAATTATTGCAATAATAATGTTGAATCTTTTGTGTCACGTATTACAAATGTTAATTGGTGTCAGGTGTTACAAACAAATGATACAAACATTTCTTTCAATATTTTTAGTGACGTATTTAATCAAATTTATTGTGATAATTTCCTTTGGTTAATGTCACACAAAGAAAGAAGAAAAAACAAGGTTGGATAACCTCGGGCCTATTCGTGTCAATAAAACGTAAAACAAACTCTACAAGCAGCCCTTGAGATCACCTACTGATGTCAATAAAGGGACATACCGTCAGTATCGAAACATAGAAGTACTCTCATGATCGAAATAAGCTCAATCATATAATGCATATTGCAAAGAGGAAACATTACTATGATATTTTTAATGATTCTAACGTGATTCAAAACTTACTTGGTATAGCATAAATGACATTCGTCACAAAGGTAGCAAACGATCAAACTATTCTGATGTTTTTGTTGAGAATGACAAAGTTGTAAGTGATCCTCAAAACATTGCTAATTCTTTCAACATTTTTTTTTGGTTAATCTTGGACCTTTCCTTGCAGAAGATATTCCAAATTACAGTACTTCTTGCAAGATAATGATTTCCAGTTTCATCACGTAAATGTGAATTCCGTATATCTTTCACCAACTAATGTAAATGAGTTTTTGAAAGTTGCACATGGGTGTCTCAATCCTTGGAAAGCTACTGGTTATGATGGCTTGAGACCAGTGATCGTACGTTCTGTTAATCCTTTCGTAGCTGAGCCTCTTATTTTTATATTTAACACCTCTCTGTCTCAAGGAGTTTTTTCCTGATAAACTGAAAGCAGCTAGGGTAATTCCTTTCTACAAAAAGGTTACAAGAATGAATTCATTAACTATCGACCCATATCTATTCTCCCTTGCTTGTCAAAAATTCTAGAAAGACTCTTTTACAACAGAATGTTTTATTTCCTGCAAAAGAGCAACATGTTATCAAACTGCCAGTACAGTTTTCATCCTGATCGCTCTACCGAACTTGCTTTAATAGATGGTAAGAAAACACTCAACAAATCTTCACTTAATAAAGAAACTTCAATAGGCATCTTTTTGATTTGTCAAAAGCTTTTGACACCATCGATTATGACATTCTTCTTACTAAATTATCAAATTATGGGTTCAGAGGGGTTTCATATAACTAGATTAGAATCTATCTTTCGGGCAGGGAGCAATTTACTTCTTTTATGGGTGTCAGCTTCAGGCGCGGATCCAGGATTTTGAGAAGGGGGGGGGGGGCGCACACACCGTCGGCCAAAGACCGCCGAGCGAGCGCCGAAGGTGCGAAGACACGGCAGGGGGTTTGGGGGTCCTCCCTCAAGAAAATTTGAATTCTAGATGCGATTTCCCAGCATCTGGGAAGCGTACTTTCCAGATCTATTTGCTCATTTTTTCAAAAAATCGTTGGTCAGCCAAAAAAGGGGGCGTGCGCCGGGTGCGCCCCCACCTGGATCCGCGCCTGGGCTTTGAGCTAAGTAAGGTAAAATGTGGCGTTCCTCAAGGGTCCATTCTTGGGCCCCTACTCTTTTTAATTTACACTAATGACCTAACTTATGTATCTAAGAATGCCTCACTTGTCTTGTTTGCTGATAACACCAACATCTTTTTCAATGATTCTAACCCAAATCGTCTGGAAAAACTGTTGTGTCGCGAACTTAAGCTTCATTTTAATTGTTTTGCTGCAAATAAACTCTCATTGACCGTGAATAAAACAAATTGCATGGTCTTTAACAATCAGTGTAGCTGTAAGTGTGACATTTTTAACTCGGTAATACTCGTTAAAACTCGTTAATAGTGTTAAATTCCTGGGGATACATTGATTTGAAGCTATCATAGAGCAATCATGTATTAAATCCCGCTTCTGAAATTGCTGGAGTCGTTGGCATATTAGGAAGGCTAAAGTATTTTCTCCCTAGAAATGCTCTCTGTTTAAGTTTAATCTGTCTGCACCTTAGCTATTGCTCGGCTATTTGGTTTACTGCCAGCCATTACCAACGGAACAAGTTAATCATCTTACAAAAACAAGCCATCAGACACATCATCTGCTCCAAACCACGTAACACATAAATAATTTATTTAAGTCACTCAACCTTCTAAAATTGCCCGACATATTAAGCCTCTGCACTGTCTCTTTCACCTACCGTTCAATTAACAAAATCTTACCTGATTATTTGACTTTTCACACAACTCCTCAATCCATGATTACAATACTCGCCAGTCTACATTCCTGAATCAAGACACAATTCATACTTCTTCACAAAATAGTTCAAGTGGTTAGAGCATCCGACTTGCAGCCGGAAGGTCTGGGGTTCGACTCATACCGAAGACTTTAAAAATGGAACCTGCTGCAATTGTGCTTGGTGCTCACCATAAGTAATGGAGTAGGGAAAACAAGCCAGTGAGCCACAACCGGAAAAAAAGGCCTTGGCCGGCCCGACTTAACCAATTGGTTAGAAACTGCGCCGTAAAACCTCATCTAACTCTAACTCTCCTTAACCGTACAATCAAGCTGGGGAACTCTCTTCCATATCTAATACCACATACGTCGTAAATATTTGTTAAAACGATTGTTTTCATTTTTATGTTGCTGTCCCATGTTACACTATCTGGGAGGGGGATAAGTTGGGGGGGGGGGGTATAGTGGGGGGGGGTACGGGTGTTATTCTCTTTTAGTGGATAGGTTTCTCTGAGTGTTGGTCCTTTCCTATCTTCGCAGGTCCGTACGAAGGATTTTTCAAGAGGGGGTTCGAATAGACAGTTTCACATGACGTCATGTTTTGTTTACGCGGCCATGTTGAGGGCACACGTGGAACAAACAGGTTTTGTACACTACATCACTTCACTACGTCGTGCATGCACGGCACATTTTACACGCACCTGTCTGCCTGTGGCGCCACTACTTAGCTTCGGCTGATTTACCATTTCAAAACGTAGCTTATTTATATCTGCTCCTCGCTTATTTCCCCAACATGGCGGCTTTTCGCGTTGCCATAAGAAAGAAATGTGGCGTTGGTAAAATGGGTCTACAGGTCGTCTATGGAATCCTATACTACGGGGGGGGGGGAGGGGGACTACAAGGGGTGACCATTGGCTGGCACAGCAGAGAATGTCATATACCCACCCCAGATATCAGCGAAAAATGTGCATATGCGCGGGAAGGAGGTAAAAAATCTTGCTCTTCCTTGTGGCACATCCCCTCTAGAGGCCTAGGAAGCAGCCTTTCATAGCAAGTTCTCAGTTGAGAGGTGGTGGACGGTGGTTTGAAAAAACCCGCAAAGTCATGAAAATATCTCAGCGGAGCGCACCACCATTTAGCGCGTAACATACCAAAAATATTTTTGTCAAAATTTGTTTCAAGTCGCAAAATGGCACTTCTTTGTCCTGTATATTCCATCTCAAAATACATGTCTTATTTTTAGATCTCATGTCTTACAGATTTACAGTTAAAAGACCCTGGTAGAAAATGATCGGCAGACTACTGATCCCTTTCGATTTGGCAATTGGAGGGCTTTTTGTAAGGAACGGGGTCCATGGGCGGCCTTATGGCGGTTTCTTGGGGCTACCGATTTGTGATGGAAAATGAACTGAATGGCTTAGTAGAACAGTGACGTAGCTAGATATTTTTTGTAGGGGGGGGGGCGGGCAAAAGCAAAAAATTTCCGACAAATTATTATCTTGAAATAATGATGTACTATCTAAGCGTGTAGCGCGCGGAAAAAATAGATTAAAATATCTCTGAGATTGCCTTAAATGACACTTCCAGGCCTTGTCAGTCACCATTTCGATGTGTAATTCTGCTTAAACACAAAAGAAGTGTTGTAAGTAAACCCCTAAAAATATAATTTTAGCTACTAATTTCCGTTGTAAGAATTTTTAATTAAGGTGATAACAATTTCCGACAGAGGCCTTCGGAGGCTTTGTGGGGGGCGACCGCCCCTGCCCCCTAGCTACGCCACTGTAGTAGAATTTTTCACTGCAAAGAAAAGGTGTCCGGACCCCCTGGATCTGTCTCTGAGAGGACGGAAGATGAGCAGCTATCACGATTTGACCATTACTTTAACAATAACCTAGATCCGGTCAGTGCATATAGGTGGTCAAAGATCAGTTCCGATACTTTGCTTGGATAAGTGTGTGTACGTGGGGGTGCACTATCTGAATGGACAAGGTCAGACAATACAGTAATTCAAAAATGTTCTTTTTTTCTTTTAAGAAATTTTTAATTGGGAGATCCATCTTTTTTATAGGCCACACACCTAGTGACTCATTGAAAAAATCGGAATTTGCATGAAAATGTAATAAAAAATAACCATTGAAAGCTCATATTGCTTGTTTGTGAGTGCCATCAGATCATATCAACAAGGTCATGTTTCTTCTAGTTTAAGTGTGGTAAGGTATTACTATAGGCAAAATTTCGTTGGTTGAGTTCCAGTATTTTCATATGTAAAACGGATGAAAGTATTTCATTCATTCCAGACACAATGTTGCCTTTTCTTGGATGTAAAACTACTGGCACCCTAAGTTTTGTGTAACTCTGAATCTTGGGAGCACAGTTTTAATTCAGTTTTAGTAAAATAGGGGGCAGAATTCCATCTAGTTGTGTTTGGAAATCCATCCACGTATGAAAAAGTCATGAGATTAAATCAAAAGTCTCGGTCATTTTTTCAACATATCTTGCATGGTAAGGTATTACTGTAAGCAAAATTATCTGGATGAGTTTGAGCACTTTATAGGTATGTAAAACGAGAAGAAAGTAATTTATTCATTCCCGAAAGAAATCATTCTAATCGAAGTTTAAATTTTTTAAAAATTTGGTTCTGTGAAAGCAAGAAATTGCTCTAGAATGATATCTTAAAATACATCGTGGAAAGTAAAACCCATGACCTTCCGGAGGCTTGTCTCCTTGGCCCCCATGGGGAATTCGCTTCTGAACCTAACCAAGTGGCATTTGTGTGTCTAGACCCCACTCTGTCACTCTTAGTACTCGCGCTTCGCGCTCTGCGGAGCCCTCAGTTCCTCAGTTGCTTGTGCCCCCTGTGAAATCGTTGTGCCCCTCCCCAGTTTGAAAAATCTGGCGACGCCACTGTCTATTCGACAAACCAGTGTGGTATGCATGATTTTGCTACTTTTCTAATTATTTTGTATCATCTTTCATACGTGTAGTTAGTAAGTTCATGCATGGAACTACTACCTGGAGTCCTAGGCAGAAGAAACTTCGAATTTAATTTATGCTAATCCCATTAGACCCAAACATGCGTGTGGGAAAAATCCTGTAATGGTTGATCATTACATGTCACTTAAAGATATTTAATTCTTTTGTCTGGTACTTACAGTTTACACTTTCTTATCCAGGGCCATAGCCTGGGCGAAATCCCGGGGGGGGGGGGAGGGGCAGTTCATGACAGCGCCCAGTGGCATAGCTAGGGTAGTTGGCACCCAGTAGGATCCTATCTTTGTCATCCAGTGCCGCCTCGAGGGAGGAGTCTAAGAGGAGGGGTCTAAAGGGAGGACGTGAGTTATGTGACGTCGCTTGGCTGCAAATTGGTTCTGTCTTGGCAAAGCTTGAAATGAGTATATGTTTAGAAATTTTCATTATGTAGGGTCTTTTTTATATCCTTAGGGGTATTTGTCTAAGGGCCGAGGTGACTCATCTACTTTTTTTATGTAAGATGGCTAAGGTTCAAAATGGTAATATCTTTCGGAAAGCTTGAACAGTTATAATTCTCACTTTTTCGTGCTTTTTCTGTTTTCTTTTGGCTAGTACAAAGAAGCGGGTGCTGTCTAAGACCCATCCTCTTGTACAAATTTTTGTCTTTGTAAGGTTGCTTGGACACAGAATGGTGCTAGCTTTGAAAAAAAGTTTTTAAGTGATGAAATGTTTTAGAAATTCTCATTATTTTTTTTTTCGACTGTGGCATGGCAGGTCGCAGACGGAGACTGGCACCTCATGCGCCCCTTCTTAGTTTGTTACTTAGAAGGAGTACAGGCAGGGCCGTAGCTAGGGTCATATGTTTGGGGGGGTGTGAAGGTCCCAAATTCCGACTGGATAGATATATTTTCCAACTGAATGGTGGCGCTTAAATTGCACCATTTTTATGCACTCTGCGTTTACATACAGCGGTGGGGATCCTTCCTTTGTCATTACATAAAGGTGCCGTCTTGGGGAGGGGTCTAAGGGGAGGGGTTGACCCCTCCCCTTTGAGAAATTTTTGTCAATTTAAGGTTGCTTAGATGCAAAATGGAGCTATCTTTGGGATATTTTTGGAGCTGATCATATATGGCTAGAAAAGTCCATAATTAAATGAATTCTAATTTTTCCGACTGGTTTGATTCTTTTTCGAAATGAGTGGCGGTCCGTAAATTGCATTTTCATTTTTATGGGCGTTACTTTTGTATGATATAGCAGTGGTGATCCTTCCTTTGTTACTTCATAAATGTGCCGTCCTGGGGGTTAGGCCTAAGGGGAGGGATTCCCCTTCCCCTTTGAGGAATTTCTGTTAAGGTAAGGTTGCTTAGATGCAAAATGGTGCTACCTTGGGATACTTTTGGAACTGATCATATAGGGCTGGAAAATGTCCATAATTTAGTGAATACTAAGATTTGGTGAAAGTAGAAAGTATGTTGTCTAAGAGAAGAATACTTTGTCAACAAACCTCCTGAAGCCCCCCCCCCCCCTTTTTGACTACTTGAATGCCTTCTATTCTTGCATCTAATGCTAGCATATACCTGTATAGGCCTCCTGAAAAGTCTGGATCAATTATATAAAATGGGGCAATGACTGGCATCTAAATAATAATATAGAGTATGACGCCAAGCACTTTACATCTATCGTATTTTTACCAATTTTGAACGAAAATCCAGACGAACAGCTTCCAGCAATGGGGAAAGGGCAGGAGGGAGAGAAGAGGTGCAGAAAAATGATACTAGACCTTCCAGATAGGTATAGCAAAAGGGGTTTAGGACTAACAAGCGTTTTCAGAATGTACACCTAGTTTATGCTATAAAAGTTCACTGGTACGTTGTGCTTATAACGTTCATAAGTGATACAACGTGGATTGTGAGGATTGCGCGCGAAGCGCGCCGAAATTTTGGGGTACACTTCAATGCCAAAATGAAAAACCTGCACGCAGGCTCAGCCAGGGGTGGTGCTTTGATTTGCCGACATGGGGGGAAGCACCCTGACTGGGGGCCATTTACTCTAAGTCCCGACAGATGCAATGGGTTGCCGAACTCAAAATATAAGGCGCGCGAAGTGCGCCGAAAAATTTGGGGTTATATTGAATTTTCATTAAGGAAAGTTGAAAAAGTTTTGGCTTTTATTGAAGAATCTGGACAAAGCCAAGAAATTTGTTCGGGTGACTGCATGGTCGTCGTCGGGGATTACATTCATCTTATCCATTAAGGATCTCCTACGAAACTGAAAGATCTTTTTCTTACAAAATATGTTTGCCACGATGGCGAGGCTGAAGAAAGAATCTTCTAAAAGTTACGAAAAAGAGGAAAGAACTTCGCAATGATGCATTTTCGTGTTTCTCTAGAATCACGCCTACACGGAAGAACAACATTTGTGGAAACGTTGAAATCCAATATGTTTGAAACGGGGGCGTTACCACTAGATAGAACTAGAGATGAAAGCGCGCGTAGCGCGCCAAAATTTTTTGAAGTTATAGAAACAATCGTTACAGAACTTACTGGCTACGGGCCTGATAAATAGACGTTTGGAATATTTTCTGAGTATATCTATGTCTTCACCAATATTAGTCTATAAAACATTTGGGGAGGGGGCTAAAGCGCCCTAGCTCCCATAGAACTGTGTCTGGTACAATTCTTAATAATGTTCATGAGATTGACTGTAAATCGTGCCACATGCGCGCCCAAATTTTCATTAAATAACATTCCCGTAATAAAACCTGCATTCAGAATCTCCATCGAGATACTTTCAATTGCCCAACAAACCAACATGCCACTCAAAAAGCCAGTCTTTTACCTGGTAATTTGTAAACAGCTTTCAACTTCTGCTGTTGTGCGGCTTCTCCGAAAGTTGCTATCGGAAGATATTGATAATAAGAAAAACACTGAGGTAAGGTTTGAAGCGCGCGAAAATTTTGAGAGTTTGAGAATAATTTGCGAGAAAAGGACAGCTTTGATTTGATTTTACGTGAGGAAAATAACGTTTGGTATTATTCTCACTTGGTCTAGTTGGAAAATATATACAAAGTTGATACAGGCTCAGTCGGAAAATTGTGCTAGACTGAGATACCAGAAATTCCAACTGGCATTTCAGATTTTCCGACTATCGTCGCTTTGACGAACTTTGGGGGGTGAGACACCCCCCACACCCCCCCGGTCGCGACGGCCCTGAGTACAGGTCTATACCTTGTTAATATAGCTATTTCCAGACTGGCTGAAAAGGCAATTTTCAGACGTCGAAAGTTGCATCTAAACAGGTTTTGAGACTCCGTGCTTAGAAACTAAGACCTGAAGAAGGAAAAGTATAATTGAAAACATTACTTTTTAGGAGAAAACAGGACTAAAACGTCTTTTGTAAGCTCATTCATTTTAGCATGTAATTAAAGATAATCATGACCTATTTTTTATCAGCATACTGTTGCACCGAGTGAGAAACAGTACAAAAGATTAAATAGCCCACAGTTGCGATGTGTGCATCATACATTAGGAGAGAGGTCCATTCGTCAGTGGGAGTTACCGGTATAAAAACCTTTCCGTGGCGGCCTGACGGGGGACCTCCCCGGGAAAATTTGGAAAATAGGGACCCTTATTTGCCCTTTCCCAGGTTCTGAAGGCCTTGAAAACATAACCATGACATAGGATTTTTCAGCATTTTATTATTTTTTTCAAGTAGGCCATTTTTCATTTCGGGTTTGGAAATCTCAGGGACAGTAGCTTCCACTACCCCGGCAGGCTACTGCCCTGTTATTCTTTGCAACCATGCCCAGTGCTGCCCTAACAAATTAGGATTAAATAGAACAATCGTTTGGTGTCGAAAAAGTTACCGACAGCCAAATACAAAAAAAAAAAAATCGAGTAGAAAAATTAAAAAACGAGTGTTTAATTTGCAACGGAAGAAAAGATGCTGGTTTTAGAAGTATTGTTAATGCCAAATTTAAATAAGCAGACCCAGTTACGACATTATACTTTGCAGTTGATAGTTGATCAATTTCCGCATTATTCGGCATATTGCGAAGGGTCTTTAAATATTCAGTTTTATACATGGACTCAAAGCAACACTTAGGCCTATACATAAGCGACAAAAGGCAAGTTAATTAGCGATCAAAGTGACTGGCAAAATTCGCTGATACCCTGACGATGTAGATGACGACATGGACCTATTGTGCCTAACTCCTAACAACTTTTAAGCTTATTGCATCTTCAATAAAGTATATATAAAGATCAGTGGTGGCAACTAGTTTTTATGAGTTTGACTGGTATCATCGTCTTCTTCAAATGGATTTGAGGAGTATCTTCTGTCCAAGTATTAGCTTCATGGTCGGACAGACTGTGAAACGGACTTTTTAGCATAAACCAACGAGTTAATAGTTTTAGCTAATACTTTTTCCATAATATATTGTCACTACGTTTAGCTTACCCAGCACTGGTAATTCTGTTAGTTACGCCCCAAACTGACGGTACTCTTGTGGTCGGATTTACAACCATTTTTGAGAAGAAAACAGGAGCACTCCTATTTTATTAACCACATTAAAAGTAGAATTGTAGTCACCCAAGTAAGCTTAATTTTTCGGACTAATTTCTTTCCTGATGATTTGTTTATTTACTTATAATTATACAAATCAACTCCATGATTTATCCGTAATAGGAATATACCGCATATTCACAATTCTTAGTTGGAAATATGCTTACATAATTCAGAGACGGCAGGACAAAAGCAAAAGACGACAAGATTTGTTAAAACGTTTTCTTTATTTTCACGAACACAGAATTTTCGACAAAAGAAATCCTGGTAAAATGAATACATGAACAAAGAAAAATGGAACTTTGGTTTGTCTTTGCAGAGTACGAAATGAACAAAAAAAAAAATCCATTTACAACTGAACGAAGAATGACGTCATCAAGGAACTGTAACATTAATTTACAACCAAATCCAAACGTTGTGGCTCTGAAATGATTGTGACTGGTCCGAGCGGAACGCTCCAAAGAGTGACCTACATGGTTTCATTTTCACAAACTCATCACATTTCAAAAAAAAAAAAAAAAAATTAGTCCAAATTTTGTTGGTAGGTAAATTAAAAGAACTGCATTTACAAATTGCAGTCATTTTCACTTACTCTAAAAATTGATGGATAGAGGTAAGATCGAAATTACAGGTGAGATTATTCTATTCAACAAATTAACGAGTATGATGTTAACAAAATGTACTGTACTATTGCTTTCTTTCCCAGAACTCAGAACACGATTCTCCATAATAAAGTCTCCAAAATCCTTAGCTACGGTTGTCATAGCAATGTCACTTGTTTTATATATATACAAGAATGTCACCTTTTTATTTCGAAAATTTTTTGCACTAATATCTATATTTTATACAAATTTATACCATCTCCGATGGGCCGCGTTTGTTTGAAGGATACTGTAAGTCGTTCTATTTTTATTGTTTTTTTCATTTCATTTCATTTTTGTTTTAAAATATACTGGGTGAAGTTGGAAAATGTCACTTATCTGCATTAAATTAGAAGATAAAACATGAAATTCAATAAGTTAAACCTAAGTCTAATTCCATCTAAAGATGCTACCATTTCAAATATTTCAAAATGTATTTACAATATTCACTCTAAAAAGAGAGGTTTTTGACTCAGTAATATGATACATCTCCTTTACTTCTCACCAGCCATCATGAAAACAGCAAGGCTGACTATTTTCTCTCCTTCTCTTCTGCAACTTGGAGCCAAAAAATTTTGAAGACATAAATAGAGTTTTAAGTTTGAAAGTTCAAAACTAACAGCATTGTCACCCCTTATATTGGAAATAAGCCACGAGCAACAAGGATAAACACAACACAAAAACCCAAATCAAAAACCCAAATCGTGGGATTACTTTTGAATATTGCCCACTACAGTTTTTACAGAATAAGCCAATCATGTAGGCTTGATTGACTGGCCATTCAACAAGAGAAAACAAAAGGGACGTAACCAATGGATACGTCGTACCATTTTTTTTAAGGGGGGGGGGAAGACCCCTCTCCCAAGGTTTGTCAAGGATAATTTTTCACTGGTATCAAAATAGAAAGGTAAGTCAAAGAAGAGGACATATTCATCACCTCCCCAATTTTTTTCCCACGATTCCCTCTCCCATTCCTCTCCTTGATGACCATCAGACTTATGTAGATTGCTTCAAACCACCAAGTGTGTAACACTTACAATATCTACTACTCCAGGGTTAACAAAAAATTGTTTCAATGTGACCAAATCTAAATTGTCTATGGAAGGCATTAAAAGATGACATATGACATGAAATGTATGGCTATGGAAACTTTAATGACAGTATGGTTATTTGGGTTTTCTTATTTTCATTTGCAGCTCTTTATATGAGATAATTAGATAAGTATCAAATCACTCAGATTATCAATGTATTTGACATGTTCGGCCTAACTTCTCCCTAGATTTCTTGATGGCTTTACCCTTGATAATACGAAATAAAAACAAAAATAAAGCCTATTGCAATTTAAAATGGGATAGAATGTAATATATGCATACTTTGTGTGCAAGAAAATCTGTGTGTATCCTGCGAATTACTGGCAGATTAAGCCACATCTGACAGAAGTGTCAAAAGCCACTGCTGCAGTGATGGCAAAACATCTTACAATTATAATCACCTCAACATCTATGAATAAATTACAACTCCCAATAGGAAAGAGGATGGAGTTAAATGTTCAAACTCTTGTCTATTGAGAAGGTAGTAAAGCCTATGTTTTAAATTGCAACATCAAGGTCTCAAAGAAAACACTATGGGATTTCATGTATTCTTAGTGTCATGTACTAACTAGTACTGTAATCTAAAGCTTCCTTCTTGTGCGCTGTTACCCAGGATAAACAATCTGCCATTACTCATGGTACATTACTCTTGGAAAATTTTTATAATTTCACTTATTTGCATGACATGGACAAAATCACAGTGTAGGTCTCCTCATTCTAAAGTGCAAACAAGCCTTGAAATTTTAAGAAATAATGGGTTTGTGACACAAGAAATTTTTTGTAACTTATTTCAATACTTTTTTATTTTCAGTTGCTATTTTGAAGAAAGTTGTCCCCATAAATCTAATCTTGGGTGTTACCATTGGAATTTTGGGTGCCTGTTTCTATTGTACAGAGGGATACTGACAAGAATGTACGAGGGTAACCTTCTACATTTTGCAAATATTTTAGCACCCATCAATATCACTTCTGGAGCATTTTTTTTAGTTAACAAGGTCAAATTTGCTTAAAGCCATACATGTTTTTCAGATGCTGCTTTAAAACCATAACTTACAGCTATAGAATGACAGGCAATATAAAATGAGGTTGCTGGGTCACTTACTTTCCAGAAATAATATTCTTGCAGAAAGAAATTCACTTCTTTTCTGCTCATGAATACATTGTTCACCCAAATTTTTTAACTTACTACTGATGCTACTTTCATAGCTCTTACAAATTGTAATAATATCTTGGCAAGTAAAGCTATTGCTAGTCTGTATCAGTGAGACTAACTGGATGAATTATGCACCAATCCTGCAGGAGCTCATACCTGTCCAAATTCAGTCAAAGCCAATATCTGTTCTAGGAAAGTAATATCTTTAGTGGCACCCCATGTAAACATGGAACCATGTCATATTAGGGCTCAATTTTGATACCTTTCTTAAAGTTAACATCCTTTAAATGTACATAATCATGAACAAGGGCACTAAGGTTTCTAATGCTGAATGAACCCTGAGTGACCTTTGAAAGTTTAGAATCTTCAAATGGTTATTATCATCAAATGTTTTGGAACCCAATGTTATATGCACATCTATGGATCTCAAATGGACTTTGGCTTTGGATGACCCCTGATGATGTATTCCAAAAATTTCAGCATCAGATGTTAGCTACATTCACTGCTTTCATATAAATCCAACAATCTTTCCCAATTTAACTTTAAGTGACCCCTGATGACCTCAAACTGCCCTCCAAACTTTCAGACATTGTGTATTGACTATGTCTTGTAAGTTTCATGTAAATTAAACAATGTCTGTAAATTTGACCTCTGATAACCCCTAATGACCTCCAAATGACCTTCACATTTTTAAGTACGAAATGGTAATTTTACTCAACAAGTTTGGATACCATCACACATTCAGCTGGAAACTTATACAAAATCAATGATTTTTCACCTTTTGACCTCTAATGACATAAAATAACCTTGAATCCCAAAATTTGTGCATGGCTGGAAAGAACATAAAGACCAACTTTCAAGAACAGAAGGTGCTCTGAGGGAGGAGATATATTTTAAAGATTTTCACATAATAGGTGGTATTGAGCAATAAATGACCACTGACCTCAATTTCCTGCTGGTCAAAAGTTGTCCCTACACCCATCAATCATTGTGTCCAAGTTTCACCACAATCTGTCACCAAATGTATGTGTGACAGCATTGCTGCAACTGTAGACCCTTCAAGATCTAAGGTAATAGTATATTGCTTAAGTTTTATAGACTTTGCCATAAACCATGTTATCCACAGATGTTGAAGAGAAGCAAAAAAACTTCAGGCATCTGAAGCATTGAGGTATACCATCAGAAGGTTTTCTTTCTGGAATGGCCTTCTGGATGAAGAATATCTTTCAGCCAAATTCAGTGGTCAGCTGTCTGACAAAAAAGTGTCCTTGCAAATAAAGGAGAAGTCTTCACATTGTCAGTCAAGCAGGATCATGAAGTGAGTGATCTTTTATTGACAAAATTATTCCAAGGTGTCTAATAATAATACTCATTTATATAGAGTTCAGAGCTTTAGTCTTACTTCAGGCTACTGTTTGAACAATTTAAGGCAATTCAGCAAACTTCATCCCATTTTATGGAAAATTAATATTTTAAAGATTAAACAGTTCTTTAACTTTAAATTATGGGTTTATGTAGTGAGCATTCAAAGGAAGATTAAACTTTCACAATTTGCAAGATGATACTCTTTTTGGAAGTAATTATGATATTAAGAAGCAATGACTGTTTGTTGGGGGAAGAACAAAGTTATGCAAGACCAACCTCAGGCCTCCAGATTTTAGGTTTTGTGGGAACCCATTTTTGGGTTCCATGGAATAAGAACATGGTAACCCATCAGGACCCATTTTGCACTGATCATTAAACGATATGCAGTGTGCAAGTATGGCAGATACCTACTGTAAAACGGCGTTCCATAGGGTCAGTGCGCACCACTTTTCTTCTTTCTCCAGAACTGATAGTTCAAAATTATGTCTGCTTATCTGCACTGCATAAAAAATAATGCTCACATATCGTGATCACCAAGCCAATGGAATGTATAACTATTAAAAGCCTGAGACATACATGGTCAAGGGCCGTAGATGCTTTATTCATAATAGCACATACTTCAAAAGGATTTCTGATTTTTTGTTACTCTCTTCACCTAATTAAATTTCATCTAGTTTTCTCAATCTTGAGACTGTAAGTTTGCGGTTCAATATACAAGCATTTGTTTACTTTAGGATCACAATCTAAACATGGGTTTGTGTAGTGTGAGCTACAATAATTTGTTAAACTCAGTTTGAAGTATGAAGTTTCATTTTTTTTGGGGGGGGTAACAATTTTCCAGTACTGTTGGTGACACTTCACGGTAATGACACGCTACTGGAAACGATCGTTACCGTGAAATCTGGAAGCCTGAACCTGTAGTGCTTAACAAAATGATTTTCCCTCTGGGAGTAATTACACACTAATTAGGAAAGACAGTATGTAACAAAGGAAATAGTGGGCAGATAACTTTTCTGTACAATGACAAATAAATTCACATGACTGTATGTTCTTAAGAACCTGTTTTGTCATTGATTACTACCCAAGGGGCTGCATGTTTTCAGGTTTTCAGTAGTAGTTATAAAGATTGATAATACTGGATAATTACTGGAGAAACTATTCCCACCGGCAACTTGTAATTTTATAACAAACAGCACCAAGATAAGGTTATTCTTTTTCCCTTGAGATCAAACATTTTTCGAGTCAATTGTATAAAAAAGGCCAATTATAAAAATACCAACTTCAGTTGAGATGGGCTGCATGCACTTAAAATGTTTATTCTCATCAACCCCCCACCCTAAAATAAAGTTTCCAGAATGACTAATATCTACCTGCTACTCACCTGTGTTATGCTGAATGTATATACCACAAGCCAAGGCCACAACCCAATTCCAGTACTCTTTAGACAAATCCATGTATTTGGAATAATGAGGTTGTAGAAAAACTTTTTGAGTCTTTAAGAAATGTTTTGACTTTTCTGTACACACAGAAAAGCTGTCTGAAGAAACTAGAGGGTACCTTAACCATGTCATTGAAATGGACAAATTACATTGTTTTAAATACTTAGCCACACAGCTGACAGTTCTAGCAAATACACATTAAAATAGTCTTGCTGGAGCACAAAATCTGAGAAAGCTGACATAAGAAGTATTTAAAGCTCATTAAGCTAAATAAAACAAAAGTTTGGAGGAAAGATTTTAAGGCTTATTTGAATAAAGAAGTTTGGAATGCTGCTTCAATTCCTTCCTGAAGCATAACCTAATCACAGGGCAGACCCTGATTAAACCAGGGAGTTACACAAGACTGCAACCCAAGCCCACCCCTCCCAAAAATAGGCCTGCAATAGCATTGCAAAAAATACCTTTGTAGCAGACATCTTCCCTGGTTTCTGTATATTGGACTTTTTTACTTGTGAAAAATACACCCTTTAAGCCTGTACATAGTGTTATGAAAGTTTTGATATGGTAAAGATGATGGTCAGAGCTCAGCCCCAGGTCCATCAATCTGGCCTTGTCAGAGAGTAGCAATGAATATACCTACCACACTCTCATTTACTGTGATCCTGTTTTTTTTTCATTGTTTCAGCAAGCCATCTTTTACAAAAGTCATTTCATAACAAAATTTGTTTCCCAAAAGTTGACTTTTGTTTTGAAGCACACACCTCACTTGGTCACTTGCATGTACAACATTTCTTAGTATTTAAAAGAAATGTAAACAGTTATTTTCCAAAGTTAGACTGCCAAGTTTTGACAGAGAGCTAACATTTCACCTTTCATGTGTCACTGTCACATACCATTGCACTTACATGGAAGAATCATTTTATCAGACAATACAAACATTGACGGTGGTTAGGCACTGGTCACATGACCTCTCCCTTGTTTACCATTGATTGCTGGCAAAAATTCATGTTACATTTTCTGCCTGCTCGCTACCTTCCTCAATCACTCTCGGTTTGACTTCAGGTCCACTGACTCTCTTCTGATGGTTCATGGCCCTATCATATGCAATCTGAACAGACTTCCTTACAGCTGTTTTACGGCTTTCAGTAAGCTTGGCTTGGTCCAGCCCTGAATCAACTCCAAGTGGCTCTAGCTTTGCTCGGGGTAACCATTGCCTACCAAACGTTAGAAATCAAACATCACATTTACATCATGGAGGAAAATTAAAATTTTGGTATAAAAATCATGCTATCAGTAAAATACAAAAGGATAAACATTTTCAGGAAAATATTTATCATGAAGCTGACAATGACTTATGCACATCTCTATTTCAACTTCATCCACAAAGAAACTTAACATTTTGTACAGAATATGAGCATGCTGCTATAGTGGAAGGGTGTGTGTATGTTGGGGGTGGCATTGTAGGGCAGACATCTCCATACTTTATGTCCCTAAATTCATTATGGATCAATGGTTCCAATAACAAACCCCAGTGGTAGAATGATAGATCCAGGCAAATGCTTCTCCCCCCCCCCCCTAAAATAAGAGGTGGCTTTACAGAATCTGTCACAAATCATGAAAAGGGAAGAAATGCAAGAGGCATTCTTTTCACTAGTGAGTCTAGAGCAGCCAAGCATAAGATGTGAGGGGGAGGGGGAAGGGGAAGGGAGAGGGTAGGGACCAGTAGGAGTATAGGTGAGTTAAAATTTGTGGCAAAGCAAAGAAATAACTTTATATTAGCCATTTAAAGAGGAACGGGTTTGACAAACCAACTGTGACCGGTGACCACTAAATTTACAAAAATTTATTATCAATTAATTTTTGCTTACACTGTCAAATCAGTTTTGGTTCATCAGAATGCACTTGATTCTCCACTGCAATCCTGGTTTCATAAAATGTTCATATGCCAAGTCACCCATTTGTCAATACCTTTTCTTGATTAAAAGCATGCATGTGCATAGGGAGTGTCTTAGATCCAGGCAAATGCCTCTCCTCTACACCCCCCCCCCCCCCTCCAAAATAAGAGGTGGCTTTACAGAATCTGTCACAAATCATGAAAAGGGAAGAAATGCAAGAGGCATTCTTTTCACTAGTGAGTCTAGAGCAGCCAAGCATAAGATGTGAGGGGGAGGGGGAAGGGGAAGGAGAAAGGAGAGGGTAGGGACCAGTAGGAGTATAGGCGAGTTAAACTTTGTGGCAAAGCAAAGAAATAACTTTATATTAGCCATTTAAAGAGGAATGGGTTTGACAAACCAACTGTGACCAGTGACCACTAAATTTACAAAAATTTATTAACAATAAATTTTTGCTTACAGTGTCAAATCAGTTTTGGTTCATCAGAATGCACTTGATTCTCCACTGCAATCCTGGTGCCATAAAATGTTCATATGCCAAGTCACCCATTTGTCAATACCTTTTCTTGATTAAAAGCATGCATGTGCATAGGGAGTGTCTTGCAAGAGAGATGGGGGAGGGAGGGCTGCAGTACTGGCCCAGGATCACAGCAGGGGTCCACAAGCTCCAACTTGGGCTAGAGGTTTCCTCAGAGCCCAGAGCAGTAGTAGGCAGTCCTAAACATGGGAGAAGGAGGGAGGGGCAATAAATTAGCCTCTCATGGCCTCAAATTTGCCATCTCCAATACTCTTTCTGGACCTGCCAGGGATAGGATAACATGAATATAGCTTCCAACTGGACCTCCTCCCTCTCCCCTTCCCTGGGGACATATGTGCTGGGCCCTGATGGCACTTTTACTCAAAAAACTTACCAGGTTCTTTTGTTATCAAAGAAGAGCACCAAGTAGAGATGTTCTCCTGCCTCTTGCTTCATATTCAGAACCTCCAGTGGTGGCACAGGGATGGGAACACCATTATGAAAGCAACCTGTACGAGGCATCTTGGGGTTTATAATCTATAACCAGAGTTAGATATATACAATCTTTATTCACTTAAAACAATTCTCATCAAAATATAAAAGACAAAAAAAAATAATAATAAACTCAACAAGCTATCACAAAACCACAAGTATAAGCTGTATAAAAGTATTGGAACACTTTACACATAGGACTTTGGTAGTACTGCTGGCAAACTGGAATGGTCGGTGGACAAAGGCAATAAGCACATGTCCACGTATCCATCCAACCACCCACTCCCAAGGTAAAAATCAGGGTAATGTGCCTCCACCTAGTAATGCTGATACTGGTAATCAATTATCAGTAGGTACGATTACTCTTTGGAAGTCAAATTACTTGTTTGTTAGTTGTCATTGAATATCGCACATAAGCACAGTGATAGATTTCTAACAATGCTGCACCACTCCATAAACATTCTTTATTATATAACACCTTATTTATTTCTCTACATTTGATTGGAGGATTGGTGGTCACATGCCATGGGTGATTCGGCACTATCATCACGGTCGTGTGTTATCCATCGTGCAATAGTCTAGTATAACACACGGTCGTGTAATAGTCTAGTATAACACACGGCTGTGACGTCACAATCACTGCGCGTACGTACAAACTATGCCGCAACTCAATAAATCAACGCAGCTTTGTGTATCGCACATTGCATACCGTACGTAGTAGACGCGTAGCTAGCAAACAACAAACCATGGAGCTACCGCACGGCAAACGCCAAAACACAACTTTAACCAACAACTAGATAAAGGTAACGTTAGATAGTTATAAGGTGTTATATAAAACAAATAATGAATGTTTTTCATTCGTGCGATAGTATGAATGATTTCATTCGTTGAAAGATTTAACGTTCTATTCAACCCGGCTTCGCCTCGTTGAATGGAACGTTCAATCTTTCAACTCATGAAATAATTCATACTATCGCACTCATAAACATTCATTATTTGTATATTAACTGATCTTGTATCAAAACTTTGGAAAATTTGTTTTGACTGTACTTTTGAAAAATAAAGAATAACAGGGATAACAATGTAACTGTAATCTATTAATCCCTCTGTAACTGGGAGATGAGCTACTTGATTAATTGATTACAAAAGAATGGGGAGACTATCAGTACTACAACTTAGCCACAGTGGGGTTTAGGGGTTCTTTGCCCATCAGCATATTTGTCTGTGCTACCCCCACCATGAATATTGCATCCTCCTTTAATACCTGCACTCCAGGGATGCCACCCCTGGCCTATTTACACATCCCCTGACCCTCTGATTGAAATGCCATTTACTATAACACGCTGATTGTCAGTCTGCTTGCAAATACCACTATCATTAATTACATTAATTACATATCTCATTTCACATCTATTATTTTTCTAGCATAATGTCGTCACTTATTTTGTAGTTATTCTGTAGTCATAGTTTAGTAGATTATCTTAAGGGGGAAAATGCTCATAAGTCTTGACTTCTCTTTCCTCCTTTTCTAGTTATTTAGATACGCTTGTTAAATGTATATATTAATTGCACTCATTGTAAATATTGTACAAATTTGCTAGAAATAAACATTGAACTGAACTGAACTGAACATTTGTGGTGACAACTTGACTAAATTTACAGTAGTATTCACCCTAAAAATGTTAGACGCAACATGAACATACATTGGTTTTGTTCTTTTTGCATCTGGCGTTGGCTGTTTTTTAAGAGGTCTAGTTTTGAGGAGCCCTGTTTACAGTGTCTTATGTAGATCTGTGTACCTGGATAGTATGCAAACATACTGATGACACATAGGGACCACATGGAACTTGCACCTGTTTTTAAGGACTTCTCTGTATAATTCTGCATTTTCTGTTTTTTCATATTGAGCACTTTACACCACAATGTCTGATCCTCCACTTTTGTTTGAGATATTGAAAAAGAAAATCCTTGAAATTCATTTTTTTTTGGCATTCACTATGCAATTCCTTCTTTCTTCATGCTTAAATGCAAAACTGATACCCTCTTCAAAATCCTCTTACTGTATGTCTGAAGAGATAGAATTATCATATTTGTCACTTTCTGAGAGTCTAAAGTCTCCAAAGGTGTTAAAAATATGCAACATGAATGGGGCTAAATACAGCAGATTAAAAATACTTCTAGGCAAAGAAATTTAATTAAGATTTCCAAACACAGTCATTCTCAACAAGCTGGTGGAGGAATATGGGTCTTTCGAAAGACCCTGACTTATTTACATGACTTCTTATTTCTACAGGCAGCTTCGTTTTATTAATATTAATAGTATAATATCAACCGACCCAATTTGGCAAAATAGTGATAGTATTTTAACGGCTTTATTTCTTTAGTACATGTCTCACAAGAAAATACCTGCAGGGGACTTCACCGCGACATAAACATATTTTTACTTGTTGATGATCAGGAGATGAAATGTTTGTGTATTTTAAATTTGGTAGCCCGTGAGCAATTACTAAGTAAAAGTACTAATCTGAAGGGTTGAACGCAGGTCACTGTGAACTAAACGTGCGGAATGGAGGTAATTGATATTACTATGAAGAACACAGTTTTCAGAAAGGATAGCTTCTGATCTGGAGAAATTACTAAAGTTTACTCACCTTTTAATTCCAAGCAATTACACTCTTAAACTATGCTCAAATTTGAAATTTCTGGAATGTGCAGGGGGTTTCTATAGCGATTTAGTTCATAAGTATGTGAGACTACTATCAACTGGGGGATCGAGCACTTTTGCCTAATACTTCAATGTAAAAGTGTCAAAAGCTTGCCCAAAATTTAAAGATTTTTATAAGTACAGAAGATGCTGCACTACAGATCTTTGGTTCATGAGCATACAGGATTACTTTCAATTAATAGGACCCCCTTCAATTAATGGGGGAGGAAGGGAGGAAGGGGGGCCATTCTGTTGCCTGAAGTTGTAATGCAAAAGTGTCACAAGCTTGTAAAAACATTCAATATTCTGCTTAAATGGGGGAAACTGGCCATCCCCTTCCCCTCACAGCTTTCTGCATCAATAAACTATGCTGTTTGTCACCTCTGATATGTGATATTGGTGTTGTAAATATCACAAAAAACTTGCAAAGGAAATGAAATTTAATAAATTTAATAGATATTTCAAGATAAAGTCTGGGTTACTGCATTACTTCATTCTCCCCGGAGTACCCACTGTACATTATTCAAGGAAAATTTATTTGGTAACACTGATTTTTATCACTTTACCCTGACCACATTAACTAGTTGACTCATTTTATTTCATCTACACTGAAAAATTGTGGTATACAGAATTTGTGTTCTATTAATTTTGTTAGTGTATGAAGTGATGGTACAGCCCCTGATTATTTGTCTCTTCATTCCTGACATCTGACAAACAGTGGGCTTTTGCTGTGGCAAGTCCTCCTCTGTGAAACCCACTTTCACTTGATTACCAAACAAAACTATATTCCTCTGTTACTTAATCTGCATGAAAAAATTATCTTTTTAAAAGAGCTTTTATCGCCTACTTTATTGTTCAGCACATTGGATTCTATTGTTATAGTGATGGTGCTTTACAAATTTTATTATTATTAGCTCTATTTATTAACACTACTTATTACAGCAGTTATAAAACAACTTGCAAACTTTTATCCTGGCTTTTCACAAAGGGAAGTGTACAAGCTCATACCGTAGGCCCACTAGCCCTGTGTTTAAATTTATGTGACAGTATAATATACTGCACTAAGAGTACAATATAATTTTTACACAAAGCTATACAAGGCTTTCATGGAGTATGAAATGGCCTCACATTTCTAGTACAAACACAGCACAAGCATCTTGTGTGTGTATGTGGGTGGGGGTGGGGATGGGGGTGCACAGGTGACAATGAGCAGCTTGTATTGCAGTTCACTTTGGTCTACGTGTATGTCCACACACAACAATTAGTTTGCACTCAGACATCAGCTAACAAAGTGCTGTTGAGTACTTTTAAGGACTAACACAACACACCATCTACATGGAAGTCTAAAAGTACTTGTAAATCCAGAGTGCTTGCATTCAACTCGGAACCAACATGGCCTCAAGACATCTCGTGCAGAAGGAGAGAAAGTAATGCTACATCCGCCATAGCTCATAGGAGCATTCAGACCAACAGCACAATTTCAAATCCACTTAATGACTTTTCAACTACATTTGAAACTTCAGTGGTGATCGCATTTTATTTTAAAATGGTCATTGGAACATTTAAATGACCGCTTTTTAGCAACTGTCCACCAAATACCACACAGTACAAACAATGTTTTACATAGAATGGGTGTCCAAGGGAAAAAGACAAAATAATTATGCAACAATTACAAAAACTTTACTGAAATGGGAACGAGAGTGTTTAGATACGCTTATGACATCACTCTACCATGTCTGGAGTGAAAAACAAATGGTATTATACAGTATGTGTTGAACACAATACATGACCTCTATCTATTCAAGAGAGAATTCGAAAAATGCATTGGCGGTGATCGGATGGGGGGGGGGGGGGAACAGGGGGCATGTCCCCAATATTTGGGACATCACCCACTGACTTTAATTTTCACACAGTAAATTATTTGAAAATGGGGTCATGTCCCCCCACCCCCAATGCTGAGAACAAATCACTGCCCTTGGAAGACTAACAGTAGTGAAAATGACCTTGAGTTTGTTTTAACTCCAAATTTGATTTGTTTTGTTACTATGCTATAAAGCAAAAATATGCATTAAATACAGATAATAACTAAATTGCTTGCAAGCCAGTAGATTTTCTAGATTCTAAGAAGACCTAAAAACATAAAGGAATGTACCGAGGGAAGCCCCTTTGTGATCAACATCATTTATGTTGATAATATGGTACCACTTTTAGCCAAAATGTATTTTTGTGCAATAATTTTGGTTGAGTGAAATTCCTCACACACAGGGAGGGCAGCATTTACAATCTGAGTTTGTGCCTTCTTTTTGTTTGAATAATAGTTATGCAATGTATTTCAGCAAAAATTTAATACTGGATATAAACATTTTACAATTTAAATGGCAGTTAGAGCATGAGGGAACTATTTTCAAATACACAATATTTAAGACATAGTCTAATTTAAAATATTGCTGTGAGGTCAACATTTTATTTCATAAACAAGCATGGGAAAAAAGTTGTAATGGCTGATACCAAGCCAAAGAAATACATTGATACTGATATTAACAACATTTGCAGCCCACAGATTTTGTTCTGTGATACATTCATCAATTCCTTTAAAATAGATTTTTCAAACAAAGAAAGACTTTAAATACCATTCTAATAGAACTGAACTTCAATAATAAATTAACTTGCCCTCCTCAAGGAGCACCACATATTTTATGTCAGCTTTTTGCTCAGAAATAAAAGTTGTTAAGTGAACATCGTATACTGATGTTAACTGGTAAAGCAGGGCTCTTAATAACAGGAGGCACTGAATGCCATGGCCTTTGGCCCTTTGCTTTGATGCCCCTGAAAATTAATCAGCATCAAAGGCCATAATGGACTTGATGCCCTTATATATATTATTTCTGTTTAGTTTTTAAGTTTTGGCATTAATTCTTTTCTTATTTGGCCACAGTGCACTGACACACTTGACCATGCCTTTCCAGTTTTATTTTGAGCCCTGGTTAAAAAAGATAAAAAAAAAAAAATAGGCATCCTCTTTCTATAATTTTCTACATTGTAAAATGCTGCTATCACTTTAATTCTATGAAACTACAATGTGATGGTGACTGCTCTATGTTCTGATGTGGATATTTTCCAACAACTATGCAGTTTGGGGAAGGAGGCACAATGTTGAGTTCAGAAGTTTCATGATATCAGAGTCACGGTAAGAGACATGGTTGGAAACAGAAACCATTTATCTGGGTGAAATGAAGACAAAAAAATGTGGATCTGCCTCTCAAAGCCATGTGTTTGTGTAGACAGTGTTGGAACATAGATGGGTTGGAACATACTGTGATGACTGCAAAAGCGGCCTCTCTTGTTAGGAGTACATTTTTTTTTTTTTTGAGTACATACTTATTTTTGAAAAGTTCTACAAGTTTAGGTAGACATGTCAAAATGTGAGTTAGTACATATTCAGTACAAGTCTGTGAAATCATACATCACTTTGGGGTCTATTTAAAAACATACTCAGTTGGATTGTATGGTACAATGTTGCTAAGTGCTAGCCATGACTTGAACCAATGGGTTGTAAACTGGGCCGTAAAACTCCATCTAACTAACTAACTAACTAGCTAGCCATGACATACAGGTACTTGATCCTGGAGTAAACTTTGTCCAGTCACCTGGCGGTTTGAATGCAACAGTGTGCAATATCACTAGATCTGCTGAATATTCAAACAAGCTTGGTTGTGCTAGCCTGGCTAATATTCATTCAAAATGATAAATATTCATAAGCCATTGTACCTTGTACTAATAAAACTGTTGATAACACTGAGTCCCAATCAAGACTTGAATTTGAAAGATATAAAATACTTTAAAGAGCAACTGTCACCAGAACTTCAACATCCTGAGGAGAGCAAGTCATATTAACCATACCCCATTAACCTGGCAAAACAATTTTAATTCCATTTCTAGAAGGTTTTCTTAAAATGTGAAGCAATGCTATGTAGTTATCCATTCCCATAAATTTATAAATAAAACATCTTTTTAGAGTATATGCAGGTGTCTTTGACACCAAATTTTTTTATGTAAATTATGCAATTATACAGTAAGCAATATTTTTAATATTGAATTCAAATTATACTACTGGTACAGATGGACTATAGTACATCCCTTAAAGGGTAACATCAAAAATATAGGAATTTTAAAAACAGTAAACAACATAAAAAGCACCAGTGAGAAAAGAATGATGGTTCTTACAAATGTATCAAATCTGAAAAGAACCTTAACCCTTAAAAACATTTTAAATCCTTTAATACTGTTCCTAAAGAATCTTGTCAATCCAAATATTTGCTCATTGTTTTTATCGATATACTGAGTCAATGCTAAATCTACCCAAGAGAACATGAATAAAATTAAAATGCTTGGCAATTTAGTATCAAGCGATTTTCAATGCCAGAGGTGTTATGGAATGTAGCAAACTTGTGCTACACTTTATGCACTTATCAAATGAATGACTCACCCCACTAAACCTGGGTATGGCTACTGGGTTAGTCAAAGGTTGGATAATGACTGTGACTCACATGTAGGTCACTGTACCAATACTGTCAGTCACTAATGCAACTCGGTTATGTACTTATCAATTGAATGACATACCATGTGAACCCCAGGCATGGTGAGTCAGACAAAAATGTGACTGGCAGGTACCTCACTTTACCAATACTGTCAGTCACTTATGCAACTCAGTTATGTACTTATCAAATGAATGACTCACCCCATGAACCCCTGGCATGGTGAGTCATAGGTGGGTCATTGACATTAGCAATGTGACTTGCAGGTACCTCACTGTACCAATATTGTTATTTACCAAAGCAACTAAGCATAGAGTCACAGAAGTGAAAAATGTTGGGAAGCTGAGAGGCTCCTTCCTGGGAAATGTGAGTACATGTATTTTGAGGGAAATTTTTGTAATTTGAAGGAAATTTACCCTTTTTGTATATGAAAATTCAGACGGAATTGTGGAAATTTGACTCCTATCCTGGGAAGTGAACATTTCTCCTAGCCTTGGTGAGTCATTGCGAGTCAGTTGTTATATATGTTTGGCACAGAAGTATAAATGAAAATTGCCAGAAATGTTAGTTACTTTATATATTTGGTCAAAAATACAAACTGTGGAACACTTCTGTAACAGAAGGGTTTGTAACTTTATGAAAGAAATTTGTCACAGATTTGACTGTGGGGTGCGTTACTGTACACACTTTAAATGTACTATGATTGACTACAGTGTAAATGGGGTGAGATATTCAATTGGTAAGTGCATTACAGTAATAATATCACAGTATGATTAAAATGCTGTCCCAAGAGAATCTGAAATGTTGCTACTGTGCCTTTCTAGTGAGGCTTTTAATACTGTACTTCACACTATAGATAAAGTTTACACCCTGGCCATACACAAGGTAAGCTCACTGCAACTTCATTGATATTTCTGTTTGTTCAATTGCTTTGAAACTAAAAAGTAATGCCCAAAACTATATACTGAATTATTACAGCAGAATGTAAAGATTTCTTGCTTCCATTTGTTAGTGCCTCCTTTAAAATACAAGTACCATGGGTTTGCTGAAGGACTATTGTAAAGTCCCACTTTACTTCTTTTTTTTTTTAATTGCTTTGCTTCTATCTAACACAAGCACCAGTCTTGCTAACAAAAGATGTCAAATAAAGTGTGCTACACTGAAACTTGTGCATATTACTCTCATAACCATGAGTACTATGACTCTACATGTACGTAAAGGGAAATTGCAGCAATCCCAGTTTAATTTAGTATACACCCTGGCCATGCACAAGGCAACTTCATTGAATTTCTGTTTGTTCATTAAATGGCAATTGCTTCAAAGCTATAAATTACATTATTACAGCAAAATGTAAAGATTTCTTGCTTCCATTTGTTAGTGTCTCTTTTAGACTACAAGTACCATGGGTTTGCTGAAGGACTATTGTGAAGTCCCTGATTTAGTTTCTTTTTTTTTTGTTTTTTTTGTTTTGCTTTCTAAATAACACAAGCACCAGTCTTGTTAACAAAAGATATTAAATAAAGTGTGCTACACTGAAAAATTGTGCATATTACTCTCGTTACCCCAAGTACTATGACTCTACACATACTTAAAGGGAAATTGCAGTCATACCAATTTGATTTAGAATACCGTCACATCCTAACTCATGGACAGCTCTTTTTAATCATGTGACAATATTTTGTACTGAGTTGCTGACTTCATGCAGAGTACCTCCCTGTTTTACCTTTAATACTCCACATTCATTTTCTGAAACAACATGAAATATACTTGGAACAGAACTAAGAGCAGATCTGAATTGTAGGTGTTTCAAAATACATTTAGGGTGACTACTTTAATTATCGTCTGTGAAAAGCACTTTATGTATTGGTGTACTATCACCATCAACTAATTACAGACTTTTATGAATTCCTAATGCCATCCGGTATCTACTGAACAGATTGCAATCTTCTGGAAATATCCTTACAACACTAAGTCTGTTGTAAGTGAATGTAAGTGAATATTTCAACGACAAAAGATAACCATCAGTCAGATTCGGAAAAAATGGGGCAGGAGGAATGAAGGGGGTGGGGTAGGAGGCTTAGTGGTCCTCCAAGTATCTTTAGGCACCCTTGCTAATATCACCTATGCATCTATGTCACCTCATTTGCCCAAAGATGACAGTTCAATAGCGCCCTCAGTCTACCAGTAATGGGTAGATTTGCATTCAGCATATGAACAGGAATATAAGTGACACTCAGAATAACACATCCATGTATATAAATTTGTGTTGTGGCTATAAACCACATTTAAAAGAGTGCATAAAGTATTGCAGACAACACATTTTCTGCCTGTGGTGCACTGATTATTTCAACTAATTGAATTCCACGAAGATGCATAGCTGTTTTAATCTAGGGTGCTAAAGTACTTCTACTTTTCTTCCTTTGTCTATGAGGTCTGTGTGGCAGTGGCCATTTCTTTATAAAGTTGGTAACAGGCTTACAAAATCATGCTTTAGATTTTTATATCAGGACCATTCCATTCTGTTTCTTTTGTGTTTTATGAGCACCTTGAATGATAACCTTGCATATTTTGAATTTTCAAATCAGCATTGGGCCTTCATATCATTATGCAGCATGTTTCACCACCTATAAAGGATTCAGGCCTACCTGTGATGTCACCTGCACCCTGTCCTTATCACACTGCTTCCTGTTCAAACTACTCTAGTGCACAATGAGACACTGATCTGAAAACGACCAGGCTTAAATATGCAAAGGACTATTTTCTATGCCAAGAATGCAAGTGTATAAAATTCTTTGAAAATATGACTGCCACACTGGCTTGAATATTTTTAAAAGACTGGGCAGACCATTGCAACCTTGAACTGACAAAAAGATAAAGACACAAGTCAAAGTCACTCACCAGGGCGGGGTAGGATGGATAGCCTCGACATTTAGCCCACACCAGGTCCAAAGGATTAAGGGGAATTTCTTCGTCTTCATCCTCATCATCTGAAGCTCCACTTGCACTTCTTGTCTTTGCTGAAAATGACAATCAGCGAAGAGAAATTGATACAGATTTTGTGGTTTGCAACAGACAGGAGGGTTCACAAGGAACCAGAGGCATTTTTTTTTTGGCCAACCGGGCAGACAAACAGCCCACAAAACATCAGAATTTGATCATTTCTTTTGATTTTGGCACAGGGAGTTGGTGGAGTGCTTTTTATTTAAATTTTATCAGTTCAAGGTTGACTTACAAATACCTCATTGTGACATCAAGCAACTTGCAGCCAACTTTAAAACCAGGTTAACATCCTCTCTTCCTCAGCAGCCACACCTGAGAAAATTGCTTGATAATTTTGGCAAACCATCACTGTGCATTGCAATTATGAAGTTCAAAAAATTACTTCCAGTGAATACAACATACAACTTGAAGTAATAATCCAGTGACCATTCAAAGAACTCTACATGGAACATTTAATTTTCATTATGTTTCTCTGAGGCCTATTCCAACCTACTTCATCAAGGTTCACCTTTTATGCTCAAACTAGTATTTATGAAAGTGGCAGACTACATACTTACGACCCAATACATGGTTCCATCAATCGTAACAATTCAGTGGGACCCACTGCTGCGACCCCTAAATCAACTTACCCTCAAAACTTACGACTTTTGACAACCTTGACCCTGCTGTTCACAGCTCAAGATATTTGTTTGGCAACTAGTTTTCTTTCTACATATCCTCCTTCTTTAAGGTCATTTAATTGTTACCTTTCACCAGAAAACTGTGTACAACACCTTTGTAGTTCTAAAAAATTAGCACCTTCCACCTAACAGCTTTGACAACAATGAAACTTCTGGAAAGTATTCAAAACAAGTTTGAATAAGGAAAACCAAATTTGTCAAACTAAACGTTCAAACACTTCATGTCTAAATATTTCATTTACCTGAGTGCCAGGATTAGAATCACTGGTATCACAAGACAGATTTCCATCATGAGACACAATATTTGTGAAATAAATATATTTTGCTAGTATATATGTGTTTTTCACTAATAAATGACTTTTGTCCTGATTGCAGGCACACTTCATACTTTGTCACTGGAACACTCCTTTAATAAAAATCTTGCCTCCAATGAGGAGTACTACATGAGCAAAAATAAATAAAGAGATACATAAAACAAATAAAATATATCTTGGAATAAGATTTGTAGGATTTCAAAAACTCTGAAAGAGATCTTTTCTCATTTAAGCAACTGGCTTTCCTTCCCCAGCAGGGCAGTATTCACTGTGTCTTTGCATTGTTTTGTATATTAATAAAAGGAAGAGAAACATTCACTTTTTCCTACCAACTTGCCACATTCCCCAACATTTCAACTTCCTTTGAAGAAATATTGTTGTGAAATCAAAATGGTGTATACATATTCCTAATGAGATTATCTGCTCATCTAAAAACAAGCTTTGCAAATAGGGTATTAAGCTGACTACAACCATTTCATCCTCATAAAAAAGTAAAGACTTTAAAGGCAATAAGCAGTCGCCCCAAAATTTTCTTTGAAAAATCAGCAAACTCTTGCAAATCTCCTTAAATTGCATTACAAGCACCTCTGAAGACGTTTTGAACATACTATTACAAACAATAGGTAAAGGAAGGTGAAATTCTCCTTGAATTCCACAATTCACTAACAAAAATACTGCCACATGATCAAAATAGACCATTCATGAACTAGAGTAACAGGATACACTCACTCTGTTTGGGGTGACTGCCTACTGCCTTTAAAACAGGTCCTAATGATGGAAACTTGAACTTAAGTAATTCCACTGAATAAGTGCAGCCTACCTAACCCATGCTATTCCTTTCACCACAGTAGCCCCCTTGCTCTTGTGACTATTTAAACACGACAAACTTTCTGTCGTATCCCTTTTCTTCTATAGCTAGAATACCTGTACATTACTGAGAGCTGTCTAATTTGTTTAGATATAAATTAAGTAATAAAATAAGTGGATTTGAAGCCATTTCGAAAATGCAAAAGGATTGCCAGTGTATCATAGCAAGGTTAAGTCAGGGTATATGCACATACACAACCACGATATTATACATAAAAAGCACTTGCAGCTTTAAGTACATGGGTGCCTTTTTTCCAAAAGTCTTACACGTCAATTTTGAAATTTTCTTTCAGGGAAACAATATCAAACATTTTGACAGATTAAGGATATAATGCCCACACATAAAGTGGTTTTGTTATAAATTTGTTCCTATAGAATTCTGTATGGTCAAGTGGATAGAGCATCCAACTTGCAGCTGGAAGGTCTTGGGTTCCACTCCTGGCCAGGTCATACCAAAGACTTTAAAAATGGAACCTACTACCATTGTGCTTGGTACTCAGCATAAGCAATGGAGTAGGGAAAACAAGACAGTGAGCCACAACTGGAAAAAAGGCTGTGGCTAGCCCGACTTAAACCAATTGGTTAGAAACTGAGCCGTAAAACCTCATCTAATTAACTAACCCATAGAATTCTGGGTTGTGAGACTTCTACCTTGAATTGCTATGTTATAGTTTATAACAACCAGATAAGTCCATGATATCATTTTTGACTCATGAACCTTGGAAAATTTTAAGGAAATCATTTACTAAAATGTCTTCTGCATTAAACGATCTTCTGGAGCTTCAATGTGCATCCTCATAAAGACAGTAATTTTATCATATACCTTGCACTAAAGTGTTTGTATTTCTTAAATGTGAACTGCAAAACCCATCCCATGAAGTATTACAAACCACATACCTATTTCTAGAAACCCATCCATTCAAGGGACTTTAATCTGCCTCAATATTTATCGACAACAACCTTAGGAAAAATTTTCATTCCTACTTGTCTTTTGCAGTTATACACTAAGTCGACAATCTATTTTAACAATTTTATGATTGAATTGTACACTATCCATTCAATCCTTCAAAAATACCTGCAACCATCTGCTTTAGGGTGATACAGAAACTCTCCAAATTTTCATTAAAAAAAAAAATAACAGTAATACCAATTTTTCATATAAAAGTTTGCTTCCCCAAAATGACAAATTCAAAACAATTCTGTACATTCAGTATAACTGTACAATGCTACTACAATGGTATTTAAGCAACTTTATTTTGATCTATCCTCAATAGTAATAATATGCTTTAAGCAATGCACAGCCTGAACTTTTTTAACAATTTGTTCCAACTCTTGTAAAAAAATCTTCACACCAATTGAATCTGAGGTACTTCAATTTCCCTTAAACTATTTAATGATATGTTTAGAGGAAGACAACTCAAGTCAAGACTGCTCATACAAAATCTCACAATATATGACTAAGAGGAGTCAGACACCCAATGGTCATATTTCATGTCTGTTCTCATGCAGGCCACTTGTTCATACCTCGCCTCTCCCTGTCTCTTAGGACCGGGCCACCAGCCTTTGATCTCACATTGAACCTGCTGTTTGTACTGGTACTTTCCCCACATGATGTATCCCCACTACTGTCCTCTGTAAAATTGACCCCGTGTCTGTGTCTCCTACTCTGCCGATCTTCTTCTCCGGAGCTTGAATCGGTTGGAACACCACTAGAGTGGCTGCTGACACTACTTTCTGAGTCCGAACTACTCCTTGTCAAATTTTCAGTCCTATAAACAGTGAAACTCTCACCACTGGGGGCTTTGGCCTCAAACCCATTTGCAAGTTCATTTTCCGACTGCTGCTTGGTTGGGCTCTTTGATTTGTCTTGGCTGTAACTGAGGCTTCGGGCTCGCTTTCGTAAAGTAGCTCCGTGCTCTGGGATGCTAGCTGGCAAGTTTTTGTTAAATTCGCTTTCAACATTGAGTCCACCATTAGGATTTCGTGGTGAGGTATTTGCAGGAACATCAAGAGATGCTGCCCTCTTTGGAGGCCTCCCCACCCGGCGGGGAGTTGATCCTCCCCTATTGGCAGCTTTTTTACTAAATAGTACTGCTGTCCTTCTGCCAACTCCACTTGGAGTGGATTTATCTGGACTTGAATGCTTGCTTGCAGACTCTGAACTCTTCCCTGGAGATGCTGTCTTTCCTACAGTTCTCTCTGACTTTTCTTTGACTGCCACTGAAGCTCCTTGGTTTGTTGGTAAGGGGTGTGGTTCAGAAACTGTCCTATGAATCCTTGGTCTACCTCTCCCTCTTCCTCTGCCTCTCCCTGGGGATTTGTGAGGGGAAGACCTTGCTTGTGCAGAGTAACTCCTGCCAGTAATAGGGGCTGGATGGGGGGAGAGTTGTGGAGGTGGGATTGAGTCACTCTGAGAGGCTGTTTCACTGGCATCTTCACCTAGAATTAAAAGATGAAATATGATTCAACAGCACCATCTTCAAATTTGAATTTTGTAAATGAGAAAGACAAACAAACATGGCAGTGATATGTTTATAAATATATTATACAGGTGTATTAAAAATTGAGGAAACATGAATCATGTAAGTTGTGTCATATAAAAAGAAGCTTCAAATCCACCCCTTAACTGTGTTTGAGGTCACTAACTTTGTAGTTTATAATGGGCAAAATCACTGACTGACAGTGTGGATATATATACAACATAAAACCATAGCAAGTCAAGAGTTGCATCAAGAAGAAGGTTGCCCCATGAGGGTTTCCACTATCACAGAGAAAGGTTTTAAATTTGCCATTAGGTTGTGTATAGTCAGGTAGATAAGAACTTTTCATTTATGTATTTAAAATAAAAAAATTCCCCCTAAAATCTGCAGAAGTCTGTATAGCATCTAAAATCTCTGAAGAAAAATTAATTTTTAATATTTGCATCAGGGATCAGGGTTTGGAAGTAACAAGCTACAAGCTGTGCTGTTACTGTAATGAGTTGTAGTTTGTGTAAAAGAAGCGGGCAACAAGTTACATTCACATCTATGTACCGAGGCAAGTATTACTGAGTTACAACTTTGCGTCAAAATAACTGTAATGGTGTTACACATTTTGGTTCCTTTCCTTTTGGTTACAAACAGTCGCAATGACCATAAGTTACATTTAATTTGTAAATTTTCACTGATGGCACTTTGGTATTGACATTATGTTTGATACATTTATCAGTCATCTGTTTCATCAATGTCATCCCCACCACCATCTTTAAATTTTTTCACGATTTACTGTCACTAGCTGGTATGTAAAGGCTAGCACGGTCACATGATTTTCCATTGGTGAGGCTTTTGACATGCATGTTCCTTCATACACAATATAATGATTCAAGATATAATTCAGTTAAAACTTGATTCGTGTGCCAAGGCATTAATAAAAAAAGTATTTATTGTCCATGAGGTGTATTATATTATGAAATTTATTGTAAGATACACAATGATCCTTCAGTAATCTTTTGCCTTGCATCAGTGACCTGATTTTTTGAAGCTTTTCCAGACCTTCAGAGGACAGAGTGGGAAGGGTACAAATAAGAAATGGTTTAACCTACACACAAACAGAGCCAAACACTACACTGACATATGTCAATCATTGCCTCTTGTGACTTCAGGATTGTACCAACATGTACCATCTAATCTGAGTCCAAGCCAAGTCCAATTTCAGATGCCCAATTCCAGGCCAGTTCCAAGTTCTGCACCCTCGAGTCGGCATAGAATATGGTTTTTATACTATTTTTAACTGTGCTATATGTACCTGTTTCATCATTAATAAGGTCATTGCAAGAAGTCAATTTTATATAGTCTGGCTCTAACCCCTACAGCTATCAGTTGACTGAGCATGGTCCTTCATGTTTTCCATTTTACACCAATAACAACGGTACTTTAGTAAGCTCAGAGAGACTTAGTTTTGATAGAATGGACTCAAAGCCTGCTTCCAATTGCAGTCCTTTCTGGGCTAATTCTGATTACGAAACCTCCCATTCCAGGCCACATTAGAATCTGGTAAAAAGGATTCGAGCAAGAACTCCGGCATTACAGCCATGTTATAAAATAGTACCATGCATACCTCAGTCACAGTGCATCTACTCATGTACCCTGGATGACATCCGTAATTGATGAACAAAAGTATGAATTTAAGCTCTGTCATCTTCTTTGTTCTTTGAAATGTCAATAAATCATTCATTACACTAAAAACAGTCAGTAAAGCCAAACGAAAACAGAATAATGAGTTTATCCTTATACAATTAATTGAAAGACTTTTATTCATGACACAGGAAGAAAATGTCATTCTTGAAGTTTCAAAATATTTTGACGAGAGAGTCAACTACGGTGCTTGACCTTCATATGTATGTTACCAATCTCAACATTTGCATCCTTGCAGATTAAGATAGAAAACACTCAACTTATGACCTTGACCATTTATAACTTTATTGGTTAAAAGTCTAGTTCATCATGTTATCATACTTGTATCTCCTAGGAGAACTGACTTTTAATACTGTAATAACACTGATCTTCTGCAAATGCCATCACCCCTTCCTAGTTATGCGATAGAATTGTAAAGATCCCTCCTTCGAGTAGTACTGTAGTAATTGGAAGACTTTTGATTGCCACCAAGCTTTGTCTAAGAAATAGTCTTAGTAAGTTTCAACACAATATTCTTATTCATTGCTGCAATTTGGGTGCTGTAAAACATGTGCCCACAGTATCCACACCAAAGATCAGGAGGGATCACTGAGGCCCTTTGGGTATCACCAGGTAAGTTACTAGTAGTTGCAAGGAAGGGCTTGACTGTACTCCCATGTCTCATCCCTACAGTACTTATCATCTCCCCCCCCCCCCTCCACCATCTAAAAGTTTAAGTAACACATTGCTTTTGAAAGGAAATTAATTCCTTCTCAGGCTAAAGTAACTGTAAGTTTTTTTTGCAACATTGTAACTAGTAACTGTAACGAGTTACAATTTTATGGAAATAACCGTAACTATGACTAGTTACTTTCAAAGTGTATTCAACACAACCCTGTCAGGGATGCAACATGGGCGGCTCTAAGAAATTTTGTTTTGGGGGGCAAACTCAAGTCCGTATTCAGGGAGGTTCGGAAGACCCCCCAGCAAATATTAAACATCAGCTCCGGATAATACAATAGCCTCAATAGGAGTATGCATAGGTGTAGGGGCTCAAGTTGATGGGGGGGGGGCTGTAACGATCTGCCCGAAAAATAGAAACAAAATTTTCGCGCGCGTTCAAATGTTAATGTACATATCATATAGGCATGCATCCGTTATTACACAGCATGCCAATCACATACAATAATTTGCCACGTTACTACCTATTCCTTATTGGTTATAATTCTGGGGGAAATCGTTACAATAATGATGATAATAATCAGTGGTGTAGCCAAGGTTTCTCTCATGGGCATGGGGCATGCACTATGTTGTGTGATCGCCGGCCTGGTGAGGGGTTAAGCGGAGGGGGTACCCCCTCCCCTTAGAAAATTTTTTGGAAAAATTAGGTGTCCATACATGCAATCCGGTGCCACATATGTTACCTTTGAAGTAAAATTTTGTGTTTTATTTTAGGTACTAAAAAAAATCGGCGTCAGTGACTGGGGCATGGCCTAATGGCTCCTCAAATACACCACTGATAATCATCATATAAGTTTAACCATTAAAAAACACACTGGTGAATTAATACCGAATATATAGGTAGGGCCACCGATTTTACGTGAAAAAAAGAGTCAATTTCCATTACAGCAATTCCAAATTCCGTGAAAATCCGTGCAAGCAATTTGCCAAATCCGTGACTTTCTGTTTTGAATTGATTAGTGTGTTAGGAGAGTGCAGCCTAACCAGACTAAAATCCAATCACCAGCCTAACGTCTACACATATAGGCCTATGTAATGGACAAAAAACAACCTAAAACAACTTGACTTACGATTGTTTGAGTGTGGGTCTCTTGTTCTTCTTACATAGTAAAAGATACGTATAAAATTATATCCAAATGATATGCAGGTACTAAATCCGATAATTATTCCACAATTGAAAGTGTAGCTTGTCAGTCAGAAGGTTATGGTCGTTCGATCATGAACGTAACAACAGAGCAAAACATGAAACTTGAGTAACGTGCGCAACAGTTTGTTATGACGCACTCATGCAAAGTATACCATACATACAGTACATGATACAGTATAAACAAGAATCAGCTACAGGCATAGGGATCGCCTGAAAACTTTGCAAGACTGAGCAACATTTGACCTACCGAAGGCTAGTAAATGTGCAACTCGCACCTGGTCCCACATACAGTAAGCATCGGAGGGGGTGAATTTCAAGTTTTCTATCAGATTGTAGCCCGCTAGAGCCATCCAGTGTTGTTACATACAGACTTTTAAACTTTTTTTTTTTTCATTTTGCCCTCTTGATTGCAGACTTCTTTAGCATTCTGAGAGATTTTTTAAGTTCCGTGATTTTCCGTGAAAAAATTAAAATTCCGCAATTCTGTGACAATTTCCGTGATCGCGGAAAATCGGTGGCCCTATATAGGTGATGGTGCAATCCAAATTAGAACTATATTTTAATTACCAAGGTAGTTTTTTAAAGTATCGCTTTCCGTTAAGCTACATTATTGCATTATTTTTCTTTTAGTAGGTGCCCGAAAAATATTGCCCGAATTTTCACAAAAATATTTTTTAATAGTCCCTCTACGCCTATGGGAGTATGGTTATTATTATGTATTACAGCGATGCCCCACGTAGTTTTCAAAAGCTCTTCAAAAACCATTTCAGGCAGTTAGTCATGAGCTGACTACTTTAAAAATAAATACAAGCATATCAACCAATCGCTACCGTACTACTATAGGGGTGGAATAAGAGGCAGGTGAAATGGGCAAAGCGGCTTGATCCATTGTATAAAATGAGCCCCACCTTTAAATATTTTATTGTTTCTATCATTGTGCCACAATATGTTTCAGCTTTGCCAAGAAGCCATGAAATGTTTGTTTTCTGGACTGTCTTCTTAAATGAACGAAAATTTCGAGCATGAAGATACTTGAAAATGATGAAATGATAGCACTCGTATTTTGGATCTCAGTACCGTTCCGAAACGAATTTTTTTAAAGGGGGAGGGGAATTCCCCAACTCAGAACGACATCTCATCCTATACAAATACTAGGCCACTAGTCAAAAGTCTCATCACACTGAACTTAGATTGACTGTTTGGTGTGTATATTTTAAATGAACTGAAACGGTATACTTTAGCACAAAGGTGGAGAACCTTTTGCCTTATAATAGGCCATTTGACAGTTATAAGACCGCCCGTGGGCCAACGGTTCTGTCCATTTGGACAAGGGAAACCTCTCCTTCTATGGGAAACACAATACTTTTAGACTACATGCCCGTTACAACTTTTTGTAGACAGATACCTATCCTAATCTGGCCAGGTGACACCCTGGCAAAACTGCTTTTAATCGTGGATGATAATCAACACGGCTAATGGGTTGTGTATCTAATGACACCGAAAGCTCTGAAGTGTCTGCAAAACTATGGGCATTTAACTCCAGTATTACCGTTCCACTCTGTAAATGACATTATGATGCCTAAGCCAATCAGATTACAAATATCATAGCGTGATCATTTGTTTTGATTACCTTAGCTCACACTAACGGCAGGTCCATTTATAATGTCTGAAGTACAGTATATATAGTAGCAAACAAGCAACTGAGAAAACGCGCCGAAAAAATGTCGTTTTGAAAGCTCTTTATTAATGTTTAACCTTCGCATTGCATTGAAAAGTTATTCACTTCTTTAATTTTAAGCCCACTCAAGGAAAAGGGAGGGCCTAACCCATCTCGAATTACATGTTTTTTTTTATTTTTATATTATTATTTTTATTTTTGAAAATTGAAGACATGCTTTGCAAATGTTTGGGGGGGGGGGGCAAGTGCCCCCCCGTGCCCCTATGGCGAGCCGCTAATGGGATGCAACACATATCCAGTGTGGCCTGGTGACAAAATATCTGGTTCAGGCCATATCTTCAACGAAGTCCACACAGATCTTTCTAAATTCAGGTCCGAAAAGTTAGCAGTTTGACATATTTATGCAACATCTTTCCACACATCAACTTTTTATTCTGTATTACAGTAAAACCCCATTTATGTGAAACCCCCTTTATCCAAACTAGCCATCAGATTTAACAACAATAATATTTGACACAAATACAGTAGTATCCACCAAGTTTTCAGTGCTTTACAAGGCAAAAATCGACATAAATTTTTGTAGAAATGCACTAATTTTCTCAGGACTTTAAAAGTCATGGAAAGATGTCACGATGGCTAAAACAGCTGATATGTGGACACAGAAAACAATCTGTTATCTCTTTGTCAAATTTGGAAGAAATATCATACGTACTTGCTTTGAAATTCTTGTTAGGAGCCATGAGTCCGTATAGGCTCAATATCCTCTTATACAAAAATATATTAGGCTAGCATAAGTCCTAGTTTCACTAAATCTGAAAAGTTAGTATCTTAGTGAGCTTCATACCTAAAAATAACGAAAGCAGGCCTTACAAAAACATTGTCAATTGCTGTTTGAGAATCTCCTACACATGTGTCTCTCACATTTTTGGAAATTTATGCAGAATTTTTACTCTAGATACCTCTCCAGTTGGTTACAGCTTTTTTCAGCCCACACTCATTTAGTGTGTAGAAAGCATTGGTCATTCAGAAGAGTGTAGGCTCGAATTTTAGGAATAAAATCTCTTGATCTGTTTTAGAAGTCTTAAAATTTATTTGTCTTATCATCGGTCACAAAAAATAGTAACAAAATATCCTGGAGGAGTTTGTCTGCACTTTTTAGCCTTTCGGAATTATTTTGGAAATGTGTTGATGTGTCTTATGGACCCAGTGTATTGTACTTAGGCAAAAACTTGGAACCGCGTTTATCCGAATTTTTCATTATCCAAACTACTTTCGATATGTTTGGAAAAATGAGGTTTTACCGTACATAGCACATGGGATGGCATGTTACCTAATGGGTATCAATAAAGGTAAGAAGTATTTATTTCACTTAATATACATGTTCACTATAGTACAGGCAGTGAGATAACTTCCATGAATAAAAAATGTAGCTCTAGCTTTAAAGCACCACTAAAATGACTCAAGCTTGCAATGAAGGCCCTTTTGTAAAGTTAAGTCCTTCTTCCACAGCTACCTCACATAAGCAGTAATAGTAACGTATGCTTTTAGAATTGCTGTTAGATACTCCTTTGAACATATGAATGGTAGGAGTCACACTCATGCTAGTGGAAACAAATATTGAGAATTAAGAACACATATCCCATATTCAACTTTACCCTTGCTCTAACTTCTAGAGGAGGTTTACCATCCACAAAATACAAAATTGACTTTGAGCAATTTTCTCTTTCAACTAATGTTGGATAATTCCTGCCCCTGCAAAATCACACCAGTACCAGATTACTGATCTAGTAATGTCACAGAGTCAACCCCCCCCCCCCTTTCTACTCTTTCCCTTTCCACTGACCCCAAAGCCATAAACAATTTAAGTGCCTCCTTATGGAAGTAGGAAAAGCCACCAAGTCAGATTTTACATAGTCTCAGGCCAAATCCCATTCCAGCCAGATCCCAAACCTGGCATCCACTGCATTGCTACTTGCAATTTGTTTCAAAGTGTGGACCATGATTTCAGCCTTTATTAATAAGGTAATGTAAGAACCATTTATATTACAAGTGGTTAGGCACTGAATTTCCCAGGAAATATTTTACGTTGCACATGTCCATTGCAGACTCTCCAAACGTTTTCTAAGTCTGCAACAGGAGTAACTGCAGGAAGACAGGTCATAAAACTTTGGCAACCCTCCAAAACCTTCAAATGTATTTCTGCTAGACTGAAATGTTCTACAACAGGCTGTGTGGTGTTGGGATTTTTCCACAACCATATGATTGTTTTGAGAACAACTCTTGAACTAACATGATGCAAGGTCTGCATAATTATCTGCTTTCACATAAGAGGAAACAAACAATAAGGCTGTGTTTAGACTACAGTATGCAAGGGGTAACTTATCCAGCACTGTGGATTGACTTGAGAGTTTCAAGTCTAACATATTTAAGGTCAGATTCGGACAATGTGGTCTCCTCCTTAGAAATGTTTAGACAATCAAAATTTTCAGTGCTTTGCCAATCAAGTGAACCCAGATCTCCTACTAACATTTGGATATTTCCTGATGACACTGTACACACAAAACCCTGTGTTCTGGGAAGGAATTCCTAACTTCAAGTTTACTGCAAACTTTTAAGATTAGACAAGGTCTCATCTCGTTCAACACTTGCCCTAATGAGGCAAAGCTGAAGACTGCAGGTCAAATTTCTCATAATTTTCAAAAATTTCCATGTTCATATGGGGACACCATCTCCCATTGCCAAAAGTTTCTCCAAATTCCAAAATTTCAGGAGAAGCTTCCCAGGTTTACAAATTTTTCCATCCATGAAAGTAGGCCTCTTGAAGTGTTGTGAAGTAATATTGCTACCAATCCACTCCGCATACTCTAGTCTGAGCAAAACCATTGGTATCATCTTTAAACAACAATGGTATAAGTGCAACTCACTTGAAGAATCTTCACTGATACTTGAATAGTCAAGTAAATGACTACCCTTGAATCCGCCATCTGTCTGAAGGGACTTTTGCTGGGCCAGCTGACGTCGGATCGAATTAATCTCCCTTTTAAGCTGCTTGGCACGCTTGGTCCGAGTTGCATTATGCTTGATGCCTATGGTCATGTCCAACTTTTCCAACAGTTCCTTAAGCTGTTCTTCCAAACTCATGTTGGATCTATTCTCAGGCTGCAAGACTCTGTCAACTAGAGAAAAATGAGAATTTAGTTACTAGACTGATTTGAAGCATTGACCATACTTAACATTTAAAGCTTTCAAATCCCTCTACTTTGGTAGAGCCAGATGTCAGTAAATAAAAACTCACAAAAACTAGCCTACAGTGGTAAACAAACATGTTGACACTGTAGCATAACTACTAGAGAGATCATCGGGTGGCATAATTCAATTAACTAAAGATGACACAGAATGATCTGAAGGCTTTGGCAGCATTTTCCTCCAAATACATTTCCTTGAACTGATGTAGACTGATGACAGTACATGTTGCTGCAGGTTGTCCCAAGTACAACAGATATTCACATAAAAACCACATAAAAACTGAACAACTGCAATTGTATTCTTCTGAAATGGTTGCTTGCATTTCCTGGTAAGTCATCTCATCCCACCTAGCAAGACACCAACCACAATTATACAATAGACCAAGTATCATACACTAACACAGTATCAGTAGAATGTCACCATCTTCAACAATCTTGGCACAAAAGCTACTTTCATTTGCAGAGCAACACCTAAATACTGCACTGCTAAAATCATTTTCTTGTGGAAAGGCTGTTTTCATTTCCTGTTAAGTCTCCTCATCCTACCTAGCAAGATTACAATCACGGATACATTATAGACTAGGTATCATACACCCCCACAGTATCAGCAGAATGTCAACAATCTAGCGTATCCATATAGCAAGCAAGGTGAAAAGAAAAATAATACTCAGAAATATTATAAATAACTTGCTTTCTTCCAGGGTGACTTCCTTCACATTGATCTTGGGTGCCACTTGTAAGTGTAATCCCGTCTTGAAATCGTAACCTGCCCTTTCGGCCAGTCTACAACCTTGTCGAATTATAGCACCTCCCTGAAGGGGAGAAGGCAAAATAGAATGATATGATAAAATGAGCCAATAATAACCTAAATCTCTATTTTTACTATCACAAGTACTTTGGAGTTGTCACTTCTTTACTTCTTACCACATTTAAACTGAGGAAAAAGACCCTAAAATGGCTAAAAATATGCTCCTTGCTTGAAGGAACACTTCTTAATTCTACTTTTAATGGTGGTGTACACTTTACAAACCTTCGTCTACAACACAATAGAAGTATATAAGGGAGGGAGTAAAAGTGGTATTAAATGGTGCTTACAAAATGAGAAGAACATTTTTATCTCTTGTACATAATAAAAAAAGCCAGTAATTATATACACCATCTGCTAAGACCCTCATATACTGTGCATTATGGCAGTTAAGTCTTAACATCTTTCTGATATAAAGTACTCTGATAATTTTTTTTTGGAAAATAACTTTCTCTTATTAAGTGACCACCACTTTTCCATTTTTTGTTTTGTTTGTTGTTATTATTGTTTTCCTCTTTTGTCTTTCTTTTTTATCTTTTGTTGATTCCATGATAAGTTGATGACATGAAAAAGAATTAAACTGGCTTCACACATCACCCAACATCTGTCATACTCCCTTCTTTTAAGTAGTGAATTTGCCATTACTATTTTGACCAGGGATGTAGCTACAGTGGGCGGTGCTGGGCGGTGACACCCAGCACTCGATATCCCCGCCCGGCACTCCAGGCAAACACACGTCTCCCCGCCCACCACAAATCTGCCGAGACCTAAAACTAGCCCGAAATTTAATCCCTAAAGTAAAATGAGGGAAAAAAGAAATAAAAATGGCTGAAAAATTTGGTAGATGCCATGGGGTGGGGTGAAGTGCTTTCCCCAGATAGGACAATTACCCGGTACTCAAATTTGGCTAGCTACATCCCTGATTTTGACTACCGAAAGATCTCCATCCTACTGTACATGCGGCTTTCAAATGAACCACGGTGAAGAAGATGGATAAAGTAGGGTCAAAATTCTCAAGAAAACAGGAGGAAAGTAGGATTTTGTAGAACAAAAATATGCCAAAATAAGGACTTTGCAAGCTTTCATTCATATGTACTCAGCAATGTTGACAACATCATAATTAATCTTTAAGACATTTTTTGTTTTAATTTTAAAATGCCATTTCATGCAATTTAAGTACAAAATAAGACAAAGGAGAAAAGGAGGAAAAAGGAGGATTTTCAAGAAAATGTTTCAAGTAGGAAGAAGGTTCAAAGTAGGAGAAAGTAGGATTAAAAAAGGAGTCACTTAAAGCCTGTATATGTAGTCTTTTCAGAAAAGGCTAACTTGAATGATTAAACTGTTCCAACCAATACCATTGACAGCATTGGTGATTTTTTTATTTTTTAAAAAATAATCATGATTTAAATCAGTGATTTAAATAAAAAAAATTCAATTTAAATCAAATAAATTGATTTAAATCATGATTTTTTTCACTACAAATCATGATTTAAATCATGATTTTAATTGGTTTGATTTAAATCAATCAACCCTGCCATTGCAGTAAGTTGATTGATCAACTACCTTTTGGTAGCAACACAGGCTAAATGAGAGGAGAGTAAGAATGCCCTGAGAACAAACTCCTGCATAATGTACGGTCAAGGAAAGACTCAAAGCCATGTAGTCATGAAACCAGACTGGTGCAAACCGCATTGTCAAACTTCTTATATGGTGAAGTTTGGTACTGCCATTACTATAAGTTTTACAAAACAAAAGATGCATGCAATGTTGAAGATGGGAGTATCAAACTTCTAAACTACCAGTACTAAGTCTGATTCTTCCTATATAACAATCACAGTAGCATTTTTCACAAGTAGATTTATACGTTTCTTAGAGGCTTTGTAAAGCCTATGTTGCATAGCCTATGTCCATAATGTATCATATCATATCACATATCATATCATATATCATATCATATATATCATATCATACTGTATCATAACACATCACATCACACCATATCATATCATACCATTTACTTACTGTACAACTACAGACACTAGAGATGAATACATTCTGACCTGCTGTTGCCACCAAAAGTTCACCTTCCCCTCAGACAGCCATTTTTTGACAAAATGTACCGTACCACACACCCACGTAATGACCTTCACCAGACATGACTAGATGATGTGTTTTAGTATCCCCTGCTGAATGCTAAACTTAGCTCAGAAAGTTTTCTTTCTAAAACATGTATTTCCTTTTACACATCAGTTCACCTTCCCCTCAGACAGTCATTTTTTGACAAAATGTACTGTACTACACACCCATGTAATGACCTTCACCAGACATGACTAGATGATGTGTCTTAGTATCCCATGCTGAACGCTAAACTTAGCCCAGAAAGTTTTCTTTCCAAAACATGTATTTCCTTTTACACGTCAGATGCCTATCACTACAGTATGACAAATATTCTACAAGGATACCTATGTATACAAACAAACTACAAGTACATTCTCTTGACCCTGGTAATCAAACATAATCAGTAGTAGTGAACTATAAACTGAAATGCCCATTATTACCAAAATTTGAAGCACCACCACTTTTAACCACACTGTGAATCTTGTAACTAACAACTATACATGTGAACTAACACTTAGGAATGAATGGGATAACTTACTCTCCCTAAAATGTCTATTGATATAAATATCTACCAATATTTGAACATACATAACAAAACTGCAGTAACTACCATAAAGGCTTGATGATGTCATAGGACACAAGAACACTGCTATTAGTTTGCTAGATATTAAAACCTTTTGTGTTTCAACATCATATCAATTTGTTTGCTAAGCCGTCCAAACTGTTAAGTACATTGTACCCTGTGAATCATTTCCAATGTTTTTACTGACTGAGCAAACATTAAAAATTGTGGGTATTGATACTTCAGCACTGCTCTATCATCTTATACCATTACTACACATACAACACAGTACTTACTGTATAGACCTAGCAACAAAGGTGTCTTTAGAAGCTTATGATATGGATCAGTACAATGTACTTAAAAGACTTCCTGCAATTTCAGCTGATAATGATGCTATTGGCTGTGTATGACTTTCCCACCTAAAACATATCTTCAAGGGTTGAAATAACAACAGCCTGAGAGCCTGATGCTACTTTAGAATAGTTCAGAATAATAGAGAGAAGCTGTGTTGACTCCTTAAACAGAACAGTTATATTGCCAGTGGAAATCAAACAGTGTTCACTTGGGTGGTAGTTTGTGAATGAAACCAAGTTTGTTATACATTACAGTAGACTTAAGATGAAAAAGTACAATGCTGCTGTGAGTTAAGTTTAAGGTGTGCAATGTTGTGTTACTGAATCACTGATACACAAATGTGGCTGGTATTTCCACTGCTTACCCCCCCCCCCCACATACCTCCATTTCCATTTTCTCATTGGGCTCACAAATTTCATGAACAAGTGTTCTGGTGGGCTACCAATCTACCAAGGCTATTTATGACCCCACACGTTGGAAGACCATAACATGAGTGTTTTCCAGTCACCACAGTAAGGTCTAATGCCATGAAGAAGACACATTCCACTACAGAAAAAGCGGAAACTACTCCCAAATGGAGCTATGACTCTGAAAGGACAGGTAACTGAATGTAACTAAAAAGCTCAGCACTCAGACTTTGACAAAGGCTGTCATAAATGGCACAATTTTAGACTGGCAGGAAAGATTGGATACAAGACATGACCTGTTTAGCTGAAGGCCTAGAAGTGAGAAGTAAGTTTAACTGAGAGCTGGCTTCAAGAAGTGAGCTGCAGGGGAAACTTAGGGTGGGACAATAGTACACGTTCAATGACTGGGATGTAGTGAATCTTACCATGTCTCTCAATTTTATGGCAGCCCTGTAGTACTTTGTATCTTTACTATTGTACAGCATACAATTATTGACAATCAAATTGAAATCATCTTCAAACTCTTTCAGACTGGTATAGATGTGTCCCTCAACCTTACTCTTCATAGTGGCAAAGTCCATCGGCTTCTTTATAACATGGTGGTAGTCTGGTGCCTGGAATAATCATACAAAACATTGAGCATTAGAAATTTGTTATACCCCTCAATGAAGTTTCCATAGAAGAATAGTCTCTTTTGAAGACAACTGTCAATTTTACTGAATGTCCCAAATACTTTTCACTTAAATCCTTGGCATGCACTAAAATGGCCCAAAGAAGATCGGAGGCGACCCCACAAAGAATAAAAACCATTCAATTAACTTCTGGCAAATATAATTGCTCTAAAATTCACGTAACAGTGGCCACTGGCTGAAAATAATGAGAACCTCTGACTTAGACAGGCTTAAAACTGCCACAACCAACAAAGAGGGTGGCGACTCTTTTTAGTATCTCTGGCTAGTAACAGCCATACACTGTAAGTCATTGTGTTGACAGATACCAATTCCATATCTCAATAATATTAGGGTTGTTGTGATATAAAATTTTCTTTACCAATATTGCGAAAACTTTTGTTCAATGCCCAAACGATATTACAATATCATGTGATCTCCCTTATGTTCACTGGGGCACCATGTCAAAAGTTACCATACATGGCATCTGCCACTGCATAGCGGTTGTGATAATGTTGCTGCCCTATCGGTGGGGCAGCCCAAATGCCAATGTAATTTGTGAACAGAAGACTGCCCTAACAACGGGCGTAAGAAATTTACCTGCACACTGCCTACCATTATATTCCTCAAGGAACAATAGGTTTCTTTTGTACTTCTTTGTTGCTGCAATGACTTTTACATGAGGCAGGAAATATTGAATAAGAAACAGAAACGGTGTACAAGACACTAGCATGGTGAATAGGTGACTGGTTTTTTGGTATGTGATCAGGCAAGCAGCTTCAGAAATAAAACGGAGTTGGGCGGGTACAAATATAAACCCAAATGTGTATGAACCACCCTCAAATTACATCGTATTATGAATGGCTTGGCATAGGGAATGTAGCTCTTCACAATGATGTTTAAACTGTATGAAGATTCTCAAACCAAAATTTAATCCCAAACATCAGCATAAAATGATGCGCTCATATCTACAGTACTGCAGTGAAGAAAAGTACATGTAAGTAACAAAAATTTTCATGTGGCCACACAAAAAATCAGGGGAGACACTTCGTTTCTACTGTTAACTTCTCATAGTTTGAAAATTTAGAAAAAAAAGTTTTCTGTTTATTTTGAGGGACCTAACCATCGTGTTTATCTACGAGGTATGCCACTAGGGGTTCCTTTTATTCCACACTATGTGCATGGTTACTCTTCCTGGTTATTTCTGTGTAGCTGTACTGGCATTACTTTCATAATGCTAATTGCTCAATGCACAGTAACTATCGCAATGGCTCAGTTCCTTTCCATACAAATGGCTGAGCTAAAGGTTCTCCCCTGCCCGCATTTTGTTCAGTTACCAGTACATAAAACGTGCCTAGGCTTTGAAGCTATTGCCTAATAGACTGTTAGCATGAAAAGTTGCAACTCCCAAAATTCGGACATGACTGAAAATACCCTCTCTGACTAGCTGATTCAAAATATCCTGGATGCATGGCACACATTCCCTGCAGATACGCTTAAGGTTTTTATTCAGTTCCTCATTACAAATGCTAAACACTGTAGCCACAGCAGCTATGTGGGCTCCAGCACCTCTTAGAAAGTTTTTTAACATCTTGCAAGGAAAATCTAGCCTTCTACATGATAGCTGTTTTCGCACATGCACCGGCAGCCCTTTTGAAAGGTGCATACCACGATGTACTCTATGCACACCAATGTAGGTGACATTTGGTTACACACAATGCAGTCATTGTGCATCTGTAGGAGCACTCCATGTGCTATTTGGTGTCAGTCAATTCGTCATGAGACCTTACAGGCTTATTAACTAAAACTCCTCTTTGTTAAATTTAAAGTGGAAAAGCTATGACAAACCTTTCCATAAAGTTTGTGAGGATGTTGTGTTGATGGATTTTCACGATGTCATTTAGGCTTTTTCATAAAAGATATCGGGAGCAAAATCACATTTCGAAATTTTGTGCAAATATCTGCATATCATAACAACTCCACAGAATATAATAGGGCACCAAACTTACTCAAACCCTGTTAACAAATCCCCTGACAGTATTGTTTCACCACCTTGACACAATTATTTTACCATGATAAGCAACCATGAATGTGGTAAAAAGCTACAAGGGCTTATGGATGACAATATCAAACTGGATGGCATCAATTCAACATCTGAAGATCAATTTTTCACTTCCAATTCCCAAACAATGACTCACCTTAAAACAGTGGTTCATTCAAAAAAGACACAAATAAAACTCTTCCCATAAAAAGGATGACACCAGATAATTTTTTTCTTTGGGTTGGGGAGGGTTCTTCTGTTTTAAATGATTACCTTGGTAATTCATGTCTGCTAAAATGAGTAATTCTGAGGCCTGAAGATTATAAACCTTATAGTGTAATAAGACATTTCTACAGTGTTGACTAACAACAATGAACTGAAATTTTCCAGACATTCTAAGGATTATTGTAAACTTTCAAATCATATTCCAGCATACAAATGAGAAAACTGAATAAAAAAGCATCTGAAAAATGGGGAAAAAGCAGAACATAAATGTTTCAAACAGCTGAGGAACAGTACAGGACAGCTACACGAAGTCCACAAAAATGGTACAGTGACATCAAAGAGACATATGAAGACGGAAGCAAAAACAAAAGAAACTGAAGTGTTACCTCTTCAGGAGAAACTGGCTCAGCAAAGATGCCTGCAGGATCTGTCTGCTCCATGTAATGCACCATTCGCTTCAGGAGGGTATTGAATGGCTGCAGTTCTAGGTCAGTGGCAACTTGACTGATTTTTATCTGGATGTTTTGGGATCGGAAAAGAGGAAGAAAAGGATGCTTGAAAGAGGCACTACATTTAAAGTGAACTGTTTGTATCAGATACCAGATATTATGGAAGCTTAAAGAAGTACACCTACCCTCCACTCTAATTTTAACAGAAGTAACACAGCTGACCCAAAGATTACACAAACATGTGCTTAGAAAATGGGTTTTAACAGGAAAATTTACCTTTCCTTTCAAGATTATTTGATTTCCATGAATATGCACTATAACACTAGTGACAGTCTGTAGATGTCCATTGTACATATAAGCTATGAATATGCACTATGACACTGGCAAAGCATGTAGATGTGCATTGTTTATATAATTTATGAATATGCATTATGACACTAGTGACAAAGTCTGTAGATGTGCACTGTATATATGAATATGCACTATGACACTGGCAAAGCCTGTAGATGTCCAATGCACATATGACCTATGATCCACTGCATATATGATCTATGAATATGCACTACAACACTGACATGCCTGAAGATATGCCATGTACATACAGAATAATCTATGAATATGCACTTCGCGAGTGACAATGCAGGTAGATGTACATTGTACCTAAAGAGTAACTATGAATATGCACTATGGCAGTGACACCATGTAGATGTGCATCGTTTGTACGCTTAACTATGAATATGCATTATGACACTGGCAAAGCCACCCAGTTGGGACAAATCTGTTATGCTTCAAAGCATACTACAATGTACAGTTTTTCATGCTATGCAGCACTGGTTCTGCAGTTCTTAAACTAACCTTGGATATTAACATATATTTAAATAATTTTGTTCTGCATCTGTTCTGCAGTTTTTCATGCTTTCAAGCATGAATTGAGAGGACAGAACAGAAAAAAATTGTCCCAACTGGGTGGCAAAGCCTGTACATGTGTATTGTTCATATGAATATGCAAGTCTATGACTCTATGACACTAGTTACCAACGACATATCCTCACACTTCATTTTGTATTGTGCAACATTGTCGTCTCAAGAAGACATTATCCTACAGGATATATCACAAGGTTTGTTGGGAAAAGAAGGTATGGAATATGGTTAGGGTTAAAAGTCTTGAGAAGACATTATCCTACATGATATCATTTGAGGGTTGGGTCCTGACAAAGCCTGTAGATATGCACAGTAATATTGACAAAACCTCACTTTAACACAGATAATAATCCATGAATATGCACTACAGCATTGATAAAACACAATTACTGCTTCCAATGAGTCCTTTTAGAGGGGGTAGAAGTTAGGGAAACTTGGAAGTATACTGGTCACCTGGAACAAAATCACAACTGAGCATGAGGCAGTATCTTGCAAGGTTCATTTCAGGCTCAATCCATAAATAAGGGGTCCAATGGGGTTATTACTGACTTTGCCAATATAATTCTTAATGTCAAAGACATGGAATACAACAAACCAGTGTATCAGGTATTTTATTATACCTTATCCACATGGCTATCTTATGATATACACACTAAATTTTCAACATTGAGCATTTTCTAGAAAATAGACCATTTTGCTTTGGTGTCCCCCATGATTTTTTGGTAACAGCTGTGACATACAATCATACAAATCTACTTTACCTGAAAAACATATTTATCATAGACTGAATTGCTTTATTCATTTATCACGGTAAGGATATCACCAATAGTCAACATTCCCAAAATATCAGTATTACTGCTTCACCCATATTTTCAAACAGGCACATAGAAAATTAAGTGACCAACATAACTTTTTGGTGTCCCCCTAGTTATGTTGGTTTTTTAATTCATCGTTTTTACAAATGTGGTCATTCTCAGGTGGCTAAAGTTCATGAATTAGGTCAAAGTCTTTTTGACAGTGGCACATTTGGAAAGAAATAATGAAAACAAATATTGTCAGGGCATCCTTCATAATCGGCAAAATTTTGGTGTCCCCCCTCAGTGAGTTATGTTGGTCAACTTTGGTGCTTCACCATTTGCACAAACAGCTAAATTTTTTTGTGAATTAAGTCACATGTAAAGAATATAACAGAATGTAACTAGAAAACATATTCCCATGTCTTTTGAACCAAGTATTTTATGCTGATGGACATTTGATTTTTTGGTGTCCCTCCATGATGCCATAGTTATGTCCACCATTCTTGATGTATGAACAATAAAAGTTCAATGAAACTGGGGCTTTTAATGGTATCTTATTACAGCAAACAGTAGTTTCTATTGCATTAAAAGTTTCCAGGTCAACTCAACATTTAAAAATTAAACTGACAGGTTTCATGTTAGGTGTTATGGGGACACCAATTCTTGGTGTCCCTGTTACATGAGACAGTCTGAGTGCAGTAAAATGTCTTGCTATATCACACCTGTCCATAAAGAGACAGAAAATAAGATAGCAAATGGCAAGTCTAACAATGTAAAAGTATTGAAGAGGAAAATTTGAATAGTTGAATATCATTTTCCAGTTAGAATATGTAGAAGTGTTACCTTTTTGACATCTTAAAGTATTGAGAATACTGAAATGACCTTTTTTAAGTTTTGGAAAATTCTTCCAAACTTTTTCCATGTTGTTCTTAGAAGGGGTGCTGAATCACACTCAACTGTGAATTTTCAACCATTTAGGATTTTCTTTGATCTTTTAAGAGGAGATTAAAGACTGCTTTGGTGTCCCTGTTATGTTGGTCAATTTTACAAGCACGTATATGTTTGAGTGAGCCCCCTCCTCCATACATAATACTGTATGTAAAAACATTCGTATTTTTTATAAATGCTGATAATACTCTATCACGAGTATAAATTTCAATCAGTTTAGATGATTTAAATTTTGACCTCACGTCACACTTTTGGACCCCTAATTTATGGATTGAGCCTTCAGCAAAACATTTAATTCAGTACTTGGCAAACATGCCACTTTGGGGTGTACCGGATATCCGGTCCGGCCAGACTATCCGGCCGGATAATGAAAAATTATCCGGTTCCAGTTCCGGCCGGACATTTTTAAAAATCCGGCCGGAACTGGATTTTTTGTGAATCATTAGTAAAAGGCTCTACAAGTACATTTAAATAATATCATGCATGATGAAAATAGGTTTGGTACAGAAAATGCCTATGTATGTAATGGAGTGGTTCTGAAATTCTTGGCTTGAATTCCTGCTGGTCCTCTTCTTACCCCCTTTTTACATAACACTCAGCAACTTCATCAGCCTGATCCTTGACAAAAAATATTTCCAAATGAAAGAAGCCATTTTCCAAAGTAAGTGTCATGAAAGTCTGAACTATTGTGACTCCAGAGAGGCCACATTAAGCTACACATTTAATGACAACCAGTTACTAAATGATAGCCAACACCTGACACTCAAATACTGTAACTTAGTTCAAGTTAGGACATACAGTATGGTCAATATCACTCATGCTGTATGACAGATGGTCTTGGTTACACAAAAGGATTGACATTAGAGTTGTGAATAGGAGTAACTTAAACAATAGCAGCCTTAGCAGGGCATGCTGTTGTTAATGTCTGGCCCATTTCTTGTTTTGTAAACTGCCAAGTACAATTCCTTTACAACCAACAACTCAGTCTCACAATATAAGTTAAAGAAAATTTCACCCAAAATGTTTAGTTCAATTAGCCAAAGGGTATAGCTATAGGCTAGACTAGAAATACCCTGTAAAATTATTGCAGCCCCCCATCGTATGTGTGCCCCCACCCCCTCCAACACATGAAGCCATAAAGGAGAGGTCCTGTACTATTCCAGTATTTGTAGAGGAGGTATGTGTATTGATCATTAAAATTTACTCTTAATACATATATTGCAATTGCTTATAAAGTAAAGCCTAATGGGTGATCTCTAAGCCCGACCCCTTTGCCATTATGTACCATTGGTAGGCCTACTTCTATTTTACTTGGACCCTGATTTCAGTTACAAGATTCCTAATGAAAAAATCCGGTCCGGCCGGATAAAATCCGGCCGGATAGTTCGTACTGTCCGGTAAATTCCGGTCCGGCCGGATCTTAAAATTCCAGATCCGGTACATCCCTGATGCCACTCCTCAAAGACTCCTGTGGTACCACAGCAAAAACTACTGTATTTGTACACAATGAAAACGCACTTACATCACCACTTTAGTTAAAGGGAGTGTGTTGGGGGGATTCCTACTGTAAGTGCACTTGATTAGAAAGCACATACTACACTATATTGGAGCCTAAGTTATATACTAGCATTGAGAATCATACATACCTGTTGAGCTAGATTTGTGTATGGGAAATACAACCTAACTTTCAGGTCTTCCGAATATTCTCCATATTTTAGATGGTAGTAGTACCTCACAGTACCACTCTGGCTATGTTTCTTTGCATTGATTCACAACTCCCTAATTAATATTTTTGTTGCCATCTGTTTTTACAATACTCACAAAGCTTCCACTCATACCTAATCCCTTGTAACCTTGTCACCCTCCCCCTTTCCCCTTCCCCATGCCACTGTGGTACTGTTTCTCTTAAGATAATGCATTACTCATGAGGAATTTACATTGCCATCTGTAATTACAACGTTCACAAAGCTTTTACTCTTACCTGTTCCCTCTTAAGCTTTTCCCTTTTTCGAATGAGTTCTACTAGAAGTCTAGCCCTCTCTAGATCATGTCGTAATCTCTGCCAATACTTGAGCTGCTCTTTCAATCTGTTTGCCTTTTGCGTTTCCCGCTGAAAGTGAAACCAAAAATACACAGATTGTAAATTATCCCACAAACAACTGAGAAGGCAACAGGCGTGGTGACTTCTCTGAAAACATACAGTTGTAAATTAGATTGAAACAAAATTTTGAAAAGAAAAATTTTATGACGATATAAAATGAGCGAAAAGCATCAGGCTCATGGTCTTTGAATTTCAGAACAATTTCAGAAAACTGGTGAATGTTTCTAATACTGTAAAACTGAATGAATGTGCTCTCTGGGAAGGAGGAATTCTTATCTCAACTAAATACATTATGAAACTTACAGCATAATATACAGTCTGCTACAGGAAACAAATTTCTCTTCTTAAATGAGACATAACAATCTCAGTATATAATACACATGATTTAACCAAATGTAGGCCCACAATAAAGGTCACAGTACTGCACAAACCATTCCAATTCATATGACAGATGGACAGTACGTTTATGTGCACCGCAGCCGTGTTGCCATAACATTTGAATCTTACATGCAAGTGAAAGTTGCTGCCATTAATGCCACACAAATCTCAGGTATACATGTAACAAGGGTTAAGCTCTTTCTCAGAACATTGCCCATGGGACAATTTTTTAAAGCATTTTTCAGGGCTGGATTCGCTTCTGAATAAGGCCTGAATATTCATAACATCTGCTGATACTGTACTGTTCGTCTTTCTTTGATTATTGTGGATAAAAACTATGACCAAAGACTAGGGCTGTGCATTTCCGGTTAATTCACTATCCGTTTAACCGTTTTTATTAACCGAACGGTTAACGGTTAACCGAAAATAAAAACAAGTCAAGGAATATAAACAAAATAAACATTTCGGAAGAGCGCCACCACTTAAATACCAAAGTTTCTACATTTAAAATGGCGCCAGTAGTGATGATCGTCGAAGTAGCGTGCAAGTTAAAACGTTTGCATTATTTGCGATGTTTTGGCAAGCAGTCCGTACGCATGGGCGAATCACGCATTTATTCAAACTTATCACAAACATGCATACTTTTTCTTATGCCACTGATTACAGTTTCCGAGATTTTTGCGGTCTAACATAGCACCGTAAGATGAAAAGCCTATGGATATCACTGGCATTATTGCAGTTCAAGACACACTTCTCCGGCTACAGCGATACAGTATCACACACGCCTAGAACAGTGTCGAGTACAAACATACCACATACAGTGTACTATAGTGTGCCTTGTGACCTTGCTGCAATTCATACGTAATATACGTATGTCTGCTAAGAATTCCAGCACTGTTATGTCATAATGGTGTGAAAAGTTTTACCCATATGTATTACTGCATGCTCCATAAAAAATTGTAACGTTGAATTTTAACTTGCCTTACATCGCATGCTTTTTTACCTAATACCTACTAAAAATACCAGTTTCTTCGTAATTATGAACGGCGAAACTTTTTGGTAACGGTCCCTACCCTTATACTTAATGTTATAACGGGACTCGGGCATAGTTGTCTCGTACGCAATACTGTACTGTACAATGTACGTACGGTATGTCATGAACGATCGTTCATGCAACGTGCGAAGCAGCGAAGCACATGGCTGGCCGGTCGGCCCGGTTCGTTCAGCAAGCTCAATCAGCTCTGCTAATTACAAATGCTGTATTGTACTGTACAATGCACGTACGTACAGTGCGCCGGTTTGTTCAGCAAGTCCAACGAACTATGCTAATTATGTTCGAAAATAATATGATTATTCATACAGTTCACCATTGGAATGCTCCATATTTTATAATTTGGGGTTAATAAATGAAATGGCCGAAAGAATTTCACACATCTTTGCGAATTTTGGGGGTTGAAACTTTTCCAGGAATTATACTAACGTTGAAAAAATTATGAAAAATGTTTAATCGGTTTTTGTTAAAATTATTAAGTCAGCTTAAATGGGAAGGCTAACGTAGTTACAAATATTTTAGTTGCACCCACAAGGCTTGCAAGCCAGGGTCACATAATTAAACCCAAAGCTACATAGCTTGGTCCCTTTTTTGTGCAGATTCCATATGTTTTGAGACTGATGAACTGTAAACACGTAACCTTGGAAGTTACGCCCGGGAAAATTCCCGAAGTGCATTTATCTTGAACGATATTAAGCATATATTTTTCTGCCGTCTAGAGGTAACTTTTTAAGTCTTATCTATCACGTTTACAGAGCTCCACACTTTAAAAGGTATGGTGGATTGTTGAAGCGTGTACTGCATAGTTTAATCCCTGCACCTTTGATAATTTTAATCCTTTCAACAAGTTGCGTGAAAGAGTTTATTGTCACATTATTTCGGCAAACCACTCCCAGATCATAGCGCGAACGGATCGATATACCAGCCAAAGCAACACAACGCAGACTGTACAACTGACAAAAGGTCTTTTTTTAAACCTTTTGTAATCTTTCATCCAAAGTTTACCCATTGTTACGTGGTTTTGGGCAAGCGACTTCTGCGGTTTACTGCATAAACGAGTTTAGGTATAATGGTGAACTGTGGCGACAGATTTATTAGGATGCAAAAACGGTTAAACGAAACAACATTTGGCGGCCGTTTAACCGACCGATCGGTCGGTTAACCGGTTAACCGTCGCAGCCCTACCAAAGACCAAACTCTAGTCTGAATAGTCTAACAAACTACAAAATGCCGATATGCAGTACAGTACATTGTACTTTTCATTACCATGCATGCTGAATGTGCTGCAGCGGTACAAACACTAGCGTAACACATCCTCCCCGCCCCTCCCACGACTTGGAGAAGTACTGTAAACTTACCAATTCTGACATGTGTGATGGATTAATCACACTGCTACTGTAGTGGTAACAAATTTATATTCATGACACTGAAACAAATCTTGGAACACAAAACTGTGCGCAATTATTGTCCAATCAGTCACTCCAGTAGTGCAGTATATGTGAACCCAGACTAATTACAAATGTATACCACTGTATTGTAGGTTTAGCAGTGAAATGAGTAGACTACAGTAGATGATATTTTTGTAGGTATTTCATGTGACATCATGCGATTGGGATTGCCCAGCATTGCAAGGCACAAAATGCGTGCAGTAAGCGTATTTATAGCACACAGACATGCATAGCCATAGATACCACTGTGACACAATGGACCATTGCCCTTCAAAACCAAAGAGACATGCAATCATGTGACCTTGGTGAAACACCTCTATACTGTAGCGTATTTGAGTACAGTGCGACATACTGCCACCATACCCTGTATGGTTCACTTCAAAAATACTCCATTATACAATACAATGGTACTGACATTACAAGATTTTTTTACTCATGCATCACTCCATTTACAATCATGTACCTTGTAGTATGTGACAAGTCACCCAGGTATCAGTCTCATCTACACACTCACAAACACAACACACACACAAAAAAAAAGAATCCTGTAGCATGACCAATCTACAGTCCATTATTAAGTGCAGATGGAAAATAAAACTTACCGAATCCTTGTTTCTTTGAGCCTGGTGGTGGGCTTGGAGACGTCGCAACAATGGCACGCCATTGCGAGACTGGCGTTTGAGTGTCCAGTAGCTAATAAGACGCTGGACAAACTGCTGTTTTTTCTGAAGGGAGACCTTTGTGGTAATTTTAGAGATTCTAGAGAAATTGGAAAAGGCATACTGTAAGTTCAGCTGCTGATCCAACAGGAGGATTTTCAGATACTTTTTACAAATATCAACATATTGTCAAAGGAAGTATGTAACCATACAGAGGTGCATAGGAGTGATACATAACCACACAGAGGAGCAATGTACAGTACATTCTTCAGCTAGCTAAACACTCTTCATCAGTTTCTATTGTTGCAACTCAACTATTAAACTGCAGCGAAAGACATCTGAATAGATATCATAGTTTTGAGTTATGACAAATCCATGAATGCCATATGGCTTACTAGCCTTTGTTGCCTTGGTTGTACTAAAGCACTGTATTTAAAAACTCTCTTAGGGCTTAACACACAAATGGTGACACCCAATTGGATAAACTGATTATAATTTAAGCAAGTCACAACTGTCACAGACTCCAGTTGGAATCAATGACATGTTCAGTTTACTGACCTTGGCTGTCATGACTTTCAAGTTCAAACTAGCCTTTAAAATGCCAGTCTCAGTATTGAGTGGGGTACACGCACTACAGCTGTACACTATTTTGACCGACAAGATATTTGAGGTGAGTTGCAATAAGGAAAAGTCCTGTAGACTGGGAAACTGGCTTTAAAGAGGTGAACTACTGCAGCTGTAAATATTTAGAACTTACCGATGCGGAGGTATGCATGGCATTGAAACAATTGGCATAGCAGCTCTCTTCTCAGCTAAGATCTTCCTTGCCTTCCGCATGTTTTTCCTGGACTGGGCTTTAGCCTTCTTGGCAGACCATCCAGTTCCTTGGGTGACATCACTCTCATTTTTGCCATGCATGATGGGTTTCTTTTCTGCATCAGCTGGGGTATGAATGTCACAGTAGGCCGTCTTGCGGATGCTGATGGATGTCCCATTTATGCCTACCTCTCTAACAGGTTCCATTTTCATGTAAAGGCCAGCCTGCTGTGCACATGTGACATGGAATGCTGTGTAACAGTTGGCTTTGTGACACTGTATGCAAGCCCCGACACCACGCTGTTTACAGATGTAACACGTCAGCTTCCATCTAGCAGGAGGAATATTATCAATACTGTCAACAGGTTCAAGAAAGACTGTATTGGCAAACCCAACTTCTGGGATCCATAATGCACAGACCACGTGGGCCCACCTTGAGTCATCAGTTTGTTTGAAGGCACCACCTTTATTTGGACACAAAGTGCAGTCTACCGCCCTTGAAGGAGACTGCAGGCAGCGGCGACAAAGCCACTGTCCCTCTGGAATGTACGGTACACCATAGCATTCCTGGTGTACTGCTAAGTTACACATGTCGCAAAATAAGATAGCATTACTATTTTGGCACTCTCCATCATTGCATATACAACAGACAGCGTCATCATCAATTAATTGGTTGCTATCAGTCTTCCCTGTGGTTTGACTTTGGAAATATGATTCTTTTTCCAATCTGTCCATCAAAGTTTCAAATATTTCTTGTGACACAGATGTCCATCCATTGGATTTTCTTTTGGCATTCATCATCTCCAGCCACGAATAGTCTTCCTCATCCATGTCATACTCGACTTCTTCATCCAGTTCATCTTGGGATTTTTCAATAAACCTGAAGTATGAGGATGGACGAGAGGGGACATCAGGGGGTTCTGTGTACCCTTCCAACATTTTGAAAGATGCCTCTGGTAGCTTCATGGATGAAGTCACAGTAGCAGCTTCCTTTTTTGGTTTTGTAAGATTATCTGGGACTTTGTTTGTCTTAACAGGGGATGATTTTTCTTTCTCATCTTCACTTTTTTCATCACTGAGATCTTCTGTGACAACATCGATGTTTTCATAAATGTCTAAGCGGTGAAGCTTACCATCTATGTCAACTTCCACTAATCTCTGTGCCTGTGCGTAAGTTAGCGCCTCCCGTGTTGGTGAGCGAAGAATTGTCGGAGAGACTGGTATTGGGGGTTTGTTTTGCCTTCCATTGACCCTTCCTTTTCTCCAGTGACCCCTTTTAGTATTAGGGGTGGGCTTATTACTTTGGGGATTGTTATGATCAAAATGTAACAAGTGAAACTCCATTCCACTAAGGCTCTTGTAAACTCGATCACAATTCCCAACAGGACATTCATAAGGTGGTTTTGTTGCTCGCAGGTTGTGTAGAAATGTTTTCACATCAAAATTCAAAGCTGGCATCTTGAGGGGTTTGGGTTCACTTTGCATCTGGATCATCACAATCTGTGAACAATTACCAAGGCTTCAAAAATTACTGTTGACCAACTTGACCAACCTTCAGTTATGTGTTTTTCCTTCATTCAGGCTATAGGGAGATAAAAAGAAATAAAAGTTTTCAGAAAAAGTAAAAGCTGTATAATACGCATCCAGACTGTGGAGTTCCTGACAAGTACTATTGAATGAGCTGGTAAAGCCAAGGTGGAGTGGGGGGCTGTAACTTTATACCATTAACCAGTTAGTAATGCACAGATACATTGAACAATCTGGAATTTAAATGGTGGGGAATCATACCAATACCCACAACCCCCTTACTAAACCGTGAACCACCTGTGTACATACTGTTCAGTTTTAGCAGCAGCATAAATTTACTGGACGATCAAACTGCAGCAGTAAACAAAATGAAATTAACTGGTCAAACAACACAATTTCTTGGCTTTTTGCTCGTACAGTAATTAATGACAGCACAACTTGTAGCGACAGCTTGCAACTTGTAGTGATCAAGGCAATTTGCAAGCAACTGTGCAAAAAAGTACTACGTATCAGGACTACTACTACAGTACTACTACTGTACCTTAGTATGTAGATTCATGTGTGAGTGTGTACTGTATGCTGCACTTTGTACAGGAGTCACTTGCTGTATGTATGACCACATCATGCTGCAGATCATTTTGTGTTCAAAATAATGTCAAAGGTCAACTTAGGACAAGTTATCACTGTATTGCTACTTGTAAAATGCTCTATTTTTGACTTGCAAGTGGGCAGTTTTAAGTCCAATTTTATAGCATTTCCAGACACTGAATTTACTTCATTTCAGAGACACGTTAAAAACAAACCTTAAATACATGTGAGAATAATAGTGTGCTCTATTCTTCAATGGCAAATGTCATAGCAGTTCTGCAGTACTTTAATAAAACTCTCCCACTATGGCACTGTGATATCAAAAACTACAGTAACACTCAAGAGTGCAGTCTACATGACAGTACAGTATAGTGCATACTGTAGACCACAGTGCATCAACCACTGAACAGTACAGTTTACATCACCAGAGTAGAACAAAATGGCCGTAATTTATGACTGTCTCTTCATGCAGACAAAATAAAACCTGAGGAGATTACCACCTCGATTAATATTGCAGAAGACACCAGTTTTGGAGATTTGATCTCCAGCAACACTGGTTAAGCTGTCTCTCATGTACACTAAAATGACAAAGCTTATGAACATGGCAGTTGCCATAGTAACAAGCTCAACAGTAAAAGTTCCATCACTGTATTCCAATTACTGTATCTACACAACTGTGGGTTATTACATAGGCTGTAAAGACATACTGTACTGTATGCTGTACTGTAATGTAATGGGTGTAAAAAGTACACACCTGTGGGAATATTTTAGCAGGAAAAGAAAGGTCATAATTAGCTTACACAGTATATACGGCAACAGAAGTGTGAATAATAGATGATGGAAAGGAAATTGAAATCAATAAATTTAATGCCTCAAATTTATTCTTTGTAATAATTCCATTTTTTAAAATACAAAGTTCACAATACTGTACTGTACCTAGGTCTTACTATGAACAAAAGATGGTACAGTATTTCCCTCAATGCAGATTTCCATCAACTTTTCAGTTGCTTGTCTCCATTTCTTAAGTAAGTTTTAATATCTTCTTTATATATGCTGACATTCTTGAGATGTTGTCTGATGATGGTAGAAATAAACTGAACTGAATTGAAATTTGTTACAGTACATTAATTAAAGGTCTGTGGACATGTAAATGTCATACTGTACCTACTACCTATCTGACATAAGAAGCATTTTGCTGTAGGTACTGTACCTTCACAACTACGCAATAAGTTACATGCTGCTCTGCACAGCTGTATCAGCTGCATGCAGTGTGCTGAACAACTAACAGCAACAGACTCTGAACTACAGTACTGTAATTCATACAGTAGAATATAACTTTATTCTCAATGTCTGTAGGATAAAAGGTTTCATGGCTACTTTGTAATGAAATCAGTGAAACCCAAATGGTTATTGCCACAGTATACTGGACAGTATTTTATACTTGCAAAGCAATTCCACCAGCTACAGTAATCCATGATAGCAAAATGGACTAAGGTACTGAGATGTACACAGTAATAGCTGGATTTCATGTGACGTCACACGAGTGGGATTCCCATGCACTGAAGGGCAAAATGCACACACAGTAAGCGTATTTACAGCACACGGGCACAGCATACAGGTGTAACCACAGATGCTGTGCTACTGTGATAAAATGAACGCATGCCCTTCAAAACCAAAGAGACGCGCAATCTTGCCCTTCCAAACCAAAGAGTGTGCAATCATGTGACGTCCGTGAAACCCCTCTATTCCTGGATGTATGTACAAGTATCATGACTACAGGTTATACTGAATGGAAGTACACAGTACTGTGCAATATGTAACAGTACACAGCTGTAGTTACTTAGATGAAATTTAATGACACACCAACACGAATGTGTTATATAGTGTCAACTAGATAAAAAGGTAAAGTTTAATTACGGTTTCAAATACGGTTCAGGTTCAAGTTTGGTTTCAAATACAGCTCTAATACGGTGCAAGTCCTTCCCTTTAGTTGCCTCTTACGACAGGTGGGAAATACCGTGGTCATATTCTACAACCTCCAGCCCACAGGGGGCTACACAGCTGTAGGATGTAGGATGAAGTCAGTGAAGTTTATGGAGCATTCAAATGTATTTTGCAATCACTTCTTGCAAAACAATAACTGCAAAATGTGCTGTCAATGACAAATTTGCCACACCATGGCCTGTGCTGGTACTACAGTGTCTCAGAATATGACGGCAAAATTCCCCCCAAAATGTTTGGGGGGGGGGTGGAATTTTGGTTCAAAGAGGTGGAATGTTGCCAAGCTGCAACATAAAAAGTTACTTTTCACAACAGGTTTCCAAACAGGTGTCAGAAATTCCCACACACAATTTTAAAACTTCTGAGATTGTTGATAAGGTGTGTGAATTGTGCAGTCCTGCTGAACACTGACAATGACAGATCAGGGCCCCATTTCACAAAAAGTTACTCTTGATCTTCAGTTGAATTCACACGATAAATCCAACTGAAGACCAAGCACAAGTTAATCTTGAAAGGAGATCCAGGCTGCCATAGGGCATGTTGAATGAAATGGATTTGCATATTCATTCACCTTTAAGCATGTATGCAAACTTAGAGAATGCGGACCAGCTGAATTCAAGTGCCTTCAATGGCTGGCCTGTATTGGAATTCTCTGGTCAGTGGTCACGTCGCTCTCTTAGACCTCACTGGGTCAACACAACTTCAGAACCGTTATGTTATACATAGGCTTACACAACTGTCAGACTGTACACGTACTTCTTCCTTTTTTGCATTCTTGTGTTATAGACTGAAGGAGGTATGTTGAGAGTTCTTTGTTGTAAATTGCTTAAACATTACCTTACACCTTCTATTTCTTGTATGGTACTGTAAATTCGTGAATATTTTATTAATATGCGAATATCTGTAAAAGAATTACTGGGCATGAGTTACATGATGAAATACTTAATATTTTAGGAATATCCTAGAGTATATTTGTACGTCACATTTTGTATATTTGCACCACATTCTGTATTTTATTTGTACCATATTCTGTATATTGCTTGCTTGCATCATATCAGTTAAATGTTTTCAGCACAATTTTGCCTTTTGTATGTTTTGTATAAATGTTACTCTGCACTTTTAAAGCACCTTTGTATTTCCGTTTCACACTTTTCACAGAGGTCACCACAATAAAACAGCACCTGCAGTAAGGAAACCCTTGGGTAGTCTTCCCATTTTTTTGTGTTTGCCAATACAACCATTACATTGAGTTTGCTGTAACAATTAAAAACCCACATTGAAAGATTTCTTTTCATACCTACAGTACTGTAGTGGTGAGTACTGTTAGTACAGTGTACGACATTCCTTTTCCACATACAGGTTAAAGCCAAAACTGGCCAAACTTGATAAATTAACATGCAGTAACACAAAAATTTTTCAAATGGTACAATAATACCAAATATATGCCACGATGCATCATTCACATACCGTACTGGATCCATGATGCTAGTAAAAGCAGTGGTGCAGTATAGTACAGTATCTTTCTAGATTCTTTCTCCATTGCAGGTAAGGCTGTAGCCATACTGTAGAACCAATCAGCCATCTTTAAATGGCCACCCCCCTTCCAGCCCCAATATTTGTACCACAGCAGAAACCACTAATTCTGGGCAGGGCCTTAGCTAGGATTCAGAAATTTGGCATCTCACTTGCTACATATGAAAATGAAATGCCACCCATCACACTACGTAGAATAGGGGTGGGGAATCTTTTTTCATCTGAAGGGCTGCTTTGATAGTCATAATGCTCTTGCAGGCCAATGAAGCAGCAGGCGGCGAGAGGGCAACAAGCTTTCCCCATCGTGCACAGGCCGAGGGGTCCAAGCGAGCCTTGGCAGAGCCAAGGAAAAAAGCTCTGGTAAGGAACTGGGGTAAATCCACAGAAGCTCTAGAGACTGTACGAATTTGTTGGCATTATAGAATGAAGTATCGTCTTTAAACATTGCTTACACATATTCGTAAGGCTAAACTTACCAGGAGTATCACAATCTTCAGTATTCGTATTTATCCAAATGTTTCAATTTTGAAAGTCTTTTCAATCCACTCTTTACAGGAACAAGAGTTCTGAGGATCCCTGAATCCACCAGAACTAAGAAAGTACCCACTGAACTTCTAACTGTAATAGGCAGGCCTAAGCATGTGAGAGTGTCCTTCTGTTCAATCTAATATAGCCCGTCTCTCATGTTAATTTGCCGTTACCACCAGTAGATTCTGCACCTGGTTAAGGTCAAACGACAGGGTAGGCATGTTGCATTATACATGCTAGGGTTTTAGTAATGTACTGGTAGTGTTATTTTGAAATATGTAGTGTAAACTATCAGGAAAATGGTGTAAGTAGGATAAACGTTGGGCTAAAAAATTATTACCAATTAAATTTTAAGTGTTTCTGAAATTACATTCATAAATTGCCTCACGGGCCAGATTAAATGGTCTCATGGGCTACATACACCTTGCTGAAGGGAGGTTCCCCACCCCTGCTCTAGAACTTCAGATAGGGTCCCTGGAGATGTTTTGAGGAAAGCTGTCAGTGTGATTCCTCAACTGCAAAATGTTGTTCTCCCACAAAACATAACTTGAGGACTTTTAGTTCTGTATGGTGAACAATGCTTATTTTATAGACTAGACATGACAATACTTTGAAAACTAAATGACTTGAAAATGGGCTTGTCTACAATAAAGGGGTATAAAAGTGTTACAAAGGTGGTGAAATTTGAAGTCCTCTAAGAATAAATTTTTGTTGTCTTATTTTGTTTGATTGGTACAGTAGTCTCAATTTTTTCCTGAGAGCAGGAAGATAGTTCTTTTCACCTATCACCACTTTTTAAGTGGTAAGTGTTACTGGTTACGTATGTAACGGGGACAGACATGGAAACTCTTTGCTCCAGAAATCTTTAAGGAGGACAATATGTATAAATAAACCCTGTATTTAATAGAATGATAAAGAACAAACACTTTTTCACTGAAATTGCATTACCATTAGTTAAACATGGACTAGTATGGAGATCAATGGTTACGTTGGTAACAAGGACGGACATGTCTGTCCTCGTTACCAACGTAACCAAACTATGTTCGAGAAAATTAAGCACTTTAAACACTTGAATGCATTGTGACACAAGTTTTGCTCTTTCCTGAAGTGTAAACTGATGACATGTGAAACATTCATCAAAAACCAATGTCCCCATGTGCCTACGTTATACTACCGACAAGGACATGGTTACGTTGGTAACATTTGGACGGACATCGCCTTGAAGGCTCTCATACCCTTGTTGTAAGCAAAAAGATGGAGGAAAGCACACAAACCAGTGACAAATATGGCCATCTGCAAACAGATGCAGTTTTATCAAATTCTCTGGTAATTTGTGTCCTACAGGCCTGTTAATATGATAGTTACCAACGTAACCATTAGGGGACAGACATGTTACCAACGTAATCATCATGTGCTCCGCAATTGACTATGATGCATTTACTGCTGGATTATTTTATTTGTGGTACTGCACATGATCAAGGTTAAGTGTTACATCATAACCTTAGCTCTGGAAATCTTTTCTTTCAGTTAAATATCAGCTATTAAGATTTAATATCCAGATGGACGGACAAATCTCAAAATTTTACTCCAAATTGCTGATAAAATTTTGCGGTGTTTGTGCACCTAAAAATATTCATTTATCATTTACCATTTATTTTGTACATTACATTTATGAATGAAGACAAAGAACCTGCATCAGTCACATCTGCAAAGGTCCCACTCACATCATAAATTTATTCCACATCCTATGTAACACTTATAGGTGGTAAAAAAGGCCAAAATAGCCTCAAATTCTGCCCAAAACATCCTTTATATACAGTAAGTTGGACATTGATAAAGTTGTCTTTATTATCTCTCTATAGTCCTCCAAGTATGGTGAACTGTAAAATCAGCAAACCATTGTGACATCTTTCAAAATATCATCAAAGCAAAAAACTCACACTGAATATTTTCCTTTACTGTAGACAAGCCCAAATGTGATTGACAATGAGCTTATACTGGCCTTGGTAATAAATTTACCCCAGAACTCTCACTTAGTCATGTCACCCTTCCCACATATGTACTGTAATAATGGAGGATTTAACTTACTGTATTGTTACTGGTGAATCTTGTAACACACAAGTACTGCAGGTCTACACTGGTGCATGCTCCTCAGTGAAAGCAAGCTTTTGACCCAGTTCTAGAAAATTTGAAAACCAGACTGCACCCCAAATTGTTCCTTCTACCACGACTTTATTTTGAAGTGTGGAGGAATCCTAACAAGAAACAGTTCTGTACTGTAACATTGGGTTTAGTTTTTAAGTTTATGTAGATCAACTCCACATGTCATGAAGTACAGGTCTACAGAATCCTAGTTTGCAAAGTGGCATAGCAACTTTTCAGAGTAAATTAGGGCTGTGACCGTGTAGCGATTAATCGCTAGACGATCGAAAGTGGAATAAACGTTTAATACAAAGCTACTAGCGATTAATCACAAAACCCATTTTACGTCCATTTTTATCCATATGAATACTAGTTTTGCAAAAATTACAAATGGTACGCACAGCACTCTAAGACATCAAAGTAAAGCCTTCACAGAAACCATGCTTTACGGATATTACTTCCCCGGCATCACCAATTCATTTTGAATACTTATTGCATAAATCAGCACACACCGAGTTTTTCTGTTGTGATAAGGTTATTGCGATTAATCGCTAAATGATCACAAATTTTTGCGATTACACGTTTAATTATTTTGCTACACGTTCACAGCCCTAGAGTAAAATTGCTGAACTGCAAATTGTACAGCATTATATGCAGAGTTTGGTAATTAAATGGACATCCCTATTTTGTACAGTAGTTGTTTAGTTTTCTAATTTTCCAAAAATATACTGGACCTGACATTTGAAGTAGAGGACAGTGGGAATGAGTTTTTCACAGTAACTTAAAATAGTTTGTAAGTGCAGGTTACAGTACATGTATATATTCATTTCATACAGTACTAGAGTCAGTTAATAATTTTTAAATTTGTTCAAATTACACATCACGTTCTTGTGTTACTGGTTTATCTGTTTTCATATGAAGGGACAATCACACTAAATACTTGTACAGTGCTCAAGTACAGTACATTGTTTGTACTTGCACTTATGGCTTAGTAATCATACTCATACTTGTACTCATGGCTTAGTAATCATACTCATACCTGACTCATGGCTTAGTAATCATACTCATACCAGACTCATGGCTTAGTAATCATACTCATACCTGACTCATGGCTTTGCAATCATACTCATACTTGTACTCATGGCTTAGTAATCATACTCATACCTGACTCATGGCTTAGTAATCATACTCATACCAGACTCATGGCTTTGTAATCATACTCATACTCATATTTGTGCTCATGGCTTTATACTTGCATTCCTAATCTGAGAATTTGAAAATCAGGTACATGTACTGTACAGTACTATTGGCTTGGCACTTGTACTCTTACTTGGACCATTGTACTGTACTTTACTGTAACATGTGACTTTGTACTCACACTTTAAGTCTGCCTTGTAGCAAAATTGGTTAGTCACCTAGGAAGAAATAATTGTCTCTAGAAAGCTTTTCTGCTGTGACTGTCTTGATGCAATTTTATTCTCATGCTGACATGATTACAGTACAGCAAGCCTTACTGTTCATGAAGCGGGTATCAGGTGACTTTTACGCCATGGTCCCTGAGATGTACTGTACATAGTGCCTGGTTTGCTTCAAAATTATGTATGACCAGGCAACCTCTAATTTCTATAAGTGCCAGGTCATATTTCCTGACTTATGTAATCCTATAGCATTTACAGCAGTATATCTGTGAATGATTTCTTCCATTTGTGCACAAACTGCTCATCTGTTTCGGCACAATGACACAAGTTCACAGGCTCATTTCTCATGTTTGTATGTACAGTACATGTTGTAACTTGTACATACTACTGTACCAGGGTACTGTACATATTCCTGGAGTCCTTGTGCACTGCAAAATGTAGACTGGATGGGTTCCAGGCCTACGTTGTAGGCTCCCTTAACTGTGGAATTAAAACTGATACTTTCATCCAAGTGCAGAGTTAATTTTTAGCAAAAATGTCTTTTTTTGCAAATTTCAACTTAACACTGAAAAGATAATGCTCTGTAAATATTTAGCACAACGATGTGTCATCTCCTTTTTTTGAAGCAAATACAAGCAAATACCAGTGTTTGTAACTTATTTTCCATGTCTAAGTTACTTGCCCTCCCCAAATACCCTTCCTCTTCCCCATTTTCAAAGTCACTACCTGTATCCGACTCGATGTCCCAATGAAATAAACAAAGCTTCTTCGACGGCACCTTACCGCTTCCGTATTCGGTATACAATCATTTCTTTGTTGATGTAGATGCAGCCATTATAACAGTAAAATTGGAAAGAAAATACACCCACATGGTCCTACACTTGTACAGTAGCCGTAGCCTGTGAGTGATTGTAAACAGTGCAGCACATCCAAGAACACTTCTGAATTCCATGTGCTTGATCAATGTCTCAATATGAAGACGGATACATATCCACCTTGTGCACTGGCAAACAGGTAATAGGGCCAGAATGTTCGCTGTGCACAGCGAATGATCTTTCGAGGGTATATCGTTGATTGGCTGGGCATTATGTGACTTAGTTCATACATATATTACAAGACGGATATATCCGTCATACGCAGTAGCATGAAATTAGGACATGACAGATATATCCGTCATACACAGGTAACTGGTTAAGGTAACCCTTGCAGTGCAGTATGCATAATGTATATCTACAGTACAGTGATGAACCGTACAGAAGAAAATTTATTGTGGTACCAAAGGTTTAATCGGTGAATCTCCTTCTGCTGTGGGCATAAATTGTAATGTAGGCCAGACCTGAGGTCCTCAGGCCTACTTCTTACCATACATTTTGTTCCCTAAACTACAGTAGGCCAAAGCCAAGTCCCACCTTACTTTGAATGGGTCAGCACTATATACAACATACTCTTTGTGTGCTACAACTTGTAGTCTGCAATATCCACATAACTTTTTGTGTGCCTACAGGTACCGTATGCATTCACATATCACATTCTAATACCAGACAGTTGTATACAAGTCAACGACCTTCACAGTAAGTACATATCTGATCAAAATAACAAACCCAGATATATGTGTCATCTCTAAGGCTGTTATCCCAACTCTCCTGAGCATCTTTCTGTGCCTTCATGGTAAAGAACACATCAGACAATTGTAAGGTATTTTTCCACATGATTCAGAGTGTGTTGCCCATGTAGATTTACAGTAGTGATTCGAAGTGTACGTCTGCAATTACACACTAAATAGTATGCATTCGGAACAGTGATCAAGATACTTTTCAGCTTGCTAACCACTTAGTTATTTCACAGTCTGCTCAGCAATAGGGAAAACAATACAAGAAATTAATAAACAGGCTAGGCACTGAGGTCAGCGGGGCTGACTTCACAATGCTTCAGATCTAAGTAGAACCACAACAAATCAATTTTGGAAAAAAATCTTTGCTCAACGAGGCCACCAAGTGTTGTACAGGTAGAAATAAAAACTACTTAGTGTGCATGGTACCTCCAACAATTATGAATCAAAAGTTAGCAACTAACAAGGTACAGCATGAAAAAACAACATTTGCAATTAATTGTAACAGTAACCAAACAAATAATTAAACGACGTGTACTACTGTACCATATGAATATGCCTGAACAAACCTAGAACCAAACAAAACAAATGCAACATTTGTATAGGGTCCAATTTCATCCAAAGTTGTCAAAGTTCGCATGATATTCCCACTGCGGAAGTATCATTGTTATTTCTTTGTCATATCATGTGCATGTGCGGCTATGAAGTGAGTGCAGACAGTATTCAGCTCTTTCTCTGGAAGCGAGAGTTATTGACAAATAAGACTGTGATTCTACCAAAAAAGGCATGCCAATGGCACACAGAAAACTGCACAGAAGAGTTTGGATAACACCCCTTAAATAAAACTAAAATCTTTACACACTGTACCACAGCTGCATTAGCTTGCCATGCTTAAAACCTTGCTGCAGTGTTCGTGTGCAAAGCATGCATGTACAGACCCAACTGGATTAATGATGTGATTACGTAGACACAAGAACAACACTGCATTTATTTCATCTATCCAATGCACAATTGGTGTGGACTTCCTACAGTAGCAACAAGATGTTGCTGCTTGGCATACTGTAAAGTTAACAAACTCGCTGGAACTGATGATCGAAATTATTCTTTTGGGTAAGTAAAAGGCATGAAATTGTAAGAATTCTTGAAATAAAGATGTCTTCAACATACAGTGGAGCCATATGAAATACATGAAATGAAATTCATTGAAGAAAATATGAAAAGTCAGGGTATGAAATGAAAAGAAATTTAAAAATGTAAGGTTTTTGAAGAAAATTTGCAGTTTTAATTGGAGGATCTGCCCTCCTTAAAACAAAATTTAACCAGAATACAAAAATGCACTGAGGTTTCGATGATATATGTTCTGTTCCAAATAATGCCATGATGTCCCATATCTTTCAGTCACTGGTCAAGTGCTATCTTAACATGTTGGAAAAATAATTTTAGGTTCATATTTGATCTTGGAAATTCTTGGGAAAATTTGCATTTTGACTTCTGGTGAACCCATGAGACGATCTTGGGAATTCTTAAAACTTTGCTTTCTGACCCCTGTGACCCCAGATGACCTTTGACCTCCACCAAAAACGAAAGCATTAATTTTTTCACTGCAATGCATCCACATATTGAGTATGAAATCTATCCAAGCTTCCTACCTGGCAATATTGTGTTAACAAGGTTTTCAGTGTTTGACCCCCAGTGACCTCAGATGACCTTTGACCTCCACCAAAAAGTGATAGGGTTCATCTTCTTACCAAAACGCATCCACATACCACGTATGAAATCTATCCAAGCTTCCTACCTGGTGATATCGTGTCATCATGGTTTTCAGTGTTTGACCCCTGTGACCCCAGATGACCTTTTGACCTCCACCAAAAATGATAAGGTTCATTTTCTCACCATAAAGCATCTACATACTACATATGAAATGAATCCAAGCTTTCTAGCTTGAAATATCATTTTAACAAATGTTTTCAAGGTTTGATCCCGGTGACCCCAGATGACCTTTGACCTCCATCAAAAACAATAGCGTTCTTTCCCTTACCATAACGCATCTACATACTAAGTATGAAATCTATCCAAGCTTCCTATCTTGAGATATCATGTTAACAAGGTTTTCAGGGTTTGACCCCCAGTGACCCCAGATGACCTTTGATCTCCACCAAAAACGATAGGATTCTTCCTCGTACCATAATGCATCTACATCCTATGTATGAAATTTATCCAAGCTTCCTATCTTGAGATATCATGTTAACAAGGTTTTCAGCATTTGACCCCCGGTGACCCCAGATGACCTTTGACCTCCATCAAAAACAATAGGGTTCTTCCTCTTACCATAACACATCTACATACAGTACTGAGTATGAAATTTATCCAAGCTTCCTTTCTTGAGATATCATGTTAACTAGATTTTCAGGGTTTGACCCCCAGTGACCCCAGATGACCTTTGACCTTCACCAAAAACAACAGGGTTCTTTCTCTTACCATAACGCATCTACATACTAAGTATGGAATTCATCCAAGCTTCCTACCTTGAGATATCCTGCACACAGGGTTTCCATATTTTGACCCCAGTGACCCCAGATGACCTTTGACCCCCACCAAAAACAATAGGGTTCCTTCTCTTACCATAATGCATCTACAAACTATGTATGAAATTCATCCAAACTTCCTAACTTGAGATATCATGCACACAAGGTTTTCACCCCCGGTGACCCCAGATGACCTTTGACCCCCACCAAAAATGATAGGGTTCTTCCTCTTAATATGGGGCATCTATGTACCAAGTTTGACAACTGTCAGGGTTTCTCATCTTGAGATACACAAGCTAAGGGTCACAAACACACACACACATACATACGCCATCATGACCGCATGGGTTTCTCTTTCACCAAAACCAATAAACCGTGGAGCCAACTGGTCCCTGGAGGGGATTCAGGGCCAGATAATTTAATATCCAGTTACATGTATTGAGGCAACCTGTAGGTTATGGGTCCCTCAATATTTTGACTTTTATTAGAGGTCACCAAAAATTCCATTTCATTTTGCAACCTTGTGGAATTTACTTCCAGATACAGTGTCTTAAAACAGAAAGTCTATTTTCACCTTTATGAGTCCCTTTAGGATTAGGGCTTGCTCCTTAGTAGGATTTAGAAGCATGGCTTAGCTTTTACGAGGAGGTGGTCTTTAGGCAATTGCTTTGCAGTGCCTTCAGCGCTGAAAGTCACCTTGCTTTGTGTCATCTCCTATGGTACTTAACTATTTTTCTTTTAGTACTTTATCTTTTTCAAGGGAGTGTTCTGTTTCAATGTTGAGGCCAACAGGGTTTTGTAGTTCACTTCCTTCCACTATTTCCTCTGTAACTATTGTACACTGTAGTGGAGAAATAAATGATCAAGAGGAATTTCAGTAGTTTTAGTAAAGAAATTGTACTACAGTAAATCTTAATAAGCAGTTGGTAAGACCCCACCTCGACTATGCAGCCCAGGCTTGGAGTCCCTTCTATGAAAAGGACAAGTTTCTTTTAGAGCAGGTTCAGAAGAGAGCCACTCGCCTTATACCTGAGGTGAAACACCTACCTTATCATGTTAGACTTAAAGTGTACCTAAAGTCTGAAAATTCAAAAATATATATTACAGAGCATGCAAACTGAATTCCAATGGTCCAATTCCCATCTTCACAGGACTTTCTTAAGCTGAGATATAAAATGTTGAAGTTTATTCACTCGATTTAAAAAGGTAGATTGCGCAATAATTTGTGATGTCATTGTTGTACTACTCAAATTACAATCTTTGTATTTCTTTGTTTTTCTGAAAGCCACCGCACCTTGTGCCAAAATGTGATTGCGTTCTTACTGCTTTGGGGTGACTTGACTATATTGCCCTTCTGTACAGCATGTCATGCAAGAAAACAGGAAGCGGTCAAGGTCATATAAACATTTTCAATTTTAAAAGAAAACAAAGCATTTAATGTGAGTTGTACAACAAGAATGTCAAAAATTATTGCGCAATGAACTGTTTGGATTTAAGTGAATAAATTTTAACATTTAATATCTCAGCCATGGAATAAGCTATGACAATGGGAGTTGGATCAATAAGATTAATTTTGTAACCTCTAAAATATATATTTTTGAATTTTTAGACTTTAGGTCCACTTTAAGCATCTTGGGCCTACCACCCTGGAGTTGAGAAGGATTAGGGGGGACATGCTTCAGGTGTACAAATTTCTCTCTGAAAGGAATCCTTTGTCATCTTGCAATTATTTAAAGGTTCAAAGTAATTCAGCCCTTCCAAATAAGACATTGGCTACGGCAAAAAAATTGCTGAAGTAAAAAGGATTTACTTCGGCAAAAATATACTTTACCTCGGCAGTAGGTAACTGTCCGATGCTACTTGTTTACAAACTTCTACCACAGTAGGTTAACATAATTTGTTTGTTTAAGCTCCGGAATTCCATTGATAAAACCAATACAGCCGCTTTGGGAATTTTTCCCACTTTATTACACATTAAAAAAAGATAACACGGCTGGTTCTGAAATCTAAAGGTCACACTCTGTGTCATACTCATGTGTGTACAGTGATCACTTTCTTGACAGCAGACAGTGAGTTTTGTACATACAGTAAATACCCATCGTAACGAACTTTTTAAATCAAGATTTTCTGTTAAAACTTGAAAAATTGCAACTATGTTTTGTATATAAAGCAATAATACTGAATATATTTGCTCATGTTACGAATCGTGGTGGAAATTTTATCAGAAAACGATTTCTTTTCAAGTCGCTACTCGAAGCTGCATTTCGAGCCGTGTAGGCCTAGTGTGCAGCTTTCGTAACCAGTAAGTCCCCGTATGCGTGTCCTGCAATCTATCGCCTCCGCAAAATTTTTGCCGAAGTCAAGTCAGTTTGTCTCGGCATGTACCTCGGCATTGCCGAATGCCGAGGCTATTTTCGAGGGCTGGTAATTCTTGGGTTCGAGGCCATTGTAAGAAGCTACAATCTTGGACAAAACTCACTGGGACACCCCGGCTCCCCCTTCACAAAGTTGACCATAGTTATCCTGTTCAGGGCATACAGTCATTCTCTCTGCGCAACTTTGGAAGGGGGAGCGGGGGTTTCATGTACTGTAAACCTGGGAATGAAGATTCAAGAATATTATGACAAAGCGTCCCAACAGTTTTGTCCAAGATTGTAGTCAAGTGTTTTGCAAGGCTCGACATTAGGAAGTTCAGCTTCTCTCATGAAGCTGTTAACTAGTGGAATAGTCTGCCTGAGTGGGTAGTTAACTCCACACCTGTGCACTGCTTTAAGGTTAACATTGACAAGTTCTTCATTATGTGGTAGAATCTAATTGGGCTGGGCTCGTTTGGTGTTGGTTGGTTGTTTTCAGTTCATGTTTTATGGTCTTCAGGGCATCTTATGGGGCCTTAGCCCTCCTTTGCCCTTTAATCTGTTGTTATATATGCAGGATTGGTAGCTACAATCCTGGACAAAATTATTGGGACACTTCCGGACCTTCCCCTCCACCCCTCGTTCAATGTTGAGAAGAAACGAAAAGCGAGCTCTTTTCTTCAGCGCTCAACTTTAATTCACCTTCAAAACCAACATTGAGGTGGGGCGCGGGGATTTGTCCCAGATAATTTTGTCCAGGATTGTAGACCAATTTCAGTAGGTGGGCTCCAAGAAACGAGTCCAAGCTGTACACAGCTAATGAAAAATTTACTGTAATTGTTGAAAACGGGGAATATTCACTTTTAAGTTATTAGCCCTATATTCTTATTATACTGTATGCAACACTTGGATAATACCATAAAAATAAAAGTTTTCTTTCCAAGTTCCTTCAACACCAGTTCAAACCATCAAATTTACTAGCTGATCGTTAAGTGCTTACAGGGCCATGCCAGGCTTAACACCACTGAGTGGGGAGCTAAAGGGCAGTCCCAGGTGGTCCCACCCATCATCGTCCACGGTACATACAACCCTGGCCATGCAGTATGGTGTAGGTGAATGTGAAATTTGAAAAACGCAGAAATAAGTTAAACTTTTTAAAAACTTGGGAACCCAACTTTAAAGTGTAATTTATTGCTGACTCCAGGTGGTAAGCCATAAAGCAACCCTTAACAGTATGTCAGTAGAATATCTATACTTTATAGCCTAGGCCCTACACTACTTGCAACAAATGCACCAGTGGTGCAATCTTAGCCTGAGTGCAGGTTCCAATAATAAATTGTTCATAAGATCAGGGCTGGAAGTAAACAAAGGCCAAGAAGGCCATGGCCTTCATATTTTTGGCAATGGCCTTGGTGCCATTCAAAATGGTATACTGTATTTTTCAAGGCCAACTGGCCTTTGTATCCTGCCTATAAAAGAAAGAAATGCAACCAAACATAAACCAGGTAACATCATCTGTTTGGCCTTGGTGCCCTTTGAGATGTGTAAATATGCCCTAAAAGCTAACATAAAATGGCCTTGCCCTCATGACTATTTTCAGCCCGGTAAGATATTGCTCATGCACAGTTTTGTTTTTAAGGTTAGTACCATTAATAAGTCCTCTAGCACCAAGTATCTAGGTTTAATTGTTGACAATTAAGCTCTCTTGGGAAGAACACACAAAAGATCTTCGTAATTCACTTGTTAAGTACACTATCAGCTAAAGGATTTGCTTCCCAAGAAAACTCAGGGCTGAAATTTAGCACTCGTCCGATCGTCCATGATGGGTAAAACTTGCATCGGACAACCTCTTTCTCTCTTTGAACTTGTCCGATGGACCAGGGGTCGAAATTCCCACTGTTCCGCAAACAGTGCTTTCAGTGCCGGAACAGAAACTTTTCAAAAGCCACTGTTCCGTGGAACAGTGCTTTTCCACAAGAAGCAAAGTGCATATAAATATATGCACATGATAATCTCTGATAAAGTAATGATGCCGTGAAAGAAAATATCCCCGTTGATTTTGGCTTAAGAATTAAATGCAATCTCGTTCCACCGTTATCAATTAAAGTCGGTTATGCTTGAACGTGTTATTCCCTATGCTGCATGGTACAGTGTGTAAACGCACATACTGAAGTTTTACTATCCAACGCAAAAAAATTTTAGTACAGTATGTCATTATTGCCCTGCAAGCGAAGGTCATCTTACATCACCCCTTGTTTTGCGTGGTATGTTCCAAATGACCTCTAACTATTCATAGATGTTCCCTCCACTTTACTGTGTTGTTAGGGGGTTTTGTATTAATATTCCCTCGAAGCTAGCAACTAAGCACCGAAACTTGAAATGACTAAAAGCAATTCTGACTACTGACATCTCGCAACCAAAGCCAATGAGTCTTAAGTGTTGTTTTTCCTTGCAAGATCTTCCTATTGACTTTACCAGCTTTTACTGTGTGGAATGACACTTGCATCAAGGTTGTGGCGAAGGATACGACCAGAACGATTTCACGTAAATTTGCTGCGAGAAAATAACATTAGTATGTGCACTCATATGTTGGAGAACCCACTCATTGCTTTGCTATAGCAATAACTGCAGTGCAAAGGATGAATCAAGCAAAATATTCCTTTACCGTGGAACTTTTTTGCTCTCACTCAAATCCCACTTGCCTTGCTTGCTGTGCCTTCTGCATCAGTTTTGAGTGTTTTTTATTCTACAGTAGGTCTTAGGACACTGCAATATGCTAGGTCTCGGGACAATGCAAGGTTATTGGCGATAAACTTATGCTTAAAAAATAAGAACCAAACGAAAATCAGGATAACCCACTGGCTAATCCTCGCTGCAGATGAAAATCCACCCTCCCCATGTTACAGTGAAGTCATGCAGTCATACAAGTCGAATACAGTATAGACAGCCATTTGCACCTTTGTAGTTTGCACGTGTGTATGAACTGTATGTATGCCGAGATACTGTGCTCCGGAACAGTAAAATCTGATCCGGAACAGTACAGTAATTTTGAAAAAAGCGCTGTTCCCTGGAACAGCAGCAAAAAAATTAAATTTCGACCCCTGGATGGACCAGTAAATTTTATTTTTAATTGGATAGTTCCCTACATCAGCAGGAAAGTATGTCATAAAAACCCCCTTAAGAAGTGGCATTGAGACAATGGTATTGACTACCATTCATTACTGTACTATGCAAATAAAAATGAAAAAATGCAGGATTTAAAGTAAATGTTTGTTTTCAATGGCAGAGACAGGAAACAGAAGTGTTCATCTCTTGTTTGACACTTCCATTAGGGCAACCAAAAACTATTTCGGACAACCTAAATTTAGCTTCAGGTTGTCCGATGGGCAACCTGAAAATTTCCTTGAAAATCAGGCCTGAAAACTGCTTTACATATACTATGCCTTTATTTTTTCCAAACTTCGTTACGCTGTTGAAATTTATGGTACCGCAAAAGCTTCAATCCTTAGGCCCGTTCAAGTTCTTCAAAATAAGTTACTCAAGTTATTAACTGGTAAACCAAGACACCACCCCACCAAGCAGCTGCATCTCGAGTATAATTTATGTTAAGTGACATCCATTTTTAATGTATGTGTCAAATAATCTATAGATACTGCAATAATAGTGTTTGCACGGGTAGTAAAAGTGCTACCCGGGTAGACAAAATAATTTTAGAGCGGGTACCCGGGTACCCGAAAACCGCAGAAACAAAAAGTTTATAAACAACTCACAATACTGTTGTACTACATGTATTGTTCGGAGGAGGTATCGTGTCGCTCAAATGGGGATAATTAATTAGTGCAATAAAAGCAAAGGATAAAATAGATTGGGTAAATTGATTAGCAGTAACTGCTTATCAAAATCTGAATTGACTAGCGATTACTTCATCTTGGTTAGCAGTATAAATAACGATGACCAAAATAAAGCAACATTTTGTACTTGGACACATACTCCATGACACTTGCCCGATATTTACACCTGTATCAGAGTGGTAGTGGCCACAAGTTCAGGAAGACTAAAAATCATCATAACAAAATCGCGTCGTTGCAAATAGAAAATTAAGAATGAAAGAAACGTGATAAAAACAACCAGTTAAGAAAATCACTATTTCTTAAGGCCTTTATCCTCATACTGTACTGAATTTGGGGGCATTTTTCGAATCAAAAAGCAAGCTTTTAGATTATACCAATTTAAAAAATTTCAACCAATCAGAGCCTTTAGAAGTTGACTGTAAGTATTCTCTTGCACGTCCAATTTTACAGGAAGTAAACAGTGACGTCACTTTTATGATGTTTCCTACTACTAGTGTACGCACTATTACGGACAGCTTCCTACGTTCGGACGTAGCTACCCATGTGTTGACATCCGGGCACCTTACCTAATTAGCTTGTTTTTACGAATGCTATTATTTTGGTGCAAGCCAATGTTAGATCCAATAGCATGGTTAACTTCGAAATCTACGTAGATACTTTACACACGGTGGCAAGGTGTTGATTTGCACTTCATCAGAGATGCATTTAACCGTTAATCGAGGTTTTTTCCCTTTTGGCAAACACGAGAGGGAATTCCGTATTGAACTGAATGCACAACATATTGCGTAGTACATAGCTAGCGTATGTACCGTACATGCACGGCTCAGTTTTAGTAGCATGCCGAACGTAATGGCACCTTGCAATGCATGGTCAGCTAGCTCAGGGTTCAGAGTTTTGTCTACTACATAAAACTGACCTCGCAGTGTCAGGCCCGGTATTGCAGCATTCGCCGTACCGGATAGAACACTAACATATATGTGCGATGTACACTTCATCCCAGCCGTGTGTAGTATGTAGCCAAACATGACATGTGCACGGCTCAGTATTTAATTGTTTATAACTTTTCTAGCAATGTGTTGTTGTCAGGCGGAAAAGAGCAGAAGCTGATCTTCTGGCTTCGGCTTCAAACAATACGACAATTGTTATACACCGCATCATTGGGGATAGTTGAAACTCGAACATGGCTTGACAAAATAATGATTCGCATCTTCCGCGAGGCCAAATTGAAAAAGATTCGCAAGTAAGCAACTAAGTCATTTTTGGGTAGCAAATTGCGATGCGAAGCCGGTTATTTTGTCCCTTGAAAAGCGCAAAATATGTGAGAGCATGAGAAGAAGAAACCTAAGACAGATTGTGAGTGAATGTAATAAGCATTGCTACAGGTTTATAGCATGAAATATCCAAAGTATTTTTAATGTGCTATTTTTCTGGAACCGGGTAGAGGACACGAAACCCGGGTAGTAATATGACGGGCGGGTACCCGGGTTTTCGGGTAACCCGTGCAAACACTATGCAATAATATGTTAAATTTTCTTAAATAGCAATTTTAATGGAAAGTTTGTCACATTCGACCAATTTTATGACAGAAGTTAAAACATCCAGACATTTATGGCAAATTTTAAATACTGTACCCCCCTGGACGCACACCGGTACTTAGGTAAGCTTTCAAAAAGGGGACACGTTCAGGTAAATTCCGGACGCCTACTGTAGTTATACTACTGTACATAACCCTGACCTTCATCATGACTTTCGGAAAATACAGACGTGGGAACAGTGAACAGTCCCTGATATTGCAGGCCCTATTAACAATACATTGGTTGCGAGTTATGAATGGTTAAATCTTTTTCATGCTGCTAGAATTCAATAGGGTCGTTTAGCCAAAGTTCCCCGGGAAAAGGCCATTTTCTCGGGTGAAATATATAGACGTCTTATGTTGCCTGATGGCTAAATCCTCCTATTGAATTCTAGTCTCATGAATATTCATGCATAGGAGTTACGGCCATTGTTTCGACGTGGCAATCACCGCTGGGGCCGTTTTGTTTAGGTCTGCTTTGGGCGGGTTTATGGACTACACGGTAGGGCGCCCATCAACTGCAAGGTCCCGTCCAGTGCGAGTCTAGCCTAACATTCCATGTCACAATCTTGGACTGATAGATTTCCTAAGTGCGCATTCGACGATTACCTCATACACATGTCATGTAACTGATTCCCATCCCGTTACCGGTCAACTGTTTCCGTGTAGGATTTACCTTCGTGGCAGGTGTCGAATATGTATACCTCTTTGGCGTGCACTGTACTGTGAGTGCAGTGTTAAGGTGCAGGAGTAATACACGTCTGCCGGGTGGGTAAGTGTAGGTTTCGTTATGCTGTACAGTCTGTGCATAATTACCGATCCAAGTAACTCAGGCCTGTTTCAGTATCGGACAAGCTAAATGCAACCGAGTAAGATTTTGATTTTAAATCCGTAGGCTTCGGTTAACGATGGAGTGTAAGCCTAGGATTTTGTATCAAACTTTTATCAGTCTAGATCTGGATTTTACCTACGTACTGTTCTCAAAGGTTATTAGTTGAGTAATATTTTTGGCCTTACACTTAGGCCTACGTGCCCAGCCCCATAGCCGTCGTAACAATTGACCGTAAACTAGCACGTGTACTGTTAACAGGAAAAGAATACTGAATAGATCGACTGAACAGGAGGGATTAGCGAAGAACTGCTTTCAACAGGAAAGGCTTTTGTGCTCCTTTTGTCACTATCAAAAGAAAGCTGTGGTTTGCTGGCCACTGTGCGGCATGGGCGGCAGCCTTTAAAGGGATTTGTAGGCCTACGCGTTTCGTGTGAGGTTTCAAAGAATAGCATTTAAACCCCATAGAGCTGTTAAAGCACGGTTGCGGTGTAACATTTATGCCAGACGGCACTGTAATTCAATTTCCTCTGCCATTTTTCCTCTATGTAACTCAGTTCACAATAGGCCAACATCTGTAAGCACCCGCAACAAAGATCTTTTTATAGTGTCTCATCATAATACACCACATGGTAGACTGTTACTGAATAATTATTGTTACTGTTTATGGCAAGACATACCGCCACGATGTAAAATTATCTACATCTTTAAACATTTACCAAAATAGAATAAAATGTTATATAGGGGCCTACTTAATAAGTAATTTTTTTTATTGTGCAGAAACTAAATTTACATACCTTGTACCATGTATTCCTACCTATATGTTACTTTAATTGTTGTTGCTGTTGCTGTTATTGTTGTTATTATTATTATTATTATTATTATTATTATTATTATTATTATTATTATTATTATTATTATTATTATTATTATTATTATTATTATTATTATTATTATTATTATTATTATTATTATTATTATTATTATTATTATTATTATTATTATTATTATTATTATTATTATTATTATTATTATTATTATTATTATTATTATTATTATTATTATTATTATTATTATTATTATTATTATTATTATTATTATTATTATTATTATTATTATTATTATTATTATTATTATTATTATTATTATTATTATTATTATTATTATTATTATTATTATTATTATTATTATTATTATTATTATTATTATTATTATTTTTATTATTATTATTATTATTATTATTATTATTATTATTATTATTATTATTATTATTATTATTGAGGTCACTAGCCTAGGTAACAGATTTCTGTTTTTCTACTGTAGTGTCCTTCAAATGATTTACTGCTACTTTGTTATTTCAATGTTGTTTATGTACTGTTTATGAAATCATTTGTGAAATAAATTTGAATTGAACTGAATAATTAATTTCTCTTAAATGAGACATACACTGTAGCTTTGGTAGCTTATTATGCAATCATGAGCTTAGTAAACAGCTGAAAAACAGGAGCAAACAATGCAAAGCTGTATACATGTACTGTATGAGTTTTCTGGTTCCAGTCTGGTTACTCTGGCCATCAAGCTCTGTTTGGCCCATTCTTAGTATGGTACACGTACTGTAGAAGAGCGACTGTTACTGTGCTCAGTTAAATGCCTTGTAACTTGTTGGTAAGACAAAAGCTGCTGTTTGTCCCTGCTGCTCATACAGTATCGATATGATTTGTTGGGATGTAAGGTGTAGCGGTATATCGATATTATCGATATTAGTCGATATTTGCTCCTTAGTAATATCGTTGATATGCGTTTTCAAAAATATCGATATATAGTAAAGTCTATATATAGTAATAATATCGATAATCTACTATTCACTTGGATACCGATTCTTCTAAAATAGCGACACTCAACACAAATATCGATATTTAACAGCAGTGACTCATAACCGATACGAGTGTTTTTAAAAACCGATACCTAAGCATCGATAGAGTCAAGTTACCAACGAATCTTTGGCCTAGCTTACGTAGGTCTATGTTCACCTCTTGTGACCTTCGTAGCACAATACTGAGCTGTTCATCACAATGCTAAGAGCATATAGGCATACTGTATGAATTATTTCTGCGGTTTGCATACGCAGTGGAATACTTCAATGTAGGCCTACTGCGTACACAGTGGATTCGGTACAGACTGGTGATCGACTGCCAAAGTACACGTGGGTCGTAAATGGCTGAATATGTACAGAGCTAGCTCATGAGCCGTATCAGTGACACGAAAGTTTTTTCTACAGAATTGGTTACAGCATGCAAGTTTATTCCGAGACCTTACAAGTAAACTAATTTTTCATGATATTCAGACTTACTGTAGGATGATCTATCTGAGACTATCTCACAGAGTAAAGTTCCACAAACAGAAAATAACGTAACATTTTTGCAAATACATTCGTTAGAAGTTCAGTGTTGGTACACATACTGTACTACGTATGTGATTCCATAGGCCATAGGGTTTAGTACAGCTTCGTAGTTTTTCGTTGGGGAAGCTTTACTGTACGTTAATTCTGTTGACAACATGAATGTATGCAAACATGTACGAACACGCCGCAATCAGTCCGTACATGCAACACGTGTAGTACTGTAGAAAATATTTACAGTTTGGACTCTTCCAAACAAACTATGCAGCCATACATAGGAGTATTGTGACCTTTGACTGGATCAGCGTACTTTGATACGAGGGTTTTTTTAACTATTTTGTGGGATATATATTTTGTTTGTTTGGGCGGAATTTTGCGAGTAGTTTCGACTGTAATATTTTTCCATACATTAAAAAAAGATCGCTGACACTACGATGGGGATGACCTGCAAAAATAGCTGCGTAAAAGTTCTTATAGCTGCACTTGAAAGTTTCCGGAAAATTCTGACATCCCAGGTACCTGACACGTGCGCGTGCGAGAGTGCCGAGAAGCTAGCAAGCTGCAGACCTACAGCGGACTGCACGGTGCCTGGATTTTCACTACGAGCAGTACTGCATTCATAGATTATTGGAATGTCTGAATAATAGCTATAAATATCGACTGCTAGTAACTTAGTGGTTATAGTTGAGTGTAATACCGACGAATAGTTGATACCGAAAATATCGGCCGGTATTTTAGATATATAGTGACTAACTAAACAAGGCCGTTTTGATGCAGCATTGCATAGTGAACTACTTGCGAGGTATTTTACGAGAGTTAGATGAAGAGATACGTACTTCTTTGTGACAAACGGAGAAGGCCTCTGGCTTACGTAAGTCCAAAAGGAACACTATTTACGTAATATCCCAAAACTTGCGAATCAAAATATGCCACATTTTGTTTGAAAGAAAAATATTTAAAACACAAGCTGTTGATAGTGGAAGGAATCGGTGTAGCGCATGCTAGTAAGGGGTGGGAATTACGCTAATGTTTGGGCCACGCGTTTTGAAAATGTCTGTATGGTCAGTGAAACCAATAATCACAGATTTTGAAACTATTTTGTAGTTATTTAGGGGAAGACCTCCTACAGATTGTTTTTATAGATCATGGCTGTTGCTTTAGCGAGATGGAGGGATATTTGATCGTCTGGTGTAATGCTGTTCAAGTAATACTAAAAGCTATAAGACATATTACCAAAGAAGTAATTGAAAGTTACTTCGCGACTGCAACAGTTTTTTTTTTTAATTTTCCTGCCCAAATCTTAATTTATTTTTCGCTACCATTGTAGTAAAATTCGGCATTTAAGTCGCCAGGGGCCGGGTACATGGTAATACCTTCCCATACTTCGTTTTTTCATATGTATAGTGTGCGTACCCATTCTGCGAAAATATCGATATTATCGATATTATCGATATTTTCAGGTCGGTATATTGATATTTTATATTGGCAATACCGCTACACCTTATTGGGATGCATGTAAAAAAGAACTAATACCACTTGACTTCATTTGGCATTTCCCTAAAACCTTCTTGTCTTTGCACCCTTTGAAACATAATGCCAAATGAACTGAGCTTGGTAGAATTAATTGAGCTTCGGAGGAAAATGAGGTATTAATTTTGAATTTTCTGCAAGATGAGTTGATGAAATGAAAGGAAATGTTCATAACAGGTCAGTAACAAGTACAGAAAGCATCTGAGGTCAGTAAATTCTTCATTTTTAAATATGAAAAGTAATTTCTTCCAACCGGGACTAGTAAATTTTGAGTTCAAAATCACCCCTAAATATATTGATTTTCACTATAAACTCATTATCCCCAAACACCTAAATAGAGCTTACAAAAAACTGTGGACAACTGCAGTCTTGAGCTAAAATATCAAAATCTAACAAGGGAAGGAAATTTTGGTCTCAATTTGGAAAATCAGCACCAACTTTCTTAGTGAATCAGTTGCAATCTATATGACACAATATTTCACATATCACCAGCAAATTTTGCCCTGTATCTTTAAAGACAGCCGAGAAATGCAACTGACAAGGTTAAAACATCTTGATAAGTTGGCCCATTCTCCTGTTACGACAGCATAGACCTTTATGCCAAATAGGAAGAGGGTGCTTCAAAACTGCATTCTGGGAATGATTATTCCATGCTCAGATGCCAGAAGTAGATCGTTACCATGGAGGAGGTTGATCGTCATAATGCTCAAGCTCGCCATGTTGGAATTATCCTTCCCATGGTTAGGGCCACCGATTTTCCGTGAAAAAAAGAGTCAAATTCCGTTACAGCAATTTCAAATTCCGTGAAAATCCGTGCAAGCAATTTGCCAAATCCGTGACTTTCTGTTTTGCATTGATTAGTGTGTTAGGCCAGTGCAGCCTAACCAGACTAAAACCCATTCACCAGCCTAACGTCTAGGCCCCTACACATATACGTAATGGACAAAAAAAAAAAACCCAAACAACTTGACTTACGATTGTTTGAGTGTGGGTCCCTTCTTCTTCTTACATAGTAAAAGATCCGTATAAAATTATATCCAAATGATATGCAGGTACTAAATCCGATAATTATTCCACAATTGAAAGTGTAACTTGTCAGTTAGAAGGTAATGATCGTTCGATCATGAACGTAACAACAGAGCAAAGCATGAAACTTGAGTAATGTGCGCAACAGTTTGTTATGACGCACTCATGCATAGTATACCATACATACAGTACATGATACAGTATAAACAAGAATCAGCTACAGGCAACAGGATCGCGGGAAAACTTTGCAAGACTGAGCAATATTAGACCTACCGAAGGCTAGTAAATGCGCAACTCGCACCTGGTCCCACATACAGTAAGCGTCGGAGGGGGTGAATTTCAACAGTTTTCTATCAGATTGTAGTCTGCTAGAGCCATCCAGTGTTTAATACATACAGATTTTTAAACTTTTTTTTTCATTTTGCCCTCTTGATTACAGACTTCTTTAGCATTCTGAGATATTTTTGAAGTTCCGTGATTTTCCGTGAAGAAAGTAAAATTCCGCGATTCCGTGACAATTTCCGTGATCGCGGAAAATCGGTGGCCCTACATGGTGCTTCACGACCTGCTATTTGGCATAAGGTCTATTACACTGATGACGTAGAAATCAGTGTCTGCATCTACTGTATAGTATAGCAAACATGATGTTTGTTTGTTTGTTTTGACTGATCCTCCCTTACGGGAACTCGGCAACCCTCCAATCGCGGAGTATTACGCCAAGCTGGCAGTGCCAGTTTCGTGAGACAAACTCACAATTTAACGTCTATGATTAAGGGATAGCAGAAGAGAAACTACAACCCAGAAACTAGACGACAGTTTTAATGTCCGAGCCGGGATTCGAACACACGACCTCATGAGTGGAAGTCGCTGATCATAACCACTGAACCACTTGCTCGGCTTGATGTATTGTAGTAGGCATACTGTATTATTCCATGGTACATGTATTCTTTGTAAGTTAGCCTTAGTTCTACATACAAGGCAACATGCCTGGCAGCACAAACTAAACCTAAAGCATGCACAACACTATTTTGCTGGCACAGGCAATTAACTACTGCACTGCAAGTCCAGTCCCAGCAGTAAGCTACATAGGATACAGTATGATCATGGATACTGACTTGCACTTGGCCGGCTGTAGCCTGAAGGCTGCAGTTCAGTGCAGTGAAGTGTACTATACTGTGAACCAAAATATACTGTACATACTGTACACACATGGATTTCGTTACAAGCAGTTCAGTCGATTCCATTACACTGTGGGTATTTCTAACTACGCATGCAATTACAATCAGTTCTGTTCCCACACTACTGAACAGAAGATAGGACTACCACCTCGACATCGCCAGAACATTATTATTAAGAAACAAACACGTCTGTAAGTGAAGGCGAGAATTGAACCGAGAGTATTTCTCAAAACAATTTCCCCCCTATATAAAAAATGCTTCGACCGAGGTAACATGGCTTTCGTGCCCGCAATGTTGTACGTACACTCGACAAGGGAAGAATCGGTTCACTTCTGCCCATTCGTTGCTCTAAGTCTTCTGGAAAAATGTACAAATGAAGCAAGTGGCAGTACGCAACCCGAAAGCCTTTGAAAAATCCTGTGTCAGGTTATCTCTTTGCAGCGAACGTAACGAGACGGAATGCTACTGCACGAAGCCTGACACACACTGCATACTGTTTGTACGTACTGCTGTACTGAACGTACGAACAAAGCACAACTGACAATGACTTCCTTATCAAAATTGATCTTTTCTTCAACGTATGGAAGATGCAAGTCAAGAGGGTGGTGCACATTAACATCAACATACCTGAAGAAAACACTGATGCTATAAATTGAAGAATTCATCCTCGGAAATGTGTCATTTTTCAAAATTATGGTGAAGCTCCGGTCCATCCGGCCAGCGTTTGTACCGTTCGTTAGCTTTCTCGAATCTCTTAAAGGTGAAAGGTCAGATCTGCTGACGCCCCCAGCTATATGAAAAAATGTACTGTGTAGATGAACAAATTACTTCTCTTGGCGGGTTACATTTGAAATTACCCCATTTGTAATGGAAACTTGCAAGTCAGTTGGCGTGCATTGAATTGTTACAGATCGGTGAAGGGAGCGATTCAGTCGTCTGAGGCATCTTACATTTTCCTCCTATGTCCAAGACTTTAGCCAGAGTGCAGCCCAGGAGTCATTTGGACTCCCTGAACCCCAGATTGACTCATATGTATAGTACATTTTAATGCAAGAATTTCACTTAGTATTACCTGTTTGGATTCGATCCCGGAGCTCACCATTCTGGCTAACTGAAGCCCTGCCCATGAATAGGCTACTTGTGTTAGTTGCACCAGCGACAGCGAAGCCAATTTTGAAGTGGGAGAGGGGGTTGGGGGCTAAGCATCAAAGCGGCTCAATATGTTCTAGAAAATAAAAGTCCATCATCCCAGTTTAAGGCGGCCTAAAATGCCCAAGGCAGAAAAAGTGAGAAGGCTAAAGCCCCCGTAGCCCCCCGTTTCCTCGGTCTCTGAGCACGGGGGTGGTACCTCCCTGGTGTAAGTTTCAGTCCAACACATCTCTTACCGGTGTTGCCTATTGTACAACTTAAAGGCTAGGCTACTTACTGAGACACGTTTGAAGGTGAGAATAAAGGTATGCGTTTATCTGGTTCTCAATTTGCTAGACTGTTGATCATGAACGACCATGCCACCCACCCATTGGTTTCGGATAAGATCTGATATGATAAATGTTAAATAAAAGAGTAACAAAATTTAAAATGTACAGAAAAAATGGGGAGGTTATGTGGACTTGTTACGTGGCTTACAGGCTGCGGTAGGCAAAAACTATACTTTCAGTTCTTGCATTTTTGCACCGTACGTAGTAGGGCCGGGATGGTTGTGCCGCATTGGGGAAACTTTTTCTTTAATCTCTTGATTCTGGTCACAGTGTAGTTTACGTACCTTATAGCATGGTCCGCCAGGAATTTTGCCTAGCTATGGCACAAAGTGTTGATGTCATTTACCTTGACTTTTCAAAACGCCTTTGATAAAGTTCCATTACTAGGTAGACTTTTGGTAACACTGCGTAGGTTAGGCATCAAGGGCAGGTGTGGTGGCTGGATCATAAATTCGTGGCTCCATGGTAGATCACAGAGAGTTGTATAGTTAATGTTTATTTTTCTTTCTTGGAAAGAAGTCACAAGTGGAGTACCGCAAGGTTTTGTTCTTGGCCCAATTCTTTTCTTAATTTTCATCAATGATATTGAAAGCTCTGTCACATGTAGTATAAGTAATTTAGCTGATGATACTAAGCTCTATAGGAAGTTTAGTGATAAGGATGACTGACGCCTCGTCGCTGCAAAAAGACTAATTGGATAGGCAGGGGCGTAGCGAAAGTGTTATCTTTGGGGGGGGGGGGGTGTAGAGATTATGTTTTGCCGACACTCTGGTATGCGTAACGCGAAAACGAGCTTTAACGGATGGGGTCCAGGGGCCAGCTTTAGGGCCCCTGGTGGGTCCAGGGGCAAAGCCCCGCTGGGGGACCAGGGGGCGAAGCCCTCGGAAGCTCTAAGGTTTAAGCATATCGCTGGGTGAAAAATGAAGTCTCAGGGATAGATATATTTTTGTTCATAATGCATCATCAAATGCAAAGATTCCCCACAATTTTAATGCATTAGGCTATTACTCTCGTCAGGCCGCTATATAGTTGTAAGTGGTTGGGATCCAGAGGCCCGCCAGTGTTTTAGCTAGGAATTTTCTCAATGCGACCTTTACTGATCTGTGACCTGGGGGAGCAGTGCTGGGTGAACAGTAGGGCCCATAGGGCCCAGGCCCGGGGCCCCCAGATTTTGAGGGGCCCCCAATTATTTAGGTCCCCAAATTTTGTTGAGGCATTTCATCAACTATCAGTTGTTTGCCTTGCAGGATGAAATGTTGTTGTTCTGGACATTATTTTGGGGCCCCTAGATCTTCATGTGAAAAATTTTCAGCAGATTTGTGCTATTTGCTACACTAAAATATACCAAGCGCAAATAATTAACCCTTAAATCCCCAAGGCGTCCATTTCTGGACACTTTATAATTAATGGCCATTTTAAAACTCCGTATATAGAAAATTTACGGAAATGTTAGATCATGGTAAACAATGCACCGATTGACGAAAACACTCTAAGAAACCATATTCTGGAATAAAATTTATATGTATATGTGTAAGAAAATATGAAAAAACTCGTTAAATGAAGGCCAAAGAATCAAAATTTTGTCCAAATTTTCTAAAATTTTCTAAATTTGGGCAAATGATATGAAAATTCGGCAACAGTCCTTCTCAATTTACCAACATAAATTACATACTAAGGCCTCAAGTACCCATCAAGTACCCATCAAGATTTCGATGTATTGTGGGCAGTGCCGGATTAACAATGAGGCAAGCGAGGCAAATGTCTCGGGCCCCCACAAAAAGGGGCCACCACAAAAAAAAATCAACCAAAAATATTAAGGGTAAATGTATGTGTTGTAACATTATATATCAGTTGTATGTAACAGTATATTTTTAATATCTATAGACATGGGAAGTGCCATTTCCTGCAATCTAGGGGACGTGTTAGCCCAATTTTTTTCTTGTACGCTCCGCGCCAACTGATGGTGGCGCTCCGCTTAGATAGTGTTAAGGGCCCCCACATTGACATAGGGCTCGGGCCCCCACATACCTTAATCCAGCACTGCTGGGGAGGAGTCTAAGGGGAAGGGGTGTCCTCCTCCTCTTTGGAAATTTTTGGAATTTGAAAGGTGCCTAGATCGCAAATGGTGCAATATTTTAAGTGGATTTCTGCCCTAATGAGGAACCTCAAATTTACACCCGGGTAGAATTTGCTTGTCAGATTTTTTTGTGCAACATTTGTCGCCGTTTATCAGTTTATGCAATATTTTCGCACAAATAGGGGCTGGCTAAAACACTGGGCCCGTCTCAGGGAAGCTCTGAGGTTTTAGCATAATCTCAGTGGGTAAAAAATTAAGTCTCATGCAGGATAGGTATATTTTGCTTCATAATAAATTATCTAGTGCAAAGATTCCGGATAATTTTAATGTGTTAGGCTCAGGGCCGTCGCGACCGGGGGGTAGGGGTGGGGGTGGGGGGGTGTCTCACCCCCCCCCCCCAAGCTCGTCAGAGCGACGATCGTCGGAAAATCTGAAATGCCAGTTGGAATTTCTGATATCTCAGTCTAGCACATTTTTCCGACTGAGCCTGTGTCAACTTTGTATATATTTTCCAACTAGACCAAGTGAGAATAATACCAAACGTTATTTTCCTCATGTAAAATCAAATCAAAGCTGTCCTTTTTTCGCAAATTCTTCTCAAACTCTCAAAATTTTCGCGCGCTCCGCGCGCTTCAAACCTTACCTCAGTGTTGTTCTTATTATCAATATCTTCCGATAGCAACTTTCGGAGAAGCACAACAGCAGTTGAAAGCTGTTTACAAATTACCAGGTAAAAGACTGGCTTTTTGAGTGGCATGTTGGTTTGTTGGGCAATTGAAAGTATCTCGATGCAGATTCTGAATGCAGGTTTTATTATGGAAATCTTATTTAATGAAAATTTGTGCGCGCTTCGCGCGCATGCGTCACGAATCTCATGAACATTATTAAGGTCATTATACCAGACACAGTTCTATGGGAGCTAGGGCGCTTTAGCCCTCTTCCCCAAATTTTTCCGAGCCCCATAAAATTGCACAAATTTTATATAGACTTATATTGGTGAAGACATAGATATACTCAGAAAGTATTCCAAACGTCTATTTATCAGGCCCGTAGTCAGTAAGTTCTGTAACGATTCTTTCTATAACTTCAAAAAAATTTCGCGCGCTACGCGCGCTTTCATCTATAGTTCTATCTAGTGGTAACGGCCCCGTTTCAAACATACAATAGATTTCAACGTTTCCACAAATGTTGTTCTTCCGTGTGGGCGTGATTCTAGAGTCACGAAAATGCATCGTTGCGAAGTTCTTTCCTCTTTTTCCTAACTTTTGGAAGATTCTTTTTTCAGCCTCGCCATCGTGGCAAACATATTTTGTAAGAAAAAGATCTTTCAGTTTCGTAGGAGATCCTTAATGGTTAAGATGAAGAATGTAAACCCCAACGACGACCATGCAGTCACCCGAACAAATTTCTTGGTTTTGTCAAGATTCTTCAATAATAGCCCAAACTTTTTCAACTTTCCTAATGAAAATTCAATATAACCTCAAACTTTTCGGCGCGCTTCGCGCGCCTTATATTTTAAGTTCGGCAACCCATTGAATCTGTCGGGACTTAGAGTAGCTGGCCCCCAGTCAGGGCGCTCCCCCCATGTCGCAATTAAAAGCACCACCCCTGGCTGAGCCTGCGTGTAGGTTTTTCATTTTGGCATTGAAGTATACCCCCAAATTTCGGCGCGCTTCGCGCGCAATCCTCAGTCCACGTTGTATCACTTATGAACATTATAAGCACAACGTACCAGTGAACTTTTATAGCATAAACTAGGTGTACATTCTGAAAACGCGCTTGTTAGTCCTAAACCCCTTTTGCTATACCTGTCTGGGAGGTCTAGTATCATTTTTCTGCACCTATACTCTCCCTCCCCCCCCCCCATTCCCCATTGCTGGAAGCTGTTCGTCTGGATTTTCGTTCAAAATTAGTAAAAATACGATAGATGTAAACTGCTTGGCGTCATACTCTATTTTATTATTTAGATACCAGGTAATAAGCATTATGTCATTGCCCCATTTTATATAATTGATCCAGAGCTTCCAGGAGGCCTATACAGGTATATGCTAGCATTAGATGCCAGAATAGAAGGCATTAAGGAAGTCAAAAGGGGGGGGGGGGTTCAGGAGGTTTGTTGACAACGTATTCTTCTCTTAGACAACATACTTTCTACTTTCACCTAACCAAATCTTAGTATTCACTAAATTATGGACATTTTCCAGCCATATATGATCAGTTCCAAAAGTATCCCAAAGATATCTCCATTTTGCATCTTAGCAACCTTAAATTAAATATTTCTCAAAGAGGAGGGGTCAACCCCTCCCCCACTACGGCACCTTTATGTAGTGACAAAGGAAGGATCCCCACTGCTGTATGTAAACGCAGGGTGCATAAAAATGGTGCAATTTACGCGCCACCATTCAGTTGGAAAAAATATCCATCCAGTCGGAATTTGGGACCTTCACACCCCCTCCCCCCAAACATATGACCCTAGCTACGGCCCTGGTTAGGCTATTCCTCCCGTCATGCCACTACATCAAGAGCTGAACCTGTCGTTCAGAATTGGAACACTGTGCGTTCATCATTCAAACACTAGACACGTCAGGCGTTCATGCAAATACAGCAAGTGTTCAAACAGGCGTCCGATGTTCAAAAAGGGAGAAAAGTGTTCAGAATCTTAACACAAGCGTTCAAATATGCTTTGAACACCAGGAAGGGTTCTGTATCTGTTTCATTTTGGTGTTCAAAAGTTAAAAACCTGAGATTGCAGTGAAGGGAAGACACTCGCGGCACGCATTATTTTTTCTCAGGATGTTTGTGGGTCAACCGCATCCTCGGGAGTTTGCAAAATATGTTTGAAGTCAAGGTTACGGTTTAGAAAACAGCTAAGGATACCGTCTCCGTGGGTAATCGGGTGCTGCTCCCCATGGTGATGATAAAGGTGAGGAATAATGTGCAGAAAGTGGTTTTTCAAGAATGTCATATGCCCCGAACTATTGCGGCTGTACGGAAGCCTTTAATTCCCTTTCTTTCCCCGAGTTGCCGATGGACTCCGTCACTCGTCCAATTACACCGACGGCCGTTAATATACGGCCGTCACATGCATAATCAATTTGCCGACTGGCCTTCAACTTGAATGAGCCAATTAGATGAATATCCGAAAATCAAAATAGCCGATAACAGACTGGCCACGCGCTCCCGTTCTCTCTTTCTCTTTTTCCGTTTTCATTCTCCGTCGTCTTCCCTTTTACTCCCTTCCTTTTCCTTTCCCTTCTTCTCTCTTTTTTTCCTCCTCTCCTCTTTTCCTCTTCTTTTACTTTTCCTCTCCCCTTTTTGCCGACAGACCGAAAATTTGCCGACGGCGACCAAACATTGGAGGTGACCCCTTAGACCCCCCGCTGGCTACTGCCCTGTGGATAGGTTATTTTCATGGTCTTAGACTTGGCAAATGTCTTTTAATGCAGATAAGTGCAAAGCCCTTCACTATGGTTCTAAAAATTTCAGCTATGATAACAACATGAATTGTAGTATTTTGAGTGATGGGACTTCTGAGGAAGATCTAGGTGTTGGACAGGCGATCATTAAAGTCATCTGAGGGACCGCGGAGACGGGGGGGGGGGGCTACGGGGGCTTTAGCCCCCGCACTTTTTCTGCCGTGGGCCTTTTGGGCCGACTTAAACTGCATTTTGGGCCGCCTTAAACTGCGTTTACTTTATTGAACATATTGGGCCGCTTCGATGATTAGCCCCCGCACTTCCAAATTGGCTCCGCGGTCTCTGCATCTAGGTAGTGTGCAGCTGCTGCTGCTGCTATATATGTAGGGCTTTATAGGGTGCTTGGATTGATCAAGAGAAATCTCAATACTTTTAATAAAGAAATTGTACTGAATTTGTATAAGTAGTTGGTTAGACCCCATCTCGACTATGCTCAGGCCGAGGCTTAGATCGAGTCCCTACTACAAAAAGGAAAAGTTTCAATTTTTAGAGCAAGTTCAGAGGAGAGCCACTCGCTTTATACCCGATCGAGGTGAGACATCTACCTTACCATGTTAGACTTAAACATCTTAGGTTTACCACCCTGGAGTTGAGAAGAATTGGGTGGGGGGTGGACTTGCTCCAGGTGTACAAATTTCTCTCTGAAAGGAATCCTTTGTTGTCTTTTGTTGTTTGTTTTCTAACAAATTTTAAGACTCTTTGACTAATTTTTGACTAACAATTGTTAGTCCATTAGCGTGAAATTAGTCAGATATCATTAGAAACTAGTCAAATATCATGACTAAAATAGTCAGTCGATTCAGAAACCGTTCTGGCTAATTTTTGTTTACAGTGTAGTATTTTACTGGGCTCGTTTAGTGTTGGTTGGTTGTTTGTTTTCAATAAAGGGTGAATGAACTTCAGGGCATCTTATGGGGCCTTAGTCCTCCTTTGCCGGGTAACATTTTATGTTATGTTAAAACAGAAAGACCCCTAGACCGGAACAGTGATGTCGGTATTATGACAGGTAAGACCACCCGTCCCAACTGTCGGTCCGAAATCACCAAGAACACCCAAAACCGACCTTCGTTTCTGGTGGTTTGGATTTAACCTCCCGATCGGTTTTAGCTGCAGGTCTATGGATATACGGCGGAAATCTCGGGGAGCCTAAACCCTAATTGTTTTTCCCCACTTTTCTGAAATTCTCTGATTGGCTTTTACTCTTTCACACAGTAAATTTTGCTTCAAAGTCCCTTCAGTCACCCCCTCCCCACTTTTCACATACTAAATTTCCTCTATTATACTGGGTCTATGCACACCAGGGGTGGATGGTAGGGACTTCTTTTAAGGCGTGGGGTCCAACGTGAAAAGGGCACATTCCTAATTTCGTAATTAACATGTACGACAGGTTCGACACCGATTATATAATTTTGTGTATTGAAAAGGAATAAAGTAGGCATACCCTAAGAAAAAAATCTCAAAAACAAGACTGTACTGTGCACTTAACTCTAGCTTTTCTTTCTTGCAAGATTGACAGCCGTTCATACTCACTGAACGGTTCTGCACTTCCAGGACCATGTCAGTGACGAAATCCATGGGCGGGGGGGGGGGGGCGGGTGCTACCTGTCATTGTCATAATTCTTTTTGACATGGGGGTGGGACAGGATGGGAGGTGAATTAGACAGCTATCCACCATATTAGAGGAGCAACTTTCATTAGCTGTAGTCGGCTTTAAGGAACCAAAGTAATTTGTACCAAATGTTACTCCAAAATAAAGGACGTTACCGTGCACTTATTTACCCGTGCAATAAAACATGTAATCCCAACAACCTTCAGTCACCCCCTACGATCTGCTTGATTTTGCTCATAGGAAGGGCACATTCTTCATGAACTTGAGCCCAAATTTTAAGGTTAAATTTCCTTCCATAAAAATCCAAATTTTTCAATTTTCTTCAAAAACACTCCCAAAGGCCAAAACATTTTCGAGGTGCAAAATTTTGCGTTCCACATCTTTTTGGCAACTACTCATCGCCTTTGTAGGGTCTTCGGGTTGCTGCCCCGGTCGAGGAGCTTGCCCCCCCCCCCCCGTCGGGTTAATCCTGGCGCCACCCTTGTTTGCGAGTTGCAGGCATTATTGTGATAGGCCTATCTCAAGATTCAGACATTCAAACTTACCCGAGAAAAGAAATGTTTGACAAACCTATTCGAGAAAGTCACGTTGAAGGAAAAACAGATGTATGCTTCATCCATCGTTTATACCAATGTAGCATATGGTTTAACGAGAAATTGTGTAATTTTTATATCCTAGCTATGGTAGCTCCGGCTCAGACGAAACCCTACTTCGTGTTTGCAGCCAGGATTTTTTCAGCAAGGTGGAAAGACTGGAGGTATAAATGTATGAAGCGGCGGGGTATAGGGTCGCTAACCACTTGAGCAAAATATGTCATTGTTTTAGAGCAAAACTCATGCCATATTTTTCTGCCAACGAAGAAATATTTTGCAAGTAACAAGTTACGCTCCCTTCTCTCCATATACGCACTCCGTACCTGTAAAACTGAGGACGGGGCAAGGCCGCTGCGACGATGGGAAGAGGGGTGAATGCCAGGGTGGCTGAGGTGAGTGCACTAGGTGGGCACAGAACGAAGCTTTTTACAAAATAAGTTATAAAACAATGTTTCATATCATAAGCCAATTTGGAACAATAAGCATAACTGTAGCTAATTTATTCTCTGGAAATCTGGCTTGGAGAGTCGCTGGACAACTGGCCCCTATGAGGAGAACATGCATAGTAGTATGTCCATCCTTCGTTCGCCAAACCAGCCAGGCCTTTCTTATAATTTTCGGTACTGGCAACAAATACAAGGAAAACACAGTTGGACTGAAATTGCTAAACTTTACAGAGACCATAGGGGTTCTATTCTGCTATCAGAATCCCAAATATGACAGACAACTAATGATGTTCTAAATGCGTGCGAAGGGCGTCGAAAATTTTGTTCATCGAACATATTCTGTAGATTCCTAGAAATGAATGAATGTCCGTACATGATCTGCCACGTGCGATCTTCGGACAGCCTATAGAGCATACGCAGTGCTTTTGCTCATCTATACGCTTAGTAGCATTAGGGGTACATGGTGCATTCCCAGTTCATCTTGCTGTTGGGTGTTGTGTTCTCATCACTCGGAATTTTACGCCAATGACATTTTTGGACTTTGTACTGTTTATATGTTAAGAAGTTTTCATGTTTCTTTGCGAGTTTTAAGGGCGGGTCACACTACAGAGATTTTCAATCCGAAATCCGATTCTATTTTTTCTAAATCGGACCTACAGCTTTTAGTCAGACTTTGTTCTAAGGATGGTCACGTTATATCGATAATTGATCCTAGTTTGTCTCACGATAAACTGTTCTGCTACCATTATATAACTTATACCGCTCAACAGAGCGGTATTTGTTCGAAAATCAATCCGATTTTTGCACGATAAACGCTGTCTGCCGATGTGACGTCACGAAATAACTAGTTTACATTTCATTTTCGTAGTCGTCTGATGCAAATCATATATTTACACAGGTTGGCAAATTTTTGGCTCTTTCCGACCAGGGATTGAGAAAATTTTAACTAAAACTCACAAAAATCGGACCGTAATTCGATCCGAAATCTCTCTAGTGTGACCTGCGCTTTATGCCATTCCGATGCTATCCGATGAGGACCGATCTTTAAAGGGGAATTTTCGTCATCCCAAACAGCTCCAATTCTCCCAACCAAACAAATTGTAGCTCCTTCCATAACTGTATAAATCTCCTCCTTGTTCAGACACGAACCTATTTTATTGCTTCTGGCCATGTCCCGGTGAGCATACAAGGTCATATTGTGTAATCCAAACACTCTCTCTGCATTGTGTGGAATGTGAGTTACTGTGCATAATTTGAATTTTAAAACTTTGATGTCAATCAAAGAGCAGGAACCAACTGAGAATTTTGATAAATTAACCCACACCAAAAATGTACTTTGGGATGATGACTGCTTGTCTTTAAGTTTAAATGCGTTACTGGGAGGACCAGGTGGGGCGTCAAAAAGGCCTACCAAGACATATTTTGTCAAAAATGCCTCCCAAATTCACGGAAATGGCACTTTCTAGACCTTAAAGTTGTAGGTTGCAGCCAGGCGCGTAACTACGGGGGTCTGCCCCCCTGATGTTTGTCAGGCCCCCCAAAAATTGTGCATGTCCTAATAAAATGTGTAAGAATTAAAGACCGTGATCGATGTGGTGATCCCCCATTTGATACCTAGGCCCCCTAAAAATTTCATCCTAGCTACGCCCCTGGTTGCAGCTAACCATCTTTCTCTGAAATTTCATTCTTCTATTTCTTTAAAATGTAGCCTTTAAGTGAAAGGATAAATTTGAAAAATCCGTTCTGTAAAATCATTCTCCAGGTGAAAACTAGGTCTGAGGTTGCTTTACAAACTCATTGATTTTAACATGTAATTAAAGTAATCGTATTCAAGGCCATAATATAAAAACATGTTGTAGTACGGCTTGAGAAACTTTACTCTGAAGAATTTGGAAGAAGGGGGTTCATTATAGGTGTATCTTTTTTTGTTGTTGTTGCAAGGGGCTGGGCCGTTTTCGTCCGAGAAAAGTATGTATTTTCCCAAGAAAATGCCTAATTTGTTCCCAAAAATCTGTCCGAAGAATAGGTTTTACCTGAACTCCCGGGGCTGCAGACCACAGTCCCCTGCATGTCGTATAGGCCTAAATGATTCATTTGTCTGGGTAAACCCAAATAAGCGTGTGCTTACGGATGAGCCCTGGTATTTCCCTGAGAAATTGGAGGAAAAGGAAGCTTTAAGGCAATCTCGGAGATATTTTAATCTAATTTTTTCCGCGCGCTACACGCCAGATGATGGTGGCGCTACGCTTAGATAGTACATCATTACTTCAAGATAATAATCTGTCGAAAATTTTTTGCTTTTGCACCCCCTCCCCCACCTCCTCACCAAAAGTATCTAGCTACGCCACTGGTCCTGTTGTGTTTAAACGACACTTCCAGGCCTTGTCAGTAACCATTTCGATGTGTAATTCTGCTTAAAAACATAAGAAGTATTGTAAGTGTTTCAAATAAATTGTTTTTATTTATTTCCGACAGAAACTAGAAATTTCCGACAGAGGCCTTCGGAGGCTTTGTGGGGGGGGGGCAGGCCCCTGCCCCCTCTAGCTACGTCACTGAACAGCACGATAAAATTTCAGCACTGTCAGTATTTGTTTGGTTTTCAAGTAAATCTCAGGACTGCACTCACAGATAATTTTTTTATAGATTACCAGTTGAGGGTACACTGATCAGTGTGTATGATTTCCAGTGTCTCTACAGGGGGTCTGTTAATTGGTAATCATTGTGAATACGACTTGGTATCTACAGGGAGCTGTGAGAGATGGAGAAACAACCCTTGTTCCTCCTTCGAAACTAGGTGTTTTGCCGACACTTAAGATTCGCATTGTGTCGTTCCTGAAACTCCTCTAAAACTTAGAGGATTAGGCAGTGAAGACAATTGTTCTTGTCGTCTGCTATATCTGAGAGAGTTCATAGGATGATTTCACCCATAGGTATCACATTGCCAGCCGTCAAGGAGAGTAAACTTTATTTCATCTTGTGCCGCCAGGTGCCACGCTTAAAAGGGTACAGTGTATCTGCTAATTACTTTTGAACATAGATACACTTTTCGCTATTTCAGGAATAATCCGGAATCCTTGGAAATGTCATCCTCAAAATTTAGACTTCCATTGGTTTTCATAAAGGTATATTCCTTACTTAGAGCCTAATGAAGAAATCAGAATAATAATGAAATTGTGCAACTTAAGAGTGGACGAACAGTCGTTTTGATCAATATCGGTGAAATCGTTTCACATTTATTGACTGCGCAGTTATCTTCGAAGCGAAATCTTGACAATGGTCTTTGTGTTATAGGATTACTGCGCTTTGAACGAAGGAGATCATCATTGAGAAGGAAAGTCAACAAACGTTAAACAATAAGAACAAAGAGACCTGTCAATCAAATTTTGGTACCTAAAATGGATATAATTATTCTCAAGTACATATCGTCTGAGAGATTTGGTCGATATTTCTCCATCTCTCACTGCTCCCTGATATAACATGGACAGAGCACCCTACCGGCACACTAATGTCCTATTCGTAGTGTGTCGCCACCGTACGTACAACTAACGGACCACTTTTTCAAACTTCTGCTACGCGGAAAAATATTAACAGGCAAATTTAATCCCTTAAAATTTTATTGGGAGATTGCTTTGGCTATGTTACTTACTAAATATTATCAACTTTTGATTTGGTTGTTGTAGGAAATGAGTTGAAATATAGACTTTGCAAAACTCAAAGGCAATTTGACCAATAGTGCCATTTTTATTGTATTACTCCACCCCTGTAAATTGCCGTCTTTGGGTAGTGATCAGGGCTGGAAACATATGCACCTATTATTCGAGCTCTTCTAGCTCAAATCCCCTATTGTCATGACATAAAAATTTGAAAGTGCCGTTAAAGCCCACATTTCGAGCTTTAACCGGAAGCTGCATGTGGGTAGTTCCATAAATTAGGGGGCCAATGGTAAAAAGACACTTTCAAAGGATACTGCCATGGAAGCTTCATTCACATGGTTGTACTTGTGTTTTCATTTTGTCACTACCATTTAGGTAAATTATATCATTATCACAAAATTTGTGTCATGGGAATAAATCTTTCCAAATTTGATGGAAAATGTGCTAAAAATAGCCATTTATAGGCCAAAAATTGTGACATTGAAAGTTACTTCTTCAACATATGGATTTTCTCTTGTTTTTAGGCTTAATTTGTATAATTTTTAACATAAAATTGTTGATAACATATGAAATGTGACAACAAAGCACATACTTTCAAACAAATTGACATTTTGTCAGTTGGAGGAGTTTGACCAAAGAGGTTTCACGTGTAAACTTTGGTGTCCCCCTTTACACGTGAAACATTCTTGCCAATTTTCAAGTAATATTGTTCTTATTAAGTAATGTAATCTTCCTGAGTCATTAGCGGCTCGCCATAGGGGCACAGGGGGGCACTTGCCCCCCCCCCCAAAGTTTGCAAAGCATGGTCTTCAATTTTCAAAAATAAAAATAATAAATAAAAAATATGTAATTCGAGATGGGTTAGGCCCTCCCTTTTCCTTGAGTGGGCTTAAAATTAAAGGAGTGAATAACTTTCCAATGCAATGCGAAGGTTAAAAATTAATAAAGGGCTTTCAAAACGCCATTTTTTTTGGCGCGCTTCGCGCGCGTTTTCTCAGTTGCTTGTTTGCTACTACCGAATATATACTTCAGACATCACAAATGGACCTGCCGTTAGTGCGAGCTAAGGTAATCAAAACAAATGATCACGCTGCGATATTTGTAAGCTGATTAGCTTAGGCATCATAATGTCATTTACAGAGTGTAACGGTAATGCTGGAGTTAAATGTCCATAGTTTTGCGGACACTTCAGAGCTTTCGGGGTCATTAGATACACAACCCATTAGCCGTGTTGATTATCATCCACGACTAAAAGCAGTTTTGCCAGGGTGTCACCTGACCAGATTAGCATAGGTATCTGTCTACAAAAAGTTGTAACGGGCATGTAGTCTAAAAGTATTGTGTTTCCCATAGAAGGGGAGGTTTCCCTCCCCTTGTCCAAACAAGAGCGGCGATTTGTTCTCAATATGGGGGGGGGGGGGGGATATGACCAGAATTTCCAATAATTTACTGTGTAAAAAATCAAAGTCAATGGGCGATTTCTCAAATATTGGGGGGGGGATATATTCCCCCATCCCCCCAGGATCTCCGCCCATGTGTCCAAACTGACAGCGCCGTTCGCCCACGAGCGGTCTTATGACTGTCAAATGGCCTGTTATAAGCAAAAGGTTCTCCACCTCTGTGCTGAAGTATATACCGTTTCAATTGATTTAAAATAAACACACCAAATAGTCAATCTAAGCTCAGTAGGATGAGACTTTTGACTTGTGGCCTAGCTATTTGTATACAGGATGAGACGTCGTTCTGAGTTACGGAAATTCCCTTCCCCCTTTAAAAAAATTTCGTTTGGGAACGGTACTGAGATCCAAACTACTAGTGCTATCATTTCATCGTTTTCAAGTGTCTTCATGCTCAAAATTTTCGTTAGTTTAAGAAAACAATCCAGAAAACCAACATTTTATTGCTTCTTGGCAAAGCTGAAACATATTGTGACACAATGAAAGAAACAATAAAATATTTAAAGGTGGGGCTTATTTTATACAAATGAATCAATCCGCTTTGCCCATTTCACCTGGCTCTTACCCCACCCCTATGGTAGTACGGTAGCGATCGGTTGATATGGTTGTATTTATTTTTAAAGTAGTCTTCTCATAACTAACTGCCTGAAACGGTTTGTGAAGAGCGGGCATCGTTGTAATACATAATAATAACCATACTCCCATAGGCGTAGGAGGCAGGGGGCTGGGGGCTGCAGATTATCGGTGGTGTATTTGAGGAGCCATTAGGCCATGCCCCCGTAACTGACGCCGATTTTTTTTTTTAGTACCTAAACTAAAACACACAATTTTACTTCAAAGGTAGCATATGTGGCACCAGATTGCATGTATGGACACCTAATTTTTCAAAAAATTTTCAAAGGGGAGGGGGCACCCCCACCCCTCAGACCCCTCCCCCAGGCCGGCGATCACACAACATAGTGCCTGCCCACCCCCCCATGAGAGAAACCTTGGTTACACCACTGATTATTATCATCATTTTTGTAACGACTTCCCCCAGAATTATTGCCAATATGGAATGCTAGTAACGTGGCAAATTATTGTATGTAATTGGCATGCGGTGCGATAACGGATGCATGCCTTTATGATATGTACATTAACATTTGGAACTCGCGCGGAGAGCGCGGAAACTGTTTTCTATTTTTCGGGCAGATCGTTACAGCCCCCCCCCCATCAACTTGGGCCCCTACGCCTATGCATACTCCTACTGAGGCTATATTACTATCCGGATGTGATCATTAATATTGCTGGGGGGGGGGTCTTCGAACCTCCCTGAATACGGACTTGAGTTTGCCCCCCCCCCCCCAAACAAAATTTCTTAGAGCCGCCCATGTCCTGAGTAGTTTGTAGATTGTTAAGGCCTGGGCACTGCTTCATGCAGTAAGCAATGTAGAGCGAAATTTCGACAGAAAATACAAAAACAAGGCCATTTTTAATTTTGAAGACTAGTTTGGTGTCCCCTGAAAAATTTACGTTGTGAAACTTGGCAGTTGAAACAAACTTATTTGCCATAGTTCCTGTTTTGAAATATCTTGTGAAATTAAACTTTTTAATATGGTATTTGACATGCACTTTGTAAAATTGTGCTGACTGCTTTAAAAATTTGAAATATCAGGAAATATATTTTGGTGTCCCCTCTATCTTGTTTACACGTGAAACACATGTTTTTGAACCACGAAATTGAGATAAAACCATGAATTGAGAAATGAATGAATTTTTTAGCTTCAGATTATTCAAATTATCTAAATAAAACGCTTACATGCTATGAAACAGACCCATTTATGGTTTTAATTTGGTAAAAGTATTTTGGTGTCCCCATTTACACGTGAAACACACATTCTTTCCCCCCAAAAAAGGCGATTTTGAGGATGTAAATAATTCCTGCACCCATGATTGGAACTAACTCCTCATCAGTTTCAAAGAAATAATAGGATAAGACATATATCAAAACGTTGTTTCACCAATAAAAGCATAAATCATGGATTCAGTCAGGTCCAAAAATGTCATGTCACAAGTTGGCATCCAAATAAATGGAACCACCCGCATCCAGGTTGAGTACTTCTACAAGGATCAAGGATCGGGGGGGGGGGGCGGTGGGTGGGGGTGGTATATAGCCTATATAGTGAGTAAGTCAATGGTGTAATAGTTACAGTGAGATATAAGAACTGCTCATGGTATTATGCGTAAAGTTTGGAGTTGCTTTAGTGGTTCAGAGAGACAAATAATGCAGCCACCGTATGTGCACTTGTAGACTTACCAATATGGATGCCTTCGTGATGTAGTACGGTATGCATAGAGCAGGATGCAGGGACTGCTCTATGGAATTATGCGTAAAGTTTGGGCTTGCCCAAGTGGTTCGGAAGCCACAGATTATGAGAATAACTTGCAAAATTTTCTGAAAATGCAAGTTTTGGTCAAATTCAACGAACAGAATGGAGGACTATGACTGTTCTTCCATTCATGTTAAAGTCCTCAACTTTGAGTCCAGACGTTTATCACCTCTCATCGGGCTTGAGTTGAGCGTTGCATTTGACACCGTTAATCAGATTTGCTATTCATGATACTGGAGTCCAGATTCGGTGTGTGTGAAGACGCTTTAGATTGGACAAGATTTTATTTAGCTAGTCGGTCGTTTGCCGTTTGTGTAAATAACAACTTTTCGGATCCTGTTGGACTGGAATTGTCGGTTCCACAAGGCAGTATTAATGGACCCATCTATTTTTCTTGTTATGCTAGCACAATTGAGACAGCTATTGCTGATAACCTCCAAGTCTTAGGTTATGCAGATGATCATTGCATTTGCATTTATGGGTCGTATGATGCCTCTGATGATTTTTCTGAATCAGACATGTTACTTTCACTGTCATCAACAGTGCGTAATATCAGACAGTGGATGTGTGCAAACAGGCTCAAAATGAAGAACTCTAAATCTGAATTTATTGTATTTGGAAGTAAAGCCATGTTAGCAAATGCCACATCGCAGTGAAGTTGTATTCGATGAATCTTCCGTGCATCGATCCGATATCATTAAATTACTAGGAGTTCAACTCGACCAACACCTCACCCTTAAAAATCATATCTCCTCCAAAGCTCGGATCGCTGCTCATGGGATGCACAGGATCTCAGGAAACTACCTAAATATTTGGATCTGTCTTCTGTCCTTAAAATAGCAAACAGCCTTATATTTTCCCATATGGATTATGCAAATTCACTTTTTGTTAACTTACGTAAGTCATCATCGTTATCATAGGCGTACGGGAAGACATTTCACAGGGAGGGCGGAGGGTGTTTGCCCTAAAAATTTTGCAGATTGCCCTGATTTTCCCCTTTTACCACGATAGCACTCAGGACGGGTATGGATGAGTTCTCCCCCCCCCCCCCGCCCACCAAAGACTATAAAGTAAGATATTAATACGGGAGATATTATTTCGTTGTGCAACTAATAAGCATTTGCCTTGTTGCCAAACGCCACTGCCCGCCGCACTGCCCACTGCAACCTTGCCCTGAAAATACAAGTGTCAGTGCCCTGAAATAAGCACTTTCCCTGCTCTGGGAGGGCTGCAGCCCCCCCCCCTCCCCAGACCTCCCGCCTCGTACGCCTATGATCGTTATGGCCTTTACAGCGTATACAGAATTAAACCGCAAAAATCATTTTAGGGAGATCAAAGTTTTCTAGCTCCACAGATGCTCTCAAACAACTTCACATTTTTCCCATACATGTTCGTGCCGAGTTCAAACTTTTAGTTCTCGTCTTCAAATGTCTCCATAACCTAGCAACCGATTATCTGTAAAATTTAATACAGCGACGTAAATCCCATTATTCTACACGTTCCTCTAGTGGCTGTCTACTTCACGCCCCCTTCACGAAAGCTTCACCTTTTCGTGACAGATCTTTTAGTGTCGCGGGTCCAAAATTATGGAACAGCCTCCCAGAGAATGTGAGGGATTTTCCATCAATCGACTCCTTCAAATCGAAACTTAAAACGAACCTGTTTACTAGAACTTTCAATTGACTGAACTTTAATTTAGCTGGTGATTTTGTTCATTTCGTTTTTCTTCTTCTTTTTCTTTTGTTCTGGTTGTGAAGCTCCAGTGAATGCTTTAGTAGTACTGAGCGCTTTATTAAATTCAATTAACTTAAAGTAGTTTGTCTGAGATATTGCAGATTGATCGTCAAATCACGCAAACAACAGTAGCGCGGTAGCTATATTGGTACGCCTAAATCTGTTCGAACGGTGTCGACACCATTAGTCACGGACTCCACTGTCTATGTGCATGTGATATCTATGGCAATGAGCTAGAAATATGCGCGACGCTCCGAAGCTCTATAAATACAACGTTGCTGAGGCAACAGTAGGCTACAGTGATTCAGTGTTGTAACGAGTCATGACTCGAGTCGCTAATTTTCAGAAGGGACATGACTCGAGCAATTGTGTCAGAATTTTCCTCATAGAAATAATAGAGTGACTCGAGCCTCTGACTCGACTCGAGTCACATTGAAAGTAGTAAATGACAACTGCAAAATTGAGTGACTCGTTACAACACTGCAGTAATTACTGTGCGCTACAATACGTATAATACAGCTACAATGCGCGAAAGCACAGAAATAAGAAACAAGAATGCTTGGCTACGTTTGATTTAATTGAGGGCAGTATACTTCTTTTAAAAACTGAAAAGTCAACAGTGAAGATTTGTGTGAGAAAACCAACTTAATCACTTTTGCTTTAGTATTCGGGAATTGATGCTATGGAATTTGCAAAAGGGGTCTTTATGGGCAAAAGTTGGAAATTTTGACATTTTTGAAAACAAAACTTTCAGTATCATGAAGAATCAGCGAACTATAGCCCTAAGCTTTTCACAATGTTTTTAGAGGGCTTTAGGCTTAAGAAAAAGTTATTGTTAGGTAGTAAGGGCATAGCTTGCCCCTACAGGAAGTTTTTGTTCAAGGCTAGGGATTTTGGTAAAAAATATGTCAAACTTTGAATGTAAACAATGACAAATCTCCTCTCCCCATTTTGGGGCGAATTTCTTCTGGAAAAAGATATCATTGGAAAGATCTTGCCTTGATGTTTGTTTTAATATTTAAACAAAGCGTACTGCCATACAGCATAGAAAAGAAAAAATGTTTGAAGTTAGTGCCATGGTTAGGTACCACCTGGGACCAGTGTGCCCTAAATGTTGCGACTAATGCCACTGAAGGGCGCCCTTACGTTCGAGCATCGAAGGTGCATCTAAAGCGGTGGATCCGGGGCCTCTCCGGGAAAATTTGAAAAAAAAATAATAGTATATAATATGTGCCTTACTACGTTTAATTATTATTAGAACACATATATTTCCACCATTTCTTCAGCAATAAATGAGATAAAGGTTGGCCAGTGCCCTTCGAGAAGCCCCTGGTGCTCGCGCGAAGCGTGCAGCCAAATTCTGGTATTGTGTATATTAATGAATATTTCGTCTAGGTCCGCTGATATCATTGGGGTGTCACTATTTCATCACTCCTTGGGCGGTGCCTGGCTCCTCCTTGGAGAGGATTCATTAGGACAAACTCCCCCCTGCAAACTTTAAGGCACCGGTACTTAAAATAAACGGAAATTAGCCAATGAGATGGAGCTATTTAATTATTTTCATAATTATGTTCATAATTATGTTATTGGGTGTGCGTTGAAAAAATGCAACAAAACCGCAGTCTTAACAGTTTTCGAGCATAAAACTAGACTAAAAGAAAATCGATATGAAAACTGTAATGAATGGAGAGGACTCATGGCAGCAGTAGCTGTCAAAAATAGATGTTGAAACGATAACTATAGAATACATTTCCCAGTAACGCAGTGCTTTATAAAGTTTACAAAATAGTTACACGGGAAACGCACCACAAAAAGGTAGTTTTGAGATCATTTTGTGCAATTTTCCCCATGTTTGACTGATAAATTGACAGGGGTCCTTGTGTCCAATTCCACACATAAACGGTGCTTTTGTGCGTAATTTTGTAATACCCAAAATCTCATTTGGGTACACACCGAAAGGGGGGTGGGGCACGTGTCCCCTAGCGCCCCCTTGGCGACGCCAATGGACAAGTGAATAAGCTTCGAGGTTTTATTTACCGGGTTCCAAGGACTGATTAACTAAGTTGCATTGGTTTTTAGATGTATCATTTATTACAAGATTTAATGACATCTGTATTTAAGCCTATTGCGAGCATGGTGGCCTATTGGTTAAGCCGTTGGACTTGTGATCTAAGGATTGCCGGTTCGATTCCCACTTGGGTCATTATGTTGTGACCTTGAGCAAGATGCTTTATCTCGATTGCTTCTCTCCACCCAGAGGTTAAATGGGTACCTGTGAGGTAACTTGTATAGTCATGCACTGTTTGTGGCTGCTCCTATGGGAAGTCCCCCAGGGGACACGATGAAGTGGCATTACTGTTCAGTGTGTCGGGTACGAACAGCAAGGGATGTGCACTATATAGTGTGGGTTTGACAAGTTACCAATGACCAGGGGTAATGATTGTGAAGCGCTTTGAGATGTTACATATAAAGGCGCTATAAAAATCCAAATCATTATTACCTGATTAGGAGGGTGCTGTCTTAGGAAGGGGCGGAAGTGATAAACTTCTGACATTGCCGTTCTCGAGGATGTTCTAATTAAGGGAAGGGGTGTCCCCTACCTTTTGGGAAAATGTTGACATTTGAGCGTCCTTAAATCAATTTTAAATGAATTACGTCTTCGCAAGAAAAGTGGGGAAGGGGAGAAAGCTTACTTTAGCTCCCACATTTTCACTTGGAGCGATTAAGCTTCCCGGTACCCAGCCATTTGTCTGATCGCTTCCTACTTATCCCTTTGTCCTAACATAGAGATCGATAGAGATCAAAGACGAGTAAGGTAAGACGAACATTCAACAAAGGCTAAAACATCTCAGTGGACCGGGAGGGTCGTGATTTTTGTTTTTCTTAGTAAACCGGAAACCCAGATTTTAAAGTAGAGAGTGAAAACATCAGAAGAGCTGCAGGCTTCCGAAAAAATCATAGATTGACTAGACTCTTAGAGCAAAAAGCCTATCAACTGCTAAACAAGCCCGATAACAGTGAAAGATCGTTCAAAGAGCGAAGGCTAAAACCATGAACTTCAGTTATCGATCGAAAAATTACCACGGGGTTTGCGGCCCATATATACACATCATGTCACTGGAGTAACTGTGGAAGGATTCAGGCATAGTGGAGAAGACGTAATTTAAACACAGCCCACGTCATTAGCGGTTGTAAAAAAGTTAAATTGTTAACGGGGGGGGGGGATCATGGCGCGACCCCGGGGGGATAACTTGAAATGCCACGACAAGGTATCACATCGGGGCATAATGTAAAACCGGTGACTGAGACAGTTCCGCGATCGAGTGGACTAGTAAAAGTGAACTTGAAATTCTGTCTTCCAATTAGTACATCTAATCGAATGTTTTTTTTTTTTTGAAGAATGGAGACCATGCCGGGGGGTCAATATCTCCTGTACCCCTAGATGTACTCCTGCTGCAGTCACGTACAGTTATCAAGACAGGGAATAGTTATTTGGATGGAGATATGATCGCTTTGAAGTGAGGTTTGTACCTCTAAGCTAGGTTACTCAGTAATTATCAGTAATTATCCATGGCTTAATCATTGTATCTTTCTGGACATTTCTATAAGACTTACACTGGATTAGGAAAATAACACAAAAGGGGTTTGTCGTCTACTACATCTACAGGAAGATTGGGGTTGTCCTTCACTGCCACAACCGCATTGCCAGTACGTCGTCAGGGAAATAAAGAAATTATTGCATCTTTTGATGCTCGGTGACGCGTATGACAGAATATCATGCAGTTAAGTTTTATCTCGAAATATGAACAAGAATCTATATATGGATATTTCAGGAAACTTCCGGAAACTTTTCATATTGTTGTAACAAAGGTATAGACTTCTACCATGTCAATTCATTAGTATGCTGTATCTTGTAAAGGCGGAAGAGGCTGTCTGTTTTCTGTTATATAAATTAAACAGTCACGGTCGTTTTGAGTGCCGAATATCCATCCCGGTGCACTTGCTCAGGTTAAATACGTGTTGGCATAGGCGTAAGAGGCGGGGGGGGGGGGGGGGGGGGGCAGCCAACCAAATATTTTTGTAAGAATTCGGGCAATATGCTGAGAATTTTTCGGGTACCTACTCACAGAAAAATAATGCAATGATGTAGCTAAAGGTAATCAATAGTTAAAAAAACTTCCTTGGTAATTAAAATTAAGTTCTGATTTGAATTACAGGAGCACCTATATATATATATATTCGGTATTAATTCAACAGTGAGTTTTTTAATGGTTAAACTTATATAATGATTATCAGTGGTCTATTTTGGGCGGGGGGGGGGGCATTGGACCATGCCTCATGATGATGCCGTTTTTTGTAGTAGCCTACCTAAATATATAATTTTTTTTAACACAAATTTTACTTCAAAGGTAGCATATTGGGCACCAGATTGCATGTAAGGGCACCTAATTTTTCAAAAACTTTCAAAAGGGGAGGGGGACACCCCTCCCCTTAGACCCCTCCCCAGGCCGGCGATCACACAACACAATGCATGCTCCCCACCCCCCATGAGAAAAATAAAAAACTTATAATCAATATGGAAAGGGCAGAAACATGGCAAATTATTGTATGTAATTGGCAAACGGTGTGATAACCTATGTAATGTTGAACGCGCGAAGAGCACGCGGACTTTTGGGGTCATATCTTTCCGGCAAGTCTTTGCAGCCCCCCTCCCCCCAAATCAACTTGGGCTCCTACTGTACGCCTACTCTTGTTGGTGACCGTACCTACACATCAAAGAATTGTTCTGCTCAGGCCACTTAGCCTACGTGACTTGAATGATGTTGCTAGGTGAATGATATAAAATTGCATTCGCGAAACAAAGGAAAGAAATCCCTTTGCGCCATATAAACGGCTTAATGTTGATAATATCCCTCGATTTTTAAAGTATTAACCCATAAATTAAACTTTTCGATAAAGGCCTGTCTCCATCCAAATAACAACTCCCCTATCAAAATACTCTTGAGTGCTCGAAAAACTACTAGAAGTGACGCCACCCTGCCTGTCTGTATCCGTCTGTCTGTATCCGTAGCTGTCGCCTGTAGCCTAAATGTAATCTCGAGTCAGTTTCCCATTCTAAATTCCCGTCTCTACAGTAACTTTCTCCCTGGGTCAAAAGTCCAAATTAGCCTACTACTGTTGTACATTATTTTTGCTTTAATGTAAGGATGTCCATAATAAACTATGCATGGATATAGTCTGCAGACTGCCGACCTATATATCAGGGAAGATTTTTAAACAAAAAGTGTTCAATGCCCTTTGCACTCTTGTACACTATACTGTACGACGCCTAATTACGATACGAGTTAAATGTCGTCAGCCCTTTCTCACACTACAGGCGACTTTTACTTCAATAACCGATAAGTCATATGATTATAGCAATTCCATTCCACCATTGGCCACAAAAATATCGCTCGGCTAAAAGAGATGAAAGTTGAAATTATTTCAACTCAATTTTATCGCGCTGTATCGCGTCGCATCGTATCGCGCCAATAAGCCTTGTATTACGCAATTCTTCCACTTATTTCGAGATGTTAGAAATTTGCGAATTGTCAAAGTAGATAGAAATCTTTCGTCCTTTTGCTCTCTCATTTAAAACCTTTTTATACATTTTTTTAGATAAACGACAATTGAAAGCAAGCGACGTTTTTAAAGATTTGGAGAAACAACTGTCAAAGTTTTGAAATTTTCATGAATTTTTGCTTTGACTTGTAGAATAAAAAACCTCCATTGCTTCGGTTGTGTATAATTCACGTAAACGGGGCATTCCTCAGTATTTTTACTAATTTGTCCACCAATGCAAAAAAGGAGCGAACCCTCTAATATATTAGACAAAACTACCACTAAATTTTCGCAATAATTTTCTTTTAAGTAACGAACGTCTTGCCTTCCACCACGTCCACGGTAAGGCAACATGCTCAAAAATAGTACAAAATACTGCAACACACAAGACTCCCTATGCATAGAAAGAAATGTTCAGTCACATGCTTGTAGCCTTATGTCATTTCAACTTCGTAACTTGTAACTTCGTAAGCAACGTTAAAACGTTTGTATGCGTATCTGTACTATGGCTGCATAGCCTTTGTATGTGACATGTATGGTAATTTGCTAGTGCTGAGGCCTTTTATACAGGACCTAGCCTACATGATATCATCCATATTTCATGCTACAACGTCCAACTTCGAAACCACGCCACTTACCTAGCCAATCCTGAGGTCGATGTCAATCACAGTAATTTGATTGTACGTTGGAGATGAGTTTTGGAGGTGGAAGTGAAATTTCTTTAGGGCCTAGGCTAGGCTTACCATCGCCGATGGGCTAACGTAGCCTAGGCCTGGGCCTAAAGTTAGGCCTACGTTACCCCACGGCTACCAAGTAGCCTACCACCAGTCAAACTGCCATTGTCAATATTGTTCGTTAATCCCCCCTAGCACTTCAGGCAGTAGTTAGTAGCCTAGCCTAACATAAATTGTGATTCGGACAACAGGTCCTACAAAGTAAGAATTCATCAGTAGCCTAGGCTAGGTAGCCTACAATTATAGAATGCAGGCCCACTGCTTATTTCTTTGTAGAACCCGGATTTGTGGATTCGATCTCAATTTTTTGTTCTTAAATAGCTTAGAGTGTAGAACTAAGATCGTATCCACGGATCCACTCAGGGACGCTTCCCTGGAGTTGGTAGGCCCCTAATATATTTTGTCTTTAAACCCAGTGTGTTGTGTGTCGTTCTCAAATACATGCCGCTAGGCTAGCCTATACAGTAATTCAATAGGCTCGTTTAGCCAAAGTTCGACTTAATACTTCATTTTTCACCCGGGGAAACGGCCTTTTCCCGGGTGAAAAATGAAGTAGCCTATTAAGTCACCTGATGGCTAAATCCTCCTATTGAATTCTAGCCACATGACTCAGGGTGGGGAAGCAAGATCGTATCCACGAATCCCCGAATCCACTAAGGGACGCTTCCCTGGAGTTGGTAATATTTTGTCTTTAAACCCAGTGTGTTGTGTGTCGTTCTCAAATACGTCGTTGAGGATATAGATCCTAATACATTTTTCTCATTTAGTGATAGTATTACCCGTGGTCATCCCCATAAAATCTACAAGCAGTTTTCTAGATTGAATTTAAGAAAGTACTTCTTTTCTCAAAGAGTTGTGGATATTTGGAACAGCCTTCCTTCCTCAGCTGTGTTAGCAAGCACTGTCAATGAATTTAAGGGCCATGTGGACAAATTCTTGAAGGGATATTGTTTTGGGAGCTTATATGAGCCAGAGAACTGGCTCCCTGCTCCGAAATCCTCCACCTACCAATCCTTGAGAAGTGGAGGGTACAGGTAAATACATGCTGCTAGGCTAGCCTATACAGTAATTCAATAGGCTCGTTTAGCGAAAGTTCGACTTAATACTTCTTTATTTTTCACCCGGGAAAACGGCCTTTTCCCGGGTGAAAAATAAAGAAGTAGCCTATTAAGTCGCCTGATGGCTAAATCTTCCTATTGAATTCTAGCCACATGACTCAGGGTGGAGAAGCAAGATCGTATCCACGAATCCCCAAATCCAATCAGGGATGCTTCCCTGGAGTTGGTAATATTTTGTCTTTAAACCCAGTGTGTTGTGTGTCGTTCTCAAATAACTCAGGGTGGGGAAGCAAGATCGTATCCACGAAACTGCAAATCCACTCAGGGAAGCTTCCCTGGAGTTGGTAATATTTTGTCTTTAAACCCCAGTGTATTGTGTGTTGTTCTCAAATACATGCCACTGTAATTCAATAGGCTCGTTTAGCCAAAGTTCCCTGGGAAAAGGCCGTTTTCCTGGGTGAAAAATAAAGAAGTATTAAGTCGCCTGATGGCTAAATCCTCCTATTGAATTCTAGCCACATGACTTAGGGTGGGGAAGCAAGATCGTATCCACGAATCTGCGAATCCACTTAGGGACGCTTCCCTGGAGTTGGTAATATTTTGTCTTTGAACCCAGTGTGTTGTGTATCGTTCTCAAATAACTCAGGGTGGGGAAGCAAGATCGTATCCACGAATCCGCAAATCCACACAGGGATTCCTTCCCCAGAGTTGGTAATATTTTGTCTCTAAACCCAGTGTGTTGTGTGTCGTTCTCAAATAGCTCATGGTGGGCAAGCAAGATCGTATCCACGAATCCGCAAATCCACTCAGGGATTCCTTCTCCGGACTTCGTAATATTTTGTCTCTAAACCCCGACTTTGTAAAATCGAAATGACAAGAACTGTGGGACTCCTATCCCGAAGATCGTATCCGCGAATCCACGAATCCACTCTAAGAACATTGTCACATGTGGACCTGCATTCTATAATTACTCCCTAGGCTATGCCTAAGTGCAAGGGATTCCTAGGGTAAGGGAGGGGATTTCTGACCGCTAAGGAGAAAAACGTTTTTATTTTGTAGACCAAAGATTGCAACCCTATAATTTCTAGGCCTAGCCTATAATAATATGATAGTATGACCAGACATGTTGTTCACATCTAGGCTAGGATGAGTATCAGATTCAATTCAGTTGTATGATTGCAAAAAAAGAGTTCAAATTTGTCATTTTTTGTTGCTAATTACGACCACAGGGACCAGTCAAGTTGCCCCCTAACGAAGTCGCCCCCTTGGCCAACATAGTCACCCCTTAGCAGTCGCCCCTTACAGTACAAGCTCGCCTCCTGACAAAGTCGCCCCCGGACGAACTTGCCCCTCGACAAAGTCGCCCCCTCAGTTCAAGTCGCCCCCAGCAAAATTTCATCAAATATGATTTCTAGGCCTAGGCCTAAGTAAATTAATAATAGCCTAAGCAAAAGGATAACGGTTCAGTCTATGTTAACATGCACCATTTATGTGCAATAGGCCTACTTACGAATGATCTACTTACTTCAGGTCAATATGGTTTTGTAGCAGGTACTGTACAGTAGGTCATGTGTTTCTCAGCTAGTTGAAACATTTGAGGACTGGACAAAATCATTAGATGAGGGTCTTAATGTTGATGTGGTTTTCACAGACTTCATGAAAGCATTCGACAAAGTGCCCCATCAGCGGTTATTGCTGAAGTTACAAAGCTATGGTATTGGTGGGGAATGCCTTGAGTGGATTAGATCTTTTCAGTCAAATCGTAAGCAACGTGTGTATGTTGAAGGATGTTTTTCGGATTGGGCTGATATTAAGTATGGTATACCTCAAGGGAGTGTTTTGGGCCCGACCTTGTTTTTGGCTTATATTAATGATTTGCCGGATGTTATAACTGGGTGTCGGGTAAAGATGTTTGCGGACAAAACAAAGCTTTATAAAGACATTGGAATTGCAAGAGGATTGTGAGTTACTGCAATTAGCTATTGATGAGGTTTTTGACTGGTCAGTTACCTGGCAGCTTAGCTTTCATCACGATAAGTGCCAAATTTTAAGGTTAGGTAGATCTGCCCCATCCTTCACTTATTCTATGGGTGATTATGCTGGTGGTGATGGACATAACCTTGAAATTAGTTCATGTCCAGAGGATCTTGGTGTTTTGTAGATAATGGGGTAGCTTTTCGAGACCATATTTCTGGTGTTGTTGCTTAAAGCTAATGGAGTCTTAGGTAATTAGAAGAACCTTCCATTTTTTGGATTGCTCTTCTTTACTCTTGCTGTATAAATCTATGGTTCGCCCTGTAATTGATTCCTTGCCGAAGGCAGGCAAGGAATCTATGCGATGGTGATGTCGTGTGTGTGTGTGTCTGTGTGTGCGTATGTGTGTGTATGTGACGCCTAGCTTGTAAACACGATATCTCAAGATAGCAATGACCGACACTTTTCATATTTAGTATATAGATTAGTCATGTTGAGAGGAAGAACCCTATTGTTTTTTGGTGGAGGTCAAAGGTCATTTGAGGTCACCAGAGGTAAAAAACCAAAAACTTTGTAAACATGATATCTCAAGTTAGCAAAGACCGACTCTTTTCATATTTGGTATATAGATTTTTCATGTCAAGAGTAAGAACCCTATTGTTTTTGGTAGAGGTCAAAGGTCATCCGAGGTCACTGGAGGTTAAACTGCGAAAACCTCCTAAACAGCTTGTAAACACGATATCTCAAGATAGCAATGACTGACACTTTTCATGTTTGGTATATAGACTCTTCATGTTGAGAGGAAGAACGCTATTGTTTTTGGTGAAGGTCAAAGGTCATTTGAGGTCACCGGAGGTAAAAAGCTGAAAAGCTCGTAATCACGATATCTCAAGATAGGAATGACAGACACTTTTCATATGTGGTATATAGATTTGTCATGTTGAGAGGAAGAACCTTATTGTTTTTGGTGAAGGTCAAAGGTCATTTGAGGTCACTGGAGGTAAAAAGCTGAAAAGCTCGTAATCATGATATCTCAAGATAGGAATGACCGACACTTTTCATATTTGGTATATAGATTTGTCATGTCAAGAGGAAGAACCCTATTGTTTTTGATAGAGGTCAAAGGTCATCCGATGTCACTGGAGGTTAAACTGCGAAAACCTCCTAAACAGCTTGTAAACACGATATCTCAAGTTAGCAGTGACCGACACTTTTCATATGTGGTATATAGATTCGTCATGTTGAGAGGAAGAACCCTATTGCTTTTGGTGAAGGTCAAAGGTCATTTGAGGTCACCGGAGGTAAAAAGCTGAAAAGCTCATAAACACGATATCTCAAGTAGGGGTCAATCGATAATCGGATCGGATATCGGAGCGGGCCGATGTTAGGACTATCGGTAAAACATCGGATCGGCGAAATATAGCGATGTTCTGTGCGTCGAAAATTTATTTACGTACATCGGGGATGTATAGTGATAGTGATTTCTTACAACAAAGAAATGAACAGATAAATAGGATTAATTATTTTATTACAACTGGCAATAGCCCTTGTGATGAACTAGGGCTGTCAATTTCAGTTTAATCTCCTAAATTCCGTATCAACAGCGTAAACTGGCTCTATTGAAAGGCACTGTGATATTCGCAATATGCACAAGCTTTTAAAATCTGTACGTAGAGTCTAGCGATCACGTCCACCCACTTTTAGTTGCAATTCACCGAAATTTATCAATGAACGAAACGAAGTGTGGAATTCGCAGTCATTAATTGTATGTTTGATATAGGGCCGAAATGTACGCAAACACGGATACCTTAGACACGTACGTGTTCTGTACAGAGAAGTTCAAGTGAAATGCACCATGAAAGCACAGTGAAGCAAGTGCATGTGTAGGTCCGTAATTGTATGCAAACACCCATACATTAGGCTACGCACCTGTTCTGTAATGACGTTGACGCACATAGCAAGAACATGGGGCGTGGTCCGGGAAATAACGGTGTTTTTCGATCGCTGCTTGTACGACTAAATTTCCAGTTGTTACATCATAGTTTGCAGTAGTTACGGCGGATGCTTTTTATGTAAGACATGCATGTTCATTTGTGTGAATGTAAGAGTGCCATGTGCTTTTATGGCTTTCGTAATAAACGATGTCTGCAACATCACCCTGATACCCAAAACTCCTAGCTGCATAACTTTGTACACAGCAAGCTCTCTAGCTAGCATGGAACAAATATTTACGTATGGCTATTTAGTACATGCATGCATGCATTACGTGCTGCTATATGAAATACTCAAAACAAATTTACACGTGTAAGCCTACACAATCTGTTTATGTGTAGGTAAAGCATGGTAGGATGGCGCAAAATGGCCAAGTACATGCACATTGCGGGCGTATTTCTATTTAACGTTCATTAGTGCGAGCAACTTGGGCTACGAACAGAGAAGGAAAGGTATTGCATTTTGTTAGGGGAATTAGTAGGCTTACTGTGAGTAGGTGGAAGTCAGTTCAATCACGGAATTATGTGCTATGAATGAAGAGTCACCGATAATCCGCCGATTGCTTATTTTCGAAGCTTTATTTGGTCATAGAATTGTCATATAAAGTTATAAACATCGTTTTGTGAATGAAAGGTATTAAGCAAAACATGGAGGGGAATTTTTTAAAGGAAATTCGTTTCAGCCGATATGCATGCATAGGCATGGCTCACAAGGAATAAGGAATGTTTGATTGCGCTGTGAAACGATGTAAAAGCATTGATAGCGAAAATATCGGATCGGATCGGATATCGGCCGATGTTGTGATAAAAACATCGGACATCGGATAGGCAGCAAAAACCCACATCGGTTGAGCCCTAATCTCAAGATAGGAATGACTGACACTTTTCATATTTGGTATATGGATTTGTCATGTTGAGGAAAAGTACCCTATTGTTTTTGGTGGAGGCCAAAGGTCATTTGAGGTCACCAGAGGTCAGAGACCGAAAACCTTGAAATCGTGATATGTCAAGGTAGGAATGGCTGATATGGATTTGTCATGTTGAGAGGAAGAATGCTATTGTTTTTGGTAGAGGTCAAAGGTCAACTCAGGTCACCAGAGGTTAAACTGTGAAAATAATGTAAATGGCTTGTAATCACTATATCTCAAGATACTGTAGCAATGACAGACACTTTTCATATTTGGTATATAGATTTGCCATGTTGAGAGAAAGAAGCCTATTGTTGTTGGTGAAGGTTAAAGGTCATTTGGGGTCACAGGAGCTAAAAAACTGAAAAGCATGTAATAACAATATCTCAAGATAGGAATGAAGGACACTTTTGATATTTAGTGTATAGATTTTTCATGATGTTAGGAAGAACCCTATTGTTTTGGTGGAGGTCAAAGGTAATCTGGAGTTACCAGAGGTCAAAAAGCAAAATTTTCCAACAGTTCCCAAGATTGTTATATGAGGTCACCAGAGGTCAGAGAGCAAAATTTCCAAAGAATTCCCAAGATCAACATCTGGGGTTACCAGAGGTCAAAAAAAAGCAAAATTTCCCAAGTATTCCCAAGATCGTCATCTGGGGTAACCAGAGGTCAAAAAGCAAAATTTGCCAAGAATTTAAAAGATCCAAGATCCATTGGAGTTGAATCCCTTTCAAGGCACTTCCTTCCTTTTTCCTTTTTTGTTATATTTGGTGGTGTTCAGAGGTCTTGTGAGGTCAGCAGAGGTCAAATTGTTAAAACATCATAAAATGATGTAGTCAAGAAAGATAAATTTGAGGGATAAGGCTCAGTGCAACAAAGCATCCCCATTTGGCAAGGAATCACTAAGCCTTTGGGCTTTCTGGTTGAGTATGGTATTCCAGCTTGGCGGCCCTTCCTTTGGAAGGATATTGATGAAATTGAGTCTCTTCAAAGGCGAGCAACCAAAATGGTTCCTGGCCTTAGGGAATTTCCTTATCCTGAGAGGTTACGCAGATTGGATTTGCCTTGTCTTAGGTACAGGAGGCTGCATGGTGATATGATCTATGTATAAATATTTGACTGGCGATATTGCTGGAAATCCTACACTTTTTCAAAGGGCGCTAGACTCCAGTTCTCGAGGGCATCCATTAAAGATTCTTAAGCCATGTTGTATTAAAAATGTTAGACAGAGATCCTTTACTAAGCGTAGCATAGATGTTTGGAACTCCCTGCCAGCGCACGTCGTTACAGCACCGTCTTTAAACGGATTCAAGTCAAGCTTTGACAAAGTTTGGAAACAAAGCGAGTTTTATTTTGAATATAAGTTGGACTTGACAGCTAATTTTTATGGGTGAAATGGCCTCCGGCCAACAACGTCTTTTTGATGACGATGAGGAGGACGATGACAATGACGTATGCCTCGGTATTACTATAGTATATACGTAGGTAGGCTAGGTATGTACAGGGATATAGAATCGTGTACTACATTCCATGCCTACTGTACTTTCGTACAGTTCAAGTAGCACAGTCCGCAGCGTTCAAGTGATATATATGTACACTTTTCACAGAATTGTGGCCAAATTTACATGTACCTCTAATTGAACGTTGAGTAACATTCGGTATAAAAGAAGTTTTAAGTAATTAAAATTACAGGATTAATTTTTCTAAACTTAAACGAAGGAAAAAAATTGCAATCTTAGATGTTGGTTTCAAAAACACTGTAGGCTATGCTAAGGCTAAAGCCTGATGTCAGATCAGCAACAAAAGGGCGTAGGCACTTGATAACAGCTAATAAAAACGATTGCTGTATCTTTGTGTCTATTATTATTAATGTTAATTAAAAAATTTTGCTGGGACCACCGAGGGGCGACTTTGTCAGGGGCGACTTTGTCAGGGGCGATTTTGTTAGAGGGCAACTTTGTCAGAGGGCGACTTTGGCAGGGCGACTGTCAGGGGATGAGGTTGTAAGGGGCGGGTTTGTTAAGGGGTGACTTTGTTGGCCAAGGGGGTGACTTTGCCAGTGTTCGACTTGACTAGCAACCATGACCTCTTGTTGCTCAGATTAGACACCCTGTTGCTAATTATGACCACCCTAACAAAGAAGTTTTATTCCTTTTATTTTTCCCCAATTTTGTTGAACGGAAAACTATGAAACATTAGAATGACCTGCATTGTAATCATTTTCTGACTTATTGGATGTATTTTCATTCGGTTCTGAAAATAATCAAGGGGTTTCAGTGCAACATGCAATGTTCACTATTTCATTTCTGATGGAATCTATGATGAAATGTGGAGATTTGGAAGTGTCCAAAATATATGATTATTACATGGCATTAGAGAGATTGTGAGAATTTGTGAATCAAACATGAAGTAAAAGGTATTCACTTTTTCAGGAGTGTACCAAAATATTTTGTGCTTCATGAATATGCAAATTAGTAGTGCATGTTAATTAGCAGTCGAAATTACAGACATGTGAGACTTCCGTTATTTAGCGGAATTCTATTTTTTTAACTTTGGGAATCCGCTACTTTTGTCACTTTTCCGTTTTTTCCCGCTCCGAGTATTTTGGCAAAGTGTGCTGTAGGGCTAATATGCTGTATACATTCTTTCTTGGATACTGTACATGTTTTATCCCAGACTCCCAGTACAAACAGCCCTAGGACTTGTCCAGTCAGATGGAAGTTCGCATTGCCGTAGGGCCTACGTAGCTAAATGCAATTACCACATGCTTTGGTACAAGTTTCATGTGCTTTTAACCTAGCCAAATTTGTCTGGCCGGTCAGCTAGCTTCTGCATGATTACTACACACTAATTGTGTGCACCAAGTGATATACAGGGGCTAGTTGGCTCAGTCTATTATAGATCGTCAGAGGATTGGTACACAGTCAGTCAGTGCACATTCCTGGCAATATTTATGTGACATGTGCAAAATACTTTAGAATAGAAGAGCTATCCGCATTATTTTTGTGAGTTTTTCTTGCATAATTTTGACATACTGTACCATGCTTTTCTTTCCTGTGAGTCATGGCACCCATCAGTTTTGCTATCCTAACGTGTATTATATGTATGGTCTAAGTAATCTAGCCTATACCGATGTGTACTACTTCATAAAACTTTATAGAAGTAATCACATCCTCTCAACGTTTGCATACTATGTTTAGGAAACTTAGTTACAACAAGCTTTAAGGTATTTTGTTTACATAGGGGAGGGGAGTGCTTAATGTGACACATGAAGTCGAAATTATTGAGCCTAGCCTAGCTGCATATGTACAGGTACAGTAGTACGTACAGTTGGCTAAGGACCAAGGAATAGCCCAAAGTTAGGCTAGATGACAAAAAGTAACAAAACAAGTGGCTAAGACCAGCTGCCAAGGTTTATTTTTATCGGAAATTGTACTAGGGTATTTGAAGGGGGCAGAAAGTAAAGTTCAGTGTGATTTTAAGGCTACTGTAAGCCTACACTGTACTTTGAGAAATTGCTAAGGGCTTCTGGGGGTTTAGCCCTTGTTAACACCTGATATGCAACGGTACAGCTCCAGGCTCCCGGATGCAGCTTTTTGCATATGCTGAGTTTGTCCTCAAAATTTCCTCTATTTTTTTGAGTTGCCACTCACAGACATGTCTGAAATTAGCAACACATGCCAACTACCTGTTGGTAATTATGACCTCCCCTCACAAAAGATTGAAGGAACAATTTTTATTAGGGTTTTTAGCTACAAATGACCTACGGTAAACTGGTATTTCTCATCAGAGAAATAGATTGAAAGTCTGCTAATCTATTGTTACATCAAGCAAAGGGCTAATAGGGATGTTTTGGTTTGTTGCATTTTTTTTTGCTATATTTGATAAAACTTTGATAAGATGTAGAGTAGACATCAGACAGTCAGAACAGTATGTGCTCCATTTTTTTTTCATGTACCAGGGGGGTAGCCAACCAATTTAAAGTGGTCGCCATTTTGATCATTTTGGCTGATTGGCTCAAGATAGGCTCTGTTGTGCCAACATTTGGAGTCTAAAACCTTTTTAGGAATAAAGGTGGTAAAATAAACACAGTCTCCCACAATATACTGAAAGTTTTCCCCAAAATATTGATCCGTTTTGTTGTAGTGACCTGTCGAATATGGCCCTTTTTGCCAAAAACTGGCAATTTTGGCAAGTTTGGTGCCGGGGGACAAATTTGAGTACCAGATTCTCTTAAAGTGTGCTCCAGTGACCTTCACTTTTGTTAATGGGTAGTCTTATAACCAGGTACTGTAGTACGTGGGTAAATTTTGGACTCCCAGATTCAAACCTACCTACATGAAATGAGTGGTACAGTATTGAAAACTCACAATTTCGTTTTTTATTGCCTTCGGCTGAATAACTAGATCTACTGATCTCTCTGCTATTAAAAGAAAAGTGGACTGTTATGACACACATCAATTTTGAAAATTTTTAACAGCAGACAAATTTTCCATTGGTATAGACCCTAAACAGCTAAAACATCAATATTTTCATTTTTCATTTGATGAAAAATACAAGTTTTGGCACTACAAGACAAGTCTGAACAATGATGATCTCTTTTAGAGCCACACAAGATCTTCAATCTTCACAAAATTGGTACTCAAGTGCCTCAGCAGTACGCAGAAAAAATTACACTGGTAGATGAAAATGCAATATTGAATGAAGGAAACTCAAATACTGAAATTTATTCATTTTTAGTAAAAAATATGGGTAAAAGGGCATTTTTGAGCAGTAATATTTCTGATACTGTACCGTAAGATGCTCCCATCTTCATGACATTGGCAGTCTAGTGCCCCAGTTTTAAAAAGAAAGAATTTCGACGCGCAAATCAGAATGGGCATGAAATTAAGGAAACCCAAATCTTTTCTGTTTTTCTTTGCAAAATATGGGTTTAGGGGCACTTTTGAGCCTTAATATCTCTGTGAGTATCATACAAGATGCTCTCATCATCACGATATGATCAGCCAGGTCCGTTTTTTAAGTGGAGTTGCAGTAGACCTTGACTTCGACTCCACAAGATACATAACAGGATAGTTTCTCACCACTACTCCAACTCCAGAGAAAAAATATTTCCTCTCCCACCTCGACTCCGGCTACACTTGACAAATACAGGTGGACCCAAACATGCGTCGTTCTAAAACAGGATATACAGTATCTAGATACAGTAGAGTCTCAGTGCAACTCCGACTCCAGAGAAAAAATACTTCCTCTATCTCCTTGACTTCGACTTCACTTGACAAATAGGCCTACAGGTGGACCCAAAGATGCGCCATTCTCAAACAGGATACAGTACAGTATCTAGGCCTAGAGGGAAGCGAGCGCTTTCACTTCGACTCAGACTCCATCAGCTAGTGCAATTGCATCTTCACTGCGACTCTGACTCCACTCATAAAATACTAGTAATTCAATGTCTCCTACCTTGACTCCGACTCCATTTTCTACTTTAAATAGGCCTAGATGATGCTGATCACTGCGACTCTGACTCCACATTGAAAAAGTACTCGACATACAGACGGCACATGAGACTGAGTGTGTCATTCTCAAAGCGCAAGACTCCGAAGAAGAGTTAAAAGAAAAATTCAAATCCCATTTTCTTCACAGAACGTCACGTAATCCTCAGCAACTGCGACTCCACGACTCCATCAGTTAGAACTCTAAAAGTGTGGGGTATTCCATAATTACTCCTAGGCCTTCTTCTATACTGAAAGACCTCAATCTCCCTCTGTTATCGGAACGTCGTAGGCAAAATAGACTAATTCTTTTCACTAAGAGTGTTTTTGGTAAGGCTTAGACCCCTGTTGATAGACTTCGGCATCCCATTCGCAAAACTTGCGGGATGCATAACCTACACTTTTGCCATCTTTATACTAGGACAAACTGCTGCAAATATAGTTTTCTGCCTAATACAGTCAAGGATTGGAATAGTCTCCCTGCCTCTTTAGTAGAAAATTCCATGCATCATAAAGACCCCGCTCAGTTTATTGCAAATAGCATTAGGGCTTGTATTACATGTAGGCACCTCTCGATGCATGCGTGGTGAATTAATGTCCCTTTGGATGTATCACCATATTCAGGAAGAAGAAGGCCTAATGTTAGATAGCCTAGGCCTAGGCCCCTTTTTGTCTGCAGTGGAAGATAACTCACACTTACCCTAGCCTAGCCATTGAATTCTACACCTCACTGGGCATGGCCATTGTCCACAACGTTATTAACAAAATGTGCCACTATAAGTTCAGAAATTTAATGTTTGAGGGTGAGTAAGCCAATTGACTCATCAAGGACCCAGGACCCAGGACCCAGGCCTAGGCCTAGCAGGGATTTCACTGGCCCGGTGTGGTCAACGACGCACAACTTTTGATTTTAACGCATAGACACAAAACCTCTGGGGTCAAACTGACGCACAGCTTTTTCACCCCAAATGTGCAAATTTACTCACAAACTGCAGCACTTTCCAGTTCCCAACTTAGTTCTGTGAGACATTTTCCACCTTTCTGTATGTTCTAATAAAAATCTAAATAAAAACTATCCCTGCAACAGTACGGAGCTACCACCATTACTATGTATACATTTACGCCTAATTAACCGCACCCGCATACACTTACTAGTTACGTGATTAGACTTGACTCGTAACAAGTGCACGTGTATTGTAAAGAGATCACAGATATCGGCATGCGTACTGTAAATGATTGGAGTGTTCTGGTTCGTAATTCAGTTTCAGCTGGTGAACATTAGGCTAGGCAAGGGACAATCATAAACTAGCCTAACATGATCAGTAGTAGATGTTACGCGGGATGCTTCATCTTTTTCCCACGAGGTTATGGGTAAATCTGATTTTCAAAAATTTTTAAAATTTGTTTCAAAATCATGGTTAGGGTTAAAATTATGATTAAGGTTACGTCGACTGAGGTTATTTGACCTGTTCTTTCATAATCCGGTGTCAGAATTACAATAAAAGGGTTGAAAAGCTGTCATTTTGGAACTAGGGGTGTGGCCTATTTTCAAGAAGCTGATTGGTCCATTGGCATGATTTGCCCTTAACCTCATGGGGAAAAAAAGTTGTGCACGCGGGACTTTAGTGATGCAAGACACACATTTTCAGTTTCTGTACACTATGTCTGTGGTATTAAATAAAATCCGACTTGCAGCGTTTCACACTATGTAGATATGAGGCCATGTATAACACAAAGCTCTGCTTTAATCTACATCGATGTAATTGTCTGTCCTTATAAGAATGTATATTACTTCTCTATGATGTCAGTACACTACGCATTTACAGCAATGATTCAATTGAGCAGAGAGGACTACATGGTACACTTCCTGACATGCGTATTTCGTAGCACCGCTACTAGCTCTAAAAGCGTGTTTCCCATTACATGGAAGTTTCGAGTTACAGTGTATGATGTAAGCTACAGTCTACACGAAGGCTCTTATTTTGCTCAGTTGAAATCATATTATTTAGCTACAGATTGATTATCATATCTTACAAGACAAAGATAGTGGACAATCACAAATCTAGAAAATAAACATAAAACAGGAATAAAGTTGTTGCATTAAACTCAGATTTATTTTGACCCCTTCGTTTTTAGTTTTGACCCTTGTAAATTTATTCTGAAGGGTTAGTGACTCCTGAATAAAAATGGTGAGTGAAAACCCTGGCCTAGCCTAGGCCTATACCAGCAGGCCCATAGCCAGAATAACCAATCCAAATTTGTTATTGGCAAGGACTCTGTGCCAATAAATTTTTATTTGTCCTATTGAGAGGGGGCAAAGACGACCCCAAGGGGCCCACCCTCTTCTAAGATGAAGTAGTGGAAAAAGTGAAATGACCGAACAGCGGTGCAGAATGCACCGCTGCTGAGGGATGGGATTCAGGGGACTGCTGTTGGACTCCAAGAAGGGTGCAGGGGCATTGCTCGGTGGGGACTCGAGAGCAGAACCCTAGGAGGTCCTGAAATAATTTCATAAGTGTGAACATTAGTGTGAAGCATTTGGCTACCTTCATATCACATTTTAATGTGCACAAAACGACCACAAAAGACACAGGTTGACTTTTTTTGTGATGTAATTCTCAAACTAGAGGCCCCTCAATTCGGTTCATGCCTATTTAGGCTTGGCAGCGGGTAGGATGAATGATGATTGGGGTTGCATTTGGCTTTGGAACAAGAATTTCACATAAGCTGTCGTATTGGTAGAAAGCCTGTTAGAGAACATGTATAATATGCGATGTGTGCGCCTGGAGTTAGGCCTGTTTCACTCCAGTTGAATAATGATGGGCCCCTGAAGACATTAGTTACTAGTAGTGCACTAGCTTACACCAGTTTCCTATAGTCCTATACTCCTTTTCATGTGATGTGTATGGAGTTCTTATATACCCCTTTGTAACTGACACTAATTTGGAAATTTGGGGTTTTGTACCAAGAAAATTTGAGTTTTCTTTGGAAAATTTGGAATTTTTTTGAAGAAAATGTAAAAATTTGGGGTTTAATGAGGATAGCACTATGATTTGCTGGACGGTGGGCTACCAGATGCCCCAACAAACTGGATGAATTGCTGGAGGTATGGTGAATGCAAAATTTTCACCACCCAAAATTTTGGGTTTTATTGAAGAAAGTTTGAAAATTTTGGAAGAATCTGCCTTTCTTGAAAGCAAACACAAGTAAATCGTGAGGGGACTTGTTGGCGTCTGCATTAAGGTTCCCTAATGACACAGCAAACTTTCTCTGGTGTAAGGCTGTTCAGTTTTCTGAAAAGTGGAAACCGGTTTTTTGGCAGGCCACAAAACCGACTCTTTGTCAAAACTGGTTTTTCGTCATAACCCTGTTAATTTTAGGCACATACACATGCAACACATACACACAATGACAGATATGATCACGCAGACACACTATAATTTCACACTATTGCTGCATGTAGTGTAGTTGCCTGCGAACGCTGAGTGATAATAATAAAAGAAATAGACTGCTTAAAATCCTGTTAAAAAGTGTTCATTAGCATGTAAGTTTAATGAGTGGTCAAAGTTTTACCATTAGTGCACATTAAAAATTATTATCAGGCTTGGCAATAAATGTACTGTCAATGACATTCCCGAGTTCTTCAACTTGAAACCATATGACAGAAAAGTCTGGCACCCTAAGTTTGATTTTCGTTTGCCATATTTGGCCTGCTTTCTAGAGAGTCCGATGAAAACTTTAACAAATCATGATCCAAAAATTATTCAAGTGCAAAATGGAAAGCTTTGCAAGTTCCCGTTACTTTGTCAAATTGAATTCATCAGCATTTTCTGGCGTTATGGGAAAGCCCAACTTGAAGAGTTGTGATGTTAGAGGTCCCCTAGGCTTTAACCAATGAGGGGCTGCCACGTACTGTAGGGTATTCTCTTTCACGTACAGTAATTGGTTTCAATGATGAGAGAAACCTATGCAACTGTGCTGGCATATATGTGAGTGTGTATGAGGGTGTGTGTGTGTATGTATGTGTTTGTGACACTTTGCTCATTAACATGATATCTGAAGAATGGAAACTGATGGTTCTCAGTCTTGGTACATAGATGGCCCATATTAAGAGGAAGAACCCTATTGTTTTTGGTGGGGGTGAAGGGTCATCTGGGGTCACCGGAGGTCAAACTCTGAAAACTTTGTTAACACAATATCTCAAGATAGGAAGCTTGCATAAATTTCATACTATGTGGGTGCCTTATGGTGAGAGGAAGATTCCTATTGTTTTTGGTGGAGGTCAAAGGTCATCTGGGTTCACCAGGGGTCAAACACAGAAAACCTTGTTAACACGATATCTCGGTAGAAAGCTTGGACAAATTTCATACTTGTTATGCAGATGCTTTATGGTAAGAGAAAGAACCCTTTTGTTTTTGGTGGAGGTCAAAGGTCATTTGGGGTCACTGGGGTCAAAACCTGAAAACCTTGTTAAAAGGATATTTCAAGATAGGAAGCTTGGATAGATTTCATACGTGTAATGTAGATGTGTTATGGTGAGAAGATGAATCCTATCATTTTTGGTGGAGGTCAAAGGTCATTTGGGGTCACTGGGGTCAAAACCTGAAAACCTTGTTAAAAGGATATTTCAAGATAGGAAGCGTGGATAGATTTCATACGTGTTATGTAGATGTGTTATGGTGAGAAGATGAATCCTATCATTTTTGGTGGAGGTCAAAGGTCATTTGGGGTCACTGGGGTCAAACACTGAAAACCTAAACACGATATCGCCAGACAGGAAGCTTGGATAGATTTCATACATAGTATGTTGATGCATTATGGTGTGAAGATGAATTCTTACTATGTGGGCACCTTATGGTGAGAGGAAGATTCCTACTGTTTTTGGTGGAGCTCAAAGGTCATCTGAGTCACCAGGGGTCACACATTGAAAATCTTGTTAACGTGATATCACGAGGTAGGGAGCTTGGATAGATTTCTTACTTGGTGCGTGGATGCATTATGGTGAGAAAATAAACCCTATCCTTTTTTGGTGGAGGTCAAAGGTTATCTGAGGTCACTGGGGTCAAATACTGAAAACCATGTTAACACGATATCTTGAGGTAGGAAGCTTAGATAAATTTCATACTTAGTATGTATATGCTTTATGGTAAGAGGAGGAACCCTATTGTTTTCGATGGAGGTCAAAGTTATATGGGGTCACTAGGGGTCAAACCCTGAAAACCTTGTTAACAGGATATCTCAAGATAGGAAGCTTGGATAGATTTCATACTTAGTGTGTAGGTGCATTTTGTTAAGGGAAAGAACTCTGTTGTTTTGTGGTCATTGGGGTCACCAGGGGTCAAAAAGCAAAATTTCCCAAGAATTCCCAAGATTGTCCCATGGGTTTACCAGAACTCAAAAAGCAAATTTTCCAGAGAATTCCCAAGATTGTCATCTTGGGTCATCAGATGTCAAAATGGAAAATTTCCTAAGAATTTCCAAGATCAAATATGAACCTAACATTATTTTTCCAACATGTTAAGACAGCACTTGTCCAGTGACTGAAAGATATGGGACATCATGGCATTCCTGTATTTGGAATAGAACATATATCATTGAAACCACAATGCATTTTTGCATTCTGGTTTTACAAGTCAAGGCAACCCTGTATGATGTATCAAGGGATAAGTGAAAAGACCGTATGTAAACATGTTCCCTCTCACTGGAAGGGTTACCCTGAGCAATGCACATGCTTTTCTGTGCTACTATTAAGTAACATTGTGTGCGGGGAGCACAATTTTTTTCCCAAGAGGCTACACTGTATGGGCAAATGATGTCAATGGACCAATCAGCTTCTTGGAAATTGGCCACGCCCCTTACTCCTCAAGTGAAAGTTTCTCTACATTTTTTGGTAATTCTGACACCGGATTATGAAAGAACATGCCAGATACCTTAATAGACTATAACCCTAACCTATATTTTACTGACTAAAGCCTGCCGTATTTAATTTCCAGTGTACATTGTGCTAACAGTATTTTTCATTCATACATCACAGACGCTGAGAGCAAATGGGTCTTCTGAAGATTCTAAAATACTGAGAACTTTGGAGCATTCGGGCACTCTGCCCCTGGACCTCCAATGGAATTTTTCTAAGATCCCACCAGGGGCTCTGTGGCAAGCCCCTGGACCCCACCCACCAGTCTTAAGATACGAATGATGGATAGTTATGGTATTTGGTGTATGGTTTCATGATACTGAGAGGAAGAACCCTATTGTTTTTGGTAGAGGTCAAAGGTCATGTGAGGTCACCAGTGGTCAAAACAAAAAACCTTGCAAACATGGTATCTCAAGATAGGAATGGTGGATATTTTTCATCATGAACATTTTTCATATTTAGAGGAAGAAAGCTATTGTATTGTTTGTGGTAAAGGTGAGATCTCAAACACCAAAAATGTACAGTAAGCACAATATCTCAAGGAAGGAACTATATCGCCGTATGTGTATGAGTGGCTTATGTCCATTTTTGGTTTCGATGATAAGAGAAACCAATGCATTCGTGATGGCGTGTGTGTGTATGTATGTGTGTATGTTTGTGTGTGTGTGTGTGTATGTGTGTGTGTGTGTGTGTATGTGTGTTTGTGACACTTTGCTCGATAACACGATATCTCAAGAAGGGAAACTCTGACGGTTCTCAAACTTGGTACATAGATGCCCCATATTGAGAGGAAGAACCCTAATGTTTTTGGTGGGGGTCAAAGGTCATCTGGGGTCACGGGGGGTCAAACTCCAAAAACTTTGTTAACACAATATCTCAAGGTAGGAAGCTTGGATAAATTTCATACTTGGTATGTAGATGCGTTTTGGTAAGAAGAAGAACCCTATCATTTTTGGTGGAGGTCAAAGGTCATCTGGGGTCACCTGGGGTCAAACCCTGAAAACCTTGTTAACACGATATCTCGAGGTAGGAAGCTTGGATATATTTCATACTTAGTATGTAGATGTGTTATGGTAAGAAGAAGAACCCTATTGTTTTTTGGTGGGGGTCAAAGGTCATCTGGGGTCACCGGGGGTCAAACCATGAAAACCTTGTTAACACGATATCTCAAGATAGGAAGCTTGGATAAATTTCATACTTAGTATGTAGATGCCCCATATTGAGAGAAAGAACCCTATTGTTTTTGGTGGGGGTCAAAGGTCATCTGGGGTCAATGGGGGTCAAACGCTGAAAACCTTGTTAACACGATATCTTGAGATAGAAAGCTGGGATAAATTTCATACTTAGTACGTAGATGCCCCATATTGAGAGGAAGAACCCTATTGTTTTTGGTGGAGGTCAAAGGTCATCTGGGGTCACCGGAGGGCATACTCCAAAAACCTTGTTAACACGATATCTCAAGGTAGGAAGCTTGGATAAATTTCATACTTGGTATGTAGATGCATTATGGTAAGAAGAAGAATCCTATCATTTTTGGTGGAGGTCAAAGGTCATCTGGGGTCACTGGGGGTCAAACCCTGAAAACCTTGTTAACACAATATCTCAAGGTAGGAAGCTTTGATGAATTTCAATCTTGGTTTGTTGATGCCTTATAGTAGGAGGAAAAACCCTACAGTTTTTAGTGGCGGTCAAAGGTCATCTGGGGTCACCAGTGGTCAAACCCTGAAAACCTTGTTAACACGACATCTCAAGGTAGGAAGCTTAGATAAATTTCATACTTAGTATGTAGATGTGTTATGGTAAGACAAAGAATCCTATTGTTTTTGGTGGAGGTCAAAGGTCATCTGGGGTCACCGGGGTTCAAACCCTGAAAAGTTTGTTAGCATGATATTTCAAGCTAGGAAGCATGAATAAATTTCATACTTAATGTGTAGATGCCTTATGGTGTGATGAACAACCCTGTTGTTTTTGGTGGAGGTCAAAGGTCATTTGGGGTCACCAGGGTCAAACTCTTAAAACCTTGTTAACAGAATATCTCGAGACGGGAAGCTTGGATAAATTTCATTCATAGTATGCAGATGCGTTATGGTGAGACATAGAACCCTTTTGCTTTTGGTAGGGGTCAAAGATCATCTGGGGTCTCTGGGGGTCAAACACTCAAAACCAAGATCTTTATCTGGTTACAACAAACAGCTAATATGTAATCCCTGTGTCTGACATAGTTGCATGCACAGTACTTGAGCAAGCTACATAATGTACATGCACTGTATTAGAGCTTTCCATTGGGGTGGTGATCACGGTGTGCACGAGCATTATTTGTTATTCAGCGTAGATAAGCAGACATAATGTGGCACTATCTGTTCTGCAGAAAAAAATGCATTGCTCACCGACCCATTGGAATGCCGTATAAGTGTATACCATGCAATGCTCAGCATGCATACCGTCACTGTGCATTACATGCCCAAGTGTCTGAGCTAAGTGAACACTCATATCCTGTGCTAGTCAGGGTAACCCTGATGCAAGGGACGTTTAAATTTGGTCTTTTCACATATCCCCGGCGTCTAAGTGAAAGGACCAAATGCAGTGTTACCCCCGGCAGGGTTACCCTGACTAGGCCTAATCATGTGCATGGCAATCTAGTACAGAAAGGTAAGGAATACAGTTAAGTGGAGTGACAGTATTGGGAGTTGAGCCAGATGTAAGTGCACAGGGCCCAGGATCAATCACAATAAGTGAGTACGCAGTCTTGATAAGTAGTTGTTAGCAGGATGCTAGTTTTCAGTACACACATTCATATTTTCTGCATAAATATATTTAGGGTAGAGGGAGTTCAAGTTTGACAACAATTGGTTGTCAGTGACATTGAATGAACAGCCTAACATAATGTCGCATAGGTTGTGTATAACATTAGGCCATGAAGCCTAGCTTTCATTAAAACCTTTATGTGGGAGCATGTAGGAAGCTCTTTATGTTATACTAAGATGATCATTGGGTGGAAAAGTTGCATGGCTGCCTTATGTAGGCTAACAAACTTCTGTGTCAAGCCTAGCCCAGTATTTTGTGTTAGCCTAGCCTAGGCCTACTTAGGCCTATGGATTTTTGATAGAAAGTTGACTGCAAATTTTGAAAGGAAATGTCAGTTTAGAGCTTGGCAGCTCTGCTAGTCTGATGTAGTCCAAATATATTACAATTTACAAAATTCTTCATCTGGGGTCACCAGAGGTCGAAACAAAAATTTTCCCAAGAATTCCCAAGATTAAATAGGAACACAAAAGTTACTATATTTTTCCAACACATTCAGACAGCATTTGACCAGTAACTAACTGTGGGACGTCATGACATTATGTGGAATAGGCCTAGGCTAGCCTAGAACACATATCATCGAAACCTCAATGCATTTTGGCATTCTGGTTGAATTTTTCTTTTACTTTTTTTTTTTGGACTTACGGCCCTGGGCTATCCAGCTGGTATAGTAAGATACAGGGATGTAGCTATGGTGGGCGGCGCTGGGCGGCCACACCCAGCACTCAAAGTTCCCACCCGGCACTCCAGGCATACACACGTCTCCCCACCCGTCACAAAACTGCCTACCAAGACCCAAAACTAGCCCCCAATTTACTCCCTAAAGTAAAATGAGGGAAAAATGAAAATTTAATGGCTGAAAATGGGGTAGAAGCCGTGGGGTGAGGTGCTTTCAAGATATCAGACAATTATCCGGCACTCAGATTTGGCTAGCTACATCCCTGGTAAGATAGCTGAAATGTGAGCAGGCAGTATGTTTCTAAAAAGCCTAAATATTCTTTTGAAGTTCTGTCACCACCTGTAGCACATACTGTATAAAGGCCCTTGTCTTGGACATAAGGCCCCCAGACATGAATGTTTTCATCAATGGTTGGACATAAGGCTGGTTTAATTAGAATAAATAAAAGTGTTTTGGTGGTTCCATTTTTGTCTGGCTGGCGGCATTTCCTACTTTGCAATAAAATAATGTAGAACGTTCAAAAAACAGACAGCCACTTCTTTTTTCTTTAATTTCCTTACATAATAGCTTTCTCCAATACAATAGTAACTTTTAAAAGTTCTAAATTACTTATTTTTGAATAGTCAAGCTACTGTATTTTCAAGTTCCATGGAGTCCGTTCAGAATACAATCCACTCTGAAAGATACATTTGTGAAGCAGTGTCACATGTTAGACTTTCTTAAACAGGTGAAGTGGTGGTGGGGGGGGGGGTGGTTAGGTGGCTCATTAGCAGACATTACCAAGTTGGTGAACTGTTATATTTTTTAGGGAAAATACCCGATCATGTTACACATGGTATAAGCAACTGCTTTTAGAAATTCCACTCATTTGGAGGAATGTGAGTCATTCTGAATTGACAAGAGGTTTTATCAAAACCAACTAGACTGGTTTCTGTTCTTGGGGCTGTAGGCAGGACGTCATCAGTAGTAGCCTTTGTATACAAAGCCAGGATTTATCAAGAGTTTTATAATGCAATTGATGTCAATGCTATGGGTCTTCGGTCATTCATACACATTATAATTGGTTTCTTTGGCACTGGTATAATGCAGGAATGCTTCCATGTTGCAGGAATAGATTTCATACAAAAAGAAAGGTTAAAAATACACAAAAAAATGTCGGCAAGTTGGTTAGCACAATTTTTCAAAACCCGAGGTTTGAGCTGATCTGGATCATCAGCTTTCCACGCATTTAGTTTAGAAAATGCATGGTAGACCTCATCTCTTGATACACATAAAATGGATTATCATCAGTCCCATCTAAAAATTTCCATAGGTCACTGGCCTGAGACAAGAAATCATACATATCAAAATGATTATAAAATTTATTAAGTTGATTTGCATAATCAGAAGGGGTGTCAGGTAAGTGTGATTTATTGTTGCTGTCTTTATACCCGCTCATTAAGCACATTCAGTCCCAGACTTGCTTCATATTGTTATCAACGAAGTGGTTTTCGATGACTGGTGAGAGCTTGACAATGAGCTTCATCAATTGAATTATCCAGTATTTCCGTATACCAGGTGACGTCAGCCCAGCAATTGGGAAGGAACTTAAGTTAGTTAATAGTGCACACAATACCTGTGTTTGTGCCTTTATTATCAGAAAATATACATTACTTAAACATTTGTGGGGTTATTTCTAGACAAATTTTAGTTGCAAGCACCATGTAAAGATTTGAAATCTGGTGCATAGCAAAGGAAGCAGCTCAGGATGGTGTACTCATGATTTATTGACATGCACTGGTGGGTATTGGGTTCACAAAACTTAGAAAATACCACAGAATAGTAGATCTTACTTCCAAATTTCTTCACTCCCATTTAGGTGCATCTTAATTTTGCAGTTTAAATTCTGATGAATCAAGTTAAATTGGGTTAAACCAGACTCTTGAATCCCAGTTATAGCCTCACTGAATTAGGTAAAACCAGGAAAAACCAGTTGCTGTAACATTGAACTTGGGCCAGATCTAGTCCCAAAAGCTATTTGACCATGCAGCACAGTAATTCAACCCAGTTGGGAATTTGTAACCCAGTTCAATCCAGTTTGGTTAATATGGAATTTGGGCAATCCAGTCAAAACCAATTGAACCCAGTTACATTGGTCAACTGGGTTCAACTGGGGTATTGAACTGGGGCTATTAATATAGTAGGGAAGGCTGCCCTGGATGTTATCAGACATTAATGACTTGAATTCAGTGTTCAAATAGGCAGCCTAGGGTGGTACTGTCCAATGCAGGCAACAGTAGCCACACCACTGAACGAAGGTTAAAACTTGATTTCTCTATTCATTCCATAGGTTAGACCATTCCATCCCTGCGTTTTACAAAATTCCAGAAATGGCTGATACTTGCATTGTGTAACTCAAAGTGATATGTTGGTCAGGTGATGTCGCAGTTAGCTGTCTGAATTCATATGACAATGAAAAGCAGATATATGGATCCACAGTTCTTCAGTGATGCCCAGATACTGCAAAGAAACATTTTCGTTCAGGATACATTCCAAAGAAGATGTGGATACAGTGTGGCGCCCTAGCTTATGCTGAGAATACACTGGACTTACTTTTATAGAACGTAATAATTAATGTTAGTTCTAAAAATTCTGTGCAATTTAATGCACAAGTGCAATACAGCAATATGTCCTCCAGACTCTATGATGGTGGGGATGTTCAAACACCATTATTTGGTGAGCAGCAACCACGGGTAAGTGCAGTAGTACGGTATATATGATGCCTACTTTGGGAAAATTGAAATGTTTGCATTGTTTGAATTTATGTGGAATAGACAGGGAATAATATCCGGTAGTGCATCGTAATTTGCTACACAAGCTAGCCAAATTGCTACACAAATGCAAAAATGTGTGGCACTTTTTTGTGTGCATAACCATAGGGTTTTCATTGATTTTTCACCACAGAAGGAAAAAATTCTCAAAACTGCTATGCAAAATTTGAAAAAAAATTTGAATTAAATTATTCTCTGATTGAGATGGTCCAGTTTCTGAAGCAACAACTGCCTATAGAGGGATTTCATGTAATGTCACACGAGTGGACTCCCAGGTACTAAAGGGCAAAACACTCATGCAGAAAGCGTATTTACAGCACACGTGCACGGCATAGCCATAGATACTACTGTGACACAATGAACGTGTGCCTTTCAAAACCACTAGAGACACACAGTCTTGCCCTTCAAAACCAAAGAGACGCATGATCATGTGATGAGGTGAAATCCCTCAATAGAGAATCAGATTGCATTCAGTGATTTACAGAAGCTGGGATTGGCTGAAGTTGATCTTGGAATAATATGCTAACCTGTTCATTTTTGGGCCATATAACACAAGCTGATGTTAGCTGTTGTGACCCTGGGACATCTAGCAATTGTCCATTTGTCTGTCCATCAGTTTAGTCATCCTTTAAAAGTCAAATTTTGATGTTTTACATTTTCCTTCCATCACAGGATCGAGTCATCAACATTGTGATATCAGCAGTTGCAGTTTTTATTGTTATGGTTAGTGACTGCTTTTTGCTTTAATAGGCACCATGTCAAACAACCAAGCTGCAGCTCCCTCAGCCCAGCTGCAACAGCTGCAGCCATGCTGTGTTACCATACATACACATTACAATAGCAGTATCAAGTTACTACAATATTTTAATGTGTGTAGCAACAAAGCTTGGCTGAAGCAGCACTAGTTTAGCTGAGGCAGTGGCAGCCTGACTTTTTGACATGGTGCCTTACCAAATGATAGAGATGGATTATTATGAGTTGCAGATAAATATGTGTGATGGTAAGAGAAAGGAAAAAGTGAAGAGAAGGGCATGTGGAGGGGGATGTAAAGGAGATTTCAGGGGTGGAAAGTTTTGGCATGCAAGATAAATATTTGTTATTTTCATACAAGAATAAGGATTATTTTTGTGCTAAATTATCTAGACTTGTTGTTTCAAAGAAAGTAATTGAATGCCATGTTCAAATGACCATAGGTTATGTACGGCCATGAGTTGTTGTAATGTTTACAAGTAATGATCACATCTGTTTATGGTCTTGATATCGATGATTGTTCTTGGAAGTTACCTTTTGACATTAGTGTGTATGAAATTTTGCAAGTTGCACTCTTTAATTTAGTTAGGGATACATTTTACTGCAGCTCTCAAAATGTTTTGATAAAATTTTGGGCATTAAAAGAAATTCTAAGCAGCAATAGGTCAGTAGGACACAAAGAAGTAATGGTAAATGTTTTTAAGGTTAGACACATTTTACAGTTGTATCATGTTATTTCCTTTATACCATACTGTAGTCCACCCTTGTGAGTGCTTTCTTTTGTCCTTGGCCACCATGTTGGCAGAATGTTACCTTTTCCTTTGTGGTCCTGATGGTGTGCTCTGGAAATCTAATATTGGTAAGTTATGGGTGAATTTTTTAATTCAGAGGCATTGTGCCGATGGCTGATTTAATATCAGACTGATAGTGTTCCATTTTGTGCCTATTGTGGATGAAATTGTATAGTAGAAATTACGGGTATTTTCATTCTTGGAAAACCCAAAATTTTTGTCTCATTGAAAATGTACACATTCCTGGATCTGTAATGTCAGTAGATTTTTTGATTCCTTGCTGAAGGGCAGGCAAGGAATCTAGATGCGATGGTGATGTCGTGTGGGTGTGTGTATACGTGTGTGCATGTGACTTAGCTTGTAAACACGGTATCTCAAGATAGCAATGACTGACAATCTTCATATTTGGTATTTAGATCTCTCATGTTGAGAAAAAGGAGCCTATCATTTTTGGTGGAGGTCAAAGGTCGTTTGAGGTCGCCAGTGGTAAAAAAACCGAAAACCTTATCTCAAGATGGCAATGACCGACACTTTCCATATTTAGTATAAAGATTTTCCATGTCAAGAGAAAGAACCCTTTTGTTTTTGGTGAGGTCAAAGGTCATCTGAGGTCACTGGCAGGGATGCCATCCAGTACGATTTTATCATATTTTGTACGATAAAAACAGAAATATATGACAGTACGATATTGCTGGCAAAAAATACGATTTTAACTCATCTCCTGTCTCCTCCTCATTTTATAAATTCTCTACGAAAACAGTGTGCTGAATTGGCTCTGGAAAAGTCTGGTTTGCATTTGTTTGTATATCATATCGTAAGATACACCACACCACAAGAGTAAAGGGTGTGCATTTTCATAATTTCTAGTTCTATTATACTGTATTATTATAGGGTGGAGTAGTGCAGGGCATGGTGGTACTGAAAGGGATGTGTGGCGTTCTGTAGACATTGATTTGAAAAGTCTGACTTTTCACTGAAAAATCTGATTTTTCATGAGAGTAACTCTGATTTTTTTATCATAAGGTTGGCATCCTTGCACTGGTGATTAAACTGCAAAAACCTGGTAAAATGGCCTGTAAACATGATATCTCAAAATGGCAATGACCATCACTTTATTTGGTGTGTAGATTTGTCATGTTGAGAGAAAGAAGCCTCTTGCTTTTGGAGGAGGTCAACATGAGGTCACCAGAGGTCAAAAACCAAAAACCTTGTAAAACTATATCTCAAGGTAGCAAAGACTGGCACTTTTCAAATTAGTCGTATAGATTTGTCATGTCAAGAGAAAGAATGCATATTGTTTTTGGTAGAGGTCAAAGGTCATCTGAGGTCACCAGAGGTCAAAGACTGAAAACCTTGTAATCATGATATCTCAGGGTAGGAATGAAGGACACTTCATATTTGGTATATAGATTTGTCATTTTTAGAGGAAGAGCCTTGTTGTTTATGGTGGAGGTCAAAGGTTATCTGGGGTCACTAGGGATCAGACTCTGAAAACTTTAACACAATATCTCAAGTTAGGAAGCTTGGATAGATTTCATACATAATATGTGGATTCGTTATGGTAAGAAGAAGTCTATTGTTTTTGGTGGGTGTCAAAGGTTGTCGGGGTCACCGTGGGTCAAACACTGAAAACCTTGTTAACACAGTATCTACACATATAAAGCTTGGCTAGATTTCATATGTGGTACATGGATGCCTTATGGTTTGAGGAAAAACCGTTTTGTTTTTGGGTGGAGGTTAAAGGTCATCTGGGGTCACCAGAGGTCAAACACTGAAAACCTTGTTAACTTGATATCTCAAGGTAGGAGGCTTGGATAGATTTCATACTTGGTATGAGCATGTCTTATGGTGCGAAGAACCACATTTTTTGGTTGAGGTCAAAGGTCATCTGAGGTCATGGTGGTTAAACTCTGAGAACCTTCTTAACACAATTTCTCAAGGTAGGAAGCTTGGATAGATTTCATGCTTGGTACGTGGATGCTTTATGGTACGAGGAAGAATTCTTTTGTATTTGGTGGAGGTCAGAGGTCATCTGGGGTCACAGAGGTCAAAAAGCAAAATTTCCCAAGAATTCCCAAGATCGTCATATGGGATCATCAGAGGTCAAAAAAGCAAAATTTCCCAAGAATTCCCAAGATTGTCATCTGGGGTCACCAGGGGTCAAAAAGCAAAATTTCCCAAGAATTCTCAAGATTGTCATAGGGGGTCAGGAGAGGTCAAAAGCAAAATTTCCCAAGAATTCCCGAGATCATCATGTGGGGTCACTGAATGTCAAAAAGCAAAATTTTCCAAGACTTTTCAAGATACAAGATCCATTGGAGGTCGAATCCTTTCAAGACTTTTTCTTTATTGCTATATGTGGTGCGGTTCAAAGGTCATGTGAGTTCATAAGAGGTCAAATTGTTAAAACATGGTAAAATGATATCTAGTCAAGAAAGATAAATTTGAGGGATAAACCTCAGTGCAACAAAGCATCCCCATTTGGCAAGGAATCACTAAGCCTTTGGGCTTTCTGGTATGAAATGTAGGCATGCACCAAATTTTATATTGTTTTAAGCCTGGCTTCTAGCAGGAGTGGCTGGATTTATGAGTAACAAGCAGTTTAGGTTGTTACCTTTATGAAAGACAATTCTGAACCGTAGAGCCCTCTCCATCCACCTCGTGTGTAAATTTAAGGTTCCCATCCTTAGAAGAATTCAGGGAATAGGTTGGAAGATAAGTTTCCTTCTTTCTCATCCAGGAAAAAGCAGAAGGAGTTGAGAAAAATGCCTCCTCGAACTAAGGAAAAGTCTGGTATAGTTTTATTTTCCCAAACGAAAGTGGTCAGCCTGCTACATTTTATTCATATCCAAATTGCTTGTCCACTGCAATAGCCCTTTCCGATGTGTCAACTGAAAAAGGGTTGGACTATAAAATCTCACTGGAATTTCAGTAATTTATGTGGGACAGCTTGTGAAAAAAATCCTGGATTTAAATTAGCCATCATTGTGCTAAAGGCACACTGACTTTATGACACCTTAAATTTCAAAGGGCATCTTAATTACAATACAGGATATACTTACTATTATGGTCTGCTATGATACAAATTATGAAACAGTTTGTCCTTTGTAAAGCAGTGAACTTGTCCATGAAACACGTTTTGAGATGGACTCACAACTTGTATTTTGCCTATAATAAGCTGCATGTCCATATTTAGACATATTTCATTAGGGCCAATGATTTTCCGCTTCACAAATCACAAAATTTTGACTTTCCAAATTCCGCAAAATTCTGTTTCAGGCATAACCCCTTTCCGTGATTTTCGGATTTCGGAGTACTTATGTTTAAAACAAGTCCTAAACATGTCTGGTTACGATCCTAAATGGAGGAAACACTTGTAACACACAAGCGACTTAGCCTAACACACTATAGCATAGGCAAACTGGAGCCTATACCCGCAAAATTTTGCCAATTTTCGTAAATGTCCTTCTTGTTTTCTGATCGTAACTTGTTTTTCGTAAATTGTTTTTTTCCGCTTTTTTCCGTGATCGTGGAAAATCATTGGCCCTATTTCTTAGACAAACAAACGTTTAAAACAAATTTCATAGCTTTGAATTGTATGTATTGTGAGAAGGAACTAGATGAATGGAGGCCCAGAGATTTTCTCAGTCCCAAGTAATGAGGCAGGCCCATTGCTAAGTTGTCAATGTTGGAGGGGTACATTGTTCATATGGGGCTGCATAACTTTAATTGGGGACAGGGGGACTAGTTTGCATCTAACAACCATAGTGGTACAGTATTGAATCATAGATTGCAAATAATTTGGGTGGGGTGCAGTAGGGGTTAGGGGGCCAGTTGACTATAGGCAACATGTCATTGAGAAAGGCAGGCTGGTGAGTTTCATGCATGACCAGTAGCTGTTCATCCTACCTTTCCTTATGCTAATAGTACAAAACAATCAAAAGTCAGACCCTGGTGAAGATCTCATAGGAGACTAGCAAGCTCAGACAATACTTTGGAGCTTAACAAAGTCCTGTGCCATTTGAGCTCTGTTCTCATACTGTAGGAAAGAAAGCGCTTCAAGATGAAGTCACTTGATGACAAAAGCTTTCATAAAATGTTATGCACAGGAGGGTTGACATAAGCAGGGTCTGCCTTAAGAATTTTGTTTTGCATAGCAAAACTGCTATGCATTTTTATTTTGTATAGCAATTTACAATTTTGCATAGTGTAGCAGTTTTGTTGTTGACAAAAAAAGTAATCCATGTCAGTTTAAAAAACATGTTGATTTCAGTAAACATATTTTTGTATTGATGCAACTTCCCTTACGCTGATATTGGCGATATTGCTATCAGTCACCGAACATCCTCTGGACAGTGTGTGTGTAGGGGGTGGGGGGCTAAACGGATATATGTTGGTCATGTGGTGATGCCACCCATGTGGTTTGCCGGGCAGTGTATCACGCTAATCAAGTGTTATACACATTACATAACATAAGTACTGTATGGTCGTTGGGAAGAGAATACACATGAAATGTTAGCCTGCCCAGCGACATGTCGGAACATACTGGACATGTACAATACAGGATTGATTATAAATATTCAAATGCACAACAAAGGTAACGAGTTGTTAACAACAAGCCAGATTCAGCAGTGCTACACACTAGCACTAAAATAATATTGGATCGTGGATGGCTAGGCACACCTGAGTGAGCCAGTGTTATTATTGAAGGTTTAAAAACTCATAGAGGGAACTGATTCATTTTAATGATAGTATTTAGGCTGGAATTGAAATTTAAAAATTAGGTGTGAAATGAAGTCAATTCCAATCTTGAATTGAATTGAATTGAATTGTATGGAAGCCAGAATGCCTGTACAAATGACCTCAATCGATTTGCAGGTTTGTGTTGCGTAAAAGTCTTTGTATCACTGCTGTGCTCAATTGCATCGTAAACTGCGATGCGATACTGGCTATTGTGGACCCTGGACATACGGAACTGTACCAATGGCAAAGAGCTATCATACCCTAATGTTTTCCATGTCACCTTAAAGAAGACATCCAGCCAGTGGTCTAAGCGGATATCAGTCGTATTTCCTTAGATTCATTTTTACTCTGCTCATTCTAAGGCTTGATTCAAGCTGTGATACAATATGTATGACTTTATGTATGTTATCAAGTGTTTGACTTTAGTGGAATTAAAAAATAGAATTGTGATGATTTTTGATTGCTTGACCTCAGTTCAAGGAATCTGTGCTTTCATGCAGGGTTTGTTTGTGTATACATGCGAGTGTGTTTGTGAGTTTGTTAACACAATATCTCAACAAAGGAAACTCAGAATAGTGTTATACTTGGTACTTGAGTGCAATATATCGAGAAGAACCCTAAAATTTTTTGTGTAGGTCAAAGGTAATATGAGGTCACCAGAGGTCACATTCTGAAAACCTTGTCATTACAATATCTCAATTGAAATCAACCTCAGACAGTTCTCATATTTTGTATGTGGATATATACCATATTTAATAGAAGTACCTACGGTAATTGGTTTGAGTAGAGGTCAACAGTGGTACAGTAGAGGTCATCAGAGGTCAGACACTGAAACCTTGTTAACACAATACCTTAAGAGAAACTCAGATTGCTGTCATACTTAGTATGTGGGTGCACCATATTGAAAGAACCCTATTGTTTTGATGGGAGATCAAAGGTCATATGAGGTCACTAGAGGTCAAAAGGTCAAAACCTTGTAGACATCATATCTCAAGAAGAGAAGAGTAACCGCACTGAAGTTTATACGTAGCCTGTAGATGTCCTACATTGAGTACCGGGTTCCTATTGTTTTTTGTGGCGGTCAAACGTCGTTTCGGGTAAGAGAGGTCAAACAGCAACCTTGAAAAGGTTTGTAAACATGATATCTCAAGAAGGGTAACCGTGAGGGATCTCATACTTAGCATGTGGATGACCCATATTGAGTAGATGATCCCTTGTGTAGCAAAATGCGATGTGATACCTGATAAATTATTCCCTGGAATCCTCCCTGATTTCCAATCCTCCATGCTGGCAAGGTCAGTGCCTTGTAAACATGATATCCCACTTGAGAACTTGGTAACCTTGGTGAATCAGAGAGTGCTTTCATGATATTAATCTGTTCGATCTGTCCTTGGATCTTCCATTCTGCTTGTAAATGTCAGCACAGTAATTTTATGACTGCGTTATGAAACTGCCAGCTTGAAAGCATTGTACTATTTTTATACTGTATTCCAGAGGCAAGGAATCACTAGCCCTTTTGGCTTTCTGGTTTCATTTCATACAGCCTCAGACTTGTACGTAGGGTGCAGGGCTTTCCTTGCCTACATCGCAAAGATTTTATTTATTTCACTATATCCTCTTTTTTCAATAGGTTTATTGGTACCGCCAAGGTGACGTGGACCCCAAATTCCGAAGACTTATCTATTTCAACACTTTCACAATAATGTTGCTAAGTATATGTGCCATGTTCTATATTTTTAAGGACAAATGTGATCGCAAGTGTTAAAGTGTACCTAAAGTCTAGAATCACAAGATAATGTAATTTAGAGGTTGGAAATGAATGCCATTCATCCAACTCCCATTTTCATTTACTTATTCTATTGCTGAGATATAAAATAGTCCAGGCCGTTTCATAGCTTTATTGGGGTTTGCATTTTTTTTTTTGGCTATATTTGACAAAACTTTGATAAGATGAAGAGTAGAAATCAGACAATCGGAAAAGTATTTGCTCCAATTTTTTTTTTTTCATGTGCAAGGGGGGTACCAGCCAATTATAGAGAAATTATGGCTCAAAAGTACCCCTAAACCCATACTTACAAGGAAAACTAAAGAAATGGCAGAATTTGGGTTTCCATAATTTTATATCCATTCTCATTTGAGACTTAAAATTCTTTCTGTGTACTACCAAGGCTGATCATATCGTGGAGATGAGAGCATCTTGTATGATACTCACAGAGATATTAAGGCTCAAAAGTGCGCCTAGACCCATATTTTGCAAAGAAAAACAGAACACTGCAATATTTGGGTTTCCTTAATTTCATGCCCATTCTGACTTGTGAGTTGAAATTCTTTCTTTTTACAACTGAGGCACTAGACTGCCAATTTCATGAAGATGGGAACAGCTTGTGACACAGTATCAGAAATATTACTGCTCAAAAATGCCCTTTTACCCATATTTTTAACTAAAATATGAATAAATTTCAATATTTAAGTTTCCCTTATTCAATATTCCGTTTCCTTCTACCAGTGTAATTTTTTCTGTGTACTACTGAGGCACTTGAGTACCAATTTTGTGAAGATGGAAGATCTTGTGAGATCATCATTGTTCAAACTTGTCTTGTAGTGCCAAAACTTGTATTTAACATAAAATGAAAAAAGAAAATATTGATGATTTAGCTGTTTAGGGTCTATACCAATGGAAAATTTGTCTGCTTTTAAAATTTTCAAAACTGATGTGTCTTAACAAACTTTTCTTTCATTAGCAGAGAGATCAGTAGATCTGGTTATTGAAGTGAGGGAAATATTGGGAAGTAAAAAATGATCCCAGAGGCCAAAATTTCCAGACGAAAAAACAACGAAATTGAGAATTTTCAGTACCACTCGTTTCATGTAAGTTTGAATCTGAGAGTCCATATTTTCCCCATGCACTATCTGGTTATAGGACAACCCATTAACAAAAGTTAAGGTCGTTGGAATACACACTTTTAGAGAATCTGGTACTCAAATTTGTCCCCCGGCGCCATACTTGCCAAAATTGCCGGCTTTTGGAGAAAAGGGCCATATTCGACAGGTCATTACAACAAAATGGATCAATATTTTGGGGAAAATTTTCAGTATATTGCAGGAGACTGTGTTTATTTTACCACTTATACTCCCAAAAATGTTTTTGACTCCAAATGTTGGCACAACAGAGCCTATCTTGAGCCAAAATGATCAAAATGGCGGCCATTTAATGGCTGGCTACCCCCCTTGCACATTAAAAAAAAAAAAAAAGGAGCACATACTTTTCTGATTGTCTGATGTCTGCTCTACATCTTATCAAAGTTTTATCAAATATTGCAAAAAACAAAATGCAACAAACCAAAACATCCCAACAAAAAGGTTGAAAATAATGCACTTAATTTGAATAGTCAGTTGCATAATAATTTGTGATGTCCTTCTTGTACAACTCACATTAAAATATTTATTTGACCTCGAAACATTTACTGTTTTTGCATACTGTAGTGTGCTGTTCAGAAAGTTTGCATAGTCCAGTCATGTACCCTATATTAGTAAGAGAGTGATCAAATTTTTGCATAAGGTTCAGTAGCTTTTGAAAAAAAAGAAAAACAAAGATTGTAATTTAAGTAGTGCAAGAGTGACATTACAAAGTATTATGCAATCTACCATTTTAAATTGAGTGAATAATCTTCAAAATTTTATATGTCAGCTCAGGAATGTCCTGTGAAGATGGGAGTTGGATCATTTGGATCATTTTTTCAAGCTTTGTAACATATATTTTTGAAATTTTGGACTTTTGGTACACCTGAACTGTTAGTGTTGTGAGAAAACTATTTTTTTAATTCTTGCCTTTCAGATTTTTCCATGATAAATAAAGGACTAGAGTGAAAAGAGACTTTATTGTGCCAATTAAAGTCTCTTGGGTAGTGACTCAAAATATTTGTGTGATGATCCTGTAAAGATGATGAACTTACTTACAAACCTCATTCTTAGTTCAATAAAAATTTTGAAGAAAAAAAAGCAACAAAATGCTCCCATATGAAACCATTTACAGAAAGTATGATCTGGAATTTTTTTGTAAATAAGAAGTTTGCTGCTGAAGCTTGCAGCATTGTATTGTGTGAAAGATCTTGTGACAAATCTTATACATAAAGGGGAGAAACAATTTATCAGGCTTCATGGCTTAGCTCTCATTTCAATTGTTAGCTTAGAGTACCGTGAACATGCATTGCGTTTTGTGTACATATTATTTTGCAATTATGGAACATTGCCCAAACTTTTTGTACCCTTTATTTGGGAAGATAAAAAGTTAAAGCAGCAGAGGACATGTACAGGGTTTATGTGCATCTTAGAAAACGTGGAAAGTCCTTGAAATTGATTGGTCCATTTTAAAGGTCTTGAAAGTCTTTAAATTTGCTCTCCCTCATGTAATGTCCTGGAATGTTGTTCTTAACATCTCATTAATGTAAATTTGTCCACGCTGTTGCTTTTTAGGGGAATGAATGTGATAAAATGTCAAATTTGGGGTTCATTTTCTTAGTTATCTTTCAAATTTATCATTTTTGGTTTCGATGAAAAGAGAAACCTATGCAGTCATGATGGCATGTGTGTATATGTATGTGTGTATGTGCACGTGTGTGCGTATGTGTGTGTGTGGATTTGTGACACTTCTTGTTTACACGATATCTCAAGAAGGGAAACTGACTGTTGTCAAACATGGTAGGTAGATGCCCCATATTGAGAGGAAGAACCCTATTGTTTTTGGTGGAAGTCAAAGGTCATTTGGGGTCACCAGGGGTCAAAATCTGAAAACCTTGTTTACACAATGTCTCACGGTAGGAAGCTTGGGTAGATTTCATACTTAGTGTGTGGATGCATTATGGTGAGAGGAAGAACCCTATAATTTTTGGTGAAGGTCAAAGGTCATTTGAGGTCACCAGGGGTCAAACTCTGAAAACCTTGTTTACATGATATCTCAAGGTAGGAAGTGTGGATAAATTTCTTACATAGTATGTGGATGCAATATGGTGAGAGAAAAAAATGCTATTGTTTTTTTCGGAGGTCGAAGGTCATTTGGGGTCACCAGGGGGTCAAACTCTGAAAACCGTGTTTACACGATATCTCAAGGTAGGAAGCTTGGATAAATTTCATACATAGTGTGGTGAGAGGAAGAAGCATATTGTTTTTGATGGAGGTCAAAGGTCATTTGGGGTCACAGGGAGTCAAACTTTGAAAACCTCGTTTACAAGTTATCTCAAAGTAGGAAGCTTGGATAGATTTCGTACTTAGTATGTGGATGCATTGTGGTGAGAGAAGGGACCCTATCGTTTTTGGTGGAGGTCAAAGGTCATTTGGGTCACGGGGTTGAAACTCTGAAAACCTTGTTTACATGGGATCTCAAGGTAGGAAGCTTGGATAGATTTCATACGTAGTGTGTGGATGCATTATGGTGAGAGAATGAAGCGTATTATTTTTGGTTGAGGTCAAAGGTCATTTGGGGTCACCAAGGTTTAAACTCTGAAAACCTTGTTTACACGATATCTCAAGTTAGGGGAGCTTGGATAGATTTCATACGTAGTATGTGGATGCATTATGGTGAGAAGGACCCTGTTTTTAATGGAAGTCAAAGGTCATTTGCGGTCACCAGGGGTGAAACTCTGAAAACCTTGTTAACATGATATTTCCAGGAAGAAAACTTTAATAGATTTCATAATTGGTATGTGAATGCCGTAGGGTCAGAGGTAGCACCATATTGTTTTTGGTGGAGGTCAAGGGTCATCTGGGGTCCCTGAGTGTCAAAGTCTGAAAACCTTGTGAAATTCATGTGTCCTGTGTCATGTATTATGGTTCTGGAAACATAGTGCTCAAAAAATTCAAACATTTTTTATTTTAAATTTGAAAGTTTTTATGCAGATTTCTGGGGTACTTTTTAATAATGGGGGAAAATTTGAATTACCAACAATCAGTGAAAGCTGAGTTTTACATTAGCTTTTTCACAAATTATGTTTTGATGCACCGATATTTGAACTTTTTCAGATAGAAGGGGTTCTATTCCAAAGGGTGAAACAGGGTTTGAAATACATTTTATTATTAATACTTGGTTTTGCATCTTGGGATTTGCCTAGAAACAAGTGAAAGTCTGTCCATAGATTTTAAGTGGGAGGTGGAATACCTCTGAATGAGAAGGTGCCTGTTGTCATCTTATTGTGACGAGTGATTAGAACATTTTCCAAAATATAAGAAGGAGCTCTTGACAGAATTTTGTATACTATTTGTATGTAAGAATAACTCTGTGCTGGTTTCTGCACAGCCTTATTTTAAATCGTGGTTTCGCTGCTTTTTAACCTGCTTTTGGGTACTTTTTTTTAATGATGGCATTGCAGTTTGTAGGTTTGTTTCAATTTTTCTGAAGAAGTCAGTCTTACAGAGACAATTACTTTAGCAAGCAATAGTGGTGTCCCAAGTTTGAGATTTTTTTTTTTTTTTTTGAGGGTGACTGTTTATTAATACTACAACCCATTGGTCCTACAGGTACTATACCTGTGAAAATGACAACTGTTAATGCTACAGCCCATTCATGGTACAACACATTGGTCTTAAAGGGAAGCAGCAGCCCATTGATCCGGTACTGCATGCTTTCATTATGGAGCTAATACTTGGACAGGAGTGTAAACTTCACAAATCCCTTTGAAGACGACTGTCATACTGCGAAGGTCAAACTCATAAAACTACAACTTATTTCTCTTCCATTGTACCTCATTGAGGATTCAAGAAGCTTGAAAGGTGTTTGGAACTAAGCACAGTAGGTACATGTCATCAGCTACATCTTTATGAGGAAATCGCCAAATTTTGCCTATCACCTCACCATTGCCAGTCGCTTAAAATGAAAATTAAATTGCTTGTTTTGTTGTGTAGTGTTGCTTACACATAAGTGTTGCTTTGATTTCTGGTCATATGTTGAATATATATAAACCCATTACATTATGCACAAGTATGCAGAAATTGATCAAAATTCATTGCAAAATATAGACTGATAACTAATCTGCCCATTTGCAATATGGCATTAACATTACTCCTAGCACCAGCATCTATTGTTACGAGGCAACAACCAGTGGTTTTGAATTTTACTCTCATCTCATTTAGCTGTTAGCAACTTCCTCGGCATCAAATGATTGTTGTATTTATTCCATTCGTTAGGTTATCAGTAGGAATGAATTAGGTTGCCAGTGATGAAAAGTGTAAATTGTAAGTGCCAGACAAAAGACCGAAAAGCCATAAGTCTCATCATTACAGGATTATCTCCTCATGCATGGCTGGGTCTAACTGGATTAGCTTAAAGTCAAACTTTCTTCTCCTGTCCAGGTAGTAGCTCCATTCTTTCATGTAAAATGCCATTGCTTTTAGTCTCATGAGTACTACAGTCAGAAGTGTTACTGAAATTCTCTGAGGCTGCTTGATTTTATAGACAGCTAAACAAGGAGCTATGTCTTTCCTTTAAGAGCAGTTCACTTAATAGCAAGAAGTCCTTGTAATCCCCATGGCTGGTCCCTGAAAGCTTCATACCCAGACTACTATGTCTTCAGGAAAACATGGTTGTGGGGATCCAGTGTGCCTTGAAATTTTTGCCACTGTTGTGGTTTAAGAGGATCACAATTGATGTCTGGTTCTTGCTTCATTTTGTAAAGATTGACCCTTTCTGTTAGGCTATTAGGAGATGATTTCCATCTAGTCGGAGTTGTTGCCAGCAGACTGAGACAAAATTTAAAGTATAGTACGATGCTTACAACCTGTTAGACTTAATTTCAGAGTAGTTGAAAGAATGCATTTGTATTTTCAGTTTATACAAAATGACATGCTGAAATGCCTGTTAACTATTTTAGCAAAATTGCTGTTTTTTTTTTTTTTTTGTATAACTCATTAGACAGTATATGGTCCAGGACATGGCCTGTTTATAGGGTGAGACAAGGTTTGGAGTCACATTAAGGTGTTTTGAGTTATGTGTAATAATGGAAAGGGGATGGTTCATACTTAAAAGTAAATGAGTCATAAAGCGTTAAGTATACAAAATCCAAATGACTAAGAATGGAGAATTTGTACATGCCGGTACACTCAAAATTTACTCAAATTTTAATATGATCTGAAATGCTTTCCTACTTCTAACTTTTATTTTTCCTTATTTTGGTCATAATAGTACTGTACATGTATGTGAATATCTCAGAAACTGAATGTGAATAAATTGCAAATTATGCATATAATAGAGGAAAAAATTTCAATTTTATTAGAGTCCTGTAGTGTATGCCTCTTGTGTTAGCAGTAGGATGTGTAGAAACTAAGGTAAAATGTTGATGAGAATTGTTATGTGTGTGTGCAAATGAAAAGTGAAAGTCAACCTCACAGAAACCACAAAGTTGGAAAATGTGAAGAATTCAAAACATTCCTAAATGTGCAAATAATTGTTTGAAAATTTCAGACATTTGTTATTAAGTACATCTGTGATGGAAAGATATTTAAATAAGTAAGTTCCATGAGGGAGAATTGCAACTGTGATGGCCCACCATGGCTAGTTGTATTATCACCTAAAGTGTCTCCTTTACAGCTTGCAAGATTGACTAGCATTTTATCAATGAAAACAGCAAGCATTTTGCTAGGTAGAAGTCAGCAGTTGCTAAAATTGAGAGGAAGTGGAATATAATAAGAATATTGGCCCTTACCAAGGTGACAGATCATTTCTTCCTTACTGTAGTAGCTCCAGCATCTTTCACATGGGACCAGATTGCTGGCCAAAAGGGATTTTTTGTTACGGTTGTCTTTAAATTATTTTTTAATTTGGGGCCCCTCCTGGCTCCACCACTGTCTCCAGGGCATACAGTAGAAATTTCCCAAGAATATTCAAGATCCAAGATCCATTGGAGTTGAATCCCTTTCAAGACACTTCAGATTTTATTTTTTGTTATATTTGGTGGGGTTCAAAGGTCATGTGAGGTCAGCAGAGGTCAAATTGTTAAAACATCGTAAAATGATGTAGTCAAGAAAGATAAATTTGAGGGATAAACCTCAGTGCAACAAAGCATCCCCATTCGGCAAGGAATCACTAAGCCTTCGGGTTTTCTGGTTAACTCAATTAAGGCTAACTTTTGATTGTTGAAATTACCAGAGGACCCCCTTTCATCAAACAGAAAATAACATTCAACTTTCATCGGTAACATAACCATATGAAACAAGTTCAACACTGTGCAATGTTAACTACTAAACTTCCATCAGTGTCAGATGAGATAAATTTGATTTAATATAAGTGGTTGAAATAAAGAGTTATCCATCTTTGTATTTTTCCAGCTGACTTTGTGGTCCAACAGAAAGCTCTCCATGGCCCAATGCTAGAGAAACACTACTTAAGGTGACAGTGCTGTTAGAATTTAAAAAAAGATGCAAATAGTACAAAAGTGAGCATTTCTTTGATAAATAACATTTATTGCTCTTTTCACTCAATATTTGTACATTGAGGAAACTTAATAATACATTAAAAAAAGAAAAAAGAAAAGAAAAAATGAAAGGCACTTCTAAAGCTTTTGAAGCAATTTCCTGGGATGGCATATATGAATGGATGTATTTGCCAACATCTTTGTCTTAAAAGTTAAAATAAATGGCCAACATTTCACTATTAATGACTAAACCCTATAGACCTTAAGCATTGACGTCATGCAACATCATTTTTGAGGGTAAACAATGAAACGCACTGCATGCGCAACATAGACTTCGCACGCATGTATTGTAGGCGTACACATGTATACGACTGGTACACAAATCAGCTGTTTGCATTTGTTGGTGAAAGTAGCAATGATATGCGCTTACCTCCATCAGGGGCAACACTTCCTGTTCTGTTACTTCATATGCATAAGGTCTATAAGCAATATAGTCTGTGATTCTTAACTTCTAGAGTTTGCAAAAACAAGTCTGGTTCACCTGTGTTCTTAGGGATCATAAATTTTCTTTCATCATTTTCACAAGTGTACAAAACTTCACATTCTTCAAAGTATGCTCCAAGGGGAGGGGGACTACAGATAGAATACCTTTTGTACGCTCATGAAAAAAAAAAAATTAATGACGCCTTAGAAAAGACTTCCTCAGTTTTCTAGTGCCTTGTATGCAATTATCAAACCCAGGTATGCATAATCCGAAAATGTACAAAAACAACCACAAACGAAAATTTTACAAAACAAAAATCCAATATAAAGCGGTAATCTATATGTCTACATACCCCTAAATAATATGCTACACCTATTTTAGTTGGCTTTTCTAGTGGAAATAGTTTTTGCATGTGGCCACTTTTGTATCGAGACAAAGCGAACAATGCCCCATCCAACAGAAAAGCTACTTTGTCAAGTTTGCAGTTACTAGTTTGCCCTCTGTAATAACTTAAATATTGTAACCAAAACCCCTTGCAAATGTAACATGTTTCATTCCCATTCTCAAAATCTGTATCTCCACTCTGCTGCAAAGACAGTTTAAGAGTCATTTTTTCTTTTCTTTTGTTAAATGGTAGAATGTGATGAGAGCTAACATGAAACTGACTTTGCCCAGTCTCTGCTACAATTTAATGCAGCAGGGCCTCACCTCTTCCATATGCGGCAATTTTCAGAATACAGGTTTAAACTTCCTTTTGAAGGAAAGAGAGGAGAGTTTCTGAAAAGAGCATAAAGTGAACAGTTTAACCCCCCCCCCCCCCCCAAAAAAAAGAAGAAGATAATGAATCTGTTCTGTGATGACAGTCACAGACATGATGAAAATTGCTTAAATAGGATGAATATTTTTTTCTTTTTTGTTGTTTATGGGTTTTGTTTCTGCATAGCTGCTGTTGCTGGAGCATAAACCGAAGATCACTTGAAAAATAACAGACAAAAGCACTTGTGGATGATTTCAGTTATGGGAAGGCAGCAAACATTAGCCACATCTGCAAACAGTTACAGCAGCAAATGGGGTACAAGTTGAATCTAAAGCACCAATATGGAAAATAATTTTTATATGCTCTAATTTTATTTTTTTTTTCACTACAAAAAGTGCTCAAGAAAAATAAATTACCAGCATGATAGTCTACAACACATGTTGTCTTCAGTCTTAAAAATGTAGAAAACTAAAATCTCTTCTAGAAATCTTGAGAAGTTTAAAACAAAAGGTTTTAACATGCTGATGTCAAGGCAGCTAACAGCTTCTTGTCAGAACACATACAAATGTTGTTCACGTAATGTCTCTCTCCTTTTTGCAAACTACTTGAAACTTAGTACTTTACTTCATGTAAAATTGTTTATGTGAAACCATGTAAACAGCAGTCAGTGACAATGAAGGTGAGATGTGTAAGGGAGTTACTTTCCTCCCATATGCCAAACCCCGTAATAAATATCTGCTAGTTTCCTTGTGACATTGAACAACTACTTTGGACCAAAGAGTGGTGGTGGTGGTGGGGGGGGGGGGGGGGAGGGCAAGGGGATTTAACATTCTGCAAGGTTGTGTTTCTGAGGGGGGTGGGGTGGTGCTTGCCCTATTGCCCCATTCTCAACCTTTTAGTCCCCCTACCCACAGCATGAACATAAATGAAACTTTTACTATTCATTCTGACAGTGAAAACTTGCTTCATGAATAACATCACAAATACAACATCACATTACGAAGTGACGTTTATTCTTTTAGTTTTAACTGCTGTTGTAGTCCACTGTCTGCATGATTTTTGGGATCCCTGTAACACTTTTTGTTTTGCAAATATCAATACCAACCACAACCTTAAAAGTCAGGCCACACTAAAGAATTATCCCTGCCGAAGATAATACCCCCATGTCTTTTGCATTAGGGTGGAATTTGATTATGTGGTACAAAAACTGCTTTTAGACTTTAAAAATATTTCTTCACCTTAGATAAAGCATGCAGAAAGCGTACCAATCTCGTTTGCTAATATTCATCTTGCCGTGACATTAGAAAGTGGATGGAATATGGACGAAATGACAACATGGTGGGCTGACTTGACAAAGTCGTTTTTAAAGCAGGAAAATGCAGTCACCCAAATCTGAATTTTCATAAAATGGCCTGTTAATCATGTACATAGCCCTTTCAAGCATGCGGCATCTTTTAAATAATGAATTGTCAAGTATATACAAGCACGATATTTCCTTTGTTCAACGTGTGGTTTGCGATAGTCATGTTGTGAGATGTCAAATGTGATGGCAATAATATATTTGAATAATTTTCCAGATGTTCAAAGCTTGGGTGACTGCTTTGTGGCCATAAATTTGTCAACAAAAGAAAGAAGAGCGAAGAGAAGTATTTTTGTGATTTCTTGTGTGAATATTCAAAATGAATATGTACTTGGGACATGACACTACCATATTAAAATGGTGTAGTTATGTTCTCAATTTCTTAACAGTCACAAGTTTGCAGATTTTGAAAATGCACTCGAGGATGATTTAGAGGTAGCAGCTGTGTTACATACATGAGAGGGGGTTCCAGGGTTTTCAACCCTTCCTTTGGGGTTTCAACCCATTGCAATGACCCCCATCAGAAGGGACATTAGATGCAAGACCGCAATTTTTAACTGCAATGAGTGCCCCCTGTTTTTGGCAAAAACTTGTGAATGCATATAAAATAGACTTGTAGAGACTACCTTCTAAGTCTCTCGTATGAATTAACAAGTAGTTCACTTTTATACCTTGATATGAATTTGTCATTGTATTAGTGGAAGTTAAACGTTACCACTTATGTATAATATACCCATCCACGTTTGATGCAAAGCACAGAACATCTAAAACACCACTTCTTTAACATATGCGCCCCTCAGGTAAGTCCGGAACAACAGCCTTGAGTGAATTAAGAGGTAGACATGGTCACATTTCAGTGTGCAAATAAATCATTAGAACTTCCCTCAGTATCAATAAGATCCTTTGCAAGTAATCATCTTGTACATCATTTTTAATTACCTCAATAATCTGAATACCCTCGTAAGCTCAGGGCTACCAGAATAACAAGGGCATTGCAATTGCCTTTAGGCCGTGGAGGGGGCACTGGGCATTGGCTTTTTGTGCCCTTTTTGAAACCGATTTCAGTTTCACCTTCTGAGAAATCGTATCTCGCCTTCAAGCGTGATTATTACAGAGTATCAAGCTCCCTTCAGGATATGACTCACTGACACCCTTGCAGAATCCAGGGCAAATTTTTATACAAGTGAAACATCAAGGTTCATGCATTCAACTTGAAATGACAAACTGTGTCATATACGCTTAGTTCATTGAGTCGGGGAGTTGGCATTAGATTGAAAGAAGTCCACAGCGTTCCGGTGCTGATTCACTTCCTCTCTCTCTCAGTCTGCCTCTTTTAACTTTGAATACTGCAATCAGTGCAGGCATATGCCATGATGAAGGATGGTTACATCTTTCTTCAATGAGCAGAGCGTCTTCTTTTGAAGTTCACAGCTGTTATAATAGGTGACATCATCAGTCCCGCAAATCGGGTTGTACACCAAAGGACAATTGAAAGTTGGACACAAGGAGCGGTCAGCTGAGGAATAAAGTAATGAACATGAGAGATTTTTAAGTCTCACTAAACATTATCAGTTGGCTTATTTCCCTTCTTCACTACATCATTTACATAGTGCTGAACAGATATCGCAGGCGTCATGAAACCAGTTATAGCAAATAAGTAGATCATGTCTAGGTTTCATGTTAAACTTAGAAGTGCTTGCAATTTTTAGCACAAGAAACATTTGTGACCAGTAATAAAAATGGCGAAAACAAAATGTACCTAGTAGTTTTTCAAAGCCAATCAAGCATTCTCCTTTGTAAAGAAAAACCAGTGTTTTATCTCGTCTGAAGCAAGCTGTCCTTCGAAGCTCACACTCTGACTTGTAGGTTTTGCCATCACTTCCGCAGACAGGACATATATCACGTGAGCAGTAACCACACCCTGTTGAAATCACTGGTAGACAGAAAGAGAAGATGACACTTAAATATGGTGTATTAAACTGTTTTAGAATGCAGCGTGTAAGAATTATTCGTGGAGCTTCTAACAAGGTTAAAATGGTTTCATGCCAGTTGCCGATAATTTTCTTTTAGGGTACACTGATGAATTTGGAGGAAGGGGTGAACGAAGGGCACTAGATGATGCCAGAATGGTAGAAAATGCAAACGAAGGGCACAGAGAGCGTATAATTTGATCGGCATCGCCATACGAAACTTTTTGATGTTATAATAATTAAGGGAAAAAAAAACAGCGCTGAAAGGCTTAGTGGAACCTTGCCTTTAAGATTCAGTATAAAAATAGTACAGTGGTTCCAAATTGGCACAATTTCATTATGAAGGTATAACATTAATGTGTTGACATTCAAGAGAAGAATGAAAGATCTATCGACAGAGATCAATCAGATTGATGTCATAAAAGCACCTCTCAGATTCATCAAGGTTTTAAAATTCTCACTTGGGATATCATATGATTACAAGCTATTGACCTTTAACTTTGGGGACTCAAATCGCCTTTGACCTCCAACAAAAACTGAGGATCATCCACTCAGCATGGCTCATCTCCTTAAGTATGAGATCGTTCAATGTGACCATCTTGAGATAATCGTGTTTAGCCCTTTTCAAGGTTTCTACAATTGTACGTCCGTTGACTCCAAATGACCTTTAACCGCCACAAAAAACAGAAGCAACCTATTATTCAGTACAGGTAATTCACATGCTGAGTATGACTTCTTGATGTAAAGTGTTTTCAAAGTTGTAATCTTTTGACCACTGGTGACCCCAAATGACCTTTGACCTCCACAAAAACATTAGGGACTATCTACTTCATATGGGCCATACACATCAAGTATGATATCCTCGTGGTCACCTTCTCAAGCTATCGTGTTTACGAGTACTTTCAAGGTATTCACTGCTTGACTTATGTTGACTACAAATGACCATTGACATCCAAAAAAGTGGTAGAGATGGAGTACTGCATATAGTACATGCACATACCAAGTGTGATATCCATCAAGGTTACACTTCTTGAGATATCATGTTTATAAGGTTTTCACCCTTAGATCTCTGGTGACCCTAAACGATCTTTGACCTCCATCAAAATGATAGGGATCATCTACTCAATATGGCCATCCACAGGGCAAGTATAAGATTCGTCACTAGTTGAGATATCATGCTTACAAGCACTTTTCAAAGTTTTCACTGTTTGACCACCGTTGACCCCAAATGACCCTTGACCTCCACAAAAAGTATCAGGGACGTAGTGTTTTTGTGGGACACCTACACCAGCTACGTATGAACTTCATCACGGTTACCCTTTTTGAGATATGATGTTTACAAGGTTTTGCCCTTTTTGACCTCTGATGTCCTCATATGGCCTTTGACTTCTACCAAAGGCAATTAGACACTTTTATTTAATACGGCCGGTTCATTCACATTCAAGGTTTGAGACCTATCTAAATATGATTTATTGAGATATTGTAATAACAAGGTTTTCAGTGTATGACCTCTGGGAAACTCATGTGACCTTTGACCTCCACCAAACACAATAGAGTTCTTCTAAATATGGTGCACCCACGTGCCGAGTATGACACTAACCTGAGTTTCCTTTCTTGAGATATCGTGTCAACAAGCTAAGTGTCACAAACACACACAGGAACATACATACACCAACACGTTTGCATGAATGCATAGATTCCTTGACCTCCCTGCAAGGAATCAACATGATGTGAAGTACAAGTCTAAAGAAGGCCATGTTTAAGCTGTGGCAACCGTGTGTCAAACTTAAGTACCTTTTAGATACCTCTCTCCCAGTAGCATAGTTTGATCTTTATCCTAGGCCTACACCCATCAGTAAGTAATCATTCTTAGTGTGCATGTGACATGGTTGTATATTAATGCATTTCCAAAGGTACTAATTGATAAAAAATTACATGAAAGGCTCTGATTTTCCAGAAATCAGTCATAGGGTAGGAAGTGGGGGAGTGATATCCTCTGCTCTTCCTGTTTAGGATTTGTATAAAAAGATGCTACCTCTAACTGTGGTATGGATTTTTTCATCACACATGCAATTTGTTTGCAGACAAAAGCTTTATTCAGAATACCTAAACTTATTAATATTAGTTGCAAGGAAATTTAATTGATCATCTATTTTTTTATGCAGAATTGCGTTTCGCCCTTGCTCTTGCTTCATTTGACGGATGTTTTGACAGGCGTGTAATATTCGCTATAGACCTTATGTATATGACGTCACAGAACAGAAAGTGCCTCCCCCCCCCCCCCCGTGGAGGTAAGCGCGTATAATTACCAGAAATGCAGACAGCTGATTTGTGTATACCGCTCTAAGTGTTCTACGGGCGCGTGCGAGTTCTGCGTAGTGCGTGCAGTGTGCTTCAATGTTTACCCTCCAAAATTCGTCGCGTGAAGTCAAAGCATAAGGTCTATACAAGAAAAATTTTCTGTTGTGAAGTTGAAGAGGGGGTTACACTGAAAATATTTTTGTGGAGTGATGACCTCTGTGAAATAACCTTCAGTGGAGGCCTGCAAGAGTTGAAAGGACATTTTTCGCAATATTTGTCCTCGCATTTTGGGCTTATATCCCCACCCCTCTTTTCTATAGTCATAGTGAAGACTATGACCCTGTTCCTGAAGTCCTGTATCATCCACCCCTGACCTTGTTAGTTAATGATTCCTAGCATAGCACACCAAACTGGACTTCAGTCCATCTGGTTAATTTGAATGTATCCAGGTAAGGTTTGATTGGGCTTTCCACCTTGGCCCAAAGTGGCCCAACACAGGCCCAGTTAAGCCCACGTAATGATTTTGGTTTTATCCTATGCTCATTTCAGTCCATGAGTATTGGAGCTTCAGATGAAACATGAAGAGCCCAAATGTAACAACTTAGTTGAAACATTTTAAAAATTATTCCCTTTTGGGCCTAAGGCCAACTGAGCCCAGCCCAGCTCGACAAAGCCCTGTTGGACCCTACCTTGACCTGTCTTCTGCATCCCTAACTAGTCCAGCTTTTGACTTCAATCTTTGTCACAACCCACTGGAACACGACACTGCTACTGCTAACTATTAAAATAAACCGTTACACCTTTTGAAGTTCCGACGTCTCTTTATTCCGACACTAGATCTACGTTTGGATACTATATTTACGTGCAGACATCAGGGGTGGCACCAGGATTTGCCCGACGGGGGGGGGTTGCTCCCCGGCGGGGGGGGGGGGGGATTCAGCAACCCGAAGCCCCGATAAAGGCGACAAGTTGCCGAAAGGATGTCAAACGTAAATTTTTCAGCGGCTAGCTTTTTGGGCTTCTATTTCTAAAATTTGAAAATTTGGGGGCTTTGTTGAAGAAAGTTTGGATTTTATTGATTTTCTAAAATTTAGATTTTTATTGAAGGAGTTTTGAGAAATCTGGATTTTATTGAGAAGAACTGCAAAATTTTGGGTTTCTTAGTGAAAAATCTGCCCTTCCTAAGAGTAAAATCAAGCAGATCGTCAGGGCGACTGACTGTCGTCGGGATTACAGATATTATAATGCCCATTAAGGCTCCCCGAAGAAATTGGAAAATTTCCCTGAAGGTGGGGCCAGCCTTTCCCGACGGAGGGCCATCCCCCCTGCTGGCGCCTACTGGCAGACATGTAATTTTTCAGTGGCAGATCTCTATTGTTTTCATGTTACAAGTTGTTATGTGCTGTTCTTACTCGTTAAAAATTGTCAGAGATTTCCCATAACTTCTTCCCTCGCCACTCAGACCAGTATACCAAACTTTAGGGTAAACATAAGCCATTTTCATATCATATTTTGATCAATCACAAACCATTGTTTTGCCAGCTGCATGTTGTGTCTTGTTCATGTCACTCTTGTATTGAAAACACTGGTGGGTTTATAGTTAGGTCTAGTGAACCTTCGGTCTGGTGAGATTCACCCAGTTTAACAATTGATTGAACAAAATCATTAGAATATTAAAATGAGCCGTACATAGTTAAGATCAGAGTACTTGGGTATGTAAAAATGAAGTTAGGTGACTGCGTTTATATATCCATTACCTGGTGGGAATGTCCTTCTTCTTGTCACTTCTGTAGTGCTTTGTGTTTGGGAATCTAGAAAAAAGATAAACTACACGTTTCAATTCTGAAATTTACACAATTTATCTACAACTATACCATCATATATTTCAGTACATCTCAATTTATAGGAGATATGTAGGAATACATGTATCCTACAATTTTGTATGGACAAAATACTGGAATACTGAAAATACTGAATACTGAAAATATTGAAACCTTAACCTAATACAACAACTATATGCAAGTCGTCCAAGCAACCGCCTACTACACTACTATTACATGCATACAGAAACACTGTGGTCAATTCATTACCAGCTAGAAGAAAAAAACACAGCGCATTGAGTACATCAGATTGGTAAACATCTGGGCAAAGTGAAGTCGAGCAGAAAGAAACAGAAAGCGGATCACGGGGAAAGTTAGGCCTACAGTGCAATTTATATAAAACGTAAGAACACGTCCATTGCAAAATGTTTGTTATTTCTTTTGAAATGGTATTGTCCATTCATAAATTACTGATGTGAATTTTTCCAACGTTTGCAAGCCTACAAGTTGTGACAATGCCACTACAATCCCCAAATAACTATTTCCCCCACTTAAAAAAAGGCCTGATGGAATGGTATGGGCAAACCTTACATCTAGTTTACCCTGCTCAGCGGTGTAACTAACATTGCATGATGGTAGAATGGGCCAGTAGCCCAGGGAGCTGGAAGACACTGAGTGGACCACACATCCTGCTCGTTCTTTCACACAAGTCTTACAGATAGCGACAGTCTAGATACCATTTAGCATGCAGTTTCAACTCTTGAACCGGAAGTATTGTAGACTTAGTGATATAGGTCCGTAGTCACAAAGAATACCTTAGCACAAAACGTGTAAGTCGGACCTATGTAAAATACCCACAAGACCGAAGATTCACTACACCGCAGATCCGCTAGTCCGAAAATGTACTTAGAGTCAGAGGTAAAGTTGGAATATGGGATAGAGGCAGACTGTGGCTTAGGACGAGGATTAGACTAGGTTAGGATTAGGATCGTCTCCTCTTTAAGCTTCGATCTAGTGGACACTGCTTGCACCATACACTGGAGTACGCTTAACCAAATATTTGTGCAATGCGTAAATCACTTGTAAAAATACAAAAGACTATACGCGTCACTTCAACATACATTTTATTGGCTTAAGATTTGACAAAACAAGATGCAATCGCAAACAAGATTGGCTCTTGTGTGTTTCTTGCAGGTGTTTCTTAACGAATAGCTACCGTTAGTTTCCGAGCCCGCTAGTTTCCTCCCCGAAAAATATTAGTTCCCTCCTCTACATTGATGGGATCAAAAATTAATGATTTTGTGTTTGGTTAAGGTTATGAAATAGTCATGAAATCTTTTTTATACTGTAGTTACTTTAATTTAAGGTTCAATGTATTTGGTTACTACTATTTTTATGGAAATTTCGGTAGCATGGGAGACGTTCATTCATACGCATGGTTTTAAAATAACGGGTGTTTATTTTATAATTGAGCTAAAGTATCTTCGTAGAATTGTTTCATATTTTTTTTTCTTCAATTAAAATGCTAAGGCGAGTTACGTATTTTCTGAAAACATTTCGACATTATCCGGTATATGTTATTGCTAAATATTTTAGTTTTAGCCCAGCTAGTCAACTGAGCGATTGCCACAGTGCGCAGCCGCGAAATGTCTGTCACTTTTAAGGACTGTGATTAAAGCCGTTAAGCCATTGCCAGGCTTCGACCTAGTTACCATTCGAATATGCACATGCGCCTCGCTTGTTACGGTACCCCAAAACGGCGGCTTTTTGCGTTGCCATAAAAATGTGGCGTTGGTGAAATGGATCTGTAGGTGTGGAATCTTCATCTGCATGGGAAATACAAGGGGTTGGCAACTTGTTGCAACCACAGAGAATATCGTAAACCCGTACCCATCCCAGATATAGCTCCATCGGCGAAATGTGCATACGCGCGGAAAGCGTTTGAACAATCTTGGCCCAACCCTTCCAGAGGCGTAGGAAGCAGGTCCTTTTCTAGGAAGTTTTTCAGTTGAGGGACGGGGGGGGGGGGGATTGAAAAAAGGGAAAGACATGAAACTATCTCGGCGAAGCGCAAACCAGTTACCGCGTAACATATTGAGGAAATTTTTGCCAAAATGTCTTTCAAGTTTCAAAACGGCACTTAAAATTTTTTATGCCCTGTATGTTCCATTAATATATTATGCCTTACTTGGAGATCTCATGTCTTAGAGATTTACACTTCAGATTTGAAAGACCCTTGTAGAAACTATCAGCAGAGTACTGATCCCTTTACGGTTTGGCAGTTGGAGCACCTTTCGTAAGGAATGAGGTTCATGGGCCTTATGTCGGGCCCTTGCCGACTGTCAAGCGTAATACTTTCATGTGGGGCATGGGGAAGCTATGGGTTGATTACAAAATGGGAATAGAAGCACGGCGTGAACAGCGAGAAATCAGAGACCAAATGGGTCAAGGATTTATAAGCAAGTTTTAGAATATTTTCCTCAATGTAGTAATTCTCAAGATCTCAAGATTCTCAAGAAGCGCGCAAAAGAAATGTTGTTTGAAAAGAATGTAGAACAAGAATCGCATAGTTCAATTCTTCTAAATCATGCTGCGCACGTTACCGTTCTCTTGATATGTGATTGGTACATGTTGCTCCATAATGCCCGGCTCCGACGAGGGCTGAAGATGAACCTCTAGATTTCGAAAGAGTGTTCAAGAGAAGTATTCCTTGTATATTATTGCCCTGAGATGTAGAGTGTAAACCGCAGAGTGTCTACCAAGAAGGCAATGGTGAATTAATCCTCTAAATATTTCGATTATCGTAAAATATGTCTTCCAAAATTACAGCCCTGTGTTCCTCCTTAATCACGCATAAATATTAAAACAACCGGCATAGATTTGACAGCCCTTGCCACTGAATGATGCGCTAATACGTTTTAGACGGTATTGGTTATAAGCATATAGCCACGAAGTTGTAAGCGCCTGGAAATTTTGATTGTTTTCGAAGCATTTGCAAACATTTTGGTATGGTAAAGTTCTGATTTGATAAAATCAGCACTCATGAAAAGGAAAAACTTATCAACTGCTGGGGCAGCTGACCCCTATCGGGAATGGCATGCACTGCAGGTATCAACCCCGTCTACAGCGACGAAATGGCCCCATCCTAACTCGTTTACCGTACCGCGAGACAGATACGATAACAAATAAGCGATCGAGGCCTACCGAATACTTAGGGTGAGACTTGTTCTGTAATATTTAGCCAAAACATGTGGGAAAAGTAAGAAAGTTATACACATTTTTGGTCCCTGTTGACGAAACGGACTCCTTAAAAGCAAGTACAGGCAAACTGTCGGGGAGACTGTCTGCCGAAGGGGATTACACATTGTATCGCATCATGCGTGCCTATGGCTCATTGACCACCTTGGACCGACCTGTTTTCTGCCCTCACCATGGTTTGAGCTGAGGCTAAAACAAAAAGATTGGAAACACCCTACAATGCAGAAGAACTTATCCAAAGGCACAATTGTGTCATTAATTACAGACTTTCTTGTCTATCATACATGATTTCCAGAGTGTAAGCAGGTAAGAGAGTAATGGGCATCACAAACGTTCTACATTGCGGAAAAGTGCGCTCGAAAACACAAATTTTTCACTGTAGTTCAACGCAGCATGCTGCTAAATTTCAATAGGAGATTTCAGTCAAAGTCACCCTACAAAAAGGCGTTTTCCTGGGTGAACCTTATCTCCACACTTGCAACAGTTAATCCCTTTTGTAAACAAGCTAGCTCTGTTGATCAAACACTCTTTAAAGGGTTCCAGCCATGCCCTTTGTTCAGAGCTGTTATTCAGTGATGAAATTTTACCACTTACATCTGTGTCTCACTGCAATACAACGACAAACCCCTTTAACTTTATTGATCTCCTAGCTGCACAGGTACTTAACTGGTAGATTGTGGGTTAATAGTGGTCAACTAGGGATGGCTAAAAGTTGGTATTCTTTTCTAGCGTCATGGTCTATAATGGTCTAATATGGTGGGAAGAGATATTTAACTGGAATCAGGATTAATAGGAACTGACGCAATCGCCCCTTTAATCACCCACTTGTCTATCATATTAATAAACATAAAACCATAGTGGCCATCCCTCGTAAATTTTCATCAGACAGAATCAGCTCAATCATTACAAGAAATGGATGTGCGAAAGAAAGCAAATGTACGTATCCTAACCTCGTTTTGAACATCGAGGGTACTCGAACCAATGATATCGCATGCCTTCGAAGGGTGCGGAAAATAGAGGTGTTGGAATAATGACGTAATCATGGTCACTACGTTATCCTAATATTCATATGGAATGTGTTTAATTTGTAACAATTTCTGTTTCTGCATTGCAAGAGGAATGAAAAAGTCATAATTACTGTTTGATTTCAAAAACGAACCCATGGACGAACCACTCGAACCCCCCCCCCCCCCTGTGTATGGGCCTGTTCATTAACTGTTTTGTAAGTTCAAGCAATGAATGCTAACTAAATAACACTATATTTCCGTTAAACTGAAAACACCAACTGTAAACAAGCTTGTAAATTTACAGCAAGGGAGACAAGGATAGCGCAAAAGATCTAGCCTAGTGTTCTGTACAATTAACGTTGCATTGTTCATTGTCCTAACATGGAACTATGAAAAATACAAAAAGTGCGCTTGGACGGACAAAGTTAACTTCCAGAGTCATTTCTCGAATTTGAAAGGTAACGTCTCCAAACCCCAAAACCAAGTGAGTGAGAAGAAAAAGGGCAGAGATAGTTGAAATTAACACTCTGTACAGTTTTCCAGTCCTTGTCTCTTACTTCTCGCAAGACAACTTTAAAGGGCACGAAGTAGTCACGGTGTCTAAACTAGCTTCTACATTGTGTCACAGTTAAAATTTTACGAATTGTCAATTTATGAAAAGTAATGAGTGCAACTATTAATCCAGAAAACATATGCAGAGAAATGTATGCTTACCTGAGCTTAAGTAGCGTCGCTCATCTTATTACATAGGCTTATAACATAAACCTGTTGGTATACATGTAATATGCCGAAATGGCTGTAACATTTTTACTCACACCGCATTATTCCAAGCAGGTATACAAAAATTTCAAACGGGTCCACAAACTAACGAAGAGGGACTAAGTTGGCCTTGTGAATACCACTTAACATATTACACTGGCACAATGCATAGTATGAAGTTTGTGCTTAAAATTATCAAATTACCTTCAGCTCAAGCCTTAGTACACTTCACTTGCCACCATACAGCTAGAACAGACCTAATTCATCTGTGTACTCACATGGACATTGGTTTACAAACTGGGGGCTAGATTCGCTAAATGTGTAAATTCGCTAAATGTATAACTGTGTAAGTTCTTGCATTAGCGAAAATACGAACCGTATCATATCGCGTACATGTCCGTTAGGGAAACGTTACATACCTCCCCGGGCTTTGATAGGAAAGCCCGGGTGATCCACCTTGCTTCCTTTCAAGCGAGCTAATTGATTTGCTTGCTCGGCCGGCCACTTGGCTTCTCAAGTTTCTATGCTTAACGCTATTAATAGCATGCAATGCCAATTTAACAATGACTGTAGTCAGATCTGGTGCTAGTGGTCGCCGTGTCCTTCTCCACTGAAGAAGTCAAGCGAATAATCGGCTAATTAGCCATGCCCAAGATTGTTGATCACAGAGATTATGTTCTGTGATTAACATGGAGAGGTTAGTCTTCAGAATTTTACCGAGATGTTCACCTTATGTGATGCTTTAAAGTATCTGCTTGAAAATACTCTATTTCTATCATAAATGCCAACTGGACTGAAAGTCCTTTAGACCCCAAGATCCACTCGATCAAATAGCTTTTTTGCGGCTTGGGTTAAGTTTAGGGTTTGGAATACATACAGACTCATGGATCATACAGACTCATGGATCATCGGTCTTGTGGGCCCTTGTTGTAACAACAGCAAGTGAGACTTATCAGGTACTAACACTAAAGAAGACATCACATAACTTAGACAGATAGCTCTGTGAATGAAACACAATCAGAGAAGTGTTTTACAATCTGCAGGAAAACCTTAAGCTATTTGGCGTGACCCATGTGTAATTGATCACATTATTACAGTCAGCAAACATGACTGGACTGTAATACCACTCCACGGGCCTTTCATCCACCACGTCTTGGAAATTTTAGCAAGGGTGTCACATGTAACTTAAACAACTCTTAAATAGTTTTGAATGGAAACATTTCATTGGATTAACCTGTGTGATTGATTGCCTTGGAAAAAATCTGGATTGTTGAAACTGGTCGAGTTGTGCGCGTTGAACCACTTGAAAGACTGGTAGAAGACATGAGAGTTGCTAAAAGTTTTTCTGTTGTCATAAACTGTGTAGGTAAGGAATCGGGTACTTCAAATCCTTCATCCTCCTTCTTGGGCTCTTCCGTCTGTTCTGCTAATGGCATCTTTGTACTTCCTCTTGTGATAGGTTTAATTTTCTCGGAGGGAAGTATTTCGGTGGAGGTTTCAGCAATCATGACGGTTGGAGTGACAATTGAACTTAAGGTTGATAAAATTTTAAGAAGGCGGGACGTAGCACTGGAAGTACCATTGGCAGTTTTAGTTGACATTGTTGGTATTGTTATTGAGGACACATCAGATGTAGCCTTAGAGGTGAAAAGAGATTGTGTCTTCTGAGAACTGCTCCATGTTGTCGATTTAATAGGAGCAGTGACTGACGAGGAGAATATTTCACCTGTTGAAAATACTTCTTGAGTGGCTGCTTTCTCAGCAGTTCTTGGCCTTTCACTTGAAACTTCCAACGTTTTTGCGCTGACTGTTTTTGATTCAACAGTTGCCTTTTCAGTGGTTGGACACTCTTTAGTCGTGACAGTACTTTCAACAGTTGTTGTTTCAAGAGGGGTGACCGAACTGGAAATTCTTAGTGTGGTAGGTGTTGTTATCTGAACTGTGGTGAAGGTTTCTTCTGTAGAAGCCTCCCCAGCAGTTGTTGACTCTTCGCTTGATATTTCCATCTTTGGTGTTTTGATGGTTGTCGGAATAGCAGTGGTCACTGAAATGGTTGAAGCCACTTTGGTCCCAAAAGGAGTTTCTGGTATTGCTGTTTCTGATGGTGTTATTTCAACTGTTGACACCACAATTGAAGTTGTCTCAGATGGAGTAATTGTACTAGGAATTGTTGGTGTGGTTGGTGATGTTGTCTCAACTATTGTGGTAAGTTCTGGTTTGGTTTTTTCCTCAGCAGTAGTTGACCTTTCGCTTGACATTTCCAGCGTTGGTGTACTTATGGTAGCAGGAACAAGGGTGTTATCTTCAGTGGTTGGAATCACTTTTGATCTCAGAGTAGTTTCCATTGTTGTTGTTTCAGAAGGTGCGACTTCAGCAGTTGACGGCACAAAGAAAATTGTCTCGGAAGGGGTGATTTTACTAGAAATTCTTTGAGTGGTAGGTGATGTCTCAGCTGTTGTGGTGAGTTCTTCAGTCGTTGTTTCCTCAACAGCTGAACTTTCACTTGATACAAGGAAAATTGATGTACTAAGAGTTTTCGGGAAAATGGTAGTTTTTTTGGTGGCTGGAAGCCCTGAGGTCCCCAAAGTTGTCTCCAGTGATGTTGTTTCAAATGGTGTTGTTTCAGTAGTTGATACCACAGTTGAAGTTTTCTCAGATGGGGTAACTGTACTGGAAACTTTAAGTGTGAGTGGGGACGTTGGTGACGCAAATGTTGTGGTGATTTCTTCCGTCGTTGTTTCCTCAAACGTTGTCGACCTTTCACTTGATACTTCTAACGTTGATGTAGGAGCAGATGTTGGAAAAACAGTGGTCTCTTCGGTAGTTGGAAGCCCTGAAGTCCCCACAGTCGTCTCCAATGATGTTGTTTCAAATGGTGTTGTTTCAACAGTTGATACCACAGTTGAAGTTTTCTCAGATGGGGTAACTGTACTGGAAATAATTGGTGTTGTTGGTGTCGTTGTTATTTCAACTGTTGTGGTTAGTTCTTCCGTCGTTGTTTCCTCAAACGTTGTCGACCTTTCACTTGATACTTCTAACGTTGATGTAGGAGCAGTTGTTGGAAAAACAGTGGTCTCTTCGGTAGTTGGAAGCCCTGAAGTCCCCACAGTCGTCTCCAATGATGTTGTTTCAAATGGTGTTGTTTCAACAGTTGATACCACAGTTGAAGTTTTCTCAGATGGGGTAACTGTACTGGAAATAATTGGTGTTGTTGGTGTCGTTGTTATTTCAACTGTTGTGGTTAGTTCTTCCGTCGTTGTTTCCTCAAACGTTGTCGACCTTTCACTTGATACTTCTAACGTTGATGTAGGAGCAGTTGTTGGAAAAACAGTGGTCTCTTCGGTAGTTGGAATACGGGAAGTCCCAACGGTCGTTTCAGTGGTATCAACCCGTGTTGTTTCAAGGGTAGTTTCCACAGATGTTATATCGAATGGTGTTGTTTCAACAGTTGATACCACAGTTGAAGTTTTCTCAGATGGGGTAACTGTACTGGAAAGTATTGGTGTGGTTGGTGACGTTGTTATTTCAACTGTTGTGGTGAGTTCTTCCGTCGTTGTCCCCTCAAACGTTGTCGATCTTACACTTGATTCCTCTAAAGTGGATGTACTGACAGTAGTAGGAATAACAGAGGTCCCTTCAGTGCTTGGAATCTCTGTCGTTCGTTCAGGTGTTGTTTCCATAGTTGATACAATTACAGATGTTTCTGCTGGAGAAACGTCTGTAGACACATGTACCGTGGTTAATTCCGGTGTAGTTTCAACAGTTGTCGAAAATTCTCCTGTGGTGACTTCCCCAGTGGTTGTTGACCTTTTCCTTGTAACTTCTTTTGTTGGAGTTAATATTGTAGTAGAGGAAACGGTACTCTCCTCAGTTGTTGGAATGACTGATGTTGTGATGGTAGTAGTTTGCAGCGTTGGTGTTTCTGATGGTGTGATTTCAACTCTTTTCGATACAATCGAAGAGGTCTCTGCTGAAGAAACTTCAGTCGAGGCCTTCACTGTGGTCAATTCTGGAGTAGTCTCAACTGTTGTCGAAAATTGTCCTGTAGTGACTTCTTCAGTGGTTGTTGACCTTTCACTTGGAATTTCCTTTGTTCGCGTAATTATTGTAGTAGAAGAAACGGTGCTCTCCTCAGTTGCTGGAACCACGGATGTGCTGATGGTACCTTCCAGCGTTGTTGATTCTGATGGCGTGGTTTCAACTCTTGCTGATACAACCGAAGATGTCTCTGGTGGAGGAACTTCAGTGGACACTCCTACCGTAGTTAGTTCTGGTGTAGTTTCAACAGTTGTGGAAACTCCTCTTGAGGTTATTTCCTCAGAGGTTGTGGACCCTTCACTTGATACTTCCAGTGCTGGCGTACTGATGGTTGTAGCAATAACAGCGGTCGTTTCAGTGGTATCAACCCGTGTTGTTTCAAGGGTAGTTTCCACAGATGTTATATCGAATGGTGTCGTTTCAACAGTTGGTAGCAGAACTGAAACTTTCTCAGATGGGGTAACTGTACTGAAAATTCTTGGAGTAGTTTTTGACGGTGTTGTCTCGACAGTTGTGGTCAGATCCTCGGTCGTTGTTTCCTCATCAGTTGTCGACCTTTCACTTGATACCTCTAACGTTGTACTGACAGTTGTAGGAATAACAGAGGTCCCTTCAGTGCTTGGAATCTCTGTCGTTCGTTCAGGTGTTGTTTCCATAGTTGATACAATTACAGATGTTTCTGCTGGAGAAACGTCTGTAGACACATGTACCGTGGTTAATTCCGGTGTAGTTTCAACAGTTGTCGAAAATTCTCCTGTGGTGACTTCCCCAGTGGTTGTTGACCTTTTACTTGTAACTTCTTTTGTTGGAGTTAATATTGTAGTAGAAGAAACGGTACTCTCCTCAGTTGTTGGAATGACAGATGTTGTGATGGTAGTAGTTTGCAGCGTTGGTGTTTCTGATGGTGTGATTTCAACTCTTTTCGATACAATCGAAGAGGTCTCTGCTGAAGAAACTTCAGTCGAGGCCTTCACTGTGGTCAATTCTGGTGTAGTCTCAACTGTTGTCGAAAATTGTCCTGTAGTGACTTCTTCAGTGGTTGTTGACCTTTCACTTGGAATTTCCTTTGTTCGTGTAATTATTGTAGTAGAAGAAACGGTGCTCTCCTCAGTTGCTGGAACCACGGATGTGCCGATGGTACCTTCCAGCGTTGTTGATTCTGATGGTGTGGTTTCAACACTTGCTGATACAACCGAAGATGTCTCTGGTGGAGGAACTTCAGTGGACACTCTTACCGTAGTTAGTTCTGGTGTAGTTTCAACAGTTGTGGAAACTTCTTTTGAGGTTATTTCCTCAGAAGTTGTGGACCGTTCACTTGATTCTTCCAACGCTGGCGTGCTGATGGTTGTAGCAATAACAGCGGTCGTTTCAGTGGTATCAACCCGTGTTGTTTCAAGGGTACTTTCCACAGATGTTATATCGAATGGTGTCGTTTCAACAGTTGGTAGCAGAACTGAAACTTTCTCAGATGGGGTAACTGTACTGAAAATTCCTGGAGTGGTTTGTGACGCTGTTGTCTCGACAGTTGTGGTCAGATCTTCGGTCGTTGTTTCCTCACCAGTTGTCGACCTTTCACTTGATACCTCTAACGTTGTACTGACAGTTGTAGGAATAACAGAGGTCCCTTCAGTGCTTGGAATCTCTGTCGTTCGTTCAGGTGTTGTTTCCATAGTTGATACAATTACAGATGTTTCTGCTGGAGAAACGTCTGTAGACACATGTACCGTGGTTAATTCCGGTGTAGTTTCAACAGTTGTCGAAAATTCTCCTGTGGTGACTTCCCCAGTGGTTGTTGACCTTTTACTTGTAACTTCTTTTGTTGGAGTTAATATTGTAGTAGAAGAAACGGTACTCTCCTCAGTTGTTGGAATGACAGATGTGGTGATGGTAGTAGTTTGCAGCGTTGGTGTTTCTGATGGTGTGATTTCAACTCTTTTCGATACAATCGAAGAGGTCTCTGCTGAAGAAACTTCAGTCGAGGCCTTCACTGTGGTCAATTCTGGTGTTGTCTCAACTGTTGTCGAAAATTGTCCTGTAGTGACTTCTTCAGTGGTTGTTGACGTTTCACTTGGAATTTCCTTTGTTCGTGTAATTATTGTAGTAGAAGAAACGGTGCTCTCCTCAGTTGCTGGAACCACGGATGTGCCGATGGTACCTTCCAGCGTTGTTGATTCTGATGGTATGGTTTCAACTCTTGCTGATACAATCGAAGATGTTTCTGTTGGAGAAACTTCAGTGGGGAATCTTACCGTGCTTAGTTCTGGTCTAGCTTCAACAGTTGTGGAAATTTCTCTTGAGGTTATTTCCTCAGAGGTTGTGGACCGTTCACTTGATACTTCCAACACTGGCGTACTGATGGTTGTAGCAATTACAGCGGTCGTTTCAGTGGTTTCAGCCCGTGCTGTTCCAACTGTAGTTTCCATAGATGTTGTATCGAATGGTGTTGTTTCAACAGTAGATAGCACAATTGAAACTTTCTCAGATGGGGGAACTGTACTGGAAACTCTGGGAATGGTTGGCAATGGAGTTTTTTTAAAGGTGGTAATTATTTCTGGTGTACTTTTACTAGTTTGTCGTTTTGTAACGTCTGGCCCAAATGAAGTAATCTTGGGTGATGACGCTGCGCTTGTAACCTTAACGGTGGTTGTTACTTGCGGTGTTGGAAGAGTTTTGTTTTCCTGTGAAGTTGTTTTCTCAAAAAAAGTAGTCTTTTCGCTTGACACTGGCTGTGATTGTGTGTAAACTTCTGTGGTCATGGTACCATGCTCAGTAGACTTTTCAATAGTAGATAACACAGTTGTCAGAAATGATGTAGGAAACACAGTTTTTTCTGTTTTGGGTGACACTGTGGTTACAGCTGTACTCTCAAGAATAGGGGTCACCTTTGCTGTTGCATACGATGTTGTCAACTTCTCAAGTGTTATATTCTTTTGAGTCGACCGAGGTGAAGTTTGCGTTTTCATAGTTGTGAATACAGTTCCTTCCACTGGAGTTGACGAAGCCACTGATGGTGATGTTGATGATACCGACGTTGCATTAGAGACTGCTGTTTTAAATTTAGGAGACTGGTATTGAGTACTTGTTGATGGAACCGGAGGAAAAGTCTCTGAAACATTTAACACTTTTGCAGATGATATCTCAGTGATGCTTGTGGCAAATGGTGATGATTGAATTGTAGAACCAAAAGGAGTTGCCACAGTCTGCTCAGTTAAACCAGTTGGAACAGAAGCATTTGGTTTGAGGGAGGACATCATTGTTGAGGTACCTTCAGTGGATGTAGTTTGTTCTGTTGTTGGTGATAAAGTACTCCTAATCTCTGAATAAAAAGACAACGAAGTAGACTGAGTGTGGTGCAAAACATGTGCTCATAAGGCTTGTGCCACTCTAGTAGTTTTCAAGTCAGATACCTCGCTGTCAATTTAGTCCCAATTCCCAGAATAGAGCAATAACAGGCAGGCATATATAATCAACAACAGCTGCACAGTAGGATTGGGTAACTGTAATATTTGTGGAGTAAGGTACCTAAGCTGTTGAAACAATTGACGCAGGATCACATACCTTGGAAGCTATAAACTGCGATTACTAGCCTATCAAAGAGTACTATACACCAGTAGGTCTCCACTACAGGCTTCCCAGCAGCTGACTGTGCTGAATTGCCAACGTCGGGGAAACGAAGTCAACTGGAGAGAACACTTGTAACCACATAAAGAACAATACCAAACGAACCAGTCGCATTACAATATTTCACAAGAACTTTTGACCGAACACTTATGTAGACTCAAAATTTGATTTTTGTGAGGATGTTTGAAAATTCCCAGAGTCGTGATTCCAAGGTAAGTGAAGTTGTTACTTGCATCCCAGCCAAAAGTTGCAACTGTGAAGTATTTCAGAATTGGGTTACCCGCTCAAGCCCACTGTATAGTCTCCAGTATTAGCCTAACAGAGATCTACACAACAGTCTTGTCAAATGCTGAGGTGCAGAACTGCCAATATTGCAAATTCACGTTGTTACCCTAGGGGACAATCTAGTTATGAGAAAGGACAGACTTATAACAGCTACTTTTGTTACAAAAAATGTGAAAGAATACAATTACTACCCCTAAAATATGATTGTTGAACATGATTTCACAGTACTAAGAGTAGGATAACTCCCTCAGGCCTTTTGAATATGCTGGTATGTTTCCAGACAATATCACATGTTGTTTCTTCTGTAGATGTCTTCACTCAAGTCCATTGCAAGCAAACGGATTAACAATGCACCTATTGCATAACGATTACACTAGTTCCATTTCGTATCTGCTGCACATAAGAACACAACAAGCATAGGGTGATTTACTTGGATCTAACATCGAAGTGTATAGGTCACGAAGGTTGAAATGTGGGACCCCTCACAATTTTTCACATGACATTTCTGTGCTAAGATATTTAAATATAGCCATGTATTCTCTTTAATTGAAGAATTACACAATAATTTGTGACATACTCTTGTTCTACTCAGACTAATCCACTGCACAATCTTCCAAATTTTAATCACTTTTAAAGTTACTTGACATGCAAATTCTCTTGTTACAAAATGCTGCAAAAAATTGGTTACTTTGAAGGTGATATGGGCATTTTTATTTCAAAAGGAAATAAAAGATGGTAATGCTACCAGGGAGCTACTAAGAATCGTTGTTGATCCATGGTGCTACTATCTTACAAAAGTGGCATCATAAATTATTGTTCAAGTGATCAACTATATTACGTCAAGGTTAGGTTAGGTTAGATGAAGTTTAACGGCCCCTTACTCCATTACTATATTACATCAAGTACTAAATTTCAAATTATTTGTCATTGCTTTTCTAGCAGTTTACAAGGTATAAAGATGTTAAATCTACATGAGAGACCCTTTATGTTAATTTGTTCAGTCTCTGAAGTTTATATATATATATATATATATATATATATATTTCCTCCTTGTTTTTATTCATTGTCTGACTTCATTATTTACAATATCTACAGTCATGGTAATCAACGTACATGTAGAATTTTTCAGATCATTCTTTCTGTACTTATTAAGGTACCTTGAACAACTGCTTTAAAATAAGATAGCATCAGTGTATTACCAATGCTCAAAAAGCCGGATCATATCATTTTTATCACTTTTTCTAAGTATAGTATACTCTTCCTTCAGTAGAAATTTATGTTTGTAAACAAAAACAACCGGATCAGGTATATGGCTATTTAACTTGCCTGCAAAAATAAATTCTTGACATGAAATATGAAAAAATTGATAGGATAAGCAGGACTGTCCAAAAACCCAAAGTAAATCATGAAGAGAGAGAAATTAAAGTTCTTTCTTAAATAGGTATGAAATAAATCGGACCAGAAACTTTGAATACGGCGACAAGACCACAATAAATGTGTTAATATTTCATCATTCTCCTTGCAAAAAGAACAAAGTTTTGTATCACTCAGATGAATTTCATGAAGATAAGTGTTTGTGCCTAGTATCCTAATCAAAGCAAGGATATTCCTGCTTCCATCGAATCACAGCTCATGGAAATCATCACTCATCACAACATCACCACCACCACCACCACCACCAATCATCATCATCATCATCATCATCATCATCATCATCATCATCATCATCATCATCATCATCATCATCATCATCATCATCATCATCATCATCATCATCATCATCATCATCATCATCATCATCATCATCATCATCATCATCATCATCATCATCATCATCATACTATAAACATATATTGATACCTTAGGGGTTTTTATGACTTTAGCTAACTTCTGTTGTACCATAGAAATACTGTCGGTGTCACCCAGGCTTAATCTCCAGTGTCTAGGAATGGCCGAAATAATTCCAAAATAAGTAGTAAAAGGTAAAGTACTAATATTATACTTCTCCTTAAAATCTTTATACTCTAAATCACTGCCATCAACATTGAAAAAGTGTATCACAAGGTATAGATTGGCTTCCATTGAATCACAATAAAAGGTACCACTAATTTTGTCAAAAGAGTTATTAAAGACAATTTGGTTCCCAAAGCTAAAATCAGGTATATAGTGTGTATAACAAGACCACGCCTCACAAACTTGTTTAACAAAGATGTTAGGTATAGTCACAGCATCATGTTTTTGAAAATTACAACTGAATAGGAACGAACCTCCAAACTTTCTTAAGGAAAGATCAAAGATAGTCTTCCAAGGCCTCAAAGTATAACCCAAATAAAGTTTGACCCATTTAATCATTTGGCCTTTTGTAAAAGCAATGGAGTAGGGAAAACAAGCCGGTGAGCCACAACTGGAAAAAAGGCCGTGGCCGGCCCAACTTAAACCAATTGGTTAGAAACCGAGCACTTCATCTAACTCTAACTCTTTGTAATAGTTTGCTAATAGTTTTATACATAGTTGATGTTTTAATCTTGTCGGTTTTACTATTCCAAATGAATTTAAAAAAAAAAGGTATTCAATTCCTTAAAAGAAAACTGTCCGGTGGTGTTGACAAAACGCTTAGTAAGTAGACTAGCTGCGCAATTGCAAAGCTCTTTGAAATGAAAATTTTACCCTTTGGGGTCAACTCCCGAGATGCCCAAATGTGAAGTAAATACTTGATACGAGAAAGCTGTGGTAAGCAATTAAGGTGGAAGAAATCATCAGCGTGGTGCGAAAAGGAAATTCCAAGATATTTAACAAGCCCAGGGGTAATAACAATCTTGAAGTGGGAAAAATAATTTGGATAATTGGTAACAAAGGTGCCTAAAGGAATAAAAGGGTCTTCTCTAAGTTAACCTTTAACCCTGATAAATTGGTAAAGTGGTTTAAGACTTTAGAGAGCTCAGTAATAAAATCAAAAGAACCATCCGTAATGATCACAGTGTCATCAGCATACTGTAATATTTTTACGTTAATATTGCCAATTGTTGCTCCACAAATTTTACTATCAGATTAAATGAGTGAAGTAAAAATTTCAGTACACATGATAAGGAGATAGGGGCAAAGGGGACAGCCTTGTCTTATACCGCGGGATGGGAAGAAGTACTCAGAGAAAACCCATTATTAGTTACAAGATCTACAGTTACCATGAAGAGTTCTTATCCATTGCTTAAAATCAGGGCCAAAATTAAAGAAAGTCAAAACTTTCGAATAGAATCTCAATCTAACATATTAAAGGCTTTTTCATAGTCCTAGAACATATGAAAACCAGGGATGGAATTTTCATTACAATACCAAATCAGATCAAGGACCAATCTCAAGTTATCGATAATATTTGTTTTTCGAGAAGCCAGTCTGCTCAGGACTAATAATATGATTTGGAACGTCTTTAAGACATTTAGCTGCAATTTTGTAATCAGTATACAGTCCCCGCTATAGGTCGCCAGTTTTTCAAATTGTGAGTGTCTTTGTCTGGCTTCGGAATTAACTTGATGACACCCTTCCCTGCTCATCAGAGACTGAGGAATTGTTAAAGGCATAGTTCAGTAAATTAACAAGACTACCAATGTCATCCCAGAAAACTCTGTAGAATTCAGGAGAGAGTCCCTCAGTTCTGGAAGTCTTATTTGAAGATAAGGATTGTAATGCCCGACCACATTCCTCTAAAGTTAAGAGCCCTTCACAACAAATAGAATGCTCATCAGAGAGCTTTTTGTGATCAAGATTCAGCCTTTCATTGATAAGTGTAGAAGAGTCTAAAGAATGGTGCTTTGAAGAGAGTTTACTGTAAAAAAACTTTCACCTCTGACAGAATGGACATGTTGTTAAAAACAGTTTCCCCATGGTCATTAATTGTATCTGTGATCATGGGCGGCTCTAAGAAAAATTTTGTTGGGGGGGGGGGGGTCAAACTCAAGAAACAAAAATTTCCGCGCGCGTTCAAAATGTTAATGTACATATCATATAGGCACGCATCCGTTATCACACCACATGCCAATTACATACAATAATTTGCCACGTTACTACCTATTTCGTATTGGTTATAATTCTGGGGGAAGTCGTTACAATAATGATGATAATAATCAGTGATGTGGCCAAGACTTCTCTCATGGGGGTGGGGCAGGCACTATGTTGTGTGATCGCCGACCTAATTTTTTGAAAAATCAGGTGTCCATACATGCAATATGGTGCCACATATGCTACCTTTGAAGTAAAATTTGTGTTAAAAAATTTACCGTACGTATTTTAGGTACTAAAAGGAAAAAATAGGCATCACCCCCTACCCTTTGAAAATTTTTGAAAAATTAGGTGTCCTTACATGCAATCTGGTGCCACATATGCTACCTTTGAAGTAACATTTTGTGCTTTATTTAAGGTACTAAAAAAATCGGCGTCAGTGACGGGGGAATGGCCTAATGGCTCCTCAAATACACCACTGATAATCATTATATATAAGTTGATACATTAAACAACACACTGGTGAATTAATACCAGATATATAGGTGATGGTGCAATCCAAATCAGAACTATATTTTAATTACCAAGGAAGTTTTTTAAAGTATCGATTTCCGTTAAGCTACATTATTGCATTATTTTTCTTTCAGTAGGTGCCCGAAAAATTCTCAGAATATTGCCCGAGTTTTCACAAAAATATTTTGTTGGGGAAACTGCAGCCCCCAGCCCCGCCTCCCACGCCTATGGGAGCATGGTTATTATTATGTGTTACAGCCATGCCCATGTAGTTTTCAAAAGCTCTTCAAAAACCATTTCAGGCAGTTAGTCATGAGCTGACTACTTTAAAAATAAATACAACCATATCAACTGATCGCTACCGTACTACCATATGGGTGGAGTAAGAGGCAGGTGAAATGGGCAAAGCGGCTTGATCCATTTGTATAAAATGAGCCCCACCTTTAAATATTTTATTGTTTCTTTCATTGTGTCACAATATGTTTCAGCTTTGCCAAGAAGCCATAAAATGTTGGTTTTCTGGATTTTTTCTTAAACTAACGAAAATTTCGAGCATGAAGAAACTTGAAAACGATGAAATGATAGTACTAAGTATTTTGAATCTCAGTACCGTTCCGAAACGAATGTTTTTAAAGGGGGAGAGGAATTCTCCTAACTCAGAACGACGTCTTATCCTATATACAAATAGCTAGGCCACTAGTCAAAAGTCTCATCACACTGAGCTTAGATTGACTGTTTGGTGTGTTACTGTTTATTTTAAATCAATTGAAACGGTATACTTTAGCACGGAGGTGAAGAACCTTTTGCTTTGATCAGGCTACTTGACAGTCGTAAGACCGCTCGTGGGCCAACGGCGCTGTCAATTTGGACAAGGGAACGGAAACCTCTCCTTCTATGGGAAACACAATACTTTTAGACTATAAGCCCATTACAACTTTTTGTAGACAGATACCTATGCTAATCTGGCCAGGTGACACCCTGGCAAAACTGCTTTTATTCGTTTCGTGGATGATAATCAACACGGCTAATGGGTTGTGTATCTAATGACCCCGATAGCTCTGAAGTGTCTGCAAAACTATGGGCATTTAACTCCAGCATTACCGTTACACTCTGTAAATGATATTATGATGGCTAAGCTAATCAGATTACAAATGCGCAACTGAGAAAATGCGCGCGGAGCGCGCCGAAAAAATGTCGTTTTGAAAGCACTTTATTAATGTTTAATCTTCGCATTGCATTGGAAAGTTATTCACTTCTTTAATTTTAAGCCCACTCAAGGAAAAGGGAGGGCCTAACCCATCTCGAAGTACATGTTTTATTTTATTTATTATTTTTATTTTTGAAAATTGAAGACCATGCTTTGCAAACATTTTTTTTGGGGGGGGGGCAAGTGCCCCCCGTGCCCCTATGGCGAGCCGCTAATGTCTGTGACAGTGTGAAAACCTTGTTTCTTTTTCCAAATATTTGTTATTTGGTATTCTTTTCTCCCTCATCTTCCCACCGAGCCCTTGACCTTTTAATTATCCCCCTTAACCTCATTTAAATTTTCATTAACCTCCCCGGAGGGATTGTTATTATAACACTGCTCAAGATCACTGATACTCTTAACAAGTGAACGTTCATACTCATTTCTCCTTTTAGTTAACAATCTGAAATAAATGGATGACACTGTTTTGATATTTAATTTAAAAAATCCCACAAAAGACATGGATTAGAGGAAGCCTGTGAAAGGAGAGTCTCTTCAATAGTATTCTTTATTAACTTAACATAATCCTGATCATCTAGCAAGGAAGTGTTCAACTTCCACCACCCTCTACCTCTTATATTACCTAAACGAAGGGACAAAGTAACATTATAGTGGTCAGATCCAAAAATTGAGGCAATATTTACATTTGAGACACTGGTAGATAACTGACGTGAAATTAAGAAAAAATCGAGCCTACAGTGAAGTGAAATATCAATATTAGAACGCCAAGTATATTGTTTTACCTTGGGATTACGGTCACGCCAAATATCCCTTAGATCAAGAGATTCCACAGAATGTAGAACTTCAGAGCGGGCAGCGAAGTAAGTCCGCAATTGACCCCCAACCTTGTCAACCTGAAGATCCCACACAAAGCTAAAATCCCCACGCCAGATAACAGGGCCATCATCCAAACTCTGAATATGAAGAGCAATATCTCTAAAAGTACAAACAATGTCGATATTAGGGCCGCATACATTAACAAGAATATAGTCACAGCTGTTTATACATATTCATATAAAGGCAGGCAGGTAGGCAGGAAGGCAGGAAGACAGGCAGGCATGCATGCATGCATGCATGTATGCATGTATGTATGTATGTATGTATGTATGTATGTATGTGGCCACGCCCTGGCACTCATGAACCAAGCCCCCAGCTATGGGCAAATAGCTCCAACTATGGGTTAAATAGTCCCACTGCCTTGTGGGGAGCTAGGGATAGTGGAAGGCTAGGGGAATCAGCCCTGAAAGAACTATCGGAGTGGAGCCCCGTAGACGGTTGCTTGTCTAAACTCTGGCTAGTTTCCGGCAACTCCTGCACCCGGATTCATCTCCAGCCGTCCTGACCATGTCTTGCCACTGCATTCTGATGTCTCTGGACGAGAGAGTGCGGACGATGCTGCGCAAGTCCTCCTCACTTTAAACTAAGTCTCGTGCAAGTCACGACTATAGATTGCCTCCGCGCTCTATAAATTTGTTCTTTTTTTTCCACATCAAGTCCTGTGGCGATGAGGGAGTGGCGAACCAGCAAGTGCGGATACACTCAAGCTGCAGTCACAAGCTTGCACATAGGCGGCTTAGGGTATAGGGTCGTTCGCTTCTGGATTGAAGCAGAAGTGTTCGGCGGCCCCCTAAGTGACTGAGCAGCCCTTTTCAGGATCGCCCTGCTCACGCCCTAGCATAGGGAAGGGACTAGAAAAGGTGTCCTAAACATAGTCTGCTTCACTTTATCCTGGTCAGCTTACCGCGGCTGACGGGAATCCCTTTTCTGCGGTCGATTCTCAAGAAAGAAGAAAAGAGCTATGGCGCTCACACTTGGAACATGGAATGTACGTACCTTGTTACATAACCCGCATGCTGACAGACCCTAGAGGAGAACTGCACATGTTGCTAGAGAACTAGCGAGGTATAGAGTTGATATAGCAGCCCTGAGTGAGACACGCTTACCGGACAAAGGTCAGATGACTGAACATGGTGGTGGTTATACTTTTTTCTGGAGTGGCCGTGACAGCTCTGAACGGAAAGAAGCAGGAGTAGGATTTGCTGTAAAGAACAACTTAGTGCAGAAACTACCGAAGCTCCCTGAGGGCCTGAATGACAGACTGATGACTCTTCAGCTCCCACTCTCTAGCAAGAAACATGCCACCATCATAAGAGCCTATGCTCCAACAATGACGAATCCAATGGACGTAAAGGACAGGTTCTATGAAGAACTAGACCTCCTGATTGCTAGTGTGTCACAGACTGACAAACTTGTTCTTCTTGGGGACTTTAATGCAAGAGTAGGTTCTGATTACCAGACCTGGCCAGGTGTCATCGGTATGCATGGGGTTGGCAAATGCAATAGCAACGGCCTCCTACTACTCAAAACATGCGCTACACACAACCTTTCGATTACCAACACTATGTTTCGTCTGCCCGCACGTTACAAAACACTCTGGATGCACCCCCGATCCCGGAATTGGCATCTCATCGACTACGTTATCATAAGGAGAGATGATTGGAATGATGTCCGAGTGATCACCGGCTCATAATATCTAAGCTGAATCTGCACATCAAGCCTAGGAGGAGACCTCAAGGTCAGAGAACCCCTAGACGACTTGATATCTCCAAGCTGAAAGTGGAAGAGGTTGCCGAAATCCTCTCAAGTGCACTTGAGCAAAGAATTATGGAATCAACAGATGTCCAAAACAACATGGAAGAACAATGGGCAAGCGTCAGAGATATCCTTTACTCAACAGCTCTTGAACATCTTGGACCAGCTAAACGTAAACATCAAGACTGGTTCGATGACAATAACAAGGTAATACAGTCACTCCTATCTGAGAAACATCGTCTATTGAAAGAGTACCAGAATGACCCCTCTTCTACTTCAAAGAAGACGGCTTTCAATAACATCCGCCGAACCGTACAGACAGAGCTACGTAATATGCAAGACTTGTGGTTAAGTAAGAAAACTGATGAGATCCAAACTTCTGCAGACAGCAACAATGTCAGATGCTTCTATGAGGCACTTAACACCGTCCACGGTCCTAGGTCATCAGGATCGTTCCCTGTGCTCAACGCTGATGGCACCAAGCTCCTAACAGATAGGAAGCAGATCCTGGAAAGATGGACAGAACACTTCAACAGCGTCCTCAATCGCCCATCGTCCATCAATAACGATGCCATAGACCTTCTGCCGCAGGTGAAGACAAATTACACCCTGGACTATCTCCCCATGGAACACGAGGTGGAAAAAGCAATTCATCAGCTGTCCTGTGGCAAGGCCCCAGGATCCGACTCAATCCCTGCAGAAGTCTTCAAAGTGGGCGGACAGGCCTTAATTAAGAGACTGACTCAACTTTACCAATTCATGTGGAAAGAAGAGCAGCTGTCACAACAATTGAAAGATGCCACTGTTGTTCATATTTACAAACGTAAAGGTAATCGTCAATCTTGTGACAATCATAGAGGAATATCCCTTTTATCTATTGCTGGCAAAATTTTTGCTCGGATCTTACTAAATCGGCTCCTGTCTCACCTCGAACAAGACCTCCTCCCGGAGAGCCAGTGTGGATTCCGTGCCGGTCGTGGGACTGTGGATATGATTTTCGCCGCCCGCCAACTTCAGGAAAAGTGTCAGGAGCAGCGCTCGGATCTTTATACTGCTTTCGTGGACCTCACAAAAGCATTTGATACTGTAAGCAGAGATGGCTTATGGAAGATAATGAAGAAGTATGGGTGCCCTAGGAATTTATTACACTAGTTCAGCAGTTTCACAATGGTATGATGGCCCGTGTCCTTGATGATGGAGAAGAATCTGAAACCTTCCCAGTAACAAATGGTGTCAAACAAGGATGTGTTTTAGTTCCGACCCTTTTCAGCATAATGTTTTCTGCCATGCTTACTAATGCTTTCCATGATAGTCAAGATAGCATCAAAATCAAATACAGGACTCACAACCAGCTCTTCAACATCAGGCGCATGCAGGCTGCTACAAAGGTTAGGGAAAACCGCATCAGAGACCTTCTGTTTGCTGATGACTGTGCTCTGAATGCCACCAACGAGCACACCATGCAGCTCGAGATGAACCGCTTCTCCACAGCGTGCGACAACTTTGGGCTTACTATAAGCACCAAGAAAACCGACGTCATGTATCAGCCAGCCCGCGGAAAGCCTTACACTAACCCTGAAATCACCGTCAAAGGTCAGACACTACAAGCAGTCCAAAAATTTATCTATCTTGGCAGTACCCTCACAAATGCTGTGAACATCGACGTTGAAGTAAATAATCGGATAGCCAAAGCCTGTGCTGCTTTTTGGAGATTACATAAGAATGTCTGGGACAGGAGGGGGATTCGAGTCACCACTAAGCTGAAAGTCTACCATGCTGTGATACTATCAACTCTTTTCTATGCATGTGAGACTTGGACAATTTACAGCAGACATGCCAAACAGCTCAATCGCTTCCATTTGAGCTGCTTGCGAAAACTCCTCCATTTTAAATGGCAGGACAATATCCCAGATACTGAAGTTCTACAGCAAACCAGCCTTCCTAGCATTCACACCCTCCTGAAGAAAGCACAAGTCAGATGGGCTGGTCACGTCGTTCGCATGTCTGACAACCGCCTACCTAAACAACTGCTGTACGGTGAACTGTACTCTGGAAAGAGGGCAGCTGGAGGACAGAAAAAGAGATTCAAAGATTGTTTGAAATTCTCCCTGAAAGACTTTGACATAGATGTGAGTACCTGGGAGAACCTTGCCACAAACCGCACGGCTTGGCGGAGTAAGGTCAGAGCTGGAGTGTCAACTGCAGAATTGAGGAGAATTACTGCAGCCGAACAAAAACGCTCCTCCCGCAAGTCGAGAGCAAAACGTGGCCCTCCTGCAGATCCTGATCTTATGTGTACCAAGTGTGGACGAACCTTCAGAGCTCAAATTGGATTGATCAGTCACAACCGCACCCACCGTGATTAGCGCCGTGAAGTCTTTGTCATGGTCATCTTCGAATTCGAAGAACGAACAACATGCACTCACCAACATGTCCTTAGCGGGACACGGGGCAGCTCGCCCCTCGCACGGCTCGCACGTCTTTCCTAGCCCACGCGCGGCTGGAAACTGCGAGTAGCTACCCGGAAATTCGGACACTGCAACGAGAGGTCACGCGCGGCTGCACGTGCTTGCACGGCTCCGCAGCCCGCCCTCAAGCGGCCACGTCTGATCGCCGAGATCTCTGGCAGCTCCGCTGCTGGGCAATTCCAGTCTCTTCCCTACCGGGACATTTCTCGTGTCCCGGTAAGGAAGCGAGGGTGCGTATGTGTGTATGTATGTATGTATGTATGTATGTATGTATGTATGTATGTATGTATGTATGTATGTATGTATGTGTGTATGTATGTATGCATGCATGCAAGCACCCATACTCGCCCTCGCTTCCTTAGCGGTACGCGGGAAATGTACCGGTAAGGAATTCGAGGGATTTCCCCATTAGCCTGGCTGACCTCCAACTAACCCAGCAGACGTACGTGTCTGGAAGGCGGGCTGCTTGCCAAGGCAGGCACGTGCAGCCGCGCGAGACTTCTCATTGCAGCGACGGAATTTTCGGCCAGCTACGCCAGTTTCGAGCTCCGCGTGAGCTAGGAAAGACGTGCGAGAACGGAGCTCTCGCCGGCTGTACCGTGTCCTGTTAAGGACATGTTGCTGAGTGCACCCATGCCCATAGCACACGTTACACACCGCGGGTGCACCCATGCATGTATATATGTATGTATGTATGTATGTATGTATGTATGTATGTATGTATGTATGTATGTATGTATGTATGTATGTGTGTATGTATGTATGTGTGTATGTGTGTATGTATGTATGTATGTATATGTCTAATTTTCACCTTGGGGGAAAATTCGTGTGAAAAAAACCTACATTATGGGGAAAATGTACATGCAGGGAAAAAATCGTTTCGCCTAAACGTTTTCACACACTTTTTATAGAGGAATACGTAAACGTATGGTTACTTGCTTTCAACCACACAATCTACATACTATTACTTCAATGTCGTGATTTCTCCATACGTCGGTGCATACTGACACGGTCAAACACTCACAGGAACACCCCTCGCTTTTGCAGCCTTTGTCAAGCCGAAAAGCTTGCAATAACGGGACAAACTTAAAGGCTATACACTTCAGAGGCAATTCGTGCATGAGAGCTCATGAAAGAAAGATTTCTATTTATATCAGTAGGGTGTGTTTTCAGTTGGAGGATCATCTTTATTTTGCGCTTGCTTCTCTCTTGGGCATTTTTAAAATTGCCAAACAAAATGCTACATTTACTGCGGGACAAGTTTGTGCTAGTTTCTCCGATGTATGTGGCGAGGGGACATAGAGTGCACTTGGGCAGGTAAAAAAACATTTTCTGAGTCGCAGTTGAAATTCCCAGGTTTCAATACTGTGCCTGTGGCATTATGAATTATGCTGGGTGCAGTATCAGTGTGTTTACATACAAGGCATCTGTGTTTAGTACACTTCTCATTTCCAGAGCGGGGCATACCTATGGGGCTTAGGGAGGTGCTAACCAATAAAGACTTATATTTCGTGGCTGCTTATAAGCAGGACTTAATATTGAGTGGCTTTCATTAAGTTTTTCCCCATATTCCGTATTGGCAAACTGAAGAAGAGCTATTGACTACTCGAAATATTTTGTATTTTCGTTTTCAGTCATAAGCGTACGAGGCGGGGGGGGGGCAGGGGGGCATATGCCCTCCCAATTCGGCCAAAAATAGTGGATCCATTCGGGCAAATGAGACAGCCGAGAAAACATATTATGCCTTTTTGGAACCGACACAACGGTATCAAAATTTGGGCAACTTGGTCCAAAATTCTAAATTCGGGCAAAAAATTTTCCCTGACTCCCCAGAAATATTGACCCCCCGTACGCCTATGTTTTCAGTATATTAGTTGGCATGTATGTATCTGTTCCGGTGTATTCTTACATATAATATAATATAATATAATATATATATATATATATATATATATATATATATATATATATATTATAAGTAGAAAACACCACAAAGATGACAATACGAGAGCACAGATACGGCAAAAAATAGCGTGTATTTCGGACACCCCTGTGTCCCTCTTCAGCGCAAAATGTGAAGTGAAGGTTAATTTACAAACAACAGACACAGCAATGGGGTTAAAACCCCTTGGCGAGGGTAATAAATCACAGAGGGAAAACCGCTTAAGATGCCCAGGTCCTTGTTAAGGCCACGAGTATGTGCGGACAGTTTCATTACCCACTTGCTTTCAGATTTGAGTCTTTCAGTGACAGATGGGTTATTAGAACCGAGCAGAATACATCTTAAATTAGATAAAGAGTGGTTTGGTTCACTACTAAAATGTTTTTGATACAGGATAGCCTATTGATTTATCTTGCACAGTTTTCTTGTGGTTATTAAACCTCAGCCTAAATTTGGTGCCGGTCTGACCGACGCAGTTGCCTTTGTCACACAAATTGCAGCATAATAAATATACTACATTAGGCGTGTCACAGTCCAGGGGAGGGGCGGATGTTGCAAGTAGTGCCGGGAGGAGTAAATGTTTCTTCCGTGATAATGAACCGACGCACTTGACACCTAGACTTGCCACATTTTTTGTTGCCTAATCTCCGACAGTAGGTAGCCTGGAGGATGTAAGGAGAGATCTGAGGTTGGGGGTTCCCGTCTCGCAGTTAAAGGGGGATCTTCAAAAAGTTCGGAAATGGACTTGTCTGTCCGAAGAACACTGAAATCTGAACGTATACATTTATGAAGGCTCTCAGTTTTAGGGGAATAGTCAAAGACAAGTGGAATACGTGAATTTTCAACTTAAGGTTTGTAAGATAGCAATTTATCCCTGCGGTAAACGGAAGCTTTACTTATTCCTTCTATGATAAAGGGTAGAGGGTAGTCATTATTAAGAAAAAATTCGACAAGGTTACCAACGTGTTTGTCGTATTCAGACTAGGTAGACCAGATACCCTTGATTCTGATGCATTGAGAAAATACAATAGATCGTTTCAAACTGGTGTGACAGAAACTGTTAAAATTCAGGTAGCCATGGGTGTCTGTTGGTTTACAGTAAAGGGTAGTTGCTATGGAACCGCTATGTAGCTTAACCTGTACGTCAAGAAAAGGAATTTCCTTGTCATAAGCATATATTTTCCCTTATGTCTTTGTGATACACATCAACGTTATTTCAATGGCCCGCCATCCGTGCGTGTTAACAGATACGTGTCCGTAACTTCGTCGACATAGAAGTAATAGCATATAAATTGTGTGATTTACAGGACGTTACCATACGTTTACGTATTCCCTGTTAAAAAGTGTTGAGAACGCCAAGGCGAAAAATCTTTTCGCCTTATCTATGGACGGGTTTTTGGCACACTTTTCACCCTAAGGGGGAATAAGACATATATATGTATATATATATATATACATATATATTTATATATATATATATATATATATATATATATATATATATATATATATATATATATATGACTCCACCGAATCCCGGTGGAGTCAACATTGCTTTTTCACCTCGCCCAGATTTTTCAGCTTTACCGACTCAACTCTACATACATCGCAGTTGCCGCCAGTGTTTATTCACCGTCAACTTTGTGCTGTCACACGTTTCTGCATCTCTTCGGAGATCCGCTGGCGGGTTGACAATTGTGTTCGGCTGAATTGCATCAATTCTGATCTCTGGTAGGGCTTGCATCAAAGGAGAACTAGTGCTGTTCCCAAAATAGGTGCCTGCTCAGGAGGTGAATTGCGAGTGCTTCATATGGGGTTTGAACAAAGGCCAAACCATCTTGGCTTCATGGCTCAGTGGTTAGAGCGTCCGCACTAGCAAGCGGGAGGTCCCGAGTTCGAATCCCGGTGGAGTCAACATTGCTTTTTCACCTCGCCCAGATTTTTCAGCTTTACCGACTCAACTCTACATACATCGCAGTTGCCGCCAGTGTTTATTCACCGTCAACTTTGTGCTGTCACACGTTTCTGCATCTCTTCGGAGATCCGCTGGCGGGTTGACAATTGTGTTCGGCTGAATTGCATCAATTCTGATCTCTGGTAGGGCTTGCATCAAAGGAGAACTAGTGCTGTTCCCAAAATAGGTGCCTGCTCAGGAGGTGAATTGCGAGTGCTTCATATGGGGTTTGAACAAAGGCCAAACCATCTTGGCTTCATGGCTCAGTGGTTAGAGCGTCCGCACTAGCAAGCGGGAGGTCCCGAGTTCGAATCCCGGTGGAGTCAACATTGCTTTTTCACCTCGCCCAGATTTTTCAGCTTTACCGACTCAACTCTACATACATCGCAGTTGCCGCCAGTGTTTATTCACCGTCAACTTTGTGCTGTCACACGTTTCTGCATCTCTTCGGAGATCCGCTGGCGGGTTGACAATTGTGTTCGGCTGAATTGCATCAATTCTGATCTCTGGTAGGGCTTGCATCAAAGGAGAACTAGTGCTGTTCCCAAAATAGGTGCCTGCTCAGGAGGTGAATTGCGAGTGCTTCATATGGGGTTTGAACAAAGGCCAAACCATCTTGGCTTCATGGCTCAGTGGTTAGAGCGTCCGCACTAGCAAGCGGGAGGTCCCGAGTTCGAATCCCGGTGGAGTCAACATTGCTTTTTCACCTCGCCCAGATTTTTCAGCTTTACCGACTCAACTCTACATACATCGCAGTTGCCGCCAGTGTTTATTCACCGTCAACTTTGTGCTGTCACACGTTTCTGCATCTCTTCGGAGATCCGCTGGCGGGTTGACAATTGTGTTCGGCTGAATTGCATCAATTCTGATCTCTGGTAGGGCTTGCATCAAAGGAGAACTAGTGCTGTTCCCAAAATAGGTGCCTGCTCAGGAGGTGAATTGCGAGTGCTTCATATGGGGTTTGAACAAAGGCCAAACCATCTTGGCTTCATGGCTCAGTGGTTAGAGCGTCCGCACTAGCAAGCGGGAGGTCCCGAGTTCGAATCCCGGTGGAGTCAACATTGCTTTTTCACCTCGCCCAGATTTTTCAGCTTTACCGACTCAACTCTACATACATCGCAGTTGCCGCCAGTGTTTATTCACCGTCAACTTTGTGCTGTCACACGTTTCTGCATCTCTTCGGAGATCCGCTGGCGGGTTGACAATTGTGTTCGGCTGAATTGCATCAATTCTGATCTCTGGTAGGGCTTGCATCAAAGGAGAACTAGTGCTGTTCCCAAAATAGGTGCCTGCTCAGGAGGTGAATTGCGAGTGCTTCATATGGGGTTTGAACAAAGGCCAAACCATCTTGGCTTCATGGCTCAGTGGTTAGAACGTCCGCACTAGCAAGCGGGAGGTCCCGAGTTCGAATCCCGGTGGAGTCAACATTGCTTTTTCACCTCGCCCAGATTTTTCAGCTTTACCGACTCAACTCTACATACATCGCAGTTGCCGCCAGTGTTTATTCACCGTCAACTTTGTGCTGTCACACGTTTCTGCATCTCTTCGGAGATCCGCTGGCGGGTTGACAATTGTGTTCGGCTGAATTGCATCAATTCTGATCTCTGGTAGGGCTTGCATCAAAGGAGAACTAGTGCTGTTCCCAAAATAGGTGCCTGCTCAGGAGGTGAATTGCGAGTGCTTCATATGGGGTTTGAACAAAGGCCAAACCATCTTGGCTTCATGGCTCAGTGGTTAGAGCGTCCGCACTAGCAAGCGGGAGGTCCCGAGTTCGAATCCCGGTGGAGTCAACATTGCTTTTTCACCTCGCCCAGATTTTTCAGCTTTACCGACTCAACTCTATATATATATATATATATATATATATATATATATATATTGATTATGTACTTGCCATTTTGACGTGCCGGTCCAGATATTTTGTCTTAATGATCCCACCGCTGCCACCAATGTAACGGTTTTAGGGGTGTGTGGTTCTTTTCGGTAGCGTTGTGACTTGCATGGTGGGGCTCTTGGCCTAAAATGTAGTATCATAACTGGCCACAAGGTTGGCGAAATAGCGTAGAGTCAACACGAGTAAAATTAATCTAAACAATCCCTGTAAGTATTAAACGGTGTATTTCCGCAACAATCTAAGGAAACGTAAATGGACTTATTCGTCCTAAACAAGGATAAATAAATCAGCTTTCAAAGACAGTGACAAATTACAGAAATTCGTTGAAATGCAGCTTAAGAGGTCTGTTTTAAATGGTACTGGCTTCAGGGCATAAAACTACCAAGATACCAAAAATACTCACGACCTTGCTGCTGAAAAACTAGATTAAGGTATGTCCTATCCCCTTCAAGAACATACTTATATACGGGATCTAATTTGCATAAACGTTGCAATGGGTCTCTTAGACGGTAAAAGGTTGTTAAAAGAGTGCAGTTTTCCCAAACTCTGATAATCCCCTAGAGAACGATTTACATTTTAAGCCCTTAATAGAACATGACTTGGAAACATTTGAACCTATCCCCTATGAATGAATTTACGATCGTACGACCTCCCGTTACGTAATAAGAATTGCTATGACACATGTGACGGCGGATCATCCGCATAACGGCAAACAATGATCTATCCAGCGCACGGCTTACCCTACTATTATGACAGTAATAAAGAAATAACTAAGCCAAGGGATTAACCGGAAGAGTCGCTCCGCAGGGCTCACTACTGCTCCGCCTCTGCTCCCCAAACGCTCCGCAAGACCTTGGCCAGATGTCGGCCCAAGAGTTACAATATACTTAGTAAATTTAGTAAAACAATAGCATACTCTGATCAGTTTTGCTTGTTAAAGCTCTATGACGAAACAGGCTCACACTGAGGATTTAACGTAATAGAGCGTTGCATTCTCGGGCAGATCACATTGAGAATTGAACATAACAGAGCGTTGCATTTAGTTTAGTTTAACAAGCAAAACTTACCAGAGTATGGTATTGTTTTACTAAAATGTAAGATTTACGCAAAAATTGAGCGGTTTGTTGAAGATCTCCTATCAGCTACTGTGCTCCGTGTGTTGCACAGGTATAAAGAGTAGGGCAACAGTGTAATCAGCTATTGTTTTGGATACATTTGCAATCCCTTTGGGTGTTTGTACCAGTAGTTTTAATGTTTTCTCTAAACACAGTATAAACATGCAACAGGATAACAAAGAATTTTGTGATCGTTTGTTCGTTGAACAATCTCCATCTGATGTTGAGGCAGAGAAGACTGAAAGGGGGAACAGCCAGTTCCTACACTCCTGTGAATACTGGGCTCTATTTTTATAAAAGTTAGGGATATTCCTATCTTGGACTTAGTGAGAATTCATTCCTATCTTCATGCTGGAGTTGTTAATAGGTTTAGGAATGATCTTTGGTAGATTTAGAAATGTTCTTAATTGATCTGGCAGGAAATTCACAGATAAAAATAATGTCACTTTTGATTTATCCCTAAAAATTTGAAGAAAGGAATGATTTCGAACGAATCATTCCTAAGCAGTTTAGGAACTTTAATTTTAGGAATATTCCTAACTTTTATGAAATAGAGCCCAGGTGTGGTAAGTCATCACCATGGAGTGCTATGAAGCTCGAAGTGATTGTTTTTCTATTTCCTGCACTTTGACTTGTCGTGTGTATTTACTGTAAGAAATGATTCTACACAAATGGAGAGTAGAAATTGCTCAAAATAGTCCCTTAAAACTCTTTAATGCAGACTGTCACTCTCGTTCTCAAGTTATAATGTTCAAAATGCATTTTCATAAAACTTCTTAGGTACACTCATTACTCTGAGCCAACGCTGAAACACCTTAGTATTCCGACAAGTGTCAGTCAGCACTTTTGGTAAAAATATGCAGCTCTTGTTCAGGGCTTCAACACATACCCTATAAGATGTTTAATATCCACTATAAACAACAAATATGAATTACAAACTGAATAAGTTTTGGAGCAATACTGTAAGGAAATGCATTTCTGATGATGATGCACCTTTTGAACAGAATCCATAATTATTTTGTCACTTCCTTAACATTTTAAAATGCCTGGCAACTATGTGTTACATACTTCTCATACAACACCTTTTTCTAGTAAAGTACATTTATTTTCCTCAGCTCAAAGCTACAACCTTTGCTTCAATTATTCAACAGCCCATTAATACTATAGAAATTCCCAGGTAGGTAGGAATCCTGGGCTTCATGTCCTTCAAATTTGCTTTTGGGTTGAGGCAGAGTGAAACACAAATATACACTTATGGATACAACCTCGATGTCAATTCAATAGAAACAGTCACTTGAATATTTGATTTGGTAAAAACATGAAAATACAAAGGAAAAATCCTCCTCTCCCTTTTTTCAACACTCTTTGCCCCTTACAACCACAACAAAGCTTTCACCCCTTTGCTGTGGTAACCATTTTGAAATCATGGTGCTAGAAGGATCTAATTTTTAAGGTCGTATTTCTATGTCAAGAGTTCTGGCATGAGGTGTTTCAGGCCTTAGATAAAACAAATTCTCGTGGATACAAAGTTTCCTTAGTTCCGCTCTTCTAACAGTCCATTTTATCATTATATTACGTAACTACCCTTCAACCTCCTCCAAGTTGACACTTTCCGTAACTTCTCAAAAGATGCTACAGTTTATAATTTTCATTCAGAATAAGATAATGAGAGACCTAGAATCAGTTATAAAGCCACTGTGTTCCATTTCACTTCATCTCATTCACATTCAAAGGGCACCGTATCTTAAGAGCCAGACAGAACATTTTGTCTAAAGATTAACCCACAGCTTGTAATACAATTTGTTTTCACAACTTCCCTTTCCTCTGGTTTTAAATAGTTTTCTTTGCTGTAGGTTATAAATAAACATGAGTCAAAGAAGTACAGGAAAAACCCATATCAAAACTTAGTCCTAACAAGCATAGATTTAAGTTATAAACTTTTTTACATATACCAATTATTGTCATAGTATTTTCCTAGAAGGTTTGATAGATTTATGCACATTACCATCAATTCCGGGGTCCCCTGGGTCATGTCTGCATACACCTGGGAAGCTGCGCATGTCCTGCGTTTCATTCAAACACATGAACATATTGAAAAAGCAAAGGTTGAAGTACGTTTGTCCATCTTCTCCACAGCGAGGTTCGTAATCGGTATCACTGCACCTGTTCTCCATTCGACACCGTTTGCTGATTCTATCACCTGCAAAAAATGCTTTCCATTGTTACTCACAGATAAGGTTAATGACTCAAACATTTACATAGTGAAGTTCTAACTGTTGGTTTATGCAGGAAGCTGTTAGGAAGGAGACCCAGCATTCTACAGACACTTTGAAGCAATGTTCGTTTCCGATGGTAATCTTGCTTTTCTCCTCAAAATGTCTATTACAATAACGGGGATCAACTAGAATTTAGTGACCAATTGTAAAAATGACAATGAATACTTGTACTCCTTACATTGAATAGTTAACTTTTCGTTGCCAGTCGTCACACAAACATATGAACTTTTACACTTTTGTTGTTAACAAACAATAAATGTCACTTCTCTTAACTTTACTGAAGAATTTCCACACCACAACTTAAGATTTCGAGTATGTTTCTAACGGATGAGGAGATTTGCCAGAATTGGGGGAAAATGACTTAGAATTGAATAATGCTTGAAGCAGAAGGAAGTACATTATTCAAACTTTCATTGACAGTCGTTAAGCTAAACATTTTGATTAAAGATTGGCCCGGTCGGTAATAAACCTCACATCATAGGACGTTTTTACAAAGGTAATTGTTTCAGGACTACTTGGGTGTGAAAGTGGCAGATAATTATTAGGAAAGGGAAGTCAGCAAGGCTAGACTATAGAAACAAAGAGTCCTGTCAATCAAAGTTTGATACCTGAATGGGATTAAATCATTTTCAAGTACTTATTGTCGGACAGATTTGGTTCTTGTGTCTCCTTTCTAACAGCTCCCTGGTTTATGTAAGACACACTTGCATGGCACTTTGTGCCGTAACCCATACTGTCAGTATCTTCAAGAGTAATTAACTTTGCAAGAATCCATATTATTTCAGACATCTAACAAAAAAAGTCAAAATCTACTAAAATTTACATCCTCAAACATCCACACGAAAAGATAAACTTCATCCACATGTACCATTCCATGAGATTTTTTTACATGGTAAATGCACTACAGTTACACCAGCACTTAAGTAGTAATTGCATTGTTGCCATGCAAGATGCAGTTTACCCCATCAGGACAGCATTCGTTGTAATCTCGACCCAAATTTAATTTGACAGATTAGCAAAACGTTACAAATTTTATTTTACTTCTATTGCAAGTATCTTTCATAACGTTTCAGACCATAAATGTGGCATTTTCAAGGTATACAAAAGGGTTGTTTTGCATAAATGTAAAAATTATGTCACAAAATTGTCACCTCTTTTAAAGAGCTATTCATGAATAAGGATACCCAGGTGAACTAATTCAATTTGGGATCACTGCATTTTCCCTTTATAAAAGTTGTGTAACTGTCACCTTCAACAAGTTTTCAGTTTCAGGTCATAAAGGATAAACAGCGCAGTAAAAACAATTCTCCTCGTCGATGTACAGGATAAGATATATCTCTCCAAAATGAAAGGTGGTCCAGCTGCCCACAGATTACCTTTCAGGGAGAAAGCAGTCACCCCAAGTTTGTTTTCAAAAATCTGCTGAATCTCACAGACCTCCTCTAATTTTGCTCACAAGTATTTATCATTATGTTTCCGTGTAAATACATTGAATATTGAAGGTAAACCAAGGACTTACTCTGCATGAATTTTAAAACAAATAGTGTGAGTAACAAAAGTATTGTCACATGATCGATGGGAGCCATTCCTGAATTAGGATGACAGGGTACACTAATTCAAATTGGGGGACTGCATTTTCCCTTTAATAGTGCAGATAGTAATGTAATATTTTATTTGCAGGTTCATCTCCCATCCAGTAACACATTACCCATTGACTTCACAGAGGGTCTGACAGTCTGCAAATAAACCTATTGCAGCACCAAGTTCTGTTCTAGCGATGTTCGTTTTATTGACTAGAAGACTGCTCATCGTGTCTGATAGCAGTGACAGCCTGGACTATACAGTGGCGTAGCTAGATATTTTTGTGGGAGGGGGGGGGGGGCAAAAGCAAAAAATTTCCGACAGACTATCTTGAAGTAATGATGTACTATCTAGGCGTAGCGACACCATCATCTGGCGTGTAGCGCACGGAAAAATTAGATTAAAATATCTCCGAGATTGCCTTAAATAACACTTCTAGGCCTTGCCAGTAACCATTTCGATGTGTAACTCTGCTTAAAAACATAAGAAGTGTTGTAAGTATTTCGAAAGAATTGTTTTTATTTATTTCCGACAGAGACTAGAAATTTCCGACAGAGGCCATCGGAGGCTTTGTGGGGGGCGACAGCCCCCCTGCCCCCCTCTAGCTACGCCATTGGGGATATATTTATTCAAACAGAAAGCCACAGATTGAAATTGGGATGAAAATTAGGATTGGGATCAAACAGATTTTTACATCATGGTGTAGCATTCACATGGAAATATCTTTCATTAATTAGCTTCCTCAAGAATTGTTAACAAGACTAGCTATCATATTAAGAACCTAACATAACCTTGAACCTTCTCCAAAAGTGATAGGTTGCATCTACCCAATATGAGACATTCATGTTCAAAGAAGGACGTCCGTTGATGTTACTTTTCTTGAGATATTATGTGTAGGTTTCATATTTGAACTTTGGTGAGTAACCGCCGACGACCATGAACCACCATGACAAGAAAACCATTTATCTATCTATCTATATATACTATTATTATTTTAATTATGTTTTATTATTATTTTATTATATATTAAGACATCCACATGGGAAAATGACATCTATCATTGTAACTCTTCCTGACATATTGTGTTTACAGGGTTTTTGCAATTTTACTTCAGGTCAGTGAAACCAAAAGGTCAAACTTATTCTGCACCAATACATTACTGAAGCGGCTAAACAGAGTTCAGTGATCCCAGACAACTTTGAACTTTCACCAAATCTTCCATCAAATATTTGACCATTGTTCATGAGTGCAGGTTTAGAAGCCTTCAACGTATTTAGACAAGATGTCTTAAAACCTGCTTGTTTAGTAGACAAGTTACATTTATCCTACTGTGTTGCATTGATGTGCAATCTTACAGACAAGTTAGAGGTAATTCTGTGATATATTTACATACCAGCAAATAGCCCTGGTTAAAGTATTCACAAGGCGCATGTCATTAGAGGATATTTGACTGCAAATACAATGAGCCCCTTTAAAAGTTCTAAGCAATAAATCAAACAGCGGCATCACTTAGTTGGGACATGGATAGTTTAGCCAAATTACCCACAGAGATAACACTGACTTACCCTGATCAATAAAAATGTGAAGTTAACAAGCCTTCAGATCTCATCTCAAACACCATCGGAATACCATGTCCCAACAAAATGCTACAGTGATCAATTAATGTGCTAAATAACAAAATGTGTAACATGAAATAAAATAACATGAAATAAAATTAAAGAATAATTTTAATTGAAGGTTAATATTGATTCCACACAGGATTGAATTCCAACACAATCAGGTGGGATTTTCCCATTTTCATTCACATATTTGTCAAGATATAATGCTACGTGTCCCTAAAACCAAATAAAAACTGGGTAAGTAGATACATTATTATCATATCCTTCATACCACAAACTTTTTCGTACTGTCCACACATTTTTCTTGAAGGAGTATTTCTATGTTGAAAAAAGCAAACCAGTAAAGACTTGAATTCCAACTTCCGTTGTTGTGCTTCATACTCATTCACTTATATCACAAATTTGGACCTACTTCAATATACCGTTACCCCTACCCCAGTTGCAAAACATTATTTGAACTAACCATGACAACGCGAGAAGGCCTTATAACATGCACATTATGATGAGATTTGTTTAAAAAATTAAGCGCTGCAAACAGAAGTCTATTTGAATTGTAACTTTTCAAAAATAAACGACTAAAATGGGGGCCATTCAAGCTTTCCTCAAAATGACTAGAAGTAGAACTTTTGGAACTTTTAAAATTATAACTTAGGATCTGTTTGAAACCACTCCTTCTGAATCTTTGAAGGCAACACGCATGCTTATATAGCAAAAACCTACCTTTGTACTGGCATTCCCATGGGTACTTCTCTTGATTGAGGATAGGGTAATTTTTGAGGCAGGCCTGCACCTGCATCACACCCTGATTGTAATATGTGACACCATCGAAACCACAAACAGGTCTGTACTTGGGTCGTATCCTTGTATTGCACTTTGCTGATCGGCCTAGAGAGAATGCATGGAATAATATAAAAGTGATTGGAAGAAGTTTAACCTGCTATAACCGCTATATGTTCTGCACATAGCAAGAACATAAAGCTATCAGTAAAATATGGACAGAAAGATAGAATCAGGTACTAAAGCAAGGGGGAACGGAATTACCTAAAGTTCAATTTATGGGGTCAACGTTACAGCTCGTATGCAGAAGGTACCTTGTCATTGATCAAGGGGGGCCTCATACTTTCCACTCAAGGCTCAGTCGTACTAATTTATGTAGTATTTGGTCCTTAACTTGAACACACAATAAATGCGGTACACAAAATTTACAGTGGGTGGCAGGAGGAGGACAAATTGCATGCCTTTTGCTCAATTCAAAATTACCCTGGCTTCTTGTTTGTGATCTCATGCAGCAGTATGAGCAAATAACCCTGCATGAGTAAACATTACAGGTAAGGACGAAACAGGCTGAGATTGAAATCCAGTGATTGTGGTGGGAAAAAAGTTGGTCCATGCATTTTGATCTGTAGTTTAAAAGTGGGGTTAAGTATCAGAACACCATAACTTTCGGGCAGGCATTGGTCTATGGGGTTAGCTTCCCATTCAAAGCATCACTCAAAGACAGTATAAAGACAACATGTCAGATAAATGTCCAAAATGAGTATGGTATCATCTAAATTACATCCTAAGCTAAATGTATTTGTGTCCATTGATTTCTTGATACTGGAGAAAGCAGACATAGTACGAAGGCCCATTAGTGCCATTGAAATAAAAATTATTAATTTGTTGTTACAAATTATTAATTTGTTATTACAAATTATTATTAATTTGTTATTACAAATTATTAATTTGTTATTACAAGTTATTAATTTGTTATTACAAATTGAAAATCGACATATGTTCAATTAAATCGACATAAGGCAGTTTCTCGTCTTCGCATGGTCTAGCACCGTCACATGTTGTTCCTAGCCCTATAATTGGAGGAAATAGGCATATGTTCAATTAAATCGACATATGCTAGTTTCTCGCCTTCTCATTGGTCTACCACCGTCACATGTTGCTTTCTATTCTTGTGATTGGAGGAAATCGGCATATATTCAATTACTTCTGTGAGTCTTGAAAAATTAACACCGAGGAAAACAAATAGCCCTAATGAAGTGATATATAAAATATTAAATATTTTCAACTTTCTGTATGGACGCATCCAGGATTTCTCAAAAGGATGGGGATGGGGGAGGGGGAAAGTGGGGCCCACACATCCAAACATCGAAATTCATTAAGAGTGGTATGTATGGTAATAAAATCTCCAAAATAGGGAAGAAAACAGATCCTGGCAGGGTTTCTGCCAAGGGAGTAAAGGAGGAGATTAGTCTTCTTTTCCAGAACATAGCAAAAAATTTCCCCCTTTTAACCTTTCATTTTTACCTTTCATCATTTTTTTTAATATCATGGCATCTTACTGAAGGATAATTTGCAGTGATATTTGAACCTTCTATCAATAAAACGCCTTTCGAACCCATCAATTTGCACCTAACAGGGGCTTTGCAGCAACCCCCTCCCCTTACCGACTTCTGCCCGTTTTAAGACTTTATCTTCTACTACATAGGCAGTCTAAAAATTTAAGTTTTGTCAACTCAGCTCAAACATGATGTGGCTGATATAGTATATAGCTAGATTCTCAATCTGTCTCGTATCAGAAATTTAAATAGCTGGGCTTGTCATTTCTAGGACTACGGAAGGTGATTGGAATCCATACCACACTTACAACTGGGCCATCTTTCATTCAGTATGGGAGCATTTCCACACAGGCGCAATAACATCCCAGCACTAAAAATGCATCTCACCCTTCCAACGATAAACTGGCATATGTAAATTTAACTAGGGTGACTAGTCACCCCCATCAACTGTGGCACCCATTATAAAAAGACAATTATGTAAATATAATGAGGTTAAATTATATTGTAAAAAGGAAGAAGAGAATGAAAGTTGAGAGCAACATAAAGCAGGCTTTACAGAACTGTTTGAATTCTTTCTGGATGTTTAGAGCCATATAAATTATAGTTCAAAGTGTTCCGACGAATCGTCGTTATTTGATGACACTTAATAACGCTATATTCAGATACTACCAAATTTCTGGAGATGTATGACAGAAATGCCCAGATGAGAAAAAGTAAAGATTTGTCTGATTTCTGGGAAAAAATCCGTACAACTGTCCAATTTGTTGTACTATTTCAGGCGCTGAAATATGACAAAACATTTGTCAATTAGGCCTATTGCACCATTTCGCATCTGAACACGGATAATTAAACAATGTTTTCCAAAGTGGAGTGAACACCCCCTCCCCTTGCACTCTGGACCTCCCCAGGGCACAGCTCAATCATGGGAGTAGGAAGGGGGGCTGGGGGATGAAGCCCCTCAGGCAAAATGTGGTGGGGAGGAAGCATGCTTCCGCCTCAATCCAAGGACGAAAATCCCCTATTTGTTTCTTTTGTAAAAAAAATTAAAATTTTGCAGTAATTTTCCTTAAAATTTGTCCATCATGTTGCACAAAATTGCATCTAAGAACCCTCAAATGTTCAAAAATAGATCCCTCCCCCAAGATGGTGGTCAGAAACAATGCATCAGCCCCCAGTTTCAAACAGCCACCTACGTTTTTGAGCTCGATAGTCACCCCCCAAGTTTCTGGGTCCGCCACTGTAAACATATGTCGATTTCCTCCAATCGTAGGGCTAGGAACAACATATGACGGTGGTAGACCAATACGAAGACGAGAAACTGCCTTATGTCGATTTAATTGAACATATGTCGATTTTCTCCAGATATGACGATTTCATCCATTCAGATCACGAGAAATTGACATATGTACATTTAAATCGACATGTGTTGATTTCAGGACTTATGGCGTAAGGCGCACCATATACATCCGTCCAAATAAATTTGTAATAACAAATTAAAAATTTGTAATAACAAATTAATAATTTGTTATAACAAATTAATAATTTGTTATAACAAATTAATAATTTGTTATAACAAATTAATAATTTGTAATAACAAATTAATGATTTTTATTTCAATGGTACTAATGGGCTTTCGTAACATGGAGAAGATCAACAAATTTATGTATGTTTGATTTAAAATTAGACAAACAGTTAAATCAACAGATGTTATTTCTCAATTGACCATGTACTTTACCATTTAAAAATGCTTGCGTTTTGTCAATAATCATGATCATGCATTTTCCAATATGAGATTTTCAGCTGTTTCACCATGGTAAATAAATTTATAGTTGAAAAAGTTGCCGAAAGGTTTAGGACTGGGTTTGTATAATCAAAAAGCCCAAAGGCTTAGTGATTCCTTGCCTGAAGGGGGTGCATTTTTACATCTCTCAAATTTTTACCTCTTGACTATATCATATTTTATAGTGTTGTAACAATTTGACCTCTGCTGACCTCACTTGACTTTTGAAGCCCACCAAAAATTGACAAACAAAAAATTAAACAAGTGTCTGTGCCTCCTCCCTTGTAATGTCATGTTTACGAAGTTTCATTTTTTGACCTCTGGAGACCTCAAATGACTTGTGACCTCCCAAAATAATAGGGTTCCTCCTCTCACCATGATAAATCTATAAACAAAGTATGAAAAGCTCTGTCATTCCCATCTTCACATATATGTTAACAAGGTTTTAAGTTTTTGACCTCTGGTGACCTCAAATGACCTTTGATCTCCACCAAAAACAATACGTTTCTCCTCCCAACATAACAAATCTTTATACTACATATAAAAAGTGTCCGTTATTACTATCTTGACATATCGTGTTTACAAGGTTTTTGCAGTTTAACCTCTGGTGACCTCAAATGACATTTGACCTCCACCGAAAACAATAGGGTTTTTCCTCTTAACATGACAAATCTAAATACCAAATACAAAGTGTCCGCCATTGTTTTCTTGAGATATCGTGTTTACAAGCCATTTACAAAGTTTGTGCAGTTTAACCTCTGGTGACCTCAAATGACATTTGACCTACACCAAAAACAATAGGGTTCTTCCTCTAAACATGACAAATCTAAATACCACATACGAAAAGTGTCCGTCATTGCTACCTTGAGTAATCGTGTTTACAAGCCATTTACAAGGTTTTTGCAGTTTAACCTTTGGTGACCTCAAATGACCTTTGACCTCCACTAAAAACAATGGAGTTCTTCCTCTCACCATGACAAGTCTATATACCAAATATGAAAAGTGTCCGTCATTACTGTCTTGAGATATTGTGTTTACAAGGTTTTCGCAGTTTAACCTCCGATGACCTCAAATGACCTTTGACCTTTACCAAAAGCAATAGGGTTTTTGTCTTGACATGACAAATCTTTACACCAGTTATGACAAGTGCCGGTCATGCTAACTTGAGATATCGTGTTTACAAGGTTTTCGGTTTTTGACCGCTGGTGACCTCACATGACCTTTGACCTCCACCAAAAACAATAGGCTTCTTCCTCTCGACATGACAAATCTATATGCCAAATATGAAAAGTGTCAGTCCTTGCTACCTTGAGATACCGTGTTAACAAGCTAAGTGTGACATACACACACATCATGGGGTAGAGAAAACAAGCCAGTGAGCCACAACTGGAAAAAAAAGGCCGTGGCCGGCCCGACTTAAACCAAGTGGTTAGAAACTGAGCCGTAAAACCTCATCTAACTAACTAACTAACTAACACACATCATCATCGCACAGATTCCTTGCCCGCCAAGGAATCAAAAAACATAACTTACCTGTTGGTTGGCAGAAGCCATCATGATTCTTTACTAAATGAGGATCTCTTCTCTCACATCTTGCCTTGTCTAGTTCACATTCATTCATGTAAGTTGCACTGTCACTCCCACAGACAGGATAGAAAAGCTCAGGACAGTTTTCGGCACATGGCAGTGTAGCTAAACAGTAAATTTGTAAAGGAACGAAAAGCTCTGTGAGCACATCAATTGTGTCATGGTGCTATTGCAAAACAGAAATGTAACAGTAGTCGGGTAGATTTGTGACAAAATATACCTTAACCCCAAAAAATTCCTACAAGTGAGATTTTAGTGGTTTTTGGTAGATTTGGATGAGGGGAACGACATATCAAAAATCCACCAAAATCGGTTCACAAGATCTTTATTTAAATGGGTCATTTCCAAAATGGCCGTTTTTACGTCATTGTAACGGTAAATGCATCTAAAATAACACTGTTTGCTGAATACAGGAAGTTTTGCTGTACTCAAATTTTGTTTGGCATGATGGTTTTACGATTAAATTGACCAACTGTACTACTATAAACCTGAAGCTTTCATAATTCATGCATGATCATACACTTAAGTCCCCAAAACCACCCAAAACGACTGTTCTTTGCCTACTACTAGAATTCATGCAAAATACAAAAAGTCTTCTTGATTTCTTGCATTAAGGTTTCCAGGGGTAGTTTTTTTACTTAAGCATTTTTACAATGTAGTAAGCTAGCAAATGGAAGAGCGCACTGCAGAGAGAAACAAATTGTGGTTTGGTCCTTCAACAGGTTTGTCCAGGGGTGCATGGCCCCAGGATTGCTCTACAGGGGCCTGAACTCTTTGGCGGGAGGGGCGGTCTGAAGACTTGAAAAGGGCGATGGGTTGCCGGGAGGATATTAAAAGTAAAATTTTTGGCTCCCGAAGCGAGCCGAAAATATTTGGTTTCTTTTGAAAGAATTTGAAAGTTTGGGGTTTCAGGAAAGAAAATCTGAAAAATTGGGGGGGGGGGGGACTATCGTACAACCTGCTGTAGATGAGAGGAAATTCAAGTAAGTTGTCGGGGGGGGGGGGAATGGACGTCTTCGGAATTACATATTTTATCGTACCTATAAAGGCTACCTGACAAAATTGGGAAAGTTCCTCGAAGTCAGCCTTCTCCGATGGGGCCATGCCCCCTGATCCCATCTGGTACCACCCCTTGTTTGTCCGTGTCTGTTTTCAAGAACGTTACAACCAGAACTATGTAATGTTCAATCCAACACGGCAGTGACTGCTTAGTAACCTGATTTAGGGTTGTTAATTATAATTATTGGATATTCGGATGTTCCCATTTTCACACAGTTGATTATCATGAAGCTGCGCTTTTCCATTGAAATAAATCTCTAATCAGTTCAAGTTATAGCATCGCTGTTTGTGGTGTATAAGTTATGAGCCTATCCCCGCAGAGTTTACCCTTGGCTCTAACAATAGGCTGTCACATGTGCAATTAATGGGCAAAGCAGTCATGTTAAGTCCAGTAAAGCTTTAGTAAAAGATACTTTTTGCCTACAGGTTAAGCTGCTCATCGGTTTGGTCGCACCCTTTTATAATCAAATTAGCAGTGTATAACCTACACAATGCAGTCACATTTAATAGTTAAGCTCTACAATTGCAGTACCTGCCATCAAGAGTTTCTAAGATTGGTGGATGGACAATTCACTCCTGAATTTTGACATTTTTAAGGGTAGGCTGCTATTTTGGACGTTTTCAGAGAAAACATCTTCAAACTGAAAAATTATGTGGGGCTTCAGTCCCCCCCCCCCCCGAGCGGCCCTGAATTAAGCTGGTGAAGTTATACGGTATTTTTCTTAGTGGTAGTGAAATGTTTGAGTGTGCCATCTCAACGCATACTCTATATGTGCAATTGCTGTAGTGGTGAATTCGCTCTTTGCTCCTTTCACACTGTACGTTACTGAGGTAGCCTAGTACCTACTTGGGTGGATTTGAGACAAAATGTACCAACCCAGCCCCCACCCTCCCAATTTATGTAGCAAGGATTTCAATCAGTTTTGGCAGGGTTGGACATGAGAGCAACACATTGACAGTCAAATGAACTTCTTGAGTCCCGAATAAATCAGTGTCACTGCTGACGAAACCTTGGCAAACTCTATGTCCTTAAGGGTTTATTCACTGAAGCCCTTTCCAATTATATCAAAAGTCTATCAAAATGTGTTCAAGAAAATTGATTATAATGAATCATTTGCAAAATTGCTGATGTCATGGTGGACATATTAATATGCAGATCTATTCAAGTTGCACAGTTTGCTGATCACAGGAAATTTGTTCCACTCATGTTCAATTGATAAAATGTTGTTACATTTGAATTTTAAAGCAGTAGTACAGTTGACCTGTGGCCCATTGCCTTCCTTACAGAAAATATGTAAAGTAAACTTGGTCTTCTTATGTTTTGGCATTTAGGTGGCAAGGTAAGTAGCATAAAACTTTTAGCGGGTAATGCATGATAGGAATTGGTTTTGGTAACTGGACCTAAAAAGTACTGGGTTTTGCTTACTACTTATTTGTTTAAACACAAGAAAAGCAGCATTTGAGGACGAACTTAGTACAGTCATATTTACGTGGTATGCCACAACTAACAGCGCCGCTGCCAGAGTTTCAAAAGTGTGGGAAAGAGACAGGACACATTACGTGTACGTCCCGGCGTTACAGGTAATTGTAGACAGACACCTGTTGGTGATTCTGTCACGTGACACCCGAGTAAAGCTGCTTTTAGTCCAGGATAGTCATCAACACATTTAACGGGTTTGTACACTTAATGGGCGTGTTCAGCAAGCAGAAATGGGGGAAGTATTTTGGCACATTGCTCCTGTAAACTGTATTTCTTTAAGCAGGAACGGACGGGGGGCAAGTAAGTAGCATATCCCTCCCCCATCCTTGGTGGGCCCCTGCAAGCAAGTGACCAAACGATGGTCCATTTATTTCGATGAAACTTGCCAAGGTTAAATCGGAAACGTGAAGTAGGGTATCAACTAGTGCAAACGTTTTAATGAAAATGACACATATAGATGTCTAGTTTCAGAATATGCTGGATGCTCTGTTGTTTGGCAATTTTGGATTTTTAACCACGAGATAACTCACAGATAAGATTTTAAGTATAAGCTATAGTGTTTGCCATCGAACTGGATCTATTATCATGTAGAATCAGATTGGATAAAAAGGAGGCACATCAGTTGCAGGTCCCAAAAATATGATTATCAGGCCATTTACTGTCAAATGAGGTCCAAATTCTAAATATATAATTCAAAATATAACATGCCCCTGACGTACAAGGCCAGCATCACACATGAATACACTACAGCCACAGTCTTTGATATAAACACAGGTCCACAATGTTTATACAACTGGATGATAGCAGTGACATACTTTTCAAGCCTAGGTCCTTCAAGGAGTATAGTCCTCAGAAAAGTATGGCGCATTCATTTTCATTATGAAAGCTGTCTGCGAATTATTTAGTAATTTTGCAGGATGATATCATTTTACAGGAATAAGATACATAACTGGAAATTCAAATGTGAAGAGATTTACTACTTTATTAACAGAATTTTGAGTCAAACCTTCAATAATTCACTCAAGTGTGAACATACAGGTCTTTGAAGTTGTAATTTTTCACTCCTAAAATATGTTCTTCTAAATTTCCGATCTGTTCCATGGCCCTAGACCAAATGTCAGAGGGCCTTCGTAATATAGCCACGTATTGCTACTGTAGGTTTATATAGGCCTGTAAGCGTGGGGAAGATCATTCACCTTACAACATTTCCAGTGATTATTAAGTAGCTGGAGTTCAACATAGGTATCAATATACATAGCATAGGTATATGGGAAGGGAACAAAAAAATCAAACTGTCGTAAAATGGATTTTTGGGGGGTCAAGTAATGCCTTTAAACACATTTTCAACTTCTAATGTCATAACTTTGCCTATAATGTTCACAATTTTGACTTACAACCTCAATATCTTGACAGTTATCTTACAATTTTTACTTTCAAATTCCAACTTGTAACCTTGATTGTCATTATTTTAATCTAAAATCTCATAAAGTTGACCACTAATGTCATACTTTTACTTTTGGAGTACAGAATGTGACCTAAAATCTCACCCTTACTGTTATCAATTTGACTTGAAAAAGTCAAACTTTTGTCCTAAATTATATTGTCTTGACTTTCAATTTCATTATTTTGACTACTAGGGTCACATGTATTTGCCTCTTTTATTCCATTTTAAGGACTTCTGACCTCATAATGTTGACTTTAAATTGAAATATTAAGTTTCAGTTACATAATTTTGACTTTTTAATTACCATTTTTATTTTATTAGTTTGACTCACCTTTTTGTTTGGAAGTGTAAACCGGAAGTTTTAGCTTTAAATGGTAGAAAGTGCCTTGACAAGTCATAATTGTGATTTTTAAGTGAACATTTTGCTGACAAAAAATGTCACTTTAATCGAATGAAAAGTCTAAATAATGACTCTAAAAATTATCAGTCAAATAGTCATGAAAATGAGATTTAAGAAACAGTTATGGTCTAAAAAATTAATAACACTACGAGTGGACTTTAAGGATTAAAAGTTAATATTTAGACTAAAAAAGTTAAAAATATGAAACTTATACTTTTATATTGCATTTTAAGTTGGAATACTAAGATCTGAACAAATAGTTTAGTATCTGAACGTCATAAAAGGATTTCAAATCCGAAAAACTACTAAAATTTTTACTTTAATAATTAAAATACTTGGGTTCCATAAGGAATAGGTTAACTTTAAAGGTCACGTTCAGGGCAGTTTTAGTCGTTTTTTGCCCTTCCCATGTCCCTTTGCTGAAATATTTTAAGGCAACCAGTTTTGGACCTCAGCACTTAATAATTAAAGGCATTGAATGGTTATGCTTTCTCTCGCATATAGACCTGGAATAATGTTAAAGTTATATAAATTATGAGGGCCATCGAACAATTAATACAAGGCCTGCAAATTCATAAAATTTAAAAAAATTAATTTGGAAGCAAAAAATTACATTTTCCGCCGTTTTCAAAAATGAGATAAGTAATGCTGCTTTGACATCAAATTCTTTTTATATAGCTTTACATCATACCACATACGAATTTTCAGCCATTGATCTAATTCCTGTGAAAAGATACCAGCTTTCAAAATATGACGAAATGGCGCTTGCACCTTTCTTCCTGAGAACATGGTATTGCGCAATACTTTTCTGAGGGCTTTAACTTCTGAACACTCTAAGCTTCAGCACTAAAAATTTCACAAGGATCATTCAATTTTACATAAACCCTTTAAAGTACGCAAGTTACACGTTTTTTTCTGCAGTTTTTATAATAAAACCTTTTAACGAAGTCATTCAAACCTTCAATGGAAAGTTTTTATCGACGTCATTGTGGCGTCATCATTGTGTTTTTGCAAGGTAACTTGAAACATTTAGTCGGAGATAGTCAAAGAAACATTTTTACGCATAAAATTGCCAATGAAACCCACATTACATACACCTTTTTGACATTAAGTAGGAAAAAAGGGGTTTAAAAAGCCACCATTTTGGATCTGACCTACTTTCGGCCCTTTCCATGGGTGGATTTTGGTGGATTTTTTCCTGGGTACATTATACACCTCAACTAATACCAAACTGCATAAAACTCACTTGTAGGAATTTTTAGGGTCAAACCCTATATCTACCCGACTACAGAGCCAGGTTATATTTTTGTTAGAGATATATTAAACAGATCAAATAATTCAGCTTATAAGAACATTACATACATTGCAAACTGTAGTAATTAATGGCTGACATCAAGCAAGCACAATGCAACAAGCAATTGGAAATATGTCTATCCCTTGCGCATATAGCACACTACATACCTGTGTCAGTCAAGTTTAGTAATTGGGGTACCCTTGCATAACTGAGGCACCTAGATCAAATTCTATCTGGAAGGTGTTTAGAGGGAGATATAACTACCAAATATGTCAGACCAGGGAGCTGTGAGAGATGGAGAAACATCGACCAAATCTGTCAGACAATATGTACTTGAGAATAATTTAATCCTTTTCAGGCAGCCAAATTTGATTGACAGGTGTCTTTGTTCGTATTGTTTGATTTTTGTTGACTTTCCTTCTTAATGATGATCACCCTCTTTCAAAGCGCAGTAGTCCTGTAACAAAGACCATTGTGAAGATGTTGCTTTGAAGATAACTGCGCAGCCGATAAATGTGAAATGTTTTCATCCTTTTTTATCAAAACGACAGTTCACCGACTCTTAAGTTCCACAATTCCATTATTATTCTAATTTCAGCATTAAGAAAGGAATATACCTGTCTGAAAACCAATGGGAGTCTAAATTTTGATGATGACATTTCAAACGTTTCCGGATCGTTCCTGAAATAGCGAACAATGTACCTATGTTCAAAAAGTAATAAAAAGATGCACTGTGCCCCTTTACAACGTGGCACCTGGCGGCACAAGTTGAAATAAATTTTGCTCTCCTTAACGGCTGGCAATGTAATATCAATGGGGGAGATCATCCTATGAGCTCCCTCAGATGCAGCAGACGACAAGAACAATTGTCTTCACTGCCTAATCCCCCTAAGTTTTAGAGGAATTTCAGAAAACAGACAATGCGAAGCTTAAGTGTCGGCAAAGCACCTAGTTTCAAAGGATGAACAAGTGTTGTTTCTCCATCCCTTACAGCTCCCTGGTCAGACAGTGAGTACTTGAAAATAATTTGTCTTTTCAGGCATCAAAATTTGATAGACAGGTCTCCTCGTTTCTATTGTTAAGCCTCTGTTGACTTAACCCTCTTAATGATGATCTGTTCCTTTCTTATCCCAGTAATCCTGAGACAGAGGTCATTGTTTAGACATGCTTTGAAGTTAGGGTTGTTTCCTCCAATGGTCAAGCTTTAGTCAACATTTCGGTAAAACGACTGTCAACAAACGTTTAAATAATGCACTTCCTTTGTGCCCCCACGGTTTTAATACGTTGTTTGCTCGAAACATTTCTCTCAATTTTGGCAAATTTGCCCATCAGTAGGAAAACATTCGAAATGAAAATTCTAAAGAAATTCTTCACCGAGGCTAACTGAAGTGAGATTTGTTGTGACAAATAGCAACGAAATGTTAAAATTCCACATTTTTGCATAACGGCTGGCAACGAAAAGTGGATGAGTTCAACAAGAGAAGTGCTCCTTATTAATTTCATTTTGACAATGGATCACTGACCCTAGTTGATCTTGGTATTGAGATACGACTTCTGGAGAGAAAAGATTATCAGCTCAAACGAATGTTGCTTCAAAGAGTCTATAGAATGTTGTATGTCCTTTCTAATACCTCCCTAATTCTAGTGAATTTCTAGTGCTAGTGAACCATCTAGTTGAAAATTTCTGGTGACTCATAATTGTTCGTTCTGTATGGCTGTTCACAATGATACTGAATGGGTATTCAATTGTTGAATTAATTTTCGGTTTGCGATTGTCTTTATCAGCAAGTTGTCTGATTCGGGAATATTTCAGATAGTTAACTGCCTGCTTCATGTCTTTGCTCAACTGTCACACAGTGGTTCAGAGCTAGGATTCCTTTCCCTTCCAGCCTTTGAAAAAGTGGCTTAAGACTGGGATACACTCTCGAAAAGATTGGGAACTATTGGTACACCCCTGCCTTGTTAACCTCTAGGCTCTACTCAAGAGATGGTGAATCTCACTGGTGATAATCCATAGTCATCCTGGTACAGAGTCCTTGGTGGGCCCAATGGCTTTCTGACCGTGCATAACTAAGCAAAACACATGCATGTGAATTAAGACACAGTTCTCTACTCAGTTGATTTAAATCTGTTCAGGTCCTGTACTCTTTTTGGAATTCAAATATCCTCAGAGCCCAGCTTGAAATTGCAGTTGTTCATTAAACACACAATGGTAAAGAGCCATCACCATACAATTCTTTGAAACAACTCCCAGTAATAAAAGAGGTAATGCTGACAGCAGGACATTAATTAGTTAGTTGGTAGTTGCCCAGTCTGAATGCATTGCACATTATTTTACTTGGCCAGAAAGTCCAGGTTCAAACTCTATTTCTGATCAAGTGTAAGTTTGATCCCTTTGGCTTCCACTAATGAAAAATAAGAAGGAGTGACAGGCCATTCTTCGCAGTTTGGCCACAATCACCACCAAAGGGATGTTGAAAAAGGAGAAAAATGCCAACTGCCTAAGAAATTACCCTCTTCCCATTATTTATAATTGTCAACCAAAAAAAAAAAAAAAAATTAGCAGACCCCAAGATTGCCGCATTTGCCTCTTCCCCCTACATATGGGCTGGACTGACCATGTGACAACATAACACCCTAAAACCCTAAAATGGAATGCTCTGTGTTAAAATGATATTCCTCACCAGCTTAATATCTCTTTGACAGACAGTTAAAGTATAGGTCAGTGTAATGACAAAATCCTCTAAAGACAATCAATTGGCTAACAAATTATGACCATGGGTACTTCAGTCACATTCTACAGAGCCACAAGAAACAATGCTAGGCACTGTTGCTCTGGTGTGCATGCAAATGGCCAATTTATTAACTACATTATCACTGGAGTGTGATAGTCACCTTCCTTCATTGGTGTATAAAGTCCCGCATGAAGGTACAGCACCTATCACTTGGTTGTATCCGGAAGCAGGGCCGTCGCGACAGGGGGATGTGGGGTGCCTCATCCCCCTCCCCAAAGTTTGTCTGAGCGACGATAGTCGGAAAATCTGAAATTTCAGTTGGAATTTCTGATATCTCAGTCTAGCACATTTTCCGACTGAGCCTATGTCAAGTTTGTATATATTTTTCAACTAGATCAAGTGAGAATAATACCAAACGTTATTGTCCTCACGTAAAATCGAATCAAAACTGTCCTTTGTCACGGAATATTTGTGTGTGTGTGTGTGTGTGTATGCGAGGGTGTGCGTGTGTGTGTGGATGGATGGATGGATGGATGGATGGATGGACGGACGGTAGGACGGACGGACAGTAGGACGGACTGATGTGATGGATCTATTGTTATCACCTTCTATCACGTTTCCCAAACTATCAGAGTTTTCGCAAAATCTTCTCAAAGTATCAAAAATTTTCGCAAGCTCCGCGCGCTTCAAACCTTACCTCAGTGTTGTTCTTATTATCAATGTCTTCCGATGGCAACTTTCGGAGAAGGACAGCAGCAGAAGTTGAAAGCTGTTTACGAATTAGCAGGTAAAATACTGGCTTTTGATTGGCATATTGGCTTGTTAGGATTGAAAGTGTCTCGATGCAGATTTTGAATGCAAGTTTTGTCATGGAAATCTCATTTAATAAAAAATTTCAGCGCGCTTCTCGCGCATGCGTCACGGCTTGCACTCCATTTCATAACCATTATTAAGGTAATTATACCAGGCGCGTTTCTACGAGTGGATGGGGGCTTTAGTCCTCAAAATTTCTCCTAGCCCCCCAAAATTGCGCAAAATTTTATACAGAACTATATTGGTGAAGACATAGATATGCTCAGAAGATATTCCAAATGGCTATTTATCAGGCCCGTAGACAGTGAGTTCTGTAACGCTTCATTCTATAACTTCAAAAATTTTTCGCGCTACGCGCGCTTCCATCGATATAGTTCTATCAAGTGGTAATGCCCGCCGTTTCCACAAATATTGTTCTTCCGTGTAGGCGTGATTCAAGAGAAACACGAATTTGCATTCGTTGCGAAGTTCTATCCTCTTTTTTCTAACTTTTGGAAGATTCTTTCTTCAGCCTCGCCATCGTGGTAAACATATTTTGAAAGAAAAAAAAAATTTAGTTTCGTAGGGGAGCCTTAATGGGTAATATAAAGAATGTAATCCCCAACGCCATGCAGTTGCCCCAACAAATTTCATGGTTTGGCCCATAAGTAGGACAGATTCTTCAATAAAAACCCGAACTTTTTCAGCTCTCCTTAATGAAAACAAAAATGTGAAATATTTTCCATTAAACCCCCAATTTTTCGGCTCTTCGTCCGTCTTATATTTTAAGTTCGGCAACCCATTGCATCTGTCGGGGCAAATCAAAGCACCACCCTTGGCCGAGCCTGCATGCAGGTTTTTCATTTTGGCATTTAAGTATACCCCAAATTTATGCGCGCTTTACGCGCAATCCTCACAATCCACGTTGTTTCAGTTACGGACATTACAAGCACAAACGTACCAGTGAACTTTTCTAGCATAAACTAGGTGTACATTCTGAAACGCGCTTATTAGTTCTTCACCCCTTTTGCTATACCTATCAGGGAGGTCTAATATCACCTTCCTTCACCTATACTCTTCCTCCCGCTCATTCCCCAGTGCTGAAGCTGTTCGTCTTGATTTTCGTTCAAAATTAGTAAAAATACGATAGATGTAAGTGCTTGGCGTCATATTTTATATTATCATTTAGATGTCAGGAAATAAGCGTTATGCCATTGCCCCATTTTAAATAATTGATCTAGAGCTTCCAGGAGGCCCCATACAGGTAACTAGCAGCCTTAGATGTCCTTTTATAATCCACAATGAAGGAAAGGAAAATTGTCGTAATAGTCCAAGAAAGTTTCTGATGACTGCATGCACGTATTTTTGCGTAAAAGCTTTGCCCGAATAGAAAGCAGTAAAGTAGCCAAAAAATTTCTAAGACAACATACTCTCTGCTTTCACCTAACTAAAAATTAGAATTCACTAAATTATGGACATTTTCCAGCCATGTATGATTAGTTCCAAAAATATCCCAAAGATAGCACTAGTTTGCATCTAAGCAACCTTAACTTAACAAAATTTCTTAAAGGGTGCTCCCCTTAGACCCTCCCCCAGGACAGCACCTTTATGTAGTGACAGAGGAAGGATCCCCACCGCTGTATACGAACGCAGTGCGCATATAAAGAAGGTGCAATTTACGCGCCGTCACCGTTAAAAAAGACCATCCAGGCAGTCGGAAAAATTAGAATTCACTTAATTATGGACATTTTCTAGGGACATATGATTAGTTCCAAAAACATCCCAAAGATAGCACCGTTTTGCATCAAAATAACCTTAAATTAACAAAAATTTCCCAAGACTCCTCCCCCAGGACAGCACCTTTATGTAGTGACTAAAGAAAGGATCCCCACTTCTGTATATAAACGCAGGCCGCATAAAAAATGGTGCAATTTAAGCGCAACCATTCAGTTGGAAAAAATATCCAGCCAGTCGGAATTTTGGACCTTCACCCCCCCCCCATCCACATATGACCCTAGCTACGGCCCTGTCCGGAAGTGTGAGATATTTAATATTGAGTGTCCCATGGTCTTTCACTTACAAGCAAATATTAATGCTGAATTTATTTTCGGTTGCTGGCTAGTGCAGAGAACTTAATAAAGCTCCATAAAGTTTGTGACAAAATTTTAAGTGAAACTTGATGGACTGTAGTTCCATAAGGCTCTAAGTTTTGATAAGTGTCTTATTCCACTTACATTTTACAACTGCACATTTTTCTCAACTGCATAAATATTGCAGTGTTGACAAACTGGTCCTTTCTTATTTCCCTACCTTTAAAAAAACAGTTGATGGACCACTACTCAGTGGTATTCCTAGAGTAGTACCCACGGGCAGTGAATCCTTCATTTGTGACCCCATGCAGGGAATGACATCCTGGGGATGGATGTATGTGGAGGGATGCGGCCCCTCCCCTCAAGAATTTTGTGTAATTTTAAGTTTTAAGATATAAAAGATCACCACCTGAAGCAATGCTTTGAACTAGCAATAAGTCTAGAAATTCCCATTATTTAGTGAATGTTTCTATTTCTTTTACTGTATTTTACACTGAGGCATGACACCCCTCCTTCACAGCCCTTATGCATTGACGTCACGGGACGTCATTTTGGCGGCAAAACAATGAAGTACACTGTAGGGACGACGTAGACTTCGCACGCTCTCGCAGAAGACTACAGAAGTATCCAACCGGGCCACAAATCAGCTGTCTGTATTTGTTGGTGTAAGTTGCAATAATACGCGCTTGCCTCCAATAGGGGGCACATTTTCTGTTTAGTGGCGCAATATGCATCAGGTCTATTGGCACCCAGCGCAGAATGCCTCTCTCGCATCACCAAAACCTCTCCCCTTGCCCCCGTACTTAAAATGTTCTCACCTGGAGGCCTGACGACACATCTTCCAATGTACGCCAACTCAAGGTCATCATTGACTTTGCATTTATAGTAAAGTAAAACACAGTAACTGTAGTAGGTCTGATCATCCGATCCACAGACAGGTTCAAAAAAACGGTCACATCTTCTCCGACATGGATCATTTGCTGCAATAAAAAGAAGATAATTATTGAAAGCTACTGCCATCTGATGAGAGTAGTAATAGTTGCCTATATTGCCTATAGAGGGATTTCATGTGACGTCACGCGCAATGGATTCCCAGGCACTGAAGGGCAAAACACACACGCAGTAAGCGTGTCTACAGCACACGCGCACGGCATAACTATAGATACTACTGTGACACAATGGACGCGTGCTCGCCAAAACAAAAAAGACGCACGATATTGCCCTTCAAAATTGCGTCTAGTTGCGTAAAGTCACGTGACTGAAATCCCTCTATAGACGGATTTCAGTCACGTGACTTTAACCAACTAGACTCAATTGTGAAGGGCAAGATCGCGCGTCTTTTCTGTTCTGACGAGAACGTGTCCATTGTGTCACAGTAGTATGTATGATTATGACGTGCGCGTGTGCTGTAAGTACGCTTACTGCTTGTGTGTTTTGCCCTTCAGTGCCTGGGAATCCATTGCGCGTGATGAAATCCCTCTATAGAGGGATTTCATGTGACGTCACGCGCAATGGATTCCCAGGCACTGAAGGGCAAACCACACACGCAGTAAGCGTATCTACAGCACACGCGCACGGCATAACCATAGATACTACTGTGACACAATGGACGCGTGCTCGTCAAAACAAAAAAGACGCGCGATCTTGCCCTTCAAAATTGCGTCTAGTTGCGTAAAGTCACGTGACTGAAATCCCTCTATAGAGCGGTTTCTCGCGTGCAAAAGTCAACTAACCCGACCGCGTTCTGGAGGACAAACAGAACACGCGGACGCTAGTCATGTACTAAAGCAATGTGCTGCGTGGCGCGGTGTCCTCCAAATCAACCAGCGCGTTCACTGAATTTGACCTTTTGACCTTTGGTTCAAGCTCCCTGTAGTAATTTTTTTTTCTCTCATCTTGTCACTTGCTTATAGTATTCTGTATTGAAAGGCTGTAAGGCTTTACAATAGTTCGTATACATGTTTCTTTGAAAGCAAATTATCTTTTTTCAATCTATACAGACAACAGAGTAGCAAACAAATGCAAGAGTGCAGTGTCTGTAAAAAAGTGAGAAATAAATTTCTTCAAGTCCTCAAATTTTTTGCACTGTCAAACTGTTCCAACTGCAATATAAACTTCTTTTCAATATGCACTGTTACAGTCAGGTCTGGTCTTTGGGCATACAAGATGAAATATGTCACGTTTACAAAAAAGGATGGAAGAGTTTACGGAGCTTTTGACACAAAAAAGGAAACTCGTTTAAAGGCAGTATGCAGTCACCCCAATCAGAGTGAGTGTATCCTGTCACTCTAGTTCATGATTGGCCTATTTTGATCATGTGACAATATTTTTTGTTGGAAAATTGTGAAATTCAAGGAGAATTTCTCCTTGCTTTACCTATTGTTTGTAAGAGTTATGTTCAAAACATCTTCAGAGGTGCTTGTAATGCAATATGAGGAGATCTGCAAGAGTTTGCCGATTTTTCAAAGAAAATTTTGGGGTGACTGCCTATTGCCTTTAAGGACAGAAAACTGTTCACCCAAAAATAGCTGTCCCATGTCAAAAAGACAGCTGTATAAGACATAACAATTAAGTGGCAAAAATGACATAGGAGGTGTCAGATTTTCCCATTAGATGTGAGACTCTACTTGGCCCTAAGATTTGAAGTAAAAGTCATAACTGAATGTGCTGGATTTTCGCCTCTGAATTTAAAGAGCGCAGTGTTAAACAAAGTATGTCAAAGTCAGCATTAGCTGTGATTGGGGTCCTACTGAAATAAGGGTTTGCCTTTGACACAATAATCTCCCAACTACACCTTTAAAAATCCTCTCTTCACTGCCCAACATTCCCCTACCTCTGAAACGCCAAGTTTGTCTTCTACCATTATGAATTCAGTTCGTTCCCCCTAACTTCCCCCTCTTTCTCCCATTATCCTCATTTCCTGCTACTGGACTCTTCTCATACCAGTATAGTCGGAACGTACTGAAGGGTAGCTAGGGCCAAATAGCTCCGGGGGATTTTTTTGGGGGGGGGGCGAGTTATACTGAAATGCATTAAGGCAATGGTAATTTTGAATTTCCTAAACAGATGCATTTTTCTAGGGATGTCCCCCTCCCCCCCCCCCGGCTCCCATTGGCTATGGGCTTGCCAGTGCTACTTCTGTAGATGTGCTGAATTTGCTTTTTCCATGTTATGCATGGTCACAGAAATCTGAGCAAAGGGTACAGTATAACCAGTTGGTGAATGGTGAAAACATGATGTGTCCAAAGTATGTGACTTCAATGCAAGTTCACTGTACATTGTATCACACCTGGTCTGAAAAATTCTAGGAACAAATTAATTATGGAATAGTTAATACTTATCCATTCGCTGCACACATTCTGTCTGGTCATTCACAGCAATAATGTCAAACAGGGGCAGATCTGCATATGACTTCAGTTGGGAGAACTGTTGTGCCAAAGAAGGTAAATTACTGACAGAAAGAGGGCTGTGGCCCCCATAACCAAAAGGGGGCAACCACCACTTCAATCCCCAGCCCCCCCCCAAAAAAAAAGGGGTGCACTGATAGCATTTAAAAAAGGATTTGGGGGAATTTTAGTAGAATGGGTTACTTCTAAAATGTAAAACGAAGTAAAACCTGATTAAAATGTCTAAAAAATATTATTCTTATGTTAGCACATTTTTTTCATACACCCATCATATTTTCAAGTTATCTCATTGTAGCCTATACCTCCTGCATGTTACTTTCCTTAGCCAACTTGGGCAAAATCAGTGCTTAACCCTACGTACCCTCACTCATCTTTCCCACCCTCAAGCCTGCTGCATTGTGAAATCTGTCATAGAGGCCCAAATTATATGTTTGTCTTGGTTACATTGATCCAATGTCATTTGTAGGCCGAGATAGTACTCCAGTCTTCCACAGAAATTTTAAACACTCCATAGAATTTACGTCTGGTAAATACTGCCAGTGACAACTTGGCGAACCCTGCCTACAGTCACTACAAACGTTAGTTACATCAGGGAGCTCCGAGCGGCAGCTCCCCGGTTACATCATGGAAGTATTACCCTGACAGGGTAACACTTCCATGGTTACGTTACATTACCAAACTCATACAATGTGTCCTTGCACTAGCCCTTGACTGGCTTTCCTTGCATTAGCTCCTAAACTGTACCGCTGATGACCGTATGTAGGTATAAAGATGAAATCTTAACCTTCAGGGCCTGGAGTTGCTTCGTCGTTAGCTTAGAGGCTGATCCGGTTGTTGAACACTTGAGAGGACTACTTAATTGAAAGATGAAGGTACTTCCATGGTTGAAATATTTCCATTTATTTCCGCAGCTGCCCGACTAGCAGAGCAACTGTACCGTACGTATTATATTTAGGTTAGCACTCTAGCGGAACAGGGTGTCCATGCAGCATCCTGCTATGTTCCGCTCGGCTAAGTTATGCAATCCCCAGTAACTGTGTGTTGTATTGACTGAGCCAGCTGCAGGTCACAGACAACATGGACTTGTTTTGGTTGTAGCGGGAATCGCGTGCATCTGCGTAGTAAGCTGAAAGCTCGCGGCTGAGTCATATTGGGGAGGATAATGTATTGATTGGCAACTGGAAACGCAGTTGCACAAGTATAGGATCTGTAGGGGACGGACCAAGGCAGTGTAGCTTTATAAATATAGCAACTTCCCAAATTTGGAGGAGGGTATTATTTGTATTACATTTTTTTGTGTTGGCTCGATGTATTACAAGATTCTGCGGATTTTGTTCAAAATTTCAGCAAAAAATTCTGCGCGCTTTAGCGGAATAGTTCCGTCTTCGGTTAGGGCTATAGTATGGATTGATACAGCAACTGAGCAACATAGAGAACTCTTGCCGTGACCGATAAACCATAACATAGGCCTACGTAGCCTACACAATTTCTGCTTAAACTTTCAATCCGTGCTTCCACACTCTAAATTCATTTTTCCTGAAATGGAATATAAAGTTTCCTGAAATCGGTTTGGTAGTTTCTGATATTTACAATAACGCTTGTTTTATGGTAGGGCCTACTTTAATGGCTGATCTAGGATTTCACGCTGTCAAGCCATACGTCGTTTCATACGCCTTACGCCATTTGTAGATTTCCCGAAATACCCCCCCCCCCTTCCCAAAAATTTCCCGAAGAACACCCAGATTTCCCAAGTTTCAGGTAATTTCGGGAAGAGTGGAAACACTGCTTTCAATGGAAATGGGGGGGGGGGGGGATTCATCCTCAATCGCATATAGTTATTGTGGTGCGCCGCATAGACAATCTTGCCATTATTACTGGCCGACTGCTGAATCCCTTTTATGGCTTAGGCCCTATAACGTCTTTCCTGACAGTGGGCCTACCGTAACTTAGTTCGTACATTTTATGCTTGACCCTCTAGCAACAGCAATAAGTCGATCTGTGGTCGTCATTAAATTAGAACATCTATAACAAACTGAAAGCAAATACCATGACTACAAGGAAGGTTAACTAACTCGATGAAAGAGAGTTCTGCGGATAAACTCCTAGAAAACGCAGTGAAATGTGTTTCGGCCTTTTACTATTGAGGTGTAGGTCCTAAAGCGTGGAGCATATTTCAATTATAGCCATCCCTGCTTTTTAGCTGGTAGGCCTACGCAACAAGACAGTTGGCTTCATCGCACTGGATTGAGAGAGTTGTGCTGTATTCCTCTCACGTTTTAGTTCAATGGTGAGCCGAACATAGAGCTGTATAGGCCCTATGACAGCGACGTAGCCAGGAATTTGCAAGGGGGGCACATTTGTGACTGATATGGGGGAGGGGTCTAAGGCCGGGGAAGGTCGTCCCCTCCCCTTTGAGAATTTTTGAACAATTGAAGGTCCTTAGATGTAATCTGGTGCAATGTGTTATCATCATCATCATCATCATCATCATCATCATCATCATCATCATCATCATCATCATCATCATCATCATATTATCAGCAGATTTTTTTTCCTGTTTTGAATTAAGAACATGTTAAAAAAAATTCAGTCAGAAAAAAAAATCTGCTTGGTAATATGATATCACATGATAATGATGAAACTGGCACAACATTGCAGCTTTTACAAGTTCTTTTGTCTTTGAAATTCCCTGACTAAGGATGACTAATGTTACCATCTGGACAAGTTGAGGCAACCCCAGGGCCGTAGAGAGCGGGGGGTGTGGGGTGTCACCCCCCCCCCCCCAATATTTGGTCGCCCGTCGGCAAATTTTCGGTCTGTCGGCAAAAAGAAGAGAGGAAAAGGAAAAGAAGAGGAAAAGAGAAGAGGAGGAAAAGAAGAGAGAAGAAGGGAAAAGAAAGGGAAAGGAAGGGAGTGAAAGGGAAGACGGGGAATGGTAAGAAAAAAGAGAAAGAGGAAACGGACCGGTCTGTTATCGGCTATTTCGATCTTCGGCTCTTCATCTAATTGATGGCCAGTTCAAGTTGAAGGCCCGTCGGCAAATTGATTATGCATGTGACGGCCGCATACGGTCGTATCAACGGCCGTCGGTGTAATTGGACGAGTGACTGAGTCCGTCGGCAACTAACTCGGGAAAAGAAAAGGAATTAACGGCTTCCGTATAGGTGCACTATTTCGGGTCATATGACATTCTTGAAAGACACTTTCTGCACATTATTCCTCACTTTTATCATCACCATTGGAGCAGCACCCGATTACCCATGGGGAGGGTATCCTTAGCCCGTCTTCTAAACCCTAACCTTGACTTCAAACACATTTTGCAAACTTCTGAGGATCCGGTTTACCCACAAACATCTTGGGAAAAAATAATGCGTGCCGCGCGTGTCTTCCCTTCACTGCAATCCCAGGCCTCTAACTTTTGAACCGAAAATGAAAACTTTGACCGAAATGAAATAGATACCGAACACATCATCATATCCTGGCCTTCAAAGCATATTTTGAACGATTGTGTTAAGATTCCTGAACACTTTTTCTCCCTTTTTGAACGCTGGAAGCCTATCCACTTATCGTATTTGAATGCCTGACGCGTTTAGGATTCAAATGCTGAACACATAGTGTTCCAGTTCTGAACGACAGATTCAGCTCCTGAAGTATAGTGGCATGACGGGAGGAACAGCCTAACACATTAGATTTAACCAGAATCTTTGCATTGGATAATGTATTCTGAACCAAAATATACCAATCCTCCATGATACTTAATTTTTTACCTATAGATTGTGCTAAAACCTCATAGCTTCGGGGGCGAAGCCCCCGGACCCCCACCAGGGGCCCTAAGGCCGGCCCAGTGTTTCAGCCAGCCCCTGTTTGTTGGACAATGTCGCATAAACGCACAAAAGCAAATTCTACCCGGGTGTAAATTTAGGGCAGAAATCCACTCAAATATTACACCATTTGCGATCTAGGCACCTTTCAAATTCCAAAAAATTCCGAAGAGGGGGAGGGGGACACCCCTTAGACCCCTCCCCCAGGCGACAGATCAGTAAATGTCGCATTGAGAAAACGTCCTAGCTAAATCACTGGCGGGGCTCTGGATCCCAACCGCTTAAAACTATGGCGACCTGACGAGAGGAATAGCCTAATACATTAAAATTAGTGGAGGTCTATTTTGTATTAGATGATGCATTACGAACCAAAATATATCCATCCTGAGACTTAATTTTTCATCCAGAGATATACTTAAACTCAGAGCTTCCGGGGGCTGTACCGGAAGCTCTGAGGTTTAAGTATATCTCTGGATATCTCAGGGGTCCTTAGGCGGGGCCCTGGACCACACCCGCTAAAGCTCGTTTGGCACTACGCATTACCAGATCCGTCGGCAAAACATAATCTCCACCCCCACCCCCCAGATAACACCTTCACTACGCCCCTGATACATAAAAAGGAACGACTGGACACCGCGACTACAGTCTGTTTTTACCGAAAACTACGCCGAGAAGCGCACGAATGTGATTTAATAACTACAAGACAAGTTTTCTTTGTTTAATATACTCACTTACAGTTGTGCATGCAATTTTTTTTTGTCTTCTTTTCCAGGCAGTTTTGACACGTGCATAATAAAAGGCCGCATCTTCCTTTTCTGAAAAATTCCGGACGGGATATATATATATATATATATATATATATATATATATATATATATATATATATATATATATATATATATATACATATTTCTCTAATTCGGCACTTAGGGGGAAAGTTGTTGTTGAAAAGTCGACCTTAAGGGGAAAAAAATTTTCGGGTGAAATATAAGTTTCGCCTTAACGTTTCCACACACTTTTTCTATAGGAATACGTAAACTTACAAGAGCGCCCTCTTAGATTTACAAACTAGATGCCATTACTTCAAAGTTGTCAAATTTACGGACACCTAGCTGTTAACACGAACGGATGGCTGGCCATTGAAATAACGTTAATGATATGTTTAGACGTTAGGGCGAATTTATTTCTTATGTATTTTATTATCTTTTTTTCGCCCTTTGTACAGGCAGATATAACAATTTCCCCTTAAGGTGGGAATTAGCGTTATATGTATATATATATATATATATATATATATATATATATATATATATATATATATATATATATATATATATATATATATATTTACTTGGCCTAGCATTTAGGAGCTTAGACCCCGAAGGTATATAGTACAGATCAGCCTCTCTCGGATATTTGCATGAGTCTGCTTTGTGTGGCGCTCTTCGAAAAGGCTTAAAGAAACAGATGCGGCAAGAAACCGTGATTCTACAAAATCATGTAGTATATGGGCTATACACATTTAACCGTATGTGCAATTGATAAAATATAGCCTCGTTATGTGATGCAAGCAGCTATTACGTGAAGCTTCGGGGATACATTTATTCCAAATGAAAGGTGAAGTTCATCACGTCTGAAATTGAAAACACACCTTTTATATGACTTTACCTGACCAACTTAAATGCTGTTGTAAATTCCCTTACTAATATTAGCACTGAGATTATCGGACGTAACAACACGTTCATAGAAGGGAGTTTATCAAAGCAGAAGAAACCCGACGGTGCGACAGGGGTGATGGATTGAGTGGGTGACATAGGGTTAAGTGGGGAGAAGAAGTCGATCGGGAGAAAACCTTAATACAATATACCATTCCATGGCAGGGTATATTTACACAATGTGGTCTTCCTAGGTTTACATTTACTTCATGACCTAAGTAAATTACTGAAAGACGACAAGCCCAACGCCTTTTTTTCAGTTTTGAAAAATTTGACTTGTGAAATTGCCAAACGCGGTATAATTCTAGGTACGCACATAGAAGTAACGATAGGCAAATCAGAAGAACTTCAGTTGTCGGGGCGGTTTATCCATGTCGTGCAGGGGCGTAGGCTGAGGGGTGCGGGAGGTGCGGACGCACCTCCCCGCACCATGTGGAGTTCCGCTCAAAATGAGACGAAAAGTTCCTCGAAACACATTTGGCGAAAAAGAAGCTCAAGATTGTGTTACTCCCTGACCGCCGTCCCCACACACTAGTCCTGTGCCTACAAGAGGATGCATATAAGTCGGCAAATATAAATTTACCTGACAGCTTTCGTATACGCAACGACACGAATGCATTATATTTATACTGGGGATGACTTAAGCAGTAATGCATATACCGGTAGGAGGAATTCGACCCATTGGGCGTGTGTCATTAAGGATTACGCATCTTTTAGCTGCGACGCTGCCGCAAATTTTGGAATGTGAATGTCCGTAAGAACCATAGTAAATTTTAAGTAAGGGTACTATCTTACGTCATATGGGTAGTCGGTGAACCTTGCATATTTGAAGGAAAGGGCAAGTTTTATAGGAATTTTTCAAGAGTTTGTGTCGGGGTTGAATATTATTGGCTTGGTCCCTGTGTGACCAGACTACAATTGCCGCCCAAACAAATGAAACAAGCTGACATGATCGAGTTGCATTTTCCTCCTCATCCCCTCCATCAATGTTGGTCCATTTTGGTTAGTTTGAAGTGATTGCTTGTGGGTAAAACAGCTTGCCAACATTGAAACGGAGGAACTAGGTTTGGTTTACTTTTGGCGGCGATTGTAAACAGGTTTCTGTTACTAATTTGGCTCAAGCATATCATGCCAAACTTTATAAGTAGTGAACCCTTAAAAAGGTCTGGGCCATTAATCAAGATTGTCTCATCATATAAAAATAACAAAAAGAGTTACATCTAATCTAGTAAAGCCCATTGAGTTTCGCTTTGGGATAGCGCATTTTACACTTACCAAAGAAGCCTACTCTTTGGCCGTGGAAAGATCTTGGGTAATATATGTCTCTGAGGGACCGGTATAAGCAGATACCATTCATATTTATGACAAGTTCATATTGTAAAAGGTTTCCCGTAGTGCCTAAATGTCGTGGATTATGACAAGTCTTGGGGGTCGCATCTATTTCCAGTCGAGTTCAGAGGTGGCACCAGGTGGGCGTAGGGGCCATTTCTGTCGCCACCCATGGTCTGAATACTTATTTTGGCCTTCAAACGAGTCATTTCTGCAATAAACGTGAAAAAATTATTTCTCAGTTCCGTTACTTAAAGCTTAATTAGACCTAAATATAGGCAGCAAACACTTTCCACCTTTTCAGATAAGGTAATAAGTATAGAATAAGAGGCGACCCCCACCCCCACCCCCCAAGACTTGTCATAAGTACAGAATACATGAATTTATGTAAATGTCGGATCTCATATCGCAAAACCTAGTTAATTTTCTCTTTTGTCTGTTGCGTGGTACGGCTAGTGACTAGAGGATGGAAGTACAATGTAAGTTACGTCCCGATAGGACCCGCCTGCCTCGACAATTGACCTGCGTAAGCTTTAAATAAGTAAAAAATTTTTTGTGTGTATATAGGCTTACCCCCAAAATTTTCGTTCGCTTCTCGCGCTTTGCAATTTTACAGTTTAGATTACGGGGAAAACAGTAAATTAGCGAGGAATTATGTGCCTTTAGTAAATTTTATAAAATATGTGCCCCGCAATTGCATGCATGGTTTAGTACACAGCTTTTTTTCAAATCCCACCTTTCCAACCCTCGAAGGCATAGGGGCTGTCGGGACTTCGGGTCGCTGCCCCCCCCCCCCCGTCGGGGAGTGAAATCCTGGGGCCACTCCTGGTTGCGTTGAAGAGATTTTAGCAGCCGTACCTTGTATTCCCTCCTAAGGTAATGTTGGTTTACATGAGAAACTCCTTCTTACAGGTATATGTTTTGCTACCTTCAAGTTAAATTCCCTTAGCTTATTTGCAGAAGTGTCGCTGCCAAAGTTAATTGCCTTTCGCAATTTAAGCAAGGGTTAAGTGTCGTTCTTAAAAACATACCTTTGAAACTTTTATATGAGAGCTGGAAGCGACATTACCGGAAGGGATCTCATAAAACGTTAAGTTATGAACGTTATTTTTTGGGCCTTATTTTGATAAGCCTGGTTATAAATCTTAATTATTTTTGTTATCGAGAACTCATTCTTGTAGTGTACTGATCGAAGGACTGGTTCGCCTCTTAATAGGTTATGGGGGTTCGTTGCTACTTATAGTCTTATTTTCCTTTGGGAGCATGTGTCCTACCGAACGCGGAATAATCTTGCCGGTATATCAGGTCGAAGCACAGATCAATCAGTGATTACCCACTAGTTTTTCTATTTCACAACCCAAGGGGACAGACATGTGATAGGTGGCAACTTTTCCAGTGTAGGAACCAGCACTTTGAGGACGCAAGCAAGCTTACTATCAATCTCTGGAATATTTCAGCTGATTAAAACTTTTCCAAAAAGCTCGTTCACCTCCCCCTCCCCTATTGTTCTGCTGCCTAACCATAGGCCTGTGCTTGCTTCTTGGAACTGAGTTCCATCTTCTCTTGTCGCACCCACCTAATTCCAGACCAGCCTACGCCCCTGTCGTGAACCCCCTCCCCACCGCCTGCCTAATGAACTGCTTAAAACTCCCGAGCCGGGAGTAGTGTAAACTGTCACCATGCGGCGTTACATAACCAGATTACAAGTGGTCCTCGGGCGACAGAGTGGTTTATTCCAGCTGCCGTGTACCAATGTGTTTCACAAATAGGTGGGTTCGAATCCCGCTTTGGGCACATGGGTTTTCTTCGGGTACTCCGGCTTTCCTCCCTTGGCTTAGTTTTACCTTAAAAATCGATTGCTCAGCCTGTAACCTATGGCGTTCGAAAAGGGTCACGAAATATGATAATAATATTATTTGATATATCGTTATGCCAAAAATATGTCGTTTGTTTCCCGACCATCTTTTGCTTATGAGAAGATGCCAAATTCTTTACATAGGATATGCATATCCATTACTGCATCAGTTAATATAGCCACGCCTACAACATCTGGCTATTTACATATGATTACCTCAGATATGGTCAGGGGCGTCCCTAAGGATCGATGAGTGGGGGTCGGGTGCTCGACATTTTCCCGACAAACAAGGGTTACATTACCTACAAAATGACAAAAAAACCTGTGTCAAGAAAATCATCTCATAACCCTCGTTTGAAGGTAATCATTGCCAAAAAAGAGTACACAATGGAAGTTTCAACGATAACAGGTAGACAGCAGAAGTAAAAAGAAAGACTATCGGAAAACGCAGTTTAAAGTTTGGCAATGCCAATTTTATCTCTGCGTACCCGTTTTCATTTGTCTGCTTCAACAGCAAAGTCGATTTCGATATGGAAGTACTAGCCCCGAGGTAGTACTTCTATGGTAGGGGCATAATATCCTCTTCACCGTGGAGCACAGGTGCCCTCCCTAGGGCCCATTTTAGTAATGTCCCTCTGTAGGCGACCAGGGGCAAAGCCCCTGGAAGCTTTGGGTCATTTACACAATTGTGGGCACCAGAAAAAGCATTAGCTGTCTGCAAATGACGTTGCATAAGCACTTAACAGACCGTAAAATCTCACTGTCTCTAATTTTTCAAAATAGCGTAATTCGGACTAACCATCGGTCTATTTCTGTAAGGTGCATGGGGATGATTGATGGCAGGGAGGGTGGAGCTTCAAAGAGTTTCTGTGGAGTTTTGCGATAATTATACTTTGTTCAATGTAAAGTTATGAAAGGACAACATGAGAAGAAGATGCAAAGGGCGCCGAAAAGTAACACTTTACGGACATACTGGTTGTTTGCATTCATTTTTCATAGCAATTACCTATGTATGAATAGCACTGAATACGCCCTGAAAAGACCTAAATTGCAGCTTACCTTTTCGTTTCATATTAACCAGGATTCACGGTCATTCGATTTCTTTATGACGCAGCAGGATTGAGAGTTGGGAGCTGGGATCATGAAGGTTGCACGGGATTTCGAAATAATCCAACGGACGCTCGGTCCCTCTTGAATTAATAACTGGACAACCAGTGCCCGTGAAGGATGCGGGCAAAGCGCGCCCCCAAAATAGCACTTTCAACGCCATGAATAAATTTTTTATGCACTTCATCTACAGAAGGAATCAAAAAAGCGAGCCTGTCTCGGAACCATCAATACAAAGTGCACACTTTCAAGTTTACAGCAAACATAAACGCGCCCGACTTAACAATTTGAGTAAGTGGAAAGCTAGCGGACAACGCACAGTCCCGACTTTTACGCGACAATGAAAACTAGTCGCGTGGCAGGCGGGTGAGTTAGGTGTGTGCCAAATTTTGTTCTCGACTTGACTGTAGGTCCCGATTGCGATCCGACAGTTTTCTTCTACCACATCGAAAACACCAAACTGTTTAATATTCGTATTGAAGTGGGGGGGGGTGAGTGTAACTTTAGTAAGGCCGTAGCAGTGCGCAGCTGTCGTCGACCCAAAGGCGACTCATGTTTTAATGAATTGGCCAGTCAAGGAGCCTTTGCAAAATCAGGCGAGGGTTCAATGTGTGGTTACTAAACAGTAGATAGAATTTTGAATATATCCACCTCGGCAGTGGTTTACAGGTATGGTGAACCTAAAATCCGATTGCGACCAGACGTAGGCTACCTGACCATCAATACCGATAAGTCATCTGCGAAGAGCAATCAGGGTGAGTTGCATCACATTCCATAAGGATTTTATTTCACAGTGTCTGACATGGTGTGTATTTCATGGCAGACAATTATGCAGTACGGCACATCTATTTTCACGACAGCCTGATTTCTTCAAAAGAAAATACAAATAGTATGGTACAGATCACTTACTGACACAGAACTCTTAATTTGTGATTACTTTCGCAACAATATGAAATAATTTCCCGACAAACAGAATAGTTTGCCAATATTGTTAAATCTGGAAGGGGTTAGGTCTTTGGTTAATGTACCCAAGCAATATTTCCACCCGACGCTAATTCCCGTAAAGTAAAACATAGTGATCGTAATATTTCCCGACATTTCTGTACTCTAAAATCGTTTTTCTGACAAAGACAGTGAATGGCAAAACAAATATGCAAATTCTTTCCGACAGACGGCAAAATTTTCCCTACGGACGAAACTTTGTGAAAATTTCTGGGGGTGTAGCACCCCCACACCCAAGTAGTGACGCCCCTGGATACGGTCCTTGCATGCAGATAAATCATAACTTTTGTTCATAGTATCGACGTATCAGTTCGGTACAGTGGCGTATGTTTTAGGTACAATGACATGTAAGTTTAGTACAGTGACGTATATTTTGGGAATAACTACATGTAATTTCGGTAAAATGACATGGTCTGGATCTGGATCTGGAAAGGTACTGCACAACACTCCTAGGTGGAGTCAAACGTGCAGGGTGAGGTGTGCAGGATGAGTTAGTCCTCCCGTCTGAGGAACCTCAAGGCGGAGATCTTGAATTACTTGGGGTCCTCGAGATCTGTAATGTTCAGGGGGATAAAGTTCCAGTCTCTGACGGTGCGAGTAAAAACAGGTATATTTGAAGCAGTCCTTATTAGCGACATGTACACTCTTAGTGCAAAAGAGTGAAATTCACTCCAAAAGAGAATGTAGTTTGGCACTACTCCTAGTAAGAGTTAATTTTTCACTCCACCCCGAGTGACAAACACTCTTACTAGGAGTGGTCCCAAACTACAGTCTCTTTCGGAGTGAATTCACTCTTTTGCATTTAGAGTGTACTTAAGGTACATCGACGTATCATTTTGGTACAGTGAGATGCATTTTAGGCCTAGGTACAATGACATATAAAGTTACTATAGTGACATATGTTTTTAGTATAACAACGTATCAAATAATATCATCATTCATACTTCATGGCCCTTTCCGAGCGACATAGTTCCTACGTCTTCCACGTTCGACCCTTTCAGCTTTTAAAGGGCCGTCGGAATGCTTCTAACCTGAAAACGGGAGCTGCAGTCCTGTAACTCAGTGCTAGGTTTTGGCATTTTTTAGAAAAATGTCTGGCCGTTCTTAGACATAGCAAATGATATTTTATATAAAGAAGAGATTAAAACTAATTGTTTTTTATTGGGGGAGGTATAGCCCACTAGCAACCGGCTCTGACAGTCCGTACTAAAAAAAAGTCTTGCTGGCTATCCCTCACTACAAGCGAATATCTAAAGTCACTCCCAAAGGTAGATAAAATTCCATTACCATTGCAAAAATACTAAGTGTTACACATAGTCAGTACCTTTTCTTCTATTTGTTTTGTTTAGCCTAGATAAAAATATTCTTTGCTTAAAATACATGCCAAAATTACATTTTCAAAATATAAACATATCATAATTACAACGGTTCTTAAAATGTAGACTGAATAGACAAGGGATAACAAAAAACTATCCCGTGAGTCTCCAGCTTATGTCATACATGTGGGCATTTTCCTTTATTCATGTTGTATACAAAACATAGATATTATAAGGTCAAATTGTCAATTTTTGGTGAATTATGGTGGGAAATATGGATGTTTTCTACACCTTCAGTGTTTTGGTATTAAAATGTGCTATTCGAATAGAGAAAAACAGTCGTTCTGACTTTGTTGCAACACGAACGTAGCAATGGGTGTAAGTTAGGATCTCACTAGAGGTCATAGGCCTAAGAATCTCTTCTCAACTGGGGAAGGGGTGGGTTGAACGTTCTTTCGGACCGCCGTCCGGGGGAGAGTTTTCTGGGAAGGGGAATTTTTAATATTTGAGGGTCCTTAGATGCAATTTGGTGCAACACATTGGATAACTGTTATGGAAAATTACTGCAAAATTTGGAACTTTTTTAAAGAGGGAACAAATAAGTGGCTTTCGTCCTTGAATTGAGGGGCAGAAGTATACATCCGCCTACCACATTTTTGACCGGAGATTTAGCCCTCCCCAAGCCCCCTGTTTCCTACGCCTATATAATAGAGGTCGGCCAACTGACTGTTCAGAATGTTTATAGTAGATTTTTGGCACCGTACCCACCTAGAGGCCTATACGATCCTCGTAACGATCCCGTGCACGTGAATCGAACAGCCCTTTACAAAATGCAACTGTTCCTTTTTTTTTTTGCATGTATAAGTTTATCCTTATAGAATCTCTACAATTAAACGAGAAAGCTTTTTTTTTAAAAAAAGAAACAATGACACCTTTCTCCGAGAAGATGGCTCTCTTTTCTGACAAGAATATACCCAGTACACTACGTAGTACTTTGGCTGAAAAGTGACATGATGTAGCTGATTACTAGTTACTCTTTAAAAAGTTAATTATCTCGAACTAGACAGTTCACGTTCTCCCAATTTTACTTCTAAGCCTCCTTTAATAAAAACAAATTAGTCTACTTGGAACTCCCAGACAAAGCTAAGGTAGCCTGTACTAACTGCTGAGTTAAAATTGCTCAAGGCCATATTGTGTTGAATACACTAGCCTAAGTTGAGTAAGTTTACTGCTAATCCGACCTGTCAATACTGCACACGTTACACTGATCCGCACAAATCATCCTTGACCAGTCAGAGTGAAGCTATAGTTGTAAATTACGTCGGTTTACGTGCAGACGCCAATTGTGAATACAGATACCCAAGGGTCTCCAACTGTGTCTGCTATGATGGAACAGCCCTTTAATTTGCTTACATACCAGCAAACGTAAGATGTTTCAAGCCCAACTTGAAAGCTGTAGACGCCCTCTTAACAAATTCTGCGATATTTTGATAGTTTGCAAAAATTTATTAACCGTTATCCTATTTTAACCCAAAGGCTTCAAACTTTTTGTGATAGTTTTGATTTTCATTGCAGTTTAATTACTCGCCTCGACTTGCGTAGGCAGAATGCATTCTTTACAATAAGACAAAATATGATGACACACTTCAAAACATCATTTGCAATTTTGAAATCCAAATTATGAACTTACGTCTGTAGTCAAAAGGGTCAACCTGCGCTTGAGTCTGGACAGCATAGAGGATGCATGGTACTAACTGAAATAGTATTAAGTCTATCCTCATTTCACCTGAAACAAAACAAGAAAGGTTGCTATGTTTTAATTCATGCTTAGATATCGAGATTCTTGACGGGCATATAGTCACACTGTTAGCCACTATTTGTTTTTGTAATCAGTGGGCGATACTGGATTCAGGGCCGTTGGAAGGCTTCCAAGATTCGAGGCCGGGACCCTTCAGCTTCTAAATTTTGAAATTCTTTGGCAATGTCTGGAACTTCTCAGTCACAGGTAATGATAAATGTGGAAGAAATTCTTCAAAATGAAACTTATTGGGGGCTGTAGCCCCCAGCCTCCCTTCTTGCTGGCACTGGTGACCCAGGAATTGTCAGATTCATATTGAATAGCTCCTTTATTTGTTTTACCTTATATGCAATAGTATGTTGGTAACATCATGAAAGATGCGTGCAACAAAATAACATTTGGAAAATTTCGCTGATTCTTCGAAGAAAAAATTGAGACGACTGATTATTCCTGTAAGGGTTGGCATTTTTGATTGATCACAATACATTTACCAGCTACGAAGAAAACGTTGAAACTGGTAACAGTGACCAAAACACTTTAATAGACGAGTTGGGAAAATGCTCTCACGCAATGCGTTTAGGGATGGGTCAAAGGTCAAGTGAATCACTTACCGTGGCGAACAGATCGCCATGGTACAGTTGGCCCCATCGGAAGTACTGAATTACCCAACTGACTTATTATAGGCTTTCTACTTTTAATTGTACAGAAAGGGAGATTTTGAAAATTGCGGGATATATCACATAATAAAGATTCTAATATAAACGACTTGCAAAAGGAATCTAATTTTATTTATGGAATTCGTTGACGAGAGGAACAAACGTTCCTTTAATCTTTCAAAAAATTGCCAAAGAGGCCCATACCTTTTGGTAACATAGGGCAGAGGCTATAACGAATTTCGTGACAGGACAACCCCCCGCCCAACCGACAATTCTCACCCGGGAGGAAATTGACCTTGACAGATTGTCCCGGGGGAGTTGTCCAGTGGGAATTATCCTGGTGAGAATTGTCCGAGCACAGAAAAAATTAGCAGTATGGATATTACGTGATAGTGCGTATGTTCCTAAAAATTGATCGGCGCTTTCACATTTGGAAGTTGCAAAAACTTTAGTTTGATTACTAGCTAAATTGCATGGGCGTGTATAGGAAAAGATTAAGAGCCCCTTGGCCGTCTATAACCGTACCGGCTGTGATGTAAGTGTCAAATACTTACACAGAAAGCTTTCACCTACGTTATATAGAGTTCCAGGTTTTGGTTCAAAAAGGAATGCTGACGTTTTATTACACACTTCACAGAAAGGTTATAGTAATTGTATTGGTGCGGTTTGTATGAAATCGCCAGCACCTACTACATGGCGGATTGACCTCCCTATATCAGTATATCGGCCAGCTGTTAATTTCCTACTTTTTCTAATGAGAGCTTCTTGTATTTGCAGCGGCCTTAGGCGTTGGGGTTCGTAATATCATACATCCCCTCTTTAGCTGCTTGGCCAATAGAATGTGGAGTTTCAAAAACAGTTTCAGTCAATACAACATGTGAATACACTTTGATATTGGTATTAAATTTTACTGAACTTAAAAACATGCTGGAAAATTACTGTCAACTCTCATATAGTCAGTAATGAGGAGACTTTGTGCAGGGTATGATCGTCATATTACCCACTAAAGCTAAACCCTCTCACTTTACCTGAAGTGCTTAGTTAGACATCATGGAAATGCAAACATTGAAGCTGTGCCATGTCCAAACATCTGACAACCATTATTTAAATGATTTGCCAACCATGGTTGTAGGGACATTATGTCGGGGACAAATATGTGACTCAGTGTAGGCTACATATGCGAAAAGCATTTGTTTGCCAGGAGCGTACCAAGAGATTTCATTTGACAAAACTACTTCCAACAATTGCGAGGAATGGGACTTCGTAGCCTTCAATTGCCATATATCTTAACATTCTTTATCATTACATTAATACATAATTAGGAATCCATCTATTCAGCCTGGGTCAGTGAGTGCGAGTGGGTATACCTCTGAAGAAGATTGCTTATTCATTTGCTCAAGAGACCAGGTTGAATGAATGACTTGACAGATATGCTTGGTAGCTCTTCCTCCAAGTGACGCCCAGAATGATTTATTATTTTTTTTTTTACGGGGCATACGTGCAGAAATGCTTCTCCACGAATTTAAAATTTTGCTTAAAAATCAGTGTTAAGTATAGGAAAACAGATGGGGGTTATGTGGCCAAGGAGAATGAGAAATGGCTTGCTATAATCCCAGGTCTGAACTAGGAGATTTATTCAGGAGAGTATACACATGCTTTGGTCACGGGTTTTTGGACCAGGGAGCTGTGAGAGATGAAGAAACATCGACCTAATCTGTCAGACAATGTGTACTTGAGAATAATTTAATCCTTTTCAGGGAGCCAAATTTGATTGACAGGTCTCTTTGTTCTTGTTCTTTGACTTGTTTACTTTGCTCCTTCATGATGATCGCCCTCTTTCAAATCGCAGTAATCCTGTAACAAAGACCATTGTCAAGATGTTGCTTTGAAGATAACTGCGCAGACGATAAATGTGAAACGTTTTCACCGTTTTGGATCAAAACGACTGTTCACCCACTCTTAAGTGGCAAAATTGCATTATTATCCTAATTTCTTCATCAAGAAAGGAATGTGCCTGTTTGAAAACCAGTGGGAGTCTAAATTTTGATGATGACATTCCAAAGGTTTCCGGAATGTTCCTGAAATAGCGAACAATGTATTTTTGTTCAAAAAGGGATAAAAAGATACACTGTACCCTTTGAAATTGTGGAACCTGACGGCACAAGTTGAAATAAATTTTTCTCTCCTTGACGGCTGGCAAAATGATATCAATGGGGGAAATCATACTATGAGCTCCCTCAGATGTAGCAGACGACAAGAACAATTGTCTTCACTGCCTAATCCCCCTAAATTTTAGAGGAATTTCAGGAACCAGACAATGCGAAGCTAAAGTGTCGGCATAACACCTAGTTTCAAAGGAGGAACAAGTATTGTTTCTCCATCCCTTACAGCTCCCTGTTCGGACAAACGTCAAGGACGGTCTACCTTTAATCATCAAGTGTAGGAGTATTTCCACCTAAAATCCAGTTGGCATGTCACAATGAAACTAATTATGAGGGTTCTCAACTTTAACTATTGGAAGGTAATTAATTTATTGCAAAAATCAAACTTCAAAATTGAAAACAAAGGGAAGACAGGCAGCCCAGGTAAGCGTTAAGAACGCGAGCTAAGACAGTTTTTTTCGTTTTTTTTTCGAAATTCGGCAAGTTGACTTAAAATCCTCCTCTCCCCTCAACATCTGCCCTCTCGACCATGTGCAAAAATCAATATCATTATTGTCTCAGAAAAACTAATTTATTAAATTGTTGAAAATATGATCAAGAAAAGATTTTAAGGCTCTTGCAAACTGTCGATATGATTTCCTAAAATAAATCAGTTGCAAGTTTTCAGGTGACCTCCGCTAGTGGTCTTTTATCATGTATGGCCCCGTGACCTGGGTAATCAAACGGCTGTTTATCTTAAGATAATAACAAAGTTACCAAATTTCCTGGACGTAACACTAAGGGTCAATATAACTTCTGATTGTAATGGACGACCAATGTACTTCGTATGATTGAAACTACAAGTGGTTGGCCTTTCATTTGCTTTGCAGAGTGTAGAGTTCATGTCCAATATTGAACTTTCAGCAGATTTGACGTCATTCATAGGCCTACTTCCGAGGTACTTTGGCACATCCAGGACCCAAGATGTAATACACCATATTTGTCTTTCCTAATTTTTGGAATCAGTCGATTACAATGCAAAAAAGTTCTTTTCTTTCTTTTTGTTTTTTTTTTCTTTTGTTTTTCGTTTTTATCCTGTACGCCATTGTGGTTTATTGACAGTCAAATGAGTAGAACATGTTGAAAAGTTTGGAAGTTCAAGAGTTCTCAAGTGACTGTTTTCACTTCTAATAGCACTTTGAGTTTGCAAACGAGTATTTTTTGTCAGTTTTTTAAATAAAGACAACACCGACTAATACTTTCAGTTGCAGACCCAAGAAATCTTCATAAGGGGTACCTCTAAAGAGCAACGCGAGACAGGACCAACGCCTACCCTATAGCTACCACCATGGTTGGGGATCAGATAGAGCAAACTTGGCATCCAGCACTCCATACACTGCAGGAATCACATTCTAAAACCCACTTTTGTCACTACAGCTGTGCCTCTACCATATGTGAGGCGCCAGTATGGTGAAAAAGTGAGCTTGGTCAGGATTCAGGGAGGGGAGACCGCCCCGTCAACCCCCCACCGAATCAGGGTGCACTTCCCGATTCATAGCCCTCGGGCTTCTGTACTTACCTGATCGCTGTCCGCTCAGACCTCATAATCAAAATCGTATGTCGCCCTCTCTTCCGCGCACTTAATATGGTGTTCCTTCCTTCAAGAATAAAATTTAAAAGGACACCTAAAGAAAGAAGAAAACATATTGTTGTTAGTACTTACATCGATATCACGTAGAAATAAAAAGCATTGAAATAAAACGCTAAAACGCAAGTAATTTCAAAATGGATTTCTTAATTAAATGTTTTTTTTTTTTATTATTTTCGTTATAAAGATTTGTTTTCTTTGGAATGGATCATGTAAATACCATATTTGCCCATAATCCCTGACCATTTGCCAAAGGTTTGTTTATATATATATATATATATATATATATATATATATATACATAAAACAAAACAAGCAAAAAGCTTTACGTCTGTATATATATATATATATATATATATATATATATATATATATATATATATATATATATATATATATATATATATATATATATATATAAGATTCATATATCAATAGCAGGTGAAAAAGTGCTCGATGCATAACAGAGCTTTGTATAAATACAATATACACCCAATCTATGGACTTATAGCCGCAACTCCGAGTTTCATGCGATCCTCGCAATCGTCAGGCAGCAAGTGATTCGCTTCGCTGGTCAGTGCATTCAAGTTCATCTCTTAGGTTTGCTTGAGTGCCTGCACTTTGACAATAGCTCCGTTCTTCGGTTGAGTAAGTTCATATTGTTTGCTAGGGTTATCTCGACCTTTTCCTCTACGCAGAGGTTACATTGGCTTGATGCTCTTTGTTTGGTGTTAGATGTTTTTAAAATTTCCCATTTGATTTCAAAGCTTTTTTCTTCTTCCTTAAGGGCCCAGATATACTTTGATAGTTCCGTGTCCTTTGCATGTTTTTGGTGGTTGAATGATTTTCGATGGTTATAGTAGCGTTGTTTGAATGGCCCCCCAGATATCCCTATGTACGTCTTCGGTTCGACACCGCACCCAGAGACTGTAGCTTTGTAGACGACGGCTGTGGTAAGGCATTTACCCCTCAGGGGGCAGGAGTCCTTGTCCCTGCAATTGCACATCTTTTTCGGGGTGGCTGGCGTTGTGGTGTTTATGATCCTGTTATTGTGTGATTTTATGATGGCTTGCATGTTTTTCAGACAACTATAGCTGATTTTCAGTGTGTTCTTATTGAAGATTTTGCTAAGCTTGTTCTCAGCTGTGAAGTGCTTTCTGATGAGCTTGATGAAAGTCTTTCCGATGTTTGTTGCCACTGTTTTGCTATAGGGTGGATTAAACCAGGTTATTTTCCTGCTTCTGTTGCAGAGACAAGCATCAACACAATCCTACATGCTAGAAAGTCCTTGCTCTATGACCACGCAGGGAACCCGTGGTTGAAGAAACACACTCCCGACGCCTTTGATGTAACCATGGGTGGATACGACGGCGCCGAAGTCTGTGAACTTGTAGGCCTGCTAATCCTCAACACACTACAAAAGGAAATGGACTTCGATAGCGTAGGCCTCTATAGAGACGACGGCCTCGCCGTACTAAGGAACGCATCTGGCAGCCAGGCAGACAGAGCAAGAAAACACCTCATTGAGATATTCAAAACATTTGGACTTAAAATAACAGTAGAAACCAATCTCACCACTGTAAACTATTTGGATGTCAACCTCGATCTCAGAACATCGCTCCACAAACCGTACATGAAACCCAACAACCAACCGGTATACATCCATGCAGAATCCAACCACCCCCCGTCAATAATTAAGCACATGCCCGATTCAATAAGCAAGCGCATCACCACTTTGTCATCCAATCGTGAACTATTTGACCAAGCAGCGCCTGCATACAACAAAGCGTTGCAAGATAGCGGTTTCCAAGAACAAATCAACTTTCAACCCAGTGACGCTAATAAAAGCAGAAAGAAAAACAGAAGCAGGAAAATAACCTGGTTTAATCCACCCTATAGCAAAACAGTGGCAACAAACATCGGAAAGACTTTCATCAAGCTCATCAGAAAGCACTTCACAGCTGAGAACAAGCTTAGCAAAATCTTCAATAAGAACACACTGAAAATCAGCTATAGTTGTCTGAAAAACATGCAAGCCATCATAAAATCACACAATAACAGGATCATAAACACCACAACGCCAGCCACCCCGAAAAAGATGTGCAATTGCAGGGACAAGGACTCCTGCCCCCTGAGGGGTAAATGCCTTACCACAGCCGTCGTCTACAAAGCTACAGTCTCTGGGTGCGGTGTCGAACCGAAGACGTACATAGGGATATCTGGGGGGCCATTCAAACAACGCTACTATAACCATCGAAAATCATTCAACCACCAAAAACATGCAAAGGACACGGAACTATCAAAGTATATCTGGGCCCTTAAGGAAGAAGAAAAAAGCTTTGAAATCAAATGGGAAATTTTAAAAACATCTAACACCAAACAAAGAGCATCAAGCCAATGTAACCTCTGCGTAGAGGAAAAGGTCGAGATAACCCTAGCAAACAATATGAACTTACTCAACCGAAGAACGGAGCTATTGTCAAAGTGCAGGCACTCAAGCAAACCTAAGAGATGAACTTGAATGCACTGACCAGCGAAGCGAATCACTTGCTGCCTGACGATTGCGAGGATCGCATGAAACTCGGAGTTGCGGCTATAAGTCCATAGATTGGGTGTATATTGTATTTATATATATATATATATATATATATATATATATATATATATATATAAAAATATATACATATATATATATATATATATATATATATATATATATATACAATGTTAAACGATACACTATAAAGCCAAAGCTAAAATTGGCCATAAAAGTGTACTTAAAAACTCGACGTTTCCTCAAGGGTCGACTTTCCCATATAAAGAGGCAACAGAATGTGCCTCTTTGTGCAACATTATTTGGTGTTTTTCGTAGTCCTCATTCCTGTTCATGGCCCCGCATTTTCGTCCTAGGCCCCAGGCACAGTACATAGCCTACTGTGCCTATTTGTTACTCCGGGCATCCATAATGTCAGAATTGAGACTAGGTTTTTTGTTACTTGTCATAAACATATAAGTAGAATCAATGCTCTAGTGCCGTGTAAGCCGCGGGCCTGCAACCAGACAAGGTTTGCAGGGTGTTAGAAGGCTACCAACCGGACGAAACATTTTCAAAGAACGAAATATGGTAAGGTCATGTATCAGGCGCGGATCAAGACATTTCGAAAAGGGGGGCTGAAAGCCCCCTTGAATATTCTTCTAGATTAACATTATGCCAATTTTCGCGTATTTGTTGTTGTTGATATGGCGAAAAAGGGGGGGGGCTGAGGCCGGGAAAGCCCCCTCTTGGATCCGCGCCTGTGTATGAATTTTTAGTTCCAAAAAGTTGTTGCAGGTAGAAAAAACTTCTGGGGCGCGACTCCTCTGACCTCAACCCTAACCCCACCCCCTTGACTTTGGCATGGTGCAATAAAGTCACCACATTCGCTCCAGGGGCGGATGCAGGTTTTGACCAAAGGGGGGGTTTTGCGATATAGTTACTATCTAAGCGGAGCGCCACCATGGGTTGGCGCGAAGCGTACAGAGAAAATTTTTGGTCCAGAAGACCCCCAGATTGCAGGAAATGGCATTTCCCATGCGTTTCCTAGGCTCTTTGATCCGTATAAAAACAAGTTCTTGTGCGAGATGCATGCTCTACAGCTCCATAACCTTTGGCGTGGCCAGGATTTTTTATTTGGGTGGCCAACCGCAGGACCTGATCGCCTGCCTGGTGGAGGGGTCAAAGGGGAGGGGGTGTCCACCTTTGAGAAATTTTTGAATATTTAAGTACCCTCAGATGCAATCTGGTGCAACATTTAGCATCATTTGAAGTCATTTTTTTGTTCCATTACAAAAACATTCTTCTGCACAGAATGGGGAGGGGGGATGTGTACGCACCCTGGATCCGGTCCTGAACTGTCATAAGAAAAATTATGCTTAGCAAATCAAAGGTTGTTAGTACATTTGTGTATAGTTGTGTAGTCAGGCCTTTCTCGAGGTAGGCCCTAGCCTATATGCAGATTTTTCCGGGGCTGTTGGTGTAAATCAGTCATAAGAAAATGTCAAACAAATTACCAAAAGTCATACGCGTTGTAACTGAACATAGCCAATAGTTTTCGCTTCAGAATGTTAATAAAGCCATGGGTTGAGCACTAGCATAATCAGAGGAAATGGTCGGCTCTCCAGAACTCAATGAAGTGACCAAAGTAATGAAATATCGGGATAAAATAATTTGATATAGAAATAGTCAATCTATATCTCATGGTGTATAGGAGTAAATTTTCAGGAAACCAGTGTAGGGTCTAATTTATGTAGTTGGTTGACTATGCGATTGTGCTCAGATTGCTAAAGTTTTTACCTTTTAACAACACAGAATTGTAAGTCCTTACGCACACTACGCTTCCATCCCATCGGAACACTGGTCGTACTATGCGTTTGTAACAATTTCATTTAAAGTGCCACAGCAACTTTACCAAATCTCTTCCGAATACAAATACACTGAATAACGGCATTTTCTATTTTCACGGGAACATCACTCGTGTCGGAGGTGTGCTTTGTTTATCTGAAGAAATTCACATCGTGAGTATTTTTCGCCTCTCTGGTCATACCGATGAGACATGTGTATTATCAAAGCTGATATAAAAATCCCAAAAGAATTTTTTATACTTTACCAGGGAGAAAACCAACCTATCAAGGTTTATCTGCACTCGAGAAACTTCCTAAAACTGAAACTTATCCTTCTGTAAATTCAGAAAACTTTCGACACCTACAAAGAATTAGCTCTATTTTGGAAAAATAATTTTACATCCAGTCGGTTACATCCTTGCTTCTTTCACCGCAATTTTATCCTTTGTAAACCATTTATAGATGCAGTCTTGTGCTACGTAAATATTCATTCACCCGTGATATTTCTAACCGCTACTGGCACAAACTCGACATACAGTACCCGAAAAGAAGCATTGAATCGTAACACTCTGAAATCATTCCATCAAATAAAGTACTGCTTTTGGGAGGCGATAGAATGCCAACGAGTTGACGTAGAAATTTGGTGAACTGATCGTGAAATCTGAATTCTCCTATTTTTCGATAAGCTGGTGCACAGCTAGCAATAGAGAAAAACAAATCGGTTGCGTGATAACAACAAGACCCCCGACTTTACCTTACCGATACTGATGAGACCTGGTTCTTATCTTCCATGGTCGAAACGCGTCTAGCAATAGCATACTAGCTATGGCTTACTACCAACAGCGGCGTAGGAAGATGTTTGACATTGGGGGGGGGGGGCAGACAAGATGCGATTTCTCGACCTTGAGCCTCGACCCTTTCCACACTCCAACTTAATATTTGCTCAAAGTAGTATATTTAAAGAAAAAGGAAACAACAGCAACAACAACACATCAGCAGTGGTGTAGCTAAGATGTTTTGTGGTGGCTCTGGAGGGCTGGGGAATTTTGTTGGCGTTGGCTCTCGTTTAGTATCTAAGCGGAGCGCCACCATAGGTTGGCGCGGAGCGTACCAAGAAAATTTGAGATTTTAATACAGCCCAGATCGCCGGAAATGGAACTTGTCGGCCTTAATAGCAGCCATCAAGATGTGCAATTTTTGTAGAAAATTTGTGAAGGTTGATTTGAATTTATTCTAAAAAGACATTAAGTTTGTCACAATCTATCCGAATTTATTCAAAATTATTCAGAGTGGAGTTATCCCCATGGATTCCAGTGGATTAATTGGACTGGAGATTTTCCACAGCCAGAGTCTATTATCAAGTTGAGTAGAGGTGGCGCTAGGATTTTCTCGAAAGGGGGGGGGGGCAGCGACCCGAAGCTCAGATAGCCCATTGCCGTCGGGTATTGGTGAGGTGGAATTTGAAGAAAACCTGTGTACTAAGACCATGTCATTCGGGGCATATATATATTGCATAAAATTTGTGTAAACTAGAAAAGCATAGTTCCGCGTTCTTTAAATGTTTTTCCCGGAATCTAAAGTGAAAAATTGCAAAGCGCTCGAAATTTTTGGTAGGTTTTCACAAAAAACATATGTTATCATTAAGAATAAAAAGAAGTAAGAAAATCTCTAGGGGCTGACAGGTTGTAGACCATATGGCAGCCTAGTAATATACATTAGTATCGAAACCATCCCGACTACCCGATGAAATGCCGGTAGCCAAACATTGCTCCGTGAGTCCCTCACCATCTGAACGTACCGCATAACACACACACAAGAGAATATTAACTAAGCTTTGAGATATGAGTTGAATTTTACGACCTCTTCAGTAACTAGGCTTTGAGATATGAGATGAATTTACAACCTCTACATAAACTACTTTCTCTACATGTTTCTTGGAAAGGTGGAAAGGGCTTGCGCTATCTAGCTATGCAGAATGGAACTATTGAAGAAACTAGGGTCGCTGTATAGCGCGCGTAGCGCGCCGAAAATTTTGGGTTCTTATTAGAGGAATTGTTCTCATGAGAACAAAAAAAAAACGGGTAAAACGAAACTGTAAACTACGGCGATTTTGACATTTGGCACCCCGTCAAAACACATTGGGGGGCCATGGCCCCCCGGTTCCTACGGCACTGACCAAGTAAGGTCACTCTATACCATTTAAACCAGACCCATCCCTGGTATCATGACTGCCTATTTTAGTTATCATAACATGGTAACTTGACGGTTCTAGGATACCGTACATTATAGGTATCTTGTATATCCCGACATATCATCACTTCAGTCAAGTCACTAAGTTCTGGAGAGCCGACAACTGTTTTTAATTCCTATTTTTTTTTCAGCATTCGATGGTGGGCATGGCCCCCGTGGTCCCCCTCTGGCTACGCCAATGCCGATAACGATCTTGGGCGTCAGGAGTTAGGAGTATTGAGTCCTTTGTTGTGCTCTCTCTAGGCACTCACAGTGACCCACTGAAAGTTACTCGCTTGTGCTCAATTAAGAAAATTTGGGTTCTCTTTTTGAAATCTTCTGCAAGTATTTTGATATTGGGGCCTCAAAATTCAACTGGTATATAGGCTTGATCGCATGCATGGGATTTTTGGTTCTCTCGTTATCTAAGCGGAGCGCGACCATCGGTTGGCGCGGCGTGAACCAAGAAAAATTTACCCTCCTCAGACCTTACAATCTATACTTAGGCCATCTTCATGTTTCATGTTTTGTATGTTTGTCATTTCCATGGAAACATTACGTTTCTTTGGTGAGCTAATCATAGAGCTGGACCTCCTCTTGAAGGACTCACTGACTCTATAAAGATTTTGAACGAGAGAGAATCGGGACGATCGAAGGAAAAATACGCTGTCAGCAAACTTATTATGGCATGTTAAATTCATTGTTGTAACTGAAAATAACCTTCAAAACATACCGGGGAATATAAACAATATATTATACAAAATGAAAAAAATCCTCGAAAATCAAAGGGGGGGTTTAAACCCCTAAAACCCCCCCTTGGATCCGCCCCTGCGCTCCTACCACAAGATTAAGTTCACAATAGCTCCACTGCCTTCAAACGCAACTCAGGCAAGACTTTGTTGTTATAAACCGAACATACTTTGATGGATTCATTTCAACGAGTAAAGTCTTCCGGTAAATTGACAAAACGTTTAAGTGAGTTAAGGTATAAGCTGCTTTTGACTAATAAAAAAAGGATTTTCAGCTGTAATCAAATCCACATGGACGACCGACGTGCTATTTCACATGCATGCGTGTTACTGAGTGAATTTCTCAATTCAGTAATCAACTGTGAGTTATACCTCTTTCCACAATCGACCTATATCAACCGGACATTGTTCGTTACACAGGTCGCGCTACGCAGACACATGGCAGTAGCCTAATTGCCAACATACTTGTAGTAAAGTTTCCAGCTATGTTTTTCCAGAATATGTAAGCTATGCTTTCCGCTGCAATATTTACATACTTGTCAATATCTTTCCTTTATGACAGGTCAAAAACATTAGCAGGGCGAGACGAATCGGGTGCTATAACTTCCTGAATATGTTTGCGGTTTGTGTATTTTTGTCGAACACTGAGAATTTCAATTTTTGAACATGTCTGACAGTTTTGTTCTCTAACTCGGACACTCATTCGCTTCTTTATAGACTTGGAAAACTGTTGGATACAAGCAGGGCATTGTCCGATACCACGATGTATCGTGATAATATTATAGCTCTTCCAAAAATGGGGACAATATTTGATGGTTTATTAAGGACTAATTTCTGATGGGATCGTCTTTTTTTGTCCATTCCTCATGTTGTCAATGAAATCAATAACTTAAAACTGTAGTAGTTAACCCTCCACATCCCTTGACAATAAACGAGACTTCACAGTGTAAAAGCTAGGGCATAGGCGCACGAGCCGGGACGCTGACGGCTGCAGCCAAGCCCCCAGGCTGGTTCGGGCGAAACCTATTTCAGATTTTCGAAAAATATAGAGGAAATTTCTCGGTTAATATCCCTTCAGGCTTTTCTCTGTCAAAACGGCATGACGCCCAGGAAAATTTCCCGTCCCCTACGATGTAGGGTAGTGATAGCCCCTTCCCCTTGAGCACATTCTTCTACAGTGGCGCCTTTTCAAGTTTTAACGGAGATGGGTGAAGTTGAATGAAATACTTTGTGGGCGACCTATTTAATGTGATCACTCGCCCTACATTTAGACTAGGCCCTTAGCCAGGCAAGACACTGAAGGCGGCGAAATAATTTGCAGAGGGAATATTTCTTGGGGAGAGATATGTTGAAATGCATGAAAACAATAAATAATTTTTAATTTTCTAGGGACAAATTTGTTCTGTAGTTGTTTGTAGGCGATTTCTCGTACTCTGCATGCTGAGCGCGGTTTCTCTGTCTTGACCGACTGCATGGCCAAGTGTTTAGAGCATTCGACTTGCAGCCGGAAGGTGTAGGGTTCGAATCCTGACCGGGTCATACCAAAGACTTTAAAAATGAAACCTTCTGCCGTTGTGCATGGTGCTCAGCATAAGCAATGGAGTAGGGAAAAACAAGCCAGTGAGCCACAACTGGAAAAAAGGCCGTGGCCGGCTCGACTTAAACCAATTGGTTAGAAACTGGGCCGTAAAACCTCATTTAACTAACTGTCTTTCATGCATCGCACAATTCCTTGCGCAAATCGATATTGCGAAAAGCCTTATTTGCTCGATGTGAGGAATGTAAACTTTTGTGACAACAGCAAATACATAGGGAGTGTTTCCGATGAAAGAAACTTAGGATTTAAGAAAGTGTACCTGTGGTGATTAAATATTTAGTATAGTGAAAGCTCCTGACAATCCATTGAAATTATTCTTAAGAAGTGGCACTGAAACGTGATACCAAATCATCCGGAAACATGTAGTCCGAGCAAGGTCAATTTAAAAGATTATTTCGAAACGCGTGTCTCAGATTCCAACTCTTTTTTCAACGAAACTTTCAAAACAAGAGGGTCTTTCTCGTTTATTCTTATTATCGTGTAAATCTATTAACTGCGCGCATCAAGTGGAAGTGACAGTCATGAGAGTCATGAGAGTCAAAGGATGTGACCATGTTGCCTCAATATTGCATGATTACTCGTCACTGCTTCCTACTGTCACAATTGGGCCAAATTAACAAATGTGGGGGTCCTGGAACGAGCGAAAGTGGAGCCCCTGAACACTCACACGGTCTTCCCAAAAATATGATATGATAGATATGCACCTACACCCACCTCTCCTTCAAATAAGCCTACGAATACAGATATAGATACTTCTCAAAAAACGCGAAAACCAAAAATATGATAGTCTTAATAGTGGGTTCCTCCCGATTTAGGTTAGAGAGCGTCTTCTGATAGCCCTGAAAGAATATAATATGTTCGTTTGTGGAGCCCCCATCATTTGGGGCTCCTACAGGCACGTGCCCGGCTGGCCCATGCTTAAATCTCTGTTCCACTGTTTAGTACAGGATTACTGGATTATAGCCCTTGTTATAATGTATCCCAACTAAGGATGGGTCTTAAAAGTAACTGCATTTTCTTGGTTACACACGAACGTGAAGCACATGTGGGCTGGCTTCTCAACAAAAAGTGTTTTTAATTAAATCCAAAACGTATTTTGATTCTTACCATTCTAAACGGATATGCCTTTAACTGTATTAGATTGTACGGACCTAGCTATTTACAAAATATTTTAGTGTCGCATTAGCAACAAATTACACACATTCAAAGTTACACCGAGTCATTCTCTTTTCCTGACTTTTTACATCAAGGAAAACCAATTCGAAAATGTCATTTCCGAAATAAATCTCACCAGGCCCATAGCCCATTTAACGGTATTTCGGGATAATGCCTCTTCTCAATTTTCAACATCTTTTCTTTTGTAAAAGGCTTTAAAGATGGGTCCAGCAAGGGGTCTCCCATACATTACGTTCGCTCTTCTGGCTAATAGCACAAATATTACCCTAAAGTGAAAACGACATCTAAAATGTAAACCTTCATGTTAAGTGATATGCTAATAAATACCATGTCGTAAGCAGAATGTTTGTCACCGGCCGCGACTTTTCCCTTTGTCGCCGTACACAGGGAATGCTTTCTTAGGGAGGGGTGTGGGGTGTAAGCAGTTGGGATGTCCCTTCGACTTGGGTGGTCTTTTTTATTTAAGGTAATTTATATGCAGATCAGTGCTGTCTTTGTCAAAACTTTTAACTACTTATATGTTAAGAAATTCTCAAACTTTCTATGTTTCTTTTATATTTTCCTTTCTGCTTAGGAATGGTACTGGCTGGTCTCAGGGGTGCACCCCCTCACCACCCGTTCCTGCTAGGTAAACCTTTGCTTAAGTGTGCTACTCAGCAGGTTTTTAACATCTAGGCAGGCCCGTAGCCAGACAAGATACTGAAGGGGCGAGATATCTTCCAGGGACGAAAGTTTTAGGGGGCTTCCTCCCACAGGAACACTCCTGTGAAACGGGCTTACAGTACATCTAGCCTGATCTAGGGCAATTGGGAGCTGAAGATGATACTTTGTCGCTAAGCCAGCTTTCATCAAGTCAAGTCACGAGTCATTCTACAGATGACTCAAGTCGCAAGTCACCTTAAGCCTGATCAACTTAAATCGCAGTTGAAGAATCACAAATTAACTCGTACTTTGAGTGTAAGCTGGTGACTCTATTCACTAACAATGCGTCTTCGAGTAAAGTCAGAAACTTCCTTGCTGGCTAGATTTCACTTGTCCGTTTGGTGTTGTTCATGCTTGTAGAAGTAGGTACTGCACATTCAGGCACGAATCCAGACATTTCGAAAAAAGGGCGCTGAAAGCCCCCTTGAATATTCTCCTAGATTAACATTATGTTAATTTTCGCTTATTTGTTATTGTTGATGTGGAGAAAAGGGGGGGGGCTGAGGCCGGAAAGGCCCCCCCTTGGATCCGCGCCTGACATTGTGCAACACAGTGGGTAATGAATCAAGTATACTTGTTTATGATGTAATCCTCACAATAGTTATAGGTTCACTGCATAGTGAGTTGTAAGGATAATAGAAGCTCTTCCGAACGTCAACCTTCCCAAGGAGGACTTAACATGTCACGGGCTGACTCACAATAGCACACTGGGAACCGGGATAATGCATACCTTATAGGTATTGACGTAATATTTCAGTCAGACTAAGATATCCAAAAATAAAGTAGAAAGATGGGGTTAGAGGGAATTTTTTCGTAAATAGCCGGACGTCCCCTTTTCCGTTTGGGTTTATCTAATACCAGCGTTGGGACCACATGATTCTGTCAAATGAATATCCCGTGACCTATGACAGGAAAACAGATCGGCAATGTGCATGCACAGTATACCCACCCCCATTTCACTATGTCATGTTTCTAAGGGAAGAGTAAAATCCTCCAAGTTAGGGACAAAAGTGAGGCTCAGATTTACACTAGTGCTCAATAGACCAGTCAGTGGGAGACACGCAGTGCATAGTGTCCCTGGTGTGCGCAGAAAGTACCGTGTATACCCTTACGGCATGTTCATAGGAGTGGTGTGCAAAAGCACGCAAAAGCTTTCCAAGTGTGAGGCCACGTGAAATGGGTTTATACCTTAATGGGATTTTGATCTAAAGTGGATATTATAATTGGCATTGTGTGAGAGGTTCCATGTTAGTCAGCTTTCCCCACAGCGGCCCCATTTGTACCGAAGTAAACTCGCACTCGAGTCCGTACGTCAAGTCAACATTAAACTGTAGAAACTACTTTGTGTTGAAAAATAAAAAAAATTGCAATATAGGGGGATTGAAATGCCAGATTGTCACCATGCAGACCTTCTAGGATGATGAAAACACCCAAGGTGGCAGAGAGACTTGCTATCATGGGCAGTGGTGCCGGCACGGAGGAAAGGGAGTGCCCCTTACGCTATAGATTTCTGCACAGAGGGTAGGGCGAGGTGTGTTTTAGACTGAATGATGGATTTCTTGTAGTCATCTGCTATCACTAATGGTTTGCAAACTATCAAAATTTTCACAAATCTTCCGCAACCTGTCAAAATTTTGGCGTGTTCCGTCGGCTTTTAGCGGCAATATTGCTATGCTTATTACAGATGGAATATTACTCTGGCAAAACACTTCCGAAAATAAGACGTACCTTTCTAACCTCTGTGAGGACCAGACTTCAAAAAGGGATCATAGAGCAATCTAACATAATGAGTAAGCTATGATAACATTTGTCAGGTTTGTACCATGATGTGAAAGATTAAAAGTATACATTTGTCATTAGACATTTTTCAAAGTTTTTGTCGCCGGGCACCTAGTGATGGATAGGGAATGTTATTACCTACATTTCTCACCTTTGTCCTCAATTAAATATTTTCGACTTTTTCTTCAAAACATCTCAAAAGTTTTCGCCTTATTCTACAGTCATGTGTTACGTTTAAGCTCTCTCCATAGGTCTGATTATGCAAGGGCAAAGTTTATAACTACCTTGTGAAGGGTAATTCTTTCCACCTTCTGCTAGTTTTAAAACATAAAACATATTTAAAGCACACATGGGTTCTCTAGCGGATTACTATTAAAGCATTGATAATAAGACTTATCTTCCTGACAGAACCATTATGGTTAAGGAACTGAAGTGTCTCAAAGAACTGCGTGAATGCAAATTAAAAGCAAAAAAAAAAAAATGATGTAATAAATGGAAAAATTTCACCCCATACCCGACTAAACTTATAACGAAACTAAAACACTCGTTATGGCAAAAATCATTTATGGAAGCTAAATATACATCTCACTCTTAATGCTAACATCTAAATTTTGAAGTAACCTCAAATTCACCCTGGACCTCCATAAATGCCTTAATTAACCCGTACCCAGCAATTAAAATCGAATTTTATAAAATGTGAAATGATATAAAATCTCCTTAACAGAGCAACTGAAGCTGATTTCTGCATTCTTAATATGTATTATTGCGAGAGCTTCCGGGGCTTCTGGACCCCCACCGGGGCTCCGTCCCTAGACTTCGCTAGGTTCCCTAACACTGGACCCTGGACTCCACAAGTTCAATCTCACGTTTCGCATTCGTGGAGCAACGGAGATACACTCTAAAAAATGGTTGCCCAACCTGGGCAAAAATTTACACAGCCGTTGGTTCCGTATGCCTCCTAACCGGAATTGGGTAAAATATTGCCCAACTTAGTTGGTTAAGGGTTTTACTCATTAGTTGGGGGGAAAAAATTGCCCAACCATTTTACCCAGCTAATTGAGAAAATGTTTTGCCCAACCAATTGGGCAAAAATTTTACCCAACTTTTAGGCAAAACATTTAACCAACCAAGTTGGGTAATTTATTACCCAATTCCGGTTAGGAGGCATACGGAGCCAACGGTTGGGTAAAACAAGTTACCCAACGGGGGTTGGCATATCTCAGAGAAGTTACCTTCTTCAAGTTTTAAAAGCTACCGGCATTGGTAATGCTAGCCGCTTCTTTTCCAAAAGTCCCCTCAATTCTCTGGCGAAGAGCCAGGGACGAAAACCAAACAATACTCCCGAAGGAGTTCTGCTCCCTTAAGGAGCTATACGTCCCCAAGGGACAACTTACTTAACAAGAACTACAGAACAACCTGACGTGCGAAGTCTCGTTCTAGACGCAAATGCTAATGCTAGCTTTTTTCCAAAAGTCCCCTGACTCTCTGGCGAAGAGCCAGGGGCGTAAACCAAACAATACTCCCGAAGGAGTTCTGCTCCCTGAAGGATCAACAACGTCCCCAAGAGACAAACTTTGACTTAACTGACCCACCCGACAGTGGTCCCGTTCTAAACTGGCTGAATAGAACAGGTCCCACCTGGGAGCTCCGCCGGATACTCCTGAGCCAGGTAAGTGGCTAATGCTAGCTTTTTTTCCGAAAGTCCCCTGACTCTCTGGCGAAGAGGCAGGGGCGAAAACCAGACAAACCAGAGGCAGGCGAAGACCAGATGACGGATACTCCTGCGCCAGGTAAGTTGGATGTCACACAACCTTTAATGCTAGCCACTTTCAAAAGTAGCAGGATTTTAATTGGAAAGTCATATATAAAAGAATGTTATGGTTTGTCTATTATATATATATATATATTCAGTGAGACTTGTTAAGTTTTCCTTCTTTATGTTGTATTGTACAACTGAGAAACATCATTTTCTGCAAGAATTCACCATTGCCAGCTTCAATTTATTTCAATTAGACCTGCAATAAAGGTTAAACACAAAATTCCTTTGAAAACTTCGGAATGCTCCATTCAAAGGATAGGTATATAAACCTGGTATTCCAAAAGAATTTCACAGCATTTTAAACATGCAATTTTCCAAATTGTCGTAGCAAAAATTCCCACAGTGTAGGCAAACGTTTTGCAAAATGTTTACTGTGAATGTAAAAATTTAGAAATAGGTGTTATTAAAAGAATTAATTGGCGGTGCGTTTAACCAGTGTTGGGTAAAGGAATTCACTTAAACCATTTCACCAATAGTTGGTCAATGGGTTTTTTGGTTCTTTTGCTCAACATTGTGAAAAATTTAACCAACTCTACATTGCCCAGAAAATTTTACCCAACTTTTTAAGAGTGCACTCTAGAAATATTGGTTAAAAAGGGTTGGGTAAAATTCAAAGAGCCCAACCTGGGTAGTTTGGTAACCAACACAGTGGCAAAACAGATTAACCAAGTGGGTTGGTTAACCTTCAGTTTGGGTAAAGTCCATCTCCTTCGCAATATTACCCAGGTTGGTTTAAGTGAACTGATTTGGGGGCCATACGTACTTACACAATTAATAAAAAGGTACTATTCTGTACAGCAGTACGGACAGTACGTACGTACCTACGTACACTTGTACTCGCATCCGACCGAGACGAAGACAGACTTGCTTTAAAAGTCTGCAGAAAAAGGCTGAGCTTTCTGAGGAGGCTGATTGTAAAATAGTCTGTTATCGTATGCGACGAAACTGTCATATTAGCCCATTGTGCCCTGCTTTATACAATAGTAGTATTCCTGTTATGAGCTTATATTGTTAAAAAAGAGGAACACCGCTCTCACGATTCCTTTGCATTGGAAGACGTGCATTATTTGTGTGTCTTTTCCGAGATCTCTTTTACTTTCTTGGTTTGGAGGTACGAGTTTCATACAATGACATAAAAAACTAGTTATTGTTAAGATACAACATGTTGGCATTAATTTCTTGGTACACTACGCACCAGCTGATCGTATGATGGTGGCCCTCAGCTTAGATAAGTTCAATCACAGTGTGGCATAATATCCTCACAACCTGGGTAAGACATTCTTAAATAGGTTTCAGATGTTTGAACAAGGGCGCCATTTGTCATAAGCGCCATTTTCCCCAGGCACACACTTCTGCCTAAGATCAAAAGTTCCCGAAGGCGTGAGGTATGTGCTAACTTTCTTTTATGTATTCGAGATTGAGATGCAGGAATAATCAAAATAACTGAAAGTTGTGTCAGCGTTTTAAGTCAAGAGCCATTTAAACTCATGTTTTCCCAGATATAAATCTAAATGGATAAAATCTCAATATCCGGCCTAGTTTTTATGTAGTAGGCCTAGACCACATGTTTAACCATATCACCACTCGCTGGAAACAAGAAATACAGGCAAAGCAAATGTTTGGTTAATCCTACCGGAACATGAGTCATACATAACCTAACGAAAAATAAGACGGATTTTGTTATTCTTGTGAAAGGTAGACGCATGTAACGTCATCACCCTATCAAATGTACTGGTTCATATTCACTTAACCAAGTTCACTTTATTGTAAACCGTTTTTAGAATTCTTAGAAATGGTACATGGTATATCCTGACAACATCATAACTCGTTTAACCACATACTGTTTTGTAAACGGCACTCCTTCACTTCAATGAAAACATCATCACAAAGTCACAAAACGAAAAAGGAACATTGAGGTAACATTTAAAGGGATCTGCCAGTGACAAAAACCAATGACTACAAAAAATGCAGAAAATTTTTCTCTTCTAGGAGGTGAAAACCGCATCTCAATAGCTTGTAGTGTTTGGAACATACTAATTTGCAAAGAAATACAATTTTTTCTCAAGCTGAAATGCATTACGGGAAATCTGTGATGTCATCGCGGCAAATTAATTTGGCAAAGCATTGAATTTCTTTATGATATTGACACTGTTGTAGGGAATATTTAGCAACTTTGTTTGTTATGCCGTACATATGGTGCAGATTTATGCTAAACCTACATGGAAAGATATTCAAACATTCCAACTGTATCAAATTTCAAGGACAACAGGACATTCAATTATAAAGGAAAACAAAAGAAATCTGAAGCAATGTGCCCACTTTACATTACATTCTGTGACCTTGATGAGAACTGGAGGTATTTCTTGACAAAAATAAGTTGTCTTTAATATTAGATTTCTCGAGTTCGGAAAAGAGTATTGCTACGGGGTTTGGAGGGCATGAACTGATTTTTTTCCTCTTTCACATGGGACCACTGTGAAAAGCCATTGGAAAATGCCTTTAAAATATATGTGACTGCACTAGATTTCGTTAGTATTTGCAAACAAAGTTTTCTTGATGTTTGAATACTGCCTCTTTCTTAAATGGAAATCTGTATGAATATAACTATTTCAGTCAATTTAAAATCTACGAGAAAGAAGTTTTGAAAACCACTGGGGCCTTTGAAAATTTAAAAACTACCGCATAAGGCAAATCAAAAACACAATCAGGGAAGAAGCCAGCATTTGTAAGTTGCAAGGAAGCAAAGCAAGAAAATATAACTTTCTTCTATTCCAGCTGAAATTTTGAAGCTTTTAATGATATTAAAAAACTTAAAGTTTTGTCAAAACTTGATGAAAACGAATTTAGGAAATGTCAAAGCGTTTTCAAAAAGTATTGGCACCTTTAATGGATCATAAATATGTTGGTTACTTAAACAAAGTTTTGGTCAATTCCTAGACAAGGCAGTAAATTAGGGGAAAGAAATACCCATTTTCAGACCCTTACTATTCGTTACCGTATCTCACTTTATTTTGTGATAAATGGTGTGAATTAGCGTATTGTGTAATATCTCCCAAAGATAGATAACAAAGTACCACTATTTACGGCAATCCATGGAGGATGTGGTGAGGGGGAGAGGTAGCATCTTTTCTGTTTTTAGATACTCCCATTTAATTTACTATTTTCATACAGTAATAGTACAAGTGTTCATTATTTCCTCCCTTACTTTTTACACAAATTTCTACCGTTGACTAGTAACAACCCTCAAATTCATCATTTTGCATATTTGTTTTCAATTTGCAAGCTTTTGGACAAACTTTATACATTCAAAATAATTACTGTGCCCCTATTTTTTCTCATTTGACATTTGCCCATGTTGATCAAATTCGTCCACATATGATGCCACTACTTATTGTACGTCCATTAACGTAATTGAATGAAAATATTTTAATCCCAGTGTACGTGGGTATCAAGTATAGATGAACACACAAGCAACCGTTTGGATGTGCTCCTTAAAGTATTATTTTCGATCACTAAAACAGTGCTATAGAGTTTTCACTGGCGTCGGAAAGCTCTAAGATCATCACCAATCATTAGGGGTTGATCAACGAAGGGCTAACGGAAATGGGTCACCACGCTCGTTAAACCAGTTCAGTTGTTGTGATAGGTCCTATATCATAAAGTACTGACCAGTGCGATCGGCCTTACCTTGATGAATCCAAGAAAAGGTGGCAGTGCCTAAGCGGCAGTACTCAAGTTAACATAAGGCTGAAAAGTCCTACCGTAAGATATGGTCTTATCGGAAGAAAATGGTTACTTGGAAACATGGAGAAGTCACAAGATATGTTCTTTTATGTAAAGCGATGGAGGCTCGGGAGCCTCTTTTATGCATGAGTTACCAAATGTGGTTCTGTAAAAAAAATCATTTCTAATTTGGTCGGAAACGCGAAAAAAAAAATATCCCTGATTACCTAGAGTTAAATAAAGTTGCAAGCAGATAATATGCGATCATAGAATGCTTCTACTAATTTATTTAGAATTGAGGACAGTGGGCAAAGTATTGGAAATATTCTTCCTAACTTCAATGATCTTGTAAAGAAAAGCAAAGTCCTCACCTTCTACTGACGAAAGAAGTACTGTACTGTACTAATCCCAAACAAATTGGCTTTAAAATGGTCCAAAAATGTGTTGAAAGTACGTCACTATTTTAATCCGTAACAAATGAACATCAATTGAGCTGCAGAAATGTAGAGCCTGCAGTTTATACCGTTCATGGAAAATTGGTCGTGTGGTTCACACAGTCGGATGCATAGGGAGAGCCATTAAAAATTTCGTACAGCCACAAGGTTCCCTTGTGGTGACTGCACGGCGCTCATCTATGAAAAGGTCAATATCCTCCATATAGGCCAGACGTTTTTATCTGAAATTCTAATCTTCTTTCACAAATATTTTAGGCTGGTATGACAAGACGTAAGGTACATAGTTAAAAGTAAAAGCCACAAATTCAAAAAATCTGCGAAATGACAATATGCTGTCTCAACGTCTTCCAAAATTTTTAAAGCATGAACTTGCAGAACTTCCAGACAAGATAATTAGTCATGTCGTATCCTGCGAGAGGTATATTCAGGGAAGGGAACAGTGTAAACCACCATCAGGTGCGAGTACATGTTCAAACATTAGTCCTTTGAATATCAGTAAGAATATAAATTTCACGTAAATAATTATTGTAGCTTTCAATCGATATTTGTGTATTCAGCACTGGTCTCGATTAGACTTGATGATCGAAACAACACTGTCACGCCCTGAGCAAGTTCAATAAACAACAGCCAGCGTCATAATGAGTGTGAAATAATAAAACACTTTGGATCGATATATTTACGTTCTCGTATTTTTCGGGAATCACATGTCATATAAACAATTCCAGATATCAATTTTAGTCCAAAAAAGGACTAATGCAAACTCATACGCTGGTGTGTGCCTTAATCCAACTTGAGCGACAAAACAAGTTTGCTCTACGGGTCAGTTCGCAAAGCCAGGCCTATAAATGAAGGGCTTGGATTAGCATTTTAGAGCAAGAAGTCTATTTTTGACCAGCCTATCTACATTTAGATTTTACGCATCTACCTGTCCTCTAGTGTAAAAAGTTGACTTACCTGCTAATAAAAAAGATGATTGTGACGTAGTATCACCAGATCGTCATGTTTTGTTTAGATTTCGTCATGTGGTTAATAGATCGACATATGCCCACATTTGGTACAATTATGAATAATGAGGACCTCTGCTTTAAAGGCAATAGGCAGTCGCCTCAAAATTTTCTTGAAAAATCAGCAAACTCTTGAAAATCTCCTCTTATTGCATTACAAGCACCTCTGAAGATGTTTTGAACATAACTATTACAAACAATAGGTAAAGCAAGGCGACATTCTCCTTGAATTCCACAATTCACTAACAAAAATATTGTCACATGATCAAAATAGGCCATTCATGAACTAGAGTGACAGGATACACTCACTCTGTTTGGGGTGACTGCCTACTGCCTTTAAGGTTGTGGGTGGGGTGGGGTGTTTATGGTGTCCATGGCAACGAAAGGCCTGACCAGAGGTGCAGACCAAGGACATTATATAATTGGTAGAAATCCATACTTCGATAACTATTTATCATATATATTAATGAACGGCGTAAGGAAACTGTTTGACCAATAATGCCCCAAAGATTGTCTGACCTGTTAAATTTGCAGGCAAATGTGGTAATAAGCTGAAAACGGAGCTAGCGATCGCTCCTGACTACCATGGGAATTAAACTGTTTTCATGGAGGCTAACGTTATTTCCATGGACATGTGATATTACTCTTACTTGTGAACTAAGACACTATATTGATTCCGCCATGCTATAGCAATACATAACAGTGTCCCTTTTCACCAGGTCGCCTGACAAATTAATATGAATGGTCGACCGGGTCCATCCGTCTTTTTCCACTTAGTCCAACTTTCTATACTACACTAAACCCTAAACGTAATGTTCTTGAAACTACAGAAGCAGTCATAACCACTTCTAGGCAATATTCATAAGAGTGTGATTAATTTATTCCCCTGTCTAATGGTGCAATAACGTAATTCGGGCCAAAGTTGTATTACGCGAAACATCACGTTTTGATACCAAAACGGAAATTGTAAGTAGTTCGAAGGCGTCAGTCATACACGCCACAATTTTGTGGAAAATGTTTCAAATCATGATTGCCTTTGACAACTCAATTCGTTGTAAGGTCATTTTGAAGAAAAGCATGAATGTGCTTTCAATATGTAGTGAAGTTATCTTGCTACTTCTTTCACCCTAGTTGTTTCCAGTTGAAGTTGGTGATTAATTATTGAACCATTCTCAACGTGCAGTTATCTGTTCATCTTACAATTGTGCACCTTCAGAACCGAGTGCAAGATAATTTCATGAAGATGCCCTGTTGGGACTTTCCCACTCACGCAGAAAGTTATTAACTGCTCCGAAGAGCTACGATCATGCATGAAAGCCACGTTTACTAACGATTGCCCTCTCGAAATCCGTGCTACGTGTTACACAGATGTAAGGTTGCTGATAATTTGGTTAAAAAAGCATCAAGGACTTTTATATGTTTTTTCAACAGTCTTACCGTCAATCATAATGACCATCAATATGTTATAAAGCTATCATTTCACTTTTCACACGTTAATTGTTTTCAGTTGACATTGCAGCATAATTATTGAACTAGTCTAAACGTGCAGTAGTTTGTTAGATGAAATTTAACGACACACCAACACAAATGTGTTACATAGTGTCAGGTAAAGTTTAATTACGGAGCACGTCCTCCCCTTTAGTCGCCTCTTACGACAGGCGGGGAATACCGTGGGCATATTCTACAACCCCCAGTAACCATTACCTATTTATCGTACAGTTACACTGCAATATTACTAAAATACCCTTTATACTACATACTGAACATGTAGCTTATAAAATTTTGCCTGTTTGTTTGACAGTCCCACACGAGCTAATTTCCACTCAGGTTGCCATAGGCCAGAGTTCGCAGTAAACTTCACATCAGAGTAGATCAACGATAGCACTTTGCACTGTCATTTCAATTCCACTATTTAAAATCAAATAAGCTTATTTGAAACGGGACACGGAAAGAAACATGGCAACCCCTGAAAAGCTCTGCTTTATTATATTTCTGCATATTTCATAATAAGACGTTCTATAGTACTGTGCCCGTACAGGATTTACTTGAAGGACACCATGTGGTTTATCCACCCTAATCGCATCGAACCGATACGTTGGAGGAAGTGTGCGTCTGCAGACACCAATAGCATGAGTCACCATTGTAAATTTAGACCTGTCCACACGATATCTGCAACTACATATGTTTAACTATGCGGAAAATTTCATAATTTGCTGTAGATAATTGATGGTGTTTCCAACATTTTTATTAATCCGAATGCCAGCAAGCTGTTGTTTATTCCTTTTCGGGTCACCTTTCCCTTATTTGATATGTACCGCCACTTGGATAATGATACAATTGTCGATAACTTTTACCTACGTTTAGCCACGTAATAGAATCATATCTTTAGTTAGGAGTTTTTCGTCACCTTCGTTTCTCTGACTACCTTTAGCTCCTTGATTACAATGCCACTGTAATTGCTGACGAATTTTGGAAGAGTCAATGAGATTGCCCAGATCAAAATGCCTGACAATATTAGAGTTTCTTCTTAGGTGTTAACATGAACTTTGCTTTAATCCAAGTAGTTAAAGTTAAATGAGCCCTCTTCATTTCCTTACAGTGTTAGTTTAACGTATGATGTACTTGGAGGAAGCAATCTAAAGAGACAGGCAGAATTGTGAATGGTAGCTATGGGAGAAAAACATATAATTAATCGTGAGTAATCAGTGAGATAACCTTGTAATTATTTAGAACGTGTTGCATGCTTGTTGTATGTATGTATGTATGTATGTATGTATGTATGTATGTATGTATGTATGTATGTATGTATGTATGTATGTATGTATGTATGTATGTATGTATGTATGTATGTATGTATGTATGTATGTATGTATGTATGTATGTATGTATGTATGTATGTATGTATGAGGGTATAGGCTATACATACATATATAAAAAATACATATATATTTATATATATACTATATAATACATATTTATATATATATATATATATATATATATATATATATATATAGTGGAAATCGATAGAGCTGGAAAATCTGGCTGAGGTGAAAAGCAAAGTTGACTCCACCGGTGTATATATATATATATATATATATATATATATATATATATATATATATATATATATATATATATATATATATATATATATACTAAAAGTAGAATCCGACCCATATGTAGAACGTTTCGGTAATAAATTATTGTACTTGTCAACAATGACATATTTCTTGTCTCTTTTCTTGTTGTATGTATACATTTTACTGTAGTTCAATCGACGAGCTCAGTGCAGAGGTACAAAGGATCATGTGGGGCATGTGGAACGTGTATGAACAGTTTTTCCATTACGACTACAGGATAAATATCACCCGGTGAGAAACAATACAAAAGATCAATATGGACTCAGCTGTGTTAGCCAGATAGCCAGAAGTCTTTCATTTTGCAATGAACTGATGACATTGAAATGTCCCGTGCTACATATAAATATGGACATGGCAAATAATGTCCCAAGGCAAGAAAATTCAATAGGTTGTGCAAAATGATTGAAATGTTAGGCTGGAGAACATTTCATTTGAGTGCTGGATTCCATATCTGATACTTAGACCCATTTTGCCAAATTACTACCACCTTTACAAGAAATGCTAAAGAAGTCTATACAACACGTTTTTAAAATTTCTAAAAGTTTACTCCCAGTTTATAGAAGTTTTGTAGAAATCTTTACATTGTCTACATAAATCCAACAGACGTTTGTGAAGAATTTCTACAAACATTTCTGATGAATCTGTAAAGAATCTCTATAACTTCTTTATTATTTCAGTTTTTCTATAGAATTTATATAGAGTTCAGAATTTCATGTATATGCTCTATTATTATATCATTCTAAAACTTTAAAGTTATTGACATTCTTCAGAAAGTTTTAAGAAATGCTAAAAGACTGGAAACGCACTTCCTTTCCTCAAATAGGGACGTTAGGTGACCCCCGAGGTGAAATAACTTGACACGGTAAACACATACATTTTTCAGTACAATCTTAACAATGCTCCGCACATCCAGATGGCGATCTTTGCCCACACGTGTTCATTTACTTTAAGCCAATTTACCAATTTAGACATTGTATGTTAGGAAAGGGTGGCATATTACACGCAAATTTCAGTCGCTTCCTGGCTCCCATATTTTAGACAATGTGATGTTTAAAGGGAAGACTCCATAGTAGTATCCCCCCCCCCACACACACACACACTAAAATGCCAAAGTTAGTAAATCTGGCATTGTTGGGTGTGGAAGAAACGATAAATTATCTCACGAAGGTGCAAAATTCTGGATTCATCAGCAAGTCGTTTACCCCACTGTCAGGATATGCGCATGTCCAAGCCAATTTTAATGTTAAAAAATCATGTGGTAGTCTTCATGGCATTGACCTTCATGCTGTAGCACGGTTCAGCATGGTCTTAAGGGAAGATTAATATAATAGGCAATTCTCAGATTAATAAATATAGACAGAAGGCCACTTAGTTATCTCAAGTTATGCCGGATTAGTGAACACAGACTGAACATTCTGGCACGTTTAATACATACGAGTGACTAAACACAGACTAGGAAATAGTGAGGGGGGAAGGACAGTTAAATGGCGTAAAGTCCAAAAGTACATGACTGAAAGAGGCAGTAAGTTGCACTCTTGCTTTTGAAAAGCAATTTTCAACATTTTGTACATGGTTCTGAGAAACAACAAAGTTATGTGGGGTCATTTAACAAGGAAACTTGCTTCAAAAACTGGCTCCTTTAAAGAAACTGGTAACGGGAGGCAAATTCTATACGGCTTATTATCTTAATCTTATGTGAAATAGACAACAGCATTGCCATCTGCAACAAACGCACTTGTCTTAACCTTGAAGAGAATCACCTCACCCCTCCTGTCCGTTTTTTAGATTTAACAAATTAGTAAAGTCACTCCATGTATGTCTTTAAATACTCTAGGTCATGTTAATGAAGCTATGCTGAGCTTAGCCGGTTGCTAAACAGTTCTGTACGGTCGTTGATTTATTACCCTGGTTGGCAACTAGTTTGTATGCATGAAACATCACTGGTGATATTTGCATTTTAAGTTGCTAACTGAGTTGGGAACTAAAGTATTACTTCACTGACTGCTGGCCAGACGCATCACTGACCTCATCGTCCTTTGAGGAGATTGTAGTTGCCAACGGATGATAGACACGGATGAGACTATTACGCAATTCACACCTTTGTATCTGTTGTCCTTACGTTCAGGAAAATAGATTCCACTTCTAAGGCACCAACATTCCAACTACACTATGTGACAACCAAATTCTTCAGCAAAGCAAGATTCTTTGTAAGGTTTCGTGAATTCCATTTAGTCGTCATCGCCAGAGTTGAAAACTAGCTGACTGCAAAGTTGGCGTGGTTTTACAATAGGGGGCCTAACGATTTCCACTGTGAGAGAGTGACTGGAAAACGTGGTATCCTATTAAGTCCACAAATGAAAGTAAACACATTACCAAATGTTAACCTGTAACTTCTGAGCACGGTGAATAATCAACTAATACAATGCTGCCTTTCTTTCAGGTGTTGTCTTGCTTTTACATATTATGCATTTTCATCGTGTGATCATGAACTTTAAGAGAGAATCACCCGATAAGGCCACACCACTACAGATTTTAAATCCTCCACGCATGTGATGTACCAAAGTGACCAGTTTGCTACAAAATCGTAGCCATCAGGAGCATTCCGTAATACCTTTACGTTTAGAGGGCGCTGTCAGTTCCATGGCGAAGCTCGGGATTTTCAGATAGACCTTACACAGGGTCCGGCCATTTAAAAAGCCTTTTTGCTCTCCTAGTTGTAAACCTTCTAGTTATCACAGTTGGAAAATCCCCTAGTTATAAATAAAATATATAAAAGAAATCCTTCAAGATGCAATCGTTCATTTTTAATGCAGAATAATGTACGTAAAGACAAACAAGATATCATATTAGGACGGTGCATGTACTGCAATTTTGTACTCCCTAAGTTGCTAAGATGCAAAAGCGCATAACTTAGTGTGCTGATACCACTGAAGTGAAAACATAAATGAGTGTTATATTCAAAACAGTTATGGATATTGAAGTAGCCAAGATTCAGTAAGAATGGAACAATGTACAAATTCTTAGTTGTAACAGCTACCCTCAACATACTATGTAGGGCAACTGGAGAGACTATGTTAAATATATTACCGCAAAGAAAGTGTAAGGTCAATATTAAAGTCAACTTCACATACCCTTGAACACTTTTTGACTGGTTAGGCTGTTTATTTTAAACCTGGAATGTCTATTAACATCTACGAGGTCATAATATGGTACCTCCCTTCCTTTAATAATGCTTGCAAATAGGTTTACCCTATTAGACCTTGGATATATGGACGATGGGTTGCCGTTTCAATAACGTGGGTGTAAAGACTTATAACCGTAAAGTTCAATCAGACTTGGTGGAACCATTAAAACATGTACAGCACTAGTTCTAGGTGACTATATTCGTGATATAGAGGCCAATACAAGCGACACACATTGGTTAAAATTTGGATTTCCCACGAGCACACCGAGGGAAAGAAATCATCTTAATAATACCTATAGTGGCTTCATACAGAAGCATAAGTAAGTTCCGAAAGTTTAATTACTGTGAGCCTGAATGCAGCTTATTATATGTGCAGGAAGTGGTCATTGTGCTTGTCTGGGGAGGTAAAATGCCTAATGGCTCCGGTACTGTTATGATAAACCTTCGAGCATAGACTCAAATGGTGTACAAATTCTTTTTGACATTTGGTTTCGACCTCTTTGAAAACAAGCATTATTACCACGTGTCTGGAAAAGTGTGACAAGAAGTACAATTCGATATCTACCGTTTCCCTGATTCAACTTTCACCATAGCGAGGATTTCACTGTTGCATTAGATGGAAATCGCATATTTTTGCAATTGAGCGGTAGACTAAAGTGGTAGTTTGTCGTTAGCCATGACAAATGCAATAACAAGACTAAACCTATGTTTAATAAGAACTTGGTGACTTTTTCATCTTAGTCATTTGAGCAACAATTGTGGAAATTAAACTTGATTATTCAATTTGATAGAAACAATTTGAAGTACATCAATATTTATGTTATGGCTTTTAGAGCTAGTCATTTCACACACAACCTTGTACGTTTATTATTACTTGAAGGTGGGTTGCGTTGAATCTGATTTTTGTTAAGTTACAAAACAAAACTATATCGTTCTACTTGTTGAGAGAAAAGCACGTTACTTTCACCCAGCCGGGCATCGAGTCATCCTAATTGTTCAACCTAATCGTTCAGCCACTTTAAAGCCCGGGACATGCTACCGTTCCTTACGAATTAGAATACAACCTCAAAGAACACTGTTCCCTCAATATATTAAAACTGCAAATTCGTTATGTATACCATAAAATGTGTCGGAAGAATTTGGGGATTGTTCTCCTGGTCTCCACTCATATACGAGGTCTCCTTAGTTGGAAATATCAAATATTTCGATTAATGAATCGTAATTACTGGCAACATAAGGAGGCTTAAAAATGCACATGCAACCTGTGACGAATGAATTTTAAACAGGTCATACCAGTAGTCATTGCAGGTATAAGTTATGTTATTCACAAAAGTTGATACAATTATACCCAAAAATATGCTTCTCACAAATATATGCCTTCTATCTTATTTCATTCAATCAAATGTCACAAAACCTTTAACTTTGATATGTTACATAGACTTCAACTAAATGAAACGGGTAGGCTATTTATCAATGCAATGACACATGTGTGCATCTAGCGTAATGCTGGTAGATGAAAGCCTATCATAACAAGACAATGTCAGTTTCTTAAATTTTGTTTCTTTCTGTAAAGCAAAATTAGTGAAGTTAAGAAGCCCGCAGAGCTAATTTCAATATGAAAAGGCCTAGTAAAAGTAGTATACATCTGTAAAAGATCCCTGGTGATAATATCCTTACTATGTAATTGCATACAACGAATAATCATAAATACACATTCACTGCTTTCACATGTCGGGCATTTTGGGTAGTTATTCCAGGACTTTAAGCGGCCACTAATGTGGTGCAAGAAACCTGAAATGGTTCACCAGCTCTGTGGTCCCACTCAGGAGGGTGGGGGCATGAGGGTAGTCCTGGCAAAGTCTAGACCAGCCATGTTTTCGCCAATTTTATTTTGCCACGACATTTCAAGGACCGTCCAACTACAAGTTAATATAATACTTCTTAATACTGGGGAATATGGTTCCCTGCCCAACGATTAAAAATCCGCCGACTGCCAGTATGCTGAGTGCTGAAATAGTCTAGAGACTGCATTTGGTGCAGCGGTAACTTACATCCTGTTACAGCTGGGTCATTAAAGAAAACATGTCATGATTTCTGTTGCATGACTATCTAGAAACTTTAAATACTTCCAACTTAAAACTGGCTCAGAGAAAATGTCAATACAAGCACTATGAAGGTTATATTAGGTTATACTGGATACCTAGGTCAATATGTACTGTAATTAAGGGCCAAATGTGCTTGGTTTAAATTTTAAATCGCATGACAATAAAGAATATGATCCGGCTTTATATGTAAGGTCTATATAATAAGAATACTGACAAGAAATTTATGATACATTCACTAAGACAGTAAGATATCTATCTTACATCTGTTACTGACTTCTGCTGTACGTTTTCCCACCCAATGAATCATGAATTACACCTTTACTCTAGGAAGTCATTGAGATCAGTAAGCGTACACATTGAAACAGTACTCTGTTAATGATATCCTTGGTAATTGTATCCATTTCCGTTTGAATGCTTATTTCTGGGTTAATAGATCATTACCTATTTTTTGAGATCTTACCGTTTTTATTCGAATAGCGTAATACGAATTTTGTTCATGGTGTGTCCAGCGGATTTTCTCTTCATTTGTCCAACTTGAAGGGTATGGGATAACATAACTGCATCGTCTGAGATCAGGTTGGAGAGTAAATTGGTTGTCTAGTTTGTATGGCTATCTGCTCTGTTTTGAGGGGCAAAGTGTGTGCTTGGATGGTCAATTTCACTTATCGGTCATTAGCATATGCGAAAATTTAAGAGGATGAGGGATGTATTCCCCGTCATCTGGAGATGCGCCTTTTGACTTTTACTTTTCACCCTTGTCCCAAATACACACACACACACACACACACTCACAAGAATTTGTAACCCAAACCTTCGCTACTTGTTAGTGTAGGCTATGTTACTGAAATAATAGCTAGCTGTGACAAGGGCAGCCCAATCAAGACGGGAGATATTTCCTAGCTGAAATGCCCCACTTTCATCCCCTCTCCTTGCTACTGATATGACTGCTATCCTCAGGAGTTCTTAACTACCCTCTCTTACTTTTCAAATGGAGAGAATTGTCGTTATAACAAATAAGCGCTTATTTAGGCCTATTCAACTTACAGACGTTATCCATTCTGAAGAATTCTTGATTTCATTTTATAGGCCTACATTTAGCTCCGCTATTTTGTGTAGTGACAGTCACAGCGTGAGCCATTCTTGTGCAGGGTTTAATACGGCAGGATCTTTTTCACAGATTAAAGAAGGCAAGCCTGACAATTACCACTGTGTGATGACAATCCTCCGAAAAATACATTTTCCTTTTTTCCTTTCATTTGTGACCTAAAGATCGTCTCTAATCCTAAAAATTGATTACTTAGCACCTACTTAGACGTAAATCTGACTAATATTAGTTTAAGACTGATTTATCGTTGTTTGAGCTGTATAATTTATTTTGAAGTTGTTCGATTTTTTGTCATTTCTTTACGTTTGACTATTTCCTTAGTATTAGAATTCTACGAGTTTTGTGTTCGTATTTCTTCAGGTGCAGCCATGCTTGCATCTCACCACGGTATCGGCTCTTAGGGTATTGAAAACTGAAATCTATTTCAGTTAACCTGGAACAGAACGATTTACCTGCTCTTCTTGTCACACTAGTTCATACTATCCAATTATGGAAACCTTTAGAGGTATTTACTATTTACTGTTTAAAAAGTTGTAAAGCTGCGATTCTTTTGCCCGTCTCTGGCCATATAGGTGGGTAGACTGAGATGTCCCAACCAAAAATTGTTGTGCACTCTCCGTAAGATTTTGGGTGTTGGAAAATAACGCACAAGTGCTCCTTTATACGTAAGGGTCGTAGGCCTGAGTCAGTTGCGCATTGATTTTACAAACATTTTACAATTTTACAAAGTGTGTTTTCCGGTGCTGATTCCTGACCAAATGTTTGCAGCGGTATTCTCTTACCATAATATGGCAAATATTCAGGGTGTCAGAAAGCATCTCCCTAATTCGAGGTCGATGAAGCCAGCATGTGGGATTTTCTTTTCATCTGCACTTGCCTCGTGTTCTTTTAGCATTGTCCCCATTACACCCCCCCCCCCCCAACACACACCAAAGGTTCCGGAATGAAGATATCGGCCTGAAAGGCAGGTTTCGACCTCACTGGATTTATGCCTGGGTGCACTTACAGTACGATCAAAATAAAAGAAACGTTTGTCACTACTGTACAGATAAGGACCACTTGATCCAGTCAGAGATTGTTACCACAACTGATCAGGGAGGAGACTAATAATACCTCCCTGGATCACTGATCTCTGTATATTACTGGATAACGCTTGTTGCAAGATTTTTGAAGCAACCGGTCCGCCATCTTGTCGCTCCCAAAATAAAGGTCTTTCGTCGATACGACTGTGTAGGCTACAAAGTTAAACTTTTCATTAGACAGAACATCGAGATAGTTGATTTTTAAGTTACAGTAAGGTGCCTTCGTGTATTGCAATCTATTGGGTAAGTGCCCTTTATATCCCTGCAGCCCATTGTTGATCGATTGGCCTTTGCAGTGAAAGTGGCTACCTAATCTTCAGCCCCTGGGCCCGATTTCTGGTCGTATGCCCCAGGCAACAGTAATTCGCATTCATGCACTGTGCGTAGAAGTTAGTAGCACTAACAAGTCACAGACTGTATGACCAACTTACGTGTTGGAATATGACCAGTGGGCCATGGCAATGGTTCTCAAGTAAATGAGAAGCTAGCCCATAGTCAGAGGTGGGGGCACCGTGCCTTAGATTCCACCGCAGATTTTTTTGAGATAAAATGATCGTGAAAGCTGAAAAATACATTTCCCTTCCAACACCTTGTCTGCTGGTGAGTGGACGCTGTGACAGGTACTAGCATTCTTAGCATGCACTGGCAGGCTATGTCAGAATCATGGGAGAGGGGGACATTATGTGAGTCCCACGTAGGTATAGCTGACCCATATGGACCCCACTGATTTGTGCACCCAAGATTTCAATTAATTCAATGAGGGAGCCACGCAAGATTTAGTAGTAGGCCTACTTATTGATATTTCTAGGGCCTATTGGAAGATTTAGGTCACTACCATCTACTTCGACGTACATGTGAGTGATTCTTTATTGGCCAGCATAGTACATGAAGCCTAATCATGCACATTGTTTACAGCTAGATCTTCGTAAATTTGCAAATGCAAAAAATGAATCTTTTAGACATGCTTAATGCTCATGATTCATCCGTCCACGTGAACCACAGGGGCCAGCCTCGATCACTTCACCATATGCCCTAGATAACCCTCGGCACGGAACCCCAATGGGCCAGCACGAACCAGCCCGATGCAGCGACCATGGGTTTCTCCAAATACACCCACACGGCCTACCTAAACAAGTATGGTGTCGCCCAGCCATGATCACATATGAAACGAGCCCAAGCAATCGATACACTGCTAAGACTGGCCCAGTAGGCCCTTGATGGGCCTATAAAGTAAAAGCGTAATGCCCAAGTGACTTCCATAAATATTTGACCACAGAACGGTGCCTTCCGACCCCCACATGGGAGAACCACTAGCAAGTTGCCGGTGAGAAACTTGATGCATCATCATGAGGCTTCACAGCCCCCTTCATGCTCAGCTTGGTGTACCCAAGACCATCTGCCCAAATAAAACCAGCATAATACCCCCAAGTGGCACAATTATAACTAGTACATTCTAGTCCATGCCCATGCATGACTGAAAGCCAAAGGCCCCATGCCGGGTTATGTCCATTCTGAGACAGGCCATCCAACTTTATGCCGGGTAATTACTACATGCACTTGGTCCAGCTTTACCCATCTTGGATATCTTGCCATCAGATTGCATGTATTGTCCATGACTCTAATCTCTTCAGATCTGTTTCCCGTTTATATGTTCCACATTTAAGAGAGGGAGGCCCTGGACTCCCTCCGTAGACGTATCGTCGGTCTTCTGATGTGGAGACATCGAAAAAGTCCAACTCACCCTACAGTTATGATTTTTGGGGCACACGGTTTGGTACCCTTTAGTGCTTTATTCTAATGCTAACAATTAAAAATATTCTCTAACTTCCCGTGGAAACGTTCCCCTGCCCTTTATTCCAATTTCCTCTCCAGAGCAATTGCTTTGGTAGCTGAGAGAGAACAGAGTCACTCAAACTTTACGCTTATGTACAGAAGACTGTCACAGGTCACGTAAAAATAGGAGTGGCATTGACTACCATCGTGTGTTCGCGGTTGTACAGGCTTGGGTAGGCAATGCACTATCCAGTTATATTATAGAGATCAGTACCCTGGATTGATACGAGGGTCCGCTTAAAAACTGGGATCTTTGAACTGAAATTAAATGTTTTAACAGAAATAGAGACAAATGTTTTGCCGATTATTTATACTGCTGTCTCTTACTTAAAGCGAATTTTCCCATTTCTAAGGTGATTATCATCTCCATTAAATATTGACTTCTCTGGTCCTACTTTTGCCAACACACCTGAAAAACTAATTTAAACGTTAGGTTATTACAAATAAGCAGAGCAGTTGATCACCTTGGTAGGACCACAAGCTCCGCGGCAGTAAATTTTGGTCATCTTAGCCAGGAAGAACCTTCGATGAAGAAGAAAAGGTTACCATGGATTTGACTGGCTCTCCGAGATTCTTTTGAAATACAATTATGTAAAATTATATATTGGTAGCCTGTTCAGAATAACGCCAATGAAAAGGGCTGTGCAAGTGCTTAGATGTCATCGTGTGACAAGAACTGCAATTACGTGACACCCTACACCCAGACATGAACGGAAAACGTAATTGTCCAAACAGAGTCTATAATTAATTTAAATCTTTTCGACCTGATGATATAAGTTGTAATCATTCGGCTGCTTTTTGAAGTATGATCGTTACAAGATGATCTTGATCCAGTAGCAATCACACCGATGCCAGACGGCTCCCTGTTGACTTAACAAGCAGTTTGCATGGTTTGGGGAAAATGCCTGTTTTTGTAGAGAAGCCTTTGGTTTCCACAGAATAACATAACCTGCAAGAAGGTACTGATGGGTCTTCCTTCGTAAGTTGACCGAGTACACCTCAACCATTGCACTATGCAAAAAGAACTGACCTATCTCTAAGTAGCTTTCACCCGGACTTCCGATTCTTGTCGGTATGTGTACTTTGAGGTTTGCACCTTCAAATCTTAACGATGGACAGATGACCTGTATAATTATAGACAAAGGATTCCTCGTGTATACTAATGAAAGGTAGACTACTGTGGAATGCCAGTTGATTTTACTAAAAATTTAAAAGAAACCAGAGAACCAGATTTACCGGTGTAAGGTGGTTGCTTTTAGTAATGACCAACTCCAACGAATCTACCGTGACACTTTATAGACATCACTCACGCACACAGGGCAAATGCACTTTTAGACTAGACAAGCGGAAACAACCAATGTATCCGTGGTGTTTCGCCAATGCTTAAAAGGATCAAAGGTAAAGAGTATAACCTTCTGTTGGGCTAAAAACGATATCAATTGTTGCACACGCACAAGGCAATTTGACTGGCAATTTCGTAACATAACTTCAAGAAAGAACATTTCCCCCATTAAAGAGACATTGACTCCGTTATCTAAGATTTTCATCATCCTCTGCTCATGGGATATTTTCGTGGTGCCTATGGCAACTGAAATCATGTTACCGCCTTCCCACGAATCAAGCAAATAATTCAATACAGAATACATCTTATTCCGGACATCCCAATTGTCTATTATTAACTATTGTGCTTAATTTCTATATATCCTTTTCTCCTTTGCTTGCGAACAATAAAAACGGAGCCAGCTTACATCGTTTTATGCCGAGAAAATATCTACAAAATGACAATTTATCTTTCTTGTCTGAAATTTTCCCACGTTCCTGATCTAGTTTTTACAACATGTATGCAATTACACTTTCTATAGGAACAGAAATGTCCAGTTTACTTCAAAAAACATTAAGCCAGAGTAGGAAAAACGTTCACATGGAAATGTGACCCAAGTAACATGAATGTCAGCTTGGCTAAATTTAACTTCTGTAGGAATGGGCTATATTAAACTAAGTATGCCTATTACATTTCTATCTTTGTATATACATGTTTAAACAATGACTGCTGATTCTTGTCAACCAGAAAATTGCAAAGAAACTTAACTTATTACGCTTGTATGCTTTTAATATCTTTTTTTGAACATAAATTACTGCTTCTTATCGATAACGTTGTTCGTCAAAAGTAAATTTAAAGATTCCCTTTAGTTAATATGTGTAGCTCCCATTTGCTATCGTAGTGCTGATTTGATTACTAGACACAATAACATTTCATAGTGCGCCATAGAAGCTCTTTTACGTGAAACCCCGTTCATTTCTACACCCACACGTAAAAATTTTTTTGATCCTTGTTAGACCAATAAAGCCTCGTGAGAAATGTCTTACCGGAGTTCAAGGATACAAGCTGGTGATTATCTTTAACATTCACATGATTTTAATCACATACAGAGAGATGAGGTCATGCGAAGCAAAATTGCTTGAATGAGCGTCGTTGAAGGGAAAAAGACTCCAGACAACTACAAACATGTCTTTGTACTGGTCTTTGAATCAAAACATGACAAAAGTATCCGTCACAGCCGGTGCTACATTTGCTCACTTTCTCATGATGAAACAGATTAATCTAATTCACTCATTCGACAGCTGTGTTCCGGATGTATTCACTATTAAAAACCGGAAGTTGAAAACAATGGTTCCCCGCTATAGGTTAAATGAGACAAATGTTTAGTCTATTTCTGCCATAGCCTACCTCCTAGTAATATTTTGTATGGATATATTTTCCAGAGGTATTGACAATTTATTTCATATCTTGATGTTTTCTTAAAGGGAATGAGCAGTCTCCCAAAATTTATTGGAAAAACTTACTAAAATCTTACAAGTTCCCTTTTATTTCCCTTGAAAATATGTTTCATAATGTTTCCAAAGAAAAATATTTCATATTTAGGTAAACTCCGTAATTATTATACATAAATTGAACATTTCAGTAACAAACATATAGTCACATGTTTAAACACATCCATTTATGAACTAGAATACCCGGGTACATTTATTCAAATTGGGTGATTACATTTTCTCTTTTCGTCTACCATGTAAGGAACGTAAATACAAACTGCTACAGTTAAAGTTGCACCTTCTTACACATTTATGTACGAATGCACATCTTCCGTTTGCCTTTAGGAAGCTGTCATTTCACATATTTTCATACTTTCGTGAATTTGCAAAGAGTCATATCAGGGGTTAGGTCTGTGTGTGAGGTTTTACGTATATGTGACTAAAGATTCCTCTACTGTAATAAGAGCATTACAGAGTCATTCGTTCTTTAACACATGTAAGTTCTTGTGGGTTCTGTGTAACAAAAAGTAAAAAATAAAGGTCAGATGGGTTGTCCCCTACATTTTAAGTTAACAGATAACACCAAAAGGCACAGTCGCTGATGACGCTAATGCCGTGGTTCTGTGGTTATTCTGATCAGAGTCGGTCCATACAATTACGACTTATAATAATTTGCTTACGGCCCTCAGACCCTTTAGATGAACTTTTGCTTACTTTCCGGTATTTCATTAATATGGAACATTCTGTATAAAACTATATGTTTTAATTCAAACACACGTACGCACTTGAAACGTGTTATGAGGGCAGAAAAACATACGCATTTTTTCTATTTGCAATGGTTCTGTACTAATAGTTGTGAGTTGAATGGGTAGGTCACATTCAACATAATGTTGCAACTTGATACATCTGTAGGTCACAGAAAATTTCATTGAAAGCTAATTTTCCTGTGAAAATCAGTTCGACTTTAATATTAGTTAACACATAAGTACCAAGAGAAGACCTTCAAAATACCTCTGAGAGTCAGGTTTTTCAAAGAAAAGATAACTGCATGTTCATTTAGAGACTATAATTTACAAAATAATGCATAAGGTGACTTTAATTGAAAATGTAACCATACAACCCATTAACTAATAGGAATTTGTACTGTCACTATGCAGAGACTGAAACAAGTTTTTATCTCGGTTTCAGTTTTGCAAGGGAGTGGCAGAAATACTTTGTTCTGGATGCAGTGGATAAGAAAATAGTTTTACCTTTAAGTCTACTACCTTAATCCTTAATGTATCTCTTTTACTGTAAACATAAGTATATGTTATCCACATTAATAGCATATGAGGCCTAAAGTTCAACAATCTCTACCTAATTCCCCGGCTAATGACCTTCGCCAAGCAAGACGTGGAAGTAACTATTTCTCCTTGACGACTTAGTTACGCTTCAATAGTTATTGTCACGTTGAAATTCTTTCTTTGCCATTGGTAGATGGTCCGGATACACCTGCACACTGACATTATGATCAAACGCGGCTGGTGACCTTAAGGACATATAACCTAAAAGCGGTAATATCATTATATTTTCAACAAGCTGCTTCGTACTCACATAACAAGCCTATTGGTCTACAAACCTAAATAGTTATGTCATTAGACAATCACTTATTTTTACAAGATTTAAAGTTGTTGATATCTTTTTACCTTAAAACATCATTCTCATTTCCTTTTTTATTTGAAGTTATTCCAAAATATACGGCCCCATCTTGAGATGTGATGGGTATACATTATATTACTATTGACAATTCATACCAACCCGTAAGCACATGTAAAATAAATATGCATCGGACTTTACAGTTTGCGACATTGCACGAGCAATGCACCCAGAATGCTGTATTTTAGCAAATCACCATTTTCAGATAGGGTCAATTTTTTTCATGCACAGCTCAAAGTGCTTACTTCCCAGCATAGAGGATGCTTCGGATGTTTTGATTTTACTAAAATTTAACAATTGCATCCGTACACTTGCAACAAGTACCTTACTCTCGATTGTCCAATTTGACTATGTAAACTCTCAAGACCCATACCGCCATCGAACGGTACACATATCTAGTGGTACGGTACTTATCCAGCGATAAAATAATATCCTTGAAATGCCTACGTCAGGTCTAAACGTTGGATACATTTTAATTACAAATATCGGTGCGAAATGGCAAACCTTGCCTAAACGTGTGCCAAGTTAAAAACTTCATTGCACTGCATTCTATTGTCATTGATGCTGGAATGACAAATTTCATAAAAAGTCTATCAAATTCTTGTCAGCTTCTTAAACTTGTTTAAGCTATCCGTCATGATCAGTTTAAGGATGTCTACTGTTTTATCCAGTGTAAGGGACTAGCTTCACGCTCTTGAAAATATCCTGTTCATCTACAATTCCAGGTAATTGGTACACTATTCTCAATGCCGTTAGCAAAAGAATTAAAACAATTGACTCCTCTTTGCATATACAGATTGACAAAAAACAACCCACTTGGGTTAGACTATATTTTTCTATTTTAGTGAAAGTGATGTACTTTTTATCAAGTTTGTGAAAAAACGCTACCAAGACCTTTTCCTGCATTTACATTACCTATTTCAAAAAAGAGCCCAAGAACCACTAGGCAGCTTGATAGTGCACAGACTTCTATTGACCTGGTGTGCTTGTAGAGCGCTTTTGCAATTTTGCAAAGGGAATTTTGGGTTACCTAGTGATGTAAATTACACCTGAAATTGCTCAAACATCTGTACAGATCTGCTATCTTAATGGATTGACCACTCTAAAATAGTTGGTTAACGTAGTTAGTGAAAGCACAGTCATCACTCAAAGTAGGATTGTTTTAATTTAAGACCGACAATATCATTGGTGTAGAACGTTTACATGTACAAACCAGAACGCCCAAAGGCTTAGTGATTCCTTGCCGAAAGGAGATGCTTTGTTGCACTGTGGTTTATCCCTCAAATTTATTTTTCCTGACTATATCATTTTTAAAACTTTTTTAAAAAAATTGACCTCTACTGACCTCACAATCCCACCAGGAATTACAAAAAATGAAAAAGGAATGTGTTTTGAAAGGGATTCGAACCAGGGCCGTGTGTGTAAGAAACCGAGCACTTTCCACTACGCCATCAACAAACTCGTTACATGAATGGTGTTTCTATTCATGCTATAGTCACAGCATCTTTACAGGTGTTCATAGTTAGGTTAAGTTAGAATTATTACTGCAACAGTTATGCTTGTGAACGCTTGGAATGGTACAAAAATTCAGCCCTAACTTTTCGTTGGGAACGAAGCACCGGACGCAATTTGGAAATACCGCCCACTGCCTATTTAGTTACGAAGTTTTCGGAGTTTCACCTCTGATGACATCAGATGACCTTCGACCGCCAATAAACCCAAAGAGTTTTCTCTCTTAAACTCTTTAAGTGCCAAGTCCATATTCTAAGTATTAAAAGTATCCATCCCCCTGTCTTGAAATATAGTTTTTGTTAATGTTTTTGGTCTTTGACGTGTAGTGACGTAAATGACATCTGGCTTAAACTGAAAACATATGGTTCTCCCTTTTAGTATGATAAAATCATATACCAAAGATGAAAAGCGTCCATTATGCTATCTTGAGATATCACGTTTACAAGCAGTTTTTAAGAATTCTGGAGTTTCACCTCCGGTGACCTGAGATAAGGTTTGACTTCTGCCAAGCTAATAGGTTCTATCTTCTGACTATGATTTACACACATTCCAAGTATGAAACGTGTGCATCCATGTTACCTAGAGATATCGTGTTTCTATGTTTTCTACTTATGACCTCTGGTGACCTCACATGATCTTTGACCTCCACCAAAACTAGAGGATTCTCCCTCTTAATATGATAATCTTACATAGTAAGTATGAGAAGCATCCATCATCTCTATTTTGATATATCGTGTTTACAGGGCTCTCCCTCTCAATATGATAATCCTATATACCAAGTATGAGAAATATCCATCATCGCTATGTTGAGATCGTGTTTACAAGCCAAGCGTCACAAACACACTTATATACATTTATACACACATACAGGGGACGTACACTTGCCAGTGTTTGCATAGATCCCTTTCGCCTTCGGCAAGGGATAAAAACAGTGGTTGTAAATTATTTGAAACCCTCCCATAATTGCAAAACCCCTTCCTAAAGTTCCGTTTAAAACTGATGAGGTGCATCCCTACACCCCTCCTCCCCCCGCATACAGACATGAACGTTTCATCTTCTGTTGATTCGCTAGTAATAAACAGTAAAAGCCTTAATGCAATTTCATAATTCTTACTCTGTAATGATATTATGATGATCGATTGTGCTTTGATGTTTTGGTACCATACCTTGTGCTATGACTTTGATTCCAGGTCTAATGGATTTATGGCACCATTAATACAGTATGTTGTGATGGTCTGCTTCCATGATTAAAGATACCACTGTAGCTTTGACCCCTAAGAAAAGAGAAGTCTACAGCTGCGAATCGAGGTTTTCCTAAATTGCACAAGAAAAGAAAAAACCTTTCACATAAAAGTATTACATATTGTAGATACAGCAATTTTAATATTATTTAATACCGGTGAAACAATCTCCCCAGCCAATATACAGTAAATTACCTGAACAGAAAGGTGAAGTTTCCTTATACATTGGACTCGAGACGGAATGTTGTCGTCTTGAGTGGAGTTATTGTAAAGTGCTAAACGAGAATGTTTGTGTCAGAAATTACAATTCAATAATTAAGCTGCCATTGAAAAACGGATTCTTTTCAAGGTAGAGGACTAGTTCAGATGTGTAAACCATAGATTCGCCAACAAAGACAAACCCAATCGCTGACATGCTCCTCAATTTCTGAGCCTCACTACGTCAAACACACTGACATTTACCCACTGCGTCAAAGCCCCAGTTCAGACATGCTTATCGCACATCAGCACTCACCTAAGAGCCCCCTCCTTCACCCATCACTCCTCTCGCTAAAATTAACTTCTTGCATTACTAATTGAATGCTTGTTACAAAAAAGTTTACTGTGTGGGTGTCCTTCCACCCATTTTCTCCGCTAAGGTTTCTTTTGACTGTACGGAAAACTCAACAGAAATTTATTTCATTATTGTTCCGACTGGATAATCGATCCGCCGAACCATTACATGCAAACATGTTTCCGGATATGTGAACATTAGATAATGACAATAAAAGGTGTCTTGACACATACCATATAAATAAAGGAAGCTTCCAGTAGACAACAACCCCATATAGCCCAAACCTTACAACATGAACGCTTTGCCATATACATCCAGCGAGTAAATGGAAAATACAAAGAAAAAGGCCGAATTACCTCATCTTGTCATATCTATTGCTATCTCTTCGTCAGAGCATTTTAAAACAGGAAGAGAATACTCTTTGGTAACTTCAATTGTTTAACTGCGGGGTAATAAAAACTTGGGGCACAACTGTCATTTGTATGGACTTCATTTGCCTTGAAAAGTGGAAAGCAGAACGTCATCATGATGCTTTGCTTAACACATTTCCAATATATCAGTAAATTGAGTGGGGTTCTATGCAATGGTAAACCTTTGTAGTAGATCGAGATCTTTCAGCATCCAATGTTTACCTGACACACCCCTTAAATGCATGCATGCATACTCTCGTGTACCTTACATATTAATCGACAATTAGACTTCAAATTCCTTATATTGACGTCACAATACCTTAATACTTTGACTAGTAGCAATTACATTTATTTGGAAGGGGCATAGGTGTACAATCTACAAAAAGTTGGGTAAACACCTCACCAACACTGGACTTGTATGTGAAAATACTGAAATTGAGTAAAATTTTCCTAATAATTGTTGATTAAGGGGTTTATCAAGTGGTTAATTACCATTTAATTGGGTAACCTGCCTCTCCGGAAACCCAATAAACATCAACTATTGGGCAAACTTTTCCCACCCTCAGTATTTTCACATACGTGCCCAGTGTTGGTGAGAGTTACCCAACTTTTTAGTGTATAGGAAGCGGGGGGCTGGGGTAACTTCAGCCCCCGGTCAAAACGGTAGTGGGTGGAAATATGCTTCCGCCCCCTCAGTGCAAGGACGACAAAACCCTTATTGTTTCCTATTTTGAGTAATTTTCCTTCAGATTTGTTATATGTTGCACCAAATTGCATCTAAGGACCCTCAAATATTCAAAAAATTCCCAACGAGGAGGGGATCACCCTCACCCTTTAGACCTTTCCCAAGACAACGGTTCCGAAACAATGTTCACCCCCCAGTCTCGAAAAGTTTCCTACGCCTATACAAAAGGGTCAGTTTTACACTTTATATCGTTAAGAGTTGCAATCCTTTGATTAATTTCTCTATTTATGAGCTTATCCGTCCATTCTTAGCTTTCAACGATGGCGTCTTGAAAACTCCTTATCTGGAATGTCTTTTAATCATCTTATATTTGCCAAGTTACATCACCATAACCTTATCAGACATAACCTAAGTATAGAGGGATTTCATGTGACGTCACGCGCGTGGGATTTTTAGGTACTGAAGGGCAAAACACCCACGCAGTAAGCGCATTCACAGCACACGCGCACGGCATAACCATAGATACTGCTGTGACAAAATGGACGCGTGCCCGTCAAAACCAAAGAGACGTGCGATGTTGCCCTTCAAAATCAAAGAGACGCGCGATCACGTGACGTCGGTGAAATACCTCTATAGGAGGATATATGTGTGTAGTATATAATGATAATTCTTTCGGGAACGCCGGATTGCACTTTTTATTAGAGCGCTGTGGTAGAAAATAATTTTGAAAATACTGGACAGTGTGGGCTTGTTTGGTAGGAAGATAAAACAGTGGCTTGGTGCACTGCTTCCTTAATAAAGGGATGCCATGGCGAACTAGATGCTGAAGGTCAGACATACATCCCAAGAAACCCACCAACACAACGCACTGTCAGTGAGTGTTTCGACTTAAAATTATTTTCCATAACAATCTTCTAAGTCGGTGGTAACCTTATTTGATAACACTGCTTTTAATATTGTATAATAAATATCAAAAAAGACCCAGTTTTTCAAACTCGTTCAATCGACATATCTACAACACGTTGTCCTGTGATATGTAATAGGTAGATGCACTTTTTTCGGACATTCATGGCATATGTACTTGACCGTCTCTTTTAAGCTCTCAGATTTCCTGGGGTCGACTAAAACGCACAGACCAAATTTGACTCTTAATTGCTTTCTTACCCACCGTCTGGATAAGTTGCTATGGTTTTATGGTGTGATCAGCATCATGTGGGCCTCCAGATTATATTGAAACATATCTCAAGAACCTAACATATGATCTACCTTAAACTATGGGGTAATGAGCTACAAAAGTTCCCATAACACATGACCTGTGAAGTGTCCCTTCATTGTCGTACAAGCTTATACGGTACAGATTTCAATGCTAGTGTAGCGAATGCAGAGCACTGAAGCAAATTTCTGCCGTTTGTTGTTAAATGATGGTCAACTTTGATGGGGAGACAGAAAAACTTATGGATTGACTCATTCGGTGGGCCGTTTTTTTGTCTATTACAATATCATATTGGACGCGATGACTCACTTCAAACAGACAGTAAGTCGGATTGAAAAATGAAATAAAACGCTTTCATGTTGCAATCCATCCCACCACGTAGATGATGTGTTGAGTTTGCATCTTTATACAGTTACGCAATACCAAGATTTAAAGGGATGGTCAAGTAAAGTTCTTGGCCAAATTATATTTATATTTATAATTAGACCAAAGAAACGAATGCTTCATTTATTTCCCTCTAATTGTGATTTAGCAGTTTTAAAATGACATAACGAGAATAGCAATGCACACTAATATCTTTGTAATATTGTCTTTTCAAGATGCGTCATGCACCTTGTGAGAAAAGGGAAGCAAATCTGAAAGCAATGACCACTAAAAATGTGTAAAAAGAGTTTTAATAATCCTTGATCCGGTGACACGAACTTGTTCCCAAAGAGTCCATATGGACTCTCAATTTCATTCAACTCTACATCTTACTGCTTATTTTCATTGCAAATAAAGCAATCAATATACAGTATGGCAAATATGTCGCCTCAAGTATGTAAATCACCACAAGGCTCCATTGAAGTCACCTGGCTCTGTCATTACCAAGGAGTGTTATTTTAAGTAGATAATTAGATCGATTTTGCAAAGTTAAATTTCATTATAGAAGTCTTGTTACAGACATTAAAAACAGGAAAGTGCTGAGCCAACAGACACCCAACCTTAATTTATCACCATATTAAATGAAGATCGCCAGTGAGGCTTGTAATCTTCATTCAATCAAAGCATTTTACACTGACTCCACTCAACAGGAAGAAAAAGGTTGCTATATCATCTGATAGAAACAATAAAAACGAAAACTTCATCATTATTTACAGTAATATGACTGCACTAATACAGCTAGAGAGAAGATTTAGTCAGATCTAGATTGCATTTACTTCACGTCAAATAGCGCCACTAGTCAAAATTTAATATAGATCTAGTATTACACAAGAGGAAACACCTGAATCTCTTAGCAACGGGTGGGGGTCATCACCGAGCAGATAATTTTAAAAATGTTGCCTTTTCATTCTGGGGCTTAATCTTCTTGCAGAAGTTAGGACGAGATTTCGAAACAAGCACATGACTATTGGTTTCGAAGAGGATTCACATTTTGAGGTAACAGGTTATAACAGGCATAGGCGTAGGAAGCGGGGGTGGGGGTCTTGGGAACTTTATCCCCCAGTTAAAAATGTGGGGGGATGAAACATGCTTATTTGTCTCTTCTGTAAGAAATGTCAAAAATTTGCAGTAATTTTCCTTAAAGTTTGCCCGAAATGTTGCACCAAATTGCATCTGAGGATCCTCAAATACCCCAAAATTTCCCCTCCCGTTAGACCCTTCCTCCAGGACGGCGATCCGAAACAAGGTTCAGCCCCCTCCCCAGTTTCGAAAAGCTTCCTACGCCCATGATAACAGGAAAACAACATGAAAATCAATCAGAACGAGCTCCTGAAGACCTCAGTCGTGAAATAATCCTACTTTGTAAAGATCTTTCATTTATTCTATACGGTACTTCATAACTTTTTGGAAAAGATTGATGGTGAAATGACTAACAGTTTCTTAAAATTACGGTGTACAAATTTTCTTCAATCCTATACTGGTGATGCATACATGCATAAGGGATAGTACTGACAGACGCATTTTTGGGGATAATTTAAAATCTTGAAAAAAAAATCTGGGTAAATTCCGTTCTTATGTGAAGGCGAAGGGATGGAGTACCACACGTGTGTATAAAGAAAGCACTATAAAACAACAGTCATCAAGACACACTCTGTAATTACACATTGAACCACAATATGGCCGCTAATGGAGCTCATTGTAGCTCATCGTTTTTTTTATTTTGAAATTATACAACCGCTCTAGGGCGGCACAATAATTATAGATATTGTTAATACCACTTCTACGCCTCTGTTCGTATGGGAATACAGAGAACATTTTGACTTTGCAGAACAGTCAAAGTCAGTACGAAAAGAAGACACTGAGAAAATTTAGCACGAAGCTAAATGATCATGTGTTGTACCACATGCTGTGAAAACACGCTGCCTCTTCATGTTACTTTTCAGCGTGGAGCTCTAACTCTATGTCTTATTAAAGGAGGAAAGACAGTCAGTTCCATAGTGAGCATAAGTAGGTAAATAGAGGTACTCGTGTTACACAAGGAGATTGTACACGGTGAAATGAAACAACTCTACACGTGCAAGGAAGTTTAATCCCTCCCTTATACCCTCTGCAGAATTCCTCCACCATAAGAAACGTTATTTATAGGGAGTACAAACGAAGCCTACCTGTAATGAAAACCAGCCATTTTAAAACCATTCACTCGGAAAGTTTCACTTTCAACAAGCCAGTTTGTGGATCTGAATGCCCCAACCCATGCCCGTAGGGATTGGTAAAACTTTCCATTATGCTCTCAGATTTTTCACAGCTTTCATTTCAATCTCAAAACCCTTATGATAAATATGCAAGTGCCCCAAGCAGATGTTGTATTGACTGTTCTGAAAAAACTGTTTGTAAAACCCCACCATTCTTCTTTGTAAATGGGGTATATAATGTTACCAGCCTCATCGCCACGGTCGTTACAAAATGAGTATGCTCTGAAATGTATTGCTGTGGAAAATTTGTGCGTCAATTCCTTGGCGTAGCTGGGATTTCACTCACGGGGGCATGTCTAAGGGAGGGGTTGAATTTTTTTGAAAAATTAGGTGTCCTTACACGCAATCTGGTGCCACATATGCTACCTTTGAAGTAAAATTTGTGTTCAAACATTTTCGTGTATAGGTACTCAACAAATCGGCACCAGTGAGGGGGCATGCCCATATGGCCCCTCCCCAAATACGCCACTGTGTCCATCTGTTTTGTTTCTCGATTTCATTTCTCCAGTTGTACTGTACAGGCATGATTAAAACTGAGAATGGAAGTTTTTTTTAAAACCTGAGTACCTGGCCGTATGAAGTCAATTGTACTCTCTATACAGGCAGCGCCTTTAGTGTACTCTGGTTGCATTTTACAGCCGAACTGACTGATCACAACAACTTGTTATTTTAATTACTTTTACGTTCTACATTTTGTGCATTCGAGTATTCAAGGTTTATGGAGGTTAACTGTGTCATTTTATTTACTTCGGGGTTATGATTGGGCTATGTCGTTTCAAAGAGTGAACTTCCCCAGAAGCCATGTTGTACACTTTATTTTCGACTCTGATAAGTGATGCAACGTGCCTACGAGAATGTTCATGCGCAATGCTATCTTACCCAGATTACGCAGAGAAGGACATTGTGCTTGTACCAATATGTTATTAAATATTAGTATGTGAAGTGTTCTTACATTCCTTCAATCTAAATATTCTCTTATTCATTTCTCGGCAAAAGAGAACATTTTTGTATCCACGCTTACGTGCATTATTCACATGAAGCCTGTAGATGCTTAAATAATGCTTCTCGCACCATGCTAGTCATGAGGAATTTGCCTCTCTAAAGTAGTCAACTTTTATTTTCTTATTTTGTCTGTGGTTTTTCAGTTCAGGTAAAACAGTGAGCTCGAAGACACGATTGACACAAATGTCTTCCACAGAAGTACACAAGAGAGCCTCCCATTTACAACAGCCTTAGACGATGGGGTTGTTACACTAAATACCCCACTTAGATAACAGAATGGTGGGGTTAAGAGCACGAGTTTTAGAGCAGTTATACAGTATTCTACCCCTTCGTCCAGTGGCGTAGCTAGATATATTTTGTGGGGGGGGGGGGCAAAAGCAAAAAATTCCGACAGATTATTGTCTTGATAGTTGTACGATTCGGAATTCTGGGGACCTTTTTAGACCTTTTTTTTTTCTTTTTTCTTTTACTTTCCGGGCAGTTTTGAGACCGACTTTTGACTTTCACGCTGACATACCGATGTGTAATTCTGCTTAAAAACATAAGAAGTGTTGTAAGTGTTTCAAATCAATTGTTTTTATTTATTTCCGACAGAGACTAGAAATTTCCGACAGAAGCCTTCGGAGGCTTTGTGGGGGGCCACCGCCCCCTGCCCCCCTCTAGCTACGCCACTGCCTTCGTCAAACCCTACCATAGAGTTTGACAGGTTCCTTATAACTTCAGAGGCTTTTTAAGTATCGTTTCGCGAATCAGGTTCCTCAAGCATAATTGCGACATTCTTGCCATGATCAGCTCAGACAGCCTCACTTTTTAAATTTAAGCTAGCCAAAAGGGAACCTTTGAATATTCCCAACATAGGTCCTCACCATGTCTCGATCCGTCACTGAAAGCAATCCCCTCTCGATGAAAAACTCTTTTTTAACTCGTCGTAAAGTTTCAACCTAATCTAAACCCGTTAAGCAACTCGGCAAATTCTTTTCCCGCTAATACTACCCCGATCCTCTTACCCACTGATAAACTGTATATACGTATTTCAACTGCACATATATTTTATATCTCCGTTGTTTCTTAAACGTTGGAAACACGTCCAAACATCCGAGGTTGGAACACGTACAAATTTGAGCGCTCCATTTACGTCCAAAATTTTCCAGAATGTCCCCTGAATAGCTGACTGCGGTCTTGCAGATACAGTTTTCTATGTTTCTATGAAATTATCATGGTTCTATTGATGAGAAACATCCATATACCTTTATACCATCGCACAACACTGTAGTCATTACATAATGGAAAACACCAAATGAAAGTTCCTCCTCACGCAAAGCTCTGTACTTTATTTGTCATAAAATGCAACTGATGTTTCCAAAGGAAAGATCCATTACATAACCCACATTACCAAATAGCCTACATTGTTCTGTCCAAGCTTCCCACTACAACCATACCTAACCCCCACCCCAGTTACACTACCATAAATTGCATTCGCTAATAGAATATAATTTCATCACATGCTGTTAAGAATACATGTTCTAGGTACTAGGTACATATTCCTATGGCTGTATCTGAGTCAAACCATGAAGTTACTACCGCAATAGTAACTCCATGGTCTTACTAACCCTAATCTGAGCCAATCCCGAGTCTAGCCTATTTAAAAATGTGACATATCTTGGGCAATGATTTTCATTTTCATTGGCATGCTCAGATTATTCAAAATTGCATTTAGGGGACATTTTCAAAATTCTGGCTTACACAGTTCACTTTGTTAATACGTGTGCTCTTTTCGGTTCAAAATTTTGTACTATTTCAATATATTCTCCTTTTAGTATTACGTTTTGTGGACTTGGCTGGCTTTAGATCCTAGCCATAGTCCTGTTTCAGCCAATTCCGGGCCAATTCTCATCCGGAGACCTCTCATTGCGTTTCATTTCAGAGTTCACCAAAGACAGACTCGATTACGGAGTTTAATCCGATTCCTGACGCGACATCACAACCCTGCATATTTCATTGTTGCTAAAACCTTGAGAAGTGTGTTGAAAATAGCAGTCAAGGTTAAATCCTACATTTTGACACTGATACAAAATTCAAAATTTCCTTCCCTTACACAATAGGGTTTCCAATTTTCCCCGAATAATTTTTCGTTCCCTCCTGTCAATTGATTTGATATCAAAGCACTTTCAACTTACAATGTAAGGTTCGCGAAAAAATGCAATTTTTAAAGAAATCGAGCCAATAAAGGTGTGTGACGGAGGGGGCATGGGGCACGTGCCCCCCCCCCATCGGTTACAGAAAATTTTCCCGAAAATTTTTAAAATGAGCCACAAGGGCGTTTAAGCTATAGATTTCTGTAAAGGTAGGGTAAGGTGTGTTTCTGAATGAATGATGAATCTACTTTAATCATTTTTTGTTATCACAAGTCGTTCTCAAACTAAAAATGCTCGCAAATGCCCCTGACATTGTCTAAATTTTCGAGCGCTCCGCGCGCATGCAGCCTCACCACATGACCGTGTTTACTATCAATACATAACATATTCCCATTATTCATTGGTGAGGGTTCTACAATAACGCCGATTGTTCTTGTGCATAAGATTCAATATGGAGGAGAAGAGCATTGCAGTAATGCAAAGTAGTGGAATTCAGAGGAGACATGTTTATGCTTATACGAATTACTAGACAGAAGACTCGCCCACTAATTGGCAGATGCATTTTGTTAGGAATTTAAATTGCCTCGGTGCAAAGTCTGCACGCAACTTTTGTTATGTAAATGATTTTCAATGCAAAATTTCGGCGCGCTTAGCGCGTATTACTCACACACTCCATATCTAATAATCATTTGGGGGCAGTAATATATTATTCTGACCAAAACTTTTTTCCGAATAAAGTACATCTTCGACCTCTGCACGGACCTTGCATCAGTAGAGAATAGAGCGATGTAATACCACGGGGAGCATGCACGGTAACATTCGTAGCATGTATTTGTCGTTACACATTTTTTATAGCAAGTGCTATGCCACGACCAAAATAACACTAACTAATGATTTTTTTCTAGGCATTCACTTAATTGAAAGATTTTCCAAAGATTCCTGCATTTTGTATCCAAGCCACCTCACTTAAACAACACTTTTTCAAGGGGAAGATTTGTTACCCCTTCACTTGGACAACACACTTTTCCTTTACAGTCAACCAAAAGTAAGAATTCACTTAATTGTGAAAGTTTTCCAATGTATGATCAGTTCGAAAATTTGTCAAACATAGCACCATTTTGCATCTTAGCCATCTAAAATTAACAAAATTTCCTCAAAAGGTAGGGAGACACCCCCTCCCCTTAGACCCCTCCCAGGACATCACCTGCACAAGGTGACAAAGGAAGGATCGCTCCGGGTGCAAACTACCCCCGATGCAAATACACACAATTTGCACCGGCCTTCTGGGTGTATCTGGGAGGGACTTAAGGCATCATATTCTACAGTGCCCACCCACCTATTACCAACCTCTGGGGGCGCCACGAGTTACATAATGCGTAGTACATACATTGCCCTTCTGATATGAATATCTACTGAACTATCTTTACTTGAGTGAGTGTTTAGACTATATTTAACCGAAACCACACGAGGCTGTCATCCTGCTTTTGCCATGTGTGTACGAAATTAGACTAAAGTTGGATATTAGCCAAACGGAGATGTCTGTCTTAACGGAAGATGATCGGTATTGGTTATTTCTGGCTGAACTTCGCTCAACACTAACAGCTACTCTACATCTTAAAAGTAATAAAAACTGAGAAAACTCACCCAAAACAGATAAAAAATATTTTTTCACTTCTCCAAAAATATATGAATCCGAGATTTGTCGACTGGTAGTTGAAATTATACTCCAACATAAATCCAGTAAGTGTTCGAGATTCCACGGATAAAAATAAGCTAAAGTCATGCAGTAATCACTGGTTCCAGAAATGCAAATGTATGGTTTCCATAGGTTTCATTTCGTGAGTTAGCAGTGATAAATCCTGTCAGAAAAAAGTCTTCAGTCATTTTCAAGCAGGTGCATGAAGAATAGATAGTAAAAGCAAACATGAAATTATGCAGAAACCTAGTCGAACTTGGAAAAACCCAGTTTCGACAATTGTTTCGCACAACAGGCCTCAAGTAAGAACCAAGCGGCGAGAATTTGCTCACCGTGTGTATCTACATGGAGGACCTAGATTGCTTGTACCGACAATCGGTATGAAAAAGTTTCAACTTTATGGAAATATACCGTTGTCCTGGGTGACCCAGACGGATGGTACAAATCGATTAAACCAGCTCAGGAAGTACTAAGCATGGTATAGCCTCTGAGCAGGCGATAAATATTCATGGAGGATTTGTCTCAGCTAGCAACAAGATATTTGGGCTTGACCCGAAAAAACAAATCTGCTCTTTTATTGGTTTAAGGTGATAGCTAAGTGGGAAAGTGAAGTTTTGCTATTCGTATTTCGTAATGTAACTTTCAAACGCAACGGGCTCGTCGTGAAACTTTGAAAATCACGATTCCAACACGTGTATGGGAAGCGCACCAGAGGAAGCGATAACAGAAACTCCCTGAGAATAAATCAGGAGCTCTTCATTGTTAATATACGTAACAAACCTTTGATTTCGCAATTACTGAGAAATTTACCACGAAGATGAAAAAGAAAAAACTGACGCAAGCAACTTGCTAGAAAATAAAAATTTTAAGATAATAAGAACTAAGTGTCTGTTAAATCGATGTAAAAGTTTTCCTGTAGCTAATTCGCTCACTGGAAGTAAAAGGGGTGTGCTGGTGTTTGAATTTGGCAAGGATTTAAACTGTGATTATATAGTAATCTTACTTCAAGATTGAATAACATAATGCTTCCGAAGACTGATTCCGTTTCTTCAGGAAACGTTATTGCTTTTCAAACTATACCTTTCACAGAAAGTTGAGACTTTTTAAGCAGTCTGTATCATGCTGTTTAGGTTAAAGTAAAATTTTCTTGTTCTGCTTTGTAATGACATTTATTTTTTCTGGACTTTTCTTTAATTTTATGAAAAATCAGTATACCGTTCTATATTGTAGACACTCTTCACAATTCGCTGCTTTCATTATACATTCCGGATTGTCCCGTATAATATGAACATACCAAGGTATATTATTGGTTTATTTTATTTAGGTTTAAGTTTATTATTATAAGTTGGAATTGGCGTTATGTAACGAATGACAGAACGCAGTTTATATAACAAATCCAAGAAATAAGCTACGTACTTTATTTGTCATAAAATTCAAACTATTGGAAAAAGAAAGTAGCTGACTCAGTCAAAAGCAAGTCTAAAAGTTTACAAAACTGCAAAGGTATGAGGTAAAAATTCCCAAACCAATCGATTTGTCCACCAAAACTAACAACATGCATCATAGTGCGCTCATAAAGGTTTAATTCTGACTTCTGTTATTATATATATGTATGAGTAGTGTGTAGTGTAGATCTTGACTTACGGAACTATCCCCCCCCCCCCTCTGGGCTGGGAGTTGTAGAATATGCCCATGTATTTCCCGCCTGTCGTAAGAGGCGACTAAAGAGAAGGACTTGCACTGTATTTAAACTTTGCTTGACACTATATAACACATTTGTGTTGGTGTGTCGTTAAATTTCATCTAACTGACTGACTGACTGACTGACTGACTGACTGACTGACTGACTGACTGACTGACTGACTGACTGACTGACTGACTGACTGACTGACTGACTGACTGACTGACTGACTGACTGACTGACTGACTGACTGACTGACTGACTGACTGACTGACTGACTGACTGACTGACTGACTAACTAACTAACTAACTACAGAACTGTTCAAAGTCGGGGCTATCCGAACGAAGTTTGAAGTGACCAGAATATTCTCGAATTCAATCTATGGAAGGGATATACATAATGCGCTACACTTGGAAAGTACATCCACTTGTCGACTTCAATAATATCAAAGCACAGCCCATTTTTTACGTCAATGACACAATAATGCACTACTGGTGAATACTTGAACACACGGAAAGCGATTTCATAAAGCTGAATCCAGGAGAGCGCGAATGAGCCATATAGGAACATCAGTTTTGTGTATTGAGTTTACTAGAAATGACTTTGTTTTAGTATTTGTACCTGGCCACAGCACGAGGAAGCTTTCGTTCTTAAAATATTTGACACGGTCATTCTTTTCTTGATTTCAGTGTTGAACCAAAGGGATCAAATAAATTCCTAATACATCTTGATCAAGCAGTTTTCAGATATAGAAAAGAAAACTTATGGGCACCGTGTTTTGTCGAGAATGTTTTAGTTTAATCTTCAGCACTGTGAGCAGGATGAAAACAACAACACCGAGAGAGGCGTGGTTTTGGTGACGAGATCATAAAAACTTATCATACCCCACACTGTCTTTGAAGTGCTGGGGTGTCTACAATAATATTTATAGAGATAGTAGCGGCTCGAGTTTGTTAATTGAGTAGCAATCGTGGTTAGCAATTGATAGTTATTTTACTTGTTAACATTAGCGGATTCGCCAAAGGTCACAAAGGGGGATCAAGTGCTCCCACCTCCAAAAAGTTTGCAGAGCATGGTCTTCAATCTTCAAAAATTAACATGTTACACGAGATGGTATAAACACAAGGTAACTTATCTCTGAATTTGGACGAAATCATTTTCCATTTCACAGATGAAATACACGATTTATGAAGTTGTATACACTATTGCAAATTCCTCCGTAATTGTCCAGTATGTATTTGATAATAATTTCAATATTCAACCTAGGTTTATTAGGTCTTTCGACCTCTGGTCATGTGATTTATAGGTATTCGTGTTTTCAAATTATTTTCAGGCTCGTATGTAGCTTTTTCAATGGGTGAGGTTCTTGTTCATTACGAAGTAAAATGGTAAAACGTTGCGCTGTCTAAAGGGGACCTCCATCAGTTGGTGCGTAAGGTACTAAGATATTTCTTCGCTAAAAATTGTCTCCTTGAAATAATGCCGGAAACCTAAGGTGTAAGTTCTGATTAGGGGCATTCCCCTTTAAAAACATTGTTTTGGAAGTTGCTGAGATCCAAAATAGTGCTATTATTTCATAATTCCCAAGGTCACAATGTTCGACATGTTCGTTATTTTAAGAAAACAATCCAGATAATGAACATTTTTATGGCTCCTTAGCAAAGTTGAAACATATTGTGACACATTGAAACAAACAACAAAATTTTAAGGGTGGAGCTGACTTGGTACTTGAGTGTACTACTCTGTATTTCGGGGGTCCCTTGATTAAATCCCGGTGGTACACCCTGAAATTTTCTTGGGGCTCAAAAATTGGGTGTTCCGCATGGCGGTTGGCAGTGATGCGGTTTGAAAGCTTGTAGCGAGACACAGGAAGTTATCAAATTTAGGACAAGTTCACTGAGTGGGTTCAGCTGTTGAGCAGTCACTGCCCAGCAGTGATGTCAAACAAGGATTCTCCAGCCCTTCCAGCCCAGGACTGGGTATCAGTCTGTTGCAACTCCCTGTGGGTGTACTATCCGTCCGTCACATGGGGACTCTAAATGGAGGTTAAGGGAAAGGATTAGTACACTCTTGCCTCGTTACCCTCTGAGCTTTTAGAACTTTGCAGGTGTTCATCCACGATCAAATTAGTGTACGGTCCTCTGTGAACTCCAGTGTCCTGACCATAAAATATTGAACTTTCACGTTGTTCATGTGTATAATTTAGGCTGTCTCATTTTATCAAAATGAATCAAGCCACTTTGCCTGTATTCCCTGTCTCTAACGCCTGTGCAGAAGCGATTGCCTGTTATGGTTGCACTTATGTTTTTGAAGATAGTAAAACACATGGTTGACTGCCTGAGATGGTTTCTGAAGATCTTTTGAAAGCTACATGGAACATCACTAAAATACAAACTAATTAACATGCTTCAGCTGTACTATTACCGGGGAGGTAGTCCGGACATCACTGAATACGGACCTCCATGTCAACACTGTCCTAAACTTTTGTTGGAACTTTTTTTATCAAATTTACGCAAGTTTTTGCAAGTTTTTCGGTAGACAATTTTAATTTAGACAATAGTAACAATGTTATGAGTCAAAAAACAGGTCCATCTCTTTGCAACCCAAAAAGATTCCCTACAAAGAATATTTAAGATGTTTTCAAAGAGTTAAAGAAGTTCGTAGTGTACATTTCAGTGTTGTGCCTTATTACATAATTGAGTTAATAAACGGAGCTTCATTATGTTTGTAAGTACTGAAAAGAGAAGAAAACAGCCCGAAAATGAATAATGTGACAAAAAGTGCAGAACTTCATTACAACACAAAGATTTTGACTCATATTGATGGAGAACCTTCTATGGATGACTGTATTAACAAAATTAATCACATGCTCTTTTGTAAGGGTAATTTATGCCAAAGTAATCAGGAAAGAAAAGTTTGCAAAATTTCTTATCACTACAAGTTGTGAATATTTACGCTCTGACGTTGAAGAATCCTCTGGTGACTTACAGAAGTGTGCTAGTTGGTAGAAAAAGTGCAAGTATATACTGAATATATTTGTTGCAAAAGTGAACTTTATCATAGGTACGAGATGTGTAGAGTTTTTGAACAGTGTAATGATACTTTCGAACACCGAATGTATTGCGTAAGAAAGGTCGAGCAGTTATTCATCAAAGCCATTGTCCTGTGTTACAACTGATAATGTAGTAAATGACTGATAATGTATTATTAACCGATAATGTAGTTAAAATTGACCCTTAATGTATCACTAACTGATAATGTAGTAAAAATTAAACCGTTAATGTAGTAAATTTTTTAACCCATAATGTATCACACCCTAAAACCGATAATGTAGTAAAACAATTAAGCGATAATGTATAACCATTTGGCCGATAATGTATCACCCCAAAACCGATAATGTAGTAAAAAAAATTTAACCGATAGTGTATTACCATTTGACCGATAATGTAGCAATTTCTTGTTAACCGATAATGTACTGATGTATCATCACATTAACAGATAATGTAGTAATGTTGCAGTATTTGGTTAGAGTTGGTTAAATCATTCTAAGGGCGTGCTATAAAGTGTCTTCAAGATGAGCAAGCACTCCTCTTTAGCCGCCTAATACTACAGACGGGGAGTGCCGCGTACATATATGCCACCCCAACCTACAGAGGTTGCTGTAGGCCAATTGGTGAGTACAGAAACAAACATGTTGCCTGTTTGCGACGATTCGCTTCTCGGTAGAGGTACAGTGAATCACTGGCCTCGTTTAAGAGAAGTTCAGAGGAAATGACCCACACGCACACTTGACCACCGAAACAACTGAACTGACTTATATAGGAAGGGGTGGGTATCAGGAATAAAGCACCCCCTACCAGGGAAATTGCAACTGGTAATTTCACCGTTCTGGGACTACCGCTTTGTTAAACAACTTTGCTCCACGCCAACTGATGGTACCGCTCCGCTTAGATGATACCGTTTTACCTTTTGTTATGTATTAATGTAGGCTTTCTTCTACCTGCCGTATTCAGATTTGCTTTTAGCTCCGCGACAAGTAACAGTGGCGCTCCGCTTAGATTATGCCAAGGTACCCACAGTTTTACATCACCACTGGCTTTCTACTATCCAACCTTTCCAGGTTTGCAAAGGTTCACCAGCTGTTAAGATGCAATTTAAAACCAACCCTCGCAGGTTTCAATTTTGCCGTTCTAGGACATTATCGGTTAACAAGAAATTTCTGTATTATCGGTCAAATGGTAATGCATTATTGGTTAAATTTTTTTACTTCATTATCGGTTTTGGGGTGATACATTATCGGTTAAAAAGTTACTACATTCACGGTCAATTTTTACTACCGTACATTATCAGTTAGAGATACATTATCGGTCAATTACTACATTATCAGTTGTAACATCCTGCGACAGATGTAGGTGATTCGGTAAAGTGTACTTGATCAAGTGACTAGGCTTAGTGACCTGTGTTCGGTGTTCCTTTAAAAGGTATGGCATCTCACTGAAATAGTGTAGTCCCTATCTTACGCAAGGTTTTCTGCTTCTTCGCACATGTTTTAGCGGTTTTCGCCGGAGCGATCCGCTTTACTATATCAAAAATTGACTACACTGATTAATAGGTTCAATTCCTGGTGAGTTTGTAGGTATGTACGTGTCTCCTTGTGATCGACTAACTGTAGTTAGTGCCATATATGGCTAAGAGTATATTGTAATGGCTAGCCACCTAAACCTGGTCGACATAGATCCCTCAGCCAGCTGGGAAAGGAGTTCTGTTGGTATTGTTGTTGCCGCAAGATAAGCAGAAGCTGCATTATTTAAAGCAGTTACACTTAGTAGCAGCTGAGGCGTTTGAGGACCGATCACAGTTACGCCCATAAGAAGGTGTGTTTTGATCAAAGGTTCCTCATCTGACCATTTTAAGTGCAAAGAATTAAGCCAAATGTGATCACACAATTCTTTAAGCTAAAATTTGTTAATTTGTGAATGAAACTACTTATGTAATCGATTCGATTTCTCTATAAAGGTCCACATGTTTACTTAACTTTGAAATAGCAACGCTCCATAAACTTGCCAATAAACCTTGTAGCATATAGTATTGCCTACTATGTGATAAAACCCGACAATCAAACATACAGACAGTAGCACCACAAAATGACCACTATTAAGCCGAAACATCAGTTTTGTTAGAATGTTCTTGATTTATGTTATTTTTCCTACACTTTTAATGCAAAAGAGTGAAATTCACTCCAAAGGAGACTATAGTTTGGGACCACTCCCAGTAAAAGTGAATTTCACTCTGGGTGGAGTGAAAATTCACTCGAAGTAGAGCGATATATCATTCCATGAAAGTGAAGTATAGCTCTATTTGTAGTGAATTCCACTCCGCCCGAGTGAAATTCACTCTTACTAGGAGTGGTTCCAAACTACAGTCTCTTTTGGAGTGAATTTCACTCTTTTGCATTTAGAGTGTACAATGGGCAGAAGGACACCTAAATGGAGAGGTCTTATTGTGGGATACAGTATGTGTACCAAGCCATATATCGAACTTTATCTAGCTAGCTTCATTGTTTGTCCTCTAACATGACGTTTGGTGACGTCAACGCATAGGGTTTATAAAAAGGAAACGTACTTTTGGAAGAAGCTGGCATTCATTTTTACTAGAGTGGGGGAAGCCCGTCTTCCATTTCTTTTAAAGGGGGAAGAAAAATTCTCGTCCACAATGCATTCACCAGCGTTATAATATATAGTAAGGTATCTGCCAAAACTCTAACATCAGCCAAGATATGAGAAAACTAGTCATTACAATCAACTTCGGTTTTTAACTCACCTCCCCTCCTCCCACTTTGAACGCTTTACCCTAAGTAAGTCTTCCACTGTAACCTGATTGTTGTTACGTCATTCTTTACACTACGTCAAAGCACTGGAGACAGCACAAAACTTCAGAAAGCAATCAGTTATCAGTTCTGGAATATATGTAAGAATCCCGAGTTCTCCCTAAGACTTATTTTCCATGATATTTTACAAAAAATTGGCATAGGCCTATCACAAATCAAGTATTAATCATACATACATTATAAACACTTTACCGCTATGAATTAAGAAGTTCTCACATGATCAAAGAATGTTCATATATGATTGAGCGTACCTTGGTGTATAAATATGCCACTTCAATATCAAAGACTTACAGTGCATAAAAACTTGTCCTGCCAGGGACTTGCAACTCCCTGGTCCTACCAACAGACTGACTAATCAATTTTCTTCGCTTACATAGGTTGATCTGTTTTCTTCTCTTTCCGCGATAAAACGTCATTTTATTCAACCATTTCAGTCACAGTTTAAGAGATTACTATTAAGATAAAAAAAATTTCAAAGCAAATGACTTTCTTGTCGAAATCAGGATTGCAATGTGAATATTATGCCTTACTAATACAACTGTCTATACATCTTATAAGTCGTTGGTACAACTAAAGCACAATCCTTCCCAGTATGCATTGTAACTCCGAAAATATCGAAATCGCTTATGGAGATTGGAGTGGATGCATTTGCCCTTTAAAATCGGTAGCTGTATTCAAGTGAAAAATATCATAAGTGTTACCGTGAAATGAGGGAGAACAAGTAGCATGGTGGATTACTGGTAAACCAATTCTGGATCAATTATGTTTATATTAAGTGAAAAGACTAATTTCACACTATTCTGTACCTTTTCGAATACGTCAACGCTATGTGGCTCTTTGTTCACCAAGGGAAAATGAACATGTAAGGTAGTCTGTATTTGCAAGAATAATCTACTAAAGGTATGAAAGGATGTTAGTTGGAGGTTCGTCATCAAATCTGAAGGCAAGGAAGGGTGTTGGCATCCTTTCCAAGAGAAATGTGTATCCTCCTCCTTCCTTCCTTCGAAACAATCAAACAGTGTAATGAAAATTCTAGAAGGTCTTTGTCCTCTCGGTGTTATGGGAATTTGTGTGATTCACAGGATGAGAAAGGCAAAACACAGGGCTGAAAAATTTTAAATCTAGGAGCAAGGGATCCTTTGTGTCTGGAAGTTTTACAACAGTAGGATGAATCACAGCCAAGTTGGTTCCTTTATTGAGGTAGATCAAAGGGGAGGGGGCTGGGGTATTTACAAAGTTTGATAATTGGGCAGGATGGGAAGCACGGCTTGTCGTGATTACTGAGAAAATTCATTTCAAAACATTGATGCAGGTGCATCTGAAATCGGGTCTTGCAACCTATTTAGCTATATGAGTCCCATTCTCGGCATGCTTTAGCCAATCAGAAAAGTTATCCACCACTTTAGCCAATGGAAGTGAAGTATTGTTCTTTGGGTACTAGACAATGGTGGGGGGGGGGGAGAGGTTGGCAGATTTGAGGAGATGGTAGAAGTTTCAAAGTCACTCAAGATGTAGACTGCAAGGAGAAAAGAAGTGAAATCGACCCCTCCAACAAGTTGTACTGCAGGAAAATCGAGTTTTTAGTGAATTTTGGAGAAATTTTGGTGTTCTTTGAGAGGAGAATTTTGGGGCCTCGTCAGTGAGCACATCTTGATTCTTCAACAAGATGGGATATTTGTGCTTGGATACAAGTCTGGTAATACTTAATCCATTTATTCTTTAGACTGTAATAGGTTTCAGTGAGATTGGCATACCAGTGTAAAGAAATGCCAAGTCGGCGTCATTTTAATGGAGGAAAATAGGCTTTACGAAACTTAGGCTAAGTTTGAATAGAAACAAGTTGACAAGTTACCTATTTTCTATTTGAGGACCTCCAGTGCCTGTCTATATGTATAGTAATTAGGGAGAAGAAACAATTCTGGTATTATCTAAAACAATATTGCTAGTTTTTGAGGCTATTTTTGAGCCAACCAAGTGGTCGAAACTAGGTTTAATGGTTTTCTTCTGTCGAGATGGGGTTACGATAGACTTTACTAATGTAACATTTCTGATCATGTAACGAAAAAGTAGAGGTTAGTGAAGAGAGAAGTTTCAGTTTAATAAACCAAGTGATACCTTACAATTCCTATTTTCTCTCATTTGAGTCACATCGTCTTGTGCGTAGTTAAGTCTCAGCTGAAGAAGTGTACCTGGCTACTTCATCCCCTACTCCATTCTTATTTCCTCACCATCATCAGGGCCTGCCCAGGTAATCTCGTATCCCGCCCCACTCGTCGATGTCAGAAGGAAACTGGAGGCCTGTGACGCAACAACAGTGAGCACACGTTTATTGCCATGGCAGCTCCCCCTTCACACCCGATGCACTCAGCACGACGATCGTTTGATCATATGCTCGAGGAAGGAAAGCTAAACGTAAACTTAGAGCATTTACCAACAAAAACTGAAACAAATACCATAAAATGTAAGAAATAGTTAGGCATTTAGTAAAACTTTGCAAGCCAATTCAGTCTATCTTAACCACGGACAACTTGGTTGCAGCTTTACACAGGGTCTTAGTAATCATGTTGAGAGGGTAAGTAGGGACTGTTTACGGGTAAAACCTGGCTTACACGGGGAGAAGCCTTCAAAGCAGGGGTATTTTGAGGATCCAAGTATTGCATAACTTGAATAATTGAGCAATATTCTAAAATAAAGAAAACATTTATCAAGCTGTTATCATTAGCCTTAAAATGGCCCTTTCTTCTGAAGGTAATTCATCCACACCATGGTCTATGTCCTGTTCTGTGATACTGTTGCTGAAGACTGCATTATCTGCTGAGTACTTTGCGGAATATCGCCTGTGTAGACCTAGCCTCCTTTTTCGTCTCGAATGTTTTAACATGTTACTTTGTTGTTCGATTTGCGTTTGGCTATTGTGGTAATGAGGGCATTATCGTTGCTTTGCAGGGAATCGGTGACTCCTTCCGTGTTTACCAGGGTGGTTTTGAACAGTGTCGGTAGCAACCCGACATAATTTTAGTTTCACATGGGGTGTTTGAAAGTGTGATGCGAATTGTAAACCGGGGTTAACAAGGATACCAAATGATTTCTACTAAACTATGAAACTAGGCTCTATGCATAAAGTCATAAACTGAGATCAAATGAAATCAACAAGTCATGTAATACATTAAGTCCTAAGGCATGATTTTAAATATCCTAAATTCCAGATGTCAGGCAACCAAATCTAACGGCGGTTACTTTCAACATTTTCCTGGTGAGAACCTCACCACCCCCCCCCCCCTTCAGGGCACCTTTGTTCGGTAGTACCCTGCATCCTGACCTAAATAATCGTATTGAATTAATGTATTTTGTACTTGCATCCTTTATCGTAACTTGCACTTTCATTCTTCCATCCTTTCATTCATAATTTATAGACAAGGGGGGGGGGGAGCTTTCCCCCGAATTTTGGTTACAGGGGACGATCAGCTGAAGAAAGTTCGAAACCATGGCTGTTACACAACATACAGCTTTTGCAGGACTGTACTCTCTAAATGTAAAAGAGTGAATTCCACCTTTCGACGATTGCCTACAGTGACCACTCTCTATTTCGAGTGGAATTCCACTCTGCCCGGAGCGGTATTTCACTCATTTGGAGTGAATTATCACTCCCAGCAGAGTGAAATTTTTCACTCGAAGAAAGAGTGGTCACTGTAGGCAATCGTCGAAGAGTGAAATTCACTCTTTTACCTTTAGAGAGTAGTATTTCTCTTGTAGTTCTGTAAATTAATGCAGTATGTACTTCGTGAATTTTGTAATTTTTAAATATTCCTCTTTTAAACCTGCGTTTTTTTAAATTCAACTCTAAATTCCGACAAAGAACTACGTGCCAAGTTCAATACCTGCTCACCAAGTAAGTACAGTCATCGACTTGACCCAACCCTAGTGAATCATAGGCTGCCTATACGATGTTGTTTCCGTTATGATCCTCAGTGCGATAGCTTTTCAACCCCAAATTGCCAATAATCTTTCTTCTTTTACCCTCAAAACTGACGTTAAACAACTATACATCTGCATGTAAAGTTCAAGTTCACATTTATGTAACGTTGTACGCATCATGTACTTGACACACGGTAATGAAATCATGTGCAATATTATTCTTTCGTTTCCGACACGACTTGTTGGAGCGAGCAATGATCTCTAAACCAAAGACTACTACTTACAACTTCTTTTTCTTTCAATTTACATATTTTGAAAAATAAATACTTATGGTAATTCAATTATTCCAAGTAAGAGGGTATAGAAAGGCTCCCAAAAAGTACCTTTTCTCCGTATTATCTGCAAAGTGCACAATACCCCCAAAATGTTGTTTTACCTTATGTGGAAAACGTTATTCAATAACTTAACAATATTCCGGTAGAAGCTCGGTACTTATTATAAAACCAACCAGCATTTTTGTATTGGTTACATTGTGCTGTTTTATATAGTCAAAGCGATTTGCCCCTCACTGGGGAGGGCAAGTCTTAAAATTTAACACAAAAACTTTTAAATTTAAAAGTTACTTAAGATTTGTTATTACACTGTGTGTTAGTTAGTTAGTTAGATGAGGTTTAACGTCCCAGTTTCTAACCAATTGGTTCAAGTCAAAACGACCACGGCCTTTTTTCCAGTTGTGGCTCACTGGCTTGTTATTACACTGCGTGATAAATGGTGTAATGACAGTGCGGGCATACTGACACCTGGGTAGTGACGGGGACAGGGGCGGAGGAAATGGGGGGTTGAGGGGTTACAACCTCCTCACTTTCGAAGAAATCTCCCATTGACTTTGTGTTTTTCACACAGTAAATTTTTTGAAAGATCGTTAACCCCCCCCCCCCGTTGGAAGAAATCGCGCCTGGACGGGGAACACTCCCACCCCCAAGCTGGCAATTTTTCGTCAGCCAAGTAGTTTCTAGGGAAAAGGGCAGTCACAGGACCAACAACAACTTTAATATAAATATTTACAAGAGTTTGCCAAGCATAGTACAGCGTTCACTAGTCAGAAATTTCTTCCATTATGGCATAAACTGTTTCTGATCCTCGCTCGGGTCGCCAACAAAACTACTCTTGCCTGAATAGAATATTCCAACATATTGTGAAAAATTTTTGTTTACTAAGTCTATACTAGGTATGTCAGAAGACTATGATTTTAACGACTGTTTCCTTTAGGGGATTCATCACCCAGTTAAGTTCACAAGAATTTTTGCTATCACTCCCTTTACCAACTTGCAAATTATTATCAATAATGCAATCTAGCAACTGTAGTTTAGTATTATCACTGAAGAACAAAAGTCTTCATTATTTAATCTGATAAATGCACTTCATTGATTATTGTTATATTATCAGTCTCTGAGATGGAGCTATGTAATCACCCTCGTATAATATTGGATACGAGGTTAAAAGGGCCACAAAATAAGCAATCTGAACAGTAATTCGAAGATAAAATTGGACGACAAATAATCGATGTGGGAACTGTATGGAATGGAGAGGAATGGGGTGGTCCCATAGCTGTAGAAAAATGTCGGAACGATAACTCTAGAATAGTTGGAATATATTCCCCAGCAAGGTAGCACTTCAAAAAGTTCACAAAAATAGATAAGCGCAAAGCGCGCCCCAAAAATGTAGCTTTGAGATCAGTTTGTGCAATTTTAGCCCCTTGAATCATGGTTAAAGTGACAGTGGGTCCTCGTGTCCAAATCTCTACTTAAACAGTGGGCTAGTGCATAACTTTTTAATACCCAAAATCTCATTCAGGAGGTGGCACACTGGGACACAGCCAACGTTTGGGGGAACGCTCCTCCTGTCCTCCCCCCCCCCCCCCTTAGCAACGGCACTGTTCCCCGGACCCAACACTAGAACTTCATTTTGGCATTCGTCGCTCCCATACATGACCTGTGGATTAGCATGCTTTCGTTGTGACTTTTGTGGTAAGTTCTATTTTTTATTCTGTTCTTTTATTCGGGTAACGTTTCGAAATTCTGTCAAAACATTATGCCTCTTTCACCCATTGGGACGATCCTGTACGCCTATGATTAGAGGTATCATGGGTAATCAGTGTGAAGTATGAAATAACGCCTGCTTGCTTCAGGTACACTTGTTGTAGGAAATGTGATAACTACAACAGCAGATATCTCAATTACCGAAAATGAGAACGGAATGAAAATTTCACCACAATGTGTCATTACGTTCCTTGTTAACATCGAAAAAGTTATTCTTTATCTTGACTATTCCGTTAATGGCGTGTTCCTTCGGGGTCTCGTGGGCCTCTTAGAGGCGATTTCTACTATGTGTTTTTGCCTGCAGTAGGATATAGGTCTAAGCATTCGCCATAAAAGGTCAGCACGATTGACATAGTAGATCACCCCTTCTTTAGACTCTTCCGAAGCTGTTCGGAGAATTGAAGTCCCTCTGTAAGAAGATCTTTACTTCCTGCCCTTCCTTAAACTTGTTTACTAATTTACTTCATTGATTACTCCCCTAATTGACTGCCTTCCTCACTGGAGAATGGTTATCAGGGCGGACATAGATTGGCTGGCTAAGTGCAAATGTTAAGACTTAGAGTTGTTCACAACTAAAAGGACAGAAACGAAAAGGGGTGACTAAACTCGCCGAGAAAAACCTAGCGAAGTCTACCCCTAATTCGAACTCAAATGCCAGTGATTTACAATCAATTTGAGCAATTACGATGGGGCATAACAGCTCAATTTGGGCAATTATGATGGGGTATAACAGCTGATCGTAGGCTTTATGCTAAAAACATACGTTTAATGAATGCGTAACGTATTTCGCAGTGATCAGAATCATGCTGCAGCTCACTTGAAGTGTGTAAAGCCGTTAAGCTCTTCGATTGGTTATTTTATCTCCCTTTGTTTAACTTACCTCAAGTTGTCTGACATGAGAGCAGCTTTTCCGGTAAATGGATCTTACGGACATTATTTAAATCGCCAATGAGATTTTTATAATGATCCAAGCCTATCCGGGTTATGGCTCAGACAACATTAGAATTTTGATGTATCATATCATTTTAACATGCAATAAAAAAGATAATGAACACCAGCCTGATATTGACAACAACGTAACTAAGCTAAGGCACCAGGACATAATTTCGCTCTGACAAACCTTGTGGCCAAAACGTGCCAATCCCGAAGGATCAAGGGGCAGTGGCGTCGACACGGGGATGGAGATGGGGAGGAGTGAGCCTCCTAAACAGACTTTCCATCAAAACGTTAAAAAGACCCCAAAGGTGATTTAAGCTATAAATGTCTGCTGGGGAGAGGTGAGGTGTCTATTCAAATGAATGATGAATCTACTTAAATGGTTTTTCTGTCACAAATATTTCGCAAACCTATTGCATTATAGTGCCCTAAGGACCGTCTTAAACGTATTCACAGTTTTCAATGCCAAGGATTCACAACCATCCCTGTTTTGCTAAAGCATATTCGAGATTAGAGGAACACAGCATCGCAGAGGAACAAAGAAGGGTACCGGCACTCTGACAGAAGTGGTGGATTACCAAGTCTAAATTTAGACTATAGCGTTCGTGAGATACGTAGTTTAGTGGCCAATCGAAGGTGCCTCAGAGTAGAGCTTCCTTACAACTTTTACCTGTACTAATGCAGACTTCGCCCCCATTCAACATGTGTCGGATTCCTTGAATGATGAGCATTTTTAAGGACACTAATACACGGGATGCTTCTGGTTAAACTCTTCTTAGAGAACTGTAGTTACACCTCTAATATCCACAGACGGAGAATCAAGAGGCGTCGACAATTTCACATCAACCCATACAGTACCACGATGGCTCCCAGAATAGAATCCCAGACCACGCCAGTGTGTTCCCGGCAGAGGCAATGACCTTCGGCCTCCTGTGGTATGAGGCGGAGGGCCCTAGCAAATATCATGTTAAGGTCGTCGCCAATTAGGAAAAAGCTAAAAGCAAACACCTCCCTTCCTCCCTGTGAAATGTCTTCTCATACGCCTCTCAAGTAGTGGATTAAGGGTGGAGCAACAGGTGGACGTACACGGGACCCCCACATTTAGGACCCCATTTAGAGGCCATTTGAATCTTGAGAATGATGTTATGGTCCATGACATGTAATTTGTAGCAAGTAACGTTGGCTTGATGCGTTTCTTGTAATGTTTTGCCGACTACCATACCATATCCAGAACTAGGCGCCAGGCAGACCTATAATTATTGCAACACGAATGTTTTCACAATGCCTAGCTATTCGCTTTCTATTTTTAACCTAAACTGCTATTGTTTTCTGGTTACATCACTCATGCGATCAGAACTTCAAAACGCTGTCCGCCAACAACTGTTTTAACAAACCGCATATACTTTTTATTCCTTGCCTAAAGGAATCTATGCAGTAATGATCAGGCACGGATCCAGGGCCCTCAAAAGGAGATACGCACTTTTGTGGGTGAAATCCTCCCTGGTGGGGTGTGGGATCCTCCCCGATAATTTTTTTTTTTTGCGATTTAAGAGTGTTTGATGCAATTTCCTAGCATCTGGTAACTAGAAAAAGTACACGAAAATCTCCTTTGATTTTTTGGCGGGCGAAGGGGGGGGGGGGGCACAGCCCCTCTGGATCCGCGCCGATGATGGCGTGAGTATGGTTGTGCGTATAAAAAATGACCGTAACTTGTAATGTTTTGCCGACTACCATACCATATCCAGAACTAGTCATAGTGTATATCTCGGGTTATGTAGTATCTATTGTTCTTATTGAACCACAAAATGCGTGCACCGCCCCCCCCCCCACCCACACACACACGCTTAGTCCTGGCCTGCCTTTCTCACTAATTCTGAAAGAAAATTGGCATTCCAACCAAAATTGTTTGCAAGGAATCGCACTCTAAAACAAACATTTCTCTATATGTTTCTGTGTGTAGCAAAAGATTGTTCCCATTATTGGGAAAAGTTTGACATCCAAAGCGTTCTATGAGACAGAATACAGATAATCGGAAGCAAAAACAGAAATTGTCACTACAGTTCTGCGTCTACAGGCTTGGTTCGCTAGTTGCCAGCATGTCCGAAAATCTGGCATCCGGTCTTGGCATCCAGTTAAGATAAGCTTTCTCTTACTTTACTGCTGACAAAGATACCAGGAATGTAATATTTACCTCACCGACGCATCGGCGTACGAGAAAATGGGGTGCAGGTTGTAACCCCCTCCGAATTCCTTTCCCATGGAGGAAGAAACTTTACTATTTCCGGCAAAATGTACCAAACGCATTAAAATATTAGGCAAAAGCGATTATTCCCCGACGTGGTGCTAGACCTATCCGACCGGGGTGGAGCTGTAGACAACTTGTTCTCCTTTTATGCCACCCCTGCTATATTTAATTGATTTGCTGCCTTGCGATATACTTGCATGGTCAGACAATTCTTGTATATTTGAAAGTGTCGAGTACTTTTGGAGAAAAACGTATGTCCTTTTGCATGGAAGCTGTGGAAAATTATAACATATTATGTACTAATTAGACTCCGAAATATACCAGGCCGAGGCCAGAAAACTGGCTCCAAAGCCGGCTAGGCAAAGCCTGGCCTCACGATACCTCCAAAAATGTCCTTTGGCCAAACTCTCCGTTGTTCGTTTATTTGTTTGTTCCTTTTATGCATTGTCACGCATCAACAGACCGAGTCAGCCCATGAGGCTTCAACTAAAAGCGTCTTTTCAAAGTCGGTTTCCATCTTTCATTTATACTTTAAAAGCCTCGGTCAAAGTCTGTGGCAAGAAGCAATCAAATACCCCATGAGGGGTTCTGCTCTCCTGTGAGAGCTTCGTCCCCAGCGGGGATACCAAACTAAACGTAATTAATTTCTCTTAAGTCGCAACCACAGAAGAACAAAAAAACCAATACTCCCGTAAGAGTTTTACTCCCCGGAGTTACTTCCTTGGAACGGGCACCAATATCTCAACCGTCAAACCTCACATCTTTGGTGTGTCATGAATGGCCCTTGCTAGACTGCTGGAAACAAGAGATACAACGTATTTTCCTAACAAAAAGTCTGTGACCAAGTCGGTTTCTTTTCCAAGTCCCAACAACTGAATCCGAGGGGCAAAGAACACCACTCTACAAGTAGTTACGTACGTCCCCTTTTTGGCCAGGAAAACCAAAATGTGACAGTAACAACCTCTTGACCTTCAAACCAAGGCGAAGGTCGATTTCTTTTCTTTCAATTTTATTCAGATTACAGACATATTTGTAAAGTGGAAAACATTAATACAAGCTATGCAGGGCGACACCAGGATTTGCCGGCAGGGGTCAAGCTCTCCGACAGGGGGAGCAATCCGAATTCCTGACAAAGGTGACAAGTCGGGCAAGGAATTGCAAAGAAAATTTTACCAGGCCGAAAACTGTAAGTTTTTATCCAAAAAATTTGAAATAGATGGGTTTTGTTGAAGAAAATTGAAAATTGGGGTTTTTATTGGAGAATTTGTCTTCCCTGACATCAAAATCATTTAAATAGTTGGGGGAAACTGTTCGCAGTCGGGGATTACATGCTTTATTGCACCCATCAAGGCTCGCTCACGAAACTGGAAAATTTCTTAGACGGAGGCCAGCCTTCCCAAATGTAGGGGCCATGCTCCCTCCCGCCCACTACCTGACGCCACCCCTGAAACTATGCAATGTATTAAAAGGAAACAAACAAAAAGAGAATACGGCAATTTCAAATTCGAACGTGAAGGCAAACTACACAAACACATGCATAAGGAGTATCAACAATGAAGGCTTGAAGATAGGTTGGGCCTACAAAGAGCGCACTACACTGCATATTACTATTGCCGTTACTATTGGCATGAGAAAGGACCCTGCCGAACACGACAGAGGCACAATGGAAGTCAATGATGAACAGCTTAAACACGACAGTAAGTCTACCCGCCCAACCGCCCGGCTATCAGAAACAAAACGAACTTGAACTTGAAACAACGATCACTAAACAACCCTATTATAGCCCTTACCAAGGTTGGTCCCATAATACAAGATCTGGCAAATGTGCTGTCTCCCATCTACCAAACCGCCTTCTCCCTGGTTTTCGGTTAAAACTATGCAAAGTAGTAAGAAAGAGGTTAAAGCAGTAAAGCGGGAAACATGAACATTCACACACGTTTTGGGGAAATATGGATAGTTATTTAAAACGACGAAATAAACATGTGATTGCTTTGGTCATATAGCCAAAACTGTACACCCGGGTACCTTCTATGGTAGTTTACACCAAACACTATATGCTGTTTTAATTTTGGTGACAAATGAAGCCCAGACCTTTGTTCATTTCGTTATGGACGATGGTCGAAAATCCGCCAACACGAGGTATCTAACCTTCCCTCCAACACAGGCCGGTGGTTCCTACTCGTAAACGACCTTCTTTTCGAATACTAAATTTCAAGGTCTCCCATACAGCTCAGATACACTGAATATCACTCAAGCCCACCCGTGGTCGTCTCGACTTGAACCATTTGGTTGGAAACTGGGACGTTAAACCTCATCTAACCTAACCTAACCTAACCCAAGCCCACCCTGTAATGAAAGCCTGAAAATTTTAGCTTCCATTGGCCCTATACACTTTTTGAGAGAAGACTACAGTTGTCGGAAAACTTTTGATGGGCCCTTCCGTACAAGTAACGACCCCACGACATTTGGTCTAAGTCCATACAAACGAAACCGAAAGGGGAAAAACAAACGATTTCTGCTACTAGGAGTAGTAACATACCCTGAAGGGTCATCAGACTTAACGTGACCAACCTCTCTACCTTGATATGTGCCATGAGTGGCCCCGTTCCGACTGACTGAAAAGAACACATACTACTCATGACTCTAACCAAAAGGACAACACGTGTTCTTTATTTTCCTTAAAGGACAATTCTCGTCATCCCAGACAGTTCCAATTCTCCCAACTAAGCAACCTGTAGCTCCTCCCACAACTGCATATATCTCCTTCTTATGCAGACAAACCTGTTTTATTGCTTCAGGCTGTGTCCTGGTGAGCATAAAAACTTATGATACTATTATCCACACACTCTCTCTGCATTGCGTGAAATGTGAGTTACTTTGCATCATTTGAATTTTCAAACTTTGATGTCAATCAAAGAGTAGGAACCAACTGAGAATTTTGATACCCCCACACTAAAAATGTACTTTGGGGTGATGACTGCTTGTCTTTAAGTCTCTTCGGATGGAGTCTCTTTTTCTAAAAGTTTCTTCAACTGAATGCCCGAGGGTAAAAAACCAAGGTTACCTCAAAGGGTATTCTGTTCCTCAGAAAGAGGTTAAAATCTGCTCCCCGATGAAGCTACGTCCCATGATGGGATAATTTGATTTAAAGTGACCATCCTCTCAGCCGTCAGACATTGAGAACATAGGTCTGTCAGGCTCCGTTATATATTGGCTGAAATGCACTTTTTCCATTCCCCTTAAAGCACATTTGGATGGATGCCGCAGAGCGAAGTTCAATCGTTACCCTCAAGGCACATTGTTCCATCGGGGGAGCTACGTCCTCTGACAATTTGGATCCTCTCAGTCGTCAGACTTTTACATCACTATTCTTTCACGTGTGGCCTCGTTCAAGATTGGCTGCAAAGGACGCAAACCACACTCGGTCGAGCAATCTTGTGCAGTGCATTCAAAGTGGACTTTACTGAGACACTTACTTCATGGTGCTAATACTTGGTCCAGATAGTAGCTCCATGCCTACTTCAAGTGACGAATGACTATTCGCTCAGTCGTCAGACCCTAGATCTATTGCGGGTGCCCTCTCTTCACTGGCTGATAAAAACAGATATAACGCATGATCAAGCAAAGGTAAGCAAGACCTGCCTGAAAGGAACAAATACGCTTGCAACGACCATTTTACTTAATACACCAGAATTTTACGGAATGACAAATTTTTAATTAGAGAGTATATAATTCTCGAATAATGTAATCTTTTCTTACAACAGAAATACTATTACCAGTATATCGGTTGCCACATATTCAAACTAGGTAAATAATTACATAATCAGTTCTGGTAAAACTAAAAGCAAAAGTAAATTGTTTATGAAGCAACAATCATTATGAAAACAAATATTAAAAATTAGCTCCTTTGTCTCATGTACGATGTTCTATTACATCATGAAGCTGAAAATTTTCAGACAGTTTTAAAATAGGTTTCTGCAATTCAATTAGCTCCACCCAGGTGCAACATGGTTTCAGTTTAGTACGTTATAGTGCTTTTAATCTGTTAATTTGCGTTCAAAACATAAGTTCATCGGTACTTATTACTAAAAACAGATGGTTTAATAATCAATATAAAGTAGCATAATTTTACAAAAGGGATATAAATTGCAGGCAATTCTTCTAAAGTCTAAAGCTTAGAGAAAGGTATATTTTAAAAATAAAAAATGTTTATTTTACGAAAAACAGAACCCAGATACTAATTTACTGTTTTCATAAGTTAAAAGAATTGTTGTTGGTTAAATTGTATATTAATGTAAAAAAAGAAGACACCATAATTTTTTTTTGTTAATTTACACATTTTTTAACAATGTACATCAATCATGGTGCTGATAGAAGAAGCTTACATTATTGTTAAACCATTTAGTCTTATGAATAAAGTCTCAAAAATAGCATTATTTCCATATCATAGAAGCCCACGCATGACAAGAATAATACATGTCGCATCATTTGAACACTGGACGGTTTGTGTAAACCATCTATCCATGAGCTTTAAAGCGTGATTGAATCTCGTTCTATGAGATTTTTTCTTGAAAAGAAGGTTCATGGGCGTGGATCCATCTCCAAAAGTGGGGGGGGGACTTTTTCACCATTTGCGACAGATTTTGCGAGAGAGCGAAGCGACCGAGCGCGCTTGCGGGCGAAGGGGGGAGGATGTGGGAGGGGGTGTCCCCCCTCCCACGGTGAGAAGCTTTTGTGTTTTTTAATGTGAAAATATGTGATTTGGTGCATACTTTATATGGTATTTTCTATGCCTAAGGAGATATATTATTATGCATTTTATGAAAAATGTTGTAGGAATAACCATATAGAAATCAAATACACACACATATTGCTGGCAAATAACTTATCATTCAAGTATACAGAATCACATAACAGCTTCAAACAAGTGTAAGGTGTTGCTTTTGTGCATAGGCCTACCACTAGATACCACGTGTGCCGATAGGCCTACAGTTTGTCCCCTTACGGTATCGGCAGAGTTGGCCAGTATGCTGCCAATGATCTGCGCCAACCACGGATTGGCGCGAGAAAAGTTCGGTCCAAAATGCCTTCCAGATCGCTGGAAATGGCACTTCCCAGGCCCTTTTTTGTACCCGCACAGTTTTAGTTTTCATCTATTTTGAAAAAGTGCAGGGGACTTTTTGGAGATGCCCCCCTTCCAAAAAAGTGAGGGGGACGCGTCCCCCCGTCCCCCCATGATCCACGCCCATGTATCTAGGTACCAAATTTGAAAATACCTATCATTTCTATCACTGTCGTAACCAAGGTTTCTGATTGGGGGAGGGGCAGATTTGCGACCGTATGTTTTTACATATGTTTAATTAAATATTCACTTCAGAGTGTAGTGCAAGTCAGGGAACTTGTCTTTGCAGAGTGCGACTGGAAGATTTGCCGTCATTGGTGCAGTCTTTTCTATGTTGTTTGGATGAGTTGGCTACATACTTCCTCATTTTTCGCTTTTGTATGTATTTTTCTCTCTCTTTTGTCATTTGACTGGGGTATCCTGGGGTGGCTTGGGCCACCCCAGTCTACCCCAAGGCATTCTATACACATAAATATGGTTTAAAGGGTATCAAAGTTTTCTGTACCACAAAAAAAAGATATCGTTCAACATCGATTTACGCGGGATTTCTGTTGCTAACACATAGTCTTACACCGTTCAGCTGTTTGTCTAAATGCGACGATTGAAGTGTCATCCGATGTTCAGATAAGGCACCTCATGCTGGGTCAGACTATCAAGGATGACGGTGGGAGATAAAGAGGCGATGTTCAAAGTTCGGTTAACGTATTCACCTTATCCATCGTGGGATCTCGATACATGGTTACGAAGAGACATCACCGATGGTGCGCTAATTGCGGATGGAGAGGATAAAGTGATCAAGGCTAAAAAGCTATACTTCATTTTTGGGCGCGGACGTGTTTCAGACAGCGGTCGCGGTACCGCTGACCCAATTAGTGTCTATTACCGACAACTTGAGACGTACTTGGCTGTAAATACAAGTTTCATGTGTTAATAATAATGTGTGAACAAAAGATGGTAGGTTGCTGATAACTGGAGTGTTTCACGTCAAATTTTGAACTATGGTTATCACGTGGTTTGTATTTCCGATCCGTCTGCCAATAAAGAGCCACTCTAACCGTGAGAATGTCAAAGCTCGATATGCGAGTTCGATAACGAGAGTTACATCTTGTTATGCAGATAGAAACTAACGAATACTAAATCAACCCCTGTCTGCTGTTAGCCTATAATGATAGGCTACATTCGAGTAGGAAAGTTGACCAGTCTTTGAAGCAACTCGATTCAGTTCCTTGCATCCAGGTCAGCAGCCAGATAAGTTACGGTCCTGAATGGGGCAAGATACGTTCCAGGGGAGGTCGAAAATATTTTAGGGTGGGCGAGATATGCTAAAATGCATAAAAACAATGGTAATTTTGTCTATGGGTCGTAAATTTTCCAGTGAAGAACCGAATTTCCCTGTCCCCTCTTGCTACGGGCCTACTTGCATCTGATTTCATAAATAACAAATAAAAAACTTGCTCGTCTGCATTAATCTTCCACAGGCCTTTCTATTTGCAGCTGGATGGCAAATGAGAACCTCTCTTTGTCATGAATAATCAGTTGCTCAGATCGGGAGTGTCTCTGGAAGGGCACTTAATTACTTGCATCCGTCTTAAGCACCTGATATTAAGGGCGCTGGGGAAATAAAGGAAGTGCAATTTGGGGTGGGGGTAACTCAGTGAGGCCATACGAAGCCAAATTCAAGCCCTACCAAATCATGTCTTCTTTCCCGATAGTCTCTTTATAAAGACGGTTTAAAAATGTAAACATATTTGTGCTGTGTTGGCCTTCTCACAGATTGTTGTAAGTTTTGATCCTATTGAGGTACCGTCGTATAATTTGCCTAAAGTAAATGCGAAATAAACAAAGTTCGACAGAAGATACGACATGATTACCATCTTCACTCTAAATTGGTTTTGAACACGACCGACCTACATGCAAACTGGGTTAATGTCCTGATAGCAATATAACAGTGGATTTCAAACATCAAAAGTGGAAACAGGGTCATTCATTTCAAGGAGAATTGCCTTTTCTAAAGTGACCAGCTGTTAATTTCCTATTTTAACCTACTATGGGTGTACAGTTCAGCTGAAGCAGTGATCTCGAAGACCGACACAATCGATAAAAACAAATATATTCCTTCGAAATGCATTTCGGAGCTCCTTGCATTTGTAACGCCCTTAAGCTTTGGGTTTGGTAACGAGCACCCCACTTAGACAATAAAATGATAGGGTATAAAAAGTTTCAGTCAGGGGCGTAGCGAAGGTGTTATCTTTTGGGGGGTGTGGAGATTGTTTTGCCGACGGATCTGGTAATGCGTAGTGCAAAAACGAGCTTTAGCGGGTGGGGTCCAGGGCCCCGCCTGAGGTCCCCTGGTGGGGTCCAGGGGCGCAGCCCTCGGAAGCGCTGAGGTTTAAGTATATCTCTGTGTGAAAAATTTAGTCTCAGGATGGATATGTTTCGGTTCATAATGCATCATAAAATACAAACTAGATCCCACTAATTTTAATGTATTAGGCTATTCCTCTCGTCAGGCCGCTATAGCGGTGGAGATCCAGAGGCCCGTCAGTGCTTTAGGTAGGACGTTTTCTCAATGCGACATTTACTGATCTGTGGCCTGGGGAAGGGGTCTAAGGGGAGGGGTGTCCCCCTCCCCCTTTGGAAATTTTTGGAATTTGTAAGGTGCCTAGATCGCAAATGGTGCAATGTTTGAGTGGATTTCTGCCCTAATGAGGAACCTCAAAATCTACACCGGGGTAAAATTTGCTTGTCATATTTTTTTGTGCGACATTTGTCGCCGTTTATGCGACATTGTCGCACAAATAGGGGCAGGCTAAAACACTGGGCCCTCCTAAGGACCCCTAGTGGATTTCGGAGGGCGAAACCCCGGAAGCTTTGAGGTTTAAGTACCTCTGGGTGAAAAATAAAGTCTCAGGATGGATATATTTTTGTACATAATGCATCATCAAATGCAAAGATTCCCACTAATTTTAATGTATTAGGCTATCCCTCTCGTCAGGCCGCTATCAAGAAGCCCTCCAGTGCTTTAGCCTGGACGTTTTCTCAATGCGACATTTACTGATCTGTGGCCTGGGGGAGGGGTCTAAGGGGAGGGGGTGAATTTTTGGAATTTGTAAGGTGCTTAGATCGCAAATGGTGCAATATTTGAGTGGATTTCTTCCCTAATGAGGAACCTCACAATTTAAGTGTCAGATTTTTTCTGTGCGACATTTGTCGCCGTTTATGTGACATTGTCCCACAAATAGGGGCTGACTAAAACACTGGGCCGTACTTAGGGCCCCTGGTGGGGGTCCGGCGGGCTTCGCCCCCGGAAGCTCCGAGGTTTTAGCAGTGTAGGGAAGACACGCGCGGCACGCATTATTTTTTCCCAAGATGTTTGTGGGTAAACCGGATCCTCGGAAGTTTGCAAAATGTCTTTGAAGGCAAGATTAGGGTTTAGAAGACGCTCTAAGGATACCCTCTCCATGGGTAATCGGGTGCTGCTCCCCATGGTGATGACAAAAGTGAGGAATAATGTGCAGAAAGTGGTTTTTCAAGAATGGCATATGACCCAAAATAGTGCACCTATACAGAAGCCGTTAATTTCCTTTCTTTTCCCGAGTTGACGACGGACTCAGTCACTCGTCCAGTACACCGACGGCCGTCGATACGGCCGTATACGGCCGTCACATGCATTATCAATTTGCCGACGGGCCTTCAACTTGAATGGGCCAATCAGATAAAGAACCGAAAATCGAAATAGCCGATAACAGACTGGCCCGTTCTCTCCTTCTCTTTTTTCTTTTCATTCTCCGTCTTCCCTTTCACTCCCTTCCTTTCTCTTTCTTTTCCCTTCTTTTCCTCCTCTTTTCCTTTCCCTCTCCCCTTTTTGCCGACAGACCGAAAATTTGCCGACGGGCGACCAAAATTGGGGGGGGGGGTGACACCCCCCCCCACCCCCGCTCGCTACGGCCCTGGCTTCAGTGGAATCAATACAGTTTAGACTTAATAATATTTTCAAATTTCAAGTAGTGTTCTAGTTAGGGCTGTTGACAGGGTGTGAAAGCTGACGTAACTGCCCAGTCCCATTGCCATGTCATGAAAATGTGCTCCTGGTATTGCAAATGATATTAAAAGGTTAATATTGCACAAAACAGCCTTGGGTCCTTTTCAAAACATCCCCAGGCCTACCTGACCCTTGACGGCCCTATCAGTCTCAGAGAGACAGGCTTAAGGAGGAACACCGAAAGGACAAAAGCTTTCGAACACAAATAGTCATTTGATGATGAAAACCGTAACACAAAAGAGACACAAGTCGCCGCCATGCATTAAAACCAATCATCGCTTCTCTGTTGGAAAGCTAAAACGCAGAAAGGCAAGTGTTTGTAATCAGGACCACAGTGTACTGATGAAGATGCCCTCTCCCTTTAGATGTTTATGACATTTTTTAATCAATGTTAATGCCTTGGCTACTGTTTCGACAACAAAAGCCCTTATTTGATTCCTTGCTGAAAAATTGTGTATGTGTGTGTATATATGTGTGTGTTTGTGACGCTTGGCTTGTAAACACGATATATCAAGATAGCAACCATGGATAATTTTCATACTTGAGATATAGAATTATCATATTGAGAGGAAGGCCCCTATAGGAGGAATGTCCCTACTTTTTAATATGGAGGGGAGGGGCTGTCTCCATATTAAAAAGTTGGGGCATTTTTTTCTTGGGACATTCCCCCTCCCCCGTCCCCACAAGTTGACGCCCATGATTTGCTGTTTAAAAAGAATAGACAAACTGCGAGTTTTGTAAGCTGCTATAGTAATGACACAGCTACATCAATTTTTTGATTGTCAAAACAGGAACTTTATTATCCTAATGTCCACAAAATTTTAAATATCCTGCATTCAAAGGGGCCCTCTACTTGCCCTAGCTTCCCCCTCCCAACAAGGAAATCTCGTTAGATTTCCTTAAAGTGTTTCCGAGAAGCCCATAGTACCTTCCGACTCCACAATCCCCGAAATAGTTAAAATCTCGAATCATCGATAATTTCATACCTTCCCGAACACTTTCTTTCAATTGTTCTGTTAATCTGTTTCGTCTTAGTTTTCAATATCATAAAAAGATCGCACTCGTGAAGTGAGTAAATATTTCCAGATTACCCTTCACTAGGCCCTAGCCCCACTCCGCCCCTAACTTCCCATCCATCCCTCCTCTCGTTTTTTTTTCTTCGCTCTCCTTCATTTTTTCAACATCACTCATCGCGTCCCCAAAATTCCTGTGGGAGCAATCTGCCCCCTGCTGGCTACGCCACTGACATTAGTGTTAGGTTACAGTTAGATGAAGTTTTACGGCTCCGTTTCTAACCAATTGGTTTAAAGGGGAATTTTCATGATCCCAGACAGTTCCAATTCTCCCAACTATGCAACTTCTAGCTCCTCCCATAACTGTATGAAGATCTTCCTTGTGCAGGAATAAACCTGTTTTATTGCTTAAGGCCATGTCCTGGTGAGCATACAAGGCTATAAAATATAATAAAAGCACTCTCTCTGCCTTGTGTGGAATGTGAGCTACTCTGCATCTTTCAAATTTTCAAACTTTGATGTCAATCAAAGAGCAGTCACCAACTGAGAATTTTGATACCCCCCACACTAAAAATATACTTTGGGGCGATGACTGTCTGTCTTTAAGTCTGCCGGCCACGGCCTTTTTTCCAGTTGTGGCTCACTGGCTTGTTTTAGCTACTCCATTGCTTATGCTGAGCACCAAGCACAATGGTAGAAGGTTCCATTTTTAAAGTCTTCGGTATGACCCGGCCAGGAGACATTAGTGTTAGGTGGTTATTGGTTGAATATGATTCTGAATAGGCAATGGCTACCGGGTAAATGAAAAAGGCCACAAAGGAAGCGCCAATGCAGCAGTCCCTACTCTGATTTACCTAGATCGTACCAGCCACCCCTCCTCTTTGCGGAAAAAGTATAAGAATTCCGTGGTATTACAAAAAGAACCATGATATTATAGGTACCGTACCATACATAATTGCTGGTAACATTTTATTCTAGCCAAGATGTTACGTTATACTTTATCACCGTAATTCCAAGTTGTTTGCTTAATTGTTAACAACGGTTACAATGATAGCTTTTAAAAAATAGTCTAAATAGTCAGGTCATTATTTTAGAAAACCCGTGGAAAGTGCTTTATCACAGAAAATCAAATTGAGTTTATCCTAAACTCAGTACGAAAAATAGTGCTTGTAATTGTTTACAAATAACTTTGCCGCCAAGGTTATTTTTAACGGAAGACATTTAGGGAACTTAAAGTCCGAAACAAGTATTTGTGCTTCACGGTTGGCGACCTCCACTGTAATAAAACTTTCGTTCGGTTTCCTTTTCAAATATACTGATGCAAATCTTGCCTTATTGGAGCTAGGAAACCTATGTAGTACAGCTACTCATCTGAAGACTGAATAACGTACAGAATCGACGTGAGTATGGCAGCAATGTGGTAGAGACTTTGGAATGTCCAGATGACGTCAGATTGTTAGATTGATCAAGTGACCTGTACCCCAAGACTGACACTTCAATCACTGTTGGGCGGAAACGATAAGCTATGGACCGTATTTAGCCGGAAAACTTACGGTAGTTAACACGGTAAGGCCGATAACACCGCTGAAGAAGTTCCCTTAATTGTTCCCACGCGCTTTATCCGCACATACGTAACTTTGTTTTACATAAAATCACATTTTGTCTATTTTCCGACTTGTAATTTTCATTCGTATTGTGATATCGATACATTAGTCAGTCGGATGCATCACAGCTTGTAGTAGGTAAACAAAATGCAGGTGAAGCACATGCTGCAGGCAGCGGATATCTTATGGAAGTGTTATTCCTTTCAACCTGGAGAGTACAGTTGCCCATTTGGCGCCGCCAGGAATTGGTGATTAAGGGACAGAACAGATGACGTAATGCCACCTCAGTCCCCCAGTCTGCACAAATTTCCCCCTTTTTCTGTGCGTCCCTGCGATTGTATACAGAAGTGTGGGATCCTTCCTTTGTCACACATAAAGGTGCTGTTCTGGGGGAGGGGTCTAAGAGGAGGGTCCCCCTCCCCTGAGAAATTTTTGTTAGTTTAAGGTTGCTTAGATGCAAATGGTGTTCTCTTTGGGACATTTTCGGAACTGCTCATATATGGCTGGAAAATATCCATAATTGAGTGAATTCTAAGTTTTGGTTAGGTGAAAGAGGAGAGTAGGCTATATTGTCTTAGAGAAGGGTATGTTGTCAACAAACCTCCTGAAGCCCCACCCCACCCCCCTTGACAACTTTAATGCCTTCATTCTATTCGGGGAAGTTTTACGTAAAAATGCGTGCGTGGAGTCCACAGAAACATTCTTGGACTATTACGAAAATTTTCCTCTCCTTCATTGTACATTATAAAAGGGTATCTGAGGCTGGCAGACACCCGTATAGTGCCTTCTGGAAGCTCTGCATCGATTACTTATATGAAATGGGGCACTGATATGACGGATGATCATTACCTGAAATCCAAATGATACTATATAGTATGATGCCGAGCACTTTACAACTATCGTATTTTACTAAGTTTGAACGAAAATCCAGAAGAACAGCTTCCAGCAATGGGAAATGGGAGGGAGAGTATAGGTGCAGGGAGGTGATATAAGACCTCCCTGATAGGTAAAGCAAAAGGGGTTAAGGACTAAAAGCGCGTATCAGAATATTTTTTCGTCGTAAGTGTATTAACAATCACCATCTATTCCCGTAATGGCTGCGCGCGAAGCACTCGGTAAAAATTTTTGAAAAATGGTTAATGGTACGTACTTTCAACCTTCCACATCATGCTACAAGTTAGATTGAAAGGTCCCATAGGCCCCTACAGAGCCTGGTTGAAAATGTACTTCTGTTTTTCGGAAAAGTGTTGTGATCAGAATAGTCGCATGCATTGTATTATAACCTTAATAACTGTCATGAGATGGAGTGAAAACCGAAAAGAATGCGCGCCGAATTTTTCATTAAATGAGATAAAACAGCTTTCAACTTTTGTTGCTGTGCTTCTGCGGGAGTTGCTTCGGAAATTATTGATAGAAAGGACAATACTGAGGCAAGGTTTGAAGCGCGCGGAGCGCGGGAAAATTGCGATAGTTTGAGAAGGATTTGCGGTAAATCTGATAGTTTAAGAACCATCTGTGATAGAGAATAGTTACAGTCGATCCATCACTCTGTCGAAAATACACCTCACCCTACCCCCACAGAAATCTATAGCTTAAACGCCTTGGTGGGATCATTTTAAAATTTTCAAAAAAAAAATCTAAAATCGATTGGGGGCACGCCCCCCGTACCGGCGCCACTGCAGTTGCCCCTAAAACACTTAGATGAGACACATCCTATCAAACAGTTACATTGATACTCCCCTCGCCTCGCCTATCAGGCTCCCCTACCCAGCCCGGTGGCATTTGTTTCTCCGTGCGTAGGCTACGTGAAGCTCAAAAATAACGTACTTGGGTCTCCCGATTTATATAATCTGTGGGTAAGCCCACTGTGCCGTATACTACCCTTCAATGGTACAAATGATTGTAACCCCAGAAATAGTTTACGGACGACAATACTCACGCTTCAGTTGATAAGAGTAGCCTACATCATCGATGCATAGCAACGAATAAAGGTCAAGGATGCCACTGAGTCCACTTGACCCGATTCCGGGCAAATTGCAATTCTAGTGGCCACTATTCCGGGTCAATTCCGAGTCCAGTACCTTCCTATTCCGAGTCAATTTCAATTTCAGGTTCCCCAATTCCGTGTCCGACCATTTGACAATGTAGCATCTCCTGCAAATGTTTTTTGTACTATTTTGCAATTGCACTCAATTAAAACGCACACATGCCAACTCTCAGGGTTTCACCGTTGAGTCTCACGATTTCGGGCATCGTCTCACGGTGAAAATGCCAGATCTCACAGTGAAAATCACTTTTGAGGCAATGCCAGATAAGTTTTCCTCCATGCAGGTTAAGTTATTAATGTTTGTTTAATAAACAAACAAGTTATTGATGAATTGCAGATGTATCGTTGTTATTAAAGTGACTGAAATGTGACTGTCCTTTTATGTATGTCGAATTAAACCTTCCACAATTTTCAAACAGTTTGCCTTGTAGATGGATCTTAACTTTATTAAGAGGGTGAACCAAAAAATCTAAAATCTTCCAAGTTTAGAAAACACTTATAATAACGTATGAGACGTGTTTAAAATCTCCAGGTACGGGATGTGATTTCCAGATTTTCTTGCGAGAACCCCAAGGTTGGCCATTTTTGAGGTTGGCAAATCCGACAACGGACATTTTCAAGGGGTTAATTTCATACCCTGGCTCAACCTGTAATTTAGTTGACCGTATGTGTGACCCATTCATGCGTTGAAATTTGCACCAATAACAATGTAGCCTAAAGTAACATTTATGAACTCATTTCGGTGGCCTCGGCTGCGAGTCCGAGTTCGAGTCCAGATGCAGCTCATTCCAGGCCTGTTCCAATTCCGGGATCTCCCATTCCGAGCCAATTCCGACGAAAAACAGACTCGAGTCCAGAATCGAGTTCGAGTCCAGACTGAGACGTTACAACCCTGTTGTTTTATTCTAACCAATATGCCACTTTATACTTTGTCAAATTCGGACAAAATTACTTACATCCACCCTGATGTGGCAGGTGACTCCCAATCAAGAACCTTTAACCGGTTCCACAAGTCTATTTTACACGTACTAGTACGAAAGCAGAAATTTTCAGTTGAAAGTTGCTCATTAGGCCGGCTAATGAAACACTAAAATACGTCAGAGAAAATATCAAGTGATTTGTCACTTTCTAGCGTCAACGAACTACCCTCAAACGGAGTAACGTCCCAAGATAGGACATCAAACCCAACGTGACTAGAACTTTCCACCACAGTTCTGCCACGTGTGCTTCCGTTCTAGACATGATGAAAATTACAGACATTATAAGATCTTACGCAAGCGGCCGAGGAATGGTCTGTTCGAGACTCGATCAGTTAGTGGGCAATCCTGGACAACCCATTAATCCCACCCTCTTTTCTAATGTTAATGGCCATTAAAATCATACTCTGAATTCAATCAAAAAGGACTTTTATTGACAAGGAATGAATTCTTCGCCAAAACATTTTTCGGTTATCCATGTGATGTGCTTCCTCTTTCCTTTAGGTAAATCCACAACCCCAACGATCGAAGTTCAAAATAATATTTGTTATCGATCTAAAGCCATAACATCACAACTGCTGGCTTTCCTTTCATGTTTGATGGAAGAACTTTAACTGAATATCTAAAAAACTGACCATACCTATTACGTTCTTGAACTCGTCAAAAGAAAATATGTCAGGAGTATTCTTTTACATGCAGAAAAGACAATACTAAACTTACTAAAGACGACGTATTTCATTGTTTTATCTTCAAAACAGTTGTATTATTCCCATACTTTCAAACATTGTTACAATGGAATACATTTTTTTTAAATATGCACATCATAGCCGGATTTACCCAGTAATCGAGGTAACCTATAGGTTACGGGCCCCCGACTTTAAGGGGACCCCCGAAAATTTCCATAAACGAGTCTTCTTTTTAGCTTAGTTTTCAAATCTGCTTTTGAGTAAAAACAGAAATCCTCACCTTTCTTCCTACCAAAATACAGACTCAAAAGCACTAGTCTTCATTTTCTAATCTATAACGTTACCTGGTAGGAAATTTCATTAAGTTTAAATTACTGATAGTATGTACCAACAAAGCTACTGCGAGGCATGTCATGTTTGCTATGACGCATTGTCGTCCGGTATGATATTGTACTAACCCTGACACGCAGTTATACATGCCTGTTCTGAAGGTTCGTTTCGACTCTTTCATATTCGCTGTATTATTGACATTTTTAATGAACAGAATTTTAGAACCGCGTTATTTTTGGGGCCTTATTAACAAAATACCCAAAAGGCGATCATTATCTGCACTTAACGAGGAGGAAGATTCATTTCCGACAATGAAGGAAATAGTTTAGCCCAAAATATTCTAAGCCCCTCGGTTAGAACAGTGCTTCTCAGTCAGGACACAAAAACCTTGGGTTAACTGAGGAGGAATGGAGATTGGTCTGATTGTAGGAGTTTTGGATTCCGATACATGAGTTGCCTCGTCCCTTTCGTTTAGGTCAAATTGACCTGCACATGATCTTCAGGTCAATTGCTAGTAACTTGACACTTTAAAATGATTAACAGTGCCATGAACAGATGAGCTGTATTTTGCGTACCTTAATTTCCATAAGCAAGAAATTCACCACTGACAGTCTTTAACTTCAGGGGAAAGTCCACTCTTATCTTCTTTGACATTTTGACTGGTATGTTAGTCATAGCTATACTCATGGAGTCATGGTAGCATGCTGCAGGATTGGTGTCAGTGTCCCCTCCCTTGAAATGTTTAAAGCCATCTTTCATGAAATCTATCTTAATTTATTTCCGAGATTCTAAAATAATGTTTAGAGGAAATTTGTAAGTCACAGAAAGTTCCACTTTTGAATATATGGATCAGTTACGTAGTGTGGGGGGAGGGGGGGGCAGGGCAACCGTTTCGTCCTTGAGGGTATTTTTCTTTTACCCATGTCACTATTAATTTCTAAAAAAGCGATTTTTCGGCGTGCTTCCATCCTCAGTACTAGTTCTCCCCTCTTCACTTTCTGTGGGATTTAGCCGCGGAAAATTTCACAATAATCCAATCTTCCGGCGCTTCCTTGAGCTCTCTGTATCATCAATCCCTGTAGGCTGTTAATCATAAGAAGTGAGGCTACATTTGCGTCAAACAGCATTTCGTTTCAAAATTTGCCTGGGAATTCTTCTTGCCTTTTATCTTCAGTCTCACAAAACGAGCCATTAACCCCATTGCAAAACATTGTTTTTTTACTTTCAAAATCGTGGATCCGCACCCAACAATTACAAGAACATTGAGCTGCCAGGCTGCAAGCGAATGTTGATTGCGCTCCACTTACATAGTGTCCGGTATTAGTCCCACCCGCAAATAATATCACTAAAAATAATACTAGAAGGGCCCCCCTCATATGATAGGTTACGGGCCCCCCTGAAGGTAAATCCGGCTATGATGCACATACGTAATTTCACTGTTATCTAAAGTGTCCACCTGCTGTTCCATTTGAAGGCTTCCAATAAAAACTGCTGAAAATCATGAAATAACTTCCAATTTGGACCTACAGTACTATGGTAGGCTGCTTATCCACCTCAAGGGACAGCATCTTCTGCACACATGTAAGCCTTTGTATTACTTTTTGATGCCCAGATGCATCATGGTTTCTACCACTTATGTCAAAAACAAAAAAATGATGATGACATTAAACCCCTTACACAACCCCACCTCTGACCCTAACATAATGAAAAAGCCTTCAACAACTTCCCTGTCTCAACACCATAAAGGCATCACAAGGTCAAGACATGAACTTTGATAAAAAAAAAGTTCCATTTAAAAAAGTTACAGACAACCACACCATTTTTTAAAGTCCCATCTCTTTCCAAAATTGGTGCAGCAAGCTTCAGTTCTTCTACACCAGGGACTTCAATGAAAACACATATCAATGTATGACTGGCATGCAAACTTTCAATAAGGTTTTCATGACTTCATTAAAACAGGACTGTACCTCTTCATCCACTTATTATAACACACTCACCAAAATTGTATATCTCTCAACTATATACCCTTTAAGAAAATCATTGTTCACAAGGTTTCCAGTATGCCTTTGGAGACCATATTAATATTTGACCTTTAACCCATACGTATAAATTTTGCACAAAACAGTTCAAGATAATGCTGGTTCATACTTCCAAATTTTCAAGCACTATATAAAGCTATAAGAACCACATAGAGTCATCCTTTCCACTTCTGGGCCAATCATGAACATAGCTCAAAGGTGAGAAGTGTTCAACTTTCATAGCTTCATAGCACTATACTGAAGTATGAATTAGACTACAGTTTATACCTGCCTATGTCATGCAATTTTCCAGCTTCTTTACTACAAAATTTCACAAGCTCAAATGGTATTGTTTAATCAATTTCTCTACCATTCAGTTTTATTTATCACAATTATTACATAATCATCCAACTTGTCCTTTGATTCTTAACATTTAATCAAAACTATTTTACCATCACTGAGTGATAATCATGAAACTAGTTTTGCACCATCCTGAAGGTGGTGCAATTAAGAGTAACACAAGAGCAAATAGCTTACCAATGCTAAGACAGAAAGGCTCAAAGGCCAACTTACACAATGCATACTAAACATTTGGCTATCATTCATGCATCTGGCACACAAATTTGGAACATGCTGCACGTTCTATTAATTAGTCCAATGCTATTTGGCATGATTTGAGGCACTCTTCATTTAGCAGCTGACACTTTTTCTCTCCTACTTTGACTTGTCCAATTGATGAGTTGTGCTTGCAAAATCACATGAAAGTAAAATGTGCAGTTTCTCATCCAAAGCAGTTTATAGCTTCCCCAATTCTGGTTTGCCATGAAACCTGTTACCCAGCTCACAAAGTCCAATGTGTAGTGGACTGAAGCACCTTCAGGCAGATCAGTTAATAAACTATCTTTTCTTTTCTGCTCCCCATCTGGACTGAGTTTGAAAACTGAATTCAAATTTGAGCACAGTTGTTGAATTGGAAACCACCCAACATGAAGTCATAAACCCTAAGATCTAATGGGCTTTACTTCCATTTGTGGTAAACTCTATAATCTAATGGGTTTCACTCAAATCTGTGGAAAACCCTAAGACCTAATGGATTTTACTCATATTTTGTGGTATACCCTAAAGACCTAATGGATTTTTCTCACATTTGTGGTACAACCACATTACTGTATGGGTTTTACTCACATCTGTGGTAAACCATAAGGACCAAAATCTGAATACAACCCATAAGCCTTAGGTTTTACCACAAATGTGGGTATAACCTTTTTACCACAAATGTGAGTATAACCTTATGGGTTTTACTCACATTTGTGGTAAAACCTAAGGTTTTATGGGTTTTACTGGTTTTACTCACATCTGTGGTAAAACTTACCACTTTTGGGGTTTTACTCACATATATGGTTAACTCTAGAACATTATGGGTTTTCCACATATATGGTACTTAAATCCTAAGTCCTTACATGTTTCCTCACATGTGTGGTTTCTCAGCACTGCAAAATCTAGCTGCCCCTCAAGGCTGGTATTAACAGCAGACAATAAAACACAAAGCAATTAAGCAATTTGACCTCCTTGAAACTTCCCACATTCATAGACCGTAGTCATCTGGAGACACCCTACTGTATGTGCAAAGTTCTTTACACTTATAGATGTAATGCAATTAAAAGCCCATTAAATGTGTAACAGGATGCTGCATAAAACACAAAACTATTTTTAATGTATCTGATTCTATGACTACTGAGTGCACAACATCTCATGGTAGCCATCACACATGGCATCACATGGACAATCCCTCCTTGGCCTTTTGCACTTTCAACAGTCATCACCATGGTAGCTCGCCATGTATATTTTCATCGGGAAACCATAAATGTAACTCATTCCTATATTTCTGTACAAGGCCACTTAAAACAATGAACAGTCCTATTCAATAACTTCTTCCCCTACACCCACAAGTATTTAAAAAAAAATTTCAAATGTGAAGATGCTTGCAAGAATTTAACCACAGCAGCTGCCCTTTCATTGCTAGGTTTTACATCAAAATCCCCTTAATTTCACGCTTGGAATAAATTTTGATAGAGTATGTTGTAAGAATAGCCTGGTCCCATATTTATATTTAATATATACTGTAAAAGAGTAACTCAGTTTATACATTTTGGTGAAATTTCCATTTAGTTACTACGTTTAGTTCTCAAGACATCACTTTTAGCTAAAGTTATCACACTTTATACCAAAAGGGAACTTAAAGCAAGCATTTGGGATGTCATGGACTTTCAATGTTGACCAATACTTTGCATTTCTTTATTTTTCAATCTATTGTAGGGACCTCCCATTGGATACAGTCACTAGTTTGCCATTAGGGTATGTAGTCTAGAGCCTTTCAATTTCCAGGATATATTCATAGTATAAATGGATCAGATTTTGTGGTGAAAATAGAATGCCGATTTTAAAGAATGGGCAAAACACAATGGTCATCAGTGTGAATACAGTGACAACACAGCTGCTTGCTCCAAGTTCACTTTTGGTAGAAAACATGGCCTAACTGCAGTTGCTAACATTTTGAGAACTGAACACAGTAACTGAATGAGTTTCACCAGAATACCAAGAGTAGATTCCTCTTTAACCAATCAAAAGTAAATTTGGGGTCTAGACTTTTCTTTTAAAATTGATCCTTGACTAGCATCTGGTTTAAATCCAGCCCACAATGTACTGTTCAGCTCATACTGCTCCTGTGAAGTTTAAGCCTGCCACATCAGCTATGTGGAGAGGATGAGAGTTTGGTTTTGACCTCAAGTTCTGTTGATGGGTCCAACAAGTCTGAATGGTCATTCTGACATGACAGTAAAGAAGCTACAAATGAAAGGGAAAAAAAGATTAACAGGCTGAACATGGTGATTGTTCCATAAGTAACAAAGGAGAATAATTCACGGAAAACATTTTACATGATTTTACTTCATCATAACATATTTGTTTTTATTAATGTACTTGTAAAAAGTGTGATAAAAACATCTGAACAAAATAAGGAACAAGGTTGTCTCAATTGGAAAACTATATGAAGCACAGAAGGTGTAACCTTTGTGCAGTAATTTCTTGATATTACAAATATTTCAGCCTCCTAGATCTGTCAAGCAATTGTCTCCTTGAACCCATAAATTGACTCTGAGCTCCATGTCACAGTTTTACCCTAATGTATCCCCACTTTTTGTAGTTTTAAGGAGAAAACATTCCGTTTTTATCGTTGGTTCACAACTGTTCTTCTATCACTTCACCATGTTTCACACAATAGATATACAGTATCACAAAGCAATTTACAATGTAAACATTGCCTCGGGTAGCTCGTCAATAGGAGATAATACATGTTTCAATCCCGTGACTAAAATGCCACAACCCAGATGATGATGGGACAAGCATCTGTTTAAATCTGATGAGTTCACTTAATAGACTTATTCTACAGACTTTAAAACAAACTGTTAACACCTTCTGATGTACTTTCTCAATCAACTCCCCCTCAAACTGAAAGCGGTACCGCCAATTGCTTCCCTTGTACCTAAGAAATGCTTCAAGCTCATCATGGCAATTTCCCTTTATTGTCAACAAGAGATTTGAAAAGACTGAGACTAAAGAGAACTCCACCCTACAATTAAGGAAGGAGAATTACCTTCAACAGCTTTCAGAAGTGGGAATAACTGGCCTCTGAACTAGGGGCAAAAAGTTAAAAGACCTGAAGTTGCAGAGGCAGGATGCGGTGAGTCTAAATATTTGCAACTGCTAGTCACCAGCCAATGATTATCACTCAAAACAAACTAAAAAAAAGCTTCAGTACTTCATAGCAGAAGAGGATTTCCCCTGCCCCACTTACTCCTTTCTTTCAAGAAGCAAAAGAGGATGGAAAGCAGAGTCATGTGACATAAAAAATGGAATATATATTACTTGGTCTAAATCTGGTGAATAGATTGCCTACAGGATTTAATTGGTATAAGTGTCAAAATTGCTTCCTTAGAAAGAAGACAACATCCTTGATTACAGCTCTTATACCTGATCAGGTGACTGAACTAATGTCATTTGCCTCAAACAAAGGGGAGAAAAGAGGAGAAAAGAGGAGAAAAGAGGAGAAAAGAGGAGAAAAGAGGAGAAAAGAGGAGAAAAGAGGAGAAAAGAGGAGAAAAGAGGAGAAAAGAGGAGAAAAGAGGAGAAAAGAGGAGAAAAGAGGAGAAAAGAGGAGAAAAGAGGAGAAAAGAGGAGAAAAGAGGAGAAAAGAGGAGAAAAGAGGAGAAAAGAGGAGAAAAGAGGAGAAAAGAGGAGAAAAGAGGAGAAAAGAGGAGAAAAGAGGAGAAAAGAGGAGAAAAGAGGAGAAAAGAGGAGAAAAGAGGAGAAAAGAGGAGAAAAGAGGAGAAAAGAGAGGAAGAATAAATTTGCCACAATGCTACATGTTATGTTGCAATTATTAGAAATGATTGATTTAAAGAGTTTTTGTTAACAAATGCTTGATAGGCAATCAAGTACAGTAATGTTCCAACTTTGTACTTTCCTGAGGCAGTTAAATATAAAATAAGTCTGCCTAGAGTTCCTCTTTCCTGTCCTGTTTCAACAAAATCACTATATCAGGAAATGGTCTATCCAACTAGTCCAGCACTTTGACAAACAACGATAGAAATATCCACATGAAATAGATTGCCAATCACTGCAACAGCTTCAAATTATTTAAGAAGAAATAAAAATCAGAATGGTATTAGATTTTTTTCCCATTAATATATATCAGGGTTTGACACTAATAGCCATTGACCCAATCAAATAATCATTGAACATGAACAAAATATGAATATTTTCCTGCTGATGAGCTTTCATTTCATGTCAATCTTCAATCTTACATTTCATTTTAGAGCATTTAAAGGAAGTTGACCATATGAACTAGCTAATATAAGCAGCAGATCATTCAAATAGAGGAAAAATTGTAATATGAAGTGGTATTTGAAAGAGGTACTGTATCATTAACAGTCAACATACAGTGTCAATGAGGTGCCATGCTGTGACAAACAAATTTGTCATGTGAAATGGTGCTGTGTTCGATCAGGTATCATCAGTAGTTCAATGCCACAGCATCAATGAAGTACTGAGTAACAATTATCAAATGAAGTGATATTTGCTAGAAATATCATTAGCAGTTACCACAGCATCAATGAGGTACTGTGACATTTGAAAGGGATATCCTTAAGTAGTTACTACTGTACATCATCAATGACGTATGGTGACATCCAAAATTGCTAATTGAAGGGGTTTTTGACAGGAGTATCTTTAGTAGGTACCAAAGAATCAATAACTATTGTGATGCACATGCAACAATTGTATTGAGAATTGATGTTTGATAGGGGAATAGCAGTTACCAAAAGGTGATTGAAGTGACATACTAAACAAAAGTCAAATGAAGTGATATATGTTAGTATGTAACATGTAAATACAACAACTATCAAATGAAGTGATATTTGATAGGAGTGAGTTAGTTAGATCTGGTCTTATGCCTCAACTTACAAAACAGAACTGGGTCACTGGCTTGTTTTCCCTCACTCCATTGCTTGGAGTGAGAGTAGCAATTAAGATAGTGCTATAAATGAAGTACTATATGGTCATACTGTGTAATTGTCAAATGAAGTGATATTGACAGGAATATCACTGGCAGTTACCACAGAATCAAAAAGGTACTGTGACATGTACATACAACAATAGTCAAATAAAGTGATATTTTAGAGCAGTATCAATAGTACTTTACCACAGCATTAACGAGGCACTGTGACAACAAAGTGTGAAATGAAGTGGTACTTGATCGGAGTATTAGCAGTTACCTCAGGGTCAATGAGGTACTATAATGTACAAAAGCTGTCAAATGAAATAACATTTGATAGGGGTACCACGGACATACTGCATACCACAGCATCAAAGAGGTACCATGATACACAAACTTGTAGGCGACCTAAATAATTAGAAAATGGCAAAACGGTTTTATATCTAATGTGTTTAGAGGCACGTACACTAAACCATTTGAAGGTTCAATAATCTCACCCTGACAGTAAAATTCTCAATACTAGGTTTATCTACAAAAGGACATTTCATAGTCATCCTTCCACTTGGGGGCCAATAACACCATAGGTGCCAAGGGAACACAAAACCCACAGGACCTTGGGACCTAGTAACCCTTGGGCAGGCCTTTGTGCATCAAAGGGAAGAATGCAGAAGCTCTGGAGTATTTACAATCATACAGGGATAAAAGTTAAGCACTAAACTATCATTAAATGATGACGGATGTGCAAGGCTGTGTGCAGATTGCAAACATCACAACTTAACCATTTGTTTTAGAAGTCTTGGATCAAACTACTGTAGCAGTCCAGCAGGTGTCTTTGATAATGTTTGAAGTAATAATGAACAAGCAGCTGTGAAAAGTGGAAACATGGTGTGCCTGAAAATACTGTTTTTTTAGGCCACTGAATCTGTTAATCTTTTCTTTGCTCTACATTGTAAAAGTTATCCACTTTATTAAAACTTTTGACCCACTCTTGGGAAGGAGAAAGACTCTGGCTCTTGGATTCCACTGGGACAAGAAAAGTGCCTACAAAAAGATGCCTCACCTATTTTCCTACTAGCTACAGCTGTGGTAGTTCACCACTGTTCAAAGCTGCAGCATCACACCTCCTATAGTACTTCTAAGGTTCTGCAGCAAGTTTGTGCATGGAGATATGCTGCATACATTGCATATTTACTGTGTGGGCTGTAGCAGGCCTACTTACAGGGAGCTGTGTTACAACTGATAAAAGCTGCACAATTCCTTTTGTATACTACACTGATAGTGACAAAACAAAGGGTATTTACTTGAATTATTTGGGAAATGGTGAGTATGAGAAATGGTAGAATTAATACCTTATTATTACTTGTACATATATCATGTGTTTTTGAAATAGCATTTATGAACTGCCTCACAGCCGGATCAAATGGTCTTCCGAGCTGTATATGGAACGCTGGACAGAAGTTCCCCACCTCTGCCTTAAGGCCAAGCAATAAGTACTATACAGCAAGAAACAGCCTGGGGTAAGGGGAGGAAGGAGGCAGAGGAAATCTTGTTCACCATGTGAGACAAGCATCAAGGAATATAAATGAATTACATTCTTGTACTTAAAGGACACATGCAGTGGGCAGAACGGGTTATCAATCAATAACCATTTGAACTGAACACCTTAAAAACTGTTTGAATAATAGGCACATACTGTACAGTAATTGTAATCAAGATAGAAATTTAAAAATCTGGTTACACATAATTCTAATTTTAAGTGTAACAGAAGTTTTTTCCAGTAGTAAATACTTGTATCCTAATATGTGCTAGCTGTTCTTAGACAAAATGTCAATAAAATCACGTCAGTTTTCAAGCATCTTACTTTCTAGTGAATCAGTTGTTAATAGTTTTGCTCCAAAAACTCAATGCTGCACACCTTTTCAAGAAGCCTTGCCTCTGTTGTCAGACTTGAGGAAAGCACAAACCCTCATGCTTCAGCACATTAATCTATACTTACATACACTTCAGTACATTCATCTGTACTTTTAAAGTACACTTGATACAGTCATCTGCACTCAAGTACCCTTTAGCACAATAACCTGTACTGTATGTAATGTACTTAGGTCTGGTGACATGAACACTACATTACTGTACTGTAAGGTCTGGTGACATGAACACTGCATAAATTGATATTTCATGTAAAAAGCATTAAAAATCCAGGAAATAGCTGCAATTCCCACCAAAACATCAAATATTGACCATTTTACAGGGAATTAAATTTCTATTTTCCAACTTTTATCATGAATAAACTCGAGCTAAATATGCAAATCTGTGATTGTGAAAGATGGCTAATGTCAGCCTTTGTTTTTTCAACAGGCATTCCAAGGACACTTATAGCATTGCTATCCCCTGAGGATTTTTCATGTAAGTTAAAATTGTTTCCTTGAAAAATACTGATATCACTCACCAAACTGTAAACTATCTGATCAATAATTAAGAGATAATTTATATAGAGTTAACAAAAGAAATCTTTACACTACAGGTGCAACACTCCACATCATTATTTTTATGTAGGCAATGAATTACTTCAAAACCATCAAACTCTGAAGAGGTACATCTTGAGAACGGTAAAAGATATTGAAATAATTCCAATGGATCTTCCATTGGGGGGTTTTATTCCTAACTTGCCACATGAAAAAAGCTATCTTAGTGGCATGTCACCAAAACTTTAAGTACACTTCAGAACATTCATCTGTATTCAAGTACAGTACTCAAAAGAATGGATTTGTACTCCAAACTGTGCCCACCAATTTATAAGTTATGGCATAAATGCTAATGAAACATTTTGTACAAGTGCCATGATAAAAAATATGTGTACTTGTACTGGTACACACAACCAGAGAAAGTGCACCTGACCTCATAATGGTACTCATTACCTTGTAACCTAAACTGCCAGTACGTCAATAGAACTTCGTTTGACAGCATGTCTCTGTACTTAATACTTGTAGAGTATACGGTATCCATGGTACATCACTGATATGCTAAGTTCTAAAAGTAAATATTCCACTGACTTGTACTGATTTCAACTGGGTGACACTGCACATTTTACAGTTAAGTCCCTGCCTGTATTAATATTTTTTCTTAATCCAAGGGAAATCTACAGTCTTCTATTCCATTTGACCTTTTATCTGACAACAAGTTTGATCTAATTCTGTTAAAATAGGTACAAGCTACCAGAGGATGTATTTCAGAAACCCTCAAATTTATGTCTCTCACGCATCAGAGGTTGCAGAATTTAATGTAGTACCTTACCATACGTTGAATCAGCTCACAAATACTTTACCATAGCAACAGACCAAGTCTTGCAAAATGGCAAATGAAGCATGCAGATGGTACCATCTACAAAAAAATGATGCATTCTACACAAAAGATGGTCATACACTTGGCACCACATATGCAATTATAAACCAAGTCCACTCAACCTTCTGCAATTGATAACAAGCTTGTATCTTGCATGCTCATAAATGCATGTACAATTATGCAAATATCATAAACTGTGGATGAATTACATACATCATATTGTCAACTGCAAAATAATCAAAAAGTATGAGGGAACCTAAACTGAGTTACCATTAGTAATCTGCCAAGGTCATCATAAATGTGCGAATGAATCAGAGATTGTGTATCTGAAATAATTATCTTACAGGACTAGATGTAAATGTGTGGTGCTTTATCTTAGATTTTAACTTAGCCAACACATTTATGAACCTCAATTAGAAGTGTTTGAAGTCTTTTCTTAAGTTACATTACGTGTCTGGCCAGGAATTGTTGAAGGTGAGCTCTACATGTTGACAGACGGCTGCACCGGAAGCCACCTTACCTATGATATCTGCACACTTCCTTTCCAGCACTCCAGGGGCGAGTTCAGTCTCACAGGACAAGCACAACAATTGGCAAGTAGGATGATCTTAAAGAATGATAAACCTACGTAATCGCAGATGATGTTATTTTAATTTCTAAACTGCAACTTTTTATCTGAATCTCCATGGTGACTTGGTAATTCCGCCAGATAATTCAGCCCATTTACACCAACAAACAAAAAAAGTCTGAAAGCGATTCACAGTACTAATAACAGCAAAATAAAAAAGTACAATTTACTTTTTCTGCACGACTTTTCTATTATATTCTTCAGTTTTTATGAGAATTCTTGTCTTTGAATATCTTGGGAACACATGTCTAGGCACATTAAACATGTAGTGTTTTGATAACAGGATGTAGGGAGTCCAATCCCATTTCTTTGAAACAGCAGTTTGAAAGTTTGCACACTCTTCCTTTCCTCCAATCACCACCTGAAGTTACCATACAATCTACCACAATTAAACAGAATCTACCACAGCTACACACAATCTACCACAGCTACACAATCTCCCAAAAGCTACATACACAATCTACCACAGCTACACACTATCTACCACAGCTACACACAATCTACCAAAGCTATGTGCACAATGTACCACAACTGCCCACAATCTGCCAAAGCCATGCACACAGTCTACCACAGCTACACACAATCTCCAAAAGCTACATACACAATCTACCACAGCTACACACTATCTACCACAGCTACACACAATCTACCAAAGCTGCATACAATCCACCACAGCTACACACAATCTACCTTAGCCACACACAATCTACCAAAGCTATACACACATTAATCTACCATAGCTACAAACAATTTACCAATGCTACACAATCTACCACAGCTGCACATAATCTTCCATGGTTACACATACTCTACTACAACATTACCCATAAGATACTGCAGTAACACACAATCTAACGGGCAAAAGAACTGTGTGTCAACTCATATGGTAATTTTCTCTATATTTTTTTTACTACTTTACTCTATTTTTTCAAGGGAGTGTTCTGCCTTTGATGTTAAACCCAACAGGGCTTTGAAGTTCACTTCCTTCCGCTACTTCTACCATGAATTGCTTTTGTAACTGTATAGCTATAATTTTGTCGTATTGTAGAGGAGAAACAAAATAAATGAAATGAACTCCAACTAGCCAAAATTAATATCATGGCAGTGTGTAGATGAACAAACTAATTAATTTGAAATGACCTCCTTCCAATGTCATGTATGACGAAAAGGTAATGTAATCTCTCTGGAGAATGGCTAAATGAAACTTTAATTTCTTTAAAGATTACAGAGATTATGTATAAAGAGTAAACATTGCGATGGGGGCAATAAGCCTCCAAATTTATCTGAGTTCTACTAATTCTTTCCACAGAGCTTTTCACAATGCCTATGATGATTAGAATAGTTGATAGGAATAGTTGTAGCCATTCACATTAGAATTCTTCTTCCCCACTGATGTGAGGATCAAACCTTATTGACCATTCTACACTACCCTCTATCCAACTTTCCTATCACAGCACTGCTTCTGGACGTAATCTTTTGTGACTACTGTGCAGTAACTGATCTCTTGCAACAATTTCTTTAGCAACTTCCCTAAATCACAACACTTGTGTCCTACAAATCACGAAGATCTATGGTAAACATTTTCAACTCCTTTAAAGAGGGACTCCTTGATGTAAATGGGCTTGTCTACAGTAAAGGAAAATATTCAGTGTGTGTTTTTTGCTTTGATGATATTTTGAAAGATGTCACAATGGTTTGGTGATTTTACAGTTCACCATACTTGGAGGACTATAGAGAAATAATAAAGACAGTTTTATCAATGTCCAACTTATATAAAGGATGTTTTGGGCAGAATTTGGGGCTATTTTGGCCTTTTTTACCACCTATAAGTGTTACATAGGATGTGGATTAAATTTATGATGTGAGTGGGACCTTCGCAGATGTGACTGATGCAGGTTCTTTGTCTTCATTCATAAATGTAATGTACAAAATAAATGGTAAATGATAAATGAATATTTTTAGGTGCACAAACACCGCAAAATTTTATCAGCAATTTGGAGTAAAATTTTGAGATTTGTCCGTCCATCTGGATATTAAATCTTAATAGTTGATATTTTAACTGAAAGAAAAGATTTCCAGAGCTAAGGTTATGATGTAACACTTAACCTTGATAATGTGCAGTACCACAAGTAAAATAATCCAGCAGTAAATGCATCATAGTCAATTGCGGAGCACATGATGGTTACGTTGGTAACATGTCTGTCCCCTAATGGTTACGTTGGTAACTATCATATTAACAGGCCTGTAGGACACAAATTACCAGAGAATTTGATATTTAACTGCATCTGTTTGCAGATGGCCATATTTGTCACTGGTTTGTGTGCTTTCCTCCATCTTTTTGCTTACAACAAGGGTATGAGAGCCTTCAAGGCGATGTCCGTCCAGATGTTACCAACGTAACCATGTCCTTGTCGGTAGTATAACGTAGGCACATGGGACATTGGTTTTTGATGAATGTTTCACATGTCATCAGTTTACACTTCAGGAAAGAGCAAAACTTGTGTCACAATGCATTCAAGTGTTTAGAGTGCTTAATTTTCTCGAACAGTTTGGTTACGTTGGTAACGAGGACGGACATGTCCGTCCTTGTTACCAACGTAACCATTGATCTCCATACTAGTCCATGTTTAACTAATGGTAATGCAATTTCAGTAAAAAAGTGTTTGTTCTTTATCATTCTATTAAATACAGGGTTTATTTATACATATTGTCCTCCTTAAAGATTTCTGGAGCAAAGAGTTTCCATGTCTGTCCCCATTACATACGTAACCAGTAACACTTACCACTTAAAAAGTGGTGATAGGTGAAAAGAACTATCTTCCTGCTCTCAGGAAAAAATTGAGACTACCAATCAAACAAAATAACACGACAAAAATTTATTCTTAGAGGACTTCAAATTTCACCACCTTTGTAACACTTTTATACCCCTTTATTGTAGACAAGCCCAAATGGTCTTACTGACCTTGTGACAAAGCAAAGGCTCAAAGACATAGGAACCCAGGACTACCCAGGAGCTTTCCTTGTAAAATCTGCAGAGAAGGATGAGTGGAAACCTTCTGTCCCTCTCATGAAAGGTTGCTGACAGTAAAAAGGTTGAGGATTGATTGCATTGTCCATTAGCTTTTTACTCAACACATTGCCTTTGGACTGGAGACGGACCAAGTTTTACTTGACTGGGGAATCTTGGGACTGTCTTTTGTCAAATACTGTATGATACTTGTCTATTGATCCAAATGGTTGTAGAGGTTGCTACCCTCACCCGACTTCCACCAACAGGACACTACTGCATTCTCCTGAGAATGTCTACCACTGTTAAAGCTACTTTCTGGGAATTGATTTGCAAAAGTGGTGTCCCCTCTGCATATCCTGGGGTACAATCACACATAAGCAACTTTTTTTTTTCACTTTTTGACCACTAAGAAATGGACCCTGCAACATGCTTGACAATGAGTTCTCCTGTGTTACAATAGCAGGTCCTTGTCTTTTGTTTTCATTGGTTAGAATATGTGTTCACTGGCTTAGCTCTCTTTGACCTTTGAAGCAGGTCTCCAATATACATGTCTGAACATCTTGATAAATCTTTAATAAGAAAAACAAAACTTTGGAAGCATGAACTCTCTCATACTATCCCAAACCCTTCCCCCACTCCACCCTACACCACCCCTCAAATAATTGTGTGCAAACAGTATGCCTGTTGTACATGTCGATTCAAAGGGTTTTAACTCTAAACGTCCTCCCCGAGCATTACAAATTGTTCAAGAAGCCACTGATCTGCACCCTTAGGTCCAGTTGAGATACTACCACAGACCAATTCTAATCTTAATAGATACAGCAGTAGCTTTTGGTTTCATACTTTTTCTTTACAAAGCAGTAAGATTTATACCATATACTGGCACAAAGGCACGTAACTGTCATTACAAGACAAAGTAACCACACGAGACATACTTCTGTAAGAGTGTGTTATTCAAACTTTCCATCTACCACTTATGACCCTTTTGATGGTCACCCTAGTATTTCCAAGACTCACCCCAAAAGAAAAAACCAGAAAGCCCAAAGGCTTAGTGATTCCTTGCCGAATGGGGATGCTTTGTTGCACTGAGGTTTATCCCTCAAATTTACAAGTATCACAGGTATTCAACATCCCTGTCTTGAAATATCATGTTTTTAAATGCATTTGGTCTTTGACCTCTGATGACTTCTAATGACCTCTGACCTCCAATGGATCTTGGATCTTGGATCTTGAAAATTCTTGGGAAATTTTGCTTTCTTACCTCTGGTGACCTCAGATGATGATCTTGGGAATTCTTGAGAAATTTTGCTTTCTGACCTTTTGTGACCCCCAGATGACACTCTTGGGAATTCTTGCTTTTTTACATCTGGTGACCCCATGACAATCTTGGGAATTGTTGAGAAATTTTGCTTTTTGACCGCTGGTGACCCCAGATGACGATCTTGGGAATTCTTGGGAAATTCTGCTTTTTGACCTCTGGTGACCCCAGTAACAATCTCTGGAATTCTTGGAAAATTTTGCATTTTGACCTCTGTGACCCCATATGATACCTCTGTGACCCCATATGACAATCTTGGCAATTCTTGGGAAATTTTGCTTTTTGACCTCTGGTGACCCCATATGACGATATTGGGAATTTTTGGGAAATTTTGTTTTTTGACCTCTGGTGACCTCAGATGACCTTTGACCTCTACCACAAACAATAGGGTCCTTCCTCTCAACATGGTAAATCTGTATACCAAATATGAAAAGTGTCGGTCACTGGCAACTTGAGATATCGCGTTTACAAGCCGTTTATGAGGTTTTCGCAGTTCAACCTCCGGTGACCTCAGATGACCTTTGACCTCTACCAAAAACAATAGGCTTCTTTCTCTTGACCTAACAAATCTGTATACCAAATATGAAAAGTGTCCTTCACTACTATCTTGAGAAATCGTGATTACAAGGTTTTCAGTCTTTTACTTCTAGTGATCTCAAATGACCTTTAACCTTTACCAAAAACAACAGGTTCTTCCTCTCAACATGACAAATCTAAATACCAAATATGAAAGGTGTCAGTCATTGCTATCTTGAGATATCATGATTACAAGTGATTTACAAGGTTTTCGCAGTTTCACCTCCGGTGACCTCAGATGACCTTTGACCTCTACCAAAAACAATAGGGTCCTTCCTCTCAACATGATAAATCTATATACCAAATATGAAAAGTGTCGGTCACTGCCATCTTGAGATACCGTGTTTACAAGCCGTTTATGAGGTTTTCGCAGTTTAACCTCCGGTCACCTCAGATGACCTTTGACCTCTTCCAAAAAATAGGCTTCTTCCTCTTGACATGACAAATCTGTATACCAAATATGAAAAGTGTCCTTCACTCCTATCTTGAGAAATTGTGATTACATGGTTTTCAGTCTTTTACTTCCGGTGACCTCAGATGACCTTTGACCTTTACCAAAAACAATAGGGTTCTTCCTCTCAACATGACAAATCTATATACCAAATATGAAAAGTGTCAGTCATTGCTAACTCAAGATATCGTGTTTACAAGCCGTTTATGAGGTTTTCGCAGTTTAACCTCCGGTGACCTCAGATGACCTTTCACCTCTACCAAAAACAATAGGCTTCTTCCTCTTGACATGACAAATCTGTATACCAAATATGGAAAGTGTCGGTCATTGCCACCTTGAGATATCATGTTTACAAGGTTTTTCGCTTTTGACCTCTGGTGACCTCAGATGACCTTTGACCCCTACCAAAAACAATAGGGTTCTTCCTCTCAACATGAAAAATCTATATACCAAATATGAAAAGTGTCGGTCATTGCTAACTGGAGATATCGTGTTTACAAGCAAGACGTCACATACACACACACATACACAAACACGCACACACACACACACGCCATCACCATCGCATAGATTCCTTGCCTGCTTTCGGCAAGGAATCAAAAAACTGAAACAAAATGAAAGAATGCTTAGATGTAGCTCTGAGGACTGAGAAATGCCATCTGCAGCTATCCAGACTGCATTTTTGGCAATATGTTTTCAGTATAGTACACTACATGCCGACTGGCCACAGTACTCTGCTAACTGTAGGTTGTGTTACACATTAACTTCCCAGCTGAGGACTGCACAGATGACCATGGTGAAACTTTATAATGTCTCCAAGCAAAAGAATTACTGTAGAACACCTCCTTGCTTTTGGAGGCCACTAAGAGATGTCATCAACCTTTGGAACATATCCACTTCAATGATCAACTTACTCAGGGGTAATAAATTGCTACACTGGATGTGTCTCAACAAAAAAAAAAAAATGATACGTTTCCTTAATAGCAGGGTTTAAGCTTCAATTTAGTTTTGATATATTGGTCAGGTACTGAATCTAAGCATTCAGGGAAAATTGGCATTCAATTCTTATTTCAACAAAATTTTCAACTCACAATAAACTTGAAGCATGCAGATGTGACACCAAAAGTTTACATTACAATCAACACTGCCCTTTTTTTCTTTAAACTTCCCAACTTTTTTCAACATAATTCATGCTTGTGTATGAACAACAATGCATGGAAAGTACAAAAATTTTGCCAACATCTCAATCCCCTTGGAAGGCACTTATCATATCTATTGCAATGTCAAAATAATAGACAGGAAACAAAAGAAAAAAAAACATTCATCAATATGAGATGAAATCATTCCTGCTTGCTTTAAGTTCACTATCCACAAATGAACTGCTTAACTCTCAAGACCACGCATCAAAATGAAATGAAAATTCACCAGGGTGCATAGATTTCATTCCTCTTGCACATATCAAAATAAATGTTTGCAATTAATCCTTCCTTAAACTGTAACAGAAACTAAAAAGTTCATCTGATGATGGGCACTGTGTGAAAGCCACTGCCTTTCTAAAATATTTAATGGTCACATTACCAGTATTTGACCTATCATACAAGAGCAATGCAGCCTAAACAAAATAAACACACCTACGTAACCTTCCAGGCTTTGCTGGTTCGTCTTCTCAAAATCAATTCATACCGCTTATTAAAACATCTGTTGGAAGTTCAAGTGAAGAATATTCCAAAGCAGCAAAAACCTACCTAAAAGTTTAATGTTAAAATTTATAAGTTAAATAACCTATTGTACAAGAGGCCTGTGTACACCCATTATCCACCATTAGCAAAACAAACATACTAACTTACATACCTTTATTGTCTTGTCTGACTTCTTTCATATCTGAAGTACTTGTCTACCATTACTCTAAATATGATTTTGACTGCAATGAAAGGCTTTGTAACTGGGAGTCAATCAATTGACAGAACAGTTTCTGGTATTCGTCTTGTGAAAACAATTAACTATTGGGACAGGATCACTTTTTAAGTCATTATTCTTTGAAAAGAGAAGTCATGTGATGCACGCCTTTATTCGTAGTTTGAGCTCAAAGAACAGTTCAGAAAGTTCACCGACATGTACATAAATAAACATCGTCATTCAGGTAACACTAAGAGTAACCTTTAAAATAGAGAGAAGTGCGATAAATTTGTTTTTACAGACAAAACAACTAGCCAGAGAACCGGACGGAGATGAACACCTAAAAAAGTCTAGTCAAAACCATTAAAGACAGTTACATAGTACAGTCTACACACCTACTTGTAGAGTCACTACCTTTGATATCAGTTTTCCCTGTTTTCTCGTGCCCATCATGTTTTTGCATCCATACATGATTTTTCAACTAGTTATCTCTGTTAAACATATGAGAAAAAATATGAATTGAATTGAAGGAGACTGAAACTACTCTACTTACACACCATTCAAATGACCAAAAAACAGGACCTGCAACATACTATACCTGTGTTATGCAAAATCGGGGTCACAACCTTTCTGATGGTAGTGAAAATGTTTTGGGGCTGGTTACCAAGAAATCACAAGAACAGGAAAAGAATGTTAACATGCAACTTTCAATGATGGAAAATGCCATTTCAGCACTGTAGACGCAGTCATTGTAACAGTGAAGTCAGAAAGAAAATACACCCACATGGTCCTACACTTGTAGCAGTAGCCTGTGAGCCATTGTAAACAGCGCAGCATGTCCAAGAACACTTCCAGGTTCCACGTGCTCGATCAATGTCTCAACATGAAGAGGGATACATCCATCCTACGCATGTTTAGCGAACAGGCAATAGAGCCAGAACATTCGCTGTGCACAGCGAACAATCTTTCGAGGGTGTATCATTGACTGGCTGGGCGTTGTGTGACACAGTTCGGTGCATATATTACAAGACGGATATATCCATCATACGCAGTAGCGTGAAGTTAGGATATGATGGATATATCTGTCATATGCAGGTAACTGGTTAAGCCCTGCACAAACATGTTGGATGATGTGGACAATGATGGTGACTTATCAGAGACAAACAGAGAACTAAAAGCACAATAGTGTGTTACACCATCTAAACCACATTAACTCTAGCGGTAGCAATCAACACAACCAATTATTGTACAGTCAGGCAGAAGTACCACCACAAAGACAAATGAACAAACATGGTAACACTATGGCTAAAGCAAAAAATGCACAAAAAGTACACTGGCTTTAATACCAATAATTATGAGAAACAAAAACTCAAAGTAGGTCACTGGCATGAACCATGAAACAAGATTTTCAAAATTTCCTGTGAACCTTTTGTTAAGTTACCCCTTTTCCAGGGAAGTCAGCATCTGTGGTGTTAATGAGGCTTTATTAGCTCAGGTCATTTCTTCAATTGGCAATGGAAATTTAACTTATCAGAAAGGAGCAGATCTATATAGGACACAATGAGTAATTACCCTCAACAGAAGCATCATTCTCATTGGCTCCATTTTGTTTTAAAAGATGCAAGAACCATTCAGTCATCAAAATTATTAGCTTTGTGCTTTTCTGCTCCCACAGTATGTTCATTACATCAGCTGTGCAAATCTCTGAGGAGGTCAGTTCAAAACTGTCATTAAAATGGAAATGTTATGCTCTCCACGTAAATAGCACCAATATGACAGAATTTGCAAAGGGTTACAGTTACAGTATTGACATTATTCCATACTCATCAAAGAGCTGATCATAACAGAGAAGCTTCTTCTTATCACCTCAGAGATTCACAAAGAAATTTCCTCAAAAACTACCAAATTTAATTCTCCAAAGCTCTTCTACAACTTTTTTACAAGTTACTACAATGAGCAGAGTTCAATAGATCAAAGGTTCACTAGACCGAAGATCCTTACTATAAACTTAATACTAACCTCAATAGTAATCCTAACCCAAACCCTTATCCCACCAGGAACTAATCCTTATCCTTATTCTACACTTACTTTGTAACTAACCTGAATTCTAACCCTATCTCTAACCCAAAGAAGACTTTCTGTCAAATGGATCTGAAGGATAGTTAACCTTTGATCTACTGAATCTTCAGTCTAATTCGGACCCACACCAGATTTTGCAGCTTATGGTAACATCTGTTGCCATTATTTACATATCCATCACACTGCTTCATATACCACTGTACAGTAAATGCTACTGCTCATGCTATAGATTCTCAAATTCACTTCCCCAAATAAATCACAAATTTTAGTTCAACATCTCTTTAGTGATATTCCCACAAGTTTCATGACACACCCTAACCTCCTTTCCATATCTTATTTAAAACCAAACTTGTAATTTCTTGCTGTGCCAAACAGACACTAACATTAAAGTGGTATACCAAACTAAACCTGGTATTCTGAATCTAGGCTTAAATCTGGCACAAGGGAAATTTGGGTGCAGACAATGAGAAACATGGCTGACTGATTCCATTAACCTACTATGAACTGTTTAGCAACAAGCAATGGAACAGGCTTAGGTTACTTCCTCCCATAAGAAGACACAGCCTGACACATGATCTTACACAAGTCTATTTTAAGTCACAGCTAGACACTCATGGGAATATTTTGGCTTATTTGATAATGCTATACAGGAACAAACTTTAATGGTATCAATGATATAAAGGTATGAACACCTCTACAAATCAGAAAGTAGTGATCAAAGTTTACTCTTATACTAATTTTTTATATTAAACTGATAAATTGCAAGAGTATTGCAACATAGGTTTCTAGGTAAAGTTACAAAGTTCTGAAACTGTCCCAATTAGGGGATGCTAGTTCTTTGCTTTTTGTGTTGAGAAGGCCAACATGCATTGAAAGTGGGCAAAGGGGTATCAAAACTGGACAAAGGTGGATCAAAACTGGACAAAGCTGGATCAAAATTGGACAAAGGTGGATCAAAATTGGACAAAGGAGCATCAAAATTGGACAAAGGTGCATCAAAAGTGGACAAAGGTGCATCAAAATTGGACAGCCTTTTTGTTTAAGATTAAAAATTTAACTTTCTGCTGATCTAAAAGAGGTAGAATTAATTCCTTTGCCTTCATGTTGCTACAAATTTCAGTACAATTTTTAAGCCCCCACCATGCATTAAGATCAGTGTTGACATTGGTTCCTAAATGATTGTTGTGCTGAGCCACGATCAGGAAGACCTAAGGGGGGCAACAAAGGAAATGATGGTGGCAAGGGGGCACTCAGCGCCTGTAACTTTCTTGAATGCACAGTAAATGCTAATCATATTCAACTTTACAGTGCATAATTCTCTGTAGGTTCTTCTCCTGTAATGCAAGGTAATGGACAGGCCTGGTGTAGAGGGTGGGCTCAAAGAGTTAAGGAGAAAGGGCAATAAACAAAAGAGTTCAGAACTACTGGTTTAGATACTTACTATGACCTTCATACTTTACAAAATCAATTCTGTCTGTTGTATCTGGACCTGCTGTAATTGCAACACATTTCTCAAAAACCACAGACTAAGGTTCATTTCAGAGACATAATGACGCAGAGTTGTGTAAAAATAATTGTCACAAAGGTGCGGCAGGAAATATTATTGTAATTTTTTTCTTCTTCAACTTAACTGCAGCACGCAAAAAGAAACTTTTACGCTGAACAATTTAATAAAAGTGTCCATTAACCTACTTTTAAGGAGCTGTTACAGATGGAAATTCACAGCAACTTTTGGTATAGAAAGATTACCTGTCCCAGATATCTCTCTAGGGTGTACAAAAGGCATACCTTACATTTGCCTGCTGACATGGTATTTATAAGCAGAAAGGTTTCATACCAGCTGAATCCATCAGATAAATCCTAGATGACACATTAACTGAATTAAAAGTACATCATCTGATTTCATTTATGAAAGTAAATCCTCTCTTAACCACTTCTTATGGCTCAATTGTTGGATCACAACAAATTTTAATGGCTTCAATCATTCCACATGTGACCTTCACCAAACATGTCTAATGGCAAGGCCGATCAAGAGTACTCCCACATAAAAGGTCACCAGCCACTTCCTGGTTCTACTTTAACTGGACTTGAAAAAGAAGACCAAACTTTCAGACTTTTCTGTCCTTTCTAGGTCCCATAAAAACCCTGGGCTTCAAAGGAAGTGCTGAGTCATTCAGAATCTGTGGTTTTTCTATCAATACTCGTGCAGCATATCCCATACAGTACTTAGCCAGCTTTCTATTAAAGTATCACAATTACATTTTGTAAAGTACTGTATGATGAAATTTTTGTAAATTTATGGCAGCTAATGAACCACAGACTCAGACATCTCATACATAAAGACAGAGGATCACATGACCACTAGTGTCGCCACCGTTTGAACAAATTTAGGCTTACCAAGATAGTTGCCACACAACTGTTGTTTGCGTAGTCTGACAATGAATCTGCAACATTTCAGACAAACTACAAACATGAATGGAAGAACAATATCACAGTCCTTCATTCTGTTCATTGTATTTGACCAAACCTTCCATTTTCTGAAAATTTTACAAGTTTCTTGCATAATCTGTCGATACTGAACCACTTGAGCAAGTCCAAACTTAACGAACAACACATAGCATGCAGCCATATTGGTAAGCCTAAACATGTATGTACAGTGGTGACACTCTATGCATAGGACATTAGTGTAGGGTGCTCTGTCCATGTTATGAGAAGTCTGTGGCCACAGACCATGAGCAGAGCATCTAAAGGTGTGGGGTCTAGGGGGCAGAGTAGAGAAAACCCAGAAATAACTATTAAACTGCCATTGGAGAAACAACCTGACATAATTTTACTTCATGAATTTAAGTTTTATGATTCATTTTTAAAGTGACACATTCCAAAAAAATGCTATATTGTAAGTGCAAAAGGCATGCACACAAGGCTAAACAATTAAATGTCTTTCATGATCACACATTTTTTTCACTTTACTTATTGACACAGGATGTCACAGTAGCTTTGCCTTTTTCTGATTAAGCAAATTTTCCATTTACAACAAAAGAAAGATTCATATTCCACCAAATGTGTTACAGTAGGTTATCTGCATAAATCATTGGCCAATCTGGGTTGCTTTTATATATGTCTACCAACATGCAGTCACCAATGTGAATTCTCATTGGCCCATGCCTTAAGTGTGTTTGGAGTGATGAATGGCTGCTTTGAATACATTTACTACACTCCTTAACCACTTTTAACATTACAAGGGCATGCAGTCATAGTTACACAAGCTTCATTTCTAGAAACATCTGTTCAGTATCAATTCTACTCATGTTGCTCACAATTACCTGCATTCTTCCACATCACAAATATTGTAGAAAACAAGAAGACACAAGTAGGTGTTATCTTAAGCTTAGGCCTATACTGTAAACAATTTCAAAAAAAAAAAAAGTGTTATGCAAGTAAACATACCCACTCTCTATGACGCATACCCAGGCATTGGGGTGACTGTATTTGCTACTTATGGATGGATGTTACACTTTTATGTGAAAATCATTTGCCAAAACAGTGTAATCTTTTACTACCTTTATCTCCCAGTACACTTGTGCTGTGCAGCAATTAAAACAGTTACCAAAACCCTACATGTCAAAGATAAGAAACCCAAGGTGAATAGTTGGAAGATTTTATCTACCTGTCATCAAAGAATGAGGCCATTTTATTATCTTGTGATTATGTTGACAAATGATTCTCACATCATTATACAGTATTAGACATTTTTACGAGATGGTTGATTCATTCCCCCCACATTCACTTTTCATTGGCTGGAATGCGGAACTGTGTAAGGTCACAGAATCTGAACAGCTACTGGATGGGAAACCATGTGATCAAATCCAGAAAATGACCAAAAGAGGCAGTTTTGTTACAAGATTTACTTCATTAATACCTTCAAAACTTGCAAACCAGCCTAACAGATGATTCCTATGCATGTTTTGGACAGTACTGAAAACAGTCCTTGAGTGTCAACTCCAAGAAAGGTGAAGTTGCGACATAAATGTCGGCCATGGTTCACAATTAAGAAAAAGAGTCAGGGCAAAACCTAGTTTACCCTGAACTTTTACAAATACTATGTACTTTATTGTGAAGAGAGGTAGAACTAGGTAGGATTAAGAAAGCTAAGAGTCAGGGCAAGGATTCAACAATTTTAGCAAAAAAAAAAACGCTTTTTTCTTAATAGCATGAGTTTAAGTCAATAAGTCATTATAAAGGGGAAATCCTGGAATTGTTTTGTGGTAATGTAGGGAAACATTTCTTGCTTTTTAGAAACCCTGCTTTTTAGGATTTACTTGTATTAATTAAATGTTGTTTTTCTTCTAATAATAATTGTCTTTCACATTCCACATAAGTAGGATTACAATTAAAAAGCAAAATGCTGAAGCAACAAAAATTACAGTAAATACCAGAATTATCTTCAATTTTTTTGGAAAACTGTCCAAAAATGGAACAGTCCTCTTTGTTTGTTATAATACATGAAGTTTCATATTGCACATAACACAGCGATTGGCATACAAGATACTGCTGGTACCTTCAGAAAACTTCCTCCCTGTGTATGACACAACAGCAATACACAGGACTGCTTCCCTCTGGCTGATAGATAACATGGAGTGTGGTATTTAGATGACATTTCCATCAACCTTTAATGTAATGTGACTTCAAACCTGTGACTTAAATTATGAGTAGGTAAAAGGAAATCGAGATACTGAGATAAACAATTCCATGATAACGACAGGAAGCTTTCAAGCCATATAAATGGAATGTCTGCATTTGTTACAGAGAAATGATGACCAAAGTTGAGCCCTAATTCCAAAAATGTAATGAAAACACTGACCAATCATGGAAGGATTGTACAGAAAGAAGTGTGTCACATATCCAATGAAAATGATGAACCTCACTTGGTAAAAATACAAATCTGGTGAACAAGTGCAACCAACATACCAGTACTATATATAATTCATGACCTTCCTTATCAGATGAAAATGTTCTTAATAATGATGAGATGTTACCAAGATAAAGGAACTTCACACATGTAAGGGAAGTTGGGGTTTCATATCACATGATATTGTTCCTGTTTTGCTACAGACATGTATGTCAGTTCAGTTCTTTCTCACAAAAAGTGGTAAAATATTTAACAAGCTTTAAACATTTTCACGTGTGAAGCACAGACAAATCGAAGGAAAAATATGGACTGTATGGAAAAAAAATTCTCTTCAACCTTGAGCGTAACCTTCCCACAATAGTGATCAATTTTGTCAAACTAGGATTATCACCATAAAGGTATAAGGGAAGTTTGTATCTGGCTCATCAAAGAAATTTTGTCAGAGCTGTTAACTATATTTCCCAGATCATCTACATTATGACACCTACAGTATACACCAGCATACACCAGAAAAAATAGGTAAATGGCTTCTACTGTAAAGTTCTGTGGAAGTATGTATTTAATCTTTGATGTAGAGCTTGTTATTAACTTTTCAGAGCTGCCTATGTTGTAATTCTTCAATACAGTGAAATGTTGACAAAGGACACTATTTCATCATACATATACCTAGAAGTGTCTAAACCAGTTCCACAATAACTCAACCCCCCGCCAGGAACAATTCCCACTTGGACAATACCCACCCGAACAATTCCCACCCAAACAATCCTCCCAGACAGTATCCATGGGGCAATTCCTACAAGGACAATTCCAACCCCAAGCAATTCCCTGCAAACAGTTCTCACTCAAACAATTTTCCTGGGGACAATTCATATTCACCCCAATTTTCAGGAGGCAGAAATTTTCTGAGGGAGCAATTATCATGGTTGGGAGTGTCCAGGTGGAATTGTCTGGGGAGAGATTGTGAGAGAGAAGGAATTGCTGAGGTAGGGGGTTGGTCTGGTCACTGTCTAAGCTCTGATGTGCTTCATAATGTACCTGACAGGTTCCCTATGGCTAGAGGAGTTGCTAGTAATACTCACGGGAAGACTGTTCCAGTTTCTTACAGCTTTTGATAGAAAACTAAATTAGTGATGTTCACCCATTTAAGAAAAAAAAAAGATGTAAACCTGCACAACTTTACATTTGTTTAAACCCTGATATAGCTTCACATTGAACCACCTTTTAAATGAAGATAATGTATCCATTGGCTGATAGCATATATGGTAGTGAATACTTTATTTTACACAAAAGTGATTTACACCCTACACTTAAGTGCACTACCACTGGGTTCAAATTCAGTACTGTAGAAGAAAAAAATATTGGCAGCCACTGGCCCCTAAACAAAGTAATGAAGGCGCCAGCATTTTGAACTGGTTTACAATTTACAATTCTTTCCCTGTACCAATTATCAATCAACTTTGACTGATCTTTGTATCAGCACATACTTTATAAAGTGTATGCAGTTACCATGCATTGATATGATTCACTCTGTCTAAGCCTAAACACATGCAGCATTGTGATTTGGGATAAAATCATTGACAGATTCCAGGTAAGGTTATGACTATCAATTCACTGCAGGTCTCTGGCATGAACATTGCTTCAATGATTTTTTACACATTGAGTGAATGGAGCTTCTCCATTGACTTAACTGCATGTGAGAGAATCCTATAGAAGAATGTTTCACAGTGATTCAATGTGGGTTCTCCATTGACTTAACTGAATGGGCAAAAAATCACAAAGTCATGAGGCTCATTAATTGACCATACTGAGATAGGAGCAGACAGGCAGCACAAAAGTTTTCTTATGTACAGTAGTCACAACAGCTTCCTGTAGAATAGTCTCCTGGCACCTTATCTGGAATTCTGTGGTCCACTGGGCCAGGCATGTGTTATCTGAGTGCTCAGCTAATGAAGCAGAAATACCCTGAAAAAGGCCCAGAAATCAGGGCTTTTGTAGCATCGGAGAAATTTGCGAAATGAAAATCTCATGGAAACAGTGTCAGCAAGGCTGCTTGGAATCAGACTTGCTGTAGTCATTTTGAGTAGCGTACACACCTGAGAGGAATATTGTTATAGAAACCCCTTTATAGAACTAGTAGACTACATATCAGTGAACAATTGTTGGAAGCAAGTGGGGAGGTATGATGTCATATGGCACCTACCACACAAGGACAGGGGCCATGGTATCACCATTTTGAAGCATTTGTACAATTTTGAGTGCATGTGCCACTAGTTTGGTCCCACTGCACAGTCCTGTTCACTTCACATATTCTGTAAGTGCAGATGTTTATGTCAAATCACATACACCTTTACACTTTTGCAACTTACTTGCAGTAAAACCCAGACATACATCGTGAACATTCTGTTAAAATTTGAGAGGTGCCAACTGATTAATTTCTTTTTCACATTTATTGCAAATGTGCACATCAGCCAACTATAATGAGATTATGTCATGACAATTTACTTGAAAAGGTGAAAATACTTCTAGCTGAGGTTCAGTTTAATGTAGTGAATGTGTAAACGACTACTTTTTAACATTAAATATTACCATTTTATGTAGGTGTATTACAACGGGGTCACAGCAACATGTATACTTGATATGGTAAACACATTTATGATAAAGTTCACTTCCTTAAAGGGGCATATTGAGCTGATACTGATAACCTAACGAGGGAGTTGAAGGGTACTACCACATGACAATTGAAAAAGTGTCTGGTCACAAATTTTTGAAAACCAAATTGAATCGTTTATTACTCACTTATGAAACATTTATTTTTATGCAAGATGTGGGGATTCTTTAAGTTTGACCATTTGTCATTAGTATGTGAAGAAAACTTAACAGGTTTGGCAAAATTTTGTTGAATTTCATGAACCAACTCAATGTGCCGCTTTAAGTTACTGTGTACTGATTAATATTTAACACGTAATGTTACCATTGCATGTTAGCTTACTGCAATGGAGTCACAGTAGCTACTTTAAAGAGTTATCTACTTTCTCAGCACTTTTATTTTACAAGGCGATCAAGTTGCTGCATAAAATGCAAGTTCATTGTACACATAATCCCAGAGTTTTCACTCATTTTATGATGAAGAAATATAATTCCCCAAAACTGATGGGCACAATGTGAACACTTAATTAAATCCCGGGATGAAATTAAGCCTACCATGGCTTTTCAACATTTTGGTGAACGAATATTGCAAATAACTACTTTATTTTGTCAATGTAGGTCTGTTCACTAGAGTGATGTGAGAGAGACTAACTTGATAGAGTACATCTATTTTATAAGACAGCTGCAATATTGACATGGCTCTCAGACAACAGAGATGTATCAATGACTTACCTTATAGTATGACCACTATTATCACTACCCAGAAGTACCAGTGACTTACCTGACAGTGCATGCACACTATTTTCACTACAGTGGTACATCAGTCACTTAGTAGGTGAATACACTATTTTCACTACAGTGGTACATCAGTGACTTACCAGATAGGGGGAATGCACTATTTTCACTACAGTGGTACATCAGTGACTTACCAGATAGGGTGAATACACTATTTTCACTACAGTGGCACATCAGTGACTTACCAGATAGGGTGAATACACTATTTTCACTACAGTGGTACATCAGTGACTTACCAGATAGGGTGAATACACTATTTTCCAGATGAGTGCCATCTACACCACCACTTCCCGATTGAACCAGTCCTTCAGATGGTGGAACTGACCGTACAATAACCAGCGTTCTTTCAGTGTCTTGAGAAGCAACCTGTAATTCTGATGATGTCACTTCCTGCATAAGAAATTATAATAAAAAAATGCGCAGTAACAGAATAATAGAGACCATGACTAGCAAATTTCAGCAAGATTCACCTAAACATTTCGCTACTCATAAGACAGAGTAGCAAAACAACATTTTCTCACTTCTTACCGTTTTCTAATTTCTGAACCAAAATATGACCAACACTGTTGTCCAGTTTCCTGCCATTTATCTGCCAGAATGGCAGTGTCATTACTCCAATGTCATGAATAAAACTTAAAGTGTCATGTACCTAGTTCTCAATATGAATGGATACAAGTTCACATTATGACTGGCATTAACCATTTTGTAAATGCTGACTTCCCTTTTCATAATTCGTTTTCTAAATTCACACATATTTCCATTTTGTAACGCCAGTCTTCACTTTCCATTTTCTAAGGCATTATTACTCCAATGTTTGTCTGGTTAATGTAGTCTTGGATTACACTTGTACTGACTTTTATTGACATCACATTTGTTCAAAATGATGAAAGATGACTGAAATTACTATACTTTTCAATTTTTCAACCTTTTCATGTAGGTTTTTTTCTTCTTAATGTTCTGTGTGTTCCACTTCCTTTTTCTTTTTCTTTTTTTCCTCTTTTTTATTTCTGTGAATTTTGTCCATTTTCCACCAAACAGTATTGACTCCCATCTTTAAATATACATTTTTTCTTTCACAAAAATTTGTGTAAGAGTGCAAAAGTTGCAGTGTACACTAAAATGCCACTGTAAAAATACCAGATTATGAGTCCAGGTACAAATCCACACTTAACAATCTATTAGTATACAAAAATGTGACCTTACATCTGGCACAGTGGATGCACAACAAAATTATCCCTTCCCTCAAGTCTTATGTGCCTTTGAAAGGAGGTGATACTTTACAACTGCATTCTAAACTGCCTGATAATATGCTCATATTGTGGAAGACATTATCTAAAATACAGGGGTTTTGATATATAATCCACATCAGTTCCTGAGCAGCATGAAGTGCTTTTCAATGACTTGAAGCAAAATACTAATACATGCAATCCAGATAATGTACGGAGGATTGGCTTACAATTGGGCCACAGGAATTTTTTTCACAGTAGGTATTATATGTAGTCCATGTTTTTCCAAGAGTGCCTTAACCCAAACTTCCTGTAGTACGGGAGATTATTTGTGTAAAACACATGCTTTGAATGATAAGCTCAATTGAGAAGCTTTAAGTTGACACAGATTGGTAAAAGCATTTTGTAACTCTTTTGTAACAGTCATCTCAAGGAAAGGTGACAAGATAACAAAATCACTTGACTCATACAAGGCACCTGTCTTTCAAAAGTTATTTGAGTGCAGCATTTTGTTACAAGGAAATCTTTGTGTAACCTAAACTGAATGAGTACAGCAAAAGAAAGATTAACAACAGGACTAGATAGAAGTAAACTATGATAAAGGAATCAAGTCATTATGAGCACCTAAATGATACACTGTACTGCATCATTGTGTGCCAGTTGCACATGGAAAATGGTTTCCCATTTTAAGGAATGAGCAACGGTTGTCCGAAGGACTACCATATTGTAAAATTTGGTTGTCCTGCTCAAAATAAGGTAATCCCAAGAGTAACCATGTTCACAACCGTGGAATTGACAACGCCTTCATATCATCAGCCTTCCAAAGTGGCTTTCACTTTTAGACAACCCCCCCCCCCCAAAAAAAAAAGACCAACAAACAGATATCTACTGTATAAGAGTAGTGCTATCTCATTAGCATCTACAGTAGGTATGATTACTAATTTTATGGGAGGAGCAACACTCATTACAAGGCATTGGCATTTTATAAAAGGTTGAGGGGGAAAGGGCCAAGGCCATAGGGAGAAAAATTGTTTTATGCATTTCTACAACATCCCCTCCCCCCTTCAATAAAACTGACATCCACACAGCCCATACTAAAACTATATTGATTACACCCTGTAGTGTGATATAGGCCTACATGGATAATATCATGAAATGATGAGAGGGGGAGGGGACCATTGAAGTATCAAGCTGAATTTTCCCCCCCATTCCCATAAGTATAGACACATCTGTGATTGACTGGCAGTTTGAGTTGGATCAGGTTCCAACACCTCTGGGTTTGGATCAACATGGAATCTTGAGCTTGTGCTACTCTCTCATAACACTAACATAGACTTAAGTGTAATGTGACATTACACTTAGGTGTAATGTGGGCACCTTTGACAAGCAAACTATATGCAGCAACATGAACGGAAACAGATAAAATTTTAAAGAACAGTTCATATACAAAAATATCAGAAAAAGGTGGGCTTTGTTCTCTTGTGCACTAGTGGGAATTCATGGAGATAACCCGTCAGAAATACAGCCTTAGGTTAGGTTCACAGTGTAGACCTAAACCACCTTAGGCAATGGCCAAAGTGTAATGCCACTCTCAAGAAAAGTGCCTCGCAAGGAAAACCTGTCAGAGTAAATCTTGGGATTATGTCACAGATTGTCTTTTACACATGGGACCCAAATATTTTTGGCATTTTTGCTCACTTGAGGTTTTTCTTTTTCCAACGAGAGGGTCTTGCTCTTGGAATTAGTGATGTATGTATATGTATACAGAGTGCAGTAGTGAACATGTGTGATCAAACTGTAGTTTTAGAGACTAAACTGTCCTCATCTGGGCACTCCAAAAATTTTTGTACATGATCACAGAAGCAATAAATTATCACTGATAAATACCAAGGGTTTAAACCACCCTTTCAAACCATTTTCAGTTGATACTATAATTGAAATCTGAATCGAAAGTTTGTCTCTAAGCAAGTTCTGCTTTCTTTACATGTGAGTGTAAAGGACTGCCTGCGTTGCCTATTTTTCTTGCGATGACAATGCGGCGTGCATTAGTGTACACTGTGGACATAGTGTTATGATGTTCATATTACAAGGTTAATAACTTAAACATCTCTAGATTGAAAGCACGGTTGTTGCAACATCAGCACTGCGACTTCATAGCTTGCACAAAGGAATTCAGCTTCTTGGTGTACAGTGCAGGCCCAGTGGAGTTTGTATGGGGCACATATTTTGGCTTGATAGTGCTATTAATTCATATTTCGATAAAGTGACTGTGTGGTAAGTTGTGGTGAATGTGTGCGATCACCACACTTCGCTAATGCAAAATTTTTGTACCAAAAGTGCGAAATATCTTGGAAGTCAATGTAATCCACACTTTTGTGTGTGGCATAAAACTCATTCCCCAACTGGAATTTGTATGAAAACATGTACAGGTATGTAATCCTCCATGGCAGAATTACTGTATCTAAACCTACATGCACATGATCTACATTCAGTTTAATGAAGTATCTTATCAAGGGTCATCATAATTATCAACAGATAGTGCAGTTTGCAGGGGGAAAACTCCCTGTCTTAGTGTAATTTGAAAAAAGCTGAATTAAGGATATTGTAACCATCAACATATTATTATCATTTGAAAAGGTACGTGGCACATGCGTAATAACTCTGCCCCCCCACCTACAGTCTGTACACTTGTGAAAACGTTAATAGATGAAGTTGTAAAATATAGCAATTTGAACTTAACTCCTGGGACATATCAGAAAGAACCAACACAATGATTTGATATAATTTGATTAGGTTTGACTTGAGTCGATTTGACTTGATTTATATCTTCAATTGATTAATGTGAAAATAACAACAATGAAAGATCAAAATAAAGAAGAAGGTAGTCCACTATAAAAGTGACATAGAACATTACTCATGCAAAAGACAACTAGTACACAATAGCACAGCTATTAAACAAAAGAAGTTGAAGAACCAGAAAAAGTACTCTTTTCTAGTCCGACCTTTTATGGGTAACTAAGGATAACAGAAAACAAATGTAGAAAAACACAAAAAGAAACAATAAATGATTACAATATGGAAACATATCACTCAAGTAATATTTAGAGTTTCTTTTTAATGATAATGGTATCAAAAGAAAGCTTGAAGTGCCCTTCACATTAGTACTGAAAACTCAATATGGTCCATGGTCAACACAATGCCTGCTCTAACATGGGCCACATATGTGGGATAAATCTATTCAGCAAAATGCAATCATCTTGACATACCTGCTGTGATAAAACTGCATCTCTGCCAATCAGCTGTGACTTGCTACTCAGTTGGTGGTCTTCACCTGTGTCAGTGTGATCAGTATCTGATTGGCTGATCTCTGTGGTCAGGTGATCAACATCACCTGGTGTTATATCATGTGGTGGATCTGAAGCTTCTCCAAGGTGAGCTGAAAGAAAAGTTTATGGAAATGTTTCCCACACAAAATTCAAATTTAATATGCTAGAACACACATTCAAGATTTTTATATGGGCTCTCATGCCTCTATAGATACATCTTTCAGTCACTTTGGATACACATCCCAGCCAAGGGATAAGTGGTCTTAACCCTAGTCTGACAGACATACTGAACCAGAAAAAATTTTCAGGTTTCAAACTTAGAAAAAGGGAGCCATGCAATATCACTTCTACTGTACCTATGAGAGCTACCAATATGGAATTTTTAAGCTTACTTTTGTCTAGAACATGTGAGCAATGAAGCCATGTATACACGGAGTTGTTTGTAAGTCATGTCCTGTGCAACCAGCGAATGTTGAAAATATATCAACCACACTGGTCACAATCCATTGTACCCGAACAAATCATAATTTGCATATATTTAAATGGAAGCTATCTAGTATGTATCTAAGCCATCTCTTCACTCATATGTAAATTTGTAAAATAATACCTTTGTTCACATTTTCTAGTATGGGACTGTGCTACTACAGTATCACTTAATACTCATCCTACAATTGCTTTTCTACTAAGCAGGGTTGGCTGATATAAATCATACCTATTTCAATCAGTGACTGAAATCAGGATGCAAAACCACTTGATTTTTTTTTTTTTTTTGAAAAATCACTGATTTAAATCACATGTTTGGTCTTTTAGGTAGTTTTTACAATAAGCATTATACATGCACATGTGCTATAAGCATGGTACAAAGAAACCCCTGGTAAGTACAACATTTGGGTCTTGGGGGACTTTTAGCTGCTTTTGTGCAGTTGTGAATTGCACTTTCAAGCACAAAGTGTTTACTAAGGTGAGAACAACTGCTGCACAGTAACAATACAATACAGTTGCCTGCATATCAAATCCTCCTCATTTTATTGAAACTAAACTCAATACAACATTCTCAGAAAGGGGCAAACTTAGTAGAAGACTCATCCGGAACAGTGTTGGGGTCTACAAACTGGACAAGGTTCACAGGTAAGAAACAAAAGGGGGGGTGTCAGCAATAAAAGTTAACAATATCAAGCCAGAATATGTCTGGGAGGGCAATTTTTGACAACCTCAGATAAAGAAAATCCAGGGTCCTGACCTCCACCTAACCAACCATGGTGAAGATGATGTCACTGCATGGTAATAATTCCTTCCATGTCTTGTGGTTGGCCAGATAGTTTTCATCATACCAGATGGCCAATGAGTGGAGAAAGGATATTAAAAGAATCTAGCATCCATCAAACTAAAAAGATCCATCACTGAATTTTGAAAGTAATGGTAACTAATATATTTTGTAAAGTTTGTTAATTAAGAACTTACGATAGCAGGGCTGTTCTTAACATGGGTATCTTGTGAACGCCAACACAAATTCCATTTTCCATGGTAAGTGTGTGCATGTCCACCTCATGAGTCATGAGCGGCTTTAGACTCTTCAGTTTAGATCCCTAATGAAACTTTCCTACAGTAAGTGTGTATGTGGGTGTGTTTGAGCTACTGCATCCTTTATGCTCTTGTTTTTATCTTAATTTTTTATGTTAACGTGATTTTTTTTATTTGAATCCTTGCTGACGAGTTAGCTTTGTAATACAGTTCCATGTTTAAGACAAAGTATGTAAACCACTATCATGAGCATAATTAGATTAAAAAGTAGTACTGTATGTATGTCCAGGACATTAAACAACAAATGATCTTTGACCTATTTCTTAAGTACAACTTTCATGACTCATCATTTTAGTCAATATTCTGGCCACATTTGATAAGATTTGGACACAACCCCTGGGAATCTATGGTTTTGCATCATTCACTGTTTGACCTCTCTTGGACCCAAAATGGCCTTTGACCTACTTCCAAAGTACAGCTTTGATGACCCACCATTTACTGAAATCCTTGCCATTTTTGATGATTCGGACACAGCCCCTAAGAAGTTAAGGCTTTTGCATGATTTCACCATTTTACCTCTCTATGACCCAAAATGACCTTTCACCTACTTCCAAATACAGCTTTGATGACTCATTATCTACTGAACACTCCTGCTAAATTTAATTTGAACACAACCCCTAGAAGTTAAAGGGTTTACTGTGATTTCACTGTCTGACCCCTCTCTTTGACCCAAATGACCCTTGACCAACTTCCTGTTACCATTATTATCAGGCCCTAGATATATTTTTTACAAACTTACCAACTGTGACAGGAAGTAGAGACAGACAGACAGACAGACAGACAGACAGACAGACAGACAGACAGACAGACAAATCCATGACATAGCTCAACTTGTTGCATTAAAAAAATAATTCATCCCTGAAGATAAGAAAATCGCCTGCCCTTCCACTGAGCTCTACTACAATGACCTTCATAAGTTACAGACTGCCCAGCATGTCCTTGATTTATCATTAGGATCTTGTCTGCTTTAAAATGCAGACTCATTTCTGCAACTACAAACTATGTATCCTTTACCTAAGACAATTAAACTTGTGATAAGAGCCCTCTACCATAGTCTCTGTGCACACAATTAATTGACTCCTAGTGACATGTAATTACTTATTGATTTCCTGTGCATATACAACATAAGGAAACCACTTGTACTGTACAATAAGAGGACCTGTCAATGGACTACCCGTTGAGTAATCAACTGAGTTTCATTCACACTGGCCAGAATAAGTATTACTCTAGAAGTGAGAGTGGTTTGGTGCAACAAATCAAATTCAAAGATAAGGATTTTATTACACCAAACCTCCCCTGATGAAGTCTGGTGAAAGTGTTTACACTTTTAAGCAGCCTGTTTCAAATGATGGTCATTTGTGCATGGAAATTAACAGTGGGTGTACTATAATGGAGAGTATGCTTAGTTTGCTTACATTCAGCTGCACTTTTACAACTTTTAGGTTGAGAAGATTCCAGTATCCATGTACTAGCAACATGCTGATTACACACACAAACATACACACGCATACACACGCATACTTGTAAATGCTGCCAAACGGGGACCCCTTTTTGTTACCATTCAACCGTGAACGTCCACAGAAAAAGCTTGTAGCATGTATACTGATAGAAAAAGATGTGCTTTGCAACAGCAAAAAACGAGGGCGCTCAAAATGTTTTCAATTAACATATAACTATCTTTTTGTAAGTGTGTATACGGTTTTCCACAGGTAACCGTGGACGTAACAGGATACACACGTTTACCTGCAAACGAGGACTTACCACAACACTACCTAAATGGGGACTGTTCCTATATTTCTTTGGAATCAATAGACATCTTCATTGCTGCATCATATAGCACAAAGAAGCCATTTAAAGCCACTGTTTCAAACGGGGACGGTCCCCAATTACAGGTGTGTCCCCGGTTGTCAGGTGTGTATTCACATTTTCGTCCCCGGTTGGCGTCATTTGTCGACTCATAAACACACAAACAAATACACATACACAACATGCTACTCTTCAGGTCAACGCTGAAATACAGCTAGCTAAATAAATGAAAATTTTCCTTACAGTCATGTAAGGACACCCTCACATCAAGGTCATCTGAGCTACTGTGTGATCTGACCCCATCATGACCTTCGTCTTCTGATTCTTGATTGGTTGTAATGATGAGTTGATTAGCTGATGTCTGGTGTAATTGAACAGACACCTGCTGCTTGTTATGTGGCACAGTGCCAGCCTGAAATATGCAGAACAGGAGGAATCAAATATCACACCTTTATTCAAACTTTTATTGACACGGAAAAATAGTTTCTCAAATATATTCTTGCAATATACAAGCAACAGGGCTCGTACAAACTTTACTGAAAAAGAAATGTAAGCCATGTTTCACTGTCATTTATCTTAAGCATGTCATATTTTAACAGGATCTCAAGAAGTTATCTCAAATTTTAGAACATTAAAAAAATTGTACCAAGAAGATCAGTAAAATGTTTCTGAGATCTCCAGTCTGCAAAAGCAATTCAAGTACTTTTCTACATTTATTGTACAAAACACCAAATTTCAAAAACACTTTCAAGGACTTAGAAATGACCAATTCAAATTTAAGCATTGTCAAGGTTTTCCTGACTTTGAAAAACCATGAAATAAATTTCATCTTGACAAACTCTGAAAAAACTTTAACCTTGACAAATCCTGAAAGAACCTTTTATTTTGAAAAATGCAAAGCTTTGTCATTTGCCACAATTTTTTCCATGTAATTTACTGCACATAATGTGAAAATGAGACATTTACCTTTACATGAAAGGTAAACAGTGCACTCTTCACCCAACATAAAACATGCCTTTACTGTAATTTTAACTAACTTTCACGACACAAGTTCTTTCAATTCTTCATATTCAATATGATGAGGCTGAGTTAAAGTTGACCCCATCTTATGTTCTCTTTAAAGAAAGCAAAACTTAACTTACATTACTAACCAAATTCATAAACGCAAAATTGGAAAACAGAACACTGCCCTCTCGTGCACCACTTACCGGTAATGATCTGACTACAATGCGATTTCCAGCTATTGTTGCTATACCTCCATGAGATGTAAGTGATTGGAGTAATAATGGCCCTGAGGATGATGAGGGCACCTGAGATAGGCTGAACGTCTCTGTAAGAGCTCCCAGCTGCTCTGTGGTACAGTGCTGTGGTATACTGGCAGTAGTTATAGTTGTGGTAGCCCCTGATGAAATGATTTCAAATTTATGTTGAAAAAAACCTATGGAAAATATTGGTCCTTGAAAACTTTTTCAAAATAAGTTTGAAAAATCAGTTTAAAAGGGCCAAAAAAATCAGGACAACTTCAGTGACAAACCAGTTAAGATGGAATAATGACATACTTTGTATAGACAGGACTGCACATGAACTTTTAAAACAGCTTGCCCAGTCAGGCAACCAGCTCTCAGATACAATTCCCATAATAAATTTCTACTTGATCTGAAATGACTGAAAATGAAGGCAGATGCTTGTTTTTCTGAGGTTTAAACTATAAAATTTAGCTCTGAGCTGAAACTGTTTAACTGCACCCTTTACTCCTTAATCCTTACCCCATACACCCACTGGGGGGCCAAATTGGAATTCAAAACTTCATTGGAAAATGCACACCTGTGTTGGCAAATGTTCATATGTACCTGTGTAAATATCCCATACATTTTCCTTATATTTCTGCAATATAAGTGTTTGAGCATTGCAACTACAGGAACGATTCACAAATTGGGACATGTAGTAACACCTAATTGCTTCCCACACCTCCAACTGTAAATCCCCTCCTTCACTAGGGTGCAGGGGTTATCATGACAACAAATACTAGTATACAGCTGCGAAATAACTGTAACACCAGTAATATCTGCACTTCCAGATGCAAAATTTGGCAAAACTAAGAAAGTGACACTCCTGTACCATCAATGAGGAAAAGGGCCCAACATTTTATTGATATTTTAAAAGATATTAAACACCCTGATTCTACTAGTTTAAAGTATTAGCACTAAGACTGCCTTCCATGTTTGCATTCATTATCACGTCACCATGTTCATGATATTGAGGATCATATTTACATGGCAGGCCCATAGCCCAAGTGTGAAAGAACTTAAAAAGGGCACCCTGCTTGAAAAATCTTCACCCTCTTTAAAAGTTTTGAGAGAGGAAAGAAATACTGCCTAAAGTCTCCTGTTGAAAATATTCAATCACCCCACCTCTGAAAACAGCCTTCCCCTATCTACACCATGTCAGGCCATGGGTCTGATATGAGTGTCTTTTAATTGTGGCCAGTAAACTTGTTAGAAAAAGAGATTCAGACAGAGGGGGAGAATAACCCTAATCATATGCTAGCCAGTGAGTTCACCTTATGAAGTTAGGCCCACCTGAGTTGTTTCATAATTGTTAGATTACATCTAAGCATGATTCCCCCACAAACCTGTAGCCATAAGTTCAACTGGTGAGACACTTTAATCTTAGTGTATAGCCCAGCAGTAGTACCCATTTGGTAAATTTCTAGTTACATCATTGGGGAGACAATAGGCCAATACCAACATTTATGCTTTGCAATGCAGAAGAACAGAAGGCCATAAGTTGGCCCGCACGCAGACTTTTACATTACTGTTAATAACTCGGACTATGAATATATTGGCATTCCATTCAGTAATTAAGTTAGGGCCTTTAAAGTGCGACTATGTTTATGTGCTGAGCTATTGTGGAACAAACTATTGATCGGCCTATCTACGCTTTGCAGATGCAGCACAGCCTGTACTGTCATTCCCCCTCATTAATGGTATCACTCATGACTATGAATATATTTGTGTATTTATCGGTATTCCAAAATTTCGTTTACCGGGCAATACTCTAATACTCTATAGCATGTGCCTACGTATAAGTGCAGCACATTCCTACCTACAAAAAGTACCAACTGTTGAACTGCAGTACCCGTATCTGCACTTACCATACGCAATAGCACATGCAAAGTGCATGTACAGTCGTTGACATTACCCATAATACTCAAAACTATGAAGAGGAGTAACTATCTTGTTTATACCTGTATTCCAGCGATTCTAGAATACCCTCTGATACCGGTATTTTTGATATACCAGTATTACAGGATTTTCATTCTGTCACAATAAATATATTTGTATAATAGTATTGTTCGAACATATTCATATTCTGACAGACCATATCCTTTACAAAGTGTCTGATGAATTTTATCTTTTGAAACAATGACAAAGACATGCCATTTAGTAGAAGGACATACACTTACCTGTTTGATTTAAAGGAAGTGGCAAATGCAATGTCAGTGTGTTGTTCTTCAATGACCCAATCTGAGGAACTTGGACCCGGGCTACCTTCATGGGAGGATGTCCGATTTGACCAGAGTACCTATCTCCCCTCAGCCTTTGCTTTCTATGATTCTTCTTCAAATGTTCCACTAAATCTGAGATAGAGATAGCCACAATTACGAAGGAAAGTGATCGATTGACATACCAAAAATGCTTACAATTGCACTCGTCAATGACTTAGCCAGGAACTTTTTTAAGTACCTATTGATAACACCAGTAAGGTTAGTTACTGATATGAATAAGAAAGCTAATCATGATCAGACTGAAATTACAGTCATAACTGAAAAAACTTCACTTTGAATACAATTAAAAGAGGGCATACCTAAATTATACAATGAGGATATACTGGTGAAAAAGTGTAGTTTCAAGACATTGAGAAAACAAATTAGTAAATGATAAAGCAACTAAAGCTGTTGGTATAAACTTGGATAATTTGAGCTTAGGTATTTAATAATCGATGTGATTAATACATGTTAGGACACTACTAAAATCAAAGGAAAACTTGTGAATGGTTCCAGGCGGTGATCGCCTCAACTAAGCACAGTGTGCGTGTGCATGTTGCAATTACGCTTGCCTAACAATGTACAGGAAGTGCAAAATTAACACAAGGAATGATGGAATTTCGTACGTAGCCTAGAACTATGTTAGTGCAGCAAAGTTCGTTGAAAAAGGTAGACTAGCCACTAAGTATTGGCTTGTTGGCTAAGCAAGATAGTAAAGGTTTGCCTAATACATAAGTTAGGTTAACAATATTTCTACCCCACGTTACAAAATAAAAATGAATGTATATGTAGCTAATATATACTGTACTTGTGCCTAATGCGAAATCACTGCAGTGCATGCAGATGACAGTGGACAAGGAATCTCCTATGACGCCGCCACAATCTGACTGAATGCTCAACAGGTGAGAGACAACTACGGTTCCTGGCTTCACCTGGAACCAAAAAGGGCTACAATGACGTCAGCTGTAACCCAAACACAGACACTCCTATACTTTGGGGATGCATAAATCATAGGAAGGATAAGCAACTAAATTTTTTTTTTAATTCCATCTCTATGTATCCTCTTGATAGCAGTTTGGTAACCTGTACCAAGACAAGAAATTGGTGACTACTCCACTCCTTCAGACAATACAGAAAGCAAGTAGACACTCAGTGAGAGTCTGAATCAGTGTTAAGATGGAAGTTACTTGCTCACCTTGCATTGTATATATATCATGATTTGGTACAGTGCGTTTCAAGGTCCACCATTTGGATCTAAGCCACTGTGGTGATCTCACACTCTTCCATCCTCTGGCCATGTGTTCCCATGGTAACGACTGTTCATCTTTGACATTGGAATCTTTGATTCTGAGGTGTAATGAAACCGAGTGAACACATTAGATGTCTACCTTCAAATGCATTTAAAGTACAATTTTAAGCCTGCTTTTTGAGCAAAAGAAAAATTTTCATGTTTTGAAATCTGAAAGATGGGCTTTCTTGCTTCCTAAATCATTGTCAAATGCAGTAAATCACTTCAGACTGCCAGCAGGTCTCTCAGTCACTTAAGAAGAACTTTGAAATAAGTAAAAGAACTCCTTAAAGGGTGCAAGATTTTTTTCTAGAAAGCTTCCACCAACCCCAGTGCCAGCCAGTGAGCCACACCTGGAAAAAAGGCCGTGGCCAGCCAGACTTAAACCAATTGGTTAGAAACTGAGCTGTAAAACCTCATCTAACTCTAACTCCACCAACCCAGTGCCCTTTAAATGTCTAGCATACTCACTTGTCTAACAGTTTATCATCATCATCTTTATCCCACTCAGTACCTCCTGTATGCTTCCAGTTGAGGTAATTTAACCACTTGGCCCGACACTGCTTTTCTGTTCTTGTGCGTACTTTCTCTGCCACCTGTTGCCATGGTATTCCACCAGTAATGCTTTGTCCTGGTGTTGTCTGTGTTACATCATACACAGCTTCAGTCAATCTCTCTTCCTCATCAAAACTCCATTTTCCTACAAAACAAATTAATACATCTGTAAAACTTACCAAAACAGACAGCAAAGGTGTTATCAAGTCACAACTTGAGTCACAACCTCCCAAAACTACCAGACTTAAAGATCTGGTATTACAGCTAAGCTTATCACCCCAGTAACAATTAAAAACACTACTAGTTTCACCTACTTGGCACTTGAATCTTCCCCATACAATTACACAAAAGTTTGAAAGCGAAGCCAAGTTTTCCTGTAGATACCACATGGTACTGTTTTTCATCATGTTAGTTCTAAAAAGCTATGGATTCCCAAGTAATTTATGACGTCAAAGGTGGACTACTGAGGATCGTTGTCTCACAGACATTGTACAAAACATAAAACTGTGTAAACTAGCCATTTTAAAGTAGTGTTGCAACCAAAAAATGGCTTTAGAAGCCCAAGTATTCATAGACAGGTCCTTGACAACTGAAGAACATGAAATATTCAGTTATCAAAATAAGCAGAAATTGTCACAAACCATTGTAAGAAGCTGTAAAATATTGCTAGAAATAGAAGAGCCCAAATTATGAATACTCAGAGTAGAATACACACACATTACAGCAAGATACGGTACCTTCACCATTCAAAAGTCTGCTTTCAAGCTTGTCACAAAGACTTTCACTTTTGTCAGTTTTGTGTTCCTCTTAAGAGCTTTCTGACTGGCTAAGCTGCTTGGCCAAGCTAGCATGCATAGGTACCACATATGCTTATACTACATGTATGTGTACTGTGTATGTACACACCATAGAGCTTTAACTGCCTTGTTAACATTACAGCTATACTGTAGAAAAGTATCCAAGAGTTTGTACATTTTGCAAACTTGCCAGACGTATTATTTATTGCATTAGCATTTGGAAATCATCTGCGGATATTTATGCTACAGAAGTAAAGTATTCAAGTGATTCTGGGGTGAAAACAAAGATGTTCCAAAAAGAAAATGTTTCAAAAAGCATGTTTATCTTCTGAGCATTCATGCTGAAAGGCAAAACAGTAGGCTTAAGTGTTGTACAAATAGCACAACATAGCCTATTCACTGTAGCTCAAACGCTCGATCACACCGGAATGAATAGTGAGTTACACTTCGCTAAAATGGAGGAGGCTAGGACCTACTTGTGCAATCATGAAGCTCAGGGAGAGCAAGTACCAACCAGACCAAAGATGCAATAACCACTACTTAAGGTTAAATTTTATGACTGCAACAAACGTAAAACATCTCCTTATTATTGCCCTAGTGACATTTGCCGTTACTCCTGCCGGCACAGACAGCTGACTTTCATATGTGCCCATACTTCCGCTTGCAGTCAATATGTAGTTGTGCACTAGTGTTGTTCCCTTATAATGTCATAGATGGTACTCCTGGAAAAGCATAAAACTCAGGACCACAATCTTGAAGATTCATGTTCACTAAAAACCAGCAAAAATTATCTTAAATTTACATTTTGCAAAAACTATTGTGTCAGATGTCATTTACTAGACCTATAACACATTCTGAAGTGTATAACTTTTATCAAGATTTTTCACCATTGCAAACTACTGTGACTCAAGATATTGGCTTTGAGTTTTTTAAATACCTGAAGCTGACTTAAATTGCTGAAAAAGAATGACTTGGTTTCAACTATTGTAGACAGTTTTTATGTATCACAGCTTACACAAATTCTTTTTCACAGCCGGACAATGAATTAACATAGCATTTGAATGGTGTTACACACAACCTATGTACAAATCATTCAGTATTGTATATGTAGTACATTCATGCTACCACAAATCCTGTCCTTAACATAATCTTAGGCCATGAAGCCTTGATCGTCACACACTGTCTACATGTAAAGCCACTTTCTATGTCAATATTTTTAGCATTCACAGCACCTTCAACACAATGGATATTGCCACAAAGAAAATTGTTTTCAGTATAACATACTTATGACAATAACATGAGTATTCCTATTTCTGGTACATCATGCGCATCACACATGAAATTAGTACAAGTTGAACAGAGCTTCCATGAATGTAACATGTACTGTACACATTTAAAACAGCAGCAACTCCAATTCTCTAGTTTTTACAGTCTAAAACTCATTTTAAGTTTCTCCATCTAAATTTGTAACTGCAAAAAAATTCAGTTCACAAATTTAACAAAAATTCTTTTCTCTGCAAAGAAGTTTACTATTAAATCTATGCATTTGTGTGTCTCATCACTATTTCTGTATAATTGGTGACACTTCAAACAAACATTTAAGTATTTAAAATAATGACAATATAGTGTCGTAATGTGAGCACAGGATGATAAGTATGGGAAAAGTCCTCACCAGTGGTGTGGGTACAGGTTCCAGCTCACTGGTATGCAATGCCACAGACATTAGGACATAAGTATAGGTATGGGTAAGTACAACACTGATATTCATATTTAAATAAAAGCATTTTTCATTTTGAATAAACTCACCCCTGAGACATGAATCTTTCAGCAACCGACATTTGTCTTTCACCGAGGAAGCACTCCTTCCCATCCTGGCTCCAATTTGGGCCCAGTCATTGCCAAGCTGTGCTCTTAGACTACAGAGAGTGTACAGAGAGCAAGGAACAAACGATTATTAAGGGTGTTTACCGTGTTTCATACAGAAAATTTTCACAAAGTTAAAACCGTGATCCATGTAAATAGAGTAGTAGGCAATTCAACATCAGGTAGATGGATAACTTTATTTTCAAGAACTAATTTTCTCACTGCTTTGCAGCTAATCAATAATTTACTGACCCTAAAATGTTTTGTAGGGGATTTGGAGGGGGAGGAAGGAATGCTACAGCCAGATGAGCTCAGTAACTAGTAGCAATGACTGGTTTAATAATGACTTTTCTTCTCTGGGTGTAATGTTATGTACAGCAGAACTCAAAATAACTGATGTAAATAATGGAAAAAAACTAAAGCACCCTTGCTGTTAGCCATGGTACCTCTCCAGCATACATCTAGGCAATAGAAAAGTTTCTATTGATATCTGCCCCCAGTTCAAGTTTGCTGTGCCATTTTTCAAGGCTCATGTAAAGCCCTGGTGCGAGTAAACAATGCTCCTCCACTTGAGTGACTTCTACACAAGACAATTCATGCAGAGCTGACGACAGCCGACCCAGGCCCCGGTACAAAATTTCAATGCGGGCCCCCTCTCACCAAAGTAAGTGTGGTGTTCACAAAGAAATAATTCCATATGATATATTTTATAACCAATTTTCCCGGGCCCCCAAAATTGCCCGGGGCCCAGGGACATTTGTCCCCCCTGTCGGCGGCGATGATTTCATGTAACAAAAGTGTCACGTACTGTTTTGTAGGAGTTGAAAACTTCTAAACACTTCAACTTTGGCTACCACCCTTTAAATACACAAACGTATTCTTTTTAATAACACTGCTGGGACTAACAAGTAGTAATATTCTTGGCCAAATTAATTTTCCTTGCCTAATGTAAAGCTGCCTTTGTCAAAGCAGACTACATCATCTTATTTTGAAATGACAGGTTTTATTAGACATGAAAGGACAAGAAATTGAAATAAATGCAATGGATATAACAGTCTTTCCTGTGCATCTTTCTTGTTCAAATCTAAAGATCACAGTACTGTAATTACTAAAGAACTTTAAGGGTCAATGCAGTTGCCAATGGTCAAATTTAAACTCATGAACTTATCCCTGAGAAATACTGCAATCATGTTGCAAGAAGCAAGTAAATGTAAGTAGAGTAAATGGACAGTCCCACTCAGTAGAAAGCACTTTCTAATAGGAAATGCAGCCACCCTATTTAAATTAGTGTACTCTGGTACCCTAATTCTTGCAATTCTTGGGACAATATTTTTATAACTGAATTGTTCAATTCATGCAGAATAACTAATGATTTTACCTCTAATATGAAATATCTTTGTTTGGATAATCACAAAATATATTTGTAAAGGAAATAAGAGGAAATTTGTAAGCTTTAGCCAATGTTTCCAAATAAATTTCAGGTGTCTTTACTTTCCCTTTAAAGGCATTGTCTGGTGGCATTTTCTAGGGGTCTTATATGAAAGATAAAAATTTTTCATTACATGTCATCCAAACCCCATATCAAAACTCCATTCGTAACTCAAGATATCTCTTCCTAAAGATTGGTTATTTTTAATAAGAAATACCTCCAAGTTTCCTCAAGGTCACAAAACGTGATCCAACGTGAGCAAATTGCCTCAGATTCCTTTTGTTATTCTTTATTATTGGCTACCTTGTTTGTCCTTGAAATTTGATACCGTTGGAATGTTTAGATGTTTTTCTGGGTAGATATAGTGAAAAACTGTTCCATACTTATGGTACAGCAAATAAAGTTATGGAATATTCAATATAGTGATATCAACATTATAAAGAAATACAAAAGCTACATCAAATCCATTTGCCCAGATGACATCACAGATTTCCCATCATGCACTAGGGAAACTGAAAATGTAGTATTTCTTCAAAAATTTGTATCCGAATGCAAGATGCTATTGAGATGGGCTTTTCACTGCCTAACACAGAAAATTTTTCTGCTTTTTTTGAAAACACCAAATTTGGTCACCAGACCATGCTTTTAATTGTCAAGAGCAAATGTTGTTTTCCACAGATTTGTGAAATTGGATGATAGGTTGCTCACTTCCTTGTCTAATATTTTCTCAGAGTTGTCTGAGGTGTTGTAGGATATTCTAGCACAGATAGTAAAACCTTAAATGGCCAGTTAGCATTTCAGAATAAAGGAGGGGCTACTGCATATGTTTGCCCTGTCATAGAACAGTTATACATTGGAAACAATATTTTATACTCACTGCTTGAGTCTCTCAATATCTGCTGATGAGTACCTGATGGCAGAAAAATATTTGAAAATTTATTTTCAGGCAATTTCCAAGAAAGGAATAGCTTATGTATTAGCATACAATAGATCAAAGGTCGGTTCATACTTCTAAAGTTTGATGCACCATAAAGCCATATAAACCTTATACTGTATGGTCATCCCTTGCTCTTCCGGGCCAATCAAAGACATAGAGCAGAGTCAGTGTTCAACTTTTACAGCTTCATAGTGCTATACTGAAGTATGAATTAGCCTTTTCAACAGGTTTGCAGTACCTTAACACAAGTGATGTTATCAATGTCAAAAAGCCATTGTGGCCCATATATCTGCCGCATCCTCCCCCCCCCCCCCCACGAAAAAAGACTTCTATGTAATGGCAACATTTACTGTGCTCTTCACTTCTGGTGTACATAGGTGTTCATATGTGACGTATAAGTACACATCATACATACGTCCCTTCTTTTCATTCTTTGCCTGCTCTCTCCCCTCCCTCACCCCCTCTCTGACATGACTTTGGCTATACCAATGTGTAGGTTGACCTGCGCCCTTTTTGAGGTTTATGTCAAGTTTTTGCATTTGATAATTTCACTGTAAAAACTGTAAAACCACACAAGCACTAAAGATATGAAATTCTCTCTTCGATGTAACTTTCAAAAATATTCTGATAAGTTCATTTTTTCTTACTAAATTTTTATTCCTTTTTGTAAAGTAACCAAGAAGTTTCTTTTGCATACTTGGCTTAAAAAGACAAGAATAGTTCAAACCAGAGCTGAGAAGTTTATATATGCTTTAAGCACAACAACTAATTAGAGCTGTAAAAGAATACTTGACAACTACAGTACAGGTAACAAATTTTCAGCTTTGTTTCACATTTTTGAACATGCCAGCATCACTGAAATGTGTACTAGTCCTCTAGCCATATTTAGTTTCACAAATTCTAACTCTGTTTACCTTCCCACATAGTTTTTAGAATCATACATTCGCTGCACTCTCCGGTACACGGCAAAAAGAGGTCTGTTGAGACCGGCTGCTATCGTGCGGTAAAAGTCTTTTCTTTCTTCTTTCTTGACTTGGAAAATGACTTGCATGGGATCATTCAGTTTGTTGGCCTGAAGAAGATGAAAAGTTTCAAAAATTTTGTGCTTTTTCCTGTAATATGGCTAAATATTGAACATCTCCTCCCCTTTTCCCAAATTATTTCAAAGCTGGGTAAATTCCAAGACTTCATAAATGTATGTTGCATGCAAATCATACCACAAATTGAACATAACTAAGGTCAAAATTTTGCTGACACAGTTTCTGTAAATTGAGGATGGAATCAATGGGGCTATTTCAACTTCCTTGTCATTAAGTTTCTTTTTGTGTATAGATTCAGGAATCTGTTATGACTTTATCAGGCCTGGACATTTACATTTTTCTAATTTCATCATATTTTCAGGTTTTAAAAGATTGCAGGGCCCATGTTTGAGAAGACTTCTCTCAATATAACATTTCAAGGACTCTGTTTAAAAAGTAACCTTAGCATAAAATGATCATGTCAGACACAACTACCACCTCTGACAAGATGCATCATCTACACTGAGTGTGTACTACATTCAAACTTAATGTCTTTTATCCCATGTTAGTGAAAAAGTTCACTATGGACTAATTTCACATGATTTGTCATGTTTTGCTTACAAGGCCAGGCTGGAGAATAGATGTGGATACTAAAGATGGCATGTTTTCCATGCTGTAACTTTGCATGTGTAGTAGCATGTGCACATGGTATATGCACCATGGCACCAGTGCCTGGATTCCACTGATTGGTCAAATGTATACATGTTTACATCTGTACTTCACTCAATCCCCCCACTCTCCCGAATGGCAGCTTTCTTGTTTCTTTGGTCAATAGAAATATGACATAAGTGAAATGGGTCTGTGATTCCTGCTCAGAAAAATGGATTTGTCTTGATATAAGCTTTCAACGACACAATGTTTGTTCTTCGAGTCTACTGACTGTGCCTAAGTTGCTGTTTCTTGACACTTTAAGAAAGTTTTGGTTTATCAAGGAAAAAAATTCCATTTTGGACTTTCTAAACCTAGGCAAATTCATTTATTTCCACCAAATGCAACTCAACAATGCTTTTGCCTATACAGAACTAGATCTTCTACGACAACATCTTCACTTTACATAATCCCTTCTCAAATATACAACAAAGATCTCACCTTTACATAATCTTCAATGTTTTTCATCAAGATAGCTACCTCCTCCTTGGACCACATCCCCTGCCTCCAGCTGTGTCCTGTACATTTAAATTGAAAGATATGATACACAACAAGGGAAATAAGGAATATGGACATGGAAGTTAATGAAAAATCACTTAAAAAAATCAGGGATAGCATCACAGCAGCATTTACAAAAAAAGCACACTCTATGAGATGCTCACATGGAGACAGAGTTCTTAGATGACCTTAAACAATCAACTCCTTGAATAATATCAGAGGCCTATTTACACGATGCCATTTTTGCTTGCGTCTGTCACATGAGTTGGCTGCATGAGTCTAAATGCACTGAGAACTAAAAACGCTATGATGAAACTGTTCGTCTTCTTCCCTGCAGTGTTGTTCAGCATTAATTGGTCTGCACTGGGCATGTGATGTATTCTCGCCTACCTGATTGGTCAGGCAGTTGCGTCCTGCTTGCGATGTCTCATGGAATTAGAACATACGTCTTCAATGGTGCAGAGGCATCACAAGGGTCATGAAATCATGTTGCAGGTACAGTTTACACAGTGCATTTTAGACTCATGCGTCCGATTCATGCGACAGATGCAAGCAAAAATCGCATCGTGTAAATAGGCCTTTACGAAGGGGACACAAATACCAAATCTGTCAAACAATAAGTACTTCAAAATGTTAAATTCTTTTCAGACAAAGCCATTTGATTGACAGGTCTCTTTGTTCCTATTGTTAAGTCTCTGTTGACTAAACCCTTTTAATGAGGATCTCCTCCTTTCTTTTCCAAGTTATCCCAAGACATAGGTCATGTTTTACACAGGCTTTGAAGTGAGGTTTGTTTCCACCCATGACTAAATTTTAATCAGGATTTTCAGTAAAACTATTGGCAACAAACATTTAAATTACGTACTTCAATTGTGCCCCCATGATTTTAATACATCATCTGCTGGAAACATTAACCAAGCCTATACATTTCTCTCAGTTTTTAGCAAATTTTCCCATTATTAAGAAACATTTCAAAAGTAAGTTGTAAAGAAATTCTTAGCTGACTTTACATAAATGATATTTAGTGTGACAAATAGTGACAAAAAGTAAAATTTCGCATTTTTACATGCCAGCTGGCAACAAAAAGTTAACAAGTTCAGTGTTAAGGAATGTGTCAGCTCATTGCCATTTTGGCAATGCATTAGTAACTTTACTTGATCTGGGTATTGAGATAAGAATTTTGAGATGAAAGGCAAGATTACTGTCAGAAACAAACATTGCTTTGAAGGATCTAGAACGTTGGATCTCCTTCCTAACACCTCCCTGATAATATCAACCATAGAGCTTTAAACTAGTTTTACACTATATGCCTATGGTAGAAGCTGAACATAGTTATTTTGTGTATACATGCCCATGACTGCTTATTTGGTTGTGTACAATTCTACGTACACAAGGTTTCAGCACTGTACAAAGGCAAGGTGAGTGAATACCTGCTGTAGCCTTTACTGCTACCTATATATCTTGTTATTTACAGCATTGTACTGTCTGAAAGGTTTTAAAGTGTTCCACTCCTATCCCAAAGAATAATACAAGATTTGTTCAAATCTGTTTTAAATGAAACCAAAGAGGGGAAATACAGATGACATAACCATAGGTTTGACTTAAGACAGCAAAAGCAAAAAACATACTGTAGGCCTACCCATGCATGGATAAACGCAGACACATATAAATGTATGCAACCACTCAAGCTGCTCAAATGAAGGGTTGTCGAGTGACTGAGTGGTTTATTCCTGCTGCTGTGCACCAATGTGTTTCACAGGTGCGTGGGTTCAAATTCCACTTGATGTACATGGGTTTTTCTCTAGGTACTCAGGCTTTCCTCCCTCTTGACATGTGGCTTACCACTAAAATCATTTACCCAGCCGACAAAGTCAGTTGCACGTCGGACTGAAGTCCACTCTAGCAGAAACAGTTTACAAGAATGCTTTGCTTTGCAGTTCCAATATGGTGCATACTGCCTGCAAAGCAGATTAGCATCATTCTGCATGAATATTGAAGTTGATATGTTACTACACACCCTTCATACTGACCAAGCAGGTCTCTGCCTCCCACTGAAAACTCTTGCCTACCTTGTTCTTGCAAAGACTCCTTTGCATGTTTCCCTGTGAACCAGGCCTGATTGATATTAAGGGAATGTTTCTTGGCTCTTGATTCACCGTACAGCTGAAAAGAAAATGGTAACTTGGTAAAGAGATCTATAACTAGGAATCCTAATGCAATATAATGGGTGTTTGTCATGTGTGCTCTGTGCATTGTAATTTCATGCGCAAATGTAGCAACTGGCAGGAGGGGGGTGACAATTTTTGCCCCCAATTCTAATACAAAAATGCCACAAGTTTGCCCCCAAAATAGCATACATTTTGCATGAAACAGCAAACATTCTTTCCGAAGTGAAACGGTCGCCTGATTATCACAGACTGTCAAATCAAGGAAGAATCTTACATCATCCATCATTTCTTCACATTCTTCTGGTGGTGTCTCCTCCACAGAGACAGCTGTTACAGCATTTATAGCGCCCTCATCCAACCCTTGACCAGCACCCACAGCCTCTACCTCATCTACCTCTTCTTGGACTCCACCATCTGCCCCAGTGACAATGGTGGTGGCACCTTGTGATGGCACTTCCAGACTGCTGGAAGGTATCTCCAGTTGAGCTGATATAGAACAAAGAACAGTTTAGAAAAAATGAAATACTAAACACTTTAAAATAAAGCTGAACCACCAATTCACAGATTTGCCTTCAGAACAAGAAATGTTCAAGAGGCAGGTTAAGTTTACAAGTTTGATATGGTAATTAGGTGTAGCACCAAGGTTCTAACTGTACATTAAATGGAGGCCCACAGGCAAGCCTTAGGGTACAGTAAGCAGGCACCAGGCTATTCTCAACCCATGGTCCCCAAGGTTTATCACCTGATTTGCTATATGACCAGGCAATTTTAATAATCAGACAAAGTGCCAGGTCTTACGGCCTCAGATACATCCAAAACCCAGGTTAATGCTTTAATCAGTGAGTGAGCATTTTCCTCGATTTGTGCATGGCTCTTTTCCCTGATTTGTGCACACTGCCATAAGTTCATAAACTCATTTCACATGTTTGCATACATGTTCATGGTGTAACTTGTGATACCACGGTATTCCCTGAGTCTTCAAGGTTACACTGTCATCATAACTGATTCTGCCAAAATCTACAAAACCAGAAGCCACAATGTGGCTTGCACTGACACCTAGTCCAAGCCTGCTTAATGTACTGTAAGGTTTACCCACAGGCCATAAGCAGCATGTGTGGAGATCTCTAATCTAGTCAATGAAACAAATTATGATAAAAAAAATCAAAAGGTTTTGAAAAAAGTTATCTTACATCTTCAATCTTATTAATAATGACATTTTAATATGAGCAAAAAACTTTCCGAAATAAAAAAAAGGAAGTAAAACATTAAGAGAAGTGTCTTAAAAAATACCATTTTTTTAAAGGCCTGATGTACCCATAGTGGAGGGTTGTCTAATTAATTATTGCTTCCTGTAGGACAACTTGAGTAGAACAACTGTTCCAAAGCTCCACAAAACTGCTACTGTACCATCAGTTATCCTCCCCAGTCCCACAATCCCCTACTTCATCAAACTGGCTTTTATTTAGTGTCATTTTAATACAATCAGACTGCTTATATATAAATGGACTGCAGCTCATTTGCATAAAAACTGACAGAGAGTAACAGACTATCTGCTATTATACATTACAAAAGAACCATAGATGATAGAGTATCATGTTGGTATGGCATTTGAGACATCTCATTTGGTTTTGTGTACAATTGCTGGTACTGTATCTGATTAATCAAATTGCTTCAACCTTACAACTGTTCCCCGTCTCCCCTCCCTACCCCCCCCCCCAAAAAAAAACAAAACAAACATTACTTTTTTTCCTGACTGAAGTCAATGTGACATAAAATACAGTATGCTTAAACTTGCCTTAACACTGTGACTGGACAACTCCCTCCACACAGACAATGCCAACCTGGATAACTCCCATCTGCCAATTTCCCTATGATTATTTTCTCCTGACAATACAACTCCAAACAAATCCTACTCATGACAACTTCCTTCACCAAATCAATTTGTCTAGGGGGAAATGTGTAAGTGGGAATTTTCCCAAGGGGGGGGGGTGCCTAGGAACCTTTCCAGTTACAACAACCGAACCATGCAAACTACACAAATACTGCCGAAGCAATGGATGAGTTGCTCACACAAAATTGTATAGTGTGCAGCTAGCTTTAAGTCATTACATCCAACAATGTTACATGAACCTCCCCAATACAGTACAGTATATGGGAATGTTATGTGCCTACAGTATATATCAAAACTATGGGCTTCAATTCTGCTCTTGTCATTGGTGGTGTACATGTACTGTACTCTTAACTCAACATTTCCTATCGGCAACTTAACACCTGATCTACCATGGTGCATCTGACAGGTTACTCACCATCTGGATGAATAACAAGATGGACAGCCTCTTCACCATCAAAGGACACGAACTGACTGGGGTCATCAGTGTTAAATTCCAACCCAATCCCTCCAGAACTTCCTTCTTCATCTTTAATATCCATTCCTAAAATAATCAAAAGAAAAAACAATAGACCAGGTGGGAAATTTTTGCACACAATTTATCAGGCTTCGACAAATCCCATGTCAGACAATGGACAAGTAGAAACTTACTGGGGCAAGTGCACTGTTCAATATCATAGCCCGCCAGGCAAGTACCCTTGTGAAGTCTCCTCCACAAAGGAGTTCAAAAGCATATTAAAAAGTGGACAAGCAGATATTCATGTGGACATGTAGACTAAGAGAATAGCTAGCCCGACGCACAAGTAATGAAAAAGAATTTGTCAAAGCCTAAATTTATCATGGGAATGGGTCAATGGTGAAGTGTACCTTGTGCAAACAATGCATGCTGATCTAATGACATACATGCCAGTGCACTCTAGCACCAAAGCACTGATCTATATGATGTCATTATGACGTAACTCTGATGTATAGATCACTGTGCAAAGGCACACAAGCGACTCAAGACAGTTGTCAAGGGGGAGAGTGGGGCTAGTTGCAACACATTTTTCATTTTTTGCTCTCAATGTCATAATAATGCTTGCTGTTTATTGATGTTTGGACATGTACAGTAATAGCTAAGCACCTGACTAGCCTGATGGCACAAGATTGTGTATACATCCCTATCACTGCAGGCTACAGAGAGCTGAAATGGGAGCAATTTTTCATGTTGCAATTTACCCCTTGTTGGGGTAAGTTGCATCACGTCTGGGGGTACACTGCAACATGATTTTACTTTGTGACATAACTTTGACTGAAGGTAATCATAAACTGGTAACACTACTGGAATTTTTCATATATATTTTCACAGAAACAAACTAAGTTTATTTACAATAATTCAGGTTTAAACAATCTAAGCATGGACATTTATAGGTTAGTTAGTTCGTTAGATGAGGTTTAACGTCCCAGTTTCCAACCAATTGGTTCAAGTCGAGATGACCACGGCCTTTTTTCCAGTTGTGGCTCACTGGCTTGTTTTTCCTACTCCATTGCTTATGCTGAGCACCAAGCACAAAGGCAGCAGGTTCCATTTTTAAAGTCTTTGGTATGACCCGGCCAGGATTTGAACCCTAGACCTTCCGGCTGCAAGTCGGATGCTCTAACCACTTGGCCACTGCAGTCGGTTTGGACATTTATAGGAACCACTTGGGTGGGGTGATGGGATGGGAAAAGAGGGGAAGGGGAGGGGAATGGGATTACTTCATGTGGTCGAGTTTAAGTATGGCAGCATGTCTCTCTGTTCTCTAGGCCTACTGTATATTTCTTTTGGTTTGCTACAGGAGGTCAATGTGCTTCAAAGTGTTGCAATGTACCCCAAGTGCTGTCTTGCAATGTGCCCCTACATGTATGCACTCCCAATACATAAGTAGCCTCACTTTGGTAATTCAAAAATGACTTGGTGGTCTGACTATGATAAGTTTGTGCATTAAGTGCTAGGTGTACCATGGCCATATCATGATATCCTGAAATTAACACATAGTCACTATGGTGCAAAAAACAACACATTGTAGGGAATTTTACTCATGGTGTCCAAAAAGATGAATTTATTGTCACATTTCTCCAAAAGAGGAGAATGTGGCTTCTAAAGTGGTTGTCAGCAGCAGTACCACTTGCACTACAAACAGGTGGCACAGTAATGATATCATCCTCAAGACATTCCTGTTATTTGCACTGTTGCGATTTATCCCTGTTGCAACTAGCCTTGCTCTCCCCCTACAGCTGAACTTTTGATCCACCAGAAGTACCGCGCGCATTTCTGAACTTACTTATTAACACTCGACAGTAAAAAGAGACTCTTTCCAACACCATCACTGAAATTAACCAAATTATTGTTGCAATTACAAATTACCATTGTAGACCTACTTGTACTTGAGAAGAAAATTGATAGTGATAATTTCAGCCTGAAGGTCTGCCGGACTCAAAGTCTGTAAGATTTAGGATTAACATTAGGTTAGGAATGACTTTAGGTAAGGATTATCAGATGAGAATTATGATAAGCATAAGGTTAGGTTTAAGATCAGTGACCAGTTAATGGTTATGTTTAGGTTTAGTGATAGAGTATCTCAGGTCTATAATCACCCCTCAATCAAGTGGCCCTTCAATCTTCATAATTTGCAAAGTGTTTAGGTATCATTAATTTTTTTTCCTTTTTTACAAGCATACAAAATGTGTAAAGGGGGGAGGGGTGGGTGGTCAAAGGTCTATGACAGCATTTTTTGACACAATGAATGATGAGGCTTTTTGCTGAAAAATCATGATTTTTCCCCATTGTTCAATTGTTTGGGAGGGGGTCCAAAGAAGGAGTAGATTTGTAATGCTCTTGTAAGAGATGATGAAAATGAGGAATGATCCCTCAAAATGTGACACTATGTACAAATGAATTATGAGGTTCCAGCAGTGTGTGCATGCATAGTCAATGCACATATGTGACATCAGTCACCATGAAGGTGTCCATACTTGCCATGAACATGTTCCAGGTGACTGACTGACGTCACTCTACAGTCTAGGCCTAAATGTGCTGGGTCTGCTGGTTCTATACAGGGCTGTCAACTCTCACTCATTCAGCGTGAGAGTCACACATTGTGGTGCAATCTCATGCACTCACGATGAAGCATCATTTTCTCACGCAATGTCTCAATATGGTGTAAAAAATTCCACTCAAAATGCAAACAATGTGTCTGGTGTCGGTAAAATGCCAGCTACAGTATCACGTTGAGTTCCTTCTCCAACTGATTGCAGTCAGTCAGCAGTAAGCTGGCAGTAGTGCAGTTTGGTATACAGTATAATTAATCTTGCCATCATTGAGCTACTGTAGCTCCTTTCAACCAAACCGTAAACAATTATGTCTGAGTCTACCGCATATATTCAATTTTAGGCTGTCAGCAAGACATACTGTACCGGTAGGACTCAGAATTTCCAATTTTTCATAGACCTATTTAGGCTATAATGTGAACAAAATGTCTCCTTAAGAATTTCCAGGAACATGAATCATCTGATAACTCAGTGGCTTTTCTGGGCATGCAGCAATGAGGCACAGGAAGTGCCACTTCCTGCACTCTAGGGGTATTTCTGGCAAAAAGTCCCCCTGGCGAGACGCTCCGCTCGAACCGATGGTCAAGCTCCACCTCAGAGGTCTCCCAGCGAATCTCGCTCTCACCAGTCACTTAAAGTTGACAGCCCTGTTGCCCCTGTTCCATACACTTGCAGGAACATGACAGATGCATATAACATAAGTAACACCAAAAGCATTGTACTGTAGTGGTCAAAATACAAATGTGTAAGGTACGGTACATGTCACGGATACCCACATGATTTTCACACCTCCGGTGTTCAGCATAGAGCAAGAAAGTTAATACCAGGATTATGTGATTTTTCACATGGAAAAAGACTCAAACATTTGAATCTGTTCAGTGTTTTCTCTTATTCATAGGCATATGAGGAGTAAAATGACTTTTATCTACAAGTATCTTACTGCACTGATTACTACTAATGACAGGCTGTTTGAAATTAGACCTGCAGGATATGTCACAAGAGCCAATGTATACAGATTTAATACTGTACCATATTTCAACAAAACTTTCTTACTCAACATTCAGTTGATTAATGGAATGCTTCACCAGACTCTCTTGTTAACTGTCCATCCTTGAATTAATTCAAAGGATGGGTAGATATACCTCCAAGGATGGGTAGATATATGTTTGGGAAGGACAAAGCTTATTTAGTTGAGTACAATTTGTACTGATGTGACTTTCACCCGACTCATTAGAGGATTTAAATTTATTTTTGGAGTGACCAAATACCCTCTGGCTAGCACTGAGCAGCACCAAAGTTGCTGTAATGTGAAGTGATGTGATGTGATGTGCAGGATCAGAAAAAATGTTTACTTCCCAGGAACATAAATCCGACAAAGTATGGATTTATGGTATGCGGCGGAGGGGAATGTGCCCCCCTCAGAAGCTGAAGTTTTTTGAAAAATGAAGACACAATTGACACGATTTGATGGCCTACTTTTACAGTGATTGCCAGTGTACTACTCATGTGTTAAACCATATATACTGTATGCAAGTGCAAACCATCGGCCTAGGCTTGGTGAAAAATTGAAAGGATATTTGTATGGTAGCATGCAGTTCTTGCCATGTTTTGTCTATGGCAAGCTGCCTTATGGTACTAGTCAGGGTTGTTCCCGTTACGCTTTGAAAGTAACTCTTTATAGTTACAGTTAATTCCGTAAAATTGTAACTCGTTACAGTTACTAGTTACAATGTTGAAAAAGTAACTAGTTACAGTTACTTTTGACTGAAAAGTAACTAGTTACATTTCAAAAGTAACTAGTTACTTCAAGGTGAATATACGGTACCTCGGTTCCTGAAATGGAGGGGACATAATTAGATAGTAAGAAGGGGGCACATGAGACGATCGACACCTCATTTGTGCCGGTTATCCTTAGGTGTTCCCCAAAGAAAGTCAATGATGATAGCTGATCTTCGATGGGCATTCTCGCAGAGGCGCCTAACGCTCATCATGAAGCAGCGAATCATGATACTGTGTCGGAGCTTACGCAAACTATTTGTAAGAGGAATCTGGTTATAACCAAAACTTTTCCAGTTACGACAGTACTTCTATGAGGGTGGAAATCTTTATACTGTACTCCAATCACACAGTCGGCTAATTTAAAGAGGTTAGCGGCTATGCCGGAAAATGGGAGAGCGTTGTTTCACAAGTAATTAAAGTCTTCACCCCTCAAGGGCATAAATATGGTATAGTACGAGGATGAATACATTTGTTAACAGAAGAATTTTAAAACCTCACCGCAAAGGTTGGGCTAAGTGATATTTCCGCATAAATTTTAAGTTTCACATTGTGTCGATATAAAACAATGCATAGAAATGGTGATACTATGTAGTTTATACATGCAGACCATGTGCACATAATTCACTTTCCCTTTACAATAGGTGAAGCTTTAAGTCGGACACTTCTCTTCTCTTTCAATTAGCTTTGTTAGGATACTTTCAACGCCATTGACCATTTCAATATTCTGCTGTTTATTATATTAACCTCATTATTATTCCAGTGTAAGGAGTTACGGACATTGAAAAGAATATGATATAGCCTAAATTCATACGTTTGATTCATCAAATAAGGGTACCATACATGTTAAATTAGATATATAAATGGATGCATGGTGTTTACCGACGCTTGGCACCGTATAATTTACTGGGCTCCAACGCACGAGTCCGGATTCGGTTAGCTTAAAGACAGATTTGCATCACCCCAAGTATGACTTTTAGTTGGGGTAAGCAAAAGTCTTAGTTGGTGACTACTCTTTGATTGACATCAGAGTTAGAAAATTCAAAAGATGCAGAGCAGCTCATATTACACAGCACGCACAGAGAATGTTTTGATTACAAATGGGGTCTTTTATACTCACCAGGATGTGGCCTTGAGCAGTGAACTATGTTTGTGTCTGCACAAGGAGAAGCAGTAAAGACAATTATGGGCGGGGCTTACCACCAAGTAAAAGTCATACTTGGGGTGATACAAATCCCTCTTTAATGCAGGTCTCAAGAGCGTTTTTCTAGATTAGGAATTTGCCCGGAATAGAAGGTTCCGGAATCGAAATTTTAACGGAATGTGATGTAACTGGACTTGGACTCGGACTCGGAGTTCATTCCAGCCGAGTTCTCAAATATGCAAGTTACATTAAAAGTGTTTAAAGTTCCATTTGTGCCCAATGTACAGATGTAAAGTATTGTCACACACATGAATCAACTAAATTACTGAGGTGGCCAGGCTATGGAAGTGAGTACAAACGATGACTTTATTAATGGTGGACATGTACGATAGAATTAAAACATCTGTATGTTTGATATGCTATACATTGACAAAATGACATGTCTCGGAATTGATGCCATTGGAATCAGAACTGGCAGGAATTTGAGGGGTAGTACCATGCTCGAAAACTTTGATTCAGGAATCTAGAATCGCAGTTAGCTCCGACTAGGATAGAGTGAACGCGGGTCCAGCCGTAACGTCTCAAGAGGCAATGATTAAACTTTCAAAGTAAGCCTGGTATTTGAATGCATATGGGCCAACCCGTTTCTCACGGTGCACTATCTCCACTGTGTCCTCTAAAGGACAATATGAGTAAACTAAGGCCCACCTGACTTTACTTAGCATATACACTATATAAAGTCGGCTGGGCCTTAGTTAGAGGACCGTTCAGTATTTTTCAACGAATCGCACAAAGATTCGGTCTCATGGATAATAAGCATTGATCTGTCTAATAAGTAATTTGACACACAAATCAATTTTAAACTTAGTTCAATAGACAATCAAGTGGCCCTGTAAGCCTGCAGCATGTGCATCTAATATCATCTTCTGATTCTAATCGTGAATAAAATTGCTGTTGGCGAGGGCGACGTCGATAATAGCGATGAGTGATAACTATATCGAAAATAATTTTACATGTTACTACCAAAGTGTCATCAATTTGAAAATTTTCTGTTACTACTTCCAGTAAAATGCAATTTGTGGTCATTTTGACTATTTGTAACGGGAAAGTAACGGGACCCAAATGTAACGCCGTTACAGTTACTTTTACACAGAATTGTAACTAGTTACTTGCTTCGTTACTGAAATGCAAATGTAACTCGTTACAGGGTTCCGTTACACAAAATGTAACTCGTTACAGTAACGGCATTACTTGTAACTCGTTACTTCCCAACCCTGGTACTAGTACATGTACAGTAATGGTCACCTTGATAATTGAAAATTCACTGAGAGTTGAGACTTAACACTAAGGCTCATTAACTTACACTGTATGGCAAAGTTCTCTCACCAAGCCAGCTTCACAATCAATTTGACAGTGCAAAGAAGTTCATTTTATTTCAAATTTGAAATTTCCAATCATGGTTTCCATTTTGGACACTGCAACTTCCATAGGATTTGGAAAGGAGATGAGTAAAGTGGCAAATACTGCTTAAGGAGTCACACACAGTAGAATACAGGGCCACTTAAGGATTGCATCTATGAGCATCCCAATACTCGGAATCTCGGATGCTGTCAGTCATCTTTGACAACCACAGGCCTATGTGCAGAGCCTTTTGAATTTTCCACTCCACATAACTGCAAGAGCTGGGTTGATGCATGGGTGTTGGGATGCCAAGTGAATGATTATTAGAAAGGAAAAAAATGTAAGTTCACATCAGATCTTTTTGAGCAGATACAGTATGCCCTGCTTGAATAAGAAGTGAAAGATTAACCAATGAAAGAGAAAAGTTTTATTTGAAAAAGACTCATCACTGTTGTCCATTTATATTCTAGTGTGGATGAGCACATGCTTGGATGTGGAGTCAATGATTTTACCAATATCAGGTCAGTTGGAGTGCATACATGTGCAGATGTGGAGTCAAAATTAGGATGCTAGACAAACAGTGATACATAGCATCCATGTACAGTATCCCAATTGATGCTAAACCAATATTTTGCAGTGGATGCTTGGATGCTCAGATGCTAGTCAAAGTTTAGTGTTAGATAAACAGTGACATACTAGTTGCAAAGCATACTGATGCTAGAGCTACAGTATTTTCTAGAGAGGTCGATGCACAGACGTTTGGGTGTGGTACAGTGAAGATTTAGTTTAAAGGCAGTAGGCAGTCACCCCAATCAGAGTGAGCCCTGTTACTCTAGTTCATGATTAGCCTATTTTGATCATGTGACAATATTTTTGTTGGTGAATTGTTAAATTCAAGGAGAATTTCTCCTTGCTTTACCTATTGTTTGTAAAAGTTAGGTTCAAAACATCTTCAGAGGTGGTTGTAATGCAATAAGAGGAGATTTGCAAGATTTTGCTGATTTTTTAAAGAAAATTTTTGGTGACTGCCTATTGCCTTTAATGTGAGAACAGTTGGTCGTCATCCTTATCCATCAATTTCATATTAAGTTTACAACCGAAATTCTGGATGTGGATGCTTGGATGTGGACTTTAAGTTTAGGCCTAGGGAGCCATGGTACACATGGACCTACAGTAGCCTAGGGTACCAAGGCCTAGTTCTCATGTACATTTTGTTCAATGAGCTAGGCCTAGGCTATCGCCAGTCAGTTTTTCCTGCATGTTACTGCCAGAGTATTGTCTGCGTGCATTGCTGCAATGATTGCTGCTACATACAGTATACTGTACGTATGTGTGTGTGTACTGTACGAACGTAACCATAGCTATGGCCTATGTTACAGTTGAACAGCAATGTGTTCTATTTAGCATACAATAGTGTCAACACCCTAGTATAATGGGGTGACAGTCAACTATGCAGGCCCGTCGAGTGTGCATCTAGCATACAGTAACATAACATACAAAATGATGCCCAGACATCCCCAATTTTGGGGGACAGTCCCCCAATCCAGTGTTCCGTCCCTGATGAACAAGTGTCCCAGAAAATGTCCCCAATTTGAACAAATGGCCATGAAATATGAATTTTCTCGAACTATCAACTACGACGTAAAAAATAATATTTTGTCCGTTGTGTAGCCTAGCCTACTGTGTACCTTTCGGACAGGAGCTGAATGGCCTAGTATTACAGTACATCAACACCGCTAGGCTAAGATATATATCATAGCGCCCAAGTGCAACGTACATAGGCCAACAAATAACAGGTATCTGCAACCACAGAGATAGAAAGTCAAGAGCATCACTGATTTTCTATTACTGCTGTGATCACAAACGTTTACTGTAGCCATTAGATGAGTTAGGGAATTGGATTTTGCTGTACCATGTATTACCACAGATCAAGTCCATGGATATTTCCATACGGATACGAAATTTTGGAGCGACCATTTTCTTGTCTTGCACAGTTTACTGTCCATACTGCCCAACATTTACAGTTCAAGGAAAACAACTTCAAATTAAAATATTTCCTATAAACCAGGGTGCATTCCATGCATTCCAATCTGAAGATCTTGGACGTAAAGTTGGCATTTTCCTTATGTTTTCTATTGTTTTTCTTGGTGTAACTTCAGCGTGGGCCTGACATGGAATGCACTGTGGTCTGCAAAGTAAATCCTTTCTGACCCCTGACTGATGTCTTGAGAAGCATAATTTTAAACTCAGAAATTGTAATTACACAGAATATGCCTTGCACATGCAGTCTCTCTTATGATACACTTTCCTAGGCTTCCCAGCATGCATATCGAAGTTTCCCAACTTGCTTATTGCACACTAACAATTGTATATTTTCCTTACACAGTGCCTGGTCTAGTAGTGTCCAATTTAAACCCCCAAAATATGCTCACCTTAAGCTAATGTTTTAAAGATGCAAGATTCCAATTCAGTTTGAAATGATGTAATACCCTCTTGATAATTATTTCTTTGACATTTTTATTTACACTTTGAAGAAATGTTGTCAATGTAGCCAACTATTTTTATTAAGAGGCCTAGCGTATGCCATTTGTATCCTGTCTTGTCCAAGGCCTTTTCATTTATATTGAGAATTTGACGCATACACAACTTTACAAGTCTTTCTTACACTTACAGTGTTACAGACCTAACTCTGTTTTGCAAATATGAAATAAAAACATTAATACATTTCTTCTCTTACAACACAAAATTCCCTCATGTGAAATATGATTTAGCCTACATAGGGGAGGAAACTAATCTTTTTAGGAGAGGAAACTAACTTTTCGTAGGGGAGGCCGAAACCAATGTGTCCAGAAACTTACGGACCCAACCCAAATACTAGGTCATCAGACTGTGGACTAACCTGGACTAAGGCCTCCTAGCTTAGATTTAAACAACAGTCACATGTTGCATCCATACATTCAGATACGGTATGTTACTGTAGGAGTTGAAGAATGGCCCTGTGCTGCTATAGTTGTAAGATACTCTGCTTTTATGCTATTTTTCTGAATTTTTAAATTGATCTAGGCCTATGCTTTACATTATTGGCTCTTAGTCTTAGACTAGATTATGATAAGTTGATTACCATTTCTGACAACATCTCCAACAAATTCACAGCCTTCAAGCTAGCTTCAACCTTAATCCAGGCTTAGTTTCAAATTTCAATGTCACCAGAACCAGGCCACCATCTTAACAGTTTTAAATTCATTCATTTTGTGCGCTCTCACAACTCAACTGCATCCACTACGATTATGAAAAGTAGGTTGGGCTGAAGCCTAGGCTTGACTCTACAACGTGTGGCACAGTGTGAGAGAGTGTGCTTTGGGGCTTGGTGTTTGCAACCTAGCCTAAGCCTAGCTTAACAACTGATATAGCCTAGTATAGTTGCCTGCCATGGTGTACACGGAGTATGAGATAGTTACAACACTTCCTGTTTACAGTCCGGGAACTTTTATCCCTAAAAAGCCAGGATGATGTAAAATACCAGGATGCATGTGCTTCATATTACCTTTGCTGTAACGAAAAAGTTACAGAAATGACCATCAACTTTCAAGCAGTAAACCAACGTCAAATTTGAGAGTCGACGTAGACCGAAAGTCGTACAAAAGAAGAGGGAAATTGTGGCATGCCACAAACCATTCTGATGTGAAAATTTACCAACTGTCCAAAAACCATAGATATTGATGACACACGAGTTACACATTAGTAGCCATGTTCCCACTGAATATCCGTATTAGTTTCGGTTCAAGATGACTACCTTCTGCATTATTATTCAGTATACTATTCCTTTTCCACTTGTATTTAGTTCTATGGGTAGTGGCGCTATAGCAGAAATGAGTTATCAGCTGGCCTGAGTTCAACACAAAACCCTCTCAAAAAGGCCGTTGAACATTGGTTGTATTTCGTAGGCAGGGGTGTCAACACCCGGGGGGGGGGGTATGGGGTGCTACAACCCCACAAATTTTCAAAGTGCCGTCTGTCGGGAAAATTTTTATCTTCCACTTTCCTTTGCAATTCATTCACTTTGTCAGAAAAGAAGTCTTTCATTTCGGGCTACATAAATGTAAGAAAACCTGGCAGATATAAAGCTTGATGAAATTTCCATCAGTGCTAACATCAGCAGATTGCCGGTACAATGAGAATGCTGATGTTATGAAGTTATGGGACACATTCAAAACTGCTATTTGGCAATCTGTGGAAAAGCATGTTCCTTCTAAGTCTAGCAAGCCAAACTACCACCTTCTATGACTGGATCGTAATCTTGAAAGATTGGCAAAAGCAACTTGACTCTACAACAAACGGCTGAATAACAAATGACTGGTCATTGAACAGAGCCGCCCACCAGAAATGTTGTAAGATTAGTTTCAAACTGGGCCGAGCAGAATTATGTTAACAACATTATCACTGATGGGTATAAAAAATAAAAGCAACAAGCCTTTTCGGACCTACATCAAATCTAAGAAAAACTATAACATGGGAACATCACAGAACGGAGATCTAACCAGAAAGGCTGAGATTCTAATAAACCAATTTAAATCGATCTTTATACCCCAAAGACAGAATTATGTGATTCTCTGTCCAGTTGTTGGAAACAAACATCCCGCCTACGGGCCCCACCGTGACTTGTTATCACCAGGGAGGTGTTATTAGCTAATAATACCTCCCTGTTATTACGAGTGATGGAGTGCTAACTTTCTTCAAGTTAATGAAATTAATATCTCAAAAGCAAGTGGCCCTGACAATCTGCCAAATATGTACCTAAAGATGTGTGCTCAACAACTGGCAACAGCTCTTGCATTAATTTTTACCAAATCTGTAACCTCAGGGCAACTGACAGAGGATTGGAGAAATGCAAATGTACTGTTCCCATCTTCAAAAAGGTAATGTCCACTTCAGGGTCGGATCCAGGATTTTGAGAAAGGGAGGGAGGCGCACACTTCGTCGGGAAGGCCGACGAGCATAAAAAAGTTTTCAAAAATTTGAAGACCTTTTTTTTTTTTGCTTTTTCGCATCTGGGAAGCATATTTTCCATATCTATTTGCTCATTTTTTTCGTATTGCCGGTGAAAAACCATTGGTCATCGAAGAAAGGGGGCGTGCGCCGGGTGCGCCCCCTTCTGGAGCCTGCACTTGGCTGAAAATTATCGTCCAGTTTCTCTCACATCAGTTACCTCTAAACTGCCGCTGGAGCACATCATATTTGCAAACATCTACTGGATCACTTACATGGGAATAATATTCTTACCTTCTTAAATCATAATGGCTTTCGGAAAGGCTTCTCTTGCGAGACCCAATTGATGGTCACTATGGATGATCTATTTAAACAGTATGACAAAAATGTACAATCTGATATCATCATACTGGATTTCTCCAAAGCCTTCGATACTGTACCATATAATAAAATGTTATACAAACTCCAAACTTATGGTATTGATAGAAATGTGTTGAAATGGATAACGTCTTTCCTTACCAAACGCAAAATGCGTGCTGTCGTCGATGGTGAAACCTCGGATCGGAGTATGCTTCTGTAGAGTCAGGAGTCCTTCAAGGGACGGTACATAGGCTACTTTTATTCTTGTACTTCATGAATGACTTACCTGACTGTGTCTCCTCCCAAGTGAGACTATTTGCTGATGACTGCCTCCTTTATAGGACCATAAAAACCAAAGTGATCACATTGCCCTGCAGAAAGATCTGCAAAACCTATCTTCGTGGGCAAATACATGGGGTTTGAGCTTTAACGCAAAGAAATGCCACATATTGAGGAGTCGATCTAAATCGTCTTTTTTCTGTACTATCAAAGATAGCATACTTCAACAAGTTAAGAACAGCCCTATTTGGGCGTCAATATTTCGGATGACTTTAAATGGTCAATGCATGTAAACAAAATTACCGCTAAAGCTGGTGCTATGCTAGATCTTTTAAAAAGAAATCTTAAACGTTGCCCGATGGAATGCAAAAAACTGGGATACATATCCCTAGTTCGAAGCAACCTAGAGTATGCTGCTTCCATTTGGGACCCTTAGCAACAAGGGGATATAGACCGCCTGGAAAAAGTTCAACGCAGAGCTGCCAGATTCATTAGTGGTAACTACACATCTAGAGAAGAAGGCTTTATGACTGACCTCCTTCAGCAATTAGAACTTCCCCTACTAAAGAACCGTAGAAAAGTCGACAGGCTTTGTTACACTATATCTATTATGGGTTGAACTTTCTTCTGTGAGCTAGTGAGTGGGTCTTTAACTTAACTAAATTGATCGATAATAGTGCACAAGTCAGGTTACTCAGTATAATCAGAACAGTGGCAGTCTGGTACTGCACTGCATTGTATGTTCACTGTGTATGTGTTGAAATCCCTTTCTCAGTATTTGTTCAGTGCTATCCATTCTTAGCTCTTCAGGATTGCCTATTGGCCTTTTCATGACCATATTTAACCCAATCTGGCTACTAATGATCATTTGGTTATCGAAAAATATAGAATGAACTAATATACCAGTTCCAAATATAAATATCTTAAGTTATCGACCAGAATTCTTCCTTAGATGGGAAAAAGTGCAACTGCAAAATATTTAGCCATCATGATCAGATATAATACACTCTAAAAAGTCCTAGTCAAATTTGAATAGAATCTAATCAGTAGGGGCACGAACAGGAACCTTGTCAAATATTTGACTACATTCGGCTCATAAATGAAACGAGTAGTTTCATTTTTGAACCATTTCTAGTCAATTTTGACACAAATCTTGTCAAATATTTGACAAGATTCCGGTTCGTGCCCCATTTGACTAGATGTTTTTTTAGAGTCTACTACAGCTATCTGGCAACTCTGAAGGCTGTGAGTCTAGTCCTAAATATTACACTGTTTACTGTATATTATATGCTAGGCCTACATAGTTATCTGGAATCCTATCCTAGGCTCGAGTGGCGCCGGTACGGCGGAGGTATGAGCCTGAGGGGCCCCAAGCGATTTAAGATTTTTTTTTTAAATTTAAAATGATCCCAAAAGGCGTTTAAGCAATAGATTTCTGTAGGGGGTAGAGTGAGGTGTGCTTTCGACTGAGTGATGGATCTATTGTAACTATTTTCTATCACAAATGGTTCTCAAACTAATTTTGCATCTAAGGAATCTGAAATTAACAAAAATTTCTCAAAAGGGATTCCCCTTAGACCCTTCCTCAGGACAACACCTTTATGTAATGACAAAGGAAGGATCCTCACTGCTGTATCCAAACGCAGGGCGCATAAAAGGTGCAATTTACTCGCCGCTACTCCAGTCAGTTGGAAAAACATCCAGCCAGTCGGAAGAATTAGAATTCACTTAATTATGGACATTTTCTAGCCATATATGATCAGTCCCAAAAATATCCCATAAGATAGCACCATTTGCATCTAAATAACCTGAAATTAACAAAAATTTCTCAAAGGGGTGGGGGACACTCCCCTTAAACCCCTCCCCGAGAACGGCACCTTTATGTAGTGACAAAAGGGATTCCACACTGTTATATACAAACTCAGGGGCGAACAAAAAGGTACAAGTTTCGCAGACTTCAAGGAGGGACTGAGGTTACGACGTCATCTGTTCTACCCCCCCCCCCCATCACCAAATCCTAGCGACGCCACTGCTAGGCTCGGAAACAAAATATCCGGTCATTGAACTACTAGTACTCCATGGTCATGTTTGGTCCGAAGGAAAAGTTGGCACTAACTAGAGTTATGTGACTCATTTTTCTGTGGGTTGGACAAACTCACTTTGATGCATTAATTCGCACCAAGTTCATCGATACTGAACACTTGTAGCACTAACTGACTCCAATTTAAAGAGAAGGGCCACATTAGAAAAATAACTGATTATGTTAAGTTATTAATTATGTTAACTATGTTGGGCATATGATAATAGAAAACAGGTGTATAAACCAATGAGCTGGTGCACTCTTTGTCCAAGTCTTGCTATAGGTCATTTGTAGAACACAAGGTAGTAAAGTCAGGTAAAAAAGTTTTCAGAAAATTGAACAGCAGTGTTTCATTTTCCTATACAATTATGTCCATTCGGTCTCGGTCTCGGTCTCGGACCTTGTTGGTCTCTGTCTCGGTCTCGAATTCTGCTCCTGATCTCGGTCTCGACACCCACTGGTCTCGGTCTTGGTCTCTGTCTCGGATATGCTGGTCTCGACTACAACACTACCTTACAGAGCTTCTAGCAAGAAGAAGGGTCAAGCTAGCCTAAGCAACATAAAGATTCCACCTATTTTAACGTTATTGAAAATCAGACCAGTAATAGCAACAAAGCTCTCAAATACATTACTTGCACAACCCCTCAGTATAGGTCTTCTTTCTTTCCATCGACCATACTTGATTGGAATAAGCTAACCGATGAGGAAGTTAACTCTCAGACCCTGAACATCTTCAGGTGTCGTCTGACATCTTGCTAAAGCTTCCTCTCTCTCTCATTCCGTTGCGTTTATGCCCTATGGGTTTCTGCGACGTACTTATCCTGATCCTGATCCTAAAAATTTATGATCACAACGCGTTTTACTTAAATTGAATTAGAGTCGGCTCATTCGGGTGGAAATATTGCTTATTATACATTTAACCAAAGATCTAACCGCTCCCAGATTTGAATGTATAGGCCTATTGGGAAATTATTCTGTTTGTAGGGAAATTATTATATATCGTTGGCATTAGAAAGTAATCACAAATAAGGGTTAAGTGATAGGCCCTGTCTATTCTGGGAAGCCATTATCTTTTGAAGAAATCCAGGATCGGTCGGAAAATATGGATATGTATTGCATAATTGTCTGCCATGAAATAGACACCATCATGTCCGACACTGTGAAATAAAAGACTTTCTGCAATGTGGTGAAACTTAACATGACTGCTCGTCGGGAATGTGTTGTACTAAGTACTCAAGGACAGTTGCGTCGGGTTGCAATCGGATTAAAGGTTAACCAAGCACAACACTGCCTAGGTGGCCATAGTCAAGCTACTGTTCATCAATCACACATTGGGGCGAGCACATTGGCTTTTTGCAACTTTTCGTCTGATTTCGCAAAGCAAGTCCTTTAAGCTTTTGCCAGATCATAAAAAGTCGCAGTTGAGTCGATTATAGCTGCACACTGCCACGACCTTACTCACCCCCACAAACCCCACCCTCTCCACTATACGAATATCAAAGAGTTTTGATATTTCCGATGTGGTCACGAAGAAGACTGTCCGATCGCGGGGACCGACAATCGTGTCGAGAACAAAATTTGGAACACACTTAACCGACCCGTCTGCCACACAGGGCCCGACTGGTAGTTTCAGGCTGTCGCGTCGCAGTCACTCAGTCGGGTCGTAGTCGCTGTCGGTGCATTATGCGCTGGGTTTTCCACTTATGCCCTCTCAAATAATGAAGTCAGGGGGCAATCGTGTTTGCTGTATACACTTGAAAGTGCGTACACTTTGTGTTACCAAGGAGGCTCGCTTTCCGACTTCTTCTGTAGATGCAGTGCCTAATTACGTTATTAAAATGCCTTTTTCGACGCGCTTCGCGCACATCCTTCATATGCGCTAATTATTCAATCATTAATTCAAGAAGGAAAGAGTGTGTCTTTTGGAGTGTTGCAAAATCCCGTGCAATCTTTGCAATTGCTCATCCTAGCTCCCAACCCTCAAACCTAAGCCATCGTAAAGAAATCGAATGGCCCTTAGTCCTGGCTATTAGGCCCTATGAGACAAAAGGGCAATCTGCAATTTTAACGTCTGTTTAGTGCGTATTCAGTGCTACTTGAAGATACTTTAATTGCTGTGTAAACTGAAGCAGGCGCGGATCCAGACATTTCGAAAAGGGGGGGGGGGTTGAAAGCCCCCTTGAATATTCTCCTAGATTAACATAATGCTAATTTTTGCGTATTTGTTATTGTTGATGTGGCGAAAAAAGGGGGGCTGAGCCCGAGAAGCCCCCCCCCCCCTTGGATCCGCGCCTGTGAAGCTTAGACAAACATTACTTAAATATCCGTAAAAGTGTTATTTTTCGACAAGCTTAGCACTGGCACTCTTCTTGTATAGTAGTCACTCGGCTGTGCTATCTTAACTTCCCATAGAACAATATTAGTATAATTGTTGCAAAACAGGCTGTAGAAACTCTCCCCAACCAGAAACGGAAAAGAAGAAGACCGTTCTGGGTTTGCCCCTGGATCGAAAGGCGATATCTCTAGTACAACGCGAAAGAAATAATGTTCAACTAAAAAGACGGGTAAAACTGTTCCCTGGGCTACTTCGATAGTGGTTGTGATCACCAGTGACAGGTGGCAGGAGCTAAAATCTGTGGAACTTAATTGAGAGGTGGGGGGACAGCTGTAAGTAATCCCTCGGGAACATTTAATGGAGTGACTTGGGTGGGTTGATCGTATCCAACTCGGTATATTGGCAGAAACAGGTAAGAGGCAAGAAAGGGTGGAGAGAGCTGAATCTAGAGGTTCCCAGGTACAGAAACAGGAATCTCAACCATCAGGGAAAATACGGTCTACGTAGAAGTTAAACTGTGTTGTATCCTTTGCTTTATTTTTCATGATAGCTGCGATTTTCAACGACGTAAGGCCGATAAGGAGGTGCCACAATGTTTAAGTGGTTTGACTATCTGTAGGACTAGGAGAAGGGGTGAATGACGAACTCTAAAGAAGAAAAGAAAGCATGTTTGAGAACTCCTTAGAGCCTTTAATATTTGAGTCTCTTACATATCCAGGCTCCTCCTTAAAAAATAAAGAAATTGTGAGTATTGTTGTGCAATCATATTATGTTGTTAATCCCGGAGTTAAATTGATTTAGGTTACTATGATAATTTGCCAGCTTATGATTCATTGGAAAAATCTAATTTTAAAAGTTAGATCGTTTTTTTTTTTCGTGAAAAATGTTGATTCTGCTTTTCATCAAAGGGGAAGTCCTGGTTGAAAATATTTCTTGAAAGTGCAAGCAGGGGTGGTAGGCTAAAGCTTCCACTCAAAAAAGTATGGGGCTGAAGTATGCTTAGTCACCCACTTATCAAAGATGAAAGCCCCTTTTTTCAATACTCTGTAAAATTTATCAAGTTTTTGTAAATAAAATATCAACTTTTTCAATAACGAAACTTCAAAAAATAGACAAAATGTATCATCAAGTAGCATGTGAGGACCCTCACATATTCAAAACTTTTCCACACGTGGAGTGGCAGGATAGAGATCTAAAACATTCAGTCCCCTTGCCAAGATGAAAACAGCGTTCAAAGCCTATGTAACTACGCTTAGGAAGCTGTTTTCAGCTCGGTGCATTACTTATAAAATCAGATATTTCTCGAATACTTCTTCAAGTCAATTTTGTCTGTGAGTGAAAGTTTTACCTCCAGTTTCGTCCACAATCGTCCTCTGAACAAAGTAAGAACTCTAAAATAGATTTCGGTTTACAGTCAGACTTTATTTAGAAGAAAAAATGAAGTATATTAAGGTAAAGAAAGGAAAGGAACACATGATAAAGGTTACAAAACAAACAGATAAGTATAATGAATGACATAAAACACTCACACACACACCAAAAAGATAGGAGCTGAGAAGAAATTTGCCTTGAATAATATACAAATGAAAATTCATAAAAAAGTACGTTTCCACAACCGGATATAGGGAAAGAAAAATTCCATTTAAAACGAACACAAAAGTTTGCATTTTCGCTGCAAATTTCGTAAATATCCCTTAAAGGCGTCACATTTAATAAGGCTTATTTTACGAAAAGACCAGTGAAACATTTACATAGGCCAATATGTTAAATATTTTTATCGATCGGATATATACTTCAGGCCTACGTCTTACTTTAAGTCCCCCCGTAAAATGTTATAAGGAATGCTAGTCATTCATTTCAAACACGAACAACGATGGTAGACAATTAAAACTGGTAAAAATATCGACGGTCCTGGTTATCTCCCAACAAACAATAAAACTCATAAGGATGAGAACGAGATCCACATTCACGGTATCTTCCATCAGAAAGGACACGACTTTCGGAATTCTTTTACGAGAGTTTTCGTGTATATCCACTTTGAAGACAATCTTATGCCATTAAAAGACCTTTGTCAGTAGCCTAGCTATATTATTCCGCATAATTTGAACAATCAGAAACATAAATCAAGGGTAGCACCAGGTAGGATTAGGGACCATGACTACCCCCACCCTGCGGGGAATATTGTCTCCCTTCGAAGAAATTTTTCCAATTTCATGGGGAGCCTTACTGGGTATGATAATGGATGCAGGCCCGTATCGGGGGGGGGGGGGAACATCCATGGCCCGCTCTGGATATAGTAAAGGAAAAGTATGGTGAGAGACTATTGGAGTTTTGATGGTGCTCTATATAGCTTGAAAACGCCCTTTAAAATCCATCCCAATTAGCATTAAGTTATGAGCGTTGACATACATAAATTTACTAAGATTTTTTATACATCCCCAGGGGATGGGGCGTTCATGGTCATGTCTATGTATCAACTACACACCAGCATTTTCATTGATTCAGGAAAGTAGCACTGACCTTTCAATCTCGATCGCTCTTAGGACTATATACTGTGACCTACAATTTTTTCACAGTAATAAGAGGGAAATTGTTACGTAAGGCTAATTGCACCCTGAAAACTGAAACACACTATAAGGTATCTTAGTGCTAAGTTTGTCTGTAATTTTTCCTAAGTGGAGAGGGAACCCTACCCCCATCAGGAAAGCACTAGAGTTCCAAGCTAACTCTTCCCCCAAACAAAAAAAAATTCAAAACAAAATCGACCACCCTGTTGCAAAGGAATTAGTAGCAAACATGTTTTTACGAGATACCGATCTGTCGGAAAATTTTGGCCATTGCCCCTCCACACAAAATGTATCCTTACAATACAGTACTAAGCCCTTCAAATTCCAGAAAGTGTGGGAGTATATAGATAAAATTCCATGGAATTACAAGCCGGCCCGTATAAGCCGGCGACAATTGATTCAAAACTTCGGGGATGACGGTTTAAAAATGATTGACTTTGTAAACACTGTTTAGCTCTTAGATAAGTACCTTTGGTCACCTTTTGATTAACTTTTAAGTCTTTAAAAAGTAACAATCCTTTTTGAGTTTAGGAAAACGAGACAAAATCCGGAAGGACTTTTAAAAGTTCTTGATAACAGTGATATTATTTTGAACAAAATATAAGAGGAATTAAGGTTCTTAGTGGACCTACTCGCCTTAAGTAACACTTTTCAGTCCGGTAACCAGCGAGTGGTCCAGAAGCTCGATGAGGTTAGCCAACACAATCACCCATACAGTCTCTAGAACACAAAGTTATCATGGTCAGTTTTCTAAGAAAATGGCAGTCATTTTGAAATTCAGAATGACTG